>OX438801.1:19999684-21444549 GCA_949316475.1 Hypomecis punctinalis | reverse complement strand
ATTGTATATTGTTCTTAGTTTATAGGTACTATCTTCAGCTGAATTCGAAACACATTTGAGCGTTTTACTTATTAAAATATTTATTTTTATAACTTAAATAACATTGAATTATAATTCTTAACTTAACTTATATACTTACCTTTTGCTTATTTCATTATCGATGTTGTAAGTCAGTGTCAGTATTGTTGTACACTTAAAAATCTCGTTGTGGCATGCATATTCTGTTACAGTTGCAAGAAACTATGTGACTGCAAATGTGAATGAGGAAACTTCCAGGCCTTTGATGCCGCTTAGAATAATAATAATTTTACTAAACGACGTAAAAACGAAGGAGGTTCTAAATTCTCCGATGCGTAGGTATATGTATATTTTTTGATGTAAGTATAAAAATCGAACTACTCAGTAATATGTTTACCTAGTCAGGTCATAAGTATTGTCACACAGTAAAAACTTTTCTTTTAGAATGCTGGCCATAAAAAAGTTTATTGAATTCAAATTTCGAATTGTTCATGAAAAAAAATGTATGATTTTTAGAATTTTACTCATTTTTAAATATGGAGTGAACGCTTAAAGAAGACAGAGTTGCAGTTATTGCGTTGCGGTTACGCGCCAATTCAAATTTTTGACATACAGAAAAATTTGAATATAATCAAAAGATCGTTTATCGTACCATCAAACGATACAATGAAGACTCTAGTGTAGATAACAAGTCAAGAAGTGGTCGCCCTCGGTCTGTTAGGACTCCAGCAGTGATAAAAGCTGTGAAGTCGCGAATTCAAAGAAATCCCAAACGTAAGCAGAAACTGTTGGCCCTTCAGATGGTATTAAGCAGAACCACGGTGAAAAGGGTGTTAATTGAAGACTTAGGGCTTTGGGCATATCGAAGAAAAACAGGACATCGTTTAAATGCTCGTCTAATGGACCTGAGACTGAAGACATGCCGCGCTTTGTTGAAGCGGTACGCGGGAAAAAAATATCGGGAAATTCTTTTTTCGGATGAAAAAATTTTTACCGTAGAAGAGAGCTACAATAAACAAAATGATAAGGTGTACGCACACAGTAGTGAAGAAGCGAGCAACCGTATTCCGCGTGTCCAACGAGGTCATTTTCCATCCTCGCACATGGTATGGTTGGGAGTTTCTTATTGGGGCTTAACAGAGGTACATTTTTGTGAGAAAGGTGTAAAAACGAATGCAGTTGTGTATCAAAATACAGTCCTGATGAACCTTGTGGAACCTGTTTCTCATACCATGTTCAATAACAGGCACTGGGAACAACAACAAGATCCAACAAGATAATCCAAGAGAGCGAAGAGCTTACAAGACTGGCTGGCGGCGCGTGAAATCGACTTCATTCGCAACGAAGACTGGCCCTCCTCCAGTCCAGATTTGAGTCCGTTAGATTACAAGATATGGCAACACTTGGAGGAAAAGGCGTGCTCAAAGCCTCATCCAAATTTGGAGTCACTCAAGACATCCTTGATTAAGGCAGCCGCCGATATTGACATGGACCTCGTTCGTGCTGCGATAGACGACTGGCCGCGCAGATTGAAGGCCTGTATATAAATGCACGGAGGTCATTTTGAATAAACTTTATTGTCATAAGAATCTATGTTTTGGTAAATTCATTTTGGTATATAAATGGTTACATAATGAATAAACTTGTTTCAATTATTTTATATTAAACATGTGACAGAATTTATGACCTGATTGTGTACCTACCTATAGTATATTTTATAGTCTTTATGTTTGGTAGACCATACTTCAAAGGTCTAAACTTTTAAATTTTATCAACATCGGCTGAAACATTTCTAATAAATCAACAGTAGTGTGAAAATTGCTTTATCAGTCCGTACGAACTATTCAAATTTTGTGCATGTTTTTTTTTTATATAGAATTGGTCACCAACATTAGTACATTTAGCCACCAACTCGCCTGATGGAAAGCAAAGTTGTAGCCGAAGATGGAGTAAGCATGTAGACCTAGAAGATACCTATTCACCCTTGAATTGAAGATATCCTTGAATTATCCTTGATATATGTGTTGTAAAGTGGTTGCATTGCGCCATTGCCGCAAGCACAAATATTTTTATAAATAGGTTTATGAATTTTATATCAAATACCGTAAAAATACCGTAAACTAGACGGACAACAACACATTAATTCACAAATGTTGCTCACCAATTCATTAAATATCTACAAATTATTATTAAGAGCCCGTCATGTTCCAATGCTGAGCAAAGCCTCCCTCAATCCATTTATCTTTATCTTGAGCTACGATTTGTCAGTCCTTCTGGTGCCTATCAAGGTCGTCCCGCCATCGCAATTAAGTATTAAGTGGAATATTCATTGCCAACTAGATCTCGACACGTATTTAATGAAGCGGAAAGAAGGCAAAGCACATTAAGTGAAAATTTAAATGCTTACTTAATATTATCAATCCAAAAGTGTCATAGACTCCTTTTTATCCCGAAAAAAAGGAGAGGTTCCTATGGGATGGCAAAATATCATGAGGGCGTAGCCGTACACAAAAACTAGTGGGTATGAAATAAATTTATTGGCATACCAAATACAAGTTTTACACTTTCACGACTTAAGAGTAATTAGAATAATAATAAAAAAAGAAAAACATATTTTTCTCATTATTTATCCTCCAAAATCGTAAGAGTATTTTAGTTCTTCGAAATCTGAGTGCAAAAGCCGTTTTTATCCGCTAGAGGGTAACTAGAGTGTAAGGTTTACATTTAGAACAGCCTGTGCGCTAAGCTTATGAATCCAAAACACTATTAAACCTATTCAATTCTACATGCATGGTGCCGAATTTATCATACAACCTTTTTTAATTTGTTTAAAACTCAGACACGGAACCTTCTTGCTGTACTTGTTAATTTGCTTTGCGCGCGCCATTTTCTTATCATAGGTACCTACATGTCGTATTGTTAAAAGTTTTAAAAATAAGAAACTCGAAAACAAGTGGAAAACATAAAATGAGTGATTCTAGTGACGAGGAAGTTTATTTGATGCCAATGATGTTTGTATGATACTTCAATGTTTGATGCCAACAGAATTGACTGAAACTGTTAATAGTGCGCACATGAGCTTTCTCCCTTTAACAATCACCCGAGAAGTATTTGAAACAGTGCGGTATGTAGACGACTTTAATCATTTCCTTGCTGAGGTGGGATGAAAAGTTACGTGTTGCACTCGAGTGCAAAGATTTTTTACTTTACTTGTGCTCTTTTGGTTCCCTTACTAACGCTCAGGATTCTAATTCAAAATTGAGCACGCGGTTAAAAATCAACTTTGCACTCTTGTATAACAAATAACTATTTGAAACAAATAAAATTAGATACCTAGTTAACTAAGTGTGTTAGAAAATTCCGTTTCTAGGATGCTGGGATTCAAATATCTCGGATATTTCATGAAAACTAAAAATGTTTTGAGATTTTTAGCCACTTTGCTGTATCCACTAAGCGAACATACAATTCGTTGCAACTGAATTTTCTATACGCCATATTTTAACCGCTATCTACGGATTTGTTCCGCTTTGTTGCAAGCGTCGCTTTGGAACATGAATTCGTGTAAATAGATGAGTACTTAGAGCGTTTTCCGTCTGCGACTAGTGTTTATGGTCGCTCTACACATTTCGGCTACACGCTTGGTCTCGGCAAGTACGATAGAAAGTGGATTCTGTCGTTTGGGTAGAGCTGGTAGCTACCTTTAAATTTTGCTGTAGCAGTTTCATGGAAAGATATACCTATTAGTATGATTCACTTAAGCAAAGTAGAAATATGACCTAACAAAATAGAGTCAAGATAAAATGATTCTACCTAATCATTAAAATAAGAGGGCACTAGATACAGTTGGCCCAATTTTAAAGGCGCCATCGTAATTATAATAGCAATTTAGAGTAGTCCTGTTTCTTTTTCACTCTAAGCATTTGATAGAGAGAATACTATTGTACGTTGCTATTAAATTTACGATGGAATTAAAACAGGGCCTAGTGAGGTACTGCGGGTCTACATTAGTAACATAGCTTCGAGACGAGCATTACACTGTTTTTAGGGAAGCTACACGATATGATACCGGGCTAAGTTTATAATGTGGGTTTACCTGATATTAAGTTTCTTTAAAATCGATCACAACGACAATTTAAAACAAATTCTTAAATGTACTCTATGGCAAACATACTAAATTGGCTATTTTCTTAATGCCACGTCGTTGAAGTCTGACATGCCAGAATTACCTACGTTTGAGAAGTCTCCATACAGGCTCACACAGCACATTGTAATCGTATTCATTAGGGCAATTTCAATAGATAGAGAAAATAATGAACGCGTGCAAATTGACCTTCAACTACTCGTAAAGCTGCTGTGTAATTGGTCGCCTGTCAGCGAGTGTGCAAACTGAGCTTGCGTGCTGGGCACGTCTAATCTGTTTGGCCATACCGCATAACATGTCTACAACGCTCGTGTTTGCGAATATGCTTGCGATGCGTGCGCCGAGCCGAGTTTACCACGTATCGCCCGAATAGTATGTATTTAACGGTATTGCGTGGAGGGAGAGAAGCGTAACATATTATCTTATATCAGGTACGTGTAGTTAAATGGTTTGTAATAATGGAGTACGGGCTTGCTATCAACGTTGCGTATCGATACGATCATTTTGAAATGTCTCTACCGTCTCTGGTTACGATACGCACTAACAATTTTAGTCTCGGAGACTAATCATTATGTAATACTGCCATACATTAACCGGTATCATAGTATATCTAGTCTCCATTTAAATGTATCTGAGATACTTCGTGGCTCCTATTAATAGAATGTCCGAGACTAAGAGCCGTGTAATTAGGCGTGTATGCGTATCGAAATGAGCTTGGTCACATGTAACACTCTTAACACAGCACAAAACTGAATTTCAACATCCATCCCGGGTCGTAGCATGAGGATATCTGTGATACCATAGGATGGTAGCATACCTATGCATAGACAGGCTTAACAGAAGCGTACGACGAGTTAAGGTACTGGTGTTTTGAGGTAGATTTGGTATTACTGTGCGATATATGTTCTTGTGCCATTTACTGCCCAATCCATTATTTTACATTATCTACTTAATATTAGTAAGTGAAAAGTAAGGTCGTATAGCCCTGGCGTCAGAGTTTTTAAGCCGTCTGAAGGCCGCTGACTTGGCCAAACGGTTAAAACAACCGGGACCTACAATTTAACGTGTCATCGAAGCCACGGTAGCGCTCAGTTGGAAAATGCCATCCGCGTTCACCCATCCAAACACTGACCATGCGGAACGTTGCTTAATATTAGTTTATATTAGTAGAAAACTGCAGATATCTCGTTACTTGTAACAGGAAAGCTATGTAATAAAATGAACCAATTGTAAAAGTAAATGTTTCCTTATGAGGGTAATACCACGGTAATACAGTACACCGAGAACAATATCAATAAAAATACAATAAAGAGCCTGAGAACCGATCAAAGTAAACTTATTTCCAATTATTGCCCTCTCAGGAAAAACAACAGGAAACATCGGTACATGAGGATAATGGCTATTTACCTACTTACAATACTTCCTCTTACAACATACCATACAATATTTTCTTTTATTTTCCAAGGTATTATCATTGTTAGTCAAACGAAGTAATTTCAAACATGAATGCGATAGAGTATTTTTCCAATTAATGAACTCATGAACTTTAATTTTTTATACCACACCCACTCGGAAAGTGTCTTATTACTCGTTCATAAACGGATTACAAAGTTCGTAATTTGTCCCTTAAAAATGTGCGGCGGGAAAAGTTATATGGAATTTTACTACTGCCCTTCGGGCAGGAATGTTGTATGAGAATCCATTACTGCCCGGCGAGCTTTCTTTTGTTTTTTAGCAGCGAACATAAAAAAAATACAAACGTCAAACCTCAAAAAGGTTGCATGAAATAATTAGAAAAATAGGCGGGAAACATACAAACCTCAAATCTCAAAAAGGTTTTATATCAAATAATTAGAGAAAAGAGGCGGATTTTTTTTGTTTTCTAGTTTTAATGAAATGATGGCCAAAAAATTCTGCAATGCGAAAAAAAAGCGCGGCAATTTATTTCGTTGCGTTAAATTTTGGTTTTAACTAAATTGATAATTTAACAGTACCTAGCTTTTAATTTTCTAGATAATTTTCCGAAATGTCATCTCATAGTGAAAGTGATTATTTTGTAATGATGACGCCACCAGAAATAAAAAATACAGCCCAAGAAGTCATAAGTAACTTACTTCCTAAACTTTAATTCAAGAAATATTGTATTTTATTTTCCTCGTAGGTGTATAAAGCACTATGTATCACTCGGGAGAAAGTTCTATTTCTGTTCTCGAGTTACATACTCTCGATAAGAAATAGATCGTTTTCTCCCTTCGGTGTAAAATGTACTATTATAACTTTATAAATACTATTCTGTGAAGACAATAAGGAAGACATCATATGTCTTCCTTATTGTGCAAAAAAAAATAATAGATTTTTTCTGTGTACCAAATAAAAACAATGTATTTATTAAAGTCACTAGTAAAAGAAGTTTTACAATCTTCTTTTCAATTTGAGATCATAGAATCGCTCTGGACGCAAGCCGATTCCAACTAGCTTTATTTGGAGATATATAGCTGTATCCTGAGACTACATAAAAAAAAATCAAGACGGAACGTCGTGAACAGACTAGTGTGGCCGGTTTTTTATACATGTGTGAGTGCGTCGGTGTTGCACCGCTATAATTCGGCTGACGCCTGAATGAGCCAAGGCATAGTTTCTTTGTATGTGTACATGTGTGTGTTGTGTCTGTACACGGCGAGGGATAGTTTCGCCAGCCTCACTTGTTTGTTCACAACATTCTGTGTTGATTTTTTATTTGGTCTGGCTGTAGCTTACATTTCTACATCCAGCAGTGAAAGTCCTTTCGCTGTATATTATATAATAATTAATAATCATAATTACACTGTTTCGTCCATATTTCATATTCCATCCATATTCACGTTATTTTGTATCTCTTGAGACCTAATATCCATTTATCAACGCGACGTTTGTCCAATTTAACACATTCAATATAAGCATTGTCATCACGCCAAAACATCCGTTTAGTAAATCACTTTAGTTTCCGTTTCTCCGCCGGGGCACAATGTATCCTTCGTAGCTCGGGGCATCAAGCGGGCTATATCCGCTGCTAGGGCATTGTCTCGCTTTAGGATTTCTATCACACTAGAACTTAACTGTTGGAGGACTCGATTATTGAAAATAATAGGCCAAGTAGGTACGAGTCGGACTCGCACACGAATAGTTCCGTACTGTGTTGAAGAATTAGAACACGTCCGTCAGAATCCACTTTCGTAAGATCACTTTTTTTATTCCTTGTAGGTTTGCGTTTGACTACATACTGCATGATGTTGAGCAGATATGATACTTCTTTTTTCCGTGTAGGTCAGAATTTTGAAACTGGATCTCAAAAGCTTGTATTTTTAAAAATTTATAATTTGTTATATTTTTTTTCGACAGTGAAAAAGATTGTACATTGCAATTCCAAATAATCGAAACTCAAAGATGTCATCAGTGATGACGTCCTCCGGCTTAGCGCTATAACCCGGAACTTTTCGGTTATTCAGTCCCTGGTTTATATTCAATGGGCAAGTTTCCTTATCGCAAGGTTCCCTTCCTTGTCTAGACTCGATTCCAGTCCCGGTATCAGCAGTTCTACGCCTGTTATCAGGGTTGAGATACTTTCAGGAACAAAAGCTTCGATATTTGAGCTTTAGAGTTATGGAACTTGGATTTATCAACCGGAAACTCATTTTTCACAGAAGAAAAATGTTTTGTAACTATAATCCTGAATAATTTTATATTGATTCTTATAGTTAATAGACTAATAAACACGTTTCTTTTGAGTTTTCTTACCTGTGACCTATAAATTTAGGCAAGCGCAGCGTAGGATGTCCACCTATAAGATGGAGAGATGACCTCGATGCAAAAAAAAACACCAATTACAACTTTTGAGTTTATTTCTGAACTCAATCTTCTCTAATTTTAAAAATAACTGTAAGTCTTAGTCTAGACTTGTTATTCGTTCGGACGGCTCGATCAGAATGATCTTAAAAACCAGTGCTAGTTTCTGACCATGACTTCTTTTTAAAGTTTACTTTTTATGCCTGACGACTTCCTCTGTAATAGCCAACCACAGCTCGTTTCCTGCTGCATTTACTTTTTTAAAAGTCCGTGGTTGACTACCGCCTTCGAACTGTCGTGTCCGTTAAAAAACCACACATTATTTAAAATATGCAATTTTTGCCCAAAACCCAACAATAGGCAAGCCTATATCCAACAGATTACATAAGTACAAGAAAAAACTGCAATCGGATACAACATATGCTTGTCAGACAAGCTAGCCTTTAAAAGAACTTTTTGATGAGTTGCAGAAGTAAACACTCAGACCGAAAAGAAACAATAAAGCATTAGGTGTTTTACCAAACAAAAGCTTAAAGGCTTCATAAGCGGCAAATGAGGGAAAATCCCGGTAAACTTTTTACTACCCACATTTCTTCGTTAACGCTGCCGTGGAGAAACCTCTGGGCAATTTTCGCCTATTCTGAGCAGTACCGAAGTTATTAGGGGCTTACTTGTGCTAGCTAAGATCTTACGCGTTTGTTTGATTAGGCCCGGGAGCAGGTGTGAAGCGAGCTTAATTGCTTAATATGACGTCGGTGTACGCTGCTGCTGACAAAGTTGTGATTGTTGTAATTACTTGTGTAAGTATTCATAACAATGTCAGTGTGCCATAGAGATACATACTACATTTTTGAAGAATAATAATTTATCAAAGTAGAAAAAGAGTGTAAGTTGAAGTAGTCCTTCGACTTTACACATTACTTAAATATGCTACAGAATATATATTTTTTTAATATTAAAAATTACAATCGTATAGTTTAAAGACCTTACAATAAACATTACAATGACTTTACATCTCTATCCAAATTCTGTAGAATAAACCTATGTAATTAGTAGACGATCCGTTTGCAAAAGTTACTCACATTTCATTAAATATTTGCATGCAACAGCAATCTAATTTTACCTAATACAAATCTTAACAAAAAGAATCAATCTGTAATGTTCTCAAAATAAATAGGATCACCATCTCAACACGATTTCATCTCGACGCTGCGAACGCAATTACCGTCTTTGTAAACCGTCGCCAACTAAATAAATTTCATGTGCCACGACCAGAAATATCGAAGATCACTGGAACTCAATCACGCTATTGAAATCTGTACTGAATAGGTTTCAATCTTTCAATAAAATCGTAGAACCGATATAATGCGAAATTTTAATATTGCCGATGGTTGGAAAGCTCTAGAACGTTCGACGGAAGCTGGAATGGAGGGAAAATTCCGTATAATGAAGCCGGCGGCTGGATGGCACTCGATTCCGCCCTGACGGTGCACTGTTGGCGAAACAATGCCCTTGTCTTCGCGGTTACCTTGTTACGCTGCGAGTGCTACAGATTTTCCATGCCGCGTGGTTTTTGAATTACGAGTAATGTTTTATCGGTTTTCTTTTTGCTGGTTCATTAATAGAACAATAAAAAGAACAACATTTAACAAAAACTTATATTCATTTAATCACATTGAGTAATAAAGCAAGCTTAAAGTATTAAAATCTCAATTATTTAAAGAGATAATAAGATATTTTTTTGTTCTTTAATTTATTGTGGACTTTGTCTAACAGTGGCATGCCAGTCCCATCGAGACCTGATCAATATTATGACATTATAATACAATATTGTATGGGTGGTATAATAATACTATGCTGTGACAGCTGCGAACGCTAATGCTCAAGTACCTAGTACACGTCGCGTCTTATCCAAGAGAAGAAAAGCGATTTAAGATTAATCTTGAGTTCTGTTGAGAACTTTGTGCTAATAGATAAAGAAAATTTAAGCTAATAGAGCTATATTGGAAGAGTAGAATAAGTCTGTCTGTCTGGCCAGGCTGTATCTCATGAACCGTGATAGACAAAACGTTGAAACTAAATACAGAAAAAAAAACATTTCCCATACAACACACTCATTTTTTGCCGTTTATCGCATGATATTAATATAATAACGGTGACAGGTGGACGCTTGAAATATTCTCAGAATATTAAGTTAAATTTTAGGCAAGCCTCTAAAATAAATGTTTTTCTAAAATAAATAATTAAATTTATATAAAATAAATTAAGGAGGGCTTCAAGATATTAAAAACTACCTAAAAATTGTAAAATCTGCAAAAAAAAAAAACAACAATATGATTCGTATTACTGCTTAGAATCAACAAAGTCAGAAATCAGATTTGAGCAATAATTGAACAGTGTGCTGGCAGCAAATACGTAAATCTGCCACTGTTTATGAGATACAGCCTGATGATAGACAGCGGAGTCTTAGTTAAAGGGTCCTGTTTTTACCTTTTGGGTATAGATCTCAAAAATTACTCTTTCACGCAGCATCAAAGTAATGGATCGACTTGATTTTTTGCACTAATTTTTACGCTACTTTTTATCCCAGAAAAATAAAATCTCCCCATGGGATAGCACAAAAATGAAAATACCACGCGGGCAAGGCCGTGGGCTTAAGCTAGTATATACATAATATGTACATCAATTGCAAGTAAAATAAAAGCTTATAAAATAATAATATCGTTATTTTTAAGTTACAGTAACTAATATAAATTAAAAACAAACTGGTTATCTCGGTAAATTATAATGTTTTTTTCGAAATATATAAATTTTATACAGGGTCAGGGTCATACTCAAAACCTTTTAAGGGCGGGTCTGGAACATCTAGACAAACAACTTTTGACTTTTGAAAATTCGCAAAAAAAATAATTCGCTTCTCCATACATTTCGCCGCGCGTTGACGAAGTTTTTGTATGAAAAAGCTGATTTTTTCTTCGTGATTTTCCAAATGTCCTAGAACAAAAGTTGTTTGTCTATATCTATGTGTAATACCTATGACCTTGTAGTAACGTTAACAGTAACGAAGTCGCAATTTTGAGCGTAACGTCAGTTTTTCAAGTTTCGACCGGAACCTATGCAAAAACGCAATATCATTATTTTGATACCGGTAGCTTGCTTTCCGTACATTCAGTAAGGTATCGGCAGTTTTACACCTTAACCGCATTAAGTTCCTGATTAATAATTCCTCCTCGGAAATCTGTAAAGTCTCCAAAGTAGAGCCCATTTAGTCGAGCGACATAAAATCCTCTCGAAATAATTTGGCGCGACATCAAAACAGCGATGTACTGGAGTGAAACTAGTTTAATTAAAGTCCCATTAGGCGGTCACCGCTGGAGATTGCGGCGTTTGCACAGGATTGTCTAAACATAGAAGTTATTATGAGGTGTGGCTTTGTGGGGCTTTCGAAACTACAATTCAGGATGCCAGTGACCTGGGGTGTGGGACTTTACAGATGTGAATCAGTTCCTATCCCTCCTAAAAAGGGGGTAATGTGATTTAAATTTTCAGTCTTTATCTATATTTAGTAGTAGGATAGGGATATTGTTTAATGTATTTTCTTTACATGGTAGGAATGAGTAGACTATCCCTTATCACCTCAACAGCTAAGTAATTTAAAACGCGAGATCCTCTTGTTTTTGCACCTCGGAAGAAAAAAAAAGGTTAAAAATGGTAAAAACCAACCATCCCACTATTTTGTTTCTCATTGTTATTTTAGTTTAGTAACACAGGTAATTTATTTTTACTGTTCTAACAACTTTCAACTACAGTAGTAACAACGGTAATTCATTTACCGTTCTTACGACTGGTAGGAACACTGGGAATAAACCTACTGCCAATGAAGTTTGAAAATTAAAAAACATACCATTAAGCAAATTAATAGACATGTGTACCTACCTCAATAAAATCACCTAATCTGTCTGTTCCTACTGTTTTCATTAATGTAAAATATGAAAATCCTAACCAACCATCAACCACAAACTCCAACCATCTATACAAGAGTTATCCAGAACTAGTTTACTAAGCCAAAAATAGGTGACTCAGACTATAATTGTTAAGATTTTTCACTACGGGCTAACCCGGAACACGAGAAAAAAACAGCTGTTTCTTACAATTTATCGATTCTGAGTTGATATTTTGTATGGAACAGCTGTATTATTTCTCGACTTCCAGGTTCACTTTATACTTATTTAAAGTTGTTTGTAACGATTGTCTTAATCATCCCCTTTCGGCTTAGTATAGGGGATGCAGATAATCCTGTATGCAGTTATTCAGAAAAGGTTAACTTAGTAGGAAGAACTCGGTGACTCAGACCGTCATTAAGAACGACTTTTACTATGGGGCCAACCCGGAGTTCGAGAAAATAAATCAGTTGCTGAAATTGCAACTTGGACTTGACAAAATGTAACTATAAATCAGCTCATTCATATACATTCTTATTCTTTACTACTAGCGGCATGCAAAGAGGTGTTACTGCCAATGAAGTTTGAAAATTAAAAAACATACCATTAAGCAAATTAATAGACATACCTAAAACATACATAAAATCACCTACTGTTACACAGACTATCTAATTGAACAAACTTCGCCCGCGAAGCAATCTTCCCTAATAGAATTGTTAAAAAACTCGCATTGTCGTGAAACGCGGTGAGACGGCGCTCTATTGTCCCTCATTGTCCTCTAAATGTTTGGTTTTAATTAAACTCGCTTGTTCGGAGTCGGCCACTTCGGGACGAGGAATTAATGGAACCTCGGATTATAAGGCCCACACTCCACTAAGAGAGATATGCAGAACTGGGCAGGGCGTTAATTAAGTGCGTATAGGCCCGTTGACTGACTGTCAGAGTTTAAAGCCGCCTGAAGATCTCTGACATGTCTCCATGATTAAATTAATCTGGACCTACAATTTAACGCGCCCTCCGAGCCACGCTAGCTAGTTTTTTATTTATTTATTTATTTATTTATTTACATCATTAATAGGTGGGCAGTTACAGGTTGACCCCAATGCGCCCGCCTATATTACATTACAACTTAAGATTAAATAAAATGTAAGATGTAAAATATATAAACTACCTTAGAAATAAATTAACATAAAAAAGTTGTGGTAACAATATTAAAAATCATCAGACAAGTAAAAGATCACAGACAATACAATTTAGCAAAAAGAACTTATTCTGGTGGTTTAAGAATTAGATGTTTAACCCTACCATAAAGATCAATTGTCGTTCTGCGAACATCAGCTTCGGTGCAATTAAATAGATCTAGATCTGAGTTCCGTTTCAGTAGAGCATTGAGCGTAGCCAGTGCTCTAGGCACTGGTGCCAACCTACCGTACTCAGTTCTGCACCACGGCACTCGAAACAGACCATGCGGACGCGCCGCCATACACCTAAGCGGAACAGCCAACGTCAACCTTTCGAGTACCGACGGTACATGCATACGGCCGGTTATCATGCGCCACACGTACAGAATCAGGGAGAGCGTTCGCCTTATCTCAAGGGTATCATAGTCCAACATCCCCATGACAAACTCACTTGGGTACAAGTAAGGATATCCGACATAATACCCATATCGCTTATGGTAGAGCCATCTCAAAAATTTCCTTTGCAGCTTCTCCACCATCTCAATGTATTTGTCCTCGTATGGATTCCATATGATGGCATTAGATTCCATTTTGCTTCGAACAAATGCATTGTAGAGGGCCTTAATCGCTGAGATACTCTCCAACGGACGCGCTTGACGCATAACGAATCCCAGGGTTCGAAACGCTTGAGCACAAATCTTTTGTATGTGCAAACTAAATGTCAAGTCGCTACTGAATAGAACCCCGAGATCTTTAACTGTGTCAGTTCTTGGTATCGTAATATCCCCGAGACTATAACGCACCCACAGTGGGTCCTTAGCCTTGGTGAACGTAACGATTGAGCATTTTTTCTCATTGAAATAGAGCTTGTTACGCTCACTCCATCGGAGAACTCTATCTATATCCCTCTGAAAGAGAACACTGTCGCTAACGTCCCGTATCCTCATGAATAGTTTCAGGTCATCTGCAAACAATAAACAACAAGCGGTGCTGACGATATCCGGCAAATCATTTATCATAAATAAAAACTCTAAAGGGCCCAAATTACTACCTTGACTTATTCCTGAGTACGTATAGTATGGTTCAGAAACATAGCCTTTATAATTTACATACTGTCGGTGATTACGTAAGTACTCAGAAATAAATCGCAGCAAGTGCGGCGTGCATCCAGCTTTGGAGAATTTTTCCAAAAGGATATCATTGTCTACAGTGTCAAAAGCTTTACGAAAATCAAAATACGCCGCGTCTACTTGCACACCAGCATCTAGAGCCTCCGCCGTGTACGACCAAAATGATAACAAATTCGTCGTTGTTGAACGACGGGCCCTAAAACCATGCTGGGCATCTGTCAATTGATTCTCTACTGAAATGAAATGAAATGAAATGAAATGAAATGATCTTTATTTCACAAAAAATAGAGTACAATTAAGGTGTTAATTTTTTAAGATTTGTCCAATCTATTTTGCCATTCCTTGGCATGTGAAATATACGACAATGTCGTAATTAATAATAAAGAAATATATGTATTTAAATCAAGTGTCAATAATGTCAAATTAAAAAAAATTAAAAACTTAAATAAATAAAAAAGTGTTCAATAATGTCACAATATTAAAATATTCAAATAAAAAATGTTCTTGTTTACTTATTTGACACTGTAGGATGGATTCAAATATTTTACCGAATACCGACAACACCGCTATAGGTCTGAAATCGCTTACATCAGATCCTGAGCCTTTCGGTACTGGGACAACACGTGAAAGTTTCCAAACATCCGGGTAAAACGCCTTTCCATAGCAAAGTTGAAACACATGGTGCATCGGCTTAATTAGTTTTGCTCTACAATCTTTTACTACATATGGAGGGATGCCGTCAGGACCCACCGATCTCTTTGGTTTCAATGACTTGAGTGCCATTTCCACGTCTTCCTCTGTTATTGTCGAAATGTGTATTCGGGCACTTCCACAATCAACGTTGTTTGAAGCTTCCTTAACATCCAGTTTAGGTGCTTGCAATGTGTAGACAGAGCGAAAATATTTTGCAAACTGACTGGCAGCTTCTTCGTCCGTCATTACTTTCCCGTCATGGTGAACTTTTTTGGAAGCATTGCCTTTGGGTCGCTTAGAGGCCACATAACCCCAGAAAGTAGAGGGGTCTCGCTTAAAATCCTTCTCCATGCGGCTTTTGTAGTTGGCAAAGTCTTCCTTGAAGTTCAATTTTACTCTTGCCCGCCATTCCATAAATAAAGAACGGTTCTCTGGCGTTGCATTTGCTTTATATCGCCGATGATGCTGAGATTTTTCTTTTATATGTTTTATGGTCCGGGCAGAGTACCACTCTGGATATACATATCTAGACCGCTTAATTACACAAGATCTTGTTGGAACATATTTATTTATACACTCATTAAGATTCTTGTAGTAATATTCAACAGCATGTTGCGGATCTTCTATGTTGTATAAAATGTCCCACTTAATATCACTAATGCTCTGGTAGAGATCGAAGAAATTACATTTTTTAAAATTCCATAGCATCTCACTAGCAGCCATGGGACTCGACTCTGCCGGACTACTATTAGCGCTATATGTATGTAACTGCAGCTCAATTGCTAATGGTGGATGATAGCCGTCTGGGTGCCTCTGCCAGTCAAATTCACAATGCACTGAAACACGTAGCCCTGATTTAACTAGCACTAGATCCAAGATCTGATCCTTCTTATTTTTTACTGCATTAGCTTGTTCTAAATCGCAAAACGACAAAAGATGTTCATATCTAGCACGTACTTCCATTGTACACGAATTAAAGTTGAAATCCCCGCATGCTATTACATTATCATACTGAGCACATACAGCTTCCAACGAATCAAACATCCTAGCATAAACATTCTCATGGGAACGAGGAGGTATGTACATACAGAGAGCAACAACAATTAGATGACTACCGCGATATACACCTGCACTAACTAGTTCATATCCAGTCTGATCTACATCCCGAGGTGGTTGAATCTCTCGAAGTTCATATTTTGAATTTACAATAATCGCTGCACCGCCTCCTACTCCTGTACCAGGCCGATCTCTACGAAGAATGGAGTATCCTCTCGGTATGACTTCCTCATCCAATATTCCAGCCGCCAGCCATGTTTCTGTGATAAAAAATAACTCGGCATCTGCTGTAGAAATGGCTGCAGAAAACTGAGACAATTTCGTACGAAGGCCTCTAACATTCTGATAGTAGAGTCTGAATACTCTACTGCGTGCAGGATATATGTTCCGAGATATTCTCGCTTTTGCTCCGCTGCTTTGTAGAGTTCCATCGATCGGTTCTTTTACGAAACCACTCATTTACTCTTGCATTCTTAGGCCAATTTATACCGTCCATAAAGAACTTAAAAGAGCTCTCCGGCACCGTCACAACAAAGGAAGCATAGTTGTTGTGTTTTAATTGTAGCTTTTCGGCCGCGTAGTGTTTCTGTCCCTCCGGACACAGTTGTAAATGCCACCCGCGGTTACCCATCTGAAGACTGACCGTGCATAACGTTGCTTAACTTCTATGATAGCTAACGAACAACTAGTCAAACTACGCTATGATCGATACTATAATAGGGCGTTGTAGACTGTACTGACTGTGACTGAAAATAATCAGAAATGCTCCTGGCCGACTCATTAGCTTAGCCGAGGCATATTTGGTGTCATTTCAAAACTTCTGTCTGAGAATGCTCGCTCGAATTTAAAGTAGCGCCATTTCAAATATCGCTAATGTAAAGCACAGATTTCTACATAAAACATGTAGGTATGCTTTAATTGGTACGATTTATGGAACAATGCAATTAAAGCAATGAAGTGATGTAATGTGATGTGAGTTGGAGAGCAAAAATAAGAATTAAAACCACGCCCTTCGTTTCTACAGCACCTTACATTATTAGACCAGTAGATCAAAAAGTTTGCGGGGGCATGTATTAATTTAGTTCGTATTTATACACTTCCATAATCTAAGCATGCAAGTGTAAAATCCAAAAAGCACTTATAGTTATATGGTCCAGATATTATTGACTGACGGCACCGCTATCCTAATTCAAAGCTTCAAACTCAAACCATTTATGGCAACATATGAAATTCACATGCAGTTCTTAGTTAACATGTTTTGTATAGTTATACATATGACCCTATAAGGATATGGCAATTTTGTTATTTGTATTGGAACGATTTATTATTGTTTTCTAGATTATCATTAAAAAAATCGTCTAATGTGTAATAGCATTTCGATACTAAGATATTTTTTAGTTGTACTATGAAACAGTCTTCTCTTTCGATATCATTTAAATTATTTGGCGTTTTATTGAATATTTTTACAGCCATAGAATTTGGGTTAGAAGGTTGCATTGCTAAGTTGACGAGCAAGCTTGACGGTTTGCAACCCTCTGTCTAGCTCGGCACATCTTAGCTCATCTCTGCTTTAGTGGAGTATGTGCCTTAATGGAACCTCGGATTATTATAATGGGCTTTAGTTATGACAAGTTGCTGATTGTTCAGGTTTTGGGAACTAAAACTCGGGGTTTGTTTTCGGGGCGTTTTTGCTGACCTCGCTTTTATTGCGTCCCGGAATGAAAAGCCGTGCCTACTTTGTTTTTATTCCACTGCGAAGTGAAGAGGGTAATGTTTGACGGTTTATAAATGTTATGAGAGTTCAAAGTGCGTGTGCTTATGTATTTGTATTCGTGACCTTCGAAACAGTTTAGTTCAAAATTTTGATTTTAAAATTAAATGTAAAATGTTTTTCTTCTTTCGTCTTATTTCTTGTGTCAATTGTTCAGGGGCTTATTATGGTTCAGTACCCAAAGCGTTAAATTAAAAACGGGCCCTTATTACTAAGACTCCGCTGTCCGTCCGTCTGTCTGTCACCAGGCTGTATCTTATGAACCGTGATAGCTAACACGTTGAATTTTTATAAAAATAACGTTTTTCTGTTGCCGCTATTATAACAAATACCAAAAACAGAAAAAATAAATATTTAAGGGGGGCTCCTATTCAACAAACCTGAATTGTTACCCACTTTTCGCTCAGTATTAATAATGGTGACAGGTAGATGTTTGAAATATTCACAGAATATCTAGTTAAATATTTAATTTAAAAATAAATTACAAATGAAAATAAATATTTAAGGGGCTCGCTTAAAACAAACGGTTTTTTTGCTCGTTATTAATTACGGCAACAGGAAGATGCATGCATACAATACCTGTCAGGTCATAAGTATTGTCACACAATAAAAACTTGCGCCAATTCAAATTTTTGACATACTGATAAATTTGAATATAACCAAAAGATTCGTTTATCGTACCATCAAACGATACAATAAAGACTCTAGTGTAGATGACAGGTCAAGAAGTGATCGCCCTCGGTCTGTTAGGACTCCAGCAGTGATAAAAGCTGTGAAGGCGCGAATTCAAAGAAATCCCAAACGTAAGCAGAAACTGTTGGCCTTTCAGATGGGGTTAGGCAGAACCACGGTGAAAAGTGTGTTAAATGAAGACTTAGGGCTTCGGGCATATCGAAGAAAACAGGATTTCGTTTAAATGCTCGTCTAATGGACCTGAGACTGAAGAGATGCCGCGCTTTGTTGAAGCGGTACGCGGGAAAAAAATATCGGGAAATTCTTTTTTCGGATGAAAAAATTTTTACCGTAGAAGAGAGCTACAACAAACAAAATGATAAGGTGTACGCACACAGTAGTGAAGAAGCGAGCAACCGTATTCCGCGTGTCCAACGAGGTCATTTTCCATCCTCGCTCATGGTGTGGTTGGGAGTTTCTTATTGGGGCTTAACAGAGGTACATTTTTGTGAGAAAGGTTTAAAAACGAATGCATTTGTGTATCAAAATACAGTCCTTACGAACTTTGTGGAACCTGTTTCTCGTACCATGTTCAATAACAGGCACTGGGTATTCCAACAAGATTCGGCGCCAGTTCATAGAGCGAAGAGCACACAAGACTGGCTGGCGGCGCGTGAAATCAACTTCTTCCGGCACGAAGACTGGCCCTCCTCCAATCCAGATTTGAGCCCGTTAGATTACAAGATATGGCAACACTTGGAGAAAAAGACGTGTTCAAAGCCTCATCCCAATTTGGAATCACTCAAGACATCCTTGATTAAGGCAGCCGCCGATATTGACATGGACCTCGTTCGTGCTGCGATAGACGACTGGCCGCGCAGATTGAAGGCCTGTATTCAAAATCACGGAGGTCATTTTGAATAAACTTTATTGTCATAAGAATCTATGTTTTGTTAATTTTATGAATAAACTTGTTTCAATTATTTTATATTAAACATGTGACAGAATTTATGACCTGACTGTGTATATTTAGAGAGGCTTTCACACGGTACGGAACCCGTAGTGCGCGAGCCGGACTTGCACTTGGCCGATTATTTTTTAACAGACATCCCGCAAAGACGCGTAAATGGTTACGAAACCGAGTAAGATCTGAACACAATTTTTAAAACGTTAGAAGATGGCTTTTACAACCGCATGTTAGTATGCTATCCTGCTCGCACTAACATTCATTTTCATTGCTCGTTCATGGAGTTCTAAGGATGAATGTCAGCAATGTGCGCAAAAAATTCATGCGGATGATGCATGGGATATTGTGATATTTTCGTTAATTAGAACACCTCACTTCCAATTCACGAAAATATTAATCGTCAAACTTTGGCCATAAATGCCGATTGTTCGTACACAGACGACCAACAAGAGCAATTACACTCTGCCAATGCTACCAAATTGGATATTGGCAAGTTGCGGCCGTCACCCTCACCCTCGTCAAAGGGTTAATGATTGCCACCCACTTGGAAACAGGAACCCATAACATATAATGACAATAGAGGCGAAATATGGAACATATGGTTCAGTGCAAGCTTAAGCGTTTTCAGTGCAAGCATAACTAGTCGCTTACGATTGATCTTCTTGGAGATCCATAAGGTATGCCTCTGTTTAGCTCTGGACGTCATATGACTGATGGATCAGTCAGACTCCGAGAGTCTGAGAGGACAGATCAGTATTAAGTATCAAAAATTAAATTAATAAAATAAATAGTGGAGTCGGCTAAAAAAGAGTAGAGCTGCCTGGTGTAAAAATATGTATCAACCCAAGTAGCTTTCGGCATGCTTTGACAGGTGATTTTATGATTGATAATGTATTTTATTCAATTCAATTTATATATTTGCCACTAAATGTATGTGTACACTTATGTACACTTGTAAATTGTACAGACATTAAAAAAAGAGATTTTAGATAATGGAACAAGTGAAAAAATATTCAAAGCTTTTTTTATGAATATCTATGTTTTACTCTTACTGAGTTGAATAAGTCTCTTAATTAAGTACAATACTTAAAACAATTTATAATTTATTATTATACTTGTGATAGATAGCTCATACTGACAGCGCGTATACGTACCTATTTCCTGTCTTGTTACCGCTGGTCAGTGCAAAAACTGCCGAAACATTGTGCAAATAATGTAATTTATTATTTGGGAGTATATTATTTGAGTAAATTATTAACTTTCTTCATATCGAGTATGAAAGTTAAACAATTATCACTATACGAGCATGAAGTACTGATTCAGTAAATTCTGCACCTGTTTAAAGTTCATTGACTTTGTACCTATTGGCTTTAATTAATGAGAAGCATGTGCTTCTTGAATAAAGTTTGTTTAAAATTATCGAAAGAAGTATGTTTATTATAGTGTTTACAGATAAAGTTTATTTGAAAATGGGTGCAATAATCTCAATTGAACGATAAGACTACTATCTACCATTTCTGCTCTACCATAGCAGATAGAAGCCTCAAAGTATCTTTCCTATATTCTATTATGGCGTGATTTTGAATAAAGATCATGTAACAAAAGACGATCTGCGTTGTTCAAAGCTCACATTATCCTTAGATTCCGTGATATTTTTAAAGTCTACAATTTTGCGAGAATTACAGAATTCGCAAAGCTCAAAAATTCGGAACTAAGCCAGAAAATAAACTGCTTTCCAACAGCCAAAGAGTATCCCGACACAAGCGGCTACAGATATGCCATTCTCAGTCAAATGTACGTATAATTACCGCGGTACTTTGTCGCTTTTCATTGTTCTTTTATTACCACAATGGCGGTCGTTCCGCGAGGCGAGCGCATTCGGAGCTATGCACCGGCGTAAAACCTTTTTCATTTTGAGTTTGAAGCCCGGAGTGGCATGCCCGGTGTGCGGTGGTGCGACTCTTAGAGCAATTTATAAAATTATATTTTGGGGCTACACAAAAGCCCCATTAATTTCCTATTTTTCGACAGTTCTTTTACTTGTAATTCACTTATTTATAAAAGGAGTCGCTTTGCTAAGTGCAAGGTCTGTTGTAAATATTATGTATACTCATATAAATAGCTTTTACTATGGGACATTATGGCTGTTCAACGACGCTCGACAAAATAGATGGAATAATTGATTTCCTTTCGCGATTTCGGGTTTATTCCTAAAGTAAGTTATTTATAACGATGAGGATGTACATATTTATATAGGTATACCTTGAACGTCCTTACAAAGTAACACCCCTATATAGATTGTAGCAGTGCTTCTTCCACTCTTGCTGGCAAAAGTAGGTATATCTTCCTTTCTTATTATCTAAGTTGTAAATTGTGTATTCCGCTAGCTAAAACAGCTCATTGGTAAACAAAGTACCTACCTACTTTGTAAATAAATGCAAAATTGTGGTACTGATGTTATTGAAGACATCTTAAAATCACTGTGTCTGATCCATATTTTGTTTTTCGGAGGATACACTGACAGTCGCGCAGGTGAGGGCTATTTATTTCCATTCCGCTGAGAGCACCTGAAATATAACCTTTTGGTTCGCCTTTATTTCCATTGTAGTAAGAGAGCAGTAGGATATTGCGACAAAGGTGCCTTTAATTTATCGGTGCGATACGTTGAATTTGACGATATTCCTGTGTTCGTTGTTGGTTATTTTAATAAAACGTAGCTCTCAATCCAGATACGCCATCCTTTCTTAAACCTTGATGAGATGTGTAGGGTAAAGGGGTTAACATTACCTCCTTAAATTATGGTATTATAGTAGTGTTTTTATAATTGTGGGTCACGACCTCAGACCAATAAAAAATCAAGGCAGAACGTGGAGAACAGACAAGTGAGGCGTGTTTTTTATACATATGGTGAGTGCGTCGGTTATGCGCCGCCGCTCACAAAAACTGCGCCTTGGCTCGTCAGTCGAACTATGGTTCGACTGACAAGCCACTTTTACGTGTTTGTGTGTGTAATTGTGTCTGTATACGGCGAGGTGCAGATTTTCCGGCCACACTTGTTTGTTTCTCAACATTCTGTCTTGATTTTTTATGGTCTGAGGTCACGACTTTTCAGAATGGATTCAGGTCTATAATAGGTTTAAAATGAGAGAAAATCAAAATCGTAACTATTAACCTGCTTCAAAAAAAGGGGAGGTTCTATTTTCCTTTGTTTGTATTTTTTTATAATGTTTTTCGATATTTTCGCCAATAGCGAAACGATTTAAATAAAAAACTTTTTTAGTTCAAAAGATATACTCCCGAGGTGGTCTGATTTAATTTCTATTGAAATCAGCTGCGCCGTTATTGAAAAGTTAAAATTATTTGGTTAAAAATGTTTTTAAACATTGAGTATTGTACATAAATGTACCCAAAGAATAGAGATACGAGTACATGTAATACAGAATTAAAATACTGAAATTATCCTTGATTGCAAGCGGCTCTTTATTAGGTGTGTGTTATTCGTCTTGAACATTTAATTTAATTTAATTTAATTTTATTCTCAACATTTGACATAAACATAACGTAATAAAGGTTTTGGATATTTTGAAGAACTGGTTGGTATTTATTAGGTACCTATATTATACTTACGGACATAGAAGAGAGAAAATTACGGACTTCCTTTCCTATAATTATGTATGCCGTGGATTACCTTCAAAGGGTTTTCGTGTTGCGGTTACCCTGTTCCCAGCAAGTTGAAACCAGATTTTCTATGAGCTTTATTCTAAAATATTCATTGAATCTTAATGTAACTTAATTTGTTTCTTGTGATGGTCTTGTTTTGCTGGTTTGTAGTTTATTATAGGGAGTGCTTGAACATATATTAAATTCACATGTGCATTTGTACACGTGCCACAAGTTTTTTTTTAATTTTGGGTAAATTACTCTTCTATTTCTAAAATTCTAACTCATACTCTATTTTTAACCGATGAAACGGAGATGGTTTACAAGTCAACGCGTATACATTTTTTCTTTTTATGTTTGACCACGCATAACTTTTTACAGAGTGGTTCGATTGTAATAATTTTGTTTTGTAGATCACCTTCAATGGCGGGCTCATTTAAATTTTATCGAAATTTGCTAAGCAATTTTTGATAAATCATCAGTAATGTGAAAATCGCCACATCGATCCGTGCGAACTGTTCGAATTCTGTACATGGTTGAAGTCGGTTATGTCAATTTTTGGGAAAAATAATTATTTAATTTTGATGTCATAACTAACATAAAACATTTTCAGAGGAATTCGCGAAAATAAATAAAAGTATCTAATTCGCAAGATATGTTACGAAATTATGTCGATAGAGAATCAGGGCAACAACTTACTAATCCGTTGAGCTATGTAACTGTTACATAAAAACAAAATATAGCCGTATAACTACCATATTTATAGTTTTCCATGCCGCTTCGACGGGAAGTGGTTCACCCACGAGTGGGTCGTAGTGAGTGGCCGCCTCGGTCAGTTAGTTCCCAGCAATAGCCGGCTCACTATGAATGAAAACATTCAAACTGAGCAACGACTGTTTGTTTAAAAGCACTGAGTGGGACTGGGAAATAGATAATTGAGTTTTTGGACTTTTGATTAAGAGAAGCGTAGATCTCAGCCTTGAATGATTGTTTTGAAGTCTTACCTACCTAACCCTAGTTTGTAATTTGATTACGGAAAGTAGCGTGTTTTTTGCACATTTACATTTTGATAAAGCGCAAGTGTTACTCGCGCGTGGTTTTTATGGCAGACAGCAAGTTTACTATAGTTTCGAACGCATTCGGCGGTCTTTTTCTAAATGAAGTACTAGCGCGCGGGCTCGTCCCGCATAGCACTACTTTGGTACTTCCACAGAATCGTAAATAAAATCTAGAATATAATTTAGATGATAGATTTTTTACTTAATATATTTTTCCCAAGAATGACTAATTAGAGAGATTAGGTACTAATTGAACACAGGTAGTTAACATTTTACGAACAGTTATGGTCAAACTATTAAAAATGATGTATTTCATGGTAGAAACTGTTCACAAATATCTGTAACAATAGTTGCATTTGCATTACTACAATTAAATCAGAAATGTTCAGTGATATTTGAACTAACCAAACTTCCCCTTTAAATCGGGTATTTAGCATTTAACTTCCCGAAATAGTTTAGTAATTTCAGCAGACATCTCATAAATTACAGCGGCACTTCCGCAAACAAAGACCCAGCCTTAGGCCGAGTACTCACTGCACCTGCGTTTCCCTCAAATGCCATTGAATTACTACACATAAGTGCGCAAGTACGGCCAGAACGGCTCCGCTTCACCGCCACATCAAAGGCAACTCCTGAATCGCTTAACCATTTGTGCACTTGGCTGGTTCCAGCGGCTTTGTTAACAGTGTGCACTGCGCTTTATGGAGGAAACTTAATCGGCTAAGAACGAGAGGTCGTGTTGATGTTTTTCCTTTAGATGTTTGGGTACACGGGTTTTATGACCCTCATAAAAGTTTCACAGTTTCTAATCTATGCTTATATACTTGAGACGATTTTCAGCAATCTTTTCGGCAATCTGGCGTTAGAGGGTTTGCTAAAAGGGTGGGCAATAGGATCTGTTCTTTGATTCACTTTCATCACACCTCATTTAATTTAAAGAAACGGTTTTTTACAATTTTGGTGCATATCGTCATTGTTGATGCTTATTATAAAAATACCACTTGTGAGATTATAGTACTTACGTACAGGTAAAGTGTTAATCTTTCCTGTAAGTACAATTTTTGTTCAAACTATATGCATCGCGGACTGTCGTTTTATTTTGACGTGATGACTACAGTACCGCTGCATAGAGTTTTTCGAGCTTTCTTTTCTAAAATGAATCCAAAAAACTCTCTTTACATTGGCTTTCATTGAAAGGTTTGTGGTACTTATAGCGCGCATTACAACAGCGTATTATAACGTCTCTAACCTCCTCTAGCGCAAAGCAGCAGACTAAATATTTTATTAAACACTAAATAATTTTATTGAACACGCCAAACAATTGATTTCTATGACAATACAAAAATTCTTAGTAAAACTAGATCTAGAGTATTCTACTACACTAATAAATCATGATTTGTAAACAGTTCTAAAGCGATTGAAAATATGGCATGAAATACGTACGTATTCATCAGGTATTGTTACCTCCCAATACAATACAAGTCAAAAATGGAATTCCATTAAATCACGAGGCAATTTACTTATTCGAGCTGATAAAAATTGTTTCCAACGCGAATAACTCAGGAGCGAGCGCAAAAATCACGGGACCAGATAAAAACCCTTCTCGACAAAAGGTGACCTCCCTTTGACGGCGAATGTACTGTTCCACGACCAAGTTACGTTCAGACTCGGCTAAAAGGCCGTACTAACATTTCCTAGCAGTAGCTATCAGTTTTGTTCAGAGTTTACAACAGTAGCTCTCTCAGTCAGCGGTGCAGATAAGTTTGTCGGTGTTGTAGCTTGAGGCACAATGTGCCGTCCGCTCGTTGTCTGAAACTAGGCTAGCGTTAAAAAGAAACATCCAGTCAAACGGTCGGGAAACGCTGGGATGTGATGTGCAACTGGGGTTGCGAACAGACAATACATTTTAAATGTACGTACTCTTATTTATTAGACTTGCTACATTTATGTCTGACAAACTACTTTATTATTCACCATATAAGAGCTTATTTTGAAATAGATATACCCGTAGTAGCGCAAAAAAAATGTCTATATACAATTAGACGATTTTAACTAGAAATCGTAGAAGGGAGATCCTCAGAAGTATAGCAAAAGCTATTATTGTTCTGAGGTTAGATTATATAAATCGTGATGTTCAAAGACATCTGCACCAACCAGTTTTAAGATTCTACCTACTCTATAGGTTACTTTATAGTGTTCTTTTACAATATTATTCATCATTTGTTTTCGAAGCATTGAATCGTGACACACAATAATATAATTGTAACATATGCAGTGCAATATGTACGTAATGAAAGCTAGTATTTATTTTATATTTGAAATTATAGACAGTATGAATATATTGAACATGGTTAAATAGACAGACAATATATATGTGAATACGCCCGCATTGCTTTGTGGAACTATGATATTCCTACCTACATGCATCAAGTAATAAATGCCTATCCAATGTTATATACTAGGTATGCTCATTTCAACATTGAGAGAACTGCTTTCATATGCGGGTGGTACAATACAAGTTAAGTTTTAGGCCTGTTTTAACCGCTTAGAATATTATGTCAATCATAATTTGAAGAATGGTATGCATTCATGGTCTCTACGGTTTTTGTTAGGTTGACATTTTATCTTATGGACAGAAATCCTGTGTTACAACTGCTAGTTGTAGCTGCTACTTAGTCAATACTCTATAATAACTTCTCATGAGCGAAACCTGTGTCTGCATATCAGTCACCACAATGAAAAAAAATTGAACACGAAAAAGCAAACGATAAAATAAATCAACGGATAAAACCACAGAGCGCAGTTAGCAAGTCTAAAGTTGTGAAAACAAATCAAATTTATCTTTATACCTCATCTCTATTCAAACGTAAACTCCTTTGTTTACGCGAACAACTGGCGTGCTAAGTTACTGCAGCTTTAACTACTTTCACAAGACTTTCACACAAAAGACGAAAGTTCACACACATTCTTATTTATGGCGCCAATAATGAACACACCCTGAAAAGTTTCACCCTTTTGAACTCTAACTTTTATGAATCTTTTATAGAGCTTCAAAGATATTCACAAATAAATTTATATGTGCCGAACACGAGATACAATTTCAGCTTTTATGTTCAGTAAAATTTTGAACGTAATCACTGAAAGTGCCCTCGAAGTGATAAACCTGCTTTTGCATTTAGATTGTAAATAAAAGAAACAGATTATTTTGTCTGCATTCTCAATCTAATATCGTCTAGACTCCAGTTAGAATTCAAATGAAGTAGGAGTGTGCACTACCCGAGCTTTATTATTCGAGTACATTTTCACCACGTATCATTATCCCTACATAGTATAAAACAAAGTCGCTTCCCGCTGTCTGTCCCTATGTATGCATATATCTTTAAAAATACGCAACGGGGTTTGATGCGGTTTTTTTTTAAATAATTGTAGTAATTCAAGAGAAAGATTTATGTCTATTATACCTGTGCAAAGCCTGGGCGGGTTGCTAGTAGAATATAAAACAAAATATGACGTCTACACTCTACAGCTGGCTAGTCAGATGAAAGGCCAATAGTGAATTGCTGTTTAATTGACCGTTACGGCTCCTATGATTGGTAGATCGCGAACGCACAATTTATTTTTTGCGGTGCGAAAACAATAGCAAGAATTATAGCATCCAAAACATTACTGCACTGCAGTTATTTTATACCTCTTTTCATTTTTAAATCCTTTTTCCTCTTTAGTATATCTTTTCCAGTCCAGGGTGTCTGGAAGCGGTAGCTATAGGCTACATATTATAAGGTTCACAAGTTGTAGGCATTTTTGACCGACGAACCACCGGAGGAGGTATACAATTCGACGCGTATATATACACATACATTTACATAGGTATAGGTATATATTTTTTTTTATGTATAACCACGCATAACTTTTTTCATAGTAGTCCAATTTCAATAATTCTTTTTTTATTGGAAAGAATATACTTCGAAATTGGTCTCATTTAAATTTTATCGAAATTGGCTAAGCCATTTTTGATAAATCAACAATAATGTGAAAAATGTTACATCGTTCCGTGCATAATATTTGCATTCTAGCGATGCGCCCCGGCTTCGCACTGATGTATCTAATAAAATAAACAACATCAAAATCCGTTGCGTAGTTTTAAAGATATAAGCATAAATGGGGACAGACAGCGGAAAGCGACTTTGTTTTATACTATGTAATGATTATGTACACAGGTGAAGTCGGTCATGCTATTTTTTTGCAAAAAACAATTATCTCATGCTCTCAATAGTTTGGCGTGAACAATAAATACGTAATTGATCTAAAGTAGGATGAATTCGTTTTTAGTGATTATAAAGTGATATTTTGATTGCAGGAGCGATGACTCTCATGTGGTGGCTGGTGGTGGCCGCGCTTGCAACGGCCGCGGCAGACGAGGCGACTGACCCGGAGGGTCTGCAGGAACCTGGTGGGACTGGTGAGTACATCATGCCTATAGATGATGACGGATTAAACATAGCGCTACTCACGTATCTTGACTGGTATTTTTTAGCGATCACTAAAGTAAGTTTTGAAAGGCATCAGGGTTGGCCACATGGTTTCTTCGGACTTATTTACGCATACAAGTAAAAAACTCGAATTACAAGTGCAATTGCAGGCTTGGTTGTTTTCAATTGAGTCATGTCAGGAGACAAAAACTACAGCATCTCTGCTAACCACGCGGTCTATATGAACCTTTTATGAATTCAGCTATATATAATAAAACATACTACATAAAAACACAGCATCACAAAAACGTAAATGACGTATCGATTTCGAATACGTTCTTGTTTAGCTTCGTCTTTAGAATCTAATAGTAAGTTTGAAACATTATTATTCTATGGTTATATTTTACAAGATAAGTTGAAGTATTCTACAGATGGCTTAAAATAATCTCTAAGAGCATAAATTAGGGACATAAAACGTGCAACAGAAAGGGTACATTAATGCGAGCGTACATTACACTCATTTAAATACTCTTTATTATCTGAAATAAGGACTTGTTCAAATTTACGCGATATTCTTTGCTTTCTTTTACTCGAATCGAGTGGGCTCGCGCGTGGTGATGCCAAAGGACCTGACGGCATGACGCTGGTTCCAGGGAAGTGTAGACGGCCCTTAGTATGGGACACAACTTGCGTCGATATTTTGGCACCGTCACATCTTTCTGGAGCTCAGAGTAGGGCTGGAGCGGCGGCCAATTCGGCGGAGCAGCACAAGCGGCGCAAATAAGCTAACCTCGGTAGTAGTTACATATTTGAATCATTTGGAGTTGACACTTTGGGTCCGTGGGGGCTGGGAGCTCATCTTGTTTTCAAAAGTCTTTCTGAGCTTCTGGTGGACGCGACGCGTGACCAAAATGCTGATGTTTACTTGGCTCAACCTATAAGCATTGCCATTCAGCGTGGCAATGCTGCCAGCATGCTGGGCACGCTGCTAACTGGCAGTGGGCTTGAGCATTTGGATTATCTTTAGACCTTCCAGGGTCTGTGGATGATCCAATTGCTTTCTATATAGTAGTAGTGTAGGTAGTTTTAGCATATAAAGTAGTATTGTATCATATTGTAGTTAATAAAGGCATCTTTGCCCGTTAAAAAAATTCTTAGCTACAATGGATAGAGATATTCAGTTTAATTCTGCACACCATTTTTTCCCTGATATTAGTGTAGCTGTTAAAATGCACAATCCTGTTTTTTTGCTCATATTTAAACTTTATAATAAAAGTTATAGCAGATAATTCTTAAAAAAATAGAAATATATCTTTTCTATGCACTTGGTTAGATTTTGACTTACTTGACACGTTAATGTAATAATTAATAGATATGTATGTACCTATTCCGTAATTTACCATTGTAAATTACGGAATGACAATCACTTGCACCTTGCAAAGCATCACCTTAAAAAAAATTTATACTTGTAAGCAATTTGCTTAAGTTTTAATATTCCAAGTTCAGTATTTTCAACACAACAAAACCGTTGAATAGCATTTGTAATACTGTTAATTAGTAAAAATGACTACTGAGATTATTACTTTTACTAGCCTGATTTGTAAAATAAATAAAAAAGTATTTATGTAAATATCGTTGTTCGGCATAATTTCACAGGATGTCCCCTGTAAAATAAACTTTGGAGAAGTACTGTACCTAAATATGAACTACGATTTTAAATAATGTAATAATAATGTTTTAAACAATCGCAAAATTGCTCAGCTTTGTTATAAAATAATATACAAATTCAGTGTCTTCTCCAAAGTTCTTTTTTGTGTCTCCCATAATCACATGAATGTCATGTTTACGGTTTTGGATGCTAAACGACCGATATTTATATATTTGTGATATTTCATATCATCAAAATTAGGTAACTCCACATTACTGGAGTGTAGAAAATGTGTATTTTTTTCCAATCCTGTGTTGTTTTTAAACGTTAATAGCGCATATCATGCATATTTGAATAGACCTTTACGCACGAAAGGCGCAAAACTCCCAGCGAGCATGACGAGGTCCCGAAAATATATTCAATTTATTCATTCGCACAAAATGTCCGGATATATAAATCCAAATGAAGCTTTTTGTAATATTTTCATGTGGATATCCATTACTGAAACAAATTTACTCGGAAAGCCAAAGGCTGTTTGTTTCGAAGAGATGGAAATGTTTTTATAAATGAATAGTTCATTTTAACGAAAATATAAAGCGGAGAATTAAGGAACATTTACTCGGTAATGTTTTAAGGCTGGTATATAGCATCCAATATGAAAATTTCTGTGGAAATGTTATGTTGTGGTAAGCTAAGTATCTTTGCCAAGAAACTGAAGAGTAAGTACCGAAGTCTGCATTATGTTATTTGACTTACTGACTGCAGTAGATCATAAAATCGCCAAGATCGCGGCAGAAGTCTTACGTAGCCTTATTTATATCCCTGATCGGTATAAGCCTCTCACTGTACCATCGGTTTTGAGCCAATTGTGTTACAGATGTCAAGTATAGTACCTATATTTGTAGTCAGCGAGTTTCTACGTTAAGACTCTTGTTAGTTAGCCGAGCCCAGTTGAAGCAAAAGAATTCAGACAAGAATCCATAATTATAATTCCTTTTTGTACTTTATATTTTTGGTAGATATCTGCAATAAACAAGAGAAATTAAAAGAAAGTCTTCATCTTATTTAGTTGTAAAACAATAAAGACCGAAATAGAACTAATCTTTGGGCTTCACGAATTGCCAGCTCTCACTCTATTAATCACGTTTTTAAGTGAATAAAGCCGTATTATTACGAGAGCCTTTAGAATTTTACGATGTAATAAGCTCGAAGCAATAAAGTAATAACGCGAAAAATAAACGTTAGTCAAAGATTACTTCCGCTATAAAATGCAGCTTATTACGACTCGGGCCGTAGGCGCGTAGCATTCCGTAGACGAGCTACGACGTAGCGCTACGTAGAGAGAGCGTAGCAGAAATGTGTTTTCTAAATATTACGCAGTCGATTACCGTTGTACATCCTTAAATTGACTGGACCAAAGATAAGTAATAGGCAACTGTACTGTTTTTTTTAACAGTCCACTGCTGAACATAAGCTTACGCACGATGCCACAGTCATACATCTTTTAAGTTTTATTCATGGACATTGGACACACTTTGGAGCGCAAATTTTATTTCTTCTTCTAACAAACCAGAAGTTATAAAGTCCAATTTCGATAATTATTTTTTTATTGGAAGGAATATAATTCAAAATCGGCTGAGCCATTTTCGATAAATCAACAATAATATGAACAATTTTACATCAATCCGTGCGACATATTCACAAATTCTGTTCACTGTTGAAGTCGATCATGCTATTTTTTGCAAAAAAAATATTAATAAATGTGTTTATTTTTAATTATTTTATTTAAATTACTACAATACAGACACCTGTGGTCCGTCCTTTTTGGTTAGTTAAGTTTTACAATTCATGGAATAAGACTACTGATATAGAACGGCTAATGACTAAAACGTTTTAGATCTATTATAATTAATAGTTTAAGTGGTGGCAGATATTTAAACAAAGGACCTGTTTTATATTATAATGTACAAAATTACTATGGAAACCAGCGTGGTTTTTGCTAATCTTATATACCTAATTAAAATATAATACAAGCTTTACTCACGCGTATCAAATCTGTTATAGTTTCGACCAATTTTAGAGGCCTTTATCGTAATGTGGATTATATGTTAATAATCCGAATCTTGATTTACTTTAGAATATACAAACTAGACTTGCCATCTCCTTTTAAATTACGCGCGAGTATGCATGCATGCATTATAATATTATTCTAGTTAAAATGTACAAATTGCTTGCTTAGCGGAAAAGCATTTCTGGTCATATAAATTTTACTGTTTATTATACTCCAGTTTCTATATATAAAGGTAATCCTGTAATCGCGAGGTTTTTAAAACTGGTTTTATGAAGAGAAGCAAAGATTTATAGAGGAAACATATGTCTAAAAGTGGACGTTCTATGCTATGGAAATCATGTCTATAAGAAATCATAGTCCAATTTTGGTGATTCCACGAATACACAAATAGTCATTTATTTGTTCATACTTCAAAGAAAATTACAGAATAAATTTTCTGCTGCAAAGCTATATTTTAATGACGAGTAAATCAAGTTCTTTTTACCGCGCCCTGTTAATTGCAACGTTATTCCTTTTGAGGTCTAGAGACAGGCCTTCACTTTACCCAACGCAATACACTTATATGTAGCAAATGGTATCTAATATGATATACTCGTTATCACAAAAATGCATTTTTAATTAAGAAGAATTCAATGTTGTGTGAGATGATATGAATTTGTAAGTGATTTGTTGTGTTTTGTAAATAAATAAAATTATAAAAGAATTTAGATTGCATGTAAAGTCGATTTATGGACGATAATTTTACGTGATAATGTCATAATATGCGACACAATCCGAACGCTTAAGCCGATCGTCACCAACCCGCACTGGGCCAGCATGGTGGATATGGCCCAATCACCCTTCGTGGGTGGGCCTACGCCCTCGAGTGGACTATTAAAAAAATAGGCTGGTACAGTACTGGCCGATCGTGCCTCTTTATCGTTTGTACCGCGCTCTCGTTTGCACTCTCGGCTCAAGTGGAACGTGACAATGAGTCTTGTTTTTAGTGAGTTCATCGGTTTATAAGACATCACGTCAAATATTATAGTGTAATTATTTATTGGCGTTCCACTAGTTCTGATTTTAAGCTAAGAGTCAAGACGATATGTCCTATCTTGCGAAATCTTTGGCAATTCCTTTGCAATTACGGCTGGATTACTAGCACTGGTATGTATTAACATACTTGATTATTCAGTTTCGCGGTAATTTATACTGATTAAATCTCGTAGCGTACTTTTATTCGAAATACTTGAAATTTGAAATATAATCGATTCAACGTTCTCAAGACAGATCGTTTTAGACAAGATTTCACGCATGTAATGGGAGAATTGAATTCTTAGCACGGTCTACACAGCTCTATGTGAATCGATCTTGTCCTATTGCATTACGGTGTGGGGAGGAGCTGGAGTTAGGGCAATGCTAGAAATAGAAAGGGCTCAGCGCGCAGTGCTGAAGGTGATGTACAAGTTGCCTTATAAATTTCCAGTTCCAGTGACCCTGACTGTGCGCCGTACTCAATCCGGCATTGCCGATCCAAATTCCAATTCACCCAAAAGAAGACCCCTGCGTGCTGCTGAACCCAGAGTCTGCACTGCCTTTACAAGACCTCATCCGGAATTCAGCTAATCATACGTATACAACAAAATGAGCGAAAAGTGCGCCTTTCGAAACAAATCGGCAAAGGAATGCAAAAAAATCTTATTTCAGTACTTATGCTCTCTTTCATATAAAGAAACAGAGGAATTACTTAAACTATTATCCTAAACTTGCCACAAACACCCATATACGAATACATACATATATTTCAATCACACACATGTACACACACATACACACCACTTGAGGACTTGTTTATTGCAGAGGACACACTCGTCACACATCATTTCACGGACAACAACACAAACACGCAAGTGTCAGTTATTTTTCAAAAAAAATAATTTTAAATATCTATATATCCTTATGTTTTGTCATTATTTTACTAGCCGCACCGTACGTATAACTATTGATAGTATTAGAAATGTAAGCGTCCCTTAGTCGGGCCCTGCGATACAGGTCATCCTCGTGCAGGGTCCACTGGTATTTTCGTATATCTGTAATTTTTTGCTAAATAAATCATTTGGTATTTTTTTTGTATTTATCGGTACTTTTTGTTGTAATTTATTTTCATCATCGTCAACATCACATTAGGGAATCCCTTGCAAATTAGACAAAGGCAAATTACAGATATCGTACCAAATTATTTTATCTTTTATCTTTAAAATACGGTACATCAATGATTAATAAAAAAGTGACGTACTACGAAAAACAGGATTTATACGACTATTTTCACATTTTACTTCCTATAAAATTATCTCGTCTAGCTAAACAAGTGCAAATTACATCCCCACGTATTATGCGCCTCGTGGAGTAAAAAAGATATATCGTCTGGAATCGTGTTTATGGCATCTACATAATAAGCTTGCAGCTTATGTGAACGATTTTCATCGAGCGACGAGAGAAAATTTTGACGGTACAGTATGGTTAATTTGTGACGATATCAGTGAAGTAGGATACTTATCACTTTAGAACGCAATAATAGGTACAAAAAATTAAAGGGTATTAGGGAAGGATATGTACATATTTGTCTTTATGTAGCATCATAGCTCACAAACTAATGGATCTATTCTATTTTATTGTGCTACCCTTTTTTGCTTCATAGTGAAAGATTTTCCCAGTCGTTGACGTAATACCGTCTTATACATCGATTGACGCCCGCTACACGCACGAAAAAGTGTCACGTTCCGCCTGAGCCGAGCGTTCAAGCGAGTGAGAGGCACGATCTGTCTAACCGTTCGACTTATTCGCTTTATTCGCGTTCGTTATCCGTAAACCGACTTTACAGACAACCCATTCTTTTTTATTTTAGCATAGATCATCAAGCACCATAACACCATTTTTTATACTATAAAAGTGGCACTAGTTCTTCAGCTTTTATTTGGAAGTATCTAAAATATCTAATTTTATTTCAAATATTTATACTTTGTTTTTAGTAAAAAATTACTTTTTTTTAAAGAACATATGCCAAGTCGATGGTTTATACTTTTAGTCTCGTCTTAAGTCACCAACGGAACGCTATTGAGCAACACACCATAAATTGAATATCTCCAGGGTATTCTCTCTTGCCTCTTGCTATTAGGGGTGTTACTGTACGTACAAGTCATGGATGAAGAAAAGAAGATGCGTCCTAAGTTTGAAAACCTGAAGCTGACGATATAATTTGATATGCGCTAGTAAAATTTGTACTATAATTCAAATGTCACATTCCAAGACTATTGTTATACTAGTTTTTACCCGCGGCTTCGCCCGCATGATATTTTGATTTTTGACGCAATATCATAATAATTTATAGCCTATGTGTTATTCTGATATATAAGCTATATTATTGCAAAGTTTTATCTCAATCCGTTCAGTAGTTTTTGCGTGAAAGAGTAACTAACATCCATCCATACACCCATCTATCCATCCTCACAAAGAAGGATGCACGGAATTAACCTGTCAATATTTTTTATTGTTTTTTGTTAGTAAAAAACCAAACTTCTTTTCTAAAAATGATATGTGCTTCAAAAATATAGGGATTTTTTGCTGTTTTCATATCACTAATTAAAATTAAAATTAACCCACCAGAAAAATTACAATGATTTTTTTATTGTTTTTACATTACGGATTACATACATAAGAAGTGGCGGTATGGTCTTAAAGGCTTTAGTGTCCAAAAATGGGCGAATTATTTGAAAAAAAAAAACAATCTTTTATTACTGTTGCTGTCAAAAAAAAGGAAATGTCAAATTCAGTCAATCAGATGACGTATTTAGTGTTGCCAGACTTCGTTCTCGGATCCAGACTTAGCAATTTTGGAAATGTTGACGAGTTGATGTAATAATTATTTTCTTTTTTAACTATTGAAACATAATCCTGCGTTAACTCGTTTAAGCCCGCAATGTTTACAAACTGAGGTGTTATTATACATTTTTATAGAAACATACATTTTTGTATACTAAAAGATTATAAAAAAGAAAGAATATTCTTATTATTTTTATATGTAGTTTTTATATTTTATATTTTTTATCACATACTTTACTACTAAAAACAAAAAGCAGTAGTTGAAGTTATCCGATAAATTCGTGGCAATTTTAATATTACTCGTAAAAATCTTTAAGGGTGCTATTCGAATCTTTCACTTGCTTTACTACACTTGCAGCAGCTGCACTAGGCCGGCTGTGGCTACACAACTGAGGCGTTAGTCCAGGTTTACACATAAATTGAAATTACATGTTGTTCGATATTGCCCTATACATTTTTGTACAGCGCCCCTGGCCGAAACGATGAAGAACTAACCAAAATGTATGGAGCCACACGCGAACGCAAAAGTTTAAGTAAACAACACAAAACCTGGACTAAGGGTTCTGGTTATCTACGTAGTTGTATGAATTTCTACAAAAAGATTCCGAACACGGCTGCGGCAGCATGTGCTACCGAGCCTCGGCTGCAAGTGTTGTTAGCCTGTTTAAACAAGTCCAACGTACCTGCGATGTACGACGTAGGCAACCAGCAACGGAATCATTCCCGACTGCGGATACAAGCAGCGGCTCATGTGTGTGCTACCTCCATTCGCAACCTGCATCCGCAGGTGCAGCCGAGCTCAATTTATTCGAATAGCTGCTTTACTTATATTCTTAACTTATAGTTACGGTTCTTGTACTTTTGCTAATGAAATGGATGAATACCGAATTTTCTTTATCATTCCATTTTTCATTTTCTTTTTATATCAGTCCTAGACATTGATATTTTTGACGTGACAACGTCTTATAAATCGATGAACTCCAATAAGTAATCTGATATTAAAGACAAGATGACATGCACTGTTTTAAAAATCAATATAAATATCATTGAGACAATATTGACTAAAAATACATGACATCAAGTTTTTAAAATCGAGCACCATTTTAGCACTCTGAACATAACAAACCTGGCAATCCATAATCTTTAGTGTGTATACATGTATATAAATAGGTACTTATAGCTTGAAAATATTTTATATTCAATTTTAGCCAAATTGTACATATTTGAACAGTTTTAGAAGCGTCATAAATCACATTGGTGAACATATCATCCTTAGAAAATAAGTGAGGAAAAATTAGTCTGTTCGTATATAACAGGTCCTGGTATGTATGGGCTCGCGCATCCTTCTTTCGCGTTTATAATATTAGTAGGATTTCGGTGACCATTGTAATATTTCTGTGACTTCACGCAGGAGCTTATTTTTCTATGGAAAGTAGTGACCTGTATCCATAGTACCATTAAGTCTGTCATGAATTTTACGCGTTCAATACAGATACTTAATGTGAACTTCAATTTTCTTTGGGGTATTTTGTATATTACCGTCTGTTGGCATCAAGTTGGAGCAATTCCATATCTATACAAAATTGTAGTTTCAACTCTATTGAGCGCGCGGAAAGCTTGGAAAACTTTTGCTAGGAGTACCGATCTGCTTATCGTCCTTATTCATCCATGGCACGAGTATATCCTCAATGTGTCAAGTCGAGTTTATTCCGCTCTCGGAACTGGGGCGCGGGATCTCGCGGAAATAAATCAAATGTCGTGGAAAACGAAACCGGATTTACATGTTTCATAGAGTTTTACTAATGATCTGTATGAGTTTAACCTATTTCCCATCCTCGTGTGTTGATAAAATCGATCAACATGAAGGGGGTATCGTTTTGACTGTGTTCTTCTCAATGATAAAAAAGATCCAAATGGAGATCTGCAGACGAACCAAACTTACTGACAGCCATTAATAATGTAGGGCCTTTCTATTTAAAACATAACAAATGCCAGGTCGATGCTGACAGCCCAGCGTATTAGTCTGTGCCATTGCATTTTTTTTTATCAAATTTTATCAAATGTTTATCTGGTATTCTTGAACTTGTAGATACTAAATCGATTATGAACTGGCGATGCGTAAACGATCTTTTCTTCATATTTTAGCTATAAGACGTCCGCTGTTAGACATTAGCCTCTCCTAATGATCGTAATCTAAAACAACTCCATAATCCAATATATTATACTATACTCCAATATTAATATTGATATTTGTAATAAATCCAGTTTACCTTCATAATAAAACTCAGGTATAACTTTAAACTGGAAATCCTTTGCCTCTTGAAAACCACCGCCTTGAACCAACATGACTTCGTATTGAAACTACGAGTACACCGTCAATAGAATGTTCAAATAACTTCTATTCAAGGGAATCCGTGTACATTCGGTTTACCAAAGTAAAGTAAACCGAACATTCTGATGTTTCTAGCTGATGGTATCATTATTATCATCTCTGAAGCGCTCATAGCGTAGTTTATCGTTATGTATACAGGACTAATCACGCACTAAAATTACGCGATAAATACCTCATCATCTCGAAATTTCGACCGAGTTGAATCGATCGTGGTCACAAATCGCGAAAGTTTAAAAACTGACGAGGTGCTTCTAAGCAATCACCAAAATTAAGCAACTTTGGTAAAGGCGTGCAACCAAGCAAGGTATGATCAGTGCACAACTGATAGCTGCCGTGGCTTAGACAAGAAGTAATATGTAGGTTTTTTTAATCGTTATATAGGCTAGGCATGTCAGAGGCCTTCAGGCGGCTTAAGATCTTTGACACCAAAGCTATCCACTCCACTTTGCGAATATACTTTAAAAATGGTACTTGTATTCATATTCATATTATTTTATAGATATCAAAACACAAAATACAAGTCAATCCAAATCAAATCAAATCAATAACTATTGTTATTATAATAATAATAATATTGTTCCTAAAATTTCAGCTTTGCTAAAGCAAAGCACAAAAAGCAAAAATTCTATGTCAAATAAATTATCAAATATTAAATTGTGTGAACAAAATAATATCATTCAATATAAATCAAATTTACAAAATAATTAAAATAAATCAAACAAAATTGTTTCAGTTTTTCAATGATAATAACACCTATGTCTTAAATTTCAAAAATTGTACTTTTGTACACATCAAACAAGGTACAGTGTTAAAAGCTGTAGTTCTGATACAGACAATTTTCCAATCCAATCCCGTCATAGACGATATTTCCTGTAAACGTGTATACGCAAGCAATCTGTTGTGATTCACTGCGCCACAACGATATTTTGCAAAATACGGTGCGTCTCAGTAGTTCGGGATTTGATCAATAACTGCCAGTGGTTAGACCCACACTCCACCAAACCGGGGCGGTGATGCGGGGACTTGGGTAAAGCCTTGTGGTTCGTGATTTCTCAGCATTAATGACACATCTGTACTGCGTACTGCTGAATGTGGGTTTATAAAGTAGAGTAAAAATATCTTACTAACTACTAATTCACTTACTTTCTCTCCACTAAAGATATTTATTGATGACCGATGTGGTCGAAAAGTTCTTAAAGTGGAAACCGTGTACAGGCTAGCGCAGCTTAGGACGTCCAACTATAGATCTAAGGATCCCGCTGATTGCAAGCTAATTCCAACCGATTTTATGAGCAATCCATAATAGGGGAGGTCTATTTCCACCAGTGGATGTTCTTTGACTCAGAAAAGAAGACAAATCTAGTATTTCCACAATGCGCTTAAGGGCTGTAACGCTCCGTAAATCTCAGGATCGCTTTGCTGAAGTCAGAACTTCATAGCCGTAACTTGTCTACTGTAGATACACCTAGCTATAACATAATATGTTATTATTATGTAAAGTAAAGCTTGTATCACAGGAATTCGACCTAAATAAACATCAAACGTGCCTTGAATGGTTTCTAATTTTCTGCTGCGTAGATCGTCAAACATTATAGATTATTATCTGAAATTTGGGAAACTTGGTATACAAGATTGATGATATTTCCAACCGACGTCAAACCGGGTTTGTATAGGTTCGCGTCAAAATTGGTAAAAAGGAACTTTATGATAAGATTCTGTTGCTTGCATGTCAATATTTTTTTCTCGTGAAATCATGGAGTTGTTGGTTAGTTTGACACAGATTTTTGTTTGCACAATGGATTAACTAACTTTCTAAAAAATAATTATATTTACAGTTTAGCTCTCAACTTTAAACCATGCAAGTGCACGATGTAGATAGACGATCTGATAAAAATCGCTAAAGTCGTGTTGGATGCGAGCCGCTTCAAATCAGTTTTGTTGGAAATCTATTGACCTCTGTCTAACTTGACTTGTTTTAATGATGATGTTTTACAGCTTCTTTTTCAAACAGAATAAGTTTGCGTAGCAACCAAAGCTTACCTAAAATACCTAACAGCACGCATCATATTTTAAAATGAATTTCGTATTGCGTGCTCTAATATCTGTACCGAATGTAATATCTCTGGCAGGCAGCGGGATCTAAGTGGGCCATCCCTGGTTAATGTGTACCAGTAGGTCCCGAAAGACCTGACAGCGGGTACAGCGTACAGAGCTTATCATCCTAACGCAGGCAACATTGCCTCGCGATACAGTCAGCAACAGAACTTCGAGGATTATTTTTGTTATTAACATTGCGACAAAGTTTTCAGAAGTTTGCAATAACTTCGTTTGAGTGATCAACGTATTGATTGAGTGATAATGACTGACGGCGATAATTGATCACTGATGTTGACAGTTTAGGAAACCTATACCCTATAAAATTTAACTTGATCTCTGCGACAGCTGTCAGAAAAAATACGCCTATGAAGTCCTGAATTTCTTAAAAGTACAGACAGTACCTGTCAATGTCATACTTTGTGGGCATGCCGATTAGTGATGGGCGACGAATGATCCGGACCACAGAGTTTTAGATAGAGTTTTAATTAAAATATCGATAGGTTATACTGAAGATATTTTCAATAAAACTTGATTTATCATTAATTTTATTGTATATTGTAATATTATAACATTTTTTACATGTGTAATTAAAGTAAACCCAATTATATGTTACATTAGCATCGATAATAGAGAAAAACTTCGATAAATACTATCTTTACATTATTATGAGAACATAATTAATATCATAACATTATTTACATGTGTACATACTTGATCTTAAATAATAGTAAGTAAATGAAATCCGATTTCTCACCTTCAACTACTCATTCGATTTCATTACAACATTGTTTGAAAATAGATTTTTCCACCACTATCCCAACTCTAAAAATGTCAATCTTCTACTGTCGCACAGATCAAGTTAAATTTTATAGAGTATAATTGTTTTTCACATATTTTGAAGATATACTCGTAGGTAATTAAAAACACAGTGTACTTTTTGATCAACAAAATAATTTTCTTTTACTCGTTAAGTTTGTCAGATAAATGGTTAAACTATTTAAAAAAGGTGGTTATGGCTACAACTATGGATATCCGACGACGGCTAAATGATGTTGATCTTACAATAGTTTTACAAATATCATAAAATTCGCTAACAAAAACTATACTACTACCTCTATCGCTTCTGTCGCTGACTGTACCTAGTCGAAATAACATTAATTATGGCGGCCGGTTGTTTGTTGTGAGCCGCAGTTATTTTTAATTTGTGCGGAAAATATTTTGATTCCTTGCGGAAAAGTTTGGGAGCGGTTGCTGGAGTTGTTTGTGATTGCTTTAGGTAGGTACATACTCGTATAATACAGATATGCTTATTATCTATAAGAGAGAAACGAAAAAATAGATCGCTTTTTCTAGAACACTGCGGATAGGTTCGTTCGTTCTTTTCAGCCAAAGGACGTCCACTGCTGGTCATAGGCCTCCCCTAATGATCTCCATTAAGACCGGTTGGTAGCGGCTTGCATCTAGCGCGGTCCTGCGGTCCTAATGAGATCATCCGCGCATAGGTAAATGCTTACAATTATTATGAAATCATATCTACCAATATTTTTACTATACTAGTACGTTTGATTCCGATTTCTGACAGTAGGTGGCGTGGCGGTAGACGCGGCTTCATTTCCCACCGGCGTTGCCGCCCGGAAGTCATGTCATCTTCTTTTAAAAGGTGGGAGGACTTTACGGGCGAAAAAGAAAATACTTACATTATTCTTAATTTAGAAAGCCAAAATCCTTCCAAATGTTATAATATTATAAATGCGCAGGTGTTTTTTCGTTTGTTACTCTTTCGCACAACAACGGAGTAACTTAGACTTAAATTTTTATGGTCTATTATTCCTATACGGGATTCATTACGTAGTTTAAAGATGGTAAAGTATCGATGGGCTACTCATTTCTTGGAAAATGGTCGGAGTTCTGGGTTTAACTAATGTCATCATAAACTTTCCGATTGCCATACTTTTCTATTTTCTATGAAACATCGTTATATACAGGGTTCCATCCATCCATCCATCAGCCAAAGGCGTCCACTGCTGGATATAGGCCTTCCTATGGATCTCCAATAAGACCGGTTGGACGCGGCTTGCATCCAGCGCGATCCTGCGGTCTTAATAAGGTCATCCGTTCACCTTGTGGGTGGACTTCCTACGCTGCGCTTGCCAGTACGTGGTCTCCACTCGAGAACTTTTCGACTCCACCGGTCATCAGTCCTCCGCGCTATGTGCCCTGCCCATTGCCATTTCAACTTGCTACTCCGTTGGGCTATGTCGGTAACCTTGGTGCTTCTACGGATCTCCTCATTCCTGATTCGATCCCGCAAAGAGACTCCGAGCATAGCCCTCTCAATAGCTCGTTGGGCTACTTGGAGCTTACTGATAAAGCCCATGGTGAGAGACCACGTTTCTGTGCCATAAGTCATCACTGGCAACACACACTGGTCGAAAACTTTCGACTTGCGGCACTGAGGTATGTCGGACGAGAAGACGCTACGCAATTTTCCGAACGCTGCCTATCCGTGTTGGGTTCAGCGATTGGCCTCTTTGTTGAAGTCGGGCCTACCTAACTGGACTACTTGTCCTAGGTAGACGTACGAGTCAACGACTTCAAGAACCGAGTTTCCAACAGAAATTGGGGTGGGCAAAACATGGGAATTACACACGACTTTCGTCTTGTCCATGTTCATCTTAAGACCCACCTGTTGAGAAACCCGATGAGGTCCTCTAGCATCGTGCCGAGCTTTTCCATCGATTTTGCCATGACTACTATATCGTCGGCAAACCGAAGGTGGGTGAGGTATTCGCCATTGATATTGTTGCCGAATCCTTTCCATTCCAGGAGCTTGAAGGCGTTCTCCAAAGTAGTTGTAAACAGTTTCGGAGAAATTACGTCTCCCTGTCTTACGCCTCTTTTTAAATGGATCGCCTTGGAGCTCTCTTCCTGTACTCGGACCGACATAGTGGCGTTATTATACAAGCACTTCAACACTTCGATGTATCGAGAGTCAATACGGCATCTTTGGAGAGACTCGAGCACAGCCCATGTCTCGACCGAATCAAACATACAGGGTTATTTCTAATCAATTAGCATCCTTCTAGGGGCTTATTCTGTAAATCAAAACTAACAACTTTTGTTCTACGACTTTCGTTAAAACTAAAAATAAAATCAGCTGTTCCATACATTTTGTCGCGGTTGAACGATATTTTTCTATGGAACAAGAATTTTTTTTGAGTTTTGACAAAAGTCGTAGAAAAAAGGTTGTTAGTTTTGATGTACAGAATAAGCCCCTAGAAGGATGCTAATTGATTAGAAATAACCCTGTATATACATACATACACATAAACATATTTAACATTTGGTTAAAAATATGATTACATGGAAGTACAAAAGAAAAGGGTGATAGATTTTATTATTCATAAACAAAACCGTCAATCATTTCCCCGCATCGCGATCTGTTTGTTTTTTGAAAAGCACTTATTGAAAAGCAACAATATTCCATCTCTCGCATAAATATTATTCGGTATCAGAAACGTTCAACTTCCGCATGGCTCTAACCCTTTAAGCCGATACATGAACTCGGTTATACCTACCACCGTATTATAGACAAATCTCCTTCGTACAGGATGTTACGAAAGTCCATAGACGCAGGTATACTATACACATGAACAAAATATAGGCCCATATTTTGGACGGGAATTCAGCGACGTGCCTAGTATTTTGGACACGTTACTAGAGATTAGACACTAACTTTTCTGGGCTGGGTTTGGCTAAGTTCAAACAGTTTAGTTATTTTATTTAGTTTTCTTTTTTAATTTATGAAGATTATCCTTACTTATACGTAGGTTAATTTAAGATTAATTCAAGTTATTTTATTTTATGATGTGTATTGCAATCAAATATACTAACTCAGCAATATTCGCTTTCTGATGTTGTCTGCGGAAGAGATCGCATCCAGCTACAAAACTGCCTATTGTTACTCCTATTACTATTTAGTAATGTTTTTGAGAACATTTTTGATTTTTCGTTGAACCTTCACGATGAAAGATATAGTTTTCTATACCAATATTATAAAGAGGAAAGATTTGATTGTTTGTTTGTTTGTTTGCATCGAATAGTCTCCGAAACTACTGAACCGATTTGAAAAATTCTTTCACTGTTGGAAAGTACACTATCCCTGGGTGACATAGGCTATATTTTATTTTTTTTTAATGTAGGGATCCTTACTAAAATTCCCTAAATGTAACCCAAAGTGTAAAAAAATACCTAAAATATTATTTACGTCGCGTGCGCTGCGAAAACTATTGAAGATAGAATAAAATAATGTATCACTCTTTGTAGAACACAACATTTTTTATCTATACCAATATTATAAAGAGGAAAGATTTGATTGTTTGTTTGTTTGCATCGATAGGCTCCGACACCACTGAACCATTTGAAAAATTCTTTCACTGTACGAAAGCTACACTATCCTCGGGTGACATAGGCTATATTATATTTTTTTTATTTAGGGATCATTACTAAAATTCCCTAAATGTAACCCAAGGTGGAAATAATTACCTAAAATATCCTTTACGCGCTGTCTTTATCCTGTGCGCTGTAAAAACTATTGAAAATATAATAAAATCTATCACGACTTTGTAGAACACCATTTTTTTACACAAAGTGTTGCGACAGTATATATCTATATAAGTATTATAGTTAAGGTAAGACACAATAAGGTGTTCTTTTATTTGAAAATAATTTATTAAAATGCCGCCGTATTAAAAGGCTCTTAATTTATAGTTTAATTTATATTTCTTGATATTAATCTTTATAAAAATAAATTACTTCATATTCAAGAATAATTCAATACCCTTATATAACTTCTTAGATTGTTCAATTTGGATATTTTATTCGAAAGAAATCGTGAGTTCAAAAAAGTAAGTATTAGAAAAAAGTCGCGTGGTCGCTGCTCATGCACCTCGCTCGGGTACCTAGCTAGGCATCACCTTATTATCTCCGCTATTCCTGTAGGTACCTGTACCTATACCAGCCTTTTTTAATAGTCCACTGCATGACAAAGGCCTACCCTAGGCCGTTGCATGTAATTTTATCGTGTAAAGTGTTAAAAAACTTGTTTGTTTTAATGCTTACAATTTTGACGAACATTTAAAGAGTTATAAAAAAAACACAATTAGTCGAATTGAGAACCTTATCTTTTGGTGGACAATACAATACAATACAAGAACACTTTATTGACACCACAAGTAGTAAAACATAACAGAAGAAGAAATAACGACAGAAGAATGGTACAAAAGGCGGTCTTATCGCTAAAAGCTATTTCTTCCAGACGACCTTTACTGTGAGGAAACATGTAATTGACATGGACGGTGGTGTAAACATAAATTAATAAAGTAAAGCTATAAATATCCAAAAACAATAAAATACACTGGACATGGATTGACGTTGAATGCAAACATCTTGCAATGGTTTTATTCAAGATCTAATAAGGGAGCCATATGTTAAGCAGTTGGTGTTCTATAGCGAAAATATTTGCTTAGGTTTAAGCTACTGTAATATGAAAACGCGCTAAAATAACTGTGTTCATGCGTGTGGCGTATCTACATTACGTGGTAAGAATATGGGCACTTATGAAATCTCTCTTCTTTAGAAAATCGTACCCGGGCGAATCCGGGGCGGGCAGCTAGTACGTCTATATAAGACATATTTTTGAGTGACGAACCGGAGGAGGTACTCAATTCGACACCAAATTTTTTTTTTATGTATAACCACTTATTTCATAGTTGTCCGATTTCAATAATTCTTTTTTATTGAAAAGAGTATACTTCGAAATTGGTCCCATTTAACTTTTATCCAAATCGGCTGAGCCATTTTTGATAAATCAACAATAATGTGAAAAATGCTACGTCAATCCGTCCGAAATATTCAAGAATTCTGTACACTGGTGATGTCGGTCATACTATTTTTTTGCATAAAATAATCATTTTTAAATTCTAGTCCGTAAACATGTCCACACATTTTTCGATCTTCAAAGTTCATGTAATTTTGATATTTTTGATATTATAGAAATTCAATATTAATATTGTGTGTTGCTCTATTGGTGGTAACACCCGCCTTACAATCGCGAGGTTGTGGGTTCAAATAAGTTCTTTAGAATTCATGTACATACGGAATCCACTTCAATCACTGGCTTTTCGATGAAGGAAAAAAAACATCGTGAGGCAACCTGCTTACGCCCCTAGAAGAAATTCCATGGCGTATGTGAATCTACCAACCCGCACTGAGCCAGCGTGGTGGATATGGCCTAATCACCCTTCGAGGGTAGGCCTGCGTCCTACAGTGGACTAAAAGCTGGTACAGTTACAATAGTAATTTCAGTATCACCCTGTACAGGAAGGGAACATCGCACCTGCCAATTCTAGTTAGCGGGGTAACTTCCCTCGACAGAATTACGGATTTATTCGTATGGAAATTATTGAATATGTTTCGAGGAAATATGTGAGCTTTACATTCTATGTACGAATCTGTGTATAGTTATATGAAGTACGTACATAGCTCTACCTTTATATTTACTATTTTTATCGAATTGGTAGTTCCTTGTAATTCCATAGATGTTGGTATCTCTCAGTTTGGTGCTAGTATTTAACTTCTTTAACGTAGCAAATATTAATTAATATTTCTAATATAAAACATTATTATAATATAAAACGGGCGAGGGGCCGCACGCGAAGTACTTTCAAATGGGCAATTTATTTAAATCTCTGACAATATGTACATTGTACGTGCTAAGGCTGTAAGTTAAGTAGCGAGTATTTAATTTTAAGTCTGATTTATGATTCATAATTTTATATTATTTCTGACATAATACTTTTTGTAATAAAAGATAAAAAAAAAAAAAAAAAAAAAAATAAAAAAAAAAAAAAAAAAAAAACATTATTTAATTCTTCATCTATAATATGGTACCAACCTCATTTTTACCTATTTTAAACTTAAACTTTTAGCGACACGTACATAATATACAATTAGGTAGCGTTCTCTAAGTAGAATATACTAGCTACCAAAATACGAAACTTTAATACCCATTTTGGCCATTAGAGCCACCAAAAATGTACTTAGTTGTATTTATCCTCTCAATAAATAAAAGGGATGAAATTTGAATTTGTATTCAGAGTCTCGACCTCGTGAGTACAATTTTTTGCAGCATATTCGAGCAATCTAATCGGTTCAAAAAATACACTGGCAAAAATGTTTTCAATAACTGTTGCCGTAAGGTTTAATTTACCGTACAAGTAAATTATTTCATGTAAATCATTTATCTCAGAACGCTTTTAACCGATTTGGTCTACAGGGTTATTCCTAATCAATTAGCATCCTATTTGAGTCTTATTTTGTACATCAAAACTATCAACTTTTGTTCTGCGACTTTAGTCAAAACTCAAAATAATGTTTTTCCATAGAAAAATATCGTTCACCCGCGACAAAATGTATGGAAAAGCTGTTTTTTTTTAGTTTTGACAAAAGTCGCAGAAGAAAACTTGTTAGTTTTGATGTACAGAATAAGCCTCTAAAATAAATCACTACATATGTAGTATAAAACAAAGTCACTTCCCGCTGTTTGTCCCCGATGATGTATGCTTATATCATTAAAAATACGTTACGGATATTGATGCGATTTTTTTTAATAGATAAAGTGATTCGAGGTGAATGTTTATATGCATAATACACCTGAGCGAAGCGGGGGCGGGTCACTAGTAAATAATAAATAAATATTTTGGGACATTTTAAAATTATGCTAATTGATTAAAAATAACCATGTAATATACTCGATGTCGATACAAAATGTCTTCAAATCACAATCGTGAAACAATTTCAGTATAATCGTAGATTTCGCAACTAGTTAGCTATAAAATTTATCATAAATTTCGCAACAAGTTAGTTTGCAATAAAATTTTGCAACTGTTATTTATTTTTGCGTATATAAGGAGCAATGTATCCAATAAAAAGCATTATAAATTATAAAAATGTAGTACCAAAAGTTTTTTTACGACATATTCTTTTTTTTCTAATATACTTTTACTACGGATGTGTATTTTGCACTGTTTCAAAAATGCCGAATAGTAAAGAAAGTGTTGTTCTCATATCTTATTATATATTTAATTCGTTTAATATACAATGTTATTTTTATTGTTTTCTCACGTGTGAATAAATCCAATCCAAGTACGGATTCACAGGTATCAAAACTAGTAGGTATTCTGATTACCGGTCCCAGTGTTGTCTCCAACGATCCCCGAGGAGTTCACCACGCCTCCTTATGAATCTGAATCTGAATCCATTGCATACTAGCTGAATAATATTGCCTGCATTATGTAAGTATAATGGCTTATCCAGCCGAAAAGTACCACTCCAATCGTTTTGTTTCTCACTCGTCCTCATTGATCCGAATCCCATCAACGTCATTTCGTATCCATACAAATAATGATAATCCAGAGCACTAATCACAGCATAAAGGATTGACTCGATAAAGCGGGGCGAGTGCGGGCCATATTTTCATAGTCATCCGATCCCATAGCTTCATATCTCAAAATTGCAACTAGATGTTGATCTGACTCGGTTTTAAATCAGGAGACTCCATGCTTAATCCGATATTGATATACTTTTATAACGTTTGGAAGTTTTTGGGTTTAGTTGAGTTGACCATAAAATGTTTCGCTGTCAACGTCCACGTGGAGGAAAGCGTGGCTCCGGAGCATGTGATATTAATATAATTTATATGCTTTATTTGCGTAGATTATATTTGGCTGCTGGAGACTGGCGCAGCAGACGACAAGGAAGGAAGCCGGACTCATCTGCTGCGGATCAGCTAAAAGCCACTCGGGGCAAGCTTAACATTGGTTGTGAACCTACGACTATGACTTTATGCTGGATATTGCAAATCTCTTAATTTACAATATAATTTAATGACTATTTTATTTGTTTTTCTTGGTAAGCTTGAGCAATAAGTATTTGGTCCGGGAGTAATTCATGACCAGCCTTGGCGGCGACAGATCGATGTTCTAAAAGATGATCTGAGGGATAATTGACTGACCTTGATTAAACTGACTTTCAGAAATAATAGTAGGTACTTACTAATATTTAATCCTCTGATTTATTCGTTTAATGTTATTTTTTTCCATTCACAATTGAATGAATCCAATCTAAGTAAGGACTCACCGGAGTTATGGACATTACGTGAGGTTTAAGAGTGCGTTTGATGCTTTCACCGTCGAAGTGATTTTTTATCGCAGAAAAGACTCCCACTATCCGCGTGGCATGCATGACTCCTCCACCAGAGTCTCCCCTGTAAGCTATCCGATCCATCCCGCACGACGGTACTGCGCATATTGTCGCAGTCAGAAGTTTTTCTTCGGTGCAACTCCGTAGCATAGCCTTCATTACTTGTAACGGTTGGTCCAACTCTAAAGGGAATTTCAAATAGTCTGCCCACTCTTTCGCTCTCATTAATCCATATCCCATCATAGTCACCTCCCTTCCATACAAAGATCGATAGTCTATAGAACTAATCATAGCATATTTAGCCAGCAACACAGGCTCAGTATAGACCAGACAAATATCAATAAAGTGATGCGTGCGGAAGCCATTTGTTTCATAGTCATCCGATCCCAATGATTCATATTTCAAAATTGCAGCCCAATTATTGTGCTCACTCGGTTTTGCATGGGGATCTCCGTATTTAATCCAAAATTTATATTCCATTTTAATATTTTGTTTTTTGGCGGCGTTGAAATTTTTAGGAAAACAATGCAGTGCTGTCAGAGTCCATGTAGAGGAAAGAGCGGAACCTGAGCAAGTTTTATCCCACTTGGTTGTATTTCTATCCTCGTAATATGTAATAAGGTCACCTATTATCATTACTGCAAAGGGGTATTCGCCGGGGGCCGCGTCTCGCCCTCCTATGACTCGGAGCGCCGTCCCTCCTGCCGCCCCGGGCAGCTGGAAGCTGGCGCAGCAGAGGACAAGGAAGATAGTCGGACTCATCTGCCGTGGAGCAACCGGCAGGTACTTGGCGTTATACAAGCTAAACTAGTGGCCCAACTATGTTGTAGTTACGACTTCATGAGTTATATTGCCAATTTCTAGTTTATTTTACAATAAAATGTTATAGCTTTTTTATTTCTTTTTACACAATGCCCTAAAAAGAAGTATAATATTTTCAACGACAAACTGACCACACAATACTTACCAAAGTTGGGTGGCACCTAATTCATTTTTAAGAATTTTTTTGGGAATGACTAATAAAGGACATGTCCACAAAATGTATGGATGCTGGTATAATAATAATCAAAAATTCATACCACAACCCTTGTTACATTTCGATAAAGTTCATATCTTTCTGAGTCTATCACATCAGTTAAAGACAAAAAAGAGCCCTCCGTTTTTTTAAAAATTAATTTTGAATCTATTAGGATCAATAAATATATTTGGCTCAAAAGGTAGTTTATTTCTATCAACCCTGGTTAAGTAACCTCCATTATTGTTAAATAGAAGCATTTTTACCAATTAGATACAGTTTTTAAGTGTTTTTTGTCACATTGTACCTACTAATTGGTCACACTGATAGGTTATAATTTTTAATTTTAGCAAATTAAGAGATGAATTTGGAAGAATCAGCTACGAATGTAAGTAAAATAACGATAGAAGCAATTCGTTACTGCTAAACTAGAAAAAATACAAAGCTGTATTATTATTTTTCATACAATTTATTTTTCACATTAAAAAATGGAGGGATAAAAAATCAAAACTAAATACTTTTGAATAGTCCATAAATCAAGCTTTCAAATGATGTATATCTCATCTTGGTTCGATTTTTCTCTGAATAATATACCACTTGTGGACGTCACCTTTAATAATTATTTTTTGCAAAAAATGGCAAAAACGACTTCCATCGTGTATAAAATTCGAAAAGTTCACTCGAATCGATGTGTACAATTTTTTCGTTAATGTTAATTTTTCAAAAACGGCTCAGCCGATTTCGATAAAATTTAAATGACCACCTCGGGAGTATTCTACCCTTTTTACTAAAAAATAAATTTGATTCGGTTCACAATTGGCGAAAATATCAATGAACATACAAAAAAAATATACAGACGAATATAGAACCGCCTCCTTTTTAAGAGTCTGTTAAAAAATTTCATGTGGGTACAATAATTCAATTGAAATTATTCAATATTTTCGGGATTCCCTTGAATGTTAGCGTGCGGCGTGGCGTAGTACCTATTTTCTTAATTATCACACGTCGTCGTCAAAGTTTAAAGTTAAGACCCAACTGCATTTCGTCTAGCTGTCAGCTTACGCTTGGGTGCAAGGTGTTGTGAGGCCCATCGCTGTCAGTGTGGTACTGCAGTTGACCAGCTCGGCCACCACGGTCTCTCTTGCTCAAGAAGCGCTGGTCGGATTGGACACCACGCCAGCCTTAACGATGTCATACGCAGGGTTTTTGTCACCGCCAATATCGCAGCCGTACTCGAACCGAGTGGGTTGGCGCGTGGTGATGGCAAAAGGCCTGACGGCATGACGCTGGTCCCATGGAAGTGTGGACGGCCCTTAGTATGGGATGCAACTTGCGTCGATACTTTAGCACCGTCACATCTTCCTGAGACTCAGAGTAGGGCTGGAGCGGGGGCCAATTCGGCTGAGCAGCACAAGCGGCGCATATATGCTAACCTCGGTAGTGGTTACATATTTGAGCCATTTGGAGTTGAGACTTTGGGTCCGTGGGGGCCGGGAGCTCATCTCGTTTTCAAAAGTCTTTCTGAGCGTCTGGTGGACGCGACGCGTGACCAAAATGCTGGTGTTTATTTGGCTCAACGTATAAGCATTGCCATTCAGCGTGGCAATGCTGCCAGCATGCTGGGCACGCTGCCAACTGGCAGTGGGCTTGAGCACTTGGATTATCTTTAGACCTTCAAGGGTCTGTGGATGATCCAATTGCTTTCTATGTAGTAGTAGTGTAGTATTATCATTGTTAAATAAAAAAAAAACTAAGTAGATGTTTTTTTTTATTATTTAACATGTCTATTGACATCTTGAAAAAAATAATACAGTCTAAGGTAATCACTCGATAATACGGGAATAACTGACAAAAGCACCGACGCGCGGCGCAAGCACCGCAACTTGTATGAAGAAACTTTTAAGGAATGTCGGCACGGGTTGCAGTAGTCCAAATGAACCAAAAATTTATTTTTATGTGTTTGATGGTCAAGAGAACTAAATTAGAGGGTGTGCGTTAAAAAATAAGAACTTCGCAAAATAAGGGACACCCTAGTACGTATATTAAAATGAGATTCTCCTTCCATTTGATGTTGCTTTCTTTCTTGGGAAATCCGATGAAAATTAGTAATAGTTATCTTTCGCAAAAAAAAATGCAAAACTGCCTTCCAACGTGTACGAAATTCGAATATTTCGCTCGAATTGTTTATATTATTGTTGATTTTTCAAAAACGGCGCAGCTTATTTTAATGGGACCACCCATTTAAATTTTACAGATATAAGTACCTCGGGAGTATATCGTTTAGAATTAATAGTACATTGTTCACCGAGAGGAGAAAACACCCGAGATCGGGAATCGCACTTTCTCTCGAGTGATACATAGTGCTTTATACTACACCTACGAGGAAAATAAAAAACTAAATCTTTAAACAACACACAAATTGAAAATGGCGCCAATGGCGTCTGCAATTTTCACATGTTCTTTTTTCAAATTGTTTGACACCATCCAACACACAGCTAGTGGCCAGTGTCATTTTGCGAACATGGAGATAAAAACTCACTGTAAAAACTTTTTGGCTTTTGATATTTAGGTTACCAGCGCATAGTCTTACCCAAAATTAAAAAAGAAAAACCACATAAGAAATGGATTTTCATACACTTTTCTCTCCCGCTCAGATGCGTTTTCTCGCCGCATATTTGTTCGATATGCAATGACGTACTTTCTACCGTAAATTTGATAAAGTATCAAGGAACTTTCCGAGCAGGTGTAGTATAAAAAAATTATAGATTCGGTTCACAATTGGCAAAATTATCCATGAACATACACAAAAAATACATACAGACGAACATAGAACCTCCTCCTTTTTGAAAGTCATTAGAATGGCTGATGATTTCCAAGCCGTTTTTGGCATGGCATGGCTTATTTTTTTGCTAAGTTACTTGAAAATAATAGAGTCATTACATATACCTAACCTCTCAAACTGGTTATTAAAAAAAATACTTCCTCAGAATATTAATTTATTAAGACGTGGAAGAACTACCATCACTCATCTGATAACCAGATGAGACATACTTTTTTTGAAATGTTATTTACATACAAATAACATTTTAAAAAAGTATGTCTCGCAGCGAAGGACGTCCATCGATGATGATATTTTTAAGACCGCCGGAAAGCGCTGGATGGATACCGGGCTTATTGGAAATCCATAAGGGAGGCTTATGTCCAGCAGTCCCGTGGGTGATAATGATGATGATGATGAATTACATACAAATAGGCCAGCTATCATATGCCTTCATGGCTATGTGTAAGTCGTTCTTTTGGAAATTGTTTTTTTTTTGATAGCCGGTATTTTTTATTTCAATTAATAGTATTTCATGTAGATAATATGCATTGGTAGGTTTGCCTACTTAATACTACCTGGCAAGCAACTATGAACAATATAAGCACGAAATAGATCTGATAACCAGTCAAAATTTATATCATAAGAAAAATAATTTAATAACAAAATAAATGCTAAATGCGAAACTAGATGCACAGATGCTGAGTAGAGACGAGTCGCGAAATGAAATACGAGTATGTACAAGTATATGTATATCGAAGAGTCAAAATTATTTATAATTAGTTAACGAGATAACAAGTAGCCTATGTGCTAATCCAAGGTCTAAGCTATCTTCATACCGAATTTCATCCAAATCAGTTCAGCCGTTTGTGCGTGAAAGAGTAACAAACATCCATATTTACCCACAAACTTTCGCGTTTATAATATTAGCAGGATGTATGGTAAGCTGCGACTCTAGTAGGTTCTCGTAGTAGTAAAAAAAACTATTTATTTAGGGCGTTCAACTATTAATGACTATTTCACATTTCAAGATGTCATGTATCTACTGCTAGATGGACAGGCCATCAATATCAAATAAAAAAAAAATCAGGGAAATGAAATAGACATAGTTTAGATTAAAACCGCTAAATACTCGATGAAAGTCGACGCAAGCCTAACTTTAGTTGTGAAACCACGACAATGACTTTATGGTGGATATTACAAATAACTAATTAATTTGCAACAAAATTTTATGAAAATTTATTTGTTTTTCTGGTAAGCTTGAGCAATAAGTATTTGGTTCGGAAGTAATTCATAACCATCCAGAACGGCGACAGATCGATGTTCTTAAAGATGATCTGAGGGACAATCTACTGAACTTGACTAAAATGACTTTCAGAAATAATATTTAGTCGGTACTAATATTTAATTTAATTTTAGAATTTGAGATTTTTTGATTATTGTATAATTTAAGAGATTTACATTTATGTGTATATTATTTTGCGTTGACATTTTTAAAATGATTAATTCACTATTAATGTGTAATTTGCAGCTCGAATAGTTATCCCCTCTTGTGTCTCTTTTTTTAAATATGTCTAACACCCCTGCGCGTGCCCCGTGCCCCCACTGCTCGGATCCTGCCAGGCTGTATGCTGTGCCTCACGGTTTAAGGGTGCATATCGGTCGGAAGCACAGAGACATAGTACCGCGCAATAATTCTATCCCCGTGTGCTCGACTCATTCCGATCCAGTTACAGGTAGTGGCGCAGAAAGTTTAAATTTGCGGGCTCTACTCACTCTTAAAAATAAAATCCGGGTTTTAAGGCACTTGCCCAAAGGAGCTAGATGCTTGGCGGCAGGAAAATTATCGTCCTTGATCGAGAAGTGTGTTGAAACTAACAGCACAGAAGACTGGCTCGCACTATTGTCTTTCTCTTTCATAGCACTGAAAACCCCCGATCAGAGAGACAAAAAATCCTTGACAGCGAAGGTAAAGTTCAACATTCAGCATAGTCAACTAGAAGTATCAGCTGAATCCGTGCCCAAAAAACCTCAATCGCTGTATAAATCCGTACAAGCAAAAGTCTTCGAGGGAGACCTTAAAGGAGCAGCACGGTTACTTACCTCCGATTGTTCTTTTGCTCCTCTTAACGAGGATACGCATGCTGCCCTTAAGGAGAAACATCCATCCCCATCCCGGCCTCCGTATATCCCTCCCGCTCCAGATCATTCCACTGATCCACCCAGCCTCACAGTGAAAGCGGACGATGTCGCGGACGCACTGCACTCCTTCTACCGTGGTTCAGCTTCCGGCCTTGACGGTTTACGCCCCGAACACCTGAAGGAATTGATATCCCCATCGGCCGGTGATAACGGTCCCAGGTTACTGGAATCTCTCACACGCTTAAGCAATTTCCTTCTGAAGGGGGGTCTCATTACAGATATCTGCCCTTTTCTGTACGGAGGTACTCTGTGTGCCCTTCAGAAGAAAGACGGCGGTATCAGGCCAATTGCTGTGGGGAACACCCTCAGGCGTCTCGTGGCCAAACTCTGCTGCCGCGCTGTCAAGGAGTCTATGGCCAGCTACTTGCAGCCTCATCAGGTGGGCTTCGGCACTCCTCTCGGTTGCGAGGCTGCTATTCACGCAACTAGAGCTTTTGTAATGCGCGAGGGCAGCGACGACATTCTCTTAAAGTTAGATATACGGAACGCTTTTAACAGCATAGAGAGAGATGCCATATTGGCGGAAGTCAAGGAATTAACGCCATCGATTTTTCAGTTTGTGTTCCAGTGCTACTCATTGCCAAGTAACCTGGTCTACAATAATGGCGTCATAGTGTCACAGGTTGGGGCACAGCAAGGAGGCCCCCTTGACCCATTAATCTTCAGTCTGGCTATCCACAAAATCATCTCCTCTTTAAAGTCTCCGCTCAACATATGGTACTTAGACGATGGTACCATAGGCGGAAGTCCTGACTCGGTGGAGAGAGACTTAAGATCACTATTCCCGGCTTTGCAAGGTCTGGGTCTTGAAGTCAATACTGCCAAGTGCGAATTCTTCCCTTGCAGTCCAGAAGCCGCAAAGTCGAAAGAAACATTTGCAGCTCTCATACCGGGTCTGAGAGTCATGGAGAGAGACTCCTTAAGTTTATTAGGGGCACCAGTCTTCTCTGAAGGCGTGGACGGCTGTATCCGGTCGAAGGCGACTGCCTTGGCGACACTCTCTGAGCACTTCAGGTCTCTTCCAGCACATATATCGCTGACTCTTCTGCGGTGTTGTTTCGCGTTGCCAAAAATGACATACGTACTTAGAACGGCACCTACCTGGAAATTTCCAGAAGCAGTTAGTGACTTTGACAACGGTCTCAAGTGTGTGCTGGAAGATATACTGAACGTGCGCTTAAATACAATGGAATGGTGTCAGGCTAGTGCGCCTGTTCGTTTCGGTGGCTTGGGAGTGCGGCGCCTCTGCAAAACAGGGCCTATCGCCTATTTGGCCTCTTGTAGTGGGGTCGCGGAACTTGTCACTCGTATCTTACCCGAGAATGGTGACTCGATCTGCGTACCATACGTCACTGAGGCCCTCAGCGCTTGGTCCGTTTTGTGCGATGGCGTGGATCCCCCGGAAAAGCCCGACCGGCAACGAAGTTGGGATGACGCTTTGTATAAAAAAATATATTCGTCGGTGGAGGGAGAGTGTTCGGAAATCGATCGGGCTCGGATAAACGCCGCTTCCAGACCCGAGTCTGGTGCTTGGCTTCATGCCTTACCCTCACCTCACATGGGCACGCTGTTAGATGACGACTCGCTCAGAGTGGCCGCAGCTCTTCGTCTTGGTTGCGACGTCTGTGAGCCCCACATCTGCATTTGCGGAGCGAGAGTTGAAGCGGATGGTCATCACGGCTTGACCTGCATTCGTAGCGTCGGACGTAGACCACGACATCACGTCATTAATAATTTGCTTCAGCGTGCCCTCGTTTCGGCCGAGGTCCCGAGCGTTCTGGAGCCCCCCGGTTTGTCTCGGTCAGACGGCAAGAGACCCGACGGCCTGACGCTGATTCCATGGCGGAAAGGGCGCTGCCTCGTGTGGCATGCAACATGTGTTAGCACCTTTGCATCCTGCCACCTCCCCGCCACTCAGCAATCAGCGGGTGCGGGAGCAGAGGCTGCCGCCAGCGGCAAACGCCTTAAATATGCCTGCCTGGAATCGACGTACGATTTCGTTCCTTTTGCTGTCGAGACGGCCGGTCCGTGGTGCTCTGAAGCTCGGGATTTCGTTCGCAATCTGGGACGCGGCTTAGAGAAAGAGGCCGTGATCCTCGCTCTGGCTTTTATCTGACCCAGCATATATCACTGGCGATCCAGCGCGGCAACGCAGCTAGCATAATGGGCACCTTCGGCCAGGGCACTATCAGGGGAGGGCTGTTCGATTAGGTTTATTATGACGATTATGATTGTTTGACATATTGTTTGCGTAGGTTTTTGACATTTTATATTATATTTTAATGACAATTAATTATTCATTTAATTTTATAAATTGTAACATTGACTTTGTTGATTAAGATCTATAATCATCTTGTTTATTCATTTAATGTTCTGTTTTTCTATTCACAATTAAATGAATCCAATCTAAATAAGGACTCACCGGAGTTATCAACATTACGTGAGGTCTAAGGGTGCGTTTGATGCTTTCATCGTTGAAGTGTGCCGTTCCCGCTGAATAGACTCCCACTATCCGCGTGGCATGCATGACTCCTCCACCAGAATCTCCGCTGTAAGCTATCCGATCCATCCCGCACGACGGTACTGCACATATTGTCGCAGTCAGAAGTTTAGCTCCTACGTCACAACTCCGTAACAAAGCCTTCATTACTTGTAACGGTTGGTCCAGATTTGCAGCTGATTCCAAATAGTCTGTCCTGTTTTTCGCTCTCATTATTCCATATCCCATCATGGTCACTTCACTTCCATACAAAGATCGATAGTCTAGAGAACTAATCATAGCATATTTGACCAGCAACACAGGCTCAGTATAGACCAGACAAATATCGATATAGTGATGCGTGCGGAAGCCATTTGTTTCAAAGTCATCCGATCCTAATGTTTCATATTTCAAAATTGCAGCCCAATTATTGTGCTCACTCGGTTTTGCATGGGGATCTCCGTATTTAATCCGATATTTATATTCCGTTTTAATATTTGTGTTTTTGGTGGCGTTGGAATTCTTAAAAAAACAATGCAGTGCTGTCAGAGTCCATGTCGAGGAAAGAGCGGAACCTGAGCAAAGTGACCACCACATGGTTGTATTTCTATCATCGTAATATGTAATAAGGTCACCTATTATCATTACTGCAAAGGGGTATTCGCCGGGGGCCGCGTCTCGCCCTCCTATGACTCGGAGCGCCGTCCCTCCTGCCGCCCCGGGCAGCTGGAAGCTGGCGCAGCAGAGGACAAGGAAGATAGCCGGACTCATTTGCCGTGGAGCAACTGGCAGGTACTTGGCATTATACAAGCTAAACTAGTGGCCCAACTATGTTGTAGTTACGACTTCATGAGTTATATTGCCAATTTCTAGTTTATTTTACAATAAAATGTTATAGCTTTTTTATTTCTTTTTACACAATGCCCTAAAAAGAAGTTCAACGACAAACTGACCACACAATACTTACCACAGTTGGGTGGCACCTAATTCATTTTTAAGAATTTGTTTGTGAATGACTAATAAATTTAATAATTATTTTTTGCAAAAAATGGCAAAAACGACTTCCATCGTGTATAAAATTCGAAAAGTTCACTCGAATCGATGTCTACAATTTTTCCGTTAATGTTAATTTTTCAAAAAATCGGCACAGCCGATTTCGATAAAATTTAAATGACCACCCCGGGAGTATTCCACCCTTATTATTAAGAAATAAATTTGATTGGGTTCACAATTGACAACATTTCAAATTTTTAACATAGTTATATTTATTTATTATCTGAAAGAATATTGCAAAATAACATATATGTATTTTTTATTTTTCCAATACAACTTATATTTTCTGTAAAATTAAGTTTTGAAAAGTAGCTTATTCTAAAAGGACGTAACTGCAAAATTTAGGACTCATAAACAATTTTACTGAAGCCACATTAGAAAAAATGGGTGCTAGCGTTGCTGTCACTGTCAATGCCAATCAATCCGTCACAATTCACAACAAATAGGCCAGGAGGTCAGCGCAAAAAGTCCACTATGTACCGCGGTATACCATGGGAAGAAAAATATAAAAAATGTTTAACAACTGCCAATCACCTGAAATATGTAACAGGGTCTGCCATACAGGCTTTAAATTAGCACCACTTAAAAGAAGATGAATAAGTAGAACTAGTTCCAAGATACTTTTAAAATTCTAACGGATTCTTCCACCAAATGCTAGGGAACCCAGCTGACTGACTCCAGGGTATTGATGTACATCATTTTGATAACTATGCACCAATAATTCAGCTTTTGGAAAGTATTTGCATTTTTTGCGTTTACCTCTCGGGCTAAAGCAAAATAAGTAATTTAAAAATGACACTGACATTTTATTTTTAAATTACATTTTATGTGTCAACACTGTCAGTGTTAACTGTCATTTTATATTGCTAGTATTTTTTTATCATTGGCAACTGAACTTTTAGTATAAATCCCGAAACGGCTTGGGTGAGAGTTTTTATCTAATATCTTAGCAGTTACTGCACTAAAAATTTTAGAAAAATAAACATAATGATCAGCATCCCGATATCTCGAAATGGTTTTGGAATTTCATAGCCTTTTGAAATATGAAAACTTGTCAATTGGCAAAAAGATACATAGGTACAGACAGAACATACAAAAAGAACATACAAAAAATACATACAGACGAATATAGAACCGCCTCCTTTTTGGATGTCGGTTAAAAAAGTTTAATTGAAATTATTCAATATTTTCGGGATTCCCTTGAATGTTAGCGCAAGGTGTAGTACCTATTTTCTTAATTATCACAAGTCGTCCTTAAAGTTTAGCGAAATCGACCTCACTAAAATCAGTCTGTCGAAAGTAAAACACCAGGTAAGTTTAGTACCTATGTAAAACCACAAGAACTTTAGTTTCCTATTTTAAAATGAGATTCTCCTTCTTTTTGATGTTGCTTTCTTTCTTGGGAATTCTGATGAACATTATGATGATGATTTCCAGGCCATTTTCGGCCACAGGGTCTGCATATTTTATTGTTAGGTTACTTCAAAATAAGAGAGAGAGACTTTATAACTGTACAAACTGGTTTAAAAAAACGCACAGAATATTAATTTATGCGGTGCTCGCTCCTCCATTTGCCAGAATGTTTGGACTGCTTTGAGTTTGACACTAACGTTGTCTCGTGCACTTGTGTTCAAAACACGCCAAATTGCATCCATTAGTGCCATTAGGCTCCACGCCGCTAACAGCTTGCAGGGGACTCACAGACTGTCGTGCATACCTACTAGTGGGAGAGACGTGGAAGAACGACCATCACTCATCTGATAACTAGATGAGGCATACTTTTTTGAAATGTTTTTTAAAACATTTCAAAAAAAGTACGTCTCGCAGCGTAGGACGACCACCGACCGATGGACCAACGATACTTTTAAGACCGCAGGAACGCGCTGGATGCAGGCCGCTTCCAACCGGGCTTATTGGAAATCCATAGGCGGGCTTATGGGCAGCAGTCCTACGGCTGATAATGATGATGAATTACATACAAATAGGCCTATGATCGAAAAGTGTTCATGACTATGTTTAATTCATTTTTTTTTTTGATATTGTTTATTTACCTTCACTCTTTTGATAGCCGGTATTTTTTATTTTAATTAATAGTTTTTCATGTAGAGAATATACATTGGTACGTTTGTCTATTTAATACTACCTGGCAAGCAACTATGCACAATATAAGCACGAAATCGATCTGATAACCAGGCAAAATTTATATTTTTAGAAAAATAATTTAATTACAAAATTAACCGTACTGGCTTTCCTTAAAAAAATCGTTTATGAAATATTTTAAATTTAATAAAAAAATAGCCATGAACACTTATCGATAAGCAAGCTACTCGTATCATATGCGTGTTTGTAAATAAATAAAAATTGTTAAAAAATGGGGTAGGTCCCATTTGTTCTATGGAACATGACGTAATAGAACAATTTGAGAAAATATTGTCCCTATTTGTACTATAGAACAGTTTGTAATTTTTGTCTCAAATTGTTCCATAGAACAAACTAAGTACATAGGTATATAAACTTCTTGAAGTTGATATGTAAACTGGCCACTCGAGAATGATTTGCTACCACTTGTCTTAGTGACATTTTTGATTAGATGGTTACTCCCTAACAAAAATTATAATGCCGTAACGCACCATAACGGATTTTGAGAGAGCTGCAGTCGCAGGGTTCTCACTTATTTATTGTTGATTGTTTACAATGATTGGATTGGATCTTTGTTTATCGTAATGGATATAAACGTAAATTTTGATAGTTTGAATTTTCTGCAACGGGGTCGTGGAAAAGTTTTACAGCATGGTGATAAAGAATATTACCTACAGACAAATTATACTAGAGGAATGTCATTATGGCGATGTATAAATTATCGGAAACTGAAATGTGTCGGAAGTATGAAGATTTCTATGGTGAGTTAATTATGTAAATAATATTTTTTTTCAATTTTCAGCTTTAAAAAGCTTTTTTATAAAATTTATATTTATTATATTTTTAGACGGAGAAATTAATAATGAAAAATAAACCACATCACATAAATTGTGTGAAAGACGAAACAAAAGAAATTACAAAAAACGTGATAGCAACGTGTGTCGAAGAAGCGGGTCTAGGGCAAGATACTGTGCCGAATGTGTACAAAAAAGTGGTGTCAACATTTCACGACAAAGGTATACATTTTATACAAAATATACCTTCATATAAACAAGTCAAATCTACGATTTATCGTAAAAGGAATGAACACTTTCAAGTTCCTTTGCTGTCTTGTAATGATGCATGTGTGTTAGAAATTCCCACTCAGTATACCGATATGCTACTTGCTGATTTTAACGATGAAGACAACCGCATTTTGCTGTTTTGTTCAAAAGAAGCCAGACGAATAATACCAAATATTAAAATAATACTACTTGATGGCACTTTCGAAGTTTGTCCTGCACCATTTACAGAACTTTACACCATGCATGGGGATTTAGGGAGTTCTGATGAGTTGACTAATATAATTCCACTCGTATATGTTCTGATTACCAAAAAAACAAAAGAAATGTATGTGCGTATGCTAGAATTGATAAAATCTACTATTCCGGGATTTTCACCGACAGAAATTATAACAGATTTTGAGAGGGCTGCAATCGCTGCTGTTCAGGAAGTTTTCCCAAATGCAAATTACCATGGCTGTTACTTTCATTTTACGCGAGCTTTACGACGAAAGGCGAAAAAACTGCATTTATCAAATGATATATTCTTGCAAAGAATTGTGTCACTTTGTACAGTATTGCCGTTTTTACCTCTATCTGAGCTAGACAATGGTTGGGTATATATAAAAGCGGAAGTGGCTTCTATTTCAAACGATAACTTACTAAAATTTGTAAAATACATGGAATCGTTCTGGTTAAAAAATGATTTTCGTAAGTCTTGGTGCTGTTTTGGAATTAAACATAGGACCACTAACAGTGTGGAGAGTTGGCATCACAATTTTGTGGGCCATTTTAAAAGAACTCCGCCATCGTTTATAATATTTTTGACAAAAATGGCTGAGGATGCAATTTTCAATAAAATTAAAGCAATAAAAGTGTTAAATAAACCTAAATCGTTAACTAAACGCGAAAAAAAAAACATTAACAGGGACAGGTACATATTAGAAAACCAGCTACAGTTAACTATTGGAGAAATTAGCGTAGAAATGTTTTTGAACAAAACTATTTACTTGTCGACTCATTAAAGAGCACACTGGCCGGTTTTCCAAAGAGACCGACTCGATCTTTTTTGTATAAACTATCTTTCACGAGTAAATCAAAATTGACACAACATAGTATTTTGTCTTTAAAGCCCGAAAATATCAATACTTGTTTTGAACAAAATTAAAAGAAACTAATGAACAGGCTTGAAGTAATCCGTAAATTGTTCTCTAAACAACCTAAGACTTTATATGAAATGGCTTTGACAAGTTTGTTTAAGTACATGAAATCAAATATTGATTGTTGTCTCAATAACCCGGCGTCAATATTTGAAAATATTGAAAATATGTACATTATGTTAAAACAGTTGCAGTTACCAAAAACCATCTTGATAGATCTATTTTTTTACTATCTGCAAGATTACAGAGTAATTATGAGTGAAGAGGGTATGTCATCCACGGGCCGTTGCCAGGACTGCCTACATCTTCGGTACCCGATGCATAATGACTATGAACCCATCAAAATTTATGATTTATATTGTAAAATTTGTGCTGGAGAACTCTTTCTACAAAATAAGTATTTTTCGGAGACTATTTAATATAAGAACGTTTTAGTTAAAAGAAGGAATGGTTTTAGTTAGTTTTTATCGCGGACTGTTTAATATAAGAATATATTAGCGGTAAGAAAACTTGTTTTTAGTTTGTAAGTAGTTAAAGAAATAAGTATTGTTAAAGTGCTGTTTTGTTTTTATTTTGCAAAATAAAAATATTATTTAGGTAGCGAGTAGTTTCTTTTTTTATAGTGAACTGTACCTGGTATTAACGTCAGTGTTTAATGTCATTCACGTCTTATACATCATGGAAGGTTTTGGGAAAAACTGATTCTCATTTTGTTCTATGACATGAAACTCGGGTGAGAAGGTAGTATGTAGTTCTATGGAAAAAATAGGGACGAAAATGTTTCATTTTGTACTATGACGTCATGTTCCATAGAACAAATGGGACCTACCCAAAAAATGCGTCTCATCTGGTTATCACGTCGGTGAAGGTCGATCTTCGGTGGCTCTTAGACCATACCTACTTTACGCGGATTTGAAAAGAGATTGCCCGAGCGAGGAAGTAAAGCTGCGACTCTAGTAGGTTCTCGTAATAGTAAAAAAACGATTCATGACCATTTTATATCATGCTTTCAAGATGTCACGTATTTACCTACTAGATGGACAGTATTTGATTGGCTATATCGATATGAAATCAAAAACTATTTCAAGCCAATAAAATAGAGTTCTGATTGGAACCGCAAAAGTAGCATAAAATTAACCTTAAGTATTGTATATCTTTTGGGAAAGCCAATGTCAAGTAGTGGGTAGGACGTCCACTGCTGGCAGATATGATAATGAATTACTGATAACTAGGTATGGTCGACATTCTCAAGCCACGTCATTTTAATGGACATTATAAAGACAAAAACACTAGACTACTCAAATATTGTAGTAGGTATTTTTGTTAATTTAAATTGTGGCCTAATTTTGGTGTCATACTCCCTGGCAGGACCACATCGTTATATCTATATAATAGATAGTGGAAAAAAATGTACATAATTTGTACAAATTTGTACAGAAATTTTAAAATTTGTACATAAGTACTTTTAGAGTAATCGTCAAATGAAGGTGATCTCATTGAGACCGCAGAATCGAGCTGAATTCAAGCCGCCTCAAGCCGATCTTATTGGAGATCTATAGCGGAGGCTTATGTCCAACAGTGCACGTCTTTTTAATAAAATGGCGACTGCAAAATATAGGACAACGCCTACTTAAATACGATACATTTCTGATCTCATGTTGCTATGTAAATTAAAACAGGAGCACTTTTCTGAGAAATAATGAAACGTGATTAAAATTTCATTCACCTAACATAGACTAAAGCTGTAAGCGCTTTTGAGGTGTACAATTTCTGTACAATTAGTTACATGCATCACCTCCTTGAAAAAGCTGATATTTCGGGTATGGTCCTGCCAGGGAGTATACTCCCTGGCAGGACCACCTTCATTTGACGATTACTCTAAAAGTACTTATGTACAAATTTTAATATTTCTGTACAAATTTGTACAAATTATGTACATTTTTTTCCACTATCTATTATATAGATATAACGATGTGGTCCTGCCAGGGAGTATGACACTAATTTTGTTATATTTGGCATGAACCAACCAGGTTTTCGCCAGGCGAGCTGCTGACGGCTTATGTTATTAAATGAACGTGTAATGTGTAACTTTCAAAAACTGCAAATAATGACTTTTCCTTCGATGTATATACATGAGGCTCTGCTTGTACGGAATAATTTGGATAACTTTGAGACTTTGAAGTCGAAACGGCACAAAAATACGCTACGAGTGCCTAAAGTTAGGAAAGCTCTATTTAGTAAAAGCATGTAAAAGTATTTTTGTTAAAAGAATAGATATCTATAATAAACTACCTAAGAATATAAAAGAATCAGAATGTCATATGACATTTAAATCAAAAATTTCTTTAGTCTAACTAAAGAAATTTTTGATTGAAAAAGCATATTACACTATAATTTAATTTTTATATGAAAAAGCATGATATAATGATAAATTAAATCAAATAAATATTGACATTATTAAATTATTAACAATTGGGATATATGTACCAATTTTAAAATAAATTGTAATTGTAACTTTTAAAGATGACTAATTGTGTAAATTTGCCACACCCTTATAGGGTCATATAGATTATAGAGGGAATAGATACGAAGTAAATTCTTATGTCCTCCCGCAAATATTCAGACCTTATAGTGGTCTGCTAATTTGAGGTCCTGTAGGAACGAAGGGCGTGGATTATATTCTGATTTTTGCCCTCCAACTCTCATTACATCACCTCATTGCTTTAATTTTATTGTTTGCTTCCCTATATCTTAAGATTATGGCATTAAAAATATGTAATCAAATTCTTCGCCTCCCGCCATCCACTACACCCCAAAAGGCTTTTGACAGTTGTAGCCGTCATTATTCTGAGACCATCCAACCAATAAGAAATTATCTTCATATTTGTGTTTTGGCTATAGCAAAGCTGATTGTGATTTCTACAAATATTGTAAGTATTAAACGTGTAAATAAATAGAATTTATAACATTATAAGGGCACAAACAATAAAAAACAACCATGGTTACCTGCTGTGTTTGGGGCTGCGAATCGTGTTCTAAGAACAAAAGCGAATGTTTATAATTTTTAGGTTAGTCGTAGTTTTTGTATTTTCACGTCTATGTTTCTGAAATATGAATGAGTGTTCAGTGCAGGAACTATAAATGACGTTTAAAACTATCTATTTTAATTCACAACACAGCATAAAACGATAATTTTGAGAAAAGCAAATATATTGAATGTTTACATTACTTCTAATAGTGATGGACAAAGTTACGATTTTATTGCATTGCAATATGTTATTCGATACTTCTCTCGGTGCATAATCGGTAGAAGTCATAATAAATCTATGGTTGTACAGTACTCGTTTTTGCCAAACTTCCTTTTAACCCGACTACCAATTAATGACTACCTATGTTTTTAAGTAGAATCTTGGTTAACTATTAGGTTTGTAAAAGACAACATTCATATTGGGCTAATCCTGATAATTCCGACCAAATAGTATTAATGCATATAATTCTAAACATGTTATACCATAGGACCAACCCTCTAATAAGTTATTAGAACCGTTCATTGCATATGTAGTATTAGACGCTTTTTGCTGTAGTTAATATGTGTTGGCTTGTCATTTATTTATTTTATTAACATGGTTTTATTAGTTTAACCTGTATGTTTGCTTGCTTGTAACCAACCCCTTTGAGCTCGATTTTGACCTACTTTGAGTGATAACATTTTCTTTAAATTTCCACACCTATCAAAGATGGATGACAATACATTTACTAAAAAAATAGAAAAAAATCTATAATTGAAAAATAAATACTTATGGTAAAAAAAAACTAAAAAAACACTCTTTCATAGCATATCAAATTAAAAAGTGTAAAATAATTTCCAATATAGGCAGAAAATAATAATGAACGAAATATGTTAATAATATTGTAAATAAAGCGTGGGGTGCTCGATTTACGAAAAATTATGGCACAAAACACTTTTTTTACAATAGTATTAATATTTTTCGTTCATTATTATTTTCTGCCTATATCAAAAATCATTTTACACTTTTTATTTGATATGCCAAGAAAGCGTGTTTTTTAGTATTTTCTAATGAATTTGGATCTCGGAAACGGCTTCAGTGATTTTGATGATTGTCATTCAAATAAATGTTTTTAAGTTCAATAGAGAACACAAAAGGGTCTACTATCAAATATATCAAAATATTCGTTCGCTGACCTAAGTGTATGTTGATACATTAAACAGTGTCTCAGTTTCATTCATAGCTGGTTGATAAAACCTTTTTTAAAATAATTGTTTTCAAAACTCGGTAACTAACTACTGCACAGGAGGTGATTCTAGAGGGTTGGTCATGTGGGGTAAAATGTACAGGATAATATTATGTATCTACGAATATTATTTCCTAAATAATTGTTTTGGCCGGCACTCTTTCAGATATACCCCAAAATGAATGGTGTCTTTTAAACAGGGTTATTTCTAATCAATTAGCATTGTTTTAGGGGCTTGTTCTGTATATCAAAACTAACAACTTTTCTTCTACGACTTTTTGAGTGGTTTAGAAAGTGCGAAGTAATGAGGAAAGTTATACATATTTATTTATATGACAGTAAATTTAAAAGGTGTCGTGTCAATCATGAAGGCGCCATCGTAATTATCTGTTTCTTTTTCACTTTAGGCATTCGATAGAGAGAACACTTTTTAAGATCATATTCATATTCATTTATTTGCCACTAAGTGTTACATACTCATAGGTCTTATATTAAAAAATTGCACTTACAAACTTAGTCGCCCTTTCCGAGCATTGCAAATGTTTTATGGCGATATGGCGCTTCTTATCAATAAGATACAATAAAATTTAATGTGTTACTAAACTAACTTAATACTATGGATAATAAAGGTGTCGTAATCTAATATTAGAGGGAAGCGTCTCGATGAAATTAAATAATAATATGTCTACTGAACTAACTTAATACTATGGATACAGGGTGTCGTAATTTATTATCATCATAGAGTAGCGTCACGTAGTTTTCTTGTGGCCTACGTAGCTGGTGGCTTCGATGTATTCTTTTACTGAGTAAAAGTTTTTTTCCCTCAAGTATCTTTTTTATTTTATTTTAAATGTGTTATTTTTTTCTTCATTTTTTATAATTGATGGTAACCTGTTAAAAATTTTGATTGCCATGTAATATGGGCTTTCATTTAGCATTTTGGTTCGGGAATAAGGTAGGCTTAAGTTGTCTTTTTTTCGGGTGTTTTTGCTATGGGTGTCTTTTGTTTTAGTGAAGTTAGTAATATTTTTAAATACAAATAAACATAATTCCTGAATGTAAAGAGAGGGTAAAGGCAGTATGTCATATTTTGCGAAATAGGGTCGGCAGCTTACGGTGTTATTTATATAAGCGATTATTCTTAAGCATTTCTTCTGCATGATAAATAGTTCTTCTGTAGGCAGTCAGGTATTTTTCGGAAAAATCGATATTTTTATCGATTCGAGTTTCGAATCGATTTTCGAAGTATTGATTTAGCGCAACGCTTCAAGGGGGCGGGGCAAAATCGACGCCATGTTTCCGAGATATGCTATGACGTAGCTATGATACGTTATTTTCGTGCTAGGGCGCCCCTATGTATGTATATGACTGTCTAAAACATGTCACTTGTGAACTGCATGTCATATCTACATATGTTGCAAATAAATGATTGAAATAGGTACCGACTTGTATAGCGTAAATATTCGTAGTCTTCAATTAAGAGGAAATAACGATCTGTGAATGATCGCGGGAGCTTTACGGTTTATTTATTCATTATCACGAATACCGAGATAAAATTTAAGGAAAATATATATATTATGTATGATAATTATGTATTGTCCAGCATTAAATTGTAAGTAGATATACTTTACAATCAAGGTCAATACCTTACTGTAAAGATTTCCCGGGACTAAAATACTTCAAGGGTTAATTCAACATGTACGTATACATGTACCTATGTTACGCAAGTATTCCTCATTCAGTAAGACAGATATAGGTACCTATATGATTGCATGATAAAACCTCGAAACCGTAGTTTTATTTAAAAAAAAAAAATGTATCTAGACAACGGACACACTCCAGGTTATTACTGTACCTACTCATGATAATGACCAACATTTATTTAATTCGAAAATCACGAAAATCTGTTCCATACGTTTTGCCGACTTCAGTGGGTCCCATAGTAAAAGTTACTGTTGGTCATAATGATAAATACAATAATATGCTAGAATTATGTGGGTCGTCTAGAGATACACCTTATTCTAATTCAGCATTAATAAAGTGGGTAAAATCTATCTCACCACTTACAAAATTGACATCTGAAGTGAACAGTATTAAATTATGCTAAAAGGGTAAGTGAAAATCTAAAACCATGGTAAACAAAGGTAAAATTCAGAACATTGACCTAAAAAGCAACCCCTAATCGGTGAGGCAATACATTTGCGCGAGCATAAACATGTCAATAAAAAGGTAACGTAAGCTGTTTATGAAGACAGACGAGGTGAGGGATCTCATGACCCGACGACACACGGGAATCGCTGGAAACGCAGTCAGTATACAGTTTTTAAACAAATCAGAAAACAACTTCAGACTTCTCTGCTTCATCTTCGACCACAACGTCGACAACCATCAAGCGAAGTGGTGGTCAAGCAAGGACTAATTCGCGTTAAAAAAACGAAATCATGAGAATAGGTTCAAAGATCTTTATTGTTATATCACAAGAAACATATCGTCTCACTTATGTGATAATCATACTACATTATAGTAACATGCACATATAGGTCAGTGGGCTATTTAGATACGTGGGTTGTATGAACAATTTACAATCTTAACGTAAATAAACTAACAAAATGTAGGTAAATCAATAACATCAACACAATATGCGAACAGAAAACACGATTAAAATAGTTAAGTAGGTAGGTAGCATAGACAATTCATGGGTACACACATATTATTCAGCGAATAGCCAACTAAAAACATTACACTCGTTGTACATTATATGTAAATAAATAATTATATATTAAATAATACAATAAATAACATAATAATAAAAAATCTACAAAGTGAAATCAACACAATAAAATAAATGTACTAAAAAGAAACTAATAATTGATACAAATTTACGTAAAATACTAAGGGTAGTTGCAATAAACTATATTTATCTATCAACTAACAACACTGTGAAAACTTGTCAAAAATATATGTTTTCAATTTCTTTTTCAAAAACCATAGCAGACTTCAATTCCCTAATACTATTCGGAAGTTTGTTATAATATTGCACTCCTTTAAACAATATTGTTCTCTGACCATAACCGGTTCTAGAACTCGGCATAGTAAGGTTGTTGGCACACCGGAGTCTTTTTACCAGATACGAGGCTTCTCCCTTTGTTTTAAAAGTTAGTTGTGTGTGTATTTGTTTGTTTAATATTTTTCTTATCAGGATGCACGTGTTATAAATATGTTGTTGTTTAATGTTCATAATGTTTAGTTCCTGATAAAGCTGTTTTGTTGGGTGAAATAGTCATATGAAAAAAGTACTTTTAAAAGTTTGTTTTGCTTGGTTTGCAAGGCATCTAAGTTCGTCGGAGCTGCATTGCCCCAGACTTCTATTAAATAGTCAATATGCGGTTTAACTAGGGTATTGTATATTGTATATTTTATTGTGCGTGGAAGACACCCGACACATTTTCTTATGGCACCGGTGAGAGATTCTATCTTGGGTATAATATGAGAAATGTGTGTCTTCCATGTTAGTTTACTATCGAGATAAAGACCAAGATATTTTTCGTAAGGTTTTCTATGAATAATTTCGTTGTTAATAGTTATGTTTGTATTAGTTGAGGTGTTCTTATTTTTGGCGGCAAATACCACATAGCATGTTTTGGACGTATTTATTGTAAGTAAATTGTCTGCAAACCACTTAGAAAGAATATCTAGATCCCGCTGTGCTTGACTCATAACATGTTCGATATTGTGTCCAAAATAGAAAATACTCGTATCATCCGCATACAACGTCAATTTTCCAGACAAACCAAGATCGTTTATTCTATTTATATAAAAAAACAAACAGCAAGGGTCCGGCTATGGAGCCGTGAGGTACGCCAAAAGTTATGTGTTGGGGAGAACTCTGGGTATTACCTATTTTAACTATTTGTGTCCTATCAGTTAGATATGATTCATACATTTTGTACGCTGTTTCGATGACCCCAGTCTTATTTAATTCATCCAGTAGCAGAGTGTGACTGACTGTATCAAATGCTTTTTTGAAGTCGATAAATATACCTAGTGCTATCTTTCTTTTATCAATATTGGTCATTATGTTGGTTACTATATCAATGGTTGCTGTTAATGTATTTGATTTGGGTCGAAAACCGTATTGTTTGTCTGTTAGAAAACTAATTTTATCAAGATAGCAAAAAAGACGATTATGTAGAAGTTTCTCGAATATTTTAGATAACACTGGGAGAACAGAGATTGGTCGATAATTGCCGGGATCAGTTTTTGTGCCAGATTTATAAATTGGTGTAACTTTTGCAATTTTCAGTGAATTTGGGAAGATACCTTGTTCGAAACAGCTATTGATACAGTCAGTCAGATCTCTCACAATATAATGTTTTATTCTAATAATACTTTTTGTTGATATTCCATCAATTCCAGAACTACTATTTGGGTCCAGATTGCTAATTATTTCAAGTACCTCTTTAGGGGTTGTTGGTTCAATGTCTGATAGTTCGAACTCACGTGGTGGCGGATCAATCTGAAGTCTTTTGGTATTATCCGTTGGAACAATTTTGTTTGCTAGAACAGATCCGATAGTAGCGAAAAATTCATTAAAACATTCACATATTTCTTTGGTATCAGTGATAGTACGGGATTGTATGGAAAGTTTTAGGGGAACACTGCTTGTGTGTACTTTATTTCGAGACAGTTTATTAATCAGACTCCACATTTTTTTGGGTTTGCGTGAACATTTATCAACTTCTTTTTTGTAGTAAGTGTTCTTTGCATATCGTATTTTCATTGATACTTTGTTCCTTTCTTTTATAAAATCTTGCCTTAGTTTCTCATCATCCGGTATCCTTTTTAATCTATTCCACACGTGGTTCCTTTTTTCAATTGCTTCTAATATATCTTTGGATATCCAGTCTTCTTTTGGTAGGTTCAGTATTTTTGATTTTTGTATCTTACATATATCTATGCTATCTCTTATGTACTTTTCTAGTTCTTCATATTTATGTGAAGTATTTCTAAAATTACTGTTTTTCATATATTCATCTAGTTTATCATAATTTATAGCTTCATAGTGTACCTTGTTTTTGAAAGTAGGGTCAATCTTATTGAATTCCAGAAATATTTGTTTGTGGTCAGAAATAGACGAGTCAATAATTGCTAAATGATAATTGTAATTTTTGTTGATATTTGTAAGAGCATGATCTAGGATTGTTTGTGTGTTTAATGTTTCTCTGGTGCAATATGTTTTATCAATTTTATTCAGCACAGTGTAATTTGATTCCTGCAAAGTGCTTTTATAGTCGTGTACCGACTTATCATTTTTATCTAATAAATTCAAATTAAAATCGCCAAAAATAACACATCTTTTGTGTTTTCCAAGTTGCGGTTCCAATATTTCAAGAAATTTTTTGGTATCAGTACGCCCAGGTTTATATATAACTCCGATATCAATTGAGTGCTTGTCCAGATGAATCCATAAATAATTATTACTACCTATATATTGCTGGTTAATTTCAGTGTGTTTAATACTGTTATGAGCAAAAATTGAGACACCACCTCCTATCTTGCCATCTGTACGTATATTGTAGTAGTGGGTATAGTTTGGTAGGTGAATAAGCTGTGCGTCTGCATCAGATTTGATCCACGTTTCTGTTAAAAGTATGATGTGTATAGTTGTATTGATTGACCAATTTTCCTGGGGTCATGATGCTTCTTATGTTGAAGTACAGAAAACGAAGAGACTTGGTATTTTTAGTTTGTAATGCGCTGTAATTATTTAGTATTTCATAAGTAGTTGGTTCTGAGTCTTTATGTTTGGGTAGTGCCAGGTTTAGTTGCGCATTAGTTAGTTTTTTGGTGGTAGAATAGCTAAATATAATAAGGGCTGAACCAAAATAGACCCGAATGGACATTTGTTGAGGTTTTGATTAGTTTTCTTTAATCTACTAGCTGCCCTGCACTTTTCAAATCAATACCTGCATACCTACGTTCAATTTTAGTAACTGGGTACGCTTACATAGCGATTTACACTCGATGCGAAGGGCACTCGTAAACTGACTAACTCATCGAAATAGCCGGCGGCTAAAGGGCCGGGGTCACCGGTCGCTCTCTCCTACTAAAAGATTGTGCATACATAATTCAATCGGTCTCATGATTACATTGTTGATCCATGATGGCCTAGTGAGAGAATGCTTGCCTTGCAATCGTGAGGCGTGGGTTCAGTATACTAATAAGTTATTTGGAATTTTCGCACGCGTTTACGATTTACTGGCGTTTCAGTGAAAGAAAGAAGTCATTGTGAATCATGAAATTACGCCTGTAAAACAAATTCAATGGCGTATGAAGGCTTTGCCCAGCAGTCGCGTCTCAGTACAGGACAGGCTCAGAAAAAAAAACAAACTCTCATTTGGCCAATGTGGTGCATATGGCCCAATCATCCTCCATGAGTGAAGGGTGGCCTATCTACTGCAGCCGAGCCTTACACCATATATTATTCACGTCGGATAAAATACATCAACATATATATACGTTACGAGTTGATGAACTCTCCGTTTAAGAGGAAACATCCCACTCATTATAATTGAATCGCTTTTAATTATTAATCTACTTAGCCCGTTATTGTTCCCTACACAGCTATTTAATACAGTATAATGTTCCTCATTTTGTGTATTTGTATGAAAGGAATTAATTTCATTATATTACTGTTAATATCTGTGCACAGTGAGGCGCGACAACCGTGCTCTGGGTTTGACAGGCAAATAATGGGGCAGGCGAATGCTCATATATTATGAGTATTACGGCAAAGCCTATTTACCGTGCCGTGTGTGTTATGTCCATATAACTGTTTTATACTAGGCTATAATGCCACAATATTAGAGTCATAAAACACTGATGATCATCATATAAAATAGAAAGCTTAGATACAAACAACCAGATTACTATTTTTTAGAAATCGTCATCATTGTTATTATTATGAACATTTTAAGTATCATCTTGAGTACTTTTGTCTATGGTATCATCTTAATTTGCTATACCATCGGTAGGTACCCTGACAGCATATTTTTAAGCAGTAAAATATTTATTTAGGTATTTTGATCACGCGTCGCGTTCACCAACCCTCGTAGATTTTTGAAAACAAGATGAGCTTCTGGCCTTCGAGGACCAAATACCTTAATGCCAAATGTTTTAAATGTATAACCAGTTTCATATTAGTCTATTTTAATTTTTTATAAATATGTGTAAGCCATTGTGGTTTACTTAAATAAGAAAACGCTTGACTAAAAATCGCAAGGACGTGGGTTAAAATGTGTGAGTTAAATTGGTGCCGTACCAATGAGTTCTTTGAAATGTATTTTTCACATCACAAACTTCAAAACATCGTGAAGCAACATGTTTACGTCCGGAGAAAAATGATGATTCTGTTATGGCGCAATTGGGAACTGAGTCAGCTTACCCCTATCGCCCATCGAAGGTAAGTCCGCGGGGTCGTAGCTAGTAGAGTTAAATCATTCAAGGCATAGGAAGGGCAAAAACATGTAAGCCATGCATAGATACGGCTTAGAGCTAATTAAGGTCGAGCATTGCCTATTTTAAGATACCTAAGTCAATTCCTTTTGGCTACGGTGTTGAAGCCATAAAAGTACGGGAGGCTATTGAGATCGCGCGTCATCCGAATTTCAATCGGGATGGTGGTTGGTTTGGCGCCGTCGTGGAGACCGGTTTTAACCACTAAGCAGCAGAGCTTTGTGTCAGAGAGTTTAGCACTAGACACAGTCAGTGTATGGTGTGTGGACGGAGGTTGTTCAGCACAAGATATGCCATCGGAGGAAGAAGAAGCAGAAGAAAACCACCCAGCACCCGTAACGAGTAGCCGATCGCGCGCTGTGGATGCGCGAGCGGCGAGGGCAGTGGCGCGGGTGGCGCGAGCCGCCGCCCAGCTCACTGCCGTCACTGACTCCAGTGCAGGTGGAAACTTAGAAGAAGGTTCGAATTCTTTATTATACTGCCATCTTCATCCTAAACACTTTCTAAAAACAATTAGAACTGTCATTAATTAACCTCATATCAATGTCGTTATAACAATCTGAATGTTTTTTTCGACATGATTTGCTATATGTCAATGTCACTTGATCACACACATATTTCTGTTGCCGCTATAATAACAAATACTAAAACAGAAAAAAAACAAGTTTTCTTTAACAACATACCTGAATCCTTAGCAGCTTTTCGTTTGTAATTAATAACGGTAACTGGTGGATGTTTGAAATATTCAAAGAATTTTAGTCAACTATTCACCTAAAAAATAAAATATCATGAATATATTTTACGATTTTAATGTATTTTTTTCTTGATATTATTATAAAATACAAACAGAAATGTCAATATAAAATTATATAATAATTCCTGTTGCCGTTATTAATATTTATTAATATGATTACGTTATTAATAATTATTAATAATATTAATAACGGCAACAGGAAGATACTTGAAGTATTGACAGAATTACAAGTTGTATGTTTCCTTCAAAAATGAATAATTTGGTTTAAAATTATAATATGAAAAGATAATAAAAATATATAGTGCTACGTGCGTGAGTTCAACTAGCATTTATTTTCTATTCGACACATGATTTATTGTATAATTTTATATTGACATTTCAGTTTGTATTTTATTTTGAATGAATAAGAATATAAAATGTAGTCAAATTATATTAATTATAGTGGCTTATTAGTGGTGGATTTCCATAACTCAGAACAGAATAACTAGGTTTCTTTCTCACTTCTGTGTTCTCTATCATGTAAACATTTTAGAGATTTGTAGAATTCAAGGTAGCAATCTTTCAAATATTCCGTTGGCAACACTGACAAAAACCATTTTCTGTGATAAAAAAAAATGCAAATTTTCCAGCTTTATTTTGTATTGCGCTGAAATTATATTGTGTTATCAGTATGTATTGTTTCGTGTTGTGTAATATTTAAGGATTATTATTGATGCTCTGTATACCTGCCAAGGACGCCATAAGATACATAATGCTGCGACAGGACGCTAACATAGTTTATAAGTTTGCGGCAGGATGCTATTAATTATTGTGCAGTGAATTTGTTTGCGATAGGACGCTGTAAATACATTGTGACTGGATGTTCTTATAGTAATATGTACATAGTATAAAAATAAAAATTAAGTAATGTAAAATATGTTGTATTTCAAGTGTTATAAATCAAATATGTTGTAAATCAAGAGTGCTTCAATAAGTAGTTTACTTTACATGCAATTTATTTCTGGAGTAGCTTTGTATCATCATTACCTATAAGTAATTTGTGTTTTTCTAGACTACCTATATTTGTATATTAATTTTATTACAAGTACGTGTTTACTCTACTTCCTGTATGCTCCAGTGCGCGGGCGTCCGTTGTCGGGGGCGCGCGTATTCCCTGATGAAGGAGTACTAACTACTCTGAAACTGGTCGGACGTATAGCGGCTCGACCGTTAAAATAATTGTGAGTTGTATCCGGTGTTCATATAAATTTTAATAATACAGTACAGTGCAAAACACATTGTTTAACCTGACCCTAACAAAACATTATAATTAGCAGGCTTGATCCCCAACATGTTAAATATAATGCCACTCACATTATGTTGTTAATCAGGATAAGCTTATAGCTGTCGGCGGCAGCCCCTCACGTCTAACCACGTCATGACATCTGACCTCACAGGGAATCCATTAGCCGTTTTCCGTCATTTTTTCCGCTCCTGTGGTTATGGAATTACGCCGAAAACGGTTTCGCGTATTTACCTTCTGAGATGGCATTTCAGTGAAATTCAATCTGCAGGTGTTAGTTGTCACAACACTGTTTTTAGAGCGAATGAAAATGGGATCGAAACTCTAAAGCACTGAAATAGAATTATAAATTGACCAGGAACTACATTTTTGAAACGTTAGAAAATTAGTTTTAATCGCATGCTACACTGATCGCACTTACATTTGTAGGTTTTTAATGCTTACTCCTGCTCCTAGTCGATTAGGTCTCCATTTTGCGTACATTTTAGTATATCTATGGCTATCAGTTCTGAAATAGAGCCTCTAATAAATTATAGCGTACAATTAGTAATGGTCTCTGTAATACTATACTATTTTATCAATTCTGTTTTAAACTGCGCCTATGTATCATAATTACGAGAAAGGTTACACCACTGTGTACCATGCTTAGCTAAATATGGTTACGCTGTAGATATCTTAGATATATAGAATCGCTGTGAGTAATAATTCCGTATTTCTTGGTTCTACGCGTAGCAGAGATCCTATACCTATAATAATTACTAGCTGACCCGGCCACGCGTTGCTGTGGCTAAATAAATTAAAATTGCGACTATAATTTGAGATTTAAACTATCCTATCTCTCAAGTTGGATCGAACTGCACATGGTGTGCGAATTTTATTATAATCGGTTAAGTGGTTTAGGAGTCCATTGAGGACAAACATTGTGACACGAGATTTATATATATTAAGATAGCTCTACAGTGTACCAAAAGACTGAAAATACTGGGTGACTTGTAAACATTGAGCAACCTTTTAAGGGCTTATTCTGTACATCAAAACTAACAACTTTTGCTGCGACTTTAGAAAAAACTAAAAAAAAAAACAGCTGTTCCATACATTTGGTCGCGGGTGAACGATATTTTTCTATGGAACACCAATTTTTTTTTTCGAGTTTTGATAAAAGTTGCAGGACAAAAGTTGTTAGTTTTGATGTACAAAATAAGGGCCTAAAAGGTTGCTCAATGTTTACCAGTCACCCTGTATATTGTTATGGCATTACGTGTTGTTACATATACATATCTTTTTTCTAGGGCAAAAGTGCATGAGCGAACGATGAACACACATTTAATAGCTTACACTTTATCCTACACTTTTCCAATACTTACCTGAATAACATGACATGTACCTACCTATCCATATCTATACGGTATGGATTCGGACAAAACGTTTCAATGTTTACGTCTGAAAGAGGAAAAGCTTTTTATCTAAGGGAGGACAGCTGTAAAATCGGTAGACATGACATGTTTCCCTCCTAGGGTTGCAATATTTCCTATTAAAACATTTCTTAAACGGACAAGTGTCTTTATAACCTACAACAAAATAGAAACTATATTCATATTTATTAGCTTCTACAATGTTGTAAAAAGATGGTAAAAACTTAAAGTATGTATAATTGTGGACCCCGTCGGGCACTGCTATATAATGTATTCAGGCGTTTACATACTTTACTAACTACTACATAAAAAACAATCGGATCCTCTATAGCTTCTTGAACGTCTAAAGATAATCCAAATGCTCAAGTTCAGTGCCATTCGACTGCGTGCTCAGTATACAATTCTAAAATGTGTAAACATAATTAAAAGTTGATGGATTGTGACTCTATACTTTTTCATTAATGAATAACAACAAACATAAAAAATAGTACTGTACCAGCCTTTTTAGTAGTCCACTGCATGACGTAGGCCTATCCACGAAGTGTGCGAGTTGGTGGATTCACATACGCCATCGAATTTCTTCTACGGACATATGCAGGTTGCCTCACGATGTTTTCCTTCACCGAAAAGCCTGTGGTGTGAAATTCCGTACATAAATTCCAAAGAACTCATTGGTATGGGACCGGGGATTTGAACCTACGACCTCACGATTGTAAGGCGGGTGTCACTACCTCTTGACCACCACGGCTAAAAAAATAGTAGACTCTCATTAAACCTATCGTGATATCAAACCATAATATTATGTTAATCACATCAATAGATATTTCAAATCCAAAAACGTGTCATGTCGATTGAGATTTGGCAAACACGGATTTAATTTATCGAAATAAAATAAAACGGCACAAACGCTACAAAAATAACATCACAAAAATAACAAAACATCCATCGCTACATTTTCATAACAAAAAGTCGCATGGTTTAATGGGTTTTCAATGTTCCAGCTTCTTCGTTTTTTTTTTTTTTATGTTGTTGACAGCCCTGGCTCTCCCTTAGAAGCCTGAGGGTATTTGCCTCCCCAGCATCACCCAGTATAATCGATCTACTCTCGCTGCTAGCCAAAGGGGCAGAGGTTTCAACTCCTGAAATTTTAAAATCTATTTTCATACCGAAAGCCACGTGTGTTTTACGATAGGCTGAATAATATAAAAGTTTGTTTGTTCGCATGTCAAGCTTTTATTGTGTAATTTATCGTGCTTTTGTTCCCTTTTTATTATGATTTATAAAAAAGAATGCGTGAAATATTTTGTGAATTCCATAAAAGATGTTGGATTTTTGGTAGAAGGAAAAAGATCGTGCATGAATACCTGCATACGAACGTAAAAAAAATCAGTGACCTATTTGAATCCATTAACATGTATTAGACTAGAGTTAAAGCTACTGTAAATCTCACAATATTAAATTTTAGTTACATTATCAATCATGTCTACGTGTATAAATACTTTTTACGAACATAAAAATACTTTATGATGAGTTTTTATACCCCCTCCTAACAATTTATTTTATGTGTAAATCCTACCAATATTATAAACGCGATTGTTTGTAAGTATGTATGGATGTATGTTACTCTTTCACGCACAAATGGCTGAACCGATTTGGATGAAATTCAGTATGAAAGTAGCTTAGACCTTGGATTAACATAAATGTAACTTTTTATCTCGGGCTAGCGCGGGTAACACGACGGGGCGTAGCTAGTCCTACTAATATTATAAACGCTAAAGTTTGTGAGGATGGATGTATGTATGGATGTTTGTTACTCTTTCACGCAAAAACTACTGAACGGATTGAGATGAAACTTTGCAATAATATAGCTTATATATCAGAATAACACAACCTACTAATATTATAAACGCGAAAGTTTGTGAGGATGGATGGATGTATGGATGTTTGTTACTCTTTCACGCAAAAACTACTGAACGGATTGAGATGAAACTTTGCAATAATATAGCTTATATATCAGAATAACACATAGGCTATAAATTATAATGATATTGCGTCAAAAATTAAAATATCATGCGGGCGAAGCCGCGGGTAAAAACTAGTCCTTTATATTTTCCATCCCAATTTGTAAAACCATTTGAATCTAAGTAGACGGCATCCAGCAATGGCTTAATTAAGAACTTCGTTCTGAAAATATTCAAATGTCCAAAGTTTATGCCTGAAAGGGCAATAAAAAGGAGGCGTCAATCAAAGGAGAATGGATCTCCGTCGGATCTCGGTTATGGAAATTGATGAGATTGCTTGTGCATTGATTAACTACCAAGGACCATGTAGATAGCTTTGTGATTAATGGGAACCCTTAGGGAGGCTTTTATCCTAAAACTTTCATACGTATATCCTACTAATATTATAAACGCGAACGTTTGTATATATGGAAGTTTGTTACTCTTTCACGCAAAAACTACTTAACGGATTGAGATGAAACTTTGCAATAGTAATTCCTATACATCATAATAACACATAGGCTATAATTACATAAAGAAATTGCGTGAAACGAAGTTCGTCGGGTCAGCTAGTAATATATATACCTGTCATGATTTTTAATCGTTGCATCAAATTTTGATCTGATTTTTAAATATATTTTATGTCGAATGATATTTTCTAGTATTTGTAAGGTTAACATTTCTCTGGCTTGTGATTGGCCGATTTAACAACGAGCCGGCATTTTAGCCAATAAGAACTGCTTCCGGCGTAGTTTTAAAGCAGCCAATCAGAAAACGAGAAAACAAACTGAAGAGATGTAAAAACATTAATCTTTGGTTGAGGGCATTCTAGATTTGCGCCTCGAGGCGAAAGCACATGTCATATTCTTAGTAAATCCAAGTTGTTATAATTATTTAAGAAACTAATGTAAAATAGTTTATGGTGACCAAATATACATCATAATGGACTTATTAGTTTGATTTACCACAATTCAGCAGTGGACGTAACCTGCAGACCCACAATATGGTATGTACATTTATATTTATTATATTTTTAGATTCGGTGTCTTGTAAGTAGCATTGGTACCGATTCTTAAATCTGTGAAAAACTGTCTTATATTACGCAACTAATTTGGGTGTTAGGTCACGGCAAAGTTAACCAAACTGATTGGGGGTAGTGTCACGATTAGATCAAAATTCAACCTTCGGCAGTGTTACTAAACTGTGAAAAAACTGTGCTTATTTTATTCCTACCTACCTGCAGAATAATAGGCATCGCATTTGATTGGTGTAACATGTGGCCAGGAACTCCTAGGCCCTGATCGATTACTGGTAGTATCTTGGCTGAGACACTACTCAACAATACTGTTACCAAGTTTATCAAAACTACGCTTATTCTATTCTCATTACCTACCTGCAGATCAATGAAATAGGCATCGCATTTGATTGGTGTAACATGTGGCCAGGAACTCCTAGGCCGTGTTAACCTGATCGATTACTGGTAGTATCTTGGCTGAGACACTTCTCAACAATGCTGCTACCAAGTGTATCAAAACTGTGTGCATATTTTATTCTTCTTACCTACCTGCAAAATATTAATAAGCATCGCATTTGATTGGTGTAAACTGTAACATGTGGCCAGGAACTCCTAGGCCATGTTAACCTGATCTATTACTGGTAGTATCTTGGCTGAGACACTACTCAACAATGCTGCTACCAAGTATATCAAAACTGTGAGCTTATTCTGTTCTCATTACCTACCCGCAAAATAACAATAGGCACCACAATTGATTTGAAGTAGCATATGGCCTACTTATCGGCCATGTTAACCCGATCGATTCCTGGTACTGACTTAGTCGAGACACTTCTCGATAGTGCTGATACCGGGTGATCATAAAACTGCGCACTTGTTTAATTGTGCGGGTACGCAATATTGTGATGTGAATTATATCATTATCGATAATACATATTATTATGTGTAGCTGCTGACGAGGTGCTACAGAACATGTTTATTAAGATATGTGTGCCGTGCCTAGACTATGACTAAGGCGAATGTATGCCACCAGTTAAATAAGTAGTTCTTTATAAAGACGCGTACCTTCGAATGTACTTTCTGCCATACTTTATGCGGATCGTTGACAAGACAATAAAAATGTTGCGTAGACTTTAGCGGTACCAATCATTTTGTTCCAGTTTGGTATTTAAGGAAAATGTTTTACCGGAGACCCAGAATTTATATCACCTGTGCTCCAAAATAAGAAATAAAAATATGGCTAAAAAATGGCCGACACAAAAAAAAGATGATGGTCATATTACTTTGTAGAAAAATACTTTTTGAATTTATATTGGTTCAGAACAGTGTAATAATAATAATGTCAAATTATTTCGCTACGTAAACTTTGGCCGCTATTAATGAAAATACATAATAGAAAAATCATTTTCTAGCTAACATTAAAGTACGCTATAAGGTCTTTGTACATTTTTGAAATATCTCAATTTAGGATAGCGTCTTTACTCATTAGTTTTTGGCATTGGTATGGAGACATTACCAGTCTTATTCCAAAGAGGTTCGCCGGTGCCAGGCTTAAACCACGCCTAGCATATCCACGGTTGTTACGGTATTAAAGTTAATCCAAGGATTAATTAAAATGTCCCTATTACAAATCAAGATATAACCTAGAATCAGATAAACCAATTTAGTCCATGGTTTAAGCGATAGCGACAGATAAAAAAAAATATAATTTACAATCATTCATTCGTTCTCGCATGTTTACACCTTTTTTGAATACATTTCAAATGCTTAAATAACTGCGTCTTAATGCATAAATATATCCAAATTGTTGGTTATTTAAGTATCCGTTGAATACAATAACTTAATTCATTATTTTTACATTTTCTTTGTTGGCAAATGCGAGTGTATCTGAAGCCTAGATCCAGGCAAGAAAAAAGTAAGGCTTTGTTTTTGTCGTTTTCGAACTTCATTTCTCTTGTTTCTAAATTCTAATTTATAATAAGATTGCCGAGTGAAATAATTTAAATCAAATTCTAAGCTAGAATTTGCTAGTCCATGGTTTAAGTTCAGTACTAAAGTTAAAACGTGTTTTGGAATAAGGCTGTACGAGTCAGTGGTTGTTGTGTACTTATTCTGTATCGTTTATAAGTAGAAGCTCGGAGACGCTTATAGCTTATATACGCCATAGGCGAGCATGCTACACCAGTGTTCCAAGTAGAAGCCCGTAAATGCTTTCAGCTATAAGTAGGTACTTATGCCGAGGGCGGGCATGCTACACCAGATAGCCCAGATATGAAATCAAATGAAACTTTGACCAATTAGATAGCCCGGAGAAGCTCACATTTGTAACATACTTAGTTACTTACATGCCGTGAGCGGGCTATGTCAGTCTACAAGTATATCGTGCAACGTGCGTCGATAAAATTAGTCGCAACGTGCGACTAATTTTATTGCGATTGGTTCATATGTTTATGCAATATAGTTAATTTACCATGTGTGACTAATTCAGCAATTTATAATAAGTTGAATTAATTAGCCTTAAATGTTCTTTGAATAATTTCAACTAAATATTTGAAAGGTTAATTCCTCATTGAATTGGGAAATTCTCTATAGATACGAATAAGAAAAGTGTTATAGAGACGGCCAGCTTACAATAATTGTTAATTGATTATTGGCTTTCCTTAGCCTGACAACAAAAACACAAAGTATGTGCAAGCTAGACACGATCCATAATTTGTACACATCAACTAGCTCACCCGGTTAACTCTATATCACCTTTATCTATCAGAATTTACGGGTCGATTCTCATTTTGATGGTGTTTAGTTTAACGCCACCGAAGAACTTTAATGAAGTTCATTTTTAAAATTTACCTGAATGTGTAATAGATAAGTCTATTATTAAGACAGAACCTTGTAGATGACATTCACAGAAAACTATTATTAGTTATGTAACAATGAGGGTAATAACATCTATGATATCTACCGTCGAGTGTATCATAGACTAACATCAAACTGCGATTTTATAGCCTCAGAAAGATTATATTTTTACTGTGGTCAAACTTGCCTTCACAAAGTTACATTCATAATATATCCTGGGATGTGTTCAAACGAATAATTAAGTTATGTATTATCATGTTTGTGCAGCTCACAAGTTAGAGGTTAGAATCATCAAGACCGACCAAAACATTCACGAAAGGTTATAGATATTGAGGTTGTGCTACAACTGAACCATACGCGTTCAGTTCACAAGTCCTAGACTAAGTACCTACACCACGCCGGAATTGTTTCTTTATTCACCCGGCTGCCAACCGCGATGGGTATTGTTTTTCGCGCGTATCTTGTATGTTTGTTTATCAATATCTTTATCAAATTTTCACTCAAGTTCGGTAAACGTAATTGTTTGCAGTTAGCCAAGAGGCAATTTCATTACTAGTAGGATATTAAGTATTACAAATACATGAATACAGTAGCGTTTCATTGGCTTACGATTAACACCAATCAAACGCTTTTGTAAAATTATTTGATTTATTATTATTTTATACTACGGGACTAATCGCGCACTAAAATTACGAGATAAATAAATACCTCCTCATCCCGACGTTTAAAATAATAACGTGTTCAAATCGCGAAAGTTTAAAAACAATATTTGATTTAATCACGATTCACGGTTGCCCGTGAAATAATTATATGTTTACTAATAAGTATTTCTCTTCCTTTCCCGGAATTATGCTACGAGTAAATGACAAGAAGACCCAGCTACAGTGCAAAGGACATACACCCCGTAGTCTCCACGAGAGTTCTTTGGCAAATTACGTAAGTCACCCCAGATGATTGACCGCAGTTGGTGCTACTAGTGTAGCATATGCTAGCTTTGTCGTCACATCACTACTACGTCGCGGCGGCAGAGGCATGAGATTTATAGCGAAGAACTCGCAAGTGCTGAATTTTGCAGCCAAATAGAGGCTTCAAGTAAACTCATTCCAGTTGACATAACCTGTGGACTTGGACATAACCTTCAACTGAAACTGAACTACCTAATACTGATGGCGGATCTCTACCTTCAAAGTTATATTATTACGACTTCGTTACACAACAACTTCTCAACAGTTGGCTGATTTCAACATGTTCCGTATCTGGTGACAATGAACATGATCGTTCATTAAATCGGCGTTAACCTACAATATATGATTCAGATAGTGCAAATTAGAAATAAAGTGAAATCGGAGTGAAAAATAAAAGTTTTAAATAATGCAGTGAAGTAAAGTTTAGGTTCGAGATTACATCCCCAGTGTTGTGCAATTATGAGTATATAATATAAAGCGACCGTTTTATGTCACGTCCTCAAAATGAGTGTGAATTGTGTGTTCTATACTAAAATACTTTCTAGATAAGGACCAAAGTTTATAAAAAAAATGCGCATCCTACATAGTCATTTGTCCACAATAAACAGACAAGCCAGAATGTGCTAAAGATTATTCCGATTAAATTAGCTGTGGAAACTTAGAATCAGCATGATACATTATGATTAGGACACGTGACTAGGTCAGATGCCATAAGAGGTTAGCCCATTAAAACTAACATAAATATTTTATTTTGTTTGAACAAGAAGTTCATTTTGTTTGCTTCAGAAACGATAGTAATATGAAAACTTTCTGTAGTTTTTGAATATTTCGTCACAGATTATATAAGCACAAAGTTGATATGACGTAATTACTACGTAATGATGAATGATTAAAGAACACGATATCTGTTCCAATTTTAAATCTAGATTTTCTAGTCTCTTTTCTTAAGTTGCTTAACGAACAAATATGTCACGTTTTTGCATTACAGGGCACGGGAATATGTAACTATTATACTGTAATCATACGTCATCCATATTTGTTCAAATTCATTGCTCGCATAGCTACTCTTAACGTACTTTTTGATCAAGTTTGTGCATTTTTTTCAGTTTGTTTTGTTTTTGTTAATAAGGTATACTTGTCACTTTGTATCCACAACAGTTAAGTTTATGTTTTACATTAGTGTTTTAGAATAGAATAGAAATAATATTTATTGTGTTGCTGTGTACATACAACAAGATGTTATAAGAAATGTGTTGATAAATAAATATGTTGATCCATTAGAACATAAAAATATTTAAAAAAAAAATGTGCTCGGATATAAAATTGACGTAATACTCGTAGCTACTAGTTGAACTTGTATTTTTGTAAATGTTTTGACCGTTATATCTTCTTAAGTGTTATGAAGCTATTTAAGCTATTATTTTTAAGCTTCTTAAGTGCTATTTACACGTAAATAGTAATTGTCTTTTTTATGTGTTTAATAAGTTTAGTAACGCATTGTTGCTTGAGACAATCTATAGTATTTTTTTTTTAATTTTGTAAACCAATCATATTACGCACATACACATACACTAATCAATGATAATATTTTGATAAATGACTATTGCCCATGGTCTGTAATGCAATTTTCTGAAAGGTAAAATTCCATTTATGACTGTGTGATGATAAGCCAAATGTCATGAGCTAAAATTATAAGATAGGTTTATTACATAGTAGATAAGGAGTAATAGTAATCTATTTAATTCTAAAGTCGTATTATTACATTGTTTTTAATTACTATTATTCAGGGTGCACCAGGAGGTAGCACATGAGCCGGATGGCCGAATGTCATGATTTTTAATCGTTGCATCAAATTTTGATCTGATTTTTAAATATATGTCGAATGATATTTTCTAGTATTTGTAAGGTTAACATTTCTCTGGCTTGTGATTGGCCGATTTAACAACGAGCCGGCATTTTAGCCAATAAGAACTGCTTCCGGCGTAGTTTTAAAACAGCCAATCAGAAAACGAGAAAACAAACTGAAGAGATGTAAAAACATTAATCTTTGGTTGAGGGCATTCTAGATTTGCGCCTCGAGGCGAAAGCACATATTCTTAGTAAATCCAAGTTGTTATAATTATTTAAGAAACTAATGTAAAATAGTTTATGGTGACCAAATATACATCATAATGGACTTATTAGTTTGATTTACCACATACCTATCTGTAACAAAATGTATGAATAAGTGTAAATTTAAAACTATGAAAACTCTATACCACATACAGGCTGTACTAAGCTAAGTTTTCAAAGACACTCACCATCCTCGAAATCGCGAAAAAGAAATTAGCTACTCCATATAAAAAGTTCATTGACTCTGTGCAATTGTCTGGAACAGCACATTTTTCTTTGTGATTTGGAGGTAGTCCCATAATATTACTTAACCATAATGAAGAGATAAGTAAGTAAGTTCGTATAGGCCGGGTGGCTAGCCCTAGTTTCACAGTATTTAGGCCGCCTGAAGGCCTCTGACATGGCTAAACGGTTAAAACAACCGTTAAATCAACAATGAAGAGATTGTACAATGATATTTTAGAATATCTCTGTCGTCTATTGACTGTTATATTCAATTTAAATATATGCAATAGTTTTAATAAAATGTATACTGACTACTATGTGAAGCAGAAGACGACGGACGTCCTAAGATTGATAATAATTAATTATTATGATGATCACGGTGAAGCGTAGAACGTCATTGTAGACAGACATGCCACACGGGCGTACGTAGCTTATTGACGTAGCGTATACGTAGCATGTGTTCGTAGCCCGTAGACGATATCGTTGCAAAATGTAGTTTGCAAACGTAACACAGTAAAGTCCATCACTCTTTAAATCTTATTAAAAAAAATCTCATTTACTACGGCAATACCATAGATTTTATTACATAGGTACTTATATCATACTAGGTTTCGCTTAGAGATAAAAATACAGCCACTATGAAATAGATACTTATTATAAAATTGTTAAAAAATTAAACATCTATCGTTTGTTATCGAGCCAAATGGCAGAATAACGTGCCGCCGCCCAGCCAACAACCGCCCAGCTAATGAGTCCCGTCGATTTGCCCCTTCCATCTCCGCGGAGAATTAATCGCGTCTCATCCCATCTTACTCACCAGCGCTTTATTCCCCGGATTATGCGACTCGAAAGCAGATTTTATGCTAAAATATAAAAAATTAGGCGAAAGTTGAGCGGGCATGTTTGCGTAATTAGTTTTGGAGCTTGGGATTAGTAATTTTGAATACTTCGGGCTTCGGACTGAATGTTAATGAATTTTGCGTGTAATCTGAACGGATTTGATCGCGAAAGTTATTGTTTGTGTTGTGGTGAAGTGTATTGTTTATTTTTGATGAGTGAAAAGGCATAAAACCACTACGATTTTATGCCCATTACCTAACTGCGGACCGGTTTAACTAAGATCAAATGAATCTGAACTGAACCTTATCTGTTTTTCCGCCGTGGAAAATGTCAAAACGATACTCTGTTTTCCGACAACATGATAAATGAAACGTTTCTGGACAGCTTTCATGAAGCACAAATACTTCTGCCATTAAGGGCGGGACTCTACCAAAGTTGAGATGTGTGCGGTGTGCTGTGTGCTGTGCGAGAAGAGATGTTTTTCAGCTCGGGTGCGAGGCGTTGAGTGCTCAGTACGCATACTGACACGCTCGCTGACATCGCTCACTGCGCGCCGCTCACATCTCTCGTGTCCACTGCGCGTCGTCCGCGCACAGCTCACATCTCCGCTTCCATCGCGCCATACAAATATAAAACTTCTCCGCACAGCGATTTCCACTGAAGCTGAGCGGAGAGGAGATGTATCAATAACACAATTCTATTGATTATTTAAAAAACATCTCCTCTCCGCCCTTCTCGTCTCCGCTTTGGTGGAGATCCGGCCTAATGCGGCAAATACCTCAACTTAAAATTGCCGACGATCAGAAAATTCTGAAAATGTTAAAAACTAGAAAAATGCGACCTGTACGCGAGGAGCAGCATCCAAACTAGCAACTGGGCAGATTAAAGAAAATAAAGGTACCCCAAGCAGATACACGTCGTCAAGAGAGAGAATAAGATTTAAAATGTTTGACGTTTAGTTTCATCTTGGAAAGCTGAATTTTACATTTTTCGTATTATATATTGCTGTACTCAGAAAAAAACAGAGCACAGCTGCCAGCACATGTAACACAGTTCTGAAAAACGAACGTTACATCTTTTAACATTACATTTATATCACGTTATATTTTTTACTCCCGGGGCAGCCACAACATCAATACTGTAGAAATCAACACAGAGTCTCTACGAGATTACACGTAAACGGTAACGACAGTAGTTTATCCCCTGGCAGTAGTGGTAGCGGTAAAAACTAGAAAAAATATCTGGAGCCACACGACCATGATGATAGTTTTTATTTATACAGATCTATACTCAGATGTATATTTAGCTACCCAAAAAAGTTATCGAAAAAAATATCGACCCCATTTACTTAATTTCGTTATCCCGTTTCTTCCCACATGATTGTCCCAAAAGGGAACTGGTAGGAAATTTCAATGTGGTGAATGTCCCCGAGAGAGTTCAAAGACCTTTCTTAAACAGCTATGGGTTGAAGTTTGTTTCGTCCAAAATTTTCGTTCCAAAACAGATCTTTTTTATATGATTTACTAGCCTCTATAATATATTTGTACTTAATTATTGCTATTGCTTTAGTTATAGCCTAAGAATAGATGATTTTATTATCAGTTAGTTAGTTACCTTGTACAGTATACCAGCCACAGAACGCCTACTGTTAGACATATCTCAATATAGTACATATTATACAACAGAATTCCTGATTATGGAAGAAGTGCAGATTCTAATGCTAAGAATAAGTAACGTCCACTACTTTGATTCAAATGTATGCTTGTAATTTTTTAAATAGCGCTATTAAATATATGTACCTATCTGTAGCCAATGGAAGCACCAGTTGTGTGCGGATTGCATCCTAAGGTTTTAATCAATCTGCCCACCTTGTGTATGGATGTACTAAGCTTGTCAACGCATGCTCGACGGTCTAAAATAAACAAATCCACTCGCCGTGTATGAGATTCTTATTCAAATCTGTACCTATAAATATGAATGTTTGCTCGCATGCTGGTCACGATCGCAGTCGCAGCGCAGGCTCATATTCCCTAGCATTCGAGACTATCTTTATCACTGTTCCTCTTATGGGAAGTAACATAAATAGGAAAGAGACCGAGATAGTCTGGAATGTTCTGGAACACTCTCCCAGGGCATGTATGCTGTGATTTATGGAAGTAATCTTCGTGCTGACGGCCCCGACTGTATTTCCCACTTTTGCCTTGATGTTTGCGGGCTTCTAGTATTAAGATATGTTGTTGTGTGTTTTCTGAGTAGCTCTGGGTTACGTTTAGTAAAGTGTCAAATGGTGTATGCAGTGATTCGGTAAAAATAGTGGTTACTTAAACAATATGTGGCCATGTGTACCAAGAACCGTACATGTACGTTAGGCTGCATGCATGTTTGGACCATATCTTTAATACGGTTGCATGTTCGTGGATACACAAACGCTATCGGATTTTTTCTACGTAGATACAAACTCAGGTTGTCTTACGAACTTTTTCTTCACCAAAAACATCAATGGTGTAAAGAAGATAATGCATAAATATATGGAGCTTAGGCCATTACCTTGTACAGTATTTAATTGTTGGTTTTAGAAAATGATTTTCCAATTTTTTTAAAAAACATTCTTCATTCAAAGTTGTTTCATATTTTCGGATCTTTATGACAAAGTTTGTAAAATATAGCAGCGCGTGATGGCAATCTTGAACAAAAATCAAATAGGAAAAAATTCAATTCCAAAATAATTAGGCATTGAATACAGTTGTGTTTTTCTGCGTATTTGTTTGCCAAATTTTAACGATTTTTGGGCTACTGCACAAAATCTGGGCCGACTTTGCAAAACCTTCTTTTCGTAAATAAATTACTAAGTTCTCGTTGGTACAAGAATGAGATGTGTCTTCACTGTCAAGGGCTAGAATACTTCCACTAAGCTTTTCAACAAACGTATGTTCTCGTAGAGGTGATACCTAGTTAGGGATGTACTCACATCGTATACAGCCACCTATAATAGTCTAAGCATATATTGCTTAGTATGTTCCCCCGTAACTTAATACTAGCGATAAGCGGCCGGTTCGCAGTAACGAAACGGGGTTTGGTGCTATCGGTAGAGCTGAATAAGCTTCTGCGGATAAGAGAGTACCACCAAGATGAGTAAGTTAGCATATTTATAAGATCTCTCAGTGTGTAAATTATTCAGTGTCTTTGCATCGGCAACACCTTAGTTTAATATCTAGTTTTTAAAAATGTTCTCTCGCGTTCCCGAAAATTAACTACCAACTAAAATGTTTGAAAAAGAGGTGATATTTACTATAGATTATTTTCAAATACGTGGTGCAGTTTGCCAAGACTCCGATCGTCTCAAGAAGGGAATTTATAGCCGGTAATCTATGCCGTACATGAGCTGAGTGCTCCGAAGCGCGAAGTATCTCAGAATGTCAAGTACGTTACGTTAACGAGGAACACTCGTTAACGAGGATAAGGAATGATATTTACCTACTCGTATCTTATCTCAGGATGGTAAGAAATTCTTACAATATTATTCATCATCATCCATATCGGTAATATAAATTCGAAAATGTGTGCATTGGTTTGTTTGTTTCTCTTTCACGCAGCAACAGAACAATGGATAGACGTGATTTTTGGCATGGATATACTTTGTTCAGTATGTATATAGCAGTATAGCAAATTTCTCTTCTATTTGAAGAAAATAGGTTAAAGAAAAAAACAAAAATCGTCGTCGACTAACGATTCCCAAAAATATATAAATCCAGTTGACAAACTTTCCTCACGATTCGTTGGAATGTGCGACCTGTAGAGGAGATTCAACATCCGAACAGACTAAAATAAAATTGTCAAATCAAAACTGAGTCTTCACTCGTTTCGTTCAATCAACAAAACTGGGAAGTGGGACTAATGATATAAGTACATAATGATCTTATACCTGGTTCACAATAGCAAAATACCCTTAATTGGGGTAATGCTATCACAAATATTTATTAGGATAGACACCGCGATCGCTTTAATTTGCATAAAAACATAAATGCCATTAGCTTAACAAAGAACTTTGGAAATACTACCTACTTAGTTTTTATAACATGAAGTGCTAGATACGATTTATTTTGTATATTTCGCTATCGTAATAATATAAAACCCTGACAAAAATGAATTATTTTCAAATGCCTCGCAAGTCATCATTATAATGACTACATCTTACGATGTGCGACGCAAAAGTTCTTAGACATACAATAAGTGAAATCATGGTGTCTATATAATAAATGTCTGTGGCCTTATTATTTCTTTCTCTCAGCTTTTGATAACATCGCTCGTTAGGAAGACAAAAATAGAACAATCCAATTTAATATCACAGATTGGGAAGCAGTTGTACCTATTCAGGTACAATAACAGGTATATATATTTTGGTACGTTTGCAAAATATTTATAGAATCTTGGCACCAATTCCGTACGCCTACTAGAATTTTGAGAGATTAGAGCCGTGGTGGTCAAGAGGTAGCGACACCCGCCTTACAATCGTGAGGTCGTGGGTTCGAATCCCCGGTCCCGTACCAATGAATTCTTTGGAATTTATGTTCGGAATTTCACACCACTGGCTTTTCGGTGAAGGAAAAGATCGTGAGACAACCTGCATACGTCCGTAGAAGAAATTCGATGGCGTATGTGAATCCACCAATCTTATAAATCGGTGAATTCCGGCTGCACGCGATAAAAAGTGTCACGTTCAGTCTGAGCCGAGCGTGCAAGTAAGGGCGCGGAAAAAGACTTGAACACGAATTTCTGCAAAGTAACGCCTGATTCAATCAACTATCTACTAAAATCAAGCGTGAGTAACATCTGTGTACGAGTATGTTATACTTTAATTGAAGTGTGCAAAAACCACGCTATACTCTATAAAATTTAACTTGATCTCTGCGACAGCTGTCAGAAAATTCACGCCTATTAAGTCCTGAATTTCTTAATAGTACAGACAGTACCTGTCAATGTCATACTTTATGGGCATGCCGATTAGTGATGGGTGACGAATGATCGTGACCACAAAGTTTTAGATAGAGTTTTAATTAAAATATCGATAGTATATACTGACGATATTTTAAATAAAACTTAATTTATCCTTATTTTATTGTATATTTTAATATCATAACATTTTTTACATGTGTACATAAATTAAACCCAATTATATGTTACATTAGCATCGATTATAGTGAAAAACGTTGATAAATACTATCGTTACATTATTATGAGTATTTAATTAATATCATAACATTATTTACATGTGTACATACTTGATCTTAAATAATAGTAAGTAAATAAAATCCAATTTCTCACCTTCAACTACTCATTCGATTTCATTACTACATTGTTTGAAAATCGATTTTTTCCACCACCATCTCAACACTAAATATGTCAATATGTAACTGTCGCAGAGATCAAGTTAAATTTTATAGAGTATAGTTAGTAGTTTGGAGTAGTTAGTCCGCTTTGGTCATTTACAAGTGAATTAAAATTGTCAAAAATCTTGTTGTCTTGGGAGCGACCTCGGAGAGTCAACATGTCCTGAAGATCGTTGAGAGGCAAAACACGTGTCGAACAGAGTGTAGTACAGTGAGAATAAGGGAGTTATTTACTAGTGAAGTGTCTTAAATATTTTGTCATATTATTTTTAAAGATTTTTTAGAATATTTATTTGGTGTTACCGGATTATTAATATATTATTTTTTTATAAAAAATATATAATAGAGTGTAGTGAACATAAGTGATATTTTTTATTATTTGATCTATTTTGTAAAATTAAGTTTTTTAAATGTATAATTATTGTAATACTAATAATTGTGTAATTTTTTTAAATGGCCTAACAAGATTGCGGAAATACACTAAATATTTATTCAAAACAAAGATTTAGTAGATAACTGCTACTATAGTTTCGATTGCATTTGGCGATTTTTTTCGAGACTGGAGTACTAGCACGCGGGCTCGGCTTCATTTCAGGAAAATACTCATATAGAACAATCAGTCATAACAATGGTCGTGCCTAGCTTCCAAAGCCCAAAATTGGTTCCCAAAAGGTCGAGTTAGAAGCGGCTCTATCTTCACAGATTAGATATTAGTTACTATACAGATATATGAATTATTAATTTATTTAATACAATGTGATCTCTCTTTTTACCTGCGGGGATTACTACGATACGCTGGGATTAATCATTCCACCATAGAACATTCCTGCATTTGCCCAACACAAAATTAAATGTAAAAAGTGGCTTAACGTGACTCACCGCAAATAAAGTAGTCCGGAGAGATACGGACTCTAGGGAAAGAGCTCGCAGAGAATAATAATGGCTTTTGTTGTAAAGTAGCTCGGCCATTGACCCACTGGGTGGAAAAAGTTCCTACATTTGTTTGAGTTTATACATAGCTTGGGATAGAAAAAAGAATACCTTTACTCTAACAGTGGAGTAGGTACATAATACAGACTTACCTTATCCTAATGAATAATTAATATTTTTGTCTGTTTATTTTAATTTATCATTACACGTGTTTAGCGTGTCTCGTTCATATTTTTGTTGAAATTTGTGATCTATTCCGTTTAAAGGTTGCCTGGAAGAAGTCGAATTCAGATATGAAGTATTGAAGTTATTGTTATGTTACTATTTTATTTACAAAAATAAAATAGTAACATAACAATAATAATAAAGAGTTTTGTATCTAACTATTTATTTAATATAAATAATACAATGCATTGTAATAGGTTTAGTTTTACATAAGTTTTGAGAGAGAGTTTGAGGTACATAAGTTTTCGGTAAAGGAGAAACTTAAGGATCACTCGATATACCTTCAGTAACAAAAACATGTCGTCCCGAGGGATTAAATGACTCTGTGAAGACGAGCCATATGCAATCAATTTGTTGTGTAGAAAAAAGTGACGAAACTCAAGGTTTTTGACTCATGCAGGCCAACTGGGCGCTAAACAAACGGCTTGATGCCCATATTTATGGAATGTCATGTCATAAAATTAACATCATCATAATCAACAGCCCGTGTTCGCCCACTGCGGACCAATGAACCTTGAGTGACAGCAGGTGGACTAAAATATTGACGGTTTTGTGGCCGCGCAACTGTATACAAAGCGTAAGGCGCCTACCCGCTCACTGGGCTATCATTAGGCCCAAATATCAATGCGCCATCGTAATTATGATAGCTAATTAGAATATTTCTGTTTCTTTTTCACTTTAGGCATTCGATAGAGAAAACACTTTTGCGTTGCTATCAAATTTTCGATAGCGCCTTACATCAAACTAGATTTACCCGCTCTTTTCCACAGAATTCGCTTTTTTGGGATAAAAGCCTATGATACTCAACGACTTTTAAACTATAGCGATGCAAAAAATCAAGTTAATTCCTTCCTCTGTTGCGGCGTAAAAAATAACAAACAAACAAACAAACATATGTTTGGATTTTTATATCAGTAAGTACCTATTCAAATTCAAATTTTTCCCGTAGACTCATTTCCTAGCATGATGATATAGCAAGAACACCATTACATATTAGACACATTGGTATAAGTTATAAGGCCGCCCTTTGTTACACTGTTTCTGTATCTTTATTTCTTCTTATTATGGTTATTTCTTGGTGTGCAATAAAGCGTTTATCTATCTATCTAATCTATCTATAAGTTAATATTAATAAGTATCGCATAACTAGACTTCAACACGTATAGCCACGTGCTTAGTCTTCTCTTTCTCAATGCTTCCATGTCCTATATCGGCCTTATCGCTTATTACTTACTACCTCTGGGCCTTATCTACGTAATAGTGTAGTAGGACATAAAATACGATGGGGAATAAAAAGTGGAAATGGCAAAGGCCACGAATGTCGGGATAACAAAAGGAACGTAGGGATATCGTATAGCCTCCATATTGTTCAGGAAATATGATCATATTTCATACAAACAAATACGATTTTCTTAGGAAATGTATTGACAATGTTGGTTAAAGAAAAGTGATACAATTTTAGCTTTCTTTAGGGTTCTGTATAATTTTTAGACTAGGTACCTAAGTAATTACTTCGTAATGTCTTTGTCTATATGTACATTGTTTTTATACAACTGTTTTAATTTTTAAATAAGTGATAGATATAAAGTAGGCAGCTTTTGAGGTATGTATGTCTATGTATGCAAGTATTTCTTCTAAATTTGTTCAGCAGCGGACTATTAAAAGCCAGATAGGTACTGTAGGTACAGTACAATATGCTTAAATTTTGATTACACTACGTTATGATGCGACCGAGAGTTTTGTTTATTTAATTTAAGGGTTTTTTTTCTTATTACTTTTTTGATGACTAATTACTAGGACTACATAACTATGGGTTAAATTAATGGGCTGTCTATAGTATAGTCCTATATAAATAGATGTGTAAGGGATGCTCCTTATTGCCACATCTTACATGTTTTTTGATGAGATACATAGGTATCCTAAATTATACATAACTAGCTGACCCGGCGAACTTCGTTTCACGCGATGTCTTCAACATAACAAACATACTCACAAACTTTCGCGTTTATAATATTAGAACCTAGTAGGATAAAGGCATAGATATTATAGGCTAGTGTAGCCATACTAAAAAATAAATAAAATCTGCCAGTCATTGGCTCCAAAAATAGTGCGCCATAAGTTTTATCCACTTCAATTTTGAAAAATCTCGGGTCGGAGTTAAATGACCGTTTTGCGAGTGTACGTTTCTGCAGAAGATAAAGCGAGCTCTGTGTAAATAATCCTGTTTGGGCCGGTGACCTGAAGCGCTGGATCGGGTGCCGCTACACCCGGAATTGGAAAACTTATATAGAAGTACGTAGGTATAGCTAGCTTGGAAAAAGTCTTTATACAGAGATCGGAACAAAAACCTGGAAGAAACTTAATGAGTGAAACCAGTTAAGTACCTATTCTTCTGGGTCGTGAAAATCTACGAATGTACTTACTGCAATTCGATGATAAGAATGATACCTACTAGTCATAACTGAGCCATGACAGAAATCAATCACGAAAGTTTCTAACACATGCCTTACTTACGCAAGTAGTCAATTAATTTAATCTCTTTGGATATTTAGATCGACCGCCTTTACGCCATTAGATTTAAAAAAAATAAACCTGTTATTTTAAATTTTAGAACACGAGAAATTTAATGTAGGATGTAGGTTTGTTATAATTTTTGCTATATTTTCCTTCGCATGAAACAACAAAAATACAAGCAGGTATTTCAGATTGTATTTTGAGGTGACAGTATCGTTTAACTAGATTAGCTTCGAATGTAATACATATACATATATTACAAACTATGTTATGGTGTTACCCAGATAGTTATTTTAAGTGTTCTTGTAAGTATTAGCTTGGTTTATAAAATAGAATACTAACTAATATGTATTGGCTGATTACGAAATAGCGCGAAGCCAAAAAACAAACGGCAAAGAAAAAGTTACGTCAAAAGAATTACATACCGTAAAATGGGGATACTTTGATCAATTTTTAACTTTAAATGACTGTAGCATTCTCATTTTTAGCGAGATTATTATTATTTAAAAGTATAATAATCGGGTTTTTGTGTAGATTTGAATAAGCTAATTTTAACATGCTAAATTTTAATAAATTAAGAAAAATAAATTAAAAAGTAAGCGATCAAAGTTAAACCGTGAGTGGGGATACTTTGATCACCCATGTTTTTACTATGGAATTCGAAAGTAGACCCGAAACGATACTACGGAAAAAATAATCAAAAATATCGACCGGTAATTTTTCATTTTATAAGCATTTTTATGCTTTAGGGTAACTTTGATCATATAAATAAAAAACAGATTTTACTCTAATCAGTGTTTATTTTACGACTTAGGAACATAATTTGTTTTTACTTAGAAATATGCAATAGTTTAGCTATCAAATCACAGAAAATTATATTATAATCAGTTCTTTTCTTATTTTTAAATTAAATTATTAAGTACAATATCTACTGACTAAACAACAATCAACATTCCCTATTAATTGGGCAGTATTTCGACACCTTTTTGGCGCTTATTATGAAACTTGATAAATTTATAAAAAAACAATAACCAATATGATATCATCACTTTAACTCTAGAATGTCTACATTAAACGAGAATTCTACTTTAGAGGTTGGTTCTTCCTCATTTAAAGACTTTGGTTTTGGAAGAAATGAAATTATATCACAGTTTCTTTTTTATTTACTGTTCAGAGTTCCAAAAGGAATATCATATTCTCTGGATGCAGCCCGTAAAGACATAGCTCCTGTCACTACTCTTGACAAATCTTCATTTAATAATTCGTCACTGTAGTTTATATATCTTCTCGTTCCGGGTTTTTTTTTGTAATCTCGTGGCATGATGTTTCTGAAGCAATAGATTAATAACAATATATAAAGAATCATTAGAATCGGATAAAAGTAGTTAACCACACCCTTACTTTAAAACGTAGGGTTACTTTTATCACCGATCAATCTCACCCTGCCTGCTGATCAATGTCACCCCGCGTTAATTTTTTGCCAATAACACAAGCAAATTTTGAGTTTAGAAAATCACAATATTTTTTATAGTTCACAAATTAAAGTTAAACTAACCGAATATAAATTGCATTATGCCTATACACAAAGCGATACAAGTAATATTTTATGCGTGGGAAGTACATCACTGTAGGCGGAAAACAAATTAAATCGCTTCATTATGTAATTATTATGTTTTACTACCTTTTTCTGCATTATTTGTCAAATTAATTAACTCCAGAAAGTATCTTATAAAAAGTATCTACTTACAACGGATTTCCAACATTCTTCTACCTGAGATAAAGCTAAGTAACGAAGTATTTATAAGTTAATAGAAATTATTATGATTAAATGATATTATTATATCTATCAGTGAATAATTTACTGAACGATCTGTTACAAAATAGATACCCAAGCTATATGACGCTTTCCAATTCTCATTAAATGCTGTGGCTGTACAAACCACCTCGTCGCATCGACCAATGCAAGCTATTCTCAGGCAATCGACATTATTTCTGCGTTCTTTCACTTTTAGCGAGATAGAGATACGAGTGATAAGAATCGGGAGTAAAATCGATTGGTCTAGAATGAGCCCGGTGGACTCGAAATGGAAATTCGAATGGGATTCAGTATGTTTGCGGTTGTAATGGTTTCTGTGCGAGATCACTCATCGGTTTTGTGACGATGTGTCGATATATTTTCAGTTCTTAGGTGCATTATCATTATTGTCTTTTCATGTTATATATTTAAAATAACTGTTTAATATTTTCGACATAGATTTATTAAAACTTTATTAAATCTGATATCTTGTTTTTACGTAAGGTAGCGTTCACTATCGTACAGGTTAGGTATGTTGCGTTCACCCTATGTCTAATTATTTTACTACATCTCCCCCTTTAGACTAATATTACAACTTTTACTACGAGCTAATTAATTAATAATGTTACTCTAAATATTTCTTAGGTTTTTTAACTCTTCGGCCGCTTCGTGTGTAAACTGTTTCAACATTATCCTCAACTACCGGACAAGTAGGTCCATTGTAAGTAGGATTCACATCACTTATATTCGTGTTTCTATCATTTACACTAGGTTCAATAATTACATTCATATACATTTATTTTCATTTTACTATGGAAATTAACGTGGTTTTCACACATTTTATACTATATATAACGGGCCTGAACTCACGTGTGGGGATAGTCGTAACGACTATAGTTTCGGTCGCATTCGGCGACCTTTCTCAAGTTGGCGAGTGCTAGCACGCGGAGCCGTCTTGCAATGCACTGCGGGCTGCGGCGCGTAGCGCTCGCGATGACAGCGGTTGCGGTGGTGGGGCGGGGGCGGGTAGAGAGGATTGTTGTGTCGGCGCGCACTGAAGATCCTCTTCGTCGGTATCCTGGTATACGTCGGGGATACTCCAGCACACTGAACTCACTATGTCTCCACCAGTTCCACGGTTAAGTCCTCTGGATCCCTGAAGACACGGTTTCCACGTCGGTGGCAGACTATCCCCACACGTGAGTTCAGTCCCGTTATATATAGTATAAAAATTTATTTTCATGTATATATTGTTAAAACTTCGACACCAGGGCAAGTCATGCTCGGCTCGGCCTGTATGAACTTACTTATTACACTGTTTAAAAAAATTTGCCATAGCCATAGCCGCGAAAAAGCGCCAAAGTATATAGGTAAAAGGTAGAGATGATATTACATCGTTGGATATTTAAATCATAAAATATGATATTACAGATACCAAACCTAAAACCAAATGTAAAACGATACAGACAGAACACAATAAAAGTGGATTAATGGCGGGCACCTAAGGGTGCTGAATTTATGGGCATGACCCGCCAACCGTCGGCGCCTATATCCGTCGATACTTGTTAATATGGCTTTTAAATAATATCACACCCTACGCTTCGGTACATTAATCTTTTGTTGCGACGCCAACGATTATAAGGTTTTCATATATGTATATCTAATTTATAACGATCGATCTAGTTTGTGTATTCAATTTAAGGATTTGAGCGGCTGATGGTATATTGTTTTGATATATCGATGATGTATCTTACTCGTAATTATATTGATTGCCATTCAGTGAGCAGGCCTATGGTTATCAGAGAACTATCAAAAAATCTGGTATAGAAAGTCCTAGTTACTTTATCCGTAGACCACTACGATGTGTATAAATGTATGTGACTGTGAGCGAGTTGTAATTTTGCAGGGATCATCGTTGTGAAGCAACTGTTAGTACGGTCAGCTTTGACTGGGTGAATGAGTGGCATGTACAACTGAGCCTATCGTGGCATGTATGATACATTACATTGTAAGCTTTAGTGGTTTTCATCGTTTGATCAAGTCAGAGGCTGGGATAAGCCAGCGCAGCCTATATTCAGGTAGGCGTAATCAAAGTGTAGCAAAAAAAGAAAACACTCCTAGCAAAAAAATTGTCGACAACATAATTTAATGTTCTATTTATAAAAATAAAATATCTAACAATATTACAACCATTTCCAATTTATCTAAAAGACACTCGAACAAATTGCTTGATAGGCTCGCGTTAATTTGATGAATCCGGATCGAGACGACGCCCGTAAACGAGTTTGCTGTTTAATTTCCTTTGAGCCTTCGCTTGAGATATATTTTCAAGGGATTTTATAAACGACTGCTTTATCTTGCTACAAAGAGAGATAAATTAGAGTGGAAACTTTAAATATACTTGACTGGCGCGCCTTGGGGCTTTTAAAGCCTCACGGCAAGTTATTATGTTATTTAGAAAGGCCGGTAATACTTTTCAGTTTCACAAGCAAGCATAAATGAAGACCTGATCAAATGGTAGCAAATAAGTATAAAGTGCGTACGCTACGCGCTACGCTACGTAGCAAATGTCTACGCACTTACTACGCCAAAATCATAAAATTGTTTGTGTAGGGCAGATCGAACTTTGCTCAGATGCCTGGGCAATAGAATACGGCATTGGTGTCCCCTGCCTGTAGTAAGAGCCTACTAAAAGGAGACCTCTGGGCTCGTGAATGGTTAGAGATGGGGCTTTGACCATCCACTCAAATGGGGCCCGGGGAGGACGACAACGTGCCTGGTACCAGTTCGGCACCGTTGTCGTAGAGGACCGTACAAGCCTAGTTATTGGACTCGAGTAGTCATTTAGAGTACTGGGAGTACCGGTGCTTTCTCCTGGAGATCTTGGAGCTCCCAAAAGCGTACAAAAGCTGGCCACCGAGAGGGTTTTAGTGGGTACAATCCCACATAACCCGACTTCAACCCTAAAGCAATCGGGTGTCTTTCGAAGATTTCTCCTACGTATAAAGAAAGAACAGATCGAACTTCTTAGTGGCTGTGAACATGAGGCAAGTGGTTGCGCAGTAGCAATGTATTATGTGCGGTGCCAAAAGGGCGATGCGCGCAGCTTGTAGCTAACTTCACAGCCGCCAAGAAGTTTGATTTGGACTATAGGTATTTGTCCACGTAATATGTAATTTATTTTTAATATTGTTATGCACGCTGCCAACGGACAGTGGGCTCGAGTAAATTGATTATATTTATATCTTAAAAGGGTCTGTGGACGATCCAATTGCATTTTACGTAGTAGTAGTTTAACCCCTCGGGTGCTCGAAATACATAAATAGCATGCAAATGACACCAGTTGCACGGTAATACCGGAGTTCCTGCAGATGCTTGAGAGGATGAAGTTTTATTGATTGTGTTGTAGATACTTATTATATAGTAAAAAATGGTATATATTAGCTAAAAAAAACTACTCAGTTTACCATCTCGTAATCATGAGTGTAAATTAATAGTACACGATAAAAATTTAGTATAAGCCGGGTGGTTAGCCCTGGTGTTAGAGATTTTAGCCAACGAATGCCTATGACACCACTTGCAGTGTTACACTCACTCACACACACACACACACACACACCCACATACACTCACAAATACACACATACGCACACACACACACACACACACACAGGCATACGTATAATAAGTCATGTTTATAAAATTGCAATTCCTTTTGAGAGTCAACTAAATTTAACGCATTTGAATTTTGTTTAACTTCCTATTGATTATTGTTTCTATTTACTTTCTATTTCTATTTTAATTTTGGTAATGACGCACTCGGACCCCAAGATACAAGCCTAGAGCTTAGTTTGGGGTCCGCTGTCCAACATGCTTTGAAATAATGTTTATACCTACACTTTGTTTTGTCAAATTAGTACAGAACCATTGTAATTTCATTTCTCTTTTTGGTATTAAATATATTTTATGTTTATGTAAACGGTTAAAACAACCGAGACCCATAACTTAATGTATCATTGCGGCCATGGCAGAGCTCGGTTCTAAATGCCAGTTGCAGTCACTCAATGAGTTCAACTGTTGATCTAATCGCTACCATAAGCACTACACTAAGATATTTATTCTCAGATAGACATCGTAATTAGCCATCCTCTACATCTCAAAAAATAATATTATCCAATTTATTTCATAGAAATATATCTTACATGGGCATTCCATTACCCTTTTATCCCTATTTTCGGTCACCAAACCAAGGTTAATAACTTCTGAATTCAGGTTATTAAATCAAAAGTTAGGCTCTAACTTTCAGATTCAATTAAAGTTAAACAATGTACCGTATGAGCACAACTGAAATAACGTAGTTATTACAAGCTATTGAAAGTAATAAGTTCGGATATTAAGTGATTTAAACTTTAATTTATAGCGGTGTAACTTACTCAATTTAAATAACTACCTATAAATGCAATGAAATATAATTAGTCGACTCCTTAAAATGACTTAATAGTACTGTACTGTACCAGCCTTTTTAATAGTCCACTGCAGGACGTAGGCCTACCCATGAAGGGTGTTTGGGCTATATCCACCACACTGGCCCAGTGCGGGTTGGTGGATGCACATACGCCATCGAATTTCTTCTACGGACGTACCTATGTAGGTTGCCTCACGAGGTTTTCCTTCACCGAAAAGCCAGTGGTGTGAAATTCCGTACATAAATTCCAAAGAACTCATTGGTGCGGGACCGGGGATTTGAACCCACGACCTCACGATTGTAAGGTGAGTGTCACTACCTCTAGACCACCACGGCCTTACTACTTAATAGTAATAGTTTTGATCTTGTTTGTGAGTACACAAAGGCTACTTTTTATAGGGTTAGCACGGGTAACACCGCGGGGCGCAGCTAGTATTAAAATAATAATATTCTTAAGCTATACTTATATATCCGTTACCGAATGTATTGGCTAGAGCAATAGTAGTGCCATCTATTACATTTTTAACATGGATTTTTATTATGATGTGTGCACAAATGTTTATTTATTTAACGAAAATTTAGTGAAGATTTTAATAATATTAATCAAAAAAACCTCAAATTTGGTGAACTTGTCTAGTTAATTCTTTACCTTGAACCATACCAACTAAAAATACAAAATAAAATAATAACCTGATCTTGTTATCCGATGTCATCTACAAAATGTGGTTTGAAACTTTAGATCAGAGAGCTTCATGAAGATCATTGCTCCAGATACGAAGACTCATCCCAGATTTTGACAGGACATATCCCTAGGTTGCTCTATAAACTGCAATTTTGCGATATCGATTCCCTGCGAGTCAAATATTTGCTCGGGAGCGTCCCACGTTCCCGACAGATAGGGGCTTACATAACATGGATCATGTTCGAACATAGGTAGGTACTCTATAGCTGGTATAGTTCGTTCTAGTTTTGGAATTAATTAATACTTAGCTTTTAGAATTTGAAGGCTTTCATTTGAATTCATATTAATAAAGCTTCACCATTATAGGCTCAATTTTCAACGCTCTAGTTACAGCTTTACACTTAATATAATCTAAGGTGAAAATACTAATACTAATAAATACTATTTTATGTTGTGATCTTTAACTAGGCGAGGGCATGCTGCTTTTGTATAATAGGTAGGTACCTATATAAGATAAGAAAAAATATGTCAATTTATGTTTTCGGTTATTATGGTTTGGTTTGTATTCTGCATTGGTCATAATCATTGGCAATGTCTCCAATCCTTCTCAATGGTAATCGAGAAGATAGTGGTAATAATGATGATGATAATTTATATAAGAAAATCAAAACAATCACTACTTCTTGTCTTATGAAAATAACGTTGTTTTTGAAGAGGCCTTGATCTATAAAAGTACTTAAGTTCGTATGTAGGCCGGGTGGCTAGCTGTTCTAAGCCATGCCACGGTAGTGCTTTATAAAATACGTAGATACCTAAATACTATCTGTAGTCACCCATACTAAGACTGACCGCACCTAACGTGATCGCTAAGAAACAGTCAAATTAGGCTATGAGCGCTACTTAAGACCTCGACCTGTTTTTATATAAATACCTTTACTTTTTTTAAAGGTATTACTGTTGTTATATAACAAACCTTACTAACTGTGTATTTCTTCCACAGAAGCTGTGAAGGACTCTCAGTATTCCATCCACGTGGGGCGCTGGACGGACTGCTCCCCCGCGGGGCAGGGCGAACACGCTACAAGGCCGATGGAAAGGTGAGATCAATTTACCAAAGGAATATTTATAAACATTTGGGACTTAAAAAGGCTATTTATTATTATAATGATAATGGCAAGACGTAGGACGCAAAACAATGGTACTGCTATTATAAAAATAAGCTTAGGTACAACACCCACTAAGTAGTACTGAAGTATGATTTAGGTACTTATTTATAATTTTGGAAGATGTTCTTTACTATTTTTTTTCTACGGGCAAAAGTGCCTTTATTAACTTCGAAAATATACAATACTACTTTATATGCTAAAACTACATATACTACTGCTACATAAAAAGCAATTGGATCATCCACATACCCTTGAAGGTGTAAAGATAATCCTAATCCTATTATATAAAATATTGTCTATTTTTGTCTATTAATCCAGTTGGCAGCGTGCTGGCTGTCGCCACGCTGAATGGCAATGATTATGCTCTAATATTATACATAGAAATAGAAATAGAAAAAACTTTATTGTTTAGCTGTGTACAAATGATGTTACATACAATTTTAAAGTTCAAACAGCCTGCCCATTTCGAGCGTACAATATGAACAAACTTATTTTAGATAGATAGATAGATAAATTCTTTATTGCCACACCAAAACTTAAATAAACTAGGAAAACTTAGACTAGGAACTTATAGTAAGTGCTACAATCAGCGGCCTTATCGCTAAAAAGCAATTTTTTCCAGGCAACCGTTACTTGTGAAGGATTAATTTAAAGGTTTAGGCGACGGGGTGTGCATGAAAGTGATATATGTATATACTTACTTATACAACATACATTAGAGTAACATAACAAAATTCAACAACCTTATAAATTGGGTAATCCGAAGGTAATTAGTTTGTGGTTTTCAAAATATTCTTTGATAGAATAGAAAACTTATTATACATATGTTATATTTGTGTTTTGATCTCTGGACTTCGGTACGATTTGACTTTAGGTCACTAAAAAAGAGTTTTTTAATTTTGACAAACATACAGGTCTCATAGATATAGATACCAGTAAGGGTTAGAAAATTATTAATTTAAATACATCACGAAGTGTATCGGTGTTATCTACTTTAAATATAATTCTAAGATATCTTTTCTGCATAATGAAAATTGAATTGGACTCTACTGAATTTTCCCAAAAAATAACTCCATATATCAACTGAGGATAAACATATCCATAATAGGCATTGGTAGCAATTTGTTTAGAGGCGATGCTGGATAATATACTGATAGCATAACAATACTGGGACAATTTATTATTTACTTTATTCACATGTGATTTCCAGTTCAAATGAGTATCAATATTAACACCTAGGAAATTTGTATCTTCAACTAAATTTATCTGGCTATTGTTGTATGAAATGTTGAGTTTTATTAAGGGTTGTTTATAGTTTCTAAATTGCAGCATTTTAGTTTTTTCTACGTTTAGGTTTAAGTTAATATTTTCTAACCATTCGCCAATACATTTAATAGTGCTATTTATTTCTATTTCATATTCGCGATCACTCAAATTGTATTTGGGAATGAAAATCGTAGCATCATCTGCAAACATTATACATAAATGGTTAGTTATTTGGGGCAGTTCATTTATATAAATGAGGAATAAAATGACATAGGTCAATAGTTATATGATCAACCACCGTGGGATATTCAAAGGAGTTACCCTTGCCAAAGTCGATTGCTGTCGGATAAATGTTTAGTCTTATTAGTTCTGGCAAGTGTAGAATAGGGCATCTAAGTAGAAAAAAATTATCGATATGAGGTTTCTTACAGCATATTGATGATTAGAACTATATTAGCCCCAATTGTAAGGAGCCATCGTAAAAATACAAATACAAATCCTTTATTTATAACGCCAAGTTACACGTCCATTTGGTATACAATTTAGATAATATAATAATGTCATGAAAAATTGTATTTGTATAATACAATTTTTAATGTGTATTATACAAAATATTGTTCTCGTAGTTTAATTACAATTTCTAAATTAAGCAAAAAATAGAATAGCAACGTGTTCTCTCTATCGAATGAATATAGTGAAAAAAAAAAAGGAACATTCTAAATTGCTATTATAATTACGATGGCGCCTTCATAATTAGGCCTATTGTGCGCAATTTACATAAATAGAATGGTGAGATATAATTACATATATCATTCCTGAAATATGTAATTATATACACTAAAAAGATAAAAAAAATGTGCCAGATTTCACAGAACTTTAGCGTCAAATTCTATTAAATTATTTTTATTTTCAGAACACTGAGACTAGAATCAAACTCGCTAGTACACACTCCCCGGCTTGGCCTGCAGCGGCGACAGGTCCAGTGTCGGAGAAAGGACGGACAATTTGTTGAATCTATGTAAGTATTGACTTATAAAAATGTTCCTTAATTTATTTGTATGTTGCATACGCGGCTGAAACCGGATGTTTTAGGTTAGATTATATTTATATCAGAGCCTTTTTCTAGAAGCACGCAATAGCGATGTGTAGGTACTAATGCTCTATAAGTACCAAATAACGATATTGCATTGATAAATAAATAAACTAGTTGTACTTAGCTGTAGAAACAGTTACGCTCTCGGATCGCTACCACACAACCTATTAGGTACTTATTGTAAAAATGTATTTTTATAAATACAAGCTTTTGCGAATGTAGCATGTCATGTAGCAGCAGAGTGCTAGCTGAGACAAGTAATACGAGCCCTAACACGACGCGACGGACCTATCTTGTTCAGTACAGGAGTTCCTATGGCCACGTTCCGACTCCATAATCAGATTAGCTCCTTGGTACCATATAATTGCATTATCACGCAATGTACATATAAATAATAATAAATATTTTGGGACATCTTACATCTTACACATGGCATCTGACCACAAGCTAAGCAAAACTTGTAATATGGCTGCCAGAGACTGATATACTACATATACTTATTTTTAAATACATACTTATATAAATTGTAAGTAAATAACACCCAGACACAGAGCAAACACTTATGTTCATCACATAAATATTTGCCCTGGGTGGGGATCGAACCCACGCCTCTTTGATCTAGAAGTTAGGGTCACTAACCGCTGAGCCACCGAGGCAGTCAAAGATCCGAAATATGTGCGCTAGTTTCAGCTCAATCGGATACTGGGAAGTCGGTCAACTTATACTTGCAAGATTCAACCAGAACTTACATACATCTATTGCAAGTTAAGTAAAAGCTTGTAAAAATCGAATGTAAACTCTGTACGTTATCTTTTTACAGCTTCGATGAAACAAACGATCTTGGTGTAAATGTAACACTCCGACCACAGTTTTCATAACACAATGTGAAAATATAAACCATCAATGTATGCAAACACACATCGTCTGCGCCGAACGAGCACTTACTTACACAAAAGCCCTCCGTTCGCAAAGTGCCGTGTACCTTCAGGGGTCGTCCATTAACCACGTGTGGCCCTAATTGAAATATCACATCATCCATCCATCAGCTGTAGGAAGTCTACTGCTGAACATAGGCGTCCTGTATGCGTTTGTAATAAGACCTGTTGGAAGCGGCCTGTATCCAATACGTTATGAAACACTACTTATTATATTTACCGTTGGTATACCAGTTGTGGCCACTGACTCGGTTGTGGCCATTTAGTGTCAAAATTATTGCATAAATAATAATTATAAACAATATAATACCATAAATATTGTTTGTGTGCATCTAAATGTTTGAAAATTTCTTTGATAATATTATTTTAAAGTAAAATTGTCTTTTCAAACCTTAAAATTCAAAGTGGCCACAAATGGTACTAAGATGGCCACAACCGGTGCATATGCCATACGTGTCTTTATTTTACGTTAAAACGCTTTTTTATTCCACTAAAAAAATAACCTGCTACCTTTGTCTGTCTGGTCATTTTTATCACCATACTTAATTTTCCAAAAATCAGATTTTACCTGTGTTTAAAGATAATGTTATGAAAATTTCAACTTGGTTCATACCAAAAAAATATTTGTGATTTTGGGGTCTGGGGTCAAACCTCACCAAATATCATCAGGGGATTAAAAAGTTGCAAAAAAATCTTATCTGATCATTGGACGATCCCCCAGCTAAATTTCCAATTCATCACGTGAAACCCGTAAGCGTCGTCAACTTTCTACGTCGTGAATTTCTTCTTATCGGTTTTCTGAAGTAGGTCACAGTTATCTCTATACGGCGCTGAGCTTGGCGATTTTACCTACTCGCTAATCTGTTGGATCAAATATCTTTTCCGGGGTGAGGTTAGGTACTGCCTTCATTAACTACAACAAAACTACAGTACTACTTTACATGCTAAAATTATTTACATAAAAGCAGTTGGATCCTCCACAGACCCTTGAAGGTTTAAAGATGATCCAAATGCTTAAACCCACTGCCAGCGTGCCCAGCATGCTGGCTACTTTGCCACGCTGAATGGCCAAGCTTATGCGCTGAGCCAAATAGACACCAGCATTTTGGTCACGCGTCGCATCCACCAGACGCTCAGAAAGACTTATAAAAATATGATGATTTATTTATTTGAGGTTACTTATCTTTTTGAATTTCAGATGAGTAATTTTAGTAAATGAGAATGAGATGCTTATGTGACAAGTTACATTGTAATGGCTGAAAAAAAATGTAAATTAATATTAACATTAAAATAAATACTTCCCGATTCAATATGTATAAGATGTTGATCCTTTATTTATAATTCGTATTTTTTTTAAATTATTTTTTTCAGTACCAGCACGTTTTATTCCCTAACAACAGTTAACAATCAACAGTTATCAGAAGCTGACCACATCTTTCTTCATCCCTCGAAATTATTCGACTAAGTTTAAATTCGTTATATTGTACCAGCATCATACTGATAACTTAATAAGTTTCATTGTTAAATACAATTTTTAAAAAGTTCATACGATTCTTCTGGTTTTAGGATAGGTACATATAAAGTCATAAAATCATCGCGCAAAAATGTTCGCTACGTAGCTCCATTTCTCAACATGAATCTTAAAAATTAACTCTTTAAAATCGTGAAAGAAAATTTTAAAATTGAAACCATTTTTAAAAAAATTATCTAACTGGCTAGTATCCCAAACAAAAATCCTTTTGTAGCAAAACTTTCTGAGGCCCTGGTATTTTGACAGATTTTAGACAGTATCATACAAAAATATTGCTACATTTTGTTTTACGTGAATTTTCACAACAATGCCATACATCGACCGGAGAGAGACGCACCGGCTTAATTTTTCCATTCAGAGATATGATCTCATATCAGCCGGGTGGATCGAACGAGGACATAAAGTTCTCTACCAAACATTACATTTGACGGGAAACTGCCTCAGTATCATCATATTGTGTAGTCATCAAAATTGTATAGTGCTGGTAGCTCCACTGCTGGCATTTTATAGCTCTTAAAATATTTTACGAGCTTGTGATATAGCAGTACAGAAATATGATATGATATACAAAATTTACATTCTGAACAGGATTTGTACGAATACAAAAGTATGTAGTCCGTTCACAGTTATTTTACCTTTGATATTTGTCGCTCCCTCTGACGTAGATAGTTTCCCTGTATATATATAAGTTACTCTCTGGTTTGTAATGACTTATACCATAGAATAAGAACTAAAGTTCTTCTACTAGACCGAAATTAAGCAACGTTCCGCACGGTCAGTATCTGGATGGGTGACCGCGGGTGGCATTTTCCAACTGAGCGCTACCGTGGCTCGGATGACACGTTAAATTGTAGGTCCCGGTTGTTTTAACCGTTTAGCCATGTCAGAGGCCTTCAGGCGGCCTAAAAACTCTGACACCAGGGCTAGCCACCCGGCCTATACGAACTTACTTACTTACTAGACCATTTAGTTCTAATTCTATGGACTAGACAGACAGAGACACAGTCGCAAGTAAAATAACTGGACGGACTGTAACAATACAGTACATTCTACAGAAGTCTAGGATCCTCCGGGGAGCCATCAGTGTTCTTTGAATCTTTGATTCCGTTTTAAAAGCGAGGAATTTGAGTAGACTGCAAGTACAATGGAGTTAAATTTTTAATAATAACGTAGTGCTATACTTACATATGTAGTAAGAATATTTGAAAGCGTCGTTTCCGTCTATCCAATTACTTGCCATCAAGGATGTTCTACCCAATTCATGATTGGCATTTATTCAGTAAATCGTCGGATGAAGTAGTTATGACAGAAATATACCTAGTCCTGGTAATGTCAGTAAAGGTTGTCACACAGTCTTGCCTGTATGGGTAATTGGATTTCTCACATAGTTTTCTGGTTATAATTGAACATATTATAATTATACTCGTCTACAACGGGCTGAAAATTACGAGCAAAATTACCTACTGTAAATTAAATTAGGATTACAGTAGTTAGGGTAGACTGTGTAAAGTAGTGAGAGTTTTCATTTGATCGCCCATAGTTTTGTTAGTATATCAGTCAGGTCAAAGAAAGGTGTTTTTATAGTTAAATGTACCTTTATATAAATACTGAAATTTTGACTTTGAGAGCAATGGTTAACATATAGAAGCAAATTAGAAAAAAATGGGAAAATATCACAATCGTCCCCACCCCAAGGACGGTTGTGACAGTGTTTCGAGTCGGAAGTGACAGGTAAAAAAATACACCAAAATGGTCAAAATGACTTTTATTGTAGTAATACTACTATTCTGTGGGTGAAATGTAACATAATTAATAAAATCTACATTTAGGAACATTTTAATAACTTAAGGAACAGTAAAATCCGTAACTCTTATATGTCTTCAGATTTAGCAGTCAAAAAAAAAAAAAAACTAAACATCTAATTATGTAACGGTAACTTTGTCACGTATGTGTATCGGTGAAGGAAAATATCGTGAGGCAACCTACCGGGCTAGTATGCGCGCCACGAAATATATACAATACAATAGTAGTAGATTCCGATTTGCAGTTAAGTATGGAACAGCTGGTTTTTTTCTCGAATTTTGGGCTGGCCCATAGTAAAAGTTGATCATAACGATGGTCTTAATTACCTCTGTTGGCTTAGTACAGGGCAAGCAGGTAACCCTGTTAAACTGTAGTACGGCACCTAAGACGATTTTCTTAGAGTAGGTACCATTGCAATTTTCATTACCCAAGTTTTATCATAATTTCCTTCTTCTAGGTACTGTGGTTCAGCAATTTCGAAGGTTGGCACGGCGAGAGTGTGCGTCATCCGCGAGGACTGCGCTTTGGGAGAATGGCTGCCATGGAGGCCCAGGCCTGACGGGGCCTTGGTGCGCACGCGGCGGCTCAGGAAACTGCCACAAGGTAACTTTTACTCCATTACCTCTCTGTCTTATGTAGGGTTATTAAAAATGGCGATTGAGCTGAGATGGAAGTGATTTGGGCCATTATTACAAATCGATTTTACTACGGGACCAACTCGTCATTTCAAAACAAATATCAAATCTTCAAAAATTTTCCGAAATTACAACTCTGGACCGACAATATGAATAGGTACATAATATACAACTTGACTTTTTTCTCGAAAAACGAAAGAAAGAGGTAAAACATTTCGCAATGATTTGGACTACATACGCTCCAATATGCAATAGTGCAAATATTCGTTATTGCGATGAGTGGGTAGGTATTGGTAGACTTTAGGGCTACAAAAAATATCCTGTCTTGTTACAGGGGGTGGTAAAGAGTGCGACGTAGTGGAGGAAGTAAGACCGGCAGCGCTAGAGGCCAGCGCGCACTGGACGCCCGGCGCCTGGGGCCCGTGCCGCGTCTCCGTCGAGATGCCCGCCACTTCTCTACCTTGTAAGTGACAAAGAATTAGACACTGGTCTTACACATTTCTTAGGCGGCGAAAAAGTTGAATTTGGGGTTTTTATTTTAGCTTTCGATATTCTTTTAACATATGAATAATATTTGGAGTATTTTTAAGAAAAAAATGCCTAACTTTCCCTAAAAATTGGTAATGAATGAAGTTTGATAAATGTGTGCCTGATTCTATAAGAAAATTTAGACATATTTGAATAATTTAAAGTTAGTTGTGCTGTCATATGTAAAATATAATTGAAAATGTCATATCAGCGAATGAAGACGATGACGAAGCTGATGATGACGATGCAATTTACGACGATGGCGACGACGACGCAGATGACGCTGACAAGGACAGCCAGGCGAGCTGCGGCGGCGGCGTGCAGCGGCGCGAGGCCACCTGCGTGCGCGCCGACGGTCGCGCGTTGCACCCAGCGCAGTGTGCCCACGCACCCATGCCCACACTCGTCCAACCCTGTGAGGTTAGTGCTTCTGAACGACCGTGATGAAGACGGAGAGAAGGACAGTCAGGCGAGCTGAGCTCACGCACCCATGCCCACACTCGTCCAACCATGTGAGGTTAGTGCTTCTGAATGACCGTGATGAAGACAGAGAGAAGGACAGTCAGGCGAGCTGAGGCGGCGGCGTGCAGCGATGCGAAGTCACCTGCGTGCTAACGGACGCGTACTGTACCGAACGCAGTGTGGACATGTTCATATGTCTATACTCGTGCAACCCTGTGAGGTTAGTGCTTCTGAAAGACCATGAAGACGGAGACAAGGTCAGCCAGGCGGCAGCGGAGTCGATACCCGTGGTCCCGTTAGGTTGATCCATTTCCTGATACACGGGGAATTTTGCGAGGCCACCTGCGTGTGCACGGACACGCGCTGCATCCGCCGCACTGTGTTCATGCACATTTATGTCTACACACGTGCAACCTTCTGAGGTTAGTACTTCACGACGACGATGATGCTGGCGTTGACAAAGACAGCTAGACAAACTGCGGTAGCTGTGTGCAGCAGCAAACGGTGCGCGGTTAGGTCTTTAATCATTCCATATTGATGCTTTGAAATGACGTAGACAAGGAGCTAAGGACTGGAAAGAGTCACTTCTGATACCTCTGCACAAAAAGGGCTCCACGAAATCCTGTGAGAACTACAGGACAGTGGCGCTTATATCACACGCTAGCAAGGTAATGCTCTATATAATTAATGGGCGGTTGCAATCATATCTGCACCGACAAATACCAAGTGAACAGGCTGGTTTTGTCAAAGGCCGGGGCACTAGAGAGCAAATAGTCAATATGAGGCAGTTGATAGAGAAAAGCCGGGAATTTAATGTTCCCATGTTCATGTGCTTTATTGACTATTCGAAAGCGTTTGATTGTGTGAGATGGGAACCACTATGGGCAATCCTTCAGGAAATGGGAGTACCTCCGCACTTAGTTCAACTGATCGCGAGCTTATATGATGATGGAGAGTCCATGGTTAGGGTGAATGATGTGGTGTCGGCGCCTTTTAAGCCAGAAAAAGGAGTTCGTCAGGGATGCATTTTATCTCCCCCTCTTTTCAATATTTATGGCGAGTACATTATGAGGAGAGCCTTAGAGGGGTGGGAGGGAGGCATCGCGGTCGGTGGCAATAAAATCAGCAACCTACGATATGCAGATGACACCACGTTTGTTCGCGTCCTCCGAGCGCGAGCTTGCAGAACTGTTCAGCCGGGTAGAGCGAGAAAGCGAAATGGTCGGACTTTCGGTCAACAAATCGAAAACCAAAGTAATGATCATTGACCGAGCTGGACAGAGCGCACGCACAGGAGAACTGGCTGATCTGGAATGTGTGAAGGAGTTTGTGTACCTGGGCTCAATGATCAGCGATCAGGGAGGCTGCGAGAAAGAAATTCGGAGACGTACACAGATGGGGAAAGCCGTTATGGGCAAGATGACAAAGATCTGGCGAAACAGGAATATCTCCAACGCAACCAAAATGAGACTTGTAAAAACGCTGGTATTCTCGATATTCTTGTATGGCTCCGAATCATGGTCAATTCGCGCGGCAGACCGCAAAAAGATCGAATCTTTTGAAATGTGGTGTTGGAGGAGAATGTTACGCATACCATGGACAGCGAAACGCACCAATAAGTCCGTTCTTGAGCAGTTAAAGATTAAGACTAGACTTTCCACCATTTGTTATCAACGAGTCTTAACTTACTTTGGTCACATCGCCCGTAGGCAGCCCGATAATTTTGAGAAACTGGTTGTAGTTGGGAAAGTAGATGGCAAAAGACCACGTGGACGCTCACCTACCCGTTGGTCTGATCAGATTAAGTTGATAACCGGGCTTCCAGTTTCCACTGCACTGAAGAAAGCCGAAGATAGGGCGGAGTGGAAGCAATTCGTCACTGATTCCGTCAAGGCATTTCAAGACGGGCACGACCTTCAGCAATGAAGAGGACGAATAAGAAGAAGACAAGGAGCTAGGTGAACTAAAGCGGTAGCATAACGGCAACGCGCATTCTACCTGACGCAGTGCGTCATCGTACAAATCATCTATATGCCATTACTAAAAATTATATCAGATATATAAAAATTATATCAGATATATATTAATATATCTGATATAATTTTTAGTAATGGCTCAACAATACCTACTGCTAATTTTGTGCCTATATTGAGTGAACACAACTTGCAATCATATTGTCACTGATCGCTTTCAATAAATCCAGGTGCCCTGTCCACGAGATTGCGAAGTAGGCGAATGGAGCGAATGGGGCGCGTGCCAGCCCACCGACGGGTGCCCATTGTTCCCGGTCCAGCAGCTTACAACCACTGGTATATCACTCACTTTATTTATATAATCCCATTACTTTTCACAACAATTTCAAGTTTCGAGTTTAAGTTTAATCATATTCTTGTGAAAAACATAGTCAAATTTACATTACAGGCAATGAAACAATTTTATCCACTTCAGCAATCATCAAAGATGATCAAACATAAAAGATGAAATTTCAAGTGTGCAGTTAAATGTGTTTATGATAACTTTATTTATTTCGTGCATCTTAATATATGATACCCAATGTTGAATAAAATAGTGAGTGATTGTTATAGTATATTGACCACAAATTATCTGGCCATTCAGGATACAGCGTCCGTCACCGACGCGTGATCTCAGCGGCTTCTGGCGGCGGCGCGCCTTGCCCGCCGCTGGAAGAGAAACGCACGTGCAGCACTCCACGGTGCGCGTCCTGGCGAGCGCTGCCCTGGGGGCCCTGTGTGCTCAACCAGCCGCACTCCGCTTGCGGGCCCGGCAAGCGCAGCCGCGAGCTCAGATGTGTAGGACATGATGGGGTAAGTATACTTGCAGGATTCTTGTTCTTGTTCCATGCTTAGCCAGCCACACTCCGCCTGTATCTAGAAAAAACGGAACCTAGAAATCAGATAATATTCCGCATTTGATTGTGTAAATGTAAAGTAGAATCAGTATATAATATATAGAATAGTATATAGAATAGAAAGAATAAGTAGAGGCGCAAGTTCAGTTCTAATTCAGTTCACGACCATTATAAATCTTAGCAAGGATATTTTATACAATATTAGCTATATTTAGACAAAAGAGAAAAAAATCGAAATGGTCTAACTTTGTGAAAATTCAGAAAAAATAACTAAAACGCTTTTTTTCCAAAAATACAATAAAAAAGCTCATAAAATGAAAAAATAAATTCAGTGGTTTAATTATTTTAATCTATAATTTTATAACTTGGTAAAAGGCTGGTACAGAAATGCAATTTACGTCAACACCACCCTATACCGATAGGCGACGGACACCACATTTCGGCAGTATTTCCAGTCTAGATCCTAATCCAGTTTCACGCCCATTATAAAACTTAGCGAGGATATTCTATACAATGTTAGCTATTTTTGGACAAAAAATAAAAGAAAATCAAAATGGTCTAACTTTGTAAAAATAAAAAAAAATTAAATCATATTTTTTTCATGAAAAAAAATTTTTTTTTCTTTTCCAAAAATACAGTTAAAAAGCTCATAAAATTAAGTAATAAATTCAGTGGTTTAATTATAATAATCTATATTTTTATGACATGGTAATCGGTTTTGAAGTACTGCGTGCCCACCGGTTTGGCAAAATTTCAAAGCCCCTTAATTCCTTAACCATTAATGATATTATAAAAATACTTATTTGGCACACGCGTCAAGAACATGTATAGGTAGAATATACTTAAATATTACCGAAATCCAAAACATCGGATCTTTTTTACCTGTCCGTTTCGCGTGGAATGCTCCGGTACTACACTACTCATGTATCAGATAGATCATGTTAATAAAATTGTTGTACAGAAAGAGGCCCAGCGCGCGTGGTGCAGCGGCACGGGCGCGCCGGCGCGCAGCGAGCGATGCCGCATCGCGTGCGCGGGCGATTGCGTGGTGTCGGCGTGGGCCGCGTGGTCGCCGTGCGCCGCGCCCTGCGCCGCCGCGCACCACCCTCGCCCGCAGCGCACGCGCTCCAGGCACATACTGGCGCACGCCTCGCCTGGTCAGTCAAACTATTAATTATTAACTTTATTCCTCTGAAGGTTCAAAACGGTCCCGGAGCTGAATTCTGGCGGATTTTTTGACGTCTTTGTGACGTCGTCTGAAAGAGGCCAATAGATATGCTGTGCTAATCTACCATAGCATGTACCTATTATGTTGTGCCGGTTACGTGGTGGACGTCTGCGTCAGTCAGTCATAAGTCATCCTGCGCCGCATTGCACCTGCACACGTGTCCCATTCAAGCATGGATTTGAGCACTGATATCATACCATGTATTGTACCTACTTACGCCGACACGTAGTGTCGATGTTGATGTGCTTGTCTGTAGGTATATTAGAAATCTTTCTTTTTCTTCTTAGTCGTGTTCTTCATCACATTGAAGGTCGTGTCTAAATTGCAGCGGCTTGATCTTGGATCACTTTTTGGACAATACTTTTCCACCCGGACCTGTCTGCTGCGGATCTCATGGCGTCAAGGATGAGCATGCCGGTCAAAAAATGTATCTGATCTATCCATCTTATAGGCGATCGATCGCGTTGTCCACCATTCTTACTACCGTCGTGATGAACAAAACTCCTTAAGAATGGATACGTTGGTACTTGGTACGGCGGCCAAGGGATACGAAGCATACCTACAACACCAGCACTTTTTAAATGCGTCGATTTCGGTTCTTTCCTGCGTTCGTAACGTCCAGGATTCTACGCCGTAAAGGAAAATTGAGAAAACTAATGGCCGTACTAGTCTCACTTTAGTATTTCGGGCTATGTTCCGATCTTTCCAAATCCGTGTGGGTTTGGTCATTGCTGATTTGGACGTCTATATTCTCCTTGTGATTTCTTTGTCTGTCACCGTCGTTATTAAGAACGGAACCAAGATAGGTAAATATGAACTGGTCTAGTCTACAAATTCTTGGTGCCTGAGTACGTCAGTGCGAGTTGGTGTGCCTTGCTTATCTACTACTAAGTTCTTAGTTTTTGCTTTATTTATAATAAGACCCACCAATGCACTAGAAATCTTTAGAGGATGCATATTTTCAATAGACGTGTTGCGGCGGAGATACATTTGAGTATGACAAATCTCCTGATGAGTAAAAGTCAAAATGATTATTTGTTTTAAAGCCCGCTGAGTCCTATTTTCAAAGATTTTTATTCTCTTTTAACTTGGGTACATATGGTAGGTATTATTTCTGTGATTCCTTCCAGACGGCTGGCCTTGTCCGTCGGAAGACCAGCTGATCCAGAACGAAACATGTAATACGCACGCATGCGCCACCTACTCTTGGCTCGCCACGCCCTGGGGCCCTTGCGAGAAGAGAGGCCAGGATTACATACCTTCGAACAACTACACTGACCTCTTGGTAAGAACTAAGCTATATCTGAGCGGCTGGTACACTTATCCCTACCGAGCTATCCCCCCTGGTAGGGATAAGTGCACTTTTTGTAGATTTAGTTCTACCAGTAGGGATAGGTGCACTGACCATTTGTGTAGTGCACTTATCCCTACCGAGCTATATTTGGTAGGGATGGGCGCACTGCCTATTTCTACTATTCGTATTATATGCTATTACTAATCGAATACAATAATAGGATACGTTGGTTTTATTGAGAAAATATTTTTCTGAAAAAAGTTTCATTAGGTACACAACTTTTTTCTATGACAGATGTCAAAGTGACAGCTGTCATATCCTAGGATTGGTACTAGAATGGCATGACAGGTGTCAAAGTGAAAGCTGTCAAACTCAAAAGTGAATTATCTCCGTAACTATCGCTTATAAACCATTGTTGTTCCAACAAAAGTGATAGAGCTCGACGAGATCTACATTTCGGATGACAGCTGTCAAAATTAAAAGTGGATTATCTCCGTAACTATCACATATAAACCATTGTTGTTCTAACAAAAGTGATAGAGCTCAACGAGATCTTCATTTCGGATGACAGCTGTCAAACTCAAAAATGGATTATCTCCGTAACTATCACATATAAACCATTGTTGTTCTAACAAAAGTGATAGAGCTCAACAAGATCTTCATTTCGGATGACAGCTGTCAAACTCAAAAATGGATTATCTCCGTAACTATCACATATAAACCATTTTGTTCTAACAAAAGTGATAGAGCTCAACGAGATCTTCGTTTCGGATGACAGTTGTTAAACTTACTATAACATGCAATTGGATCATCCACAGACCCTTGAATGTCTAAAGATAATAAAATGCTCAATCCCACTTCCAATTGGCAGCGTGTCCAGCATGCTGGCAGCATTGCCTCGCTGAATGGCAATGCCTATACGTTTAACCAAATAAACACCATCATTTTGGTCACGCGTCGCGTTCACCAGACGCTTAGAAAGACTTTTGAAAACAAGATGAGCTCCCGACCCCTACGGACCCAATGTCTCAACTCCAAACGGCTCAAGGCGTTATTGCAATCTTATTTAATTTTAGGATGGGGAACCATTCAACGAGAGTGACGACGAAGAACCCTGCGTGGAGGAAGGCGAGATGGTCCGGGATGTTATGTGTGTCCAGAACAACGCAGATGTTGTTCGAGAAGCTTTGTAAGTTTCATATTCAATTAAATACCTAGTCAAAAGATGGATGTTAAAATTGTTATGTACAAAAAAAATCTAGATGATTGAGTAGATCTTATTGTAATATGTCGGCTCAATCCAGCACCATTTGTGGCCTTTTTTGATACACACAAGGTTATCAAATTATAGTCAGCAGCCATAGACTGCGTATTGTCAAAGAGCAATAGCTTGACCCACCTCACTAGTTCAGTAGCAAGTTTTTACATTCGCCATAGGGGCGATCTATACGGCTGATAGATAGATATACAGATTGGTCATAGAATTTTTTCTCCCTGCTCAAGAGATATGAAGCTGAGTTAAATAATAACATTGTGGTGTGCTGGCAGATGTGCCCCCCTGAAGAGGCCGGCGTCCCGTCGCGCCTGCACGGTGCGATGCCACCGAGGATGCAAAGTGGAAGCTTGGATGCCGTGGTCACCCTGCCCTAATACGTGTGGTAAGGTTGTTTCAACAGTTAGCCATGTTAGAGGCCTTCAGGCGGCTTATAAATTCTGACGCCAAGGCCTATATGAACTTACTTTTTTTTTGCAGACCCGGGGAAACAAACCAGAGTCCGTACGGTGCACGGCGGGCCGAGCTGCGGGCCGCGACAAGAAACTCGGGACTGCCCCGTGCCGGCCTCGTGCCGATCGCGCGCCGCGCTGTGGGTGGCCGGCGAGTGGAGCACGTGCAAGCTGCCGCCCGCGCAGCTGTGCGGCGTTGGATTCAGGCTGCGAAGTAAGTTCAGCTATTCTCAGGAAAAAATCTATTCCGTGGTCACAGATCCGGGAAAACAAACCCGAGTCCACACAGTGCACGGCGGGCTGAGTTGCGGGCCACGACAGGAAAAAAAAAAAATATTTCGACAAACTAATTAATCTTTCGCTGTTTGATATCAGAAACAACAGGATGTGGTGGGTAGCCTGGTGGAACAGACTAACCTACAAAATGCCACATGTGTCCTAAGACGATTCTGTGACATGGCGATTCAGCGCCGCCATCAAATAAGCGTTTCCCCGATGTTGAGCAGCAGCGACATCGGTACTGGCAAGAGGCCGAAGAGGGAGGCTCCGGAAGGGCTCTTGACTGGACATCAATGGATGGCTACCAATCATTGAACTGCGGTGCGGAAGGCAAAAGGGGAAACCACCGCACTATTATCCCTATTTAAGGAGCAATGAGAAATGTCGAATAAAAGAGTAAACGTTCTTGACAAGGGGCTTTCACGATGTAACATGCCGTGGCGGTCTGAGTCCGGCAGGGGTAGGAGCAGGGCTACCCGGGTCGTCATCATGCGAAATCCCTGTGTAATAGGCACATGGAACGTGAGGACAATGCTACAACCAGGGAAACTTGAAAAATTGTTAATAGAAATGGAAAGATGTAAATTGGATATAGTAGGATTAAGTGAAATAAGGTGGGAGGGAAGCGGAGATTATTGGAACGGGAACTACAGAATAATATATACTGGAAACAAACAAGGGGAGAACGGAACAGCAATAGTTTTGAACAAAAAGTGGGCAGAACAAGTAGAAAATACCATACATCACAGTGACCGCCTCACAGCAGTGAAAATTAGAACTACTACATCAAATCTACTGATTATACAAGTATACATGCCCACGAGTAGCCACCCAGATGAAGAAATTGAAGATTTGTACAACGATATAGATACAATAATAGACACAATTAAAGAAAACGACAATTTGATAGTCATGGGTGATTTTAATGCAGTAATAGGTGAAGGAGAAGAAGGGAAAGCAGTAGGAAAACATGGGTTAGGAAATAGAAATAAAAGAGGAGAACGACTTGTGCAATTTTGTAACGAACAAGATCTCACAGTACTAAATACTCGCTACAAACAACATAAAAGGAGGCTATACACTTGGAAAATGCCAGGCGACATAGGAAGATACCAGATAGATTATATCCTAATCAAAAACAAACATAAAGAAACAGTAACTAATTGCAAAACTCTGCCAGGCGCCGATATAGACTCTGATCATAATCTCCTAATAAGCACCCACGACATAAAGCCTCAATTAAAAAAAAGGAAAAATAGACCAAAGCTAATGGATCTCACTAGTCTTAAGGATAAAAGTAACAATATATGAGTGAAATATAGTAATAAGTTAGGAACCAAATTAGAAACATATAAAAACAACTTACATAATCCTAGTCAAATAGATATAGAAAACAAATGGAAAAACATAAAGCAAATAATACAAACCAGTGCAAATGAATGTTTAGAAAAAATGAAATTAGTACCTAGAAAAAAATGGATAACAGATGAAATAGTAGACGTGATGTTAGAACGAAGAAAACTGCGAAATAAAAACGACGAACACAGTATTCGAAAATACAAAATCCTTACAAACAAAATAACTTTAAAATGTACAGAAGCAAAACAGAAACATATAGAAGAAGATTGTAACATTATAGAAAAATATTTAAATGAAGGCAAGATGGAAAAGGCTTACAATACCATAAAGAAACTAGACACTAAACATAAATCTAAAAGCACAGCCATTCTAGATGAAAACGGAAAAATATTATTAGACGAAAATGAAATAGCAAAACGCTGGAAAACATACATAGAGCAGTTATACGATGGAGAAGGACTTTCAGAAGAAGACTTAGAAAAAGAAACCTCAATAGATAAAGATAATCTAGGCCCACCAATACTAAGAGAAGAATTTGATATAGCGTTAAAAAATATAAAAACTGGAAAAGCAGCCGGACCAGATAAGTTAAACATAGAGCTTATTAAATATGCGGTATGCGACTCTTTACTTGATGAAATATTTCATTTAACTCAACAAATGTATCTAACAGGAATCATCCCAAGCGACTTCGAAACAACCAAAACAGTTATGCTACCCAAAAAACCAAATACACAAAAATGTGAAGAACATAGAACCCTCAGCTTAATATCTCACGCATCGAAAATCCTCATACAAATAATAAACAACAGAATAAGACCCATAGCAGAACTCAACATAAGCGAAGATCAATATGGATTCAGGAGAGGTAAAGGAACGCGGGAAGCAATTTTAGCGTTAAGAATGATTAGTAACAAAAGAATTAATTTAGGACTAGAAACACACGTAGCGTTCGTAGATCTCGAAAAAGCATTCGATAACATTAACTGGAAACAAATGATGACCACTCTAAAAAACATAGGAATAGACTACAGAGATAGAAGAATAATACACAAACTATACCAGAATCAAAACACAGTAATAGAAGTAGGAAATGAAACAGAAAAGGCCAAAATAAAACGAGGAGTAAGGCAAGGATGCCCCCTTTCACCAACGATCTTTAACAATCTCATCGAAAACGCCATAAGAAAAATAAAAGAGTCAGAAAATGGGGGTGTGAAATGCAATGGCGAACGCATCTTCTTCATACGATACGCAGACGACATCGCAGCACTAGCAGAAACCCAAGAAGAACTCCAAAAACTTATAGTAACCATGGACCGCGCTTTCAAAGAAATAGGACTTAAAATAAACGTAAATAAAACCAAAATAATGACTATTACAAGAAATACTCTACCATATAATCCAATCGAGCTAAATAATATCGAAATAAAACAGGTAACATCATTTAAATACTTAGGGAGCACCATCACCAATGACGCGAAATGCACCACCGACATCAAAATTAGAATATCTATAGCCAAACAAGCGTTTAACAACAAAAAGCACCTCTTCAAATCTAAAATAGCAAAACATATCAAAAAAAGACTGATCAAAACCTATATATGGAGCATTGCACTTTACGCAAGTGAAACATGGATATTAACACAGAAAGATAGGGAACGGCTTGAGGCGTTCGAGATGTGGTGTTGGAGAAGAATGGAAAAAATCAGTTGGACTGAGAAGAAAACGAACCAAGAGGTGCTCGACATGGTAAAAGAGAAAAGAAAAATTTTGACAACAGTTGAAAATAGAAGGGGAAAGATGTTTGGCCACCTTGTACGACATGACAATCTAATGAAAACCATAATAGAAGGAAAGGTAGAAGGAAAGAGAGGGAGAGGAAGACCACGGAGAGCGTTTCTAGATCAGATCAAAGAGAAGGTAGAGGTCATGTCGTACAGGGAGGTGAAGACACTGGCGGAAGACCGCAAGAAGTGGAAGTTGCTCCACCGACAAGAGCAGTGCTCTTAAATCTGAATGAATGTTTGATATCACGGGGACTCACAGTGATACACAGTGACCAACAAAAATCTGACATGACAGCAACTAGAACATATAATGAATTTTAAATAATCTGTTCGTAAGCCTAACGAAGTCGACGATAGAGTTTGATATTTCATTTGCACTCGAACTATTTAAAAGCTGTCCTTGATATACGGTGCTAAACTGCGTTGTTAACGTGAAATTAGCTAGATCTAGTCAAGGCACGCTACAAGCTATGCAAGCTGCACTCAGTAATGTGTTTTATATTCAGGCATATGGTGTGGTTCGGAGTCACACCGCGTGGAGGCGGGCTCGTGCGCCGGCCAGCTTGTACCACGCAGCGTGGCGCCGTGCCGAGTTCCTTGCGACTCCATCAAACCCCTTACTTGCGACGTCATCTGCCTCGAGCCTTTGAAGTGAGTACCTACATATACCTATTTCTTAGTCATTTGGTGAAGCTTGAAGTAACATGAATGAAGACAAAAGCCAGCTCCGCTCGGCTTTGGCTGCTTTGATTCCCCAAAAAATATTTCAATTTCTTTTGTCTGAATTTCGATCCTACTTGCTACACAAATTGTTCTTATCCTTAACACGTTATATCTCGATACATTGTTTGCCATCCTTTCCAGATACTTGGATGCTTCAGAACCAGACATTCCCAACTGCGTTTGCAAAAACGTGTCATTGGAACTGTTGCCCTCTGACTCCGACTGCATTCTTCCATCCGGGTAAGTTGTTTTTGTCTTGTGTATTATCTATGTGTCTATGTAATATTAAAATCTTATTTGACTAAACACATTCCAGAATATCGTTGCCCTCGTCGCGAAAAAAAAAGCAACTGTTCTGTACAAGTTTTTTTTTTACTTTTATCAGTTTTGGAACAGCCGATATTTTTCGCGATACCAGGACCGGTTCCAAAGTAAAAGTTGGCTATAGTGATGAGTAGAATGGTATTCTAGAATATGTTCATCGTCGTGTAGAGAAATTTCAACCATACTAAACCTGCGTGCTGAGTGGGAGTTTTACGAATCAAATCGAATTACTTTTACGTCGCGTAGACCGTGCACACAGCACACACTCGAGCACATTGACACACACACTTTAGTTAGCCAATCACAAACTTTGCCGCGCTTGTTTTGAACCGGTCTGACGATCGTTACATTACCGCAAAAAAAACACACTTACGAGTAGCTTATCAGTTTTCTGTACGTGACACCAGATAATACTGCGCTATCTTCATAAAAATAACAAAAAACTATAACGCGATCGAGCCGGTTTCAAACATACTTAAAAACTCCCACTCGGCCCTCGGAATCCTAAAAAGTCTGAATTTGTCAATGTTTCTAATAGCTCAGCTCGTTCACAAAGTGAACTGTTTACACATAGGCTGGAGTGTGGCGAAGGGCGAGCGTTGAGAGCGGCGCGGTGCATGGTCGGCGGCCGGGACGTGCCCATGGACGTCTGCAAAAAGTACCACCCACTCACTGGTGAGCCCCATCTTATTACCTCCAACTGCATATCATAAACTTTATTATTGTATTTTTATCACGAATAAAATTGTAACATTATTTAAAAGGTGATCTAATATTGAAATATCCTCCTGGCGCCCAGAGTTTTGAGACTCAAACTTGATTATTGAACATGTCCTTCGCGCATTATCCTATGTAATAGGTACCCATTGACGCCCAAGATTTCATATCAATAATTTTTAATGTTAGAGTTATCGGTTTGGAATGAGATTTTCCTGGTGTAGTTATAATAAATCGAGCATCAAGAGCACTGGGCTTTGTTTTACGTTTATCAGCAGAATTTAAATCAATTAAAACCTTAAAAATTTTGTATTGCGCGTTTGTGCGTAGTCATCTTGAATACGCTTCACAAATTTGGAATCCTGCTTACGATATTTACATTACGCGCATTGAGCGCATTCAAAGACGGTTTCTCCGTCATCTCCAATTTAAAATTAAAAAATATTTTCCGGATTATATAGCGCGTTGTCGTAAATTTCATATACTTCCCTTACATATCAGACGTAATATTGCTGATATCGTATATTTATTAAAGATATGTAATGGCGCAGTCGACTGCCCTGAGCTGCTGGAGCGCATAGGTCTAAAAGTTCCGATTAATTCAACCAGGAGACCGTGCTCACTTTTTGTCCCAGCAGTAAGCACTAACTATAGGCAGAATAGTTATCTGATAAGAGCAAGCCGGAGTTTCAACGAAATATCACCCAACTATGATGTTGACTTATTTAATACGTCCGTTGCATGTATGAAACGATTGCTATCGAGCGCATTTTTTGAATAGCTGGGATTTCGCGGGCGGCGGTCCGCCGCTTGTCTCTGGACTCGCGACAGCGCGTTCGGAGTTGGGTTGGTGATGGCCGCTTGTGCATTCACTGCTATTTATTTAATCATTTATACTTTCTGTCTACTCGATCATCAACCTCACTTAAATTTACTCGTGGAACCCTGTAATTGGCCGTCAATAATTATTTTTTTTAATCTATTATTGTAACATAGCTGTAAGGTTCCCAATAAAAATAAAATAAAATAAAATAAAATAATTGTGGAAAGGATAGAATGATTTTAAATGTAAAATTGACTGTCTATCTTTTGTTCTTTATAAAGACCATTGGGCCGCTATGACTACACGAACACGTTAATTTAAAATAATATAAACTATATTTTTAATTATTTTTTATTTAAAAGTACCCTCATAATCATCATTAGGTAATCATATACATCAATGAGGCCTCCGACGAACCACCGGAGGATGTATACAATTCGACGAGTATATATATATATATAAATATTTTTTTATGTATAACCACGCATAACTTTTTTCATAGAAGTCGATTATTTATTAAATCAAAAAACACATATGTATCATGTTATAGTCACTATGACCCATAGTACTTCTCAAAGGACATATTTCTTCCACAAAAAATAAAACTGCAGATTGCAATGATAGACGCTAAACAATTATATCCGATGATAAGGCTATCTTTAATTTATGTGATTTTTACTAAAAGCCATACTAGAAAGTAAAAGATTTCCATAAAAATATGTGATTTATTCTGCACCACGTCTGCGCGAGTCACCCATGTCGTCAGCGATTATTGTAAATGTGACGTGTATGAATTATCACAGCCAATGGGACGAAATCCGTAAACATTCTCTATTATTTCGTTCAAAAACATAAACAAACCATTTCCAAATATCGCAAAATTTAAAGAAGTTGGAGCGGTTTTTTTAAAATGTCTTTTTCAAAGGTCCTTGGGCGGTAATTCAGTCTCAGTCTAGAAACGCTATGGGCCGTAACGGCCATGTCAAATATGGGTTTTGAGAAGGCGCGTGGGCGCTACGAGGGTATTATTCAACAAGGTACCACTAAAACTAAGCATTACTTACTAAAACTAATCACAAGGTAGAGGGTTGAGGCAACACTTGGGTAAGATTGGGATAATATGACAGAGATAGCTGATCACGAGAACCTTATGCTCTGCAGTGGGTTGACGAGAATGATGATGACAGCGAGATAACACAGTTAACAAAAGTACTCGTAATCTGAGTACCTAATCACGAATGGCAAATTAACAAACTGCTGATGACTGTAGGTCCAAGTCGTGTCCGCGAGGCGTCAACAGACGGATACTCCTATGACGTGGAGTTCCCAGCGCTACTGCGCGGGCCGTGCAGCGTGCGGTGCGCGAGGGACTGTGCTGCGGGACCCTGGGCGCAATGGGGGCCCTGCGCCGCCGAGCCCGGCTCGCGCGCCGCTTTCCGCTTCCGGACCAGGTAACCACTCCTTATCAGTACTGTCCATCATCCTAACGACTTGGAGCTCTCAGCATTGCTGCGCGGGGCTCTGGATACAGTGGAGGCTCTGCGCCGACGAGTCTAGCTCGGGCGCTGCTTTTCCGCTTACAGACCAGTCTACCTGATAACTGCAGTGATGTTATTCGTAATTGACAAGTTTTCATTTTTCACAAGTCTATGAAATTCCAAAACCATTTCGAGATATCGGGATGCTGATCATTATGCTTATTTTTCCAAAATTTTTAGTGCAGTAACTGCTAAGATATTAGATAAAAAGTCTCACCCAAGCCGTTTCGGGATTCATACTAAAAGTTCAGTTGCCTATGATAAAAAAAATACTAGCTATATAAAATGACATTTAACACTGACAGTGTTGACACATAAAATGTAGTTTAAAAATAAAATGTCAGTGTCATTTTCAAATTACTTATTTTGCTTTAGCCCGAGAGGTAAACGCAAAAAATGCAAATACTTGTCAAAAGCTGAATTATTGGTACATAGTTATCAAAATGGTGTACATCAATACCCTGGAGTCAGTCAGCTGGGTTCCCTAGCATTTGGTGGAAGAATCCGTTTGAATTTTAAAAGTATCTTGGAACTATTACTTCTTATTCTTCTTCCTTTAAGTGGTGCTAACTTAAAGCCTATATGGCAGACCCTGTTACATATTTCAGGTGATTGGCAGTTGTTAAACTTGTTTTATATTTTTCTTCCCATAGTATACCGCGGTACATAGTGGACTTTTTGCACTGACCTCCCGGCCTATTTTTTGTGAATTGTGACGGATTGATTGGCATTGACAGTGACAGTAACGCTAGCACCAATTTTTTTCTAATGTGGCTTCAGTAAAAAGGTTTATGAGTCCTAAGTTTTGCAGTTACGTCCTTTTAGAATAAGCTACTTTTCAAAACTTAATTTTACGGAAAATATAAGTCGTAATGGAAAAATTAAAAAAACGTATATGTTATTTTGCAATATTCTTTCAGATAATAAATAAATAATACTATGTTAAAAATTTGAAATGTTGTCAATTGTCAAATCTTTTAACATCTTAGTGTTTCAAACTTCTGACGTCAATCACTGTGTTGTGTGATGCGGCAGAGAGGTGCTAGAAGAGGGTAGTGCAGGCGGGCGCGAGTGCGGCGCGACTCTGCAGCGCGCCACGTGCGCCGTGTCGGAGCCGCGCTGGGCGCTCGGCGAGTGGGCCGCGTGCACGCCGCGCCGCGCGCTCTGTGGACGCGCACTCATCAACCGCACCGTCACGTGAGTAACTATAATACAGCGCTCTCTTCCAGCCATAACGTGTACACTTCATAGCGTAATTTTACTAGATGTTTCTTAGAGATCACCGAAGTTAAGCAATGTTCGGTAGGTACGGTTAGTCTTCTGATGGATGATTGCGGGTAGCATTTACAACCGAACTTAAAACTCTGACAACCATGGCATACGAACTTACTTAATTTTAACACTCTTCGAAAAAAAACCTTTTCGGTCAGAACTTTGTTGGAGCCGATTTGATGAATGGGCCACTTTCAATGTTATACTGATCGGTTGATTTTATGCATTGTCTGTTCAGTTGCGTGGACGCTGAAGGACAGTGGCTAGAGGAGTCGACATGCGAGGCGTCAGGCGCCGGGCCTGCGCCGGCTCGTGAGACCACGTGCCGAGCACCTTGCCCCGGGGATTGCGTCGTCAGTACCTGGTCCGAGTGGAGCCCGTGCGAGCAGGTATAATATGTCAAAACAAACATAGTTACGTCTGTGAAGTTAACTGCGATCCGTGCAGAACCCCACCCCTCATCCCCGCTGACCTATAAATTTGCCGTCGCACAACGGTTTATTTAGTCTTCACAGACGCCATTAAGTTTGTTTCTACTTAACTAACTCGTTATCACATCTATGGCAGCGAGCCACAGCGTTCGTATACAGTCAGCCTTAAAACTTATTTTCCTAAACTGTGTTTGGATAGTTTTTTTGGATGGTTGTTTTGAAGTGGTGTATTCGCAGAGCAAGTGGGGCGGGCGTCGCGACCGCACGCGCGTGGTGCTGCGGCCGGCGGACGACGGCGGCGCGGCGTGCCCGCAGCTCGTGGCCGCCGAGCCGTGCTCGCCGCATGCCTACTCCTGGCACGTGGCTCCCTGGGACGACTGCCAGCCGCTCGGTTCGTGCATCCCTATTCCCCAAATGATAACTCTTGCTTTATTACACGCTTCACTTAATTACATAGAGCTGTATTTTCCCTGGAGCGACTGCCAGCCGTTCGGTACGTGCACCTCTATTCCCCAAATGATAACACCTGCTTCTCTACACACTTTACTTCCTCACATAGAGCCGTATTTTCCAGACTTTTTGCCATATGATGATGATGAACAGACGCTGCAACTCTAAATCACTGCCGTTTCTGTTTCTTACAATTGCTTTCCCTACAAGAGCACTTCTGCCACATGACGCTATGGCAAAAGTGTCAGCTGTTCTCGTTCATAATTCAGAGCTGTATTTTGTTTTTACGCTCGTTTACGGGTTATGATGTTTTCAGGAGGATCACCATGCGGCGAAGGAATCAAGAAACGTGCAGTTCGATGCTTGAGAAGTGATGGACTGTTTGTCAACGACACTTTCTGTCCAGTTAGTATATTTTCCTAATCGCGAGAACATGTTTGCTGAACTGAACTGCCTTATTAATAAATATTTTTATCTGTTCAGGGAAAGTTATTTGGCTTTTTTAAAAATCTGCTCTACTATTCATCGGTCATTGCAATTTTCAGATTTTAATTTAAATGTCTTGATCCAACAGAATACAACAGCAACTGAAGCGAAGGAGTCGTGGTGCTATGTGCCTTGCGGCGTGGACTGTGAACTCGGAGAGTGGAGTCCCTGGGACACCAGCGCTTGCTCTTGTGGAGACACGTCTTCTGCGAGGCACATGAGGCGGACCAGGTAACATTCAGTAGGAATTTTAAGCAAATGCATTGGTTTAAATGAATACAATAGCAAGAGAAGGAAAGAACTTGCTACATCGCACATTTACAATAAACATGACGTGGAAGTTAAATCGGCCATTATCTCTAGGCCGTCGTGGGAATAATATGACTAAATGACTATGTAAATGTGGAGTACAGCATAAAATAGATTACCTATTGTCCTACCCCCGCAGTGTCTAAACACTTGCATACTCAGTAACCTATTGGAAGCTTGCCTTCCTGGGGTACCAGTCGCTAACCACTGGGCAAAACTTGTGTGGTTAGCAACACTAGAACCATAGACACAAATAAGATAAAAAAGAATATATACATAAATAAAATAAAATTCAATACCTATAATTTCAGTACAATAGCGACACCGCTAGCACGGCAAAGGCACCGTTTTATCCACTTTTAATGTTAGTTAGGTGTCTATGTTATCTTTACCTTTGTTGTTTCCCCTTCGAGGAGATAAATAATTGGTGTAGAGACAATTTGTCTCTTTGCCATGATTGGTGCAGCTGATCTAGCAATACTCTATAAAATTTAACTTGATCTCTGCGACAGTGGCATTGACATAGAAGATTGACATTTTTAGAGTTGAGACAGTGGTGGTAAAAATCGATTTTCAAACAATGTTGTAATGAAATCGAATGAGTAGTTGTAGGTGAGAAATTGGATTTTAATTACTTACTACTATTTAAGATCTAGTATGTACACATGTAAATATATTAATTAAATACTCATAATAATGTAACGATAGTATTTATCGACGTTTTTCACTATTATCGATGCTAATGTAACATATAATTGGGTTTAATTTAATTACACATGTAAAAAATGTTATGATATTAAAATATACAATAAAATTAATGATAAATTAAGTTTTATTTAAAATATCGTTACTATAAACTATCGATATTTTAAATAAAACTCTATCTAAAACTCTGTGGTTACGATCATTCGTCGCCCATCACTAATCGGCATGCCCATAAAGTATGACATTGACAGGTACTGTCTGTACTATTAAGAAATTCAGGACTTCATAGGCGTGATTTTTCTGACAGCTGTCGCAGAGGTCAAGTTAAATTTTATAGAGTATAGTTGTTTTAAACGATTATCATAATTCAGTTGGTTATTCTATTTATTCCCTATTTCAGTTGGGAACTCGGTTCTTGAAGTCGTTGACTCGTACGTCTACCTGGGACAAGTAGTCCAGTTAGGTAGGTCCGACTTCAAGAAAGAGGCCAATCGCCGAATCCAACTCGGTTGGGCAGCGTTTGGAAAATTGCGTAACGTCTTCTTGTCTGACATACCTCAGTGCCTCAAGTCGAAAGTTTTCGACCAGTGTGTGTTGCCAGTGATGACTTATGGCACAGAAACGTGGTCTCTCACTATGGGCCTTATTAGTAAGCTCCAAGTAGCCCAACGAGCCATGGAGAGGGCTATGCTCGGAGTTTCTCTGCGAGATCGAATCAGGAATGAGGAGATCCGTAGAAGAACCAAGGTTACCGACATAGCTCAGCGGATTGGCAAGTTGAAGTGGCAATGGCCAGGGCACATAGCGCGGAGAACTGATGACCGATGGGGTCGAAAAGTTCTCGAGTGGAGACCACGTACCGGCAAGCGCAGCGTAGGACGTCCACCCACAAGGTGGACGGATGACCTTATTAGAACCGCAGGATCGCGCTGGATGCAAACCGCTATCAACCGGTCTTATTGGAAATCATTAGGGGAGGCCTATGTCCAGCAGTGGACGTCCTATGGCTGAAATGATGATGATGATGATGATGAAACGATTATCGAAGTCAGAGGACTTCATGAGACTTAAACACTCAGGCACCAGGGTTAGTTACCCAGTCCATACAAATTTACTTTCCTGGTATTTTGCATCGGGCTACTAACGTAATGATGAATTGTGCAGACAACACCTGACAGCGGCGGTGTGGCCGGGACGCGCGTGCCCGCCCACGGAGCAGCGCGCGCCGTGCCCGCGCACGCCGTGCCTGCGGCTCGTGGCGCGCCCCGACCTTGGCTGCCACGTGCAGGTAACTAAACATAGTGGATACAAAGACATCAACCTTCTACCTAACTACACACGAGTTCAGGTTTAAATGTTGACATAAAGCGGTAATTTACCCATTCTCTGAGTGCTCCTACCCCTTTTTTTAAGTAGATTGGGTACGGCATGTTTTGTCAGTTCTTGTTGTTTTCTCTTTATTCCTTTCTGATCAATTTTTTTTAATTTTTGTTCAATAGACATCAACAGGCGAAGAAGCGGAAGGCTCCTGTGGATGGGGCGCAAAGGTGTCTCACGCTCGGTGTGAATTAACAAGCGTCGGTGACGAGCCCGCTTCGGAGGCTTACCTGGAGCCATGGCGCTGCGCCACCGTCCTGCCTGGCCGCATCGTGGCGCCGCCTATGCATTATCAGGTGAGTGATGCGGGTTTACCTACTGTGGTCTACGGAATTTACCTGCATAGTTTTGTTCCTAAAGATAGATTATTAAAATATGTGGTTCTGTGTATAGGAAGAAGAGTCGTGTGAAGCGCAGTGCGGATGTTCAGCACGGGCGGCGGGCACGCCGGGCCCGTGGGGCGCGTGGGGCGCGTGCCGCGGCGGCGCGCGCTCGCGCTCGCGGCAGCTGCTCGTGCCGCCTCGCCGCGCCTGCAACACGCCCGCCAGGTACCTACACACTGAGGGACAAAACTTAATTAGGTGCAAGTCGCGTCGGCGCGTGTATATTTATACATACTTTCAAGTCTGCAGCCATATGGATAAAAAAGGGTATTGATGGGTAATGAAACGCCTCCATATACCAATCTACGCTCCTGCAGAACCTAGCTACGCCTAGGTTCCGTCCCAGCTGAAATCACAGCTCTCCTACTCAAATCTAACTCTGGCCACGCTACGACCCTACAAATGTAATGTGGTTGTAGGAATGTTCATAAACAACGTCTATTTTTGGTCCAGATTCGTGACGATCGAGTGGGCGAACTGCTCGGGCTCGGCGGACGAGGTGCCCGAGCTGCTGGCCGTGGAGCCGCGCGACGAGCGCCCGCGCCGCACCTGGACCGAGCGCGACGTCTACCACGACGGATACCTCGGTATATACTGACTGTTGACTGTAGTACACAACACTCACGATTTTTACAGGTTTAGTGGACAAACTTGAAACAAATTATAAAATCGGAATGCCGGAATGCTAATCTTCTACCTACGTGAGATGGTTTTAAAGTAGATAAATGCTATTCATGACTTTTTATTCAGTGCACAAATTTATCGCGCAATAGATATCATTAATAGAACATATTTCGCTCATAAAAAGATGGACTTTTTTTCATCAATTTTTTGTCAAACTATTCCAAAGAAAATTATTGCATGCACCGTACACTCCAGACAATAACTACCTACCAAAACGCTTTCGCTTGAAGTGTACTAAAGTGAGTAAAACCAATATAGGGGTTTAATTGTTTGTTTATTCATACTTTCCGTATACAAAGTATGTGCACTGAAAAAAAAACAACCTGTATAATATCAGCTTCACCCAGTGGCTAGTGACTTCCACCCTTATAAGAGATCCTCATTAGGTCACTCACTGTGCAGGAGTTTGGACACGGAAGGCAAGACAATAAATACCTACATCATTATTTGCTCGGCTCCGTACTCAAATTCCACAAATAATGCGTACAAGAAATCCCGTTTGGCTATATTAGACTTGCAGCGGCCAACTTGTCTTGAGTCGATTCAGTAACTTCCAAATTGGCCAGGCTAAGTTGTTGCCTGGGAGGAATTCTTCCACTGGCTCTAAGAAATCTTTTGGCAGGGGCAGTTTCTTGCCAGTTTGAAACCACAAATAATAGAATACTATTATTGAATACTAATCATTTAGGTTGTAGACTAAAGAAAATATTCATCTCCTATGTTGTCGACTTGGATATAAACTGATGAAAGTTAAAAAAACCCGGACAAGTGCGAGTCAGGTTCGCATGTCGAGGGTTCCGTACAAACACGTTGTTTAAATAATTAAAAACCTGTTTTAGCCTTTTAGTGAATAATGAAGTTCTTTTATATGATACCTTACATGATACGATTTACTCACTTTGAATTTTGAACCCATGTGTTGTGAATTTTGAGGCCCTATTTTTTTGTGATTTAAATAAAAATGTTCAGTTTTCAGATTTATTCCTATATGTGTGTACTCGGAGACAATGCTTCACGCCAAATTTCAAAGTTCTATGTCAACGGGAAGTACCCTGTAGGTTTAGATTTTTGTGAGTGTCGAAATATGCGGTTTTTCACGACATAAACGGCTCTAACTTTTTTAAGCGAGAAGTTTTTCTTTTACACAACTGCAAGAGACCATAGATACTTATACGTATACAGATTAAATTTCAACTCGATAACTTTACGCGTTCCCGAGATAAAGAGTCTTGACATACACACAGACGGACAGACGGACAATGAAGTGATCCTATAAGAGTTCCGTTTTTTCCGTTTAAGGTACGGAACCCTAAAAAATAGAAGTTAATTTCAAATCGGTTTACGCTTGTGTTCACATCGTATGCCGCAATAAATGTTAAAGATTTTACTTCTTTTTCAGAGGGTAGTAATTCAGTGCTGGTGGTGGTGTGGACGGCAACAATTGTACTCAGTCTTTATGGAGCCTTCATGATTTATCACGGATTTATGAGGTAACTATTAAGATTCCTACCTATGATCCGAACTTATTAAACATGTGGCAAATGGATCAACAAAGATCAGGGATCGTTGTTTTCATATTTTTATAAACCAAAGGAATGATTAGTTCCTAGAAGTATTTTTGAAATATTTTTCTGTCCCCTATTCCTGATGAATAATTTCCGCTTTTTCTAATCACCAAACTTTAAAATGCCGTAGTCCAATTTTTCTTTTTTTTCAGGTGTCTGAGAAGCAGGAAAATGAAAACCATCACCAAAGTGTAAACGCGGACGATGACGTCATGAAGTTGATCCGCGAATCTCGCTCGCGCGGCACCACTAGTGCCCGCTCTACTTCTGTTACATTTGAACTCTACTGTTTCTGTTTCGTTGTTTATAGTCTTCTATACTTGCAGTCTAATTCAGAACTGTTCAACGGGATGAGATAAGCTTGTCTAAAGATGTTTTACTTAGATTTCGGATGTTTCTCGTCAGCAAAAGCATCAATCAGCTCGTCGAACGTTTCTGCATAAGAAGTTACAGTATTTGTTAACTTTGTACCATTCGCGTACCAAAGACTCAGTTGATGTTTAAAGTTAATATTAAGAATGTGTTTGCTCATATCTCCTGTCTATGGATTTGCAGTTTTGAATTTAACATCAAAACCAAACAACATTTTATAGCCTGATGAACAGCACGCAGTTTCAGCGATTTCATTGGTTTACTGCCGTGTTGATAAAAATCTATTCAGGACTCAACAAATTGACATTTTATTTAAAATGATAATGTAATGCGTCACCGTTAAACTATAAGCGTTCTGTGTACTCACGGTTACATTTCGTACTTAGTAATAATATACAGAATAGCCAGCAAAGAGTCTGTCCGCCGGAGTGCTTCCATGTTTTTACTACGTATATTAAAATGCTTTAGACGGTTTTTATAAATCCATGCAAACGTTAGCAGAGTTTGTTGGGCATTTGGATTGACAATATACTCGTGTTAGCTACGGTGTAGCCACTCGATAGTATAGTATGGACGTTGAGAGTACAGTAGCCTTCGGTTGAAGATAGCAGTAGCCTAGTCGGTAGCCCCGTAGACTCCCGCTACTTGAGGCGACGTGGGGTATTATAGGCACCACAAGCCGTCCATTTTCATAGGCTTCTACTCGAATCGCGATCTAATAGACGGCGAAACTTAAAATACCATTTTATACGATTGTTCAATTCATTTTCAAGTCATATTTCAGCTCTACGAGTATTTTTGTAATAAAAGGTTTCTCGAATAAAACTCAGCACAAATTTGGTTTAAGATTTACTATTTTTATTGCTACTTATATTTATTTACAGTATAATTAAATTATATAGCGTTTACGATTAGGTACTAATAAGTCGATGTTTTAAAGGAGGATTTGAACTGCCCAAAGAAAGACTAGTATGGAGCTGCAGGCTCGTACGACCAAGCAATGACGGGACACATCAAGCCACATATCAGTGTTATTATAATCAGCTGTGACAAACATGATAGTCTTCTGCAACTGGCTTTCCAATCTAGTCATCATAAACAAAATCAATTGCAGGAGACACATAAAATGGCAATGCTTTAACATCATTCAAGTAGAGCTTTGGCGCACAAAACTACTTATTATAAAATAGTTTGTAAGACCTATTTATTAACTGATGATCTTACAGTTTTGAAATAATCATGTATAACACTTTTTGTAGATTTTGCATATAAACTCATGTATTGTGTACAAGTATTTATAGTGTGAATGTGTTCTAACTCTACTTCTCATCGACTTTCCATTTCATCATTTTGTTTAAATCGATTTTGTAAAGCTTCTACTTTATTTTTTTATTCACAATTGAATCACATTAATTTTTAAAGATAAGATAATATTTAAATACCTAAATAACAAAATACATATAGGTACTATATTTTCTATCTCGCAGACTATATTCTAAACTATATACTTAACATATGATTCTTGGCTAATTCTTGTTCCTTCTTGACAATATTAAGAATAAAATCATATCATTTTTTATCAATATTTTCACTCATTATTTTATCCTGGCCGTATCCACTCTATTCTTTACAAAGCAATGTCTTTGATCTGTGTGTACTTCCTGTCCCCATATTTGTAACCGTATTAATTAATAATTATTATCCCATTATTACGAGATATTGATGTGAAACATGATAGTTAAGGGAATCGTGTTAGACAATACAATATTTGATATTTAATAAAATTTGATTGTGTTTTTATAGACGAGTGTTTGATTTAAAACCTCCACTAGAGAACACGAACCCCGCAATATTAAGAAATTATATAGACATAAAACTCTACACAACTCATTATGATATATTAAGCCTTTACAATTGTTCTCAAAAAGCGGTTCCTCTTGATGGTCTGACTCGATAGTCTAATTATTTTTTGTCCAACAGGAAAAAGAATCCGGGTGGTCAAATTCTTTTGTGACAAATATACACCAGTGTCGATAATTTATACAACCAAAAAAAATAATAGTAGGATGAAACCCATTAGAAAAGGAGGGGAATATTATATAAAAATAAAAGGAAAAATAATTTACGGGCGATCTGAGGTCGGGAAGGGGATAGGGGTTTTAAGGGGAAAAAACGGTTTTTCTCGATTTCCGGCAAAACTAAAAGTCCTATCGAAAAAAGGCAAATGGCAAAGTTGTAGGTAATAAAAAGATCTAAAACTTTTGTATTGACACTTTTTTCACATAACCTCAAAATTTATGTGAAAAATCCAAAAAACCGAGTTTTTGGTTTTTTTAACTCTTACAAAAATTTTTTTTTAACGAAAGGATTTGTTCCGTTACCGGTATTAAAATAAATAAAAATTCTAACCAGATCAATGATTGCTGTTTTATAAAGAGCATTCAAAATGTAATTATTATCTGATAAATACATATTTTTAAAGCCCTGCAATATTTAGAAAATCGATAATATATATTTGGGGTATGTAACGTGAAACGGAACGGATATCTCGTAAAGAAACACGCTAATCTGAAAAAACTCAAAGCCAATTTAAAAAAAAGTATAATAGAAATGTCAATGTCAAAAGAAATTGAATATTAATTTGATTTTCGATCAGAGTTGCCACCTTAGCCCTTTTGGAGCTAGATCTAGCACTGTTTACTGTAGGTGAACCCCTTGTATTTGTATTTGTTTATTCATTAGTATAATGATTTAGCCCGGAAAAGGCTATCTAGCGCTTATTTGCCCTATTTATTTTCGTAGAAAATATTTAGAATTTCCAAATTTAAAAAAATGCAGGGCTATATATTATTTTTTATTAGTCCATGGAGCTTTCAAATTTAAGTACATTCCTAGAAAAATTAAATGATCTTAGTTAGAATTTTAATACCGAGTTCCTTGTAAATCAGGTACAACTCCTTTGGTGAAAACTTACCTTTTTATGTCCCAAATACGCTGTAATTTATTTGATTAAAAATATTAATTTTTTTCACCTTATTTTGAATTAATATCGAAAAAACACCCTAATTTTCAAACGAAAATTCAACCGTCAAAATATCAGCTTTTTTCAAAAAGTTGGTATGTTTTCTGTTTGTTGAAATCTCTACTTTCCGATGGTGAATATATATGTTACTATAGTAAATCTTCTCAGAAAATGCAAAAAATCGAAAAAAAAATATTAAAAATGTACAAAAAATATAATTATAAATCTATTAAAAATGTATAAAATATATATGGAAATCGGCCAAAAGTTTGTTATTAAAAATATCAATCTTTAGGTTATGTTACGTTAAGCATACTATTTTTTAAGGAAAATATTACGATTTTTATGTTTGAGTTGATTGATACAGATATAAATAGAGATAGTATTTACCTTCCTATGCAGATTCGAAAAGTTTTTTTTGTTTTTTTAAGTTAACTTGTCACAGTTATCTTCAAGAAACTCAGCGTGCACGTGTATTTTTATAAACGATGTTGTATACTGTACTGTATTTCGAATACTGGTTAGGCTAACGGTTGTAACAGCTGCTACGAAATATATAGTATATAATAGTAGGTTTGTACGAGTATGTAGTAAGACCCAGACCAGCCTAGCCCCTTCCCCACTTCTCCACGAAATACCTTTTGATGGGCTACAATTTTTCGTAGGTCACTCAGGTATATCTCCTCAGGTATATATAATTTATTTTAAAATAGTTATAAATAGGCATCTACACATATAATTTAAAGAAGATTCGACAACTTTCTCCAAATATTGTAGATGTCTTATTAAATATTAATTTTTTTAACTTATTTGTTTGTGAATTATAGTAGTTTATTTTTATTTCCAATTTTTTTGTTATCTATGTAACATGTAATTTAACGTTTTTCGAGTAATTAAAGTGTAAATTTTAATAAATAGCTCAAAATTATTTATAATATCGTAATATAAAAAAACTTTCGAATTCGAGTTGTTTTCGATTTTTTGCATTTTCTGAGAAGATTTACTATAGTAACATATATATTTTTTTTCACCATCGGAAAGTAGAGATTTCAACAAACAGAAAACATACCAACTTTTTGAAAAAAGCTGATATTTTGACGGTTGAATTTTCGATTGAAAATTAGGGTGTTTTTTCGATATTAATTCAAAATAAGGTGAAAAAAATTAATATTTTTAATCAAATAAATTACAGCGTATTTGGGACATAAAAAGGTAAGTTTTCACCAAATTTCGTTAAAAAAAAAATTTGTAAGAGAAAAATAAAAAACCAAAATCTTGGTTTTTTGGATTTTTCACATAAATTTTGAGGTTATGTGAAAAAAGTGTCAAAACAAAAGTTTTATATCTTTTTATTACCTACAACTTTGCCATTTGACTTTTTTCGATAGGACTTTTAGTTTTGCCGGAAATCGAGAAAAACCGTTTTTTCCCCTTAAAACCCCTATCCCCTTCCCGACCTCAGATCGCCCGTAAATTATTTTTCCTTTTATTTTTATAATATTCCCCTCCTTTTCTAATGGGTTTCATCCTACTATTATTTTTTTTCACTCTTTATTATTTTTAAAGGTTCTACTCTGGTCTAATAGTACAATGACAAACAGTCAATAAAACAATAGTAAATCAAAAAATTAGAGACCAGCTTGCTTTACCTTTAAAAAAAACTGGGTAAACAATGGCTGCAAGCCATTTTCTTCAAAGGTCTTTCTGGAAATCTTACGGAGAGACGGCTACGGCTGAAAAAGTTGTGATAGGTACCTACTAAAACTATCACGTCGTACGCTGATTTAAAGCTTTGGTTTGGTTAGTGTGTTTGATAGTCACGTACTATTTCTACCTTCTTTCAAATTTAAAGCTTTAATTACAACAATGGTAATGTTTTTCATCCCATTACTTATTTTTGTTATTTACCTTACATGCATAGGGGTTACAACTTTAACTTTGAGATTACAGTACTAGGAAATAAATCTAATATTGATTAACACGAATTATTAATCTTTAATTACTAGTTAGTTATACTAGTTATCGTGATTCAAACTGGCCAAAGCTCCTGGTTCGTACGCGAGCTCGGCGAGGCCTTTCTTTGCGATGGCGTTGACTCTGGCGGCCCGCAGCTCGCGCCGGCATCTCAACACCTGCTTCTCGGACACTGCGAGGTTTTCCAGGTTATTCAGCAGTACCTGGCAACGTAGTAAAGTAATTTGTACCTGAATAAGCGAGCGGACGCGCGAAGAGTTGCGTTATAACTTTAACGTAGGTGTATTTATACCTACGTATCGCATCTATGAAACGAAGACATTAGTCCGCCTTTCAACGCGAATGAAAAGGACCTCTTACGGACTACGGATGGGCAAAATTCGAACATTTTTATGCTTACACTGAAATAAATTATTATAAAAATATTTTTTTTAAATACAAGCTTTTGAGATCAAGTAGCAGCAGAGTGCTAGCCAAGGCAAGTAAAACGAGAGCCCATAAACACGACGGGTCTGTTTTGTTTAGTACAGGAGTTCCTATAGCCACCTTCCGACTCCATCATCAGATCAGCTCAATGGAATCATATTATTGTATTGTCGCGCGATACTTATACGAGTACATATGCTTGCAAAATTTCAGCTCAATCGGAAACCGGGAACTCGCAAGATTCCCCCGAGCTTGCATACATCCAGTTCTTACCTACCGTATACCTTCCGAGACCACCGGGGTGAACCGAAGCTTGTAACTTGTACTTGCCTCGGAATGAGTTTTAGGTTCCGCTCGCAATAGAAGGCGGAAATGAATCTAGTGGTTGCATGTTTTACATTTGTGATGAAGATTGTTCTGAGTCACAACTAAAATAAAATATAAAATGTGTGGTCAGAAATTTAAAATATACAAGAAATTTGGCAAAAATACTTGAAAAAAGTTTGCAAAGAAAACGGCCTGGTAGGTGAACCTACCTAGGCTTAAACCTAAGCCTGTTTAGGACCACTGACCCTCTATAGACCGTGCAATAGAAGACCAAGATAACGGAATTCTGTGGTTCTGTGAAAGGGTGTAATGTAAAAGGAGTTTATTGCAAAACAACACATTTATAAAACATTTTACTACGAAGTAATATAATAAAATAAATACTGTAAATTGTTTTAAAACTAACTAGACTTTCAATTGATAGCATAATTCGATGCTTGGTGTTCATTGGCGGCCTTCTGAGCCTTTATCATGGTTGCAGAATTAAAAGTAAAAATCTCAGAACAATAATAATCCTTTAGCTTCTTCATTTCGACTTCCAATTTGTCTGATGCGCAAGTAGACGGAGTCTCAGCGGGCGTTAAGCATTTAGCAACAACGTCCATAAACATTTTTCTCTGATAAAATCCCAAGCGAGTAAAGTTTGGGCTGATCTGACCCAAACGGCCGCCTAAAGAGATTTCGTCCGTGTAAAACAAATCCACACAGCAATATTGCGCCAGAGCTCTCATGATCTTCCAATCCAAACGTGCGTCGCCCGGCGGCGACACGGCTGGCGACGCATATTGCGACCGACACTCCATGTTTAAATAGATTCCACCTGCCTCAGTATACGCACTGCCAGGTAGAACAACATTTGCCAATTCAGCACCACGGTCGCCTTGGAACCCAATATATATAATAAAGCAGCCAGGTGGCGGCTGCCAGTCGTAGAACAAATCGTCGGCGCCCAAACTGATAATTACGGCTGGCGGGCAGGAGCCAAAAGCATTCAATGCACCAGGTCGGTACCCCACTTCGAGAGCACCTGCGAAGCTAGCTTCCCTTGTAATAACATTCAACACACCCCAGTCTGAAGACTTTGGTAATTTCGAAGCGAGAGCGAATACTTTCTTCATTAGCAGAATGCCTGTCGAAGCACTAAACTGTGATACTCCTACGAAAATTAGAGGCTTTTTTGCAGTCGACATCGCAGATGAAGCATTTTCTATTGCCGAAACACCTTCTCCTAAGTACGTTACGTGATAATTATAGTCACATACTGGACCTACTACATAAATATCACAGTCGTTGTTTCTATATGCCATTCGAATCCATGCGTTTAAAATTGGAGCTTCAAATCTAGGGTTAGTGCCTACAAGCAAAATCTTATCAGCCTTTGGAATGTCTTTCATATTCACATTTAAAGAATACGCTGCTCTCAAATCAGCACCAGTAAGAGTATAGTTGAGGTCACGTTCTATATAAGTATTTTCAGATCCCAAGGAGTTCATTAAATCTTTAGCAGCTACCAACGTTTCAACGTTACAGTGTGCTCCTGCTACCATCATTAGTCTATCTGGGCTACAATTTACTATTTCGGTGGCCGCCATCTTTAACGCAGTATCCCAATCTACAGGACTCAAACAATAATTAACTTTTCTCATTGGTGATGTCAATCTTTGCATTTCAAGTGAATCGATCGCCCAGCGCCCTTTGTCGGAGAGCCATTCTTGGTTAATCTCCTCGTGTTCTCTAGGTAAAACTCGAAGGACCCTATTTCCTCTATGATTCAAAACTATGTTGGTACCTGTCGCGTCAGTTACATCGATCGAATCAGTCCCTCGAAGTTCCCACGGCCTGGCTTTGAACATATAAGGAATAGATGTGAGTGCCCCGACCGGGCACAAGTCTATGATATTACCAGAAAGTTCTGACAGAAACATCTTATCAACATATGTTCCCACGAGCATTTCATTGCCTCGTCCAGATGTGCCCAGTACCTCAACACCGCAAACTTGAGCTCCGAATCTAATACATCTAGTGCAATGAATACATCGTGTCATTTCTGGGCGAATTAAAGGTCCTAGATAATTGTTCTCGAGAGCTCGTTTTCCTTCAAAGTGTATATCGGTGAATCTAGTGCGATCATTCCCAAATCTCATGGTCAGATCTTGAAGGTCACACTCGCCTCCTTGGTCGCAGATGGGGCAGTCTAGCGGATGGTCGAGCAGAAGTAACTCTAACACGCTCTCTTGGGCACGTTTAGTTTCTGGCGAGTTAGTTCGTATTTTCATACCCTTTGTAACTTGAACAGCGCAAGCGATTTGTAATTTAAACCATCCTTCAACTTGTACAAGACAACTGCGGCAATTGCCAGCGACGGAGAGACGATCGTGATAACAGAACGATGGTATTGTTACTCTCTCTCGTCTTAATACCTGCAGTATTGTGAAATAGTCGGGCGCCATGACTGGCTTGCCATTTACAAATACCTCAATTTCTTTTGGTCCTTTTTTAGTAACGCGGCTCTGACCTCGCGAAGGCACCCGTCGGTAAACGTTGCAACGTCTTAGAAGATTTGTGAAATTTCGCAGCATCTCAAATGCTTTTGTGTTTATTTGAATTTATGAATAAACTGTTACGTCAAGATTGTCAAATAGAGCATTTTCTTAATGTCAAGCAATCATGTGTCAATTGGGTGTCAAATTTGATTTAGAAATAGGTGTAAAGGTGATGATATAAGGCATTGAGGAAGGAAATATAAGGTAGGTCTTATGAATGAATCACTATCACTACCTACATAATATAAAAAATAAATTCGCTTCCCGCGGTCTGTAAAACTACGCAACGGATTTTGATGCAGTTTTTTTAAATAGAGTAATTTAAAGTTTTATATGTATAATATACCTGTGCGAAGCCGGGACCGGTCGCTAGTAATTAATATAATTTATTATCTAACTCACTTGATGAATAGAATCAATAAGTTGCACGAGAGCTTCCTTGAAATGCATAAATATTTCCGTAGCCCGTTGATACCTGCAACAGACAAAAAAATATGATGCACAAATAACATAAATATTTATTATTTTAAAACATACCAATTAGATTGCAAAGAACGAATATTAAAAAATACAAGAAAAATTCTACTCATAATTCGTAGGACGTATGTACGAGTATTTGAAATCGTTGCTACGCTGATGCTACGCACTAATGTGCTACGTACGCCTACGGTATAGATAGCTTGGCTGGAACCTTAACTGACCTAATACATAATAATTATATCTCTATGGGTCAATCTTTCCTGAGGGTTAGACTACGTCTGAAGGCCTGTATGGCACTGACTTGTGACCGTATGCTTAAATGGTTATGAAACCGAGTAAAAGCAACCATTGAAACTCTTTGTTAGTGAGAACGGGATAGCTTGCGATATTAAAGTCTTTTTCAAACGTCGTTCACGATCAGCCGATCCTTCACAACAGACTATATGTATAGTGTGGGTACAGTAATGACACCACACAATACAATATTATTTTTTGCAAAAATTAGCACGACCGACTTCACCCGTGTACAGAATTCGCGAATATTTCGCACGAATCGATGTAGCATTTTTCACATTACTGTTGATTCATTAAAAATGGCTCAGCCGATTTCAATAAAATTTTAATGGGACCAATTTCGAAGTATATTCTTTCCAATAAAAGAAGAATGATTAAAATCGGACCACTATGAAAAAAGTTATGCGTGGTTATACATAAAAAAAAATATATACGCGTCGAATTGTATAACTCCTCCTCGTCGGTCAAAAAGAACTTAGATTTCTTTCTCGCTTCTATGAATGACACAGACTTGCTGTATAGTAGGTATACCACGCGCCACAAAAGTCGGCGGATGAGAAGTTATGCGCATAACGATGCACAAAAGGCAAAATATAGGTATGCGGTGAAGCCAGAGAGACGAGATGCCGGGGCACACCCGTCTCATACCTCCCGCGCGCTCCCTACTACGCCACTCTCACGTGCTCACAACTTCGCCACTTGGGTTGGCATTGTGCACACATGCGCAATAATTAGCGAATTACAGCGAAGTATCATCTGCGGCTAATTTCTTATCCGCCGACTGGCGCTATCTATTTATAGTAGCACTGACTTGTGGTCGTGCATGGTGTCGGTGAAAGCGTAGTCCAGCGCGAGGCGCGTGGTGCGCGCGGCGCGCGGCGCGGCGGGCGCGGACAACACGCGGCGCGCGCCGCGCTCTGAGCACCGCGCGCGCACGAACAGCCGGCACGCGTCCGCGCACGCGCTTGTGCGCTCCCACCCGCTCCTAAACATACATGACCCAGTCCAGTTGTGGCTACGAAATCTGCTATAGGTAATGAAACATGTTTATAGATATTATATCATATTATATATATACGAGTATCATATTATAAAGCGAGTTAAAACCCAATTAGACTGCGACCTTCTTTAATAAAATAAATTATATCTTGACGGTCAGACTTTAGTCGCTCAAGTTATTTAGGTAAATTAACTTACTTTATGTCACCTTGTTAAAATGAGTCTATGCTGTTGATTTTATTTCTTAAATTCAAGTTAAGAACAATAGCAGTAAAGCAAGGTTTAGCAGCTTGCGACTGCGGCGTGGGCAATGTAGATCCTCCGCCACAATGCAACTGCACTGCCTTACGCTAAACGCTATCAATGAATTTTGTAGAGATGCCTTTTCCAGAGAAATCTAACTGGAAGTAAACCGCCAACTTGCCAACAAAAGTACCGTTACAAAAGTACAAAAGTAGCGACCGTTTCAATAATTTGTGTAGGCATTGATCTAGATTTGTTCTGCACAAGTATTCATTCGGCTAGGCGACGCTTCAGCAGAGAGTTTATTCAGAAATAATTAGATACTAACTTCTCATTTTCAAAATTATATAGCATATTACCTACTTTGTGTTTTATAGGCTTGTTATACATATGCTTTGTAATTATATTTAGGTATATTTCGTGAGTTTATCTTATGTTTTGTAAGTTTATTTTTATACTTTGTAAGTCTATTCACGTTTCGTAAGCTTGTTTTATATTTTGTTGTGCGATTTATGTTTTTTAAGTTTATTTCCCACATTGTCTCTTAATTTGTGCTAAACGTGAGGATCTATAATTAGCGCTCTGTATTTGTTACGTTTATGTATTTTGTTATTGTTGCTGTTGATTCTCCTATTAGTTAAATAAAGAAAAGTAAAGCATCACCAAAGCAGTCAGACTGCAGCATAGGCATATTCCGCCCCAACGCGCAGTCTTGTGCACACCGTCGCTAGAGCGTCTCGTATGGACGTGACCTTCTTTAGAGCTCAACTTGACCTACAATACCTTCTATAAACATACTTGCCAACTGTAGTAAGTTTCCACGCCGGTAAAGCGTCATCCAGCAACCTGACAGCAGCGTGGGCGTGCTCCGCCGCGGCGCGTAGTCTTGCGCTCACCGTCGCAAGGGCGTCCCGTAGAGACGTAGCTTGCTTTAGGGCGCCTTCTTGAGGCGATCCCGGCCGGTTGTTCTTACTCCATATACTATCTGAAAAAGCCGTGGTGGTAAAAAGCCGTGGTGGTCTAGAGGTAGTGACACCCGCCTTACAATCGTGAGGTCGTGGGTTCAAATCCCCGGTCCCGTCTCAATGAGTTCTTTGGAATTTATGTACAGAATTTCACTGGCTTTGCGGTGAAGGAAAACATCGTGAAGCAACCTGCATGCGTCCGTAGAAGAAATTCGATGGCGTATATGAATCTACCAACCCGCACTGGGCCAGCGTGGTGGATATGGCCCAATCACCCTTCGTGGGTAGGCCTACGTCTTGCAGTGGACTATTAAAAGGCTAGTACAGTACAGTACTATCTGAAAAGATAAACGAAATATTTCCGTAAAAAATAAAAGATAACTCACGTAAAGGCAGGCAATGCTTATGCTAGAAAGAGGCATTAGATCACGAGCTATAATATCCGAAAAAATACGAAGCCTACCTACCTGAATTGCTGTGACTGGTTCCTTCTCTTTATTTGCTTTCTGGTTTTGATTTTTTTATTTATGAACTCTATGTACAGGTGCGAGTGTAGACTTAATCATAAAAATGTTGGTATTAATTACCAAGCAGAAGTTGCAGCTGCCGGTACAACGCCCTCATGTGCAATATTTGTGAGTGAAGAGCAGCTCTTTCTTTATGAAGTTCTTTGAAGCGGGTACGGAGCCAAGTCAGTTCCAATCGGTGCATCTCCTAAAAGAAAAGCATACTATTTTTTATGATAATCTTCTTGTACATACACACTAAGTGCTTACACTCCAGGCAAAGAAGATATAATAATACTACGTATAGAACGGCCACTCGTTACCCCCCACCCGTTTGAGTCTTCCTCACTTCCACCCCGCGTCAGGACTCGTCAAATTCACTCTGCGCGCGGGTTGCACATACAATGGGGAAGACGTGTGCTGTTTATGGCTTTTCTACAACAATTCGCAACAAGATATCATTTCATTATTTCCCTAAAGATAAAATAAGGTACCTTATTTACTTTTAGTAGGTAGATAATATTGTTATAAAAGTTATGTCATTCAAATTTAGTTCCTTTCTCTTGATAATTTGTTTCAAATAAAATAAATCGTTTACTTTTAATTACAGTGCTGTCAAATTATTATGAATTCATTATACTTTATAAGCACTAGAATGATATTCATTTTTGTAAATTTATTTCGCATCTAGCTCACTTCCGCATGAAAGTATGACGGATCGGTCGTAAAGTACGCCAAGATAATTCTGCGCGCGGCCAAAATTGGGAACTAATTCAATGCTGATAGAGAATTCGTAATGCTACCAACATAACGTACGTAGCGCCGCTACTCGCTCGCATAATCTCTCGTTCGCTCGTCGTGCTGATCACAGATAGAGTTGCCATGGGCGTGAAAATACTAGTTATCATCGTAACGCAATTGTTACAGAATATCGGTATCGATATGCAATGTATTGTTTCGCGTTAACACATACATACCTAGTAGATAAGTGCTAATTTGTATTTGTATATTTTCTGTAAATAAACGAACATGTATATAACATTGAGTTAATTTGTACAGTCCTATAATTTGTAGTTATTTTTTCTACATAAATACTAATACTAAATATTTTTTCATACATAAAGAATTAGATTAATCTCACAATAAATGACAAAGATAAACCTTGTCAAAGTTCGGGAGTAGGGAGTTATACTTTTCTTTTTTATTTTTGCTTTTCGCGGAGATGATTTACATAAGACAAAATGTTTGGAATGTGCGTTGTACGGGCCCACGACCGCGTCCTGAGCCCGCCCTGTCCTTAATCATACCTCAACGAGCTATATCATTAACAATTTTTAAATCATTGTTTTGAATAAATATTTAGTGCTACTTAATTGACATCAGAAAAAAATCGTGTCAAATATTATTTAATAATTATCTATCTAACGGACTAATTATATTTTTTTGTCATCAAGCCAATTATACCTTTTACAAAAAAATCCTCTAGACATTCTCAAAAAATCTTTTTACTAAGACTTTTCCCAAAATATCAATATTTATTGAAAAAAACGACCTCTGCAAATATGCCTAAAATTCTGATATTATATTCTAAAAAGTCGACAGAGACACCGAAAAAATACCGTTTAAAATTCTGGATTCTCATCACACTGGCACAAGACATGTACTGTACGTAGTATTATTATATCTTCTTTGATACATGTTAAGCTACTAAGAATATTGTGATAAACTTTTAGAACCTCCTTTTTTGCGTCAAGGGTTAAAAATATTTTTTTGCAATTATTCGGAAACATTGCCAGAAACAGTTATAAAAACCAACAACGATCCCGCAACCGCTATTTAACCAGTGAGGGGCCTCACTAGCGTAGGTGTATGAAATATGAAATTAGGGACTTCCCTCAGTTGGCTATCGGTCGGTGCGTTTAGCGCGTGATTTACTTAATCGTTAATTAGGGTTTATCTTTTGTTTAAATTATGGGATGATTTTACAAATATACATAATCGTGTGTGTGCGTGTTCATATTACTGGATACTTCAACAAAATGTGAGAAAATTAAGGGAATTTCGTAACAGTGCCGTGTTTTGGTTATGTTCTACGTAGGTAAATGAGTGATTTCATCGAAATAAGTGTATGTACGATTGTATGTGAAACCTGCAGCGGCTAGTACATCGTATCAGTACTCACAAAACTTTTTGGTAAGTCAGAATTACAATTCATACGGTCGACATGGGTCGTTGACAACCATAGGCGTTCTACACACAAATGCCCGTGTAGCGTTCGTGCGTATGTGTAGTGTCTGTGAGTAAAATGTACTGTTGTGTGCGTAAGACAGCAGATTTTGTATGAAGAATCGCGGAGTGTCCGGGCTGTGCTCCAGGTAAGGTATAGAAGCTAAGCTCGTTTGGTGTAACGTTAAATACGCACATTGATTGACTCAAAAATGATTAATTTAAAGAGATAGATGGTGTTTATTTGGCTCAACATATAAGCATTGCCATTCAGCGTGGCAATGCTGCCAGCAAGCTGGGCACGCTGCCGACTGGAAGTGGGCTTGAGCACTTGGATTATCTTTAGACCTTCAAGGGTCTGTGGATGAGAGTGTAGGTAGTTTTAGCATATAAAGTAGCATTGTATCATATTGTAGTTAATAAAGACACATTTGCCCGTATAAAAAAGAGATAGATAAGTATGAGGATTAGTAATTGAAGAATGTTTATACCTTTCTGTTAACATTAGCCACAAAATCTTCGTTTTCCGCCGCCAACATTGGTCTTCTGTAAATGTCTAGGCTCACGAACATCTACAATTTTGTACATTGTTAATCACCGCATACTTAAAACTTCTTGGGTGCTAGGTACCTACTGGAATTTTTTAGTAATCGTACCTGATGCATAGTCTGGGCGTAAAGGTCTTTAGTAACAGGCTGTGTTGTTTCTTCTAGCAAACTAATTTCCTGTAACATCCAAACAAAATTGTACCTTCAGTATTTAGTAGTTTAAGCTTTCAGACGTTCTTGATCCCAATGATTGATCAAATACTCGTACGTGTGAGTGAAAGGTTTCGGGTGCGCTCAACTTTTACAATGCAAATAGGTAGATCTCTAAAGATTTTATAGACTCTACATTCCTAGTACCGATAAGGTTTTTTAATGACTGATGGGTAAATACATATAGGTATGCTTATGCGATGTGAACTGTTGCAGTAAATCGTAGTAAAAGTAAAACTGAGCATTGCCGATAGGCAAATCACTCAGGTATCTGTTCTTTCATGGAGTGCAACTGCAACACCTAGGATTTAGGAATTACTGATATTGATATCGGGAAATAAGTTCAACACTATTTATTGTCACAAAATACAAAATTATACAATTATTAATGCAAACACTATTCCCCAAACTGGGTAGGTACAATAAAGCGCCCGTATTTTGGGGTTTGTAAGCATTCCCGTCATGTGACTACAAAATTTGATAATAAAATTTAGTTAATTAAATATAACTATTGAAAAAATGTTTTCTAGTAGGTACCAATTTATGACAATTTTATTTGATTTTTACTCCTATTGATGGGTACTAAAAAAATTACCTGGTTAGACGATTTGGGTTGACATTAGATCTCAGAAGTTTTTACAGTAAAAGAATTTCGTGCGAGACTTGGCGTATTTTACATGCAATGTTTTTGATAGGATTTATATTTACGGTAGAGCACGGGTAATTTTTTATTGTTGTTCTAAAAACAGTAAAAACTTTCAAGTGCAGTAGTAAGAACATATTATAGTACATAGTATTTATTTACTCGTATACATATTTTTTATTTTATTTTTTATCTATTTACATTAATTGATTCTTCACTGGCGAAGATAAACATAAGATTTGTTGATATATAGTCTGATAAACTTTTTCGCGGCTGAGATGCCAGCTACAAGCTGCAGATAGGCTTGTTATGTAATCTTCAGTCAAGATTGGGTCACCTGCAGCTTGCAACTAACATCAGAGCCGCCGAGATGTTTGATTCAGCTTAAACCTCTTCTAGGAATTGTAACCTATGGCATATCTACAAGTTTGCTTTTTTGAGAAATCATTACTTCTTAAAAATCCAGTGTCTTTTATGTATTGAACAACTTAGTAAGAACAGTACTGGTATTTTATATTATTGTGCATTGAAATTATGTACTTAATGTTTTATACACTCATTTTAGTGGGCTTTCATTTGGAAACTGGAACAATATCATCATATGAAAAATCAACCACGGTCGATGCAACTCTGCCGAAACGTCGGGATGAGGAGGTATTTATTTATCTCGTAATTTTAGTGCGCGATCAGTCCCGTAGTATATAATAATAATACTGGTAGTGAGATTGGTAGTAGGCAACACTAGTAATTGTAGGTGTTCATATCACCTGCTGCAGGCTGTCCAGCTCAGCTTCAACAACCGCGAGCCTGGCAGCCGGCTGCGCTCGCTCCACCGCTGTGATCTCGTCATCCAGCCGCGCCAGCGCAGCTACCACCGTCTCACCACGACTCTTAGGTTGTGATATCTGAATCGATACTTTACTCTATTAACTAGGAACGTTAAACAACTTTCGGCACTGTTCGTCTTAGTTAGTTAGTCTTCGTGTGACATTTACTTCTAAGCGCTACCGTGGCTCGGATGACACGTCATATTTTATGCCCCGGTTGTATTAACTGTTTAGCCAAATCATAGGCCTTCAGACGGCTTAAAAACTCTGACACCAGGTAGGTAGGTACTTAAACCTTTTAATATTATTTAAATTGATTTCAGTTCGGCTGTTACAATCCATCATCATGTCAGTCATACTCCACTGTTGAACATAGGCTTACCTACGCAAAAGATCAACAAGATTGGCTGGGAGTGATTTTCATCCAGGACCAACGCTGCGGTTTTTCGGCACTCGGCATATTACCAACCTACTTATAAAACCTAAAATGATAATTATACGATAATTCAGTTTCAGATTATTTCATGTACCATATCCAGATAAAAATTCTCAGTAACACTATATCCCTTCATCAGTAGATAACCTAGTTAACTCGAAGAAAATAACATTAGAGCAACAGCAGTACAATAAGTGCATGACGGTAATGCGTAGGAGCTACAAGTGTGCCAACCTTTTTTGATAGTCCACTGCAGGACGTAGGGGTGATTGGGCCCAATCACCCACGAAGGGTGATTGGGCCATATCCACCACGCTGGCCCAGTGCGGGTTGATGAATTCACATACGCAATCGAATTTCTTCCACGGACATATGCAGGTTGCCTCACGATGTTTTCCTTCACCGAAAAGCCAGTGGTATTAATTTCGAACATGATTTCCGAAGAACTTATTGTTACGGGACCGGGATTGAACCCACGACTTCATGATTGTAAGGTCACTAGACCACCACGCAGTGTCTACTCACCTTAGATCCCACAGGCACCCCCACTCTCCGAGAGCTCACAGGGCACCCCATCCGGACCATCACCACCACCACGGCTAAATCTACACTAAACTTAAACAAGCGTCAAAACTAAGCCAAGGCTCCTACTACGACTAATTCCCCCCTCTCCAAATAAAAGCGCAAAATGTGCCAAGGGTATCATTTAGCAAACAAACGTTTGTATCATCAAGCTGAAACTCTTTTCAGTGATGAGTTTACAAAGCGTTTAGGGTAGACAATGCGGGAAGGCGCGCCGTGGTACCGACATGGCAGCTTTCGTGATTCATGAATGTAATTGCTAAATAATGGAACATAGTATACTCAGTACTCAGACCAAATAAAAAAATCAAGACGGAACGTCGTGAACAGACAAGTGTGTCCGGTTTTTTATACATGTGTGAGTGCGTCGGTGTTGCGCTGCCATAGTTCAACTGACGAGGCATAGCTTCTTTGTCCGTGTACATGTGTGTGTTGTCTGTACACGACGAGGCTTAGTTTTGCCGGTCTCACTTGTTTGTTCACAACATTCTGTCTTGTTTTTTTTATTTGGTTTGAGACTCAGTAGCGAAAAATAAATCTAGCTGTGAAATGTACTATAAATATTGTCCTGACTGACTGACTGAATAGCACATAGGGAGAGTCTAAAAGACGGGACGAAGCCTAGTTTACCTTTATACCAGCTACACCCGCGGCTTCGCACGTGTGAACTGTTCATTTATTTCTTTACTGCGAATATAACATAATCATTATTTGAATTAATTCAAAATATAATTATTCTGTATTGATTATAAAAATTAAATTATCATATGGCTGTAAGATTATGTATAAGTATTGCAAAAGGCTGTTGTTTGCTATAAATACTAAGACCGCGAAAGATGAATCCATCTCGTCGGCATTCGAGTTTAGTCATTTTAGTCATTTCAGCTTCCAGTATAGGTGGTAGTTGGTGAAATAGGTATAGTAGGTAGGTACTTAATTAAAGACCCCGTCGGGCATTGCTAAAGAACCTTGGTAATATATCTAAAAAAGTGTGAAAGAGAGCATAAGAGGACAGTCTTTATTACAATACAAATCTGTTACAACCTTCAAGTATTCACACCACGCAACCTTTGTATTAAGTATTATTATTTTGTGCAGGCCGAATCAAACTTCTTGGCGGCTGTGAAATTAGTTACAAGCTGCGCACATCCTCTCTTTTACGCCGCCATATGAATATATTGCTAGTACCTACCATAGACAAAAATATTTTTGCCTATGCTAGTACGCAGCTGCGCAGGCACTCGCAGTGTTCACACACGCCAAGAAGTTGTTTTTTTTTATTTAAATTTCGTTTATGTTTGCTTCTGACTACATACCTACTGTCTGGTGTTAAGCCGATATGCGGTCTAGGGTGAAGCTATAAAATAGCTGTATATTTTATGATAATACTAGTTTTTACCCGCGGCTTCGCCCGCATACGCAATATATCATTATAATTTATAGCCTATGTGTTATTCTGATATATAAGCTATATTATTGCAAAGTTTAATCTCAATCCGTGCAGTAGTTTTTGCGTGAAGGAGTAACAAACATCCATACATCCATCCATCCATCCATCCATCCATCCATCCATGCTCACAAACTTTCGCGTTTATAATATTAGTAGGAAGATACCTATTTACCTCGGGATTTGAAGACAGCCATGTTGTACTTTTGCGGGAAGACAGGCAAAGCGTGATTCGATTCGGTCTATACTTTACTGTCACCTACATGGTATAAAACAAAGTCGCTTCCCTGTCTGTCTGTCCCTATGTATGCTTATACATAGGTATCTTTAAAACTAAGCAATGGATTTAGATGCGGTTTTTTTAATAGATAGAGTTATTCAAGAGGAAGGTTTATTTGTATAATACCGACACCTGTGCGAAGCCGAGGTGGGTCGCTAGTACATAATATGAATCATTTTTCAACATATTCTTCGATTGAATAATTTTATTTAGGTTGGTTAAATACCTTATTGGTAGTTTAGTCTTCTAGTTTTATTTACTGGCGTACTTACCTAAATCATTCGAAGAGACAAGGAAAGCCACAGGGTTTGACCAGTTATCATTTAAATACCTTTCACATGCAACCAACAACCCAATAACTTAAAATACCTATCATTTTAAACATGTACAGGACATGCAAAGCAAATCATTAAAGGCACAATCATAGGTCTACAGGGTTACTTGTAATCAATTAGCATCATTTTAGGGGTTTATTCTGTACATCATAACTAATAACTATTGTTCTACGTCTTTTGTTAAAACTCAAAAAAAAATATGGCAGGATGAAAAATACTGTTCACCCGCGACCAAATGTATGGAACAGCTGATTTTTTTTTGTTATGACAAAAGTCGTAGAACAAAAGTTGTTAGTTTTGATGTACAGAATAAGCCCCTAAAAGGGTGATAATTGATTAGAAATAACCCTGTATAGATTATATAATTAGGTACGTAGGTAAGTACTTACCTAATCAAGCCATGTCATAATCATAATAATATGCGCAGTATAAATTCGGTCTTCTGTATGATGCAAGCCGCTACCAACCGGACTTATTGGAGATCTATAGGGGAGGCAGTGGATTTCCTATGGCTTATGGATGGAAGTGATAGGTAATTAACTAACTTAACTAAAAAAAAAACTTCAACTAGGTACACAAATGTTTCAATTCAACCCTAATTAAACATATTATAGCATGAAAAATTCACTTTTATAAGTGTCAGGTCTGAAGAGGATAAGTAGGTACTCAGTTTCGCCACAACTTGTCGACGCTGCTGGTACAAGAAAGCTAGCCCATTCCTCGCGCAGAGAATTTCTCTAGCAGTTCAGCGCGAGAATGGAGCCAGCGTTCTTGGCACCCTCCCACAAGAACAGTCTTTTTTTATTTTTAGCCTCTGTTTTTGTATGTACCTATTAGGTAGGTATTTTATTTTAGGTAGTATAGAATGAGAACTCAATGTTTCGTAAGTTCTTTATGAAAATAAAATTATTATAATTATACCTAATACTTTGAATTTTGATATTAACTAATAAATATAATATATTTATTATCACAACAAAACTTATAAAACATCAAAACTTAATTCTAAAAACTATAACTATTAAAATTAACCTACTTAAAATAAAAACTAATACTAAATACTAAAACTAATAAATTGAATTTCAGTACCTACTAGGTAACATTGCTTTATCGCGAATAAGTCCGTGCTTGACTACCAAATCGTTAATACGACGTCGTGGTCGAAGATGAAGCACGTAGACTTAGAAGATACCAATTCACACTGACTTTAAAAAGCTTTAGATTTATTACTGTTTCATCCAACGGAATGGACCTTCGAACTGAATTATATTTGTAACACTTAGTGGCAAATAAATGAATATGAAATATGAAAAATATGAATATTACACTCCTAAGAAAGAATATTATAAGATCCATAATCCATAAGCAAAAAAAAATGCTAAGTCGTCATTCGATTATAAGCAACATCTAAAAGGGAACGAATATCTGTGGGAACCAACAGACGAATTTATAGTAATTATTTAAAAAAGAAAATTATAAGTTTTGCAAGGTATGTACAAAATTTAATTTTTCGTTTTCCCGCCAAAACTGTGTCGGCCAATGAACACGTAGCGATATTTTTCTTTTTATTTAGACATCGCACGTTTGCAGCATTTACCTACAACATAGTGAAGTTACATACTTGCTCCAAAACCTACAAGGAGGTTTAGGCCGAATCCAGTTAATCAAACTTCTTGGCGTCTGTGAAGTTAGTTACATAAAAGCTACGTAGGTACATAAAAATGTGAACTTCAGTCAGGATTGGATATTGCGCAGCATGTAGGTAAAGTCACACGCCGACTTATGTACGATATATCCCCACTAGGGCATGCAAAAACCGGGTGGTTTTGAAAAACCGGATTTTTCGGTTTTTGATTTAAAAAACCGGGTAAATCGGGTTTTTCGAGTTTTTCGGGTTTTTTTTGGTAAGTATATGAAAATACTAAAAATAATGGTTTGTTTGTTTGTTTATGACCCTGTACTGTCCCATTGTTGGGCAAAGGCCTCCCCTCGAGATTTCCAGTTGAGTCGGTCTTGTCCTGATGCCTGCCAATTTGGATTAAATGTATTCGCGCTATCTAATAGAGAGCGAAGACTCTCTATTAGATAGGCCTCTACGAGGCCGCACCGAGTTGGGACCCCATTCGGAGGTGATTTTATCCCAGAGGTCTTCTGGCATGCGACTGACTTACTCGGCCCACTGCGACTTCAGTTTAGCGGCAGTGAAAGCCATGGCATCTTTGATTTGAGTTCTGGAACGCAGTTCGGTGTTTTGTACTCGGTCTATTAGCCGGTCACCGAGAATACTGCGCTCCATCGCTCTTTGGCAAACCTTGAGTTTGGACTTTTAGACTTTAGTTAAAGACACCTGTTTGTCAAAAACAATGTTTGTACTCCATAAGTCAAAATGGAAAGATTACATACATCTTGCGCTTTAGTGTGATCGGAAGGTGTCTCTTCATTATGCTTTTTCATGGCCCAATAGCTCTTCCAAGCTTTCTCTTTTCTTCTAGGTCTTGTCTCGTCTGGAAGGCGACTATTTGCCCAAGATAGATATAATCGTGAACGTATATGTCTTCGTCATCGACAGTTACCCGACGTTTGATGCCATTGGTCATCACTTTGGTCTTTAACATGTTCATCCGCAATCCAACCTAGAGGCTTGCAGTGGTTAGATTTTGTAGCATTGATTGCAGCTCTCTGGCTGAGGAAGAGAAGATAACGATATCGTCTACAAAATGAAGATTAGTTAACCTTTTTTACCGATATCAACACCACTTCCATCCCAGCTTGCCGCCAGCTTTCCGAAAACTTCTTCGAGGACGCCCGTGAATATTTTCGGGGACAGTGGGTCTCCCTGTTTAACATATTTCTCTATTGCAAATGCTGGGCCAGAAGATTGTAATTTTGTTGCAGCGGTACTTTGAGAATAGATGAGGCGGAGAAAATTAACGTGTGTGATGATATCAAATGCTTTTCAACCGAAGAAACAGAGGAGGTACTCAACTCGACGCGTATATGTATAAATATGTTGTGTATAACCAAACCAATAACCTATACAACCAATAGCGCGGCCAGAGATCCAAGAGCCAGCTTACCTGACAGTTCACCAAAGATATCCCGGACATCAGCCTGTACGAGATTAGAATGGCCCTGAATCAGTTTAAGAATAACAAGGCGCCGGGTGATGACGGTATCACATCAGAGCTGCTGAGAGCGGGTGGAACACCGGTATTAAAAGTCTCCCTAAGCTTTTCAACACTGTCGTCCTCGAGCGCATCACGCCAGAAGCATGGAGCACTTCTGCTCCATGCACGTGGTGGTGTTGTTTTTCAAGAAAGGTGACAACACCTTATTGAAGAACTATAGACCCATCTCACTTCTGAGCCATGTTTATAAGCTGTTTTCAAGGATCATTACGAACCGTCTCGAGCGTAGGCTTTATGAGCTTTCTGAACAAGCCGCATTCATACGCTGCGGCAGGTTATACAGAAGACCGAAGAGTATAATTTGCCACTTTGCTTAGCGTTTGCGGACTATGAGAAAGCCTTTGATTCGGTCGAGGCATGGGCTGTGCTCGAGTCTCTCCAACGATGCCGTATTGACTATCAGTACATCGAAGTGTTGCAGTTTTGTATAATAACGCTACTATGTCGGTCTGAGTACAGGAAGAAAGCTCCAAGGCGATCCCATTAAAAAGAGGCATAAGTCGTAATTTCTTCGAAACTGTTTACGGCTACATTTGAGAAGCGTTCAAGCTCCTAGAATAGAAAGGATTGCATCAATGTCAATGGCGAATACCTCACTCACATTCGGTTTGCCGACGATATAGTAGTCATGGCAAAATCGATAGAAGAGCTCAGCACGATTCTGGAAGGCCTCAATCGGGTTTCTCAACAGTCTTAAGATGAACATGGTCAAGTCGAAAGTCAAATGTGATTCCCATGTTGTACCCTCTTCGATTTATATTGGGAACTCGGTTCTTGAAGTCGTTGACTCGTACGTCTACTTAGGACAAGTAGTCCAGTTAGGTAGGTCCGACTTCAAGAAAGAGGTCAATCGTCGAATCCAACTCGGCTGGGCAGCGTTCGGAAAATTGCGTAGCCTCTTCTCATCCGACATATCTCAGTGCCTCAAGTCGAAAGTTTTAGACCAGTGTATGTTGCACGTGATGACTTATGGCACATAAACATGGTCTCTCACTATGGGCCTTATTAGTAAGCTCCAAGCAGCCCAACGAGCTATGGAGAGGGCTATGTTCGGAGTCTCTCTGCGAGATTGAATAAGAGATGAGGAGTTCCGTAGAAGAACCAAAGTTAACGACATAGCCTAACGGATTGGCAAGTTGAAATGGTAATGAGCTGGGTACATAGCGCGGAGGACTGATGACCGATGGGGTCGAAAAGTTCTCGAGTGGAGACCACGTACCGGCAAGCGCAGCGTAGGACGTCCACCCACAAGGTGGACGGATGACCTTATTAAGACCGCAGGATCGCGCTAGATGCAAGCCGCTTCCAACCGGTCTTATTGGATATTCATAGGGGAGGCCTACATAGGCCTCCCCTATGAATATCAATATAGATCCAGCATTGTACTTCTTATGGCGGATGGATGGATGGATGGATGATATTTCTTTTGTTTGTTAATTTCAACAGTCGAGCTTTCCTTTATGTATAATTTACAAATATTAGACAAACGTGCAAAATATATCACGCTTAGTTTTACTACTTAGCAGAGACTGTCAGACTAATATAACAATACAAAAAGGCGGCGGTTGATAGCATTTCGGTCAAGACGAGACAAAACGCGTCCCATTACTCTTATAACGCTACAGCGCTCTGCCTATATGACGATACTCTTAGTGAGTATCGTCATATAGGCAGAGCGATGTAGCGTATGTAAAGCGAGAGAAAGAGAGAATGAGGACTTTCGCACTTGAATTTCATCCTTAGCACGTAGTTATATAATAGTCATTGGTCAATTGCACATTAGGCGTAATTTTATACATGGAAAAAAGTGTTAGAGCAACTAGATGACAATAATGTAATACCAATAATGTATTACGAAGGCGTTAATATGTGAATTTAAAAAAATCGTAGAAAAACCGAAAAACCCGAAAAAACCGGGTTTATAACTAGAAAAAACCGAGTTTCTAATGCGGTCGGTTACCCGGTTTTTTCGGTTTTCGGTTAACCGGGTTGCATGCCCTAATCCCCACTTCTCGTGCAGCAAAGCTACTGCGCAATGACTTGTCTCGTGTTCTCAGACACGTAGAAGTTTGATTCGGTCTGTAAAAGTTTCGCTCGAAATAAAATAAATTAGCTAGGAATACCAACATAGTTATTTTTCGCAAAAAATAGTATGACCGACTTCTACCGTGTACAAAATTCGCAAATAATTCGTACGGAGCGATGTAGCATTCTTCACATTATTGTTGATTTATCAAAAATGGCTCAGCCGATTTCGAAAGTGGGACCAATTTCGAAGTATACTCATGGTATAGGTACTACCTACCTATCTACGTAAAAAGTTATGCGTGGTATATTGACGCTGTATCGAAACGGAGGACTCCGTTTCGTCGGTCAAAAACAATGTGAAGTAGACAGGGCGCTAGATAATAATAATTACAAAAGTAAGAGAGGGCGAGATGTACAAGTTTAGTATGAAAGTGTGAACAGGACGAAACAAATATATTTTGTTTCTGTTCGCGTAGGTAGGTATACGATTTTTGGCTGACTACAACGCACGGCCTAGACGTTGTAGTCAGAAAAAAATGTTCGCGCCAAAAACTACAGTTGAAGTTTTGGTGAGATCTCTATGGGTGAGATGCTTAAGTAAATTTCAACATATTCATTAACTATTATCTATTTTCTATCACTTCTATTAGTATTATGCAGGTTTTTACTATTATCTAGACTCTAAAATCATAACAACGTTACCTATCTAAGTATGTATATTACATCTTTTTTCTCATACCCGATATGCTAGTAGCTTCTCCATTCGATACATGCTCGAAGGTCAAAAGTAATTTTATTATAATAATTTCTTCAGCTTAAAGTTTCCAAAAAATAACAAAAAAGATCACTCCAATAACATTAGCGTAGTTTATGACTCGTCGGCAGTAAAAAAAAACTTATCTGTCAGTTGAAACATTGCTGTCGCTGTCAAAAGTTAGTGCACGTCAGCGACGGCGTTAGTGTGGGTGCGTGCTTCCGTGCGTGCGTTCATTGTAGAATTTTGTTTCATGTTTGTGTGTATTTCTGACGCCGTTTGTGTCATCTCTCTAATTTTGGATTTTATCACTAAAACTCCTCAAACTGTCGTCTTTCGGTATGTACCCTCGCAATTTATCCAATAGATATTGCCCAAGAGTGGTCCCGTAAGTTGTTACAATGTGTTGGATGTGATCCGTCAAACAGGCGTTGTCTCGAATTTGTGAGTGGGCTTTTAGCTAGAAAGTGGAATAAAGTGCATGTTTTTGGGTTCTGCGATTGTAGATAGTGTTATCTGACGGTTGATTATCGTCTGATTCTCGGAGAGACTCGTGTAATTATCTCCTCGAGGCTAGGTATACTGGGTACGTACGCTTGGAGTAGCTAGGCGATAGGAAAGAGTCAGTCGGCAATTCGGTGCCGGTCGGTGTACTAGTGCTCGCGTACTGAGCATGCTGCAATAATGGTATAACATACAGCATTACAGTGTTATTATTGGTTTATAACAGTGTTTGTGCGGTGCTAAGTGGTTATTCTGTTGCAGGCTGGCAGGATGCTAAAGTTTATTCGGGGGAAGGGCCAGCAGCCCTCGGCTGAGCGGCAAAAGTTGCAGAACGAACTCTTCGCCTTCCGCAAGGTATGTACAGAGACAGTAATTACCTCATTGTAGTGGAATAATGAAACTTGAAGGTTTATTCAAATGTCATTCACCTGCTTTGTTTATGAGTTTTGTACCAAGGTAAAAGGAAGAAGTGATGTGTATGCATGAAAACAGTTTTATTCAAGGGTAGATTGTTTTAAAAACAGTAATTTTGTTGATTTGCAAACATCTATGGACATTTACAAAACAAGAGGCAATCTCTGTGCTCCTTACATTTAAGTTCTACTTCATGATTTTTTTTATATTCTCATCGTAACCAGGTTTTTGGGTATTCAGTTCATCCATAATTTATGATCATTTCATTAATGCAATGAAATAAGCATTTATATTTTGCATAACACCCACAGTACCTACCTATAGTAGGCATGTAATTCAGGGTGCTATCAAACTGAATGTAAGCAACACTGAGTCAGACAACATCAATCACTCTCAAGTGGTATAATTACTCATCTGGCTGAATGAAATACATATTAATGTGTGGCACATTATTGAATGTTTATTATGTTTCATATTTCCAATGTCCAAATACTTATTAGATCGGTCATATTTGAGGCATTTTCTTAACTTTCTGTTAATACTTATTTGAGCGACATCACTTGCCTATCTCAACCATGAGGTTATGCACATTTAAGAACCCTTCATATCTACCTACATCTCAGACCTATGTCAGAGAAAGACCTACAAAATAAACTTGAACCTACAAATTTAGCCATGGTGGTGTAGTGGTAATTACACCTGCCTTACAATCGTGAGGTCGTGAGTTCAAATCCCGGTCCTGTACCAATGAATTTCTTAAAATTTATGTACAGAATTTTACACCACTGGCTTTTCAGTGAAGGAAAACATTGTGAGGTAACCTGCATATGTCCATAGAAGAGATTCAATGCCATATGTGAATCCTCCAACCAGCACTGGGCCAGCGTGGTGGATATGGCCCAATCACCCTTTGCGGATAGGCCTACGTCCTGCAGTGGACTATTAAAAAGGCAGACAGTACAGTACAAATTTAAAAAGAAATTCTAAAACCATACAAGCTTCTTCGACATCCTAATGCAATGGAACAGAACTATAAATCCTGTTTATATCTTTTCATTGCTTCACATCATCATATTCTGATAATTGAGTGTGCAACTCACATCAAATGCAATGAAGAAATGAAAGATTCTAATGACCTTATAAATAATACAACAAAAACAATTCCTAAAGCAAAGCCATTTTGTTATACAACAACGGAGTCATTTTTTGACTCATATAGTACCTTAATCTCTAAAGAAATAAAACAAATTGTTAACCTGAATTTCCAAATGTTTGCATAGCAGCTATCTTATCTCGGCCCTATGATATTTGTTCTTAGATTATGAGTGTCAACCTTTATATTGCTCGCTAGTATTTTACAGAATAAGGTGCAGCCCAATGGGGCCAGGGCCATGGGTGTGTAATTTTTGTAACGAAAAACAAGTCAACTATCTAGATTTTTGAAGGTTTATAGAGATGGATGATGCCTTAAAAACATACACTGCTTTGGTTTGGTTTAACTGTTAAGTGAGCTTCAGTCAGGATTGGATTATCTGCAGCTTGTAGCTGACGTCACAGCCGCAGTGAAGTTTGTAAGTGTTTACAAGCAACCGAGTGACAATATCAACTGATCACACATGCTTAAATATTGTATATGTTGAATACAATATTTAAGCAGCGTGATCAGTTGATATTGTCACTCAGTTGCTTGTAAACACTTACAAATCACTATAATATATTTCATTCGGTTCATTCATACATTATTCAGACACCTACTGGCATATCAATACACTCGATAAACCATCTTGGACTATACATATATAATAGAATCTCGATAGCTCGAATGTCAAGGGAAATGCAAAAAACTTCGACTTATTGAGTCTTCAACTTAACGAGAATTTCGAGATATGAAGTATTGAAATGTTTTGCGACGAATTTTTGAAATGTTTATAACAAAAATAACTCTTAAATCTTACTCTCTGTAGAGTCAGTTGCGTTGGTACATAAATTTGAAACAATCTATGAATGAAATGAATCTGTTTAGCTCACCCAATCATACTGATGACACCATACAGATTGGAATCAAGGCCAATATATTGTTTCTATTAACATGTCGAATATCATTGTCTCCTGTTAGGTCGATTGATCTGACTTCACTCAAATATTTCTGTGGAATTTGAATCTTATTGCTAAGACTTAGTTTCCACTCATCTATAACACAAATATGATTTTATAAATTGTATTACATACTTCTAATGTGTAATGTTCTATTTAGCTTTTATTTCAGACTTATTAAGTCTTGAATTTATATTAATACTATTCAATATTATCATCTTCACAATACTATTATTAGTTTCGCTAAAGTAAAATGGCAAGACTAAATTAGTTATGTTGTAAAATTAGATTAGATTAGAATTGAGTCTAAATAAATTTATAAGCTAGCATGATTAGCCTTAGCCTTATTTGATTTTTATATCATATGCAAATATATTGAATCAATTGGTTTCAGAATGAATTATAGTAGATTGTATCATATGGGAGCAAAATAATTTTTTTACGGCGAGGGCGCTTTTTTTAATCAGAGCGAAGTGAAGGATTCTAGATGTCTTTAGTAGAATCCTGAACGTAGCGAGGGATTCAAAGTACGTCGCCCGAGACAAAAATATATTTTGCGCCCGAGTGGTACACTCTACTTTTCATTACCTCTATGAGAAAACAAAAGGCTCCTCATATTTTATTGTAATATTAATATTTAATAAAACGTAGAGTAACCACTAAATTGAAATTAAATGGTATCTAATAATAAAACAAATGAAAACTTATATTTACATTTTTTTCATTCATTTTTTTGGCGCTGAAGCGCTGAACACTAACAAATACTTCCAAATTCAAAAAGTGCGCGGCAAAGATCATTCCGGCGCACTTATATGTTCCAAATTCAATAAGTGTGCGGCAAAGATAATTCCGGCGTACTTATAAAGTTCCTTATAGAAAACACCACCTTTGGGCTTACACTCAAAGGCGAACCAAGCAGTCCTTTTCGAATAGTTGTCATGAAAAATCCCTTTTTGTTACCTTTGTCATCTCACTGATGTAAGGCCCACATTTAATGAATGGACAGTTTGGGGCTTAGAACTTTTGAATAACCAAAAGATGAACGCTTTTTAGACCTAATAATTCGAGCAAACCGCACGACGTCATCTGCCGGTCCCGACAGAAGACCAGGGCCGTTTGTCCATAACCGGCACCATGCTGAGATGGGAGTTAGGACCGGCTGGTGACGAAAATAAAAGGTTTAGTTCAGTTCCAATCTTTGTTATTGTATTTTCTCTATGGTCAATTGACCTACTATAAAATTATACAAGAGCGAAACAATATCAACCTAAAAACTGTGCAATTTAGAAAAGAAAATTCATCATTTTTAACAGTTTTCCTGTAAAAACTTAGTTCACGTTAGATTCTCCGAAATGAGTCATGCATTTTAGTCAAACTGACAGTCGACCGCGGCCGGCGCGGCTATCGCCCCTCGATAACGATAGCTCCCAATCGATATCGCATCGATAACGATACCCTAGCACTACACATCACCAAATTATTCCACTACAAGTGTTACTGGAAACTCTGTAAAATGTACTTGTGAAGTACTGCCCTCATAAATCATAGGTATACGCCGAGTCATAAAAGTCGGCGGACGTAAAGTAAGCTACAAGCTGCCCAATATCCAATCCTGACTGAAGCTCACATATATATAGCTGCGCGTTGATTGGTAGCTAACTTCACATCCGCCGACTTATATGATTCGGCCTATACAGTATCTAAAAATAAGATGTCTAAATTTTCACGCATCTGTTTGCGAGAAAAATTGCGGAAGCTATTAATTAAATTTTCTTGAAATATACATCCAGATTGAGATACCGTTCTTGAGCTTATGAAAACAGCCAACCACTTGCCAATGACTCTAGGTTTATTTGAATGAAATGCTCTAGGTCCACAATTGACATCGACAACCTTCATTGCGCTTGGAAAGAAGGAAAGATGCTGATCGAGCATAGTTCTAAACTGCGAAACTATTCCTCATAGAGTAAGTGCGAAAATCTCTAGGTTTCCGTGTTGGAAGATATGCCTTCTAAAAGAATATCAATCAATAGTAATAATTCAATTCAGTGCGACCTAGGGCGCAATAAACGCCACGCCCTACCTCGCCTGGGCTGTTAATTTTTTATCTATATTATCGAGTTCGGCTATAACGCTGGCCCGCAGATTATCCCTTCTAGACTCCTTACAAAATATGATTAATTTCCTTAGCTATAAAACGTCTTTAAAGTCCTTACCTAATAGAGTTGTATCAGCGACCCAAAATCCCGAACATTTTCGAAAATTCTTTAGTTTCTTATCAGGTTTTAGTCTTCGTCAACAATGGCAGCAAAACGGGGATTCACTGGAGCGGTGGAACAGTGTTATCCCCCGCTCCCATTGCAATGTTCATTGTTATTGCGAGATATGAAGTTCTCTCTATGCTAACTTGGAATGTTTTCAGTAAACTACCCGATAAAGTTTACACAAAAGCAATGAGCTTGACCCATTTCTTAATTTCATCATACCACTTCTGAAAAAGACATCTAGAGCTGTTGTTTTTTTTAAGTGACAATGTCGGTCACTGTTTCATACATATTAGGTGTACTAATTGTACTATGTCATACAATCAAATCAACTGTGATCAAAACCTGTTGTGTGTGGTAGTTAAGTTCTACTTAACACTGGAGTGTTAACAGATATTGTTTTTAAACTTTCGCGATTTGAACACATTATTATTATATACTACGGGACTGATCGCGCACTAAAATTACGAGATAAATAAATAACTCCTCATCCCGACGTTTCGGCCGAGTTGCATCGACGGTGGTCACGGGTAGACTGAGGGTAGTTTACCCGTGACCATGATCGATGCAACTCGGCCGAAACGTCGGGATGAGGAGGTATTTATATATCTCGTAATTTTAGTGCGCGATCAGTCCCGTAGTATATAATAATAATGTCAACAGATAACTACGAAAATCTCTCCGCTGGTTGTCTATTCTAATTTACAGTAAAGTCTCTCTTTTGACTAAGTAGCTTATTTTAAAGCTCAAGATAGATTACCATGGTAACATCCCTAATACGAGAGATTGTAATCTTCTCAACAACTAGTTAATCTTGTTGCTTGTATTGGGCCGAAAATTACGTCTACTAAAGTGAAAAAAATATCGGGAATGTACTGTAGAGTACATCTGTCTTATAAGTTATTTAATGAGCGGTTCAAGTTTTTTTTGCATTAAGGCGTAGACGTACACGTACTGTGTATGGTAGTACGTACGTACGGTCGTGCGGTTTATCAAAATTTTAAATATTGAACGAATTCGTGTTGTAACTATTATTTAATCTGTGCTTGTGGGTCCAAGCTATGTACTATTGTACATTACTTAATAGTGACTAGTCACCGCCGTTTGTTTGGTAAAGTCTTTGCAGAATTTGTTGTATCTAGACACGCGGTAGCGTGTCCAGCCAAGACAAAGATTGTATCTAACGTAACCAATGATTTATAATTTCACCGGTTGTAACTGAAAGCTCTTTCGGCTATAAATTGATTGTACTAAGGAGCAAGATCAGTGCTATATCTCTCTCACAATAATTATAGTGAACAATGTATTATTCTCCTAAATATATTATACCATTCATCTTCGTCAGCCCTTGATGACCCCCTCCTGCTAGCTTAGCATATGACAACAATTGTTTTATCGACGTGTGAAAGAGTGACAGATACATACTTCACAATAACTCTGTCTCGTTCTGACACGTCGATATAATTATGTCGTGGTGCGTATGCTAGCCCGGTTGGGCATGTTTATGCCATCCGCCTCTCTTTAATTTGCAACCTACTGCTAATTTGAAGTCACCGACCGATCGCATTGTCAATCGGCCTGATATTCACCTAAAATAATCATTCGTCGACATTGACCTTGCTAAATTTAAGTACATAGAAGTATTACTTAATTTTATGATCGGAACGCCGCGCTCGGTCTGACTAAACTCTCGTTTAGAACTGGTCTCAATAGCCCGAGGGTGTCCAAGCTTCCCACTTGGCAAAAACTGTGATATAATAGCCTTTAAACAGGTTGTCGACTTATAGCCTACCCGAAGACTATGTGAACATGACAGGTTCAGTCTAACGATTTTGCTGTGTAATTTGGGAAGTGGTATATATTTTGCAAAAAATACAATTAGCTACAAGATGCGCGAAATCCAATATTGTAGAATAGCTTCTTCGGTCGTATACAGGCTTCCCGTCGTTTTCCTTTACCAAAAGCCATTGAGAATTCGTACTTATATAAAGTTCCAAACGACTCATTGCAACTCGTCAGTAAAAATCCGAGATTAAGTATACTTTACAATAACAGCCGAGCATTCTCCTACTAGACCAGGGGCCTGATTCTCTATCGACAAAACGTAACGTAACGCGGTAAGTATTTTTTTTAATTCCATGAATTTCGTTTGGAGAAATATTTAATAAATATAACATTACGTTAAAATTAATAAAAAACTGAGTTTAAGTTATGATATTTGAAAATAAATATTTTTGATAAGAATTTCTTAAAAATAAAAAGCACGTTAGAGCGCGTTACACGCTTGTTTTCATAAGAATCACCCACCAGCGCTTATATTTTCGCATACTTACGAAAATCAATGGCCCAGCAAAACACTTTGATCCAAATCAGCAGCCATTAGCACACGACTGGCAAAACTGGAAATCTCGAGGGGAAGCTTTTGCCCAATAGTGGGAGGCTTATAATTAATTAATGAAAGCCAAGGGAATAATAATTGTACTAATGTCTCCATTCTTCGTAACTTTCTTCACATGATGGCACACTAATGACATAATAAGGATGTGTTTGAGCGAAGCAAACTCCCTAGCAAAAAGCAAAGCTTTGTCAGTGGTACCGCGCCCTGGAGCGATGGCAAGGGCGTTGTCTGTTTGGCAAAGCTAATTTTACATTTTAATAGTACCTACCTACTTACTTGTGGTAAAACTAAGTCACGGACAATATGCTAATTAAGCCGCAAAATATGTAAATGGTTGGGGTTGTCCGCATATCATAAAAGTGATATAAGGAATTTTAGAAACATTGATACATCTCTACCTTTCTTATACAATGTTAAATATTACATAGAGGTAAGGTTTATTCTATTCAAACAATGTCACTGCTCCACCTACGTGTTAACAGCTTAATTAGCGCGCTAATTTACGCGTTAAGAGCGAACAGTAGCATATAATTATAAACTTATTATAGTATTGCTTTAATATAACATAATTCGATGTAAGTAAATCTGGTGGAAATAAAATACATGTAAGAAGTGAGCCTTAGTACGAAACAAAGCTTCTTCAAACTCGTGTTTGATGAATGTTTGAAAACCATCTTATTGCTCTAAACAGAAGTTTGCATGGAATTTCATTCATACCATACCTAAGCAAGCAGTTGTATAAAACACAAACACTGCCGAAGGTTCTAAAGCCCAATTATGTATGTAGACCGCATTCCACGTGCTCGTCTCAGGCTGACCTGTGATTTTCCTTTTTATTTTTGTTATCGATGCGATGGCTCATGAAATAGCTGTACCCATCAAGGTAAAGCTTAGGGTGCTTTTCTATGTTAGTTTCATAACGATAATAAATAAATGCGAAAAATAATTATTAGACTTTTCAACACCGTATCTAATAGTAAGTACTCGTACCATTGTAGACTTGTAGTTACTCGTAGTAACTATTATTCTATGTGCCTACTGACTTACTCTATTTGAAGTGCGTGAATCAGATTGCATTTTGAAATAGTGCTTCGAATGATGTCAAAAGTCATTCAACTCCATAAAATTGTAGTTACGCATAATCGGATGTAAGTTCTCGTTTGTTAACCGACTTTTATAAAGGAGGTTATCAATTCCACCTGTACGTAATTTTGTTAGTATTGTACTATATTTGCGTAGGTTTATTAGGTATATGGGCTTCTAGACAGATATACAAAACATATTACATTTATGTAAGAACGTTTGCTGGAAGAATTTCTCAGAATCTGGGAAATGCATTGAAATATTATTTCCCGTTAATACTGAAATTAATGTCTATTAACTTGAGAACAGTGTATGTATCAAAATTACATTAGGTATTAGTTTTCGAAACTGTATGAACGAGTAAAACCAAATAAGGAGAGAGCATTAGAAACCGACTAATTATAATAATAAGAATTTGATTGATACCATCATTTTAATCGACACATTTCTCTAGTCATCGACCGCGTGATCGCGTCCAATTTGTGTGTATGGCATACTTGCGTCAAACGAGGCGCGATGCTCGTTACAAGGGGCCACACATCTTAACCTCTATTAGGCCCCTCCATTGCCTGATGTTAAGCCTGATGTGCTGCCTCCCACGACTTCCTTCGCCAATTCGGGCAAACTGTCATATTTGCAGACTATTTTGCTGGCAGGTCCGTTGCCCGAGGGTGTTTCCTATTTTCGTCTCCGGCCTACTTGAGGTTAATTGGACTCTAGAATGCTGGACGTTGTATCAAACTCGCTTTGATTGGAGCTATTTTAATCCTTGTTGTGTAGTGTTGAAACTTGTTTCTGCGGTTTGCCATTATATATTATAGAATGTGTAAGTTGAGAAATGCTTTCCTATTTTGATGTAACCGATGTTTATTCTCCGAATCAATAGCATCTCTGTCGTCTTCGTCAATTTCTCAAAAACGGTTATTCACGAGTTTGATCTAGCTCTGAATAAATATATGCAGCGAAATTCAAACAATTTAAACTCCTGGTTACATTCCCGGACCGGCCCTTGCCGGTTAAATATTTGCATTTGGAAACGTTTCCGCAACCGAGTCGGCGTACGATAAGCCGGACCCAGGTTCATTCACACTGCCGCCGTCTCCTCCGCAGTAGGTATTTTTTAATCGGTTCTCTTATCTCTCGAAATATTCATATTTGGCGAGGAAAGGTGAGGCGTCGTCCGAGTAGTAAAATTTATCGATTACTTCGTAATTTTGCATTGACGATAAATATGGACGGCAATACCGTTTCCCGGATTTCAGTAGACCCGAGATCTTGGACTAGTTTGAGCGATACTTTTGTGGGTACTGGGATTCAAAACTCTACTAGAAAGATTTTTGGCACGTAATCACTCGGTGGGGAACACTTTGGCACCGTACATCGAAATCCTCGAATATAGATAGAGGCAGAAAGTATAGAGATAACTTTTTTACGGCTTGTACTTAATTATTTTTCTAAGCCATTTATTAATACTAAACGTTTTTTTTTTACTTTGTGTGAAAATATAAATGTTCGCCGTTTCTTTTATCAAGCCTTTGAATTGGTAATATTTAGTTGAGCAATAATGTCACGTACGGCATTGTTTGCGGAGCGGTTCACGCGTGGATTCTTTAGATTCCCCTCTCGATTAGTCTCGTCACCGCAGGCCGCTGCAGGGGTTACATAGCAAAATACGTTTATTGTATTAGTAAAGTCTTTGATTTTCAAATATTTGTGAAGGAAGAGGCTTTCGTGGGTTACCACAGATCTCGTCAAGCTCGGAGTTTATCGGCAATTATCAAGTTTGGCCGTTTCATCTTCGATCTTATGCTACAAGAGCTTAGTGCTCACAACTTCAGAAATACTTTCCTATTTTATTTATTTTGTGCTTATCTCGTCAACTGCCTTGTCGCCATTTAACGAGGTAGGTAGTTTAAAAAGAGAGCAAACAAATACATGTATAAAAGACGTGGAATTTCTTCGTAGACCAGGTCCTTTAAATAAATCAACTCTGTGTAATAAATCATTCTGTAACCCCGGTACCAGTGCAAACTCTAGTCAGATAAAGTTCTGAACTGTGTCCGAACAGAGGGGTGGTTGTTGATTGGTGGAATGTCATTCGTCATCAGTATTAATGAAAAGATATGTCCTACTAGTTTTATCTTCATATTATATCTATATGCCTTTCGAACATACGCTCCAATTTATTATAGGCTCGTGTAGGATTAAAGTCAATTGATGTGCCTATTCTAAAATAAGAACAAATTAACTACACCATCACATGTTCTTATGTCGTCAACTGGCAATCGTAATGGCATTTCTTATTCATACTCTACATAGATTACATTTTCGATTTTAGCAAAAAATCTACAGATATTTTTCCTCACAATAGACTACTTATCGAACTTTTTGTACCTTCAAATGATTAATAGACAAGTTAGCACGTTTCGTCTAACGCGAATTTGAAGCTTTGTTACTTGTTCGCAGTAGGAAAGTTCAGGTTAGCGGCTGTACCTGACTCAGTTTCTAAAAGTGTAACAGTGACAAGGTTCTATTGTGTATGATGTTACGTATACTGGGTATCTAGTATAACAGGTAAAGCCTTCCTTTGTGATAGGGCGATCACCTCTACACGAAGGTCAAGCATTTGTCGTACCTGCGTATTCATCCTTTACACCTTTACGATTCTTGAAACCTTATCGATGTATTTCTTGAAATACTCGGAACAGATAAAACAATGTACCAATAACAATTGTGTAGTAATTGCTTGTCAGCACTATCTTTGAAGTTTACCGAGTTTTCACCTCAATTATATGCAATATCTATCTCTGCCATTTGAGCCTAATGTTAATTACCTACCACCACCATTAAGTACCTAACCAAAAGGAGTCGACACTGCAAAGCGTACCCCTCTGCCAAAAGTATGCGACCGGCGTTCATGCTCTTTATATAAATATATCGGTCTGGTTGCGCTGGTGTTGCGTTAATTTTCAGCTAGTGTTAGTTAATTACATTTGTGTGCGTGTAAACTTGCTTATATTTTGGTTTGTGTGTGTTTCTTCTCCCCCCACTGACTTAGCAGACTTCGGCGCTTTCGGCGCTTAGGCGTGTCGACTCCTTTTGGTTAGGTACTTAATGACCACTACAGTTCTAGAATCTATAAAAGCTTGCTCTACGGAGTAAAATTAATTCCTTATTCTCATTAATAACTCTACTTGCAAAACTTGGCAATCTTCATTTGCTTATTCCAATCGGCAATAGTTTTTCGATTATAGCTATTCACTGCGTAAATTAAACAAATCGGGGGTTTCATTAGAAACAATTAGCACATAATATTCTAATCCAACCACCTATAATGATTCACGCACATCTATACAAACAAAACAAACAAACCTACATAATCCAGTTGCAGCATACGCATAACGCATCACATGCACTGTTGCACCCGAAGCCTTAGAAGCCAGGTGGCTCTGAAATCATCTGGAGCGACTGTCTGCCGTGTATACGGACGAGGTGTGGCGAAGCCAGCTTTAGGAAGCCCCTCGTGGAGTTCGACGCACTCGTATTGATTTCCAGCCTTTTTATGTCTGTCTCTGACACTTGCAATATTGCAGATTGCATAATTTATGCTAGAATGCGACGTGTTGCGCTTGAATATACGGTTGGACTAGTTTTGTATAGCAAAGGACGAAGCTTGGCCTGTTTTTTAGCCATTGCAAGTAATTTATCTAGATTTAAACGTACCTCAAATAACAGGATATTTAAATAATTAACTATTGGGTTGTCACTGTTTTAATATTTCAGTTTTATTAATGGTTAAATTTGAAAACATTAATATAATGCTCTACGATAGCTATGGGTATTCAAACGTAACGTAGAACGTTATAGCAAAAGTTAAAGCAAATATTCGTGCACCGTAAATTGAGAAGACGTGCTCTGCTCACTGCACATTCACATTGTTAATGAATTTCATGTAAACAAAACTGTTCAGTTTACAAACTCACTCTGCAGTGCCTTGTAATAACGTGCGATAAAACATGACCTTGAAGAGCTTTGATTATTTTGAGGTCGTGCATTTGCTTATATAAAACTAATGCAGTAATTTGCATGCTGCTCAGAAGCTTAGTAATTTACCCTATTCCTAGCTTGCGTCGTGATTTTGCTTGTAATTTAGTAACGATTGATGTGTTGATTGAAATTATCAAGATGGTGGAGATCCTTATACATAAACATATCTTTTAAATGTTTCATGCTTCCGCTTGACGTGTTCCGTGTTCCGACGAATAATGTTATGCTAGGAGTGATAGTGAATGGGAATGTTTATGCATGAACACGCCATACATCTTACATCGTTTCACGGCTTCAGATCAAGAAGTATAATTCAAGTGGATATATTCTGTCGAGTTGCATGGACTGACAATATCTTAAAATGCGACCGCATGCGATTTGCATTATGATTACAAGCCATATCATGCCATATTAACCATATCTCTGAAAGACCCGTCCGCGTCCCCTTGAAGTCGTAGATTTGCTTCGTGACAAATCTCTGTCTAAAGTATCGAAGATTCAAAGCAGTCAGTTGAAATCTTACGAAAGTTTTTGAACCACAAAATAATAATATAATATTGGGGGACATCTAACACACGGTCTCTGACCCCAAACTAAGCAAAGCTTGTGATATGGCTGCCAGAGACTGATCTACATACATTTTATTTTAAATACATACTTATATAGATAGTACCTAAATAAAACAGCAAACACAGCAACAGAGCAAACACCTATGTTCATCACATAAAATGCCCTGGGTGGGGCTCGAACCCACGCCTCTTTGATCCAGAAGTCAGGTTCACTAATCGCTGAGCCACAGAGGCAGTCAAAAGATGAAATGAAAATGATCTCATTTATCGTATACGATCATCAATCAGCCATCAAAGATGAATGTTTCTCCAAATCTTCGACCGACCAAAAATTACTTGACGTTTTCGGATTTAATTTCGACATTATGCTATTCTTTTACGATTCCCACGGTATTAGCTAATACCGTATTACCATCGGTATTACCGTAGTAATGTGCAGCCGGTACAGTTTTATTGCTGACGTAACTTGGCGGTAATGAACGAGCTAGCTATTTTTGTTGTACGTTTATTGCACACTAGGGCATCACCGATTGATTGATGTTGCTCCTCTTTTCATTTGGGTTGTAAGACTTTGTTTTGAAATTACGTGGAGGATTATTTAAATGTAATTTTCTAAGTTTAATGGTTTTTGGGAGGTTTTGCAGTTTCGTCGCTGTAGGTATTGTTGTCATGTCTGTAGGTATTACAACCGGTTTTATTAGTACCTAATTTGAGGAGACCTATGCCCAACAGTGGATCTCTCACGACTGACATGATTATAATATCTTTGTGACATCATACAGTCGAGTATTGTGTATGTGTGGTCAAAATAAATGCGAGTAAAATAAATCAAGATTTTCGAAGTCTTACTTTTATTTATAGTGCATTTTGAGTAAAACATTTTTATAAGATTGCATACCTGACTTCTATCACCTTCTAAAAATATTGATTGTGACATTCGGTTACTTATCAGCTCTTTGATAAGGTGTTATCGTGCTATCGAACGGTACTTTTGGCCCTTTTTCAAGGGTATTTCAAACAATGGGTAGGCCAAGTTTTACGAAATATCACTTGTCTAATAACTTTGTCCAGTATAGGTATTACGACAATGAAATGACTATAAAATATCATGCGCTACATCAAACACAGCTTTTCTCGTACTATATCTGTAAAATTAATGAAATATCACACGTACAAAATTCAGCATACAAATTTTTAGATCTGATCTCCATTATGTCAACCATTGACCCAAAGCAAAGCGATGGCAATGGATAACTCAGCGCAATCATCATCCTAGAGACTTTTATTGTTACGAAGTAATCATCATCATCAAAGCAATAGGACAGCCACTGCCACTGCTGCTTGTTAGCCTCCGGATTGTATTATCTACAGGGTATCCTAACAGACCTGGCTTTATCTGGTAATTTGTTTTGCTTTTTACTATTAAGTGACGAAATTATGACACTTGCTTGCCTGATGTTAAGCGCCATGCATGCTTTTAATAGATCCCAAAACGAAACTACCTATGTATTTATGTGCTATGTGTAAAATGAAAATAACTCCTAAATGAAATCCAAGCCGCAAATTCGCGTAATTTCCCCGCTTCTTCTTTTACATTACGTCTGGTCCAGATATTTTTGTGGGAAGTCCGTCTCGAACCGCATTCCCTGAAGGTCGACTCGGTCGCTCAGGTATGTTATCTGGCCGCCCTTTATCGGACGCTCATTATGAATATCGGCAGTTGCTATGTGGTTGGAGGTGGAGCACTGGAAACGGTACACGTGATAGCAGGGTTAGCTTTTGAAGGTGAATGGTGAATAAGGTTGATACATTTGCCCAAAGCTGCGGGCAAAATGAAAATTACAGTGTGTTCCTAACTAAGCAGCTGTTTCCGCTCAGTTGTCCTAAACTACACAAGACGGCAACGCGATTTTCACCATCTTTTAAAATATGTCTTCCGAAAGTTTTGTAGCTATAATTCATTTGTATCCAGACAAAGCCGATACGGGCAGCTAGTATAATCTAAGACTTGAAATGTTTCGACGCTCGTTGAGGGCATCCTGAGATATTAATACTAGATATCTCAATACTCTTATCACTAGAATATCATGGTCCCTGTGAGTGTAGTGTTGGATTTTATAGAGTCAGCCAAAAATTCTCTTTGTGGAACACACGGCCAGACAACAGATGCATTAGACACTTTCACAATGCTCGAGCAAGAAGCCGAGTGCTTTGATTATAGGCAGAATAGTTATCTGATAAGAGCAAGCCGGAGTTTCAACGAAATATCATCCAACTATGATGTTGACTTATTCAATACGTCCGTTGCATGTATGAAACGATTGCTATCGAGCGCATTTTTTAAATAGCTGGGATTTCGCGGGCGGCGGTCGGCCGCTTGTCTCTGGACTCGCGACAGCGCGTTCGGAGTTGGGTTGGTGGTGGCCGCTTGTGCATTCACTGCTATTTATTTAATTATTTATACTTTCTGTCTACTCGATCATCAACCTCATTTAAATTTACTCGTGGAACCCTGTAATTGGCCGTCAATAATTTCTTTTTTAAATCTATTTTTGTAACATAGCTGTAAGGTTCCCAATAAAAATAAAATAAAATAAAAATAACACGTTACCGCCTTCTATATTATAGATAACTTCAGTACCCGAAATGGCTATAATATCAATTGTTAGATGACGTCACCAATTCGCACTGGTTTTGACGATGAGATAGTGCACTGGCATCTGAGTGGGTGCAACCAGGATATAACGTATTAAGATAAATTGTAGCGATAACTGTGAAGATTTGCACTTGTCGCGAACAGACGTGACATCATGAAATCATATTTAAGAACCAAAGGAAGGATGTGAAATGATAGGAATCTTGATTCAGAAAAGTACAATTTACAAAAAAAATATATATGCTGTGAAGCTGCGGCATACCTACCAAAGAACCAAAAACTTACAAAGCGTGTTCTAGTGCTGATGTCACTGAGTCTGCTTCAAATATACAGGGTTATCCAGAACTCGTGTACTAAGTCGAAAGGGGGTAATTAAGACCGTCATTACGAACAACTTATACTATGGGGCCAACTCATATCCTCAATTTTCATATTATGTAGAGAAAAGATCATATCATTTGTTCGTTGTCGTCGTTTCAGCCATATATCTATATGACGTCCACTGCTGGACATAGGTCACCCCTATAGATCTCCGATAAAACCGGTTGGAGGTGGCTTGCATCCAGCTCGACCCTAATGAGGTCTTAATGAGGTCATCCGTCTCGTGGGTGGACGTCCTAAGCTTTGCTTGCCGGTTTCACCAATGATCTTAATAAGATCAAAGCGATATAGGTAAGCACTTTTAATTGACCGACGAATTGGAGGAGGTACTCAATTCGACGCGTATATTTTTTATGTATGTATACGCATAACTTTTTACATAGTAGTCCGGTTTCGATAATTATTTTTTTGTTGGAAAGAATTGGACCCATTTAAATTTTATTGAAATCGGCTTAGCAATTTTGATAAATCAATAATAATCGATCCGTGCAAACTATCCATGAATTCTGTACACGTTTGAAGTTGGATATGCCTTTTTCTGCCAAAAAAAACAATATTTTAGTTTTTTTGCTAATTTTGTTCGTTTGACATAAAACCACTTTCGACGATGATGATATTAATCACCTTCTTTTGGCTTAGCAAAGGGTAAGCAGATAACCCTATATTGTGATTTGTAACAATGTACTAAACGAGCGCACCTCTGCTCAAAATCACCGCTCCGCATATGATACACGTATTGCGGTAATGTCACGCATGGTACACGATATTGGCATGTCTCAGATCCCTCAATGGCGACCACGCCTGCCGTTCCGCCGGCTAGTATCGAAATCATGCCGTTTCCTACCGCATTTAGGGTTGCCATATCATGTATAAATCAAAATGTCTTAGATGTCCAAGTCATACATATAATCCTGAGATTTCAAGGTCCGACAGGAATATTCAATCAATCAAAAAACTTCATTCTGTTGACTACCCTGGGGTTAAGTTAATACTTTTTTAACGTGTCTACTACGGTGAAAATTATTTCCTGACCGCGAATACTGTTCGATGTGTTTTGGAAAAGTAATAAACGAGAAAAGCATTAGATTTACTAAACATTAGCGCAGCGGGCGCTAATACAATCTCTTGAGATTGTTGATAAATGTTTATTGACTTCTATATTTAATTTTAGCAATATTTTTAAATTGATGACTGAACACAACCAGACCCTTTGATCAGACTTAACTGTGGGTCTCCCGACTCAGTTAGATAGTTTAATCAAAGATCAATCAAGTATTTAATGAAAATCAAGTACAGGGTGTCTCAAAAGAAATTTTATATTTGTTTAGCTTACTGCGTGAACGCTGCATACTTGAGGGGTGCGGGGGTTATGTCAATTGGTAGCTTGGCTCTTGGGGATTCAGTCGCTATGGAGCGTTTCTCGGGAGCAGACCGCGCGTTGTGCGTGCGAAAGTTTTACAAGAACGGTGATTCGACAACTGTCGCGCGTAGAAAATTCTGCAGTATTCGAGGTTTTCGCCACTTAAATGATGCGCCAAGCCTTCCTCTCATTCGACATTGGGTTAAAAAGTTTGAAGAGACTGGATCAACGCTGGATAAATCAAAATCCGGGCGACCTAGGTCATCAAGAACGGTAGAAAACGTGGAGAGTGTTAATCAATCTGTACGTGACGACCCGAGCCTTTCAATTCGGAAGCGCGCGAGTGCTTTAAATGTGCATAGATCATCATTACATCGCATTATGCACAAAGATCTAAAGCTGCACCCCTACAAAATTCAATTGGTGCAAGAATTAAAGCCCCAAGATGCCGGTCAGAGGCTTAATTTCGTAAATCAGATGATCTCCCGGAGAGGTGACATAAATTGGCCTCCACGTAGCCCAGATTTAACCCCTATGGACTTTTTCCTATGGGGTTATCTTAAATCTAAAGTTTACGCCAATAAACCAACTTCACTGGCGCATTTGAAAGAAAATATCCGTCACGAAATGGCAGCCATCCCTCACTCCACCTGTCGAGCAGTCATAAGTAATTTTACTGTTCGATTAAATGAGTGCCAACAACGTGAGGGTTTACATTTAGACGATATTATTTTTAAGAAATGAATTCCCAAAAAGTGTATTTTAACAATAAATAAACATTTTTTCTATATACCGCTTCCTTTTTTTTTAATCAATCCACTAAATATGAAATTTCTTTTGAGACACCCTGTATTATGTGTGTAATGTGTCCCCTGATATTTATTTGTTTTGTTCTTAGCTTATTAAAATTTTCTAGCAGACAACCCTAACCTCATTGCATTATTCAACACTCGATTATTGCTAGAAAACGAATACAGCAATCGATATTCACTTTCGTGCATTCGTTTCCATAGAAAAAGTCAATAGCAACCATGGATGCTTGCCGATTTATTGTATCCATAAATAGATCGTAAAAACCGGAAGCACGAGTAAGCAACGAAACATTTACTGAACTGCAGTATTTATGCAGTGTTCCAACTAGCGATTTGCCGACTGCCTGTGTAGGTATCATTGTAGGACGTCATTGTACCAACACTTGATTCGTATAAAATAAATAACTTAAAATTCCCGATCCGGACTCGTAATTACAAAAACATATCAGCAGTTCCATTCAAAAACTTTGGGCTCTCGATAAAAACAATCTACAGCATGATTATACCAAAACACGTATTAGACCAATGCTACATATAAACTACTAGCTGACCCGCCACGCGTTGCTGTGGCTAAATAAATTAAAATTGCGACTATAATTTGAGATTTAAACTATCCTATCTCTCAAGTTGGATCGAACTGCACATGGTGTGCTAATTTTATTATAATCGGTTAAGTGGTTTAGGAGTCCATTGAGGACAAACATTGTGACACGAGATTTATATATATTAAGATTACAATATTCTAAATGGAATTAAAATAAAAACTGTCATTAATAAGTTCCAATTAAAATATTAGTTGAACTGCATAATTTTTAAAATGTAAAATTTACTGCTGAGTACTTAGCTAGTGTAAAATGTATGTTTAAACAAATTCAACCTTTCCTCAATCGAATCAATAAAGTTGTTTTAAAGCAATTAAACGTACAAATTGGTTTACCGTTACGTTTTCATTACCTTAATTTGCCGTGAAGACTTCATCCGAAAGCCGGCAGTGCCTTGTATCTTATCGACAGAAATGAACCTTATTACATGGTAATAAAGGAGGAAATGATCAGATGAAGGTTAGAGAAGAGCAAAATTCAAAGGATGTAGAGAAATCGAATGTGGGTTCAAATGTTACGGTACCACGCCTTCGTGTTCGTGTACTTCGTGATATAGAGACCGTTGACTTGTTAGTAATTGTATTATATAATAGTCAACCCAATTAAAGCTTTTGACAACCTGGACTTTCCGATAAACGACTTCTAGAACTGTTGAATACAACTTGCATATGAAAGTGAAACACTAATATGAAAATATTAGTGTTTCAATACTTAGATATTTTCAATTAAGTTTATGTCACCTGTTTGATATCAATAAATAAAAATTTGATTTGATTCGAATACTTATTCTGTCGAATCCCTATATACATAAATTATTCGTTTGTTTCCTTGGTCTTTCTTTACCTTTCTTGCCAAAAAACACGGATAAAAATGAAACACGGTTTCACAGAAACTTGTCGTGTCAAAGTGTAATCCACCAGTAACGAGATAGCTTTGTTGAAAATAGATAAAAATAGCATTTCCGAAAAATCAACTAACGATAGTTTATGCGCGTTGAAGCAACTTTAAGCATACCTGGTACATCTCGGAAAGGATAGTTAGGTAATAAACAGAGTTTGCTTTTTGGTTGCGGTATATTTTGATTTTTGTGCTATCACACAGGAACCTTTTCCGGTATAAAAAGTAGCGTGTGTCACACTCTTCATCCTTTAAACTATATCCACGCCAAAAAATCAAGTCTATCCGTTGCTCTGTTGACTTCGTCAAAGAGTAACAAACCAACAAACACACTTTCGTATTTATAATATTAGTAACTATAATACCTAATAATTGTTTAGTCAACGTATCAATCTCGGTCTAAAATGACTATATTTCAAAATATACAATACCTCAGAAGACTGACTACCACGAAAAATAAACGTTTATGCCCATGAACCAACTTTAGAACAAAAACATCTCTCGGAAAGGTTACCGATCGAGCGATCTCGGGCCAAAAATTACCACCCTACTAATATTATAAACGCAAAAGTTTGTGAGTATGTAGAATGTAGATGTTTGTTACTCTTTCACGCACTTTTCGGTTCAGCTGACCGATTTAGATGAAATTTGGTATGAAGGTAGCTTAGACCTTGGATTAACACAGGCTACTTTTTATCTCGGTCTAACGCGGGCAACACCGCGGGACGCAGATAGTGTTTTTATTTTTAAAACATAGTGAATACATGAGAAGCGAACCAAATTTTATGCAAACGTCTCTCGGAAAGGTAGTTCTCAATCACTAAAAATGACCATGTTTTAAAATATACAATACGTCATAAGCGAAGGAAACCACTATCGTCAGTCGCGGATGACTAGAGCCCGCTACCCGTACAGAATGTCAATGGGTGCTGTGACTCACGCAACGCTTGCCTCGCAATCAACACTATTCGTGGCTACCATTATCAGTGACGTCTGTTTCGCTCTGTACACGTTCCATCACCGGCTCCACGGGAAAAGAAATATAAACAATCTTGTAAATCCAGGCGATGGAGATATTCTAGATTGTCATTGTACTGATTATTTCGACCACCTGTTATGAAGGGAACAACGCCGAAATGACGAAAAATGAGCTTTTTTCATACATTTTGTCGAAAGTCGCTGAACTTTTTCTATAGAACAGCTTATTTTTTTCGCGATTTCGAGGTTGTTCCTGTAGTAAAAGTTGTTCATAATGATGTATACAATGACATTCTTAAATATCGCCAGATTTACACTCTGTATACTTGACACGACTTTGATGCCGTGCAGATTTCTGCCTATACTTGACACGACTTGGATCTCGTTTTCAATTTTTCTCTCATCAACGCGTAATACAAGATTTTCTTCACGTGTGACGATAGTGTTGAATCATCGCGTTTGTCGCACGATAGCGGCTGTTGTTGAACAGGTTATCATTACCGCAACCTGATTCATAATTTCCACTTTATCCGCGTTATGCATCCGTAATCTGGTTTTTCCTGAAACTTGTAATTTTGTCAAGTGCATGACACTATAATTGTGTCATGGATATTATTATATTTTTTTGAAAAACATAATTTCATTACTCCATTGCTATAAAGTTATCTGAGCCCTTTTAATTTAAACTTTTACTTTGAAGTAAGTAGTAAAGTAACTCTGTAATTGTCACAAAGAACAAAGTACAATCAGTCAAACATTGTTAAATCTTGCGAAGATAGGACATCTTCGCTACAAGTACCTAATTATACTCGTAGCGCAGCTCATGATTTATCTGATGTAATGTGAGTGCCATAAGATCTTTCAATTCATTGCTTTATTCCATAGAATGTTCAAAATGTCAATATTATGCACGTGTACAACGTGTAGGCACTATAATATTATACCTTTAACAAACCAATATGTGTATATCTAGGGCTGGCAGACTAAAGTACATAAGTCAAAATGTCATAGTTTCCAGAAACTAAAAAAAACTAAATAAAAAAAAAACTCTTTATTCTTTTTTTATTTTGTTTGATTTATTGGGATGTATTAAATTATTGCTAACATGCATTTATATGTCATCTTAAATCATAATAGCAGAAGGCTTTTTATGTGACTTATGTCAATAAGAATACTTACTTTATCCTTAAATTTAAATCTTACTTATGACTTAAGTTATAAGATAATCAGAAATAATTTCTTATGTTATATTGTTATGTTACGATACTTAATTTAATCATCATCCTCACTATCTATAATATCAGGGTCAGTGTTTCGTAAATCGTTTGCAGTAGGTAAATCAATATAAAATTTATGGAAAACGTCAGGTATTAAATTTAGTAAAGAAATCAAATCTTCTTTTTTCTCTTTAGATATAGGCAAAAGCTGTAACGATATGACTGGGATATTGTCAGGTGCGGTAGAACCTCTTCGTTTCAAGTTTAATTTGAAAAATGGAGATTCCTCTTCTAGATTATCCTTGTAAGAAATTACGCCAAAGTCAGAATCATAGCGCAACCATCTTTTATCGAGCCATTTAAACTGTCGTCCATCCACATCTTTAGTTCTTAATACTAACGGACCCTTTAAAAGCGAAGAGAAGTCCAAAAAGTCAGTATTGCGCATTTCAACCACTTGAAATTTTTTACTGCTTGATTTTATCAGTTGTATCCAATCGTGCGGGTGATAGATTTGCAATTCTGTTTTTTTCTTTTTCTTTTCTATAATCCCGTGATCAGTATCTACTTCCATATGGCTATGGCCGGGAATCATAAACTTGTGCTCAATAAATTCCAAATCTAATTTTTGCAAAGCCCAAGTAAACATTGAACTTACATGAGAATTTCTGTTCTGGCCTCCACATGTATCGGAATAAAATATTACATGTTTTGTGTTCTCAGGTAGGTATGTTTGGAGGTGTTTGAAAAGACAAGAGGCTATTTGATTAGCTCCTCTTGCAGCTATTGTTTCATGCCATATGTAGCACACAGCTTTTCCAGTTTTGTTGTCATGAACAGTCAAATTAAACGTCCACAACTGACGTTTGTAAAATGCTACAGAAGAGCTTAGTGCTGGAGTGGGTAAGCATTGCTGCAAATCAAAAGTGTACACTTGCACAGTGTTGTTACTTTTGTATACCTGTGTGTCACTTTTCTTTCTTTCGTACGCTTGATCAGCATCTGCCTTGTGCTGATCATGCTGAGCGATAATTTCAGCCTTTCGTTGTATTTCCTGACAAAGCTGAACTTGCATTTTGTATTTATCACATGTATAACATGTGTCGACACGGGGCTTTTTGAATGATAATCCTAATTTATGGAACTCTTGGCTGTAAATTTTTACTGACGGTGGATTGTCTCGGTTTTCACAGAATAAATTGTACATTTTATTGATGGTTAGATGAGAAGGTAAATACTTCTTAGATGTGCTTTTTCTCGTGTAATGGCTTTCATAAGATGGAAATGATAAAATGTGTTCTTTTATTTCTTTCCTTTTTTCGTCGGAGATTTTGTGCTTGGGTATACTTCTCCCACGGCTATCGTCCACTTGAGTACCACCTACTGATGATCGTTTTTTCAAGCCAACTGTTTTTATGAAGTTATCACTTTCGCCTAACGTTTTTAGTAAACATCCCCTGCAGATGGGTTCACGCTTTCCGTTAATTAATAAAAAATATTTGTATGTCTTTGTCCTAAATTTTTGCCGGTCAGGATCAAGTGTCCGCTGCCTTTGAGTAGCTTTGTCTTGAATCTCCATTAATGAAGCCATGTAAGTAGATCTTTTGAGGTATGTCCCCATTTGCCAATATTCTTTAAAAATAGCCTGTCTATCGCAAAATAATATGCGCTCTTTGCATTTCATACGACATGTTGTAAGTTCTGTCATTTTTCTACTACCAATTACTTTTCCTTTTAATGTTTGATAAGACTGACCTGTGTTGCGTTTCACTTTTTTTTCGAGTTTTCTGACTTGAATGCTTTTTTTTTTAGTTGCTCTGATAGTAGACGTTGAACTAGGGCTTAGGGGTGTATCTTGATGAGTGGATCCATTACTTGAACTTGACGAGACTGCTGCGTCTGTTGATAACACATAATGTGGATCTTGGACTGAGTCATCACTTGAAAATTCAATTTCTTGACTAACACGCATGTTATCAGTAAACCCCGATGATGTGGAAGGCACGGGCTCCTCTTCCACCGTTATGCTTCCTAGTTGCTGGTCATTCCGCTCGCCTAAAAAAAACGACGTATTTTAAACGATGTACGAATTCACAAGACTGAAATGTACGCCAAAAGTGCACTGTAGTAAAACTGATGATGAAAGCAGATTAATATTAATTCAAGAGTCTTATTCACTACCAAAATGTATGGTATTTTAAAGAATAAAATGATCAGACTTACTTTCAGTAGTTACGGATCTTAACGCCATCTCAACTAATTTCTTTCCACGCTGAGAATCCATAATGAGTAGCAAAAATATTATAATATCATTAAACTAAATCAACACAAAACCAAAGCTGTCAAAGATTAGAGCATTACTGACTAGCTTAACATCTTGCGTTTCAAACGAAACGGGCACTTCATTTTTTTGTTCCATAAATTACACGTTCAAGTGCCTACCCTCAAGTTAAACAAAGTGATAAGGTGACGCATTTAACGATCCTAATGACATATGTCATACTTTTATTCCGCAAAGTGCACAAACTTTACATGTTCCTTTTGACCTAAGTCAATTTATGTTGTTTATAACGCTACAAGATGTGGAGAAGATGATAAGGTTGAAAAGGTACGCCATTAGAGTTCAAATTGAAATAGATGGCTTTGACTTATGTGCTTTAGTGGGTCGATGAATTAATTTAAAAGAATTTTGTTAGTGTATTAAAAAAAAAAACATTTTTTTTGACTTAAGTGCTTTAGTCTGCCGACCCTAGATATAGAGAACCTGTAACTAATGTTCATAATGGTCTGTAACCATCATTTTATTATATTGAATAATGGCGCCGTGTTATTGTTAGATTGTGAATGACAAGCGCCGGCGCAGCTCTATTGAAGTAACTAATGTAATGCCTGTGGGCTACTACGATATAGTGGAATATCTATAACAAACTGTCATCGCTCCAAGCGGGCCGTATATGGCGGAAACCAATTAGACGACTCATACGGCGCGTGGATTTATTCAACGTGCAATCAGTGTTAAGTCAGAAGCCGGTTTCGATTATGTAAACTTTATGAATCATTTATGTATTTTTCAATCAACTTCCAAAAAGGCGAAGAGTCTGAATTCGATTGTATTTTTATGTGTGTTTAAAACAATACTCACTAGCTTATGTACGCGACTTCGCACGTTTGATATTCTGATTTTTGGGCTATCTCATAGGAACCTTTTGATGTTCCGAGATAAAAAGTAGCATATAACATTTAAACTATATTCATGCAAAAAATCAAGTCGATCCCTCCCTCTGTTGCTGCGTGAAAGAGTAACAAACACACTTTCAGATTTAAAATATTAAAGTAAGGATTACGCAATATGGCTACGGCATGTAAGCTGATTTGTTTTAATTCTTTTTGGTCTTGTAGAGGATGTTCGCGAAACGGTCATTCAAACATTTCTTTGGGGTCATATTGTGTGAAAAGAACAATTTTGGTTATATTTCACCCAGGGCGATATACTCCCTGGCTTGGAGTCGGTTGTCGCTAGTTAGTATAATCTCTCTTGTTACAACTTAATAGTGTCAAAGTTTTGTAACAAAACGTGTATTCGATTGAATACTATAAACTAGTATCCTAAAGTAATGAACTTCCAAATGCTTTCATTGTGAATGTCCAAAGTGTGAAGCAGGTCGTCCGTAACCCCGTCACATACGCGCACGCGCACGGCTGGCAACAATAGCCGCGGCTCGTCCCTCCGGATGTTGTCCAGGAAACCGCTGGTCTGTCACCTCAGCTGCGGCTATGTTGCCAATTTTACTGTTTCTTGCATTTGCATAGCGTGGAATACAATTTACGACCTGTCTTCATCGCGATGTCGTCTTGGTTGGTTTTTAAAAGTTTATCTAATCACTGGCGTCGAGGACGACATGCCTTCCTTGCGCTGTCGTCTTGATGTAATATTTCTAACAGAGCATCTGTGATCTCTATCACCATAATGCTGGCTCATACTACGGATGTTGTCCAGGAAACCGCTGGTCTGTCACCTCAGCTGCGGCTGTCTTGCCAATTTTACTGTTTCTTGCATTTGCATAGCGTGGAATACAATTAACGACGTGCCTTTGTTGTCCTATCTCTAATCTCTAGCACCTCAATGCTGGCTCCTTACTTCTGATTTGGAATCCTCAAATGCTCAGTTAAAGCGATTAAGTAACCATGTCATTGTATTAAAGCGATCGAGTTGAAGCATCTTCTTACGAGTACCTGTCTGTGTTTGCTGCGTTTTTCGTCAACGAGCCCTTATTGTAATACACTTTTTAAACCTTCACTGTTTGCATCTATATTTTTAATCGTACTTATGGATTTTTTCTGCTATTAGAAAATTTGTTGAGGTCAGAAATATTGGAGCCCTTATTTACCTTCAATGTTTTTATTTCGACAGAACGAACTTGTATTTTTCTCGTTCAAGTATCTCGAAATCTTTGCGAATCAAATCTATTTATACCCCACAAAAAACATGAATTCAAGTGACCCTTTCCCCTTCGGATTCCCGATCTATATTACCACATTACTCTATTAAATGCTATCATCGGTAGGTACAGTAACGGTGCCGGGTTGTCTATTTAAATCCAACACCATCATCTGCTTACATCACCACATTCCTTTCTGACCATCAATTGCCGAAGCTACTCATAGGAACCATATGCCGATCTTATGCAATAGAGGCAGAAATATCAAGGTTGCGGTGAAGAGGCTTCGATGTACCATTTCCAAGTAGTAAACTGTAATGGACAGACTTTGAGTTTTAAACGATTGATGCTCCGAATAAATTGATGGCATCGATGGCTTGTGCCATCATCGGAGAATGTTAGTTCGATTGATTTGACGCGGAGGAGATGCGGTTTTGAATATAAATAAAGAAGTATTGTATCTAATCCTTCTCTCCTTAACCATTCAGAAGATAAAGATGTAAAAACCTCATCAAAATCCTTGTTGCGTAAAATGTAACTAGAGTATGAAATATTGCTGTTTCGTATTGTTTACAAGCTTTGCAGTGGATGTACCCATGTATGTAATGTAAGTTCTGGTGGAATCTTGCAAGTTAAATTTGACCAACTGCTTGGTTTCTGATGGAGCTGAAATTTTGCACGTATATGTATATCGCGTGACAATGGAATAATATGGGATTATGGAGCTGATATGGTGATGGAGTCGGAAAGTGGCCATAGGAACTTCTGTACTAAACAAGATCGACCCGTCGTGTTTGGGCTTGTTTTACTTGTCTTGGCTAGCACTCTGTAAATGATATCCAGGACCTCAAAAGCTGTTAAGCTTCTATTTCCTGCCTGTATAGTCTGGATCAAACTTCTTGGTGGCTGTGAAGTTAGCCGTAAGCTGCGCAAAACCCAATCCTCGCAAGCTTCAGTTTAGTCGAGAAGTTTTGATTCGGCCTATACTTATCTACGTATTTTATCCTACTAAATGGACAACTCTACCTGTCTTTATTCCAGTTAGTCTGTGCAATATTAAAAAAATAACTTCCAAAAAACACGTGATGAAAAAGATTAATGTCTTTCTTCACTTGACGTCGTAATCATGAAAATAGTTCAAGGCTTACCAAAATATATTTTTAGTGCAGGAAGGAACTATTAGCGGAACTAATAACACTTCTTGTGTTTCGGTAACACATGTTCATGATTACTGGCGAAATATGAAGCGGGTAAGGGTGACAAAATATACAAGGCTTCAATTTTCTTTGGGAGTCAGTCACCTCTTGTTGTCAGGGAAACTGGGACAGACGTAACTCAAACTTCACTAAAGCGGAGTGGAACGGAACGTTGTAGCGCTCGTAGCGTAGCTTGACTAAGTGTTTGTCAGCGATCACCGAAATTAAGCAACGTTCCGCACGGTCAGTATTTAGATGGGTGACCGCGGGTGGCATTTCCCAACTGAGCGCTACCGTGGCTCGGATGATAGTTAAATTGTAGGTCCCGGTTTTAACCGTTTAGCCATATCAGAGGCCTTCAGGCGGCCTTAAAACTTTGACACCAGGTTTAGCTACTCGCTCATGTCTAAAAATACTGTATTAGCAAAAACAAAACAAGTCAACAAAGTCATGAGTAGAGCGGATATGTGTTTACTTGATCTTCACTAAACAAATATGGCGTTTCTGCGATGGCCTCACGGACCACACAGCTCACCGCACGTTGTGCTTTGCTCCGTATCACTCCGCTCAGCGAACTTTGGTAGAGTCTGGGCTGTAAAGTTCTCCATACAACTGTTAACGCAACTGACTGCACTCGTACGCAGAACTTATTATTGTTTATAAGAACTGCACTGAAGACTATTTGTAAACACCAGTTACTTAAAATACGTCAGTGTACAAAAATACCTTTGACCTCAATGTATTAAATTTATTTTGACATTGTTGAGAAAAACATAAGATTTCTGAAATCACATTAGCCTTGACACTTGCAAATATTGTTGCTTTTATTTTTTGTCTTTTATTTTGTTATTTTTCTAACAGTTCAGAAGAGCACTGTCTGAAAAAAAATATAGCAACAAAACCTTAACTGTTTCTGGGTATATACAGTATACCCAGAAACCGGTTTTTTATACTTCACTGCTGAACTCAGGCATACCCATGACCGGCGATTGGATGATATCCACCATGCTGTTATCCACCTCCCAGTACGGGTCGGTGGATTCATTTACGGATACGCCATTGATTTGTTCCTACAGATGTAGGTATGCCGGTTTTATTTCACCAAAAAGCCAGTGGTATGAAAAGCCGTACATTAATTCCAACTCTTCAGTTCAGGACCGGGACTTGCATTTGCAACCACGCTAGACCTCAAGAATCGAAGAAGTTTTGAAGGCCGTGATAATGACTTTTAGTTACACGGGCATATACATATACCTCGAAATGAGAACAGAAAACTAGCCACAAACAACCTTTGAACGTCTCCGCTGAAACTGTGCAAACAATCATTGCATCCCACTGCCGGTGACACAGTCATCACAATATTATCGCAGCATGAAATTGTCCTCATAAATGACGTAATTTGGCATCGAAAGCGACAGCTGTAATAGTGGCTCGGTGACATCACTCCTACACACTTCTGCATCATTATTATAGGCTTAAAACTATTTTTCCAGATTTTCATTCATTCACTCGCTACATCGATATCAATAAGCTTGTAATCCCTCCTTTCCTGTACTTTTTTATTATTATAAACTTTTATTACATCATTATAGTGACCTACTTATATTTTAGCGTATCAGTAAAACAAATATTGTCAGAATCAGTAGAATGCCGTATGACTGAATATTGCGGACTATATAAATTAACATGTTATTATTTCTGTCCTATACTATGTAGAATTGTAGAGTGTAGACCCATGTTACCATATCTGCCGTGGTGATCAAGAGGTAGTGACACCCGCCTTACAATCGTGAGATCGTGGGTTCGAATCCCCGGTCCCGTACCAATGAGTTCTTTGGAGTTTATGTACGGAATTTCACACCACTGGCTTTTCGGTGAAGGAAAACATCGTGAGGCAACCTGCGTACGTCCTTAGAAGAAATTCGATGGCGTATGTGAATCCACCAACCCGCACTGGGCCAGCGTGGTGGATATGGCCCAATCACCCTTCGTGGGTAGGCCTACGTCCTGCAGTGGATTATTAAAAAGGCTGGTACAGTACAGTACAGACCCATGTTATGCAACAAACGAATATGATATATTATGTATTTTATTTAACCACGAAGTTGTTACCCACGAAGGTTCTATCTCAAAATCATGGTGGCATGGTGGCTTCATAGCAAATTAGTGACTGATTCTCTCTTTTTCTCTATCCTTGGTATTCTTCAGAAGTTCTGATATGTCTAGTGTTTTGACGTCGGTAATAGTGCACTCTATCTAAAGTAGTACATAAAATAAAGCCAACAAGCTTCATTTTTAAACCGCCCATTTCAAATTTTAGGAAACAATTCACAGCAATAAACGTGACTCGTTTAGGATCCTGGCCTTCTGTGAGACGTTCTAATGCTTCCATTTTTGGGTACCTGACTTTATAATTGGGCTCTGGTTTAAAAGTGGTCTTATTATTTAGGTCCAATTCCTTATTTTGTGGGAAAAGACACGTAGGTATACATAGTATACACCTACCTAGTCAAAATATTTTACTCTCGATTTGGTTCGCTTTCCATTGTGATCACGACGTTCGAATTCGACGAAAGAATATTCTACAAATCTTTCAATCGCATAGTTTTATCAAACAACCTTGGCTTATTCGATTAATATTCAAAGTATTTAGTGCTTTAGGCAAACTCCTAAATTGGTTGACATGGTAACGAATAGCAACGGTCCACAGATTTGGCACAACTATGCCCGGAATGTGTGACCTAATACACACTAAATACACTCGAAATCGGTGAGATTCCACAATCGCGGGGCGAATATGAATGAACAGTGTAATTTACATTCTGGATAATTATGCTTAATTGACGCCAAACTGACGTGCTCCAGCTAAATGAGTTATTGCACATCAGTTTACATTAATTGCACTGATGACATTAACCGTGATAATATGGTTTGGTTTAACTCGATCTGTTAAACGCATAACTATGTAGTGATGTTTTGATTTTATCTAAATTAATGTACCTATCCTAGTGCTATGGAGAGGGCTATGCTCGGTGTCTCTCTGCGGGATCGAATCAGAAATGAGGAGATCCGCAGACGAACCAAAGTTACCGACATAGCCCAGCGGATTAGCAAATTAAAGTGGCAATGGGCAGGACACAATGTTCGAAGAACGGATGGCCGATGGGGCCGGAAAGTTCTCGAATGGAGACCACGGACCAGCAAGCGCAGCGTAGGACGTCCACCGACTAGGTGGACTGACGATATAATAAAAATCGCAGGAACGCGCTGGATGCAGGCCGCTTCCAACCGGCCTTATTGGAAATCCATGGGGAGACCTATGTCCAGCAGTGGACATCCTACGGCTGATAGATATGGTAGAGACACTAACGTTAGGATCAACTTGCAGAATACGAGTAATACAGGTGAAGAACTCTTCATCTCATCTATTTTAGTTATATTTCCTCATGCAATATTTAGTTAAATTTCCTAATGCAGCCATTCGCCAAATTTTAGTTTTCGCATACAAACTATTCTTATTAGCATAGAGATAGAGTTCATAATATATTAAGTAATGTTATCCTGTGAATCTCAAGTTGACTAGAACCCGTAACGGTGTCTCGGCGGAACCGGTTCAATAGAGCTAGCAACGCAAGGAAAATAATACTATATTAGGCTAAACTTGTAGGAACAAACACGTTATTTTAATAAGCCGAAATTGGCGGAAAGCAAAAATAAACGTTATAGTTAAACTGTCAGGACATATCATAGGACTGATCACGTTAATTGAAAATATAGTCAAGTTCTTTTACATGAAAGTAAGAATTACTTAATCTCTATGATCAATGACCTCTGAGCTAAATTATACTTAGTATAGTGTAGAAGCGCATGGCAAAAAAAATGATATTCAATAGAGATAAATCCTGCTTCGATAATATTACTCACGGTCTCGTTTTGATACAGAGATCTTTAATTTTTTAAATGTAGGTAATATCTCACGTAAAGTTATCTATACCAATAAAGCGAATTAGGCGAATATTTTACCCCATTCAGAAATCAGTCGAGTTAAAATTCCATTTATAATGGCACACCGTTCTATACTTGCTTATGTTATAGGCACATATTAGGTAATAGATACTATATAGTTACGAAGCCGAGTGCCAGTGCACTAAGCCTTTACTAAAAGGATTGGATGTTGGCACGCACAAATGTTAACTGAATACACAATACACTCTCATTGAATAAGAAAAGAATGAACTGTGTTTAAGGGTCAATGGAAAGAATGCAGCCAGTGCTCGAGTTCGTCGGCGTTAGATGTTAGCATAGATGCCAATGATAATACAAGATCTTCTATTGTGCGGTGAAAAATGTACTTACCGAGTAATTTCTCGTAGGTATAGGTATCATTCTTGCTGAATGATCTTGCCAATACCAAAATCCTTACTAAGATAAATCTGAAAGTATGTATTTGTTTTTTACTTTTCACACGCAATAACAGAGTGTTGGGTCCTGATTTTTGGCATGGATATAGTTTACGGAGAGTGTAAAGTAGGCTTCTTTTTATCTTGAAAATATTAAAAGATATATTTCATTGTATTTTATTGCTAAGTACAACTTACTATTCAATCTGTGTAATAGACTGTGTTACTCACTGTCTTTATGTATAATTCGGATTTAAATTGCTTTCTCAATGTTTGAATTATTCCTTGATTCAATGGATCGCTCCTCGATCAGAAATGTATAGTAATGTGATGCCTGCATAACTCGGAACCATTATTACTATGAAATATTAACAACGGGTCGGTCGGAATACGAACTTTGAATAGCAACTGATGCAAATATAACCTCCGTTTTAAGGTCGCCGGTCACGCTGTTTCCACCGAGGAATGTGCGTTATTCTATCGTCCCTACTGAACTACTGGACTGTGGACCTTAATGTGTCAACCGATATTGGAATCTAAAGTTATTAATAACTAAGTTCGTATAGGCCAGTTAGCTATAGCCAACTCTGGTGTTAGTTCCTAAGCCTCCTGAAGACCTCCGACGTGGTTAAATCCTACTAATATTATAAACGTGAAAGTTTGTGAGGATGGATGGATGGATGTATGGATGTTTGATACTCTTTCACGCAAAAACTACTTAACGGATTGAGATGAAACTTTGCAATAATATAGCTTATATATCAGAATAACACATAGGCTATAAATTATTATGATATATTGCGTACCTATGCGGGCGAAGCCACTAGTTAATTATAACCAAGACATACAAATATGAAAAAATCATATCGTACTTTAAACTTGAGAGCACAAGTGGTCGACAGTGCTGGCCATTATTTGACTTGGACTTAGAATGACTTGTTTTTGGACTTGGGCTGGAACTGTGGATGTTACATTATTATAACTTCATTTTACCTTAAAATTATAAGTAAATAGGTATCTGCAAGGCAAGCGTGCTTCACCTTCGACTCCATCTTTGCTTAATATAACATCAGGCAAGATGTGGTCAAACGAAAACCTATATTTTGTTTAAAAACTTCATATTGTTCTTAATATCTTAATCATGAAACGGGCAAATCCGTAAAACCTCAAAATAAAAGGAAAAGAAAGATGTACCTATGTACTCGTATGTAGTTTGTTGTTGTTTTCGAATTGCATGCAATTCGACTTTCACATCGGGCCGAAACTCCTAATCATTTGTTCCATCGCGTATGACGCCACAGAGCAAATATCTACAGAGACGGTGCGTACTGCGTGCTCATAAATTCTTTCCTCGTGAAGTGTCTGAACAATTTGTCGATCTTTAAAATAGATGATAGCTTGGAAATTGACTATTTCCAAATATAATATAACTTTTTTTCTCGGAAGAAAGTAGAGATAATATGAAATATACTTACCTTGTTTGAAAGCAAAATGTATCACTCAAAACATTCACTTCATAAATTGATTTGGTGCCACTTTGCTTTATTGTAATGCCGAATGCGAAAGAATAGTCTATATAGGATCAAGTTTTTCGTAACGTATTGCGATGACAATACGATACGAAAAACTTGATCCTACTTGGCATTTTTTCTTTCGTATTATATCCTTCTTGACGTTTAGATTTTTAGGACACAATTGGCTACTTTTATAAGCTCTAATATGGCTCGCATAACCAAATTAATGCTTGAATAGTTGAATTTTTCGTAACGCTCAGCGCGACACCAATAGCTCATCTCTAGGTATCTATGGTAAAAGCTCCCAAAGCTGTTATTATCTGCCGGTCACAATAAAACGACTATAAAAGCTTTCTAAATCGATCGTGATGAGAAAGTGATGCAACGTCCCGAATATAGATTTGTGATGCGATCATAAATGTAAGAAATATAGTTTTTATTTTAGTAGCTTTATTCTTCTCGTCTTTTTATATTATTTTTCTCGTGTTTGATATAACCTATATCAAACACGAAAAAAATAATTTCGTGGCGTTCTTTTTGGACCTTTTCTTCGTAATACAAGTGAGAGTGAAACGCAAATGTTTTGGCTAGAAAAAGTCTTATATTTTAAAGTGATATTTTGACTCCGTAACCACAACTATTCATCTATTAGTATAGCATCTGACTATATAACGTCGGGAGGATGAGGTATTTATTTATCTCGTAATTTTAGTGCGCGATTAGTCCCGTAGTATGTAATAATAATAGCATCTGACTGTTACTGTATTTCTCGAAAAGTACAAAGAAGGCGTTTTCAAAACGTCTTGTTTAAGTCGTTTTATACGTCTAGGACAATCTAGGTGAGTTCTTTAATGGTAATCTTGATTCTGTAGTTTTGTAAACTAACGCTATCTTGTAACTTTATGGAGCAAACGGTTTTACCAGTTTGCGAAATATGTAATTGTACTTACCAGGATAGGTGGGTGATTCTGTATGAAAACAAGCACGTGCGCTCTTTGTTTTTAAGAAATTAGTATGAAAATTACGTCTTTTTCAAATAGCATAGCTTAAACTCGGATTATAATTTATTTTAAATGTAATTTTACATTTATTAAACAGTTCTCCAAATGAATTTTAAGGAAATTAAAAAAATTACTTACCGCGTTACGTTACGTTTTGTCAATAGAGAATCAGGCCCCTGAAGGTATTTTAAATATTGCTTGGTTTTTGTTACATCGGTCTCTTGTTTTAACGTAACAATCTTTGTAGAATAACTCAGTTATTCAAATATTTTATTGCAATCTTACGTAAGAAACTCTTCGAAGAATTCATCACATTAGGTTAGGTACTGATCAGACAGGCAATAACGCACGTAATTTTACCTAAACATACCAACAACATGCATGTGTCGTGTGAAAATATTCCCACGTTTGTGCAAGGGCACGTTTTTATAACCATTCGAATTTAATTTATACATCTTAAGAATACATGCGTTTGAAAGTAAGAGTACTTTGCATTGTGTTTAACACCTCGATGGAAACGTGCTTTTCCTGGTTATTTTAATTGAAAACCTCGGACGTTGCCTTGTGCTAGTAAAGGAAACCTCGTAAATGTCTTCATCGCTGAAAAGCGTAGCGATAACTGAAGTTAAGCAACGTTCGGCACGGCCAGTCTTTGAATGAAAGACCGCGGGTGGCATTTACAATTGAGCGCTGCCGTGCCTCGGATGACACGTTAATTTGCGAATTCTAGTGTTTTAACAGTTTAGCCATGTCAAATGGCTTCAAAACTGGGCTAACCACCTAGCTTATACGCACTTACTTTTAGAGGTCTTTAGGCAGCTCAAAAACTCTGTTTTTACTTACGTGGAACACATGCCATTAATCTTAGGTAAAATACTTCCAAAATCTTGCATTAGATAGGCACTTTGTTGTTTTTTTTGTTAAATTAACAATTGGTTTTCTTGCAATTTACTTTCAATCACTTCGCAACCATACATACTACTTTGGCTTTAACCATTGACTTACTCGTAGTCTCGTACTTAGTAGTTACATCGGACTAGTAACTGTAGGTAATCTAATACATACCTGAGAAACACGAGCTCTTACCCGTATAGGTACTACCTACGATAATTTTGCAATGAGAAAATAAACAGCTCGACTTATTTCTTAGCAAATTAATGGCAAATGTAAAAATAATGTAATCACACGAGGATATTAATAATATTACCTACTGATACTTCTAATAACGTCAATTTAACTTTCTGAATAGGTACCTATGAAGATATAACAGTTACAGAGTTACGAATTGGTACAGACATACCTACACCCGGAATATACATATTAGGTCAGCGACAGAAACTTCAAACAAAATGTATCCACACGAAAATGATAATAGTTTTCGTTCACTGTAAAAAGTCATATTGAAGAGGTATTCATAGGATATTATTTTTCCGAAAGGATTTATTGACCACCGTTACAACACGGAACGAACTTACGCACAGACACGGACTCTACGCACATAACGCACAGAATTAAATAAATAAATAAATATTTTGGGACATCTTACACATGGCCTCTGACCCCAAACTAAGCAAAGCTTGTGATATGACTGCCAGAGACAGATATACTACATATACTTATTTTTAAATACATACTTATATAGATAGTAACTAAATAACACCCAGACACAGAGCAAACACTTATGTTCATCACATAAATATTTGCCCTGAGTGGGGATCGAACCCACGCCTCTTTGATCAGAAATTATGGGTCACTAACCACTGAGCCACCGAGGCAGTCAATTACGCAATGATAGTGTGATTGTCGATTTCATTTTCATTGTTGTGTCTGGCTGTCTCGATGTACCGTTGATCGTTGCAATCAATCGTTCAAACTAAATATAAAGCTCGGGCACCTTGCCACTGCGATAAATGTGCTAAAAATGCAACTGATACGAAAATTCAGAGACTAAAGGTACAGTTCCGTAGCCGATTGCAGCGCGCAGCAGACTGTCGCCACGACTCCGATTTCTGTTTTTCTATAAAATTCATTACGTAGCAAATGACAAGTCTGCTACAGCGCCTGTCTACGTGTCGCACGACGCGACACTATAGCATCTTAAAAGTCTTTGGAAACCCCATAAAAAACCTTGTTGTTTCAGGGAACTAAGCAGACATTTAATAACGGGACTAGCGACTTTATTTTATACTAGGTATTTAGGGATTTATCGCGCAATGTAATTGCTATTGTTATTTATTGCGTAGCAACTCACGTATTACCCATTAAAGTGTAGGCAAAAGTGTGATTCATAAATATTCATATTCCATAGATTCGTCAATCTAGGTAAAACCTTTGGTTCAGGGGCAAACCCGTCCTATGATTTTCCTTAGCACACTGGGTGTTAAATCATCATCATTATCGTGACGTCCACTGCTGGACCTATGAGTCCAATAAAATTGGCAAGAAGCGACCGCTTTCGCGTATGTTTTTTTTTTTTTTAAATTTTTGTTCTGGTTTGATCACACCCAGCCCAATATTAATCAGCTACGCGGTCTAGGATGTAGCACGCTTACCTAGAAAATCCCTGTTTACTCCTTTAAAAACGTCTACATTGTACTTGTATTTAAAAACAAACACCCAAAATAAATGTCGATTTTGAAACTTATCCCCCAGAGCAGAACTCACTGATCTATTTTGGAGTCATACTGGGGAAGTCCCTTTGCCAAATGACCGCTAAGCGGTCGCGTGCAAACATTATTGTATTCCTGATTGTAAAACAATGTTATTGGTGATATAACTGGACACCAGAGATCCATTAATATCCCAGAATGACGTGAGTGCTTCATTCCACAGAGTTTGGAAATAAATAATCATTGACTTCTTACTCGTATTGATTGACCGAACAAATTGATTGAAGATTTCACCCGCCAGCAGCCTAAGTAAACAGACAAACCAATAAGCAATTACTTCCACATCTTATGAGTCATGCAGACACCGTTGTAGTGCCATCGCGTGACTGTCTACCGTCTGTCAATTGTGAGAGCCGAGGCGCTAAACCCGCGGCAAAAAGCTCATTCTGTCGATATAGTACTTTCCTATACGATTTGCTGTTAGATAAACAGTTTTACGGCAAGATAAATCGTGACTCAAATCGATCGGTTTCTGTCATTTCTTGCTATATTGGCTTTAATTGTACCTAAATTAAAAATGAATATAGAATACTTACAAGGATATTAAAATCGACAGTGTTTTTTATTTACCAGTATAGGTAGGTAAATTTTAGCTACTCCAAGAAGTAGTTTTAAATAAATTGTATCGTTTCGTTATCTCCTTCAACATACAGCATCTATCACGATTCGAATATCATGCAATGGAATGGAATTTATCACTTTTGTGTCTCAGTTTTGTCTTTTTTGTTTACTCTCATCCTTTAAATTTCTTAAAAGTTGAGTCTTTAGGTTACATTACATAGCTCCGTGACATGACTTTATTTTCCTACAAAAATTATGTAAACCGCGTCACTTAACAAACTTTGTCGCGTTATGACTTATGACACAAAAATGTAGATCTATAGCTGATGACTGGGTAATTATTAAATCTATTGGGACTTTATAATTAAATCATTAGAACGGCAGAAAGTATGCGTAATGCGTAAATGGTCACGTCACGAGCGAGTAAGAGCAGGAACGAGCATTGAAAGTCTGCTTGTTCGAACGGGAGAGCATAATAATATCATGCGATTTTATGCGAATTATTTAATTGTAATGTTTCAAAAATTTGTTTCCAACATTTTTTTCTAAATTGGAGCATTTTAGCAATTGTACTTGTACATGGCTGTTTTTTATTTAGCAATTGTGCTTGTACATGGCTGTTTATCACCGGACAACGGACTGTCAATATACGAATGCCTATATTTTTCGCCGGATGGATGTCCGGTGCGTCTACACACAGCCATTATACAACGCCGCGAATCCGGTGAAAAAACGGTCCATTGTCCGGTGAAAAAAGGGTGTTTACAAGCGCTGTTATGCTTTAATAACTTCAACATGTGAACACGTTGTCCATTTGTCCACAGACAGTCCAGCACGGCTTCCCCCACAGAGCGTCGGCCCTCGCGTGGGACCCGCTCCTCCGGCTGGCGGCGCTCGGCACCGCCACCGGCGCGCTCAAGGTCTACGGCAGGCCCGGAGTCGAGCTCTACGGACAGCACTCCGACCCAGACTTGACCGTTACACAGATTAAATTCATCCCTGGTAAGTCAGATTAACTAATCATGTATAGCACTCTGACTAGGTAGCATGGCAAAGGGAATTTATCCAATTTTAATGTCAGTTGTCTTTGTCAATCCATACTTCATTTCCTCTTAGAGGATATAATGGTGGAAAGACAATTTGTCCCTTTGTCATGCTACCCATGCAGGTATACACAGTATGTTAACCTAGCCTGAAATAAGGCAAAAAAATCGGAAACATATCCTTGAATCCAGACGAATATTTTTATATGAAATGATTTTGCCAGCTTTAAAAGGTATAAGCATATTATTTCATGATAGAACGGATACATATTATTATAATACATTAAATGTTAAATAAGCACCTAAAGCCACTATGATTCAGTGGTTCCTCAAATGTATTAGCTGACCACACTGCACCGTTGTTCCTACATGACTGTAAACAATTTACATTCAAAACAAAGTAAGAAGGAAATACATACAAAATACACTGTTTATTTGTGAGTTTCTAAGTAAATACGGGCTTGTCAGCGTTTCAGCGGAATTGGACCCTGACATAGCAACATTGTGGCATTCGTCATGGGAACGTTTATTGTTATGTAACTTATTGTTGGAACAGCTGGTTATGGAGGACATTGGAATGTCCGAAATTCATATTGCAAATTATTGTAAAGCTGAACTCTCAGAACGTTTGGTCTGAAATGTTTCCGCAGAATCAATTTTTTGGATCCTTAGATCTATTTGTGTGATTAGACTGTTCATAAATTATCCCTAAACGCCGACGTTAGAAAAAATGCCACCACTGGACACCACCGTATACAAGGCATTCATAAGATCTGTAAAAAAATCGGTGGCGGCGTTACGTTTTAGGCTAGGGCCACTCGCGCCTTTGCGACGTGATGGCACATATTATACTTTCATACCATTATTATAATAAATGATGTCTAACAATTACATAATTTATATCGATAATAATGGTACAATTTTGTAGACGCTACTGTAGACACGCTACAACAGCTGACGATCAGACTACAGTATCGTCGCGACATTACCGCTTTTTATGTATTTCTTTGAAATAGATTCCATAACCAGCGACGCGTAGTCTGCTTCAGCGCATATATACTTGTCACCGGACATCATTGTAGTCTGGTGCTGTAGCATTCATTAGGCTACGAAATTGTACTTTGAGTACGTAGCATAATTATATCTTCTTTGCTTTTAAGCAGAAAAATTTACCTACTTTTCATTTGGCCACTGTAGCTATAAATTGTTGTATTAACTAAATGAAAATGGTCAAGTACTTAATATGAAAGATTAAACCGAACAATCGCATTGTTATAATACAAACAAGCTAAAGCATCGTTTATCGGCCTGTTATATCACTATCGGGGTTTAGTATCTATCTAGGAGTGGCCCGCAATATAGTGATAAGCCTCTACTATACAGACGTATACCTTGATATAGTAAACAATACTCGTGCATGATTGATCGCACCGGTATTGCTAGCCGTGACACCAAAATGCTGATCCTTTAGTTATATAAATAGTTGCTTGGTTATCTAAAACGTGTAACAAGTAAACAACCTTTCTTTTTGTGATAAACATTTCAAAAAAATAAAAAAGCAGTTCTCACAAATGGCGCTTCCAACAACGTAGTAGTTGGTAAAAATGATAAACATTCACTAATTCGGCGCCTTCGCAGAGAGCGTTTTAGCTTAATTGGCCAAAGCATCTGGGCCGGAGTCCCAGAGGATGCAGGTTCAAATCCTGCGAACGCGTCAATTTTTGAAATGTTTATCACAAAAAGAAAGTTTCTATACACCTAGTGTGTGAAGCACGATAAAAATAATTTCATTAAGTAAACAACCTGTTCTTTTCAGCACATATTCCAGAAATACACGGTACTACGGTACCTTGCACAGCTATTAACAGCTGGTGGACTTCCTACGCTGCGCTTGCAGGCAGATAGCCACTAATATAGATTATAGATAGACCATTTTTTTTTGTATGTTCGTCTGTCTTCTCTTCCAACACAAGTCGGAGACGTTAGCAACAAACACTATTACATCATCTTGCGATTGATGCAAATTTACTATGATATAGGTTGAGCAATACAAGATTTTACAGACGTGTATGCAATTTTCGTGGGGTTAGATAGACCATTATAATTAAATGCCAACTTATTCTCGTTCCAGGCACAGGCAGATTAATATCCCTCTGCGACGACAACAGCCTACACTTATGGGAGATCAACGAGAAGTCACTCGTAGAAATCAGATTCCACACGTTCGAGGGAAAGAATAAGAAGATCTCGTCATTATGCGTGGAAAGTTCGGGAAAACATCTGCTGCTCGGCACGGAGGGCGGCAATTTGTACAGCCTGGATATAAACACGTTCACACTCACAGAAGATGTCATTTACCAGGATGTTGTTATGCAGAAGTGAGTATTTTTATGGGATCTGATCTGTTTCCTATTACCTAATTTGTCTATTAAATGTTAGAGTAAGGACTTCAAGCAAATATTTATGCTCGGAGAGTAAGGATTGTTTTCATGTATGACTCATGATAAACGAATGAAGAATGCGTAATTAGCATCCCTATTTAGAGGAGTATATGTGTAGTGAAATGATGCTAATGAGATCTGTTTCTGTGAAATTTCAAGGTTACAAAAGTCACCCCAGAATCTAACATCACCTCGTTCGAAGATGCTATCTTGCAAATTAAAAAGGTGTTATAGGAAATACTGGTTAGCGATGGCCGAAAGCTTGCTTTTTGATATAGTTAACAGAGTAAGTCTGCCGACCTCTTCTGATGTTGCTGCCCCCGACGGGTTCCATTTGTACCCAAAACCCTGTACCCAAAACTATATTTACCACTATGTACTGTATGAACCCCATTGGTTTTTCTCTTCTGCTTTATTTGGAGTAAGTAAAAAGATGATCTGGGCAAGATGATCACATGTAGTTATAATTCCAAATACTAATTCCAGTTGCCCAGAAGACTTCAAAGTGAACCCAGGCGCAGTGGAGGCAGTCTGCGAGCACCCCAAAGTCCCCAGCAAATTATTGATCGGATACAACCGAGGCTTAGTCGTGTTATGGGACCGCGGCACGGCTGCCCCGACACATACCTTCGTCTCTAACCAACAGCTGGAGAGCTTGTGCTGGAATGACGACGGTAAGATGTTAAACCAAGATTCCTTTTATATTTGACCCAGGAAAATCCTTTATGGGAACCACTGGCTTGGGGAGACCGGTGGTTATGTGGGAGTCCCCGCTGAACTTGGTATACCCACTAAAAACGTAGGTTGTTTCCGCTCTGTGCGGTGCGTCGAGGTTACGGGCACGTTTCAACACTCCTGGGCTGCATGAACATAATCCCTAGTAAACTACTGATTGGGAACAACCGAGGGCTAATTGTGTTAAGGGACTGCGCCACGATTCAAGGGTGCGTGATTGGTAAATCCTAAATTTAGTAAAATCAGCCGTATCTCTAATACATTTATAGGCCGAATCAATTTTCTTGGCGGCTATGAAGTTAGCCATAAGCTGCGCTAAACGTTACCCTCGCAGCTTCTAAGTAAGCTTCAGTCTGGATTGGGTACTGCGCAGCTTGTAGCTATTATCACAGCCCATAGGAAATGTTCCTGCATGTAAAAGTTGTCATTAACAGCTGTTGACAGATGGTGAGATGAAGTTCACGGGGTCAGCTAGTAAATGATAATATTGTTGGATGTACAGGTAATCAGCTTATGATTCAGACTATAAAGTTCATGTCTGTAGTGCTAAAGCTGATGGAGATGAATGTGAGGAGGGACGAGAATGGATAAGATTGGAAATGAGTATATTAGGGGAAGTTAGTATGTAGGAGGGACGAGAATGGATAAGATTGGAAATGAGTATATTAGGGGAAGTTAGTATGTAGGAGGGACGAGAATGGATAAGATTGGAAATGAGTATATTAGGGGAAGTTAGTATGTAGGAGGGACGAGAATGGATAAGATTGGAAATGAGTATATTAGGGGAAGTTAGTTTGTAGGAGGGACGAGAATGGATAAGATTGGAAATGAGTATATTAGGGGAAGTTAGTATGTAGGAGGGACGAGAATGGATAAGATTGGAAATGAGTATATTAGGGGAAGTTAGTATGTAGGAGGGACGAGAATGGATAAGATTGGAAATGAGTATATTAGGGGAAGTTAGTATGTAGGAGGGACGAGAATGGATAAGATTGGAAATGAGTATATTAGGGGAAGTTAGTTTGTAGGAGGGACGAGAATGGATAAGATTGGAAATGAGTATATTAGGGGAAGTTAGTATGTAGGAGGGACGAGAATGGATAAGATTGGAAATGAGTATATTAGGGGAAGTTAGTATGTAGGAGGGACGAGAATGGATAAGATTGGAAATGAGTATATTAGGGGAAGTTAGTTTGTAGGAGGGACGAGAATGGATAAGATTGGAAATGAGTATGTTAGGGGAAGTCTGAAAGTAGCGCCAGTAAGTGAGAAATTAAAGGAGTGGCAGACTATCTTGGTATGGGCTTATCGTGAGAAGGCAGGATAGTCATGTCACCAAGAGAACTCTTAAAATGATGATAAGCGGCAAAAACGGGAGGGTAAGCCCAAAAAGAGTGTAGATTAATTGTGTGAAAAATGATTTGCGAGAGGAGTTGATGATGAGATGACGTATGATAGGATGAAGTGGCGAAATGAAACTTGACCCCACCTAGTGAGATGAGAGCAAGAAGATTATGATGATCTGTTGTCCTAATGCTTCAACTTTCTCGTTTCCAGGCGAGCACTTCACATCGTCCCACAACGACGGGTCGTACGTGACGTGGGAGGTGGCGGGCGCGGCCTCGGACCGGCCCCTGAAGGAGCCCATCACGCCGTACGGGCCCTACCCCTGCAAGGCCATCTCCAAGATCCTCATCCGGTCCAGCATCACCGGCGAAGAGATCACTATATTCGCTGGTACGTATATCATATTGTATTTACCGAATTACTTAATAAAATGTTTATTTTATTATTTTACTAGCTTTTGCCCGCGGCTCCGCAGGCGTGGTATTTTGACTTTTGTGTACAGGAACCTTTTATCGGGATAAAAAGTAGCCTATTTCACTTTCCAGCCTTTGTATTATATACATGCCAAAAATCAAGTCAATCCGTTGCTCCGTTGCTGCGTGAAAGAGGAACAAACCGACAAACTTTTCGGATCTATAATATTAATATGATTTTTCAAAAAAAAGAACAATTACGGTTCAGCGCAGACTAGCCACTGACCACAGTCATCGGTGGTGACCGTGGCCGTGGCCGTGCCGGCGCTGCCGCTACATCCGTATGTATCGCGGACACTACTGCAAAAAAATCAGCTGAACTAAAAAGAAGTTCATTGACTTTCGACAAAATGTATAGAACAGCTTATTTTCTTTTTGTCATCTCAGAGTTGATCTAAAAGTTGTCCATATCGATGACTATATCTTCCCCTATGTAAAAGTAAATAATAATAATAATAAATAACTACTAATAATAATAATAGTCCGTCGACTGCTCACTTTGCATCGCATGCTACACCCGCGCTCGTCTGTCATGAGACTGTACATTCCGCGGAAGTGTGGTGGCCGAGGCTTTTTAAATGCCAAGGACCTCCACAACCGCGAAGTATACAGTCTCCGGGATTATTTCCGAAACAGCGGGCGTGGAATGCATTGCGATGTGGTGGCAGTTGACACAGGCCTCACCCCGCTCTCCCTGGCGAAGGAGAACTGGCGCAGGCCATCGGTGCTCAGCACCGATGATCGCAAGGCGGTATGGAAGAGCAAGGAGCTGCACGGGCGGTTCTATCGGGCCCTAACAGGACCCGATGTGGACCTGCTCGCGTCGGTGGCCTGGCTGCGCTTCGGAGACCTCTTTGGGGAAACCGAAGGTTTTGCCTGTGCAATTGCGGACGAAGTTGTCATGACGAACAACTACCGGAAGTATATCCTGAAGGACGGTACGGTCGACATTTGTCGGGCATGCCACCGTCCCGGAGAGTCACTAAGGCACATTACTTCCGGTTGTTCTCATCTTGCCAACGGCGAGTACTTGCACAGACATAACCAAGTAGCCAGGATTATCCATCAGCAACTTGCTCTTCGATACGGCCTTGTCGAGTCTGAGGTGCCGTACTATAAGTACGCACCGGCGCCAGTTCTCGAAAATGGTCGTGCGTTGCTCTATTGGGACCGCTCTATCATCACGGACAGGACTATTGTCGCCAATAGGCCTGATATCGTGGTGATCGACCGGTCCCAACGCCGGGCAGTGCTCGTCGACGTCACCATTCCACATGACGAGAACCTCGTGAAGGCCGAGAAGGACAAGCTCAGCAAGTACCTTGACTTGGCTCACGAGGTTACTGCCATGTGGGATGTGGACTCGACGATCATTGTCCCGATAGTCGTTTCGGTAAACGGCTTAATAGCGAAGAGTCTCGACCACCACCTTAAGAGGCTCTCGCTAGACGGTTGGGTCAAGGGTCAGATACAGAAGGCGGTCGTTCTGGACACGGCGCGCATTGTCAGAAGGTTCCTCTCTCTGTAGGCCCAACCACCGGTAGCTTGAGCCCCGCCCCGCTGCCGGCGGCACTCTAGGTTTAGGTTTTTTTATAGTATTTTGTTTCTTTTATATAAATATTGTAAAAAAACTTAGATTTAAGAAAATAAATGAATATGTATAATAATAAATAAAACGTTTATTGTTCCAAAAAAGTTGTGCACTAGTTCCCACAATAGGGTGACCTGTGTCGTGGGACCTAGGCTCTTCCTTATTATGCTATCTAAAATTACAATACAATTACTGTACAATATTACTAGATAAGTAATTATTATTAGCTAATCATTGTAGTTATAATTATAGTTATACAACAAAAGAGACTAAAATAAAAAGTGTCACAAATGCGAACACATAATAGTATATGTTTAGAACTCCCTAACCAAAACTTGTTACATTTTCCAGGTGGCATGCCACGCGCGTCATACGGCGAGAAGTACACAGTGACAGTACAGCAAGGGGAGAAGAAACACGTCGCGTTCGAGTTCACATCGCGCGTCATCGACCTGTTCACCGCCCCCAGCGTGCCGCCGGACGGAGCCCCTCTACAAGACGAGAGGCCGGCCACGCCCGCTGACATACCCGCCGCCACCGTCAACCAACCCGCCGCTACTCTGGTAAATACATCTTTATATATACTAAGCGCCACACAAGTCGGCGGATGAGAAGTTAGCTACAGATGATACTTCGCCGTGATTCGCTAATTATTGCGTGTGTGCACAATACCGACGCCGCATGGCATAGTGGTGAGTACGAGCGTAGGGAGCCCGCGGCAGGCATGAGGTTAGCGGGTGGGTGTCCCGGCGTCTCGTCTCTCTGGCTCTCGCATACCTATATTTCGGCTTTTGTGCATAACTTCCCATCCGCCGACTTGTGTGGCGCTTAGTATACAAGAACATAAGGTATATCGCGCGAGATCGATTTATTCACCGCCACGTAGCCCCTGGATGTTGCAAATCAGTAGTATTTCGGAATTTTATCCAGTGAAACCGGTCTGTGCAGTTTTCTCATCATAGATTCAATTTCAATACGGAACTACTGATTATCACGTAAATTAAAAACATAAAGAATTTAAATCCAGATGGTAAACGTATATTTATTTCTTGCAGGTGGTCCTAGCAGAGGAAGAGCTGGTGGTGATAGACTTGACCGACGAGCGCTGGCGGCCGCTCCGCATCCCGTACCTAGTGTCGATCCACGCGTCCGCCGTGACGACCGCGCAGCTCGTCGACAACGTCGCCGATAACGTTTACGACAACATTGTTGCAGCTGGTGAGTCAATAGTTATGTACAAGGGCCTGATTTTTTATCTTCGGACGATATGGCCGTATACGGAACTTGTATGGAGTATTCGCAACTTCCTTAGACTACATAGAGAATCTCCATACAATCTGTCAAAGTTCTGTATACGTGCGAAGTTCAAAAAAGAAAATGCAGGCCCGAGTACGCGGAAATTATTTTCAAGTCTCGGAAGTTAGGCAAGCGTCTGTACATTTCAGATTCCGGGCCTACGCCTACATGCTTAGCGCGCGACTTGTGCCTAAATTACGAAACCTCAAAACTTTTACTACAAGTTATCTAATTACTTAAAATATCAATATGCTAACCTAGCATATTGATATTTTAAGCTGTCATTAATCCAAATAAGTTGATTGTAATGTACTGTATCAGCCTTTTTTAATAGTCCACTGCAGGACGTAGGCCTACCCACGAAGGATGATTGGGCCATATCCACCACGCTGGCCCGGTGCGGGTTGGTGGATTCACATACGCCATTGAATTTCTTCTACGAACATATGCAGGTTGCCTCACGATGTTTTCCTTCACCGAAAAGCCAGTGATGTGAAATTCCGTACATAAATTCCAAAGAACTCATTGGTACGGGACCGGGATTTGAACTCACGACCTCACGATTGTAAGGCGGGTGTCACTACCTCTAAGCCACCACGGCTCCCTCAAATATTAACGATATTTTTCGCCTCCAGGCCAACAACAGACCGAGAACATGTATTCGGAAAGCGCGTGGCCCATATCGGGCGGCATCGTGGAATCGCAAGAGATCACGGAGAAGCAACTCCTACTGACGGGCCATGAAGACGGCTCGGTGCGCTTCTGGGACGTTAGCGGGGTCGCCATGACGCCCCTTTATAAGTACACTACTGCTCAGCTTTTCAGGTGAGATGCTGAGGACTTTTTTATTTTATCGGATTATCGGTTTTATTAATAGAAGGTGTTAAAATATAGTAAGACTCGATTAGAGAGCCAGGTTTTCCGATTTTTGGGGAATTCCCCAAATTCCGGGGAATTCTATCGCCATTGGAGATGGGTCATTGAGATTAGATTTGTGGGGAATGGAATATTTTTTCTTCCCAATCCGGGGAATTAAACTTCGTTTTTTGGGGAATTAGGGATTATGGGCCTTTGGGATACCTAATTAAAGTTAATAACAGAAAATACTACGTGATTAAATGCTATGTCGGACTATAAGACAAAAGTTATTTTCTATAGGACAATGGCTGGGACTAAATTGTTATTGGAAGTGACCACTACAATGCAATCATTTTTCTCAAAATAAAAGGTTTTTTCTCACAATCAGGAATTGTTCACAGATTTTCTACTTTTCATCTAGGTAGGTACTTGATCTAAGTAAACGTTTCAAAGTCTAATATGTCATTATCCCTTTATTTTATGCAACGTTATAGCAATATTAATTATAGTAATTAATATTGCTCATTACAGGCATTTTATTAAGTTGTTACCCGTTAGTAACATCTAAATAGCTAAAATACATGTTTTTTTTTTATTCACTAGGCAATGTCACCTACAAAGCCTAAAGCTAAAATGCTTGCATTTAATGTTAGCTAATAATTTCGTCTTTTGCTTGACGCTTGCCAACCAAGTGGCCTGAAAAGATCAACTACGAGGTAAAAAGATATGTTATAAGCATGCTTAGTGAAAATAGTTATTTATTTTGGAAAATATATTTTGGTTGCATTGTTTTAGGTGTAATATGCATGCAGCAAAGATCGAGTTTATGTTTATTTAAATTGATTACATTAACTTTATGTTACGACGTTTGGCTTCAGTCTGTTGCCGTTTTAATTGCGATTTAAAAAGAATGGTTTTGTCATAGATTCTACGCAGCATTCTGTTATTTTTATTTAAGAAATATATGGTTTTGTTTTGGTTTTATAAAAATTTCTTATGACGTTTTAGGTACTTGGATAATAAATAGTGCCATCGAATAGCTTAAAAGGAACGGGTGTCTCATGTTCTAAAGTTACAAGTAATGTTTCAACGTCATCAGACTTCAGTCGACAATTTCGCCGTATTTCTAACCATCGACTCTCAATCTTAGATGTTTCTTGTTATTAAACTGTGACAGAGATAAATCCCGATTAATTAGGTATCCTCTAGGTAAGCGTACTACACCCTAGACCGCATATCTGCTTAACATCAGGCAGTATGTAGTCAAACGCAAACTTATACGGAATAAAAAAAACACTTTTTGTTTAAGATCTATAATGCCATGCCAGACTGACAAACATACCTTTTATCAGCGAAAAAAAAATGAACAAGAGAAAGGGCAAATAGAACTCATTTACTATAGTTATTGTTTGTATAATCTATACTGAACTGTATATTTCCTTGCAGCGGTGAAGAATTAGGCGAAAACAACGACAGTCAGACGGACGACGAAGAATGGCCCCCGTTCAGACGAGTCGGCTCTTTCGACCCCTACAGCGACGACCCCCGCCTCGCTGTCAAAAGGGTAAGATATTATTGATCGAAACGAAAATCTCCGTTTTAAACACGGTGATTTTACTTTCGTATTTCCAGATAGTTTCATGTTGGTTTTCCTGTAAAGGTGGCATTCATCAATTAAACTCGACGAAACTTGATACACAGAGACATCAGAGATCTACCTCTATCCCATAACCTTCCAAACAAAAATGTATCAAAATCTGTCCATTGGTTTTGACGACAGACTAGGAATGAAACATACTGACTTCTCAGATTTTCCACTTTCTTCCTGAAAGATATAACCTGAAGCTTTTCAAAGTCATAGTGAATACAGAGCCACAGACTTATCTGACCCAGTTGCCGAAAGAGGAACTAGCGAGCCATTTTTAAAGAAGGAAATTTGAAAAAAATGCAAATTGATGGACAAACTTTTTTTTAGGTAATCCTGTGCCCTCTCTCTGGAATGCTGACGGTCGGTGGCGCGGCCGGACAGATAGTCGTCGCTAGCCTCAAGAACACGCCCAACACTACAGAAGTCAAAGTAAGCTGTTACTACCTACTTTTTTTTCCAAACGATTAAATAAATAGAAATCATATGTTAGTTGAAAATTGACCAATCACGCTCGTAAGAGCCAAGTTCTCTTAGGTGACTTAAATTTCGATAGCGTTATGCCCTCACATCAACGGCAAGTATTCTAAGCGACGCTTTATTTCGTCAAAAAAACATAAATTAATATTGCCGTAAGTAATATAAATCACAAACCGTACAGCATACAACGTCTACCCACGTCTACATCAAGACCCCAAGATCATGACCAAGACCAAGACCGAGATCAAGACCGCCATCTTGGGGTCATCATCTTCATCTCCAACAAAACTTGGGGTCAGCATCATCATCATCATCTCCAACAAAACTTTTTTTTGGAGATGATGATGATTGATGAGTTTTGTTGGAGATCCATAAACTCCATAGGGGAGACCTATGTTCAGCAGCGTACGTCCTATGACTGATGGATTGATAGATGAATATATATAATTATTCAGCGCCCCGCCGCGCTTTGCCTATTTTTGATGACGCCCTATGTCATCAAAAATAGGCAAAGCAAGGATACGCCAACGATATAATAGTAACGTATTTTTTCAGACCGTGTCTGTAAATATAGTGTCCGACCGCGACGGCTTCGTGTGGAAGGGCCACGACCAGTTGTCACTGCGATCCGGACCGCTCACGTTCCCGCAAGGATATCAGGTAATTTGCCATACTTTTAAGGTTACGATTTATAGCGCCCATAGCGTAGTCAGACTGGCCACTACAAGATCAGGACGCCAAACGCTTTATCAATAAAACCCGCCCAAAGCCTTTATACCTACACATATAACGCCAGTGGCCAGTTGTATTGTGCGCCCTGCAACAGGTCATTCAAAAACAAGTTCGGTTTTGCGAGCCATGTAAGAGTTCATAACCGCTAACATCTAGCCAGGGATCGCCATTGACGGACACGTCAAGGAGGACGATATATAGACTGGCCGATGCGGTGTACAAAGCACTCTTAAAATGCTCTGTATGAGATGACTTGATGGCGGCGTGTGTGTCTATAGCGACATACTCGTTTGCAAGTGAGTCGTTGGATCGTAAATATTTTGATGTTTCTGTCTTACACTCGTTCAGCGTACGAAGTCAACCTCAGCTAAAAATTACGACACCAGAACATCTGACAGGCTAGAATGTGTGTTAATGTATTGTTCCCATTGCAGGCGAGCTCAGTGGTGCAGCTATCCCCACCCGCGGCGGTGACGTCACTGTCGGCGCAGTGGGAGTGGGGCGTGGTGGTGGCGGGCACGGCGCACGGGCTCGCTCTAGTGGACGCCGTCCGCGCCGCGCCGCTCACTCACAAATGCACCCTCAACCCGCACGGTACGTACTGACAGGGTGTTGTGACGTCACTGTCGGCGCTGTGGGAGTGGAGCGGGGGGTGGCGGGCGCGGCGCAAGGTCTCGCTCTGGCGGACGTACTTCTTACTGTGTGATGTGACGTCACTCCTGCTGGCGCTAGTAGGAGCCGTCCTAACTACCGTTTTACATGACCACACGCCTCTTCCTTCCGATAGTTCCGATAAACGTTGCTCAATATCACTCCAGCGCACGCCGCAAGATTATCTATCAAGTCTGTCCCCCTAGACACGTGCTCTTAGGGGGTTTTCTAGATGATTCATGTCATGCTGTAGTATCACTGTGGCAAAACAACTAAATCCGTACGTATCAAACGCCTGCCTTGAAGATTGAAGAATAATCGGTGACTTCATTTTCGGTCACAAATACCTATCATTTCTGCGAACGTTATCTTTTTTTTTTTTTTAATCTGATTTATTATACTGGGGCTTTAGTCTCGAAGCGATTATGCCAGCCCCGTTTTACTAATGATAAGGTACATTCAAAAGGGATTTGAGTCCCTACGCTGAGTGAGTATGTCCGAGACCATGGCATACAAGGTCCTCGCTGCATCGCTCATGGGTGCAGCTAGGATGCCTTGAAACATGCCAACGTCTCGAGGATTAACTCCGTACTCCCGCATCATAAATGTTCTCATATCCTTGCTCCGACCACATGCATCGAGAAGATGGGAAACATCCTCATGGCTTCCACAGAGCGAGCAAGCCGAAGATTCAGCCCTACCCATTAGATGTTCAAAGTTGTTAAGTGGCATGTGGCCGGAGCGAAGTCTATGCGCTATCACAATATGACATCTTTTTATGCGGACGTTTGCGCACCACGGTATTCGAGGAGGTTCAGGCTGCAAGGTTCTGTACCAGGCTCCCTTCTCAGAACAAATATCAATGAAGCTATGTTTCCATTTTTGGTACATCCTAGATTTGAATTTAACTAAGATGTCCGTATCTTCTGGCAAAATAAATACTTCCGTCCCATTTGAGCTGGCCTCCTTGGCTAATTGGTCTGCGACCTCATTTCCCCGAATACCGGTGTGCGAGGGAATCCATTGCAGTCTCAGATTTACACCCTTATTTATGAGATGCAACGCCTTCCTTATTATTGCATATGCTACGGTAGCACTTTTGGCACCAGAAGCGCATCGAACTATATGCTGTAGAGCACTTCGGCTGTCCGTTAGAATGACAACCTTTCTAATGTTATCTGATTGTGTTATTATATAAGATAAAGCCTCTGAGACTGCAAATAGCTCTACAGACATTATACAATTATTATAAGATACAATTTTATATTTCTCTTCCACATTGCGACTGGGAAAGTAATATGCTGCCCCGCAACCATTATGTGATTTAGATCCATCCGAATATAATTTGTGAAAATCTTTATATTTTGAATTTAGCATATGTAGCGTATGTGTTTTTAGAACTGTGGAGTCATATTTATCTTTTGCCTCTTCGATTCCTTCTATTTTAGTTTCAATAAAATCGATATTAATATCTGACATCCATGTATCTAAACTAAACATTGTCAAAAGCTCACTTGTTTGCATTACTTCTAGTTTTGTTTCACTACGGACTGATATAAGCAGAGGTTGTTTTCTCTTCTGCCAATATCGTAGTTCACAAAGTTCAGAAAGTTTATCTAATGTAGAAATGGTCAATTTATCGGATAGGGATTGTATTTTTAAACAGTATTTAGTAGCTAGGTATTGACGCCTTAGATGTAACGGCTGAATACATAGCTCACACTCCATAACATGTATGGGTGTAGTTCTAACGAATCTTCCTATAACTCTCATTGCGGTATTTTGAACTCTATCAAGTTTAACTAGATGTGTTTTTGCAGCGCTATCATAAATAAAGCAACTATAGTCTATTCTACTGCGAACTAAAGCAATGTATAAACGCCTTAAATGTTTGGGATGTATTCCCCACGAAGCGCCAGCTAATATTTTGTGGATGTTCAGCATTTTCGTAGCTTTAGATCTGGTTTCGTTAATATGGGCATTCCATAACAGACATTTATCTAACCAAACGCCTAAATATTTAATGGTATCGACGGACTTAATTTGGCAGTTATTGATCTTTAAACTAATTGGGAGTACTCCTCTTCCTCTTTGAAAACCACACCATTTAGTTTTTGTTGGTGAAGCTTGTAGTCCTAATAAATTCAACCTGCGCACCATTGAATCCAATGTATTTTGCAGATATAATGCACCGCGTTCAACGTTTTTATTTTGAGTATAAAATACAAAGTCATCGGCGTATTGAAGTACTGATACATTATGAAGACCTCTACCTAACAAATGCGTTAATATATTAAAAAGTATAGCAGACATAGGATCTCCCTGTGCTAAGCCTCTTCCAGTCCATCTTACCAGTGCCTCATCCTTCAAGTGACTTTCGATTTTTAGACATCTTCTACTTAAAAAGGACCACAAATAGTTGCAGAATAGTGCTCCTATATTTAGGTTATCTAATATTGATACTACGACATCAACAAGTACTTCATTATAAGCGTTTTGTACATCTAAGAATACAGCCAGCGTTGTCATTTTGTGAGAGAAACCTATTTGGACTTTCGATACGAAGCGCACTATGCAGTCTAAACACGATTGACGTTTCCTAAAACCACTTGTTGTCGACGGTGTAATTTTATTCGATTCGACAAACCATTCAATGCGCTTACATATCATGGTGTGAAATATTTTACATATGCAGGATATTAGCGAAATAGGTCTAAATTTAGATGGCTGATTAGGTTTAGGTATAGGCACTACTTTTATATTACGCCACTGATCAGGTACTACTGAATTCTTAAAAACAGCGTTGAACAATTCAAGCAAAAATAGCTTACTGTCCGGAGGCAAATAATATATCATTGAATTTGTAATTTGATCTTCTCCTGGTGCAGTGTCCTTCTTTTTGAGACAGTTAAGTAGTTCTTGCATGGAAAATTCTCGTTCAATGCGATTATTTTTAGAACTAAAGGAAGGCTTTTGGGTAGGAACAAAATCCGGAGCTAAATTACGTAATAATTCTTCTATTTTATCTGCCGGAGCACTGGTTGGGTCTCTTTTTAAGCCCTTCATCCAGCGCATGCGCTGCCACATGTCTGAAGAGCTGACGGTTTCATCTATGTTAGTACAAAATTGTTGCCAACTACTGCAGCGCGCTTGTCTATGAATTCTTTGTGCTTCAGCAAGTTTTTTATTATATATTTCTAAATTATGTGGCGTAGGATTGTGTCTGAAACATTTTAACGCCAACCGCCGTTCAGCAATAACTTTCGATAACACTGGAGACCAATAAGGTTTAGGTTGAAAGTTTTGTGTTGGATCTGTACAATTTTTAATTATTGGTATACTTTTAGTTGCTGCATTATCTAATTTATTTATAAACAAATCATAGTTCAGCTGGATATTATCTTTATGTACCTCTACATTATCAAAATTGTTTCTCAGTGTGTCTGCGTATAGCTTCCAGTTAGCTAACCTGAAATTGCGACGTTTTACAAAGCTCCGGGCGCTCCGAAATTGCATAGAATATTTAATAATAAGATGATCACTACCTAAATTTTCTCGAGTTACTTGCCAATTAAAGTACACAGCGATGTCTGACCTCACAAAAGTTATATCCGGTGATGTTTCCTGCAAGATTCCATTAACTAATTTAGCTCTAGTAACTTCTCCATTATTTATTGATATGAAATTATGTTCTAGCGAAGCGTCAAGCAAAGCTTGCCCCCTACTATCATTTTTACATGACCAATTAGTATGATGTGCGTTAAAATCCCCCGCAAGTATCGTTTTTGAAGAAAATTTTGAAAATATATTTTCCCAGTCGCATTGAGTAGTTCTTACAGAAGAGGGACAATAGATCGATAACACATATTCTAGATTTTTGCAATTTAGAACCCTGACACACAGGACTTCTATTCCAGTATTATTCACTTTAATCGAACACCTCTGTATTTTTATAGATTTATGTGTAATTATAGCTACTCCCCCCCACGAGTCCTGTCTGTCATGTCTAAATATATTATAATTACTTATTCTAATATTTGTGTCCCTGTCGTCAAACCATGTCTCACTAACGATACAAATGCTTATCTTTTCTTGAGTCAAAAGAAGTTCCAAGTCCAGCCTCTTTTGCGGCCTCAAGCTCTGCGCATTCCACTGAGCAATACGTATGCATTGCTCAGCGGAGCCCGCAGGGCCTGACGCCGTCATATCGTTACGATTTAGGTTGTGGCTATCCATTATTATTGAAGAGGCCTACTACCTTGGTAAGCACTTCCCCGTGACTAATATACTTAACAGCAAATGAAATTAATTCCTGTACCAAAAACTTCACCATTAACTGCACTTTTTCTTCAAAGCTGTTCTCGGATAATATGATTTCTTTCGACTTTTTCAAAATTCTATAGAAATTATTTTTACTAGTGTTTTCTCCGTTATTTTCTGTGTTTGTTTCTTCCGTCATATTTTCTTCCTGTTCTTGATGCGCGACTTTTTTCTTTTTATTTTTCTTTTTGATTTTCCTGCGTTTTGTCTGCCCTATATTCAACACACTCTCAACAGATGGCTCACTACTATCTTCTTCGCTAATACATTGCTCCAGATGTTCACCAACTACAGTTTGTGTAATCCTCGCTCCTACGCTCTGGCTATATAATAATGGGTCACGACCTCTTTCTTCATATAACATTCTTTGTTGTTGAGCTACATTTATAGTGCGTTCGTACTGCTCCTCACGCCTATTGCTAGTCATCTTCAGTAGTGCCATTTTATAAGTGCAATTATGATGGCTCATCATTGAGCGTATATTCCTTTCTTTAGCATACATCGGGCATGACCTGTCTAGCGCCATATGTTTACCCTTACAGTTCACGCACCGGTAATGTTTAGTATCGCAGTTAGCATGCGCTTCCGCACATTTAGGACAAACAACACTTTTTGACGGACAAATACGGGTTGTGTGCCCAAACTTCCAGCATGACGAGCATTGTGTTACGGGGAACGTGTAAGGCTCAACCTTAAATCTACAATCGTACCCAACAATGTATTCAGGGAGGGTAGGCCCCTTAAATCCAAAGCGGACAGTTTCACTCTTAACCCATTCGCCCGATATGCCTATGCGCTTCAATCTTCTAACAGACACTATTCGTTGTTCGCACTGAAATGCCTTCATCATCTCTTCTTCCTCAATTTCTAATTCCACGTACTTCACTAGCCCATACGATATTCCGACCTCGCTTGTTAAATGACAACGGAAACCCATCTCTGATAAATTATTATTCTGGATCAATCTTTCAGCTTCTTCTCTCTTTTCAAAGGTTATTAAAACACGATATGGATTTTTATATTTTATTTGAGTGGCATCATTTATATTCTCGGCCTTAAGAAGCTTCGCTAGTCCTACTTGCTTAGGCAACAAGTTGTATGATGATACACTAACCTCATATTTGTCATCAGTTACTCTATTTCGGTTATTTCTGCTGGCTAGCTTTCTCCCGGTAACCAAGGTGAAGTCGTTCTCGTTATCTCCCATCGGGCGCTTAAGCGTCTTCGGCCGGTTAATAAGAGCTGCCGCGCCGGCTGGCGTGGAATCGTTCGATGCCTGCCCGCTCGGTCGCGCGATTTCGCAATTCAAGGAAATATTGTCTTCACTCATGTCACTACTGGGCCGAGGTCCAGGATGGACCTCGTCCATTGTTAATGTCCTAATCCCTCCCGATCCGCAATAAAATTGATAAATCGATACGGATATAAATAGATACGTGCACTCGCTATGCAGCGCCGCGCGCGACTGAACGTTATCTTATGTTCTATAGTTCTCGAATGTAACATTTTTGCTCATTGCAACTAATCTCTGAATATTGGATAATAAACTGTCTCGTTTAATCTCATTCAGATCACTCGGGCGCGGGCGACACGCCGATTTCCCGCCGGAAATCGTTCAAGAAGTCCCTGCGCGAGTCGTTCCGCCGGCTCAGGAAGGGACGCTCGCAGCGGCGCGCCACCACGGCCGCCAGCCCCACCTCTCCCACACAGGTATATCTATATAATATATTTATATATATGCCCCACGGAAATCATTCAGTAAGTCCCTGCTCGAGTCGTTGCGACGGCTCACAGCTCTACAGGGTCACTTATAAAACACCTACAACCTCGTAGGACTAGATACCTAACGTCATAAACAACATCGTGCGTAAACTAACCAGCAGAAAGTGAACTGGTATCACAACTGTCACAATCAAAATGCTCAGAAAAGTGGGATTTATAAAAATCAAACAGCAGCACTCATCGAGATGAAAGAAACTTACGCGTCCCTTTCTAACTCGTGCTGTAGCAAATATACGCATTTCTTTCAGAATATCTCGATTGACGTAGTAATACCTCTGTTTAGAGTGGTTTCGCACTACGTCCGAAATAAATCCGTCTCGAAGTCTGATCAGGAGTTATAGCACAATTTTATTTATATGGTAGTTCAAGATATTCGTCATCCGATTTCTAATAACAGATTTCAATGGGATTCGGATCAGATCCGTTTCGGACTTAGTGTGAAACTACTGTTACTCTGTGTTTCGCCTGTTACAAGTGAACTTTCTCCTTACAGCCACCGAAAAAACCTCTAGACAAGGCGATATCAGAAGCAGACGCGGAGATAAAGCCAATCGAGCGCGCGGTAGAGGCGCGCTCCACCGACGACGCGTTTGGTTCCATGGTGCGGTGTCTGTACTTTGCCAGGACATTCCTTATCAATAGTGAGTACTCAAACATCTTACTTTCTATTTGTTGATATTTGTGTATAATCTGTTTTTCTGCAAACTTCAATAGATATGTAACCTGTGTTTTCTATAAAGATCAGTTAAAATACATATAGTCCATGGATGTAAGATAGATAGGGATGGGTCATAATCCCAAGCCACGTTATCTGAATAAAATAACCATAAAATGATGTCAGCCCTGCTCATAGCTAATAGAACAGAAGTGACATATGACATAAGTGGCATTAGAACTACTTTTTAAATGTCACATTAGTATTTTTGTGTAAAATGGTTAACAGCTTCAAGGTGGAGCTTGTTTTTTTTGAAGACAAGTGACTTAACTGCTGTTATATTGTACTATTTACACATAGTACACCCATGGTACTGTGTGCTTTCTGATTTCAATGTCTTCTTGAAAGAGTATTTACATGTAAACGCAAATTTTCTACACAAACAAATTACATCATAAATATCAACAATTAAATATCTGACACAATTTGGGCCTATCACCATGCTTGACAATATGGCATGACATGAGGCAATATAATTATGACGTAATGCAAGCTTACGGCGAATAAAATATGTTATCGTACTGTCTGTTAAAACTATAACATTGCTTTTCAGGCAAAGCGTGTTCGGTTTTATAATAGTTAAAATGTCTATCTCACCTAGCACAAATAACGTCAGCGCCGCGTGGGCGCTATTTCCCGTAGGATTTAATCTTAGTAAATTCATCAACATATTCTTTAGATATTCTATTTAGCTTTTCTGAAAATGTACCTATACTGTACACTAATTAACTGTACCTGTACTGTACATATTGATATTCACTAAAACACTGTATCTATATATAATAGTTAGCAGCACATCAGCACTGGTGGAAATATCTTTAGTCTAATGTGTAAAAATTGACAAAAAAAATGCCTATAATCAATAAATAATGGTAATTCTGGTCAACAATACAGCTAAGAAACTTCTATAGTTTATATGGGAGTTTTTCAAATAAGACCTCTTGGCTCTTTCGTTATTTCTTCTGAAGCCATTCATATAAATGAAATGGTTGTACGGCGCGGACGCTGTTCACTCCAAATACTTACGAATAAGATGTCATATCTACAGGGTAATCCAAAACTGGTATACTAAATCGAAAGGAGGTAACTGAGACCACCATTATGAACAATTTTTTCTATGAGGCCAACCTGGAATCCGAGAAAAAGAAATTAGCTCCTAAGATTCCCAGTCGCAATTTTGTATTTTGTAGGTTCGCCCATAGTAAAAGCTGTTCGTAAAGTTCGTCTTAATCATCTCCTTTTGGTTTAGTACAGGGCAAGTAGATAACCCTATGTATTATAAAAATTTACTAAGGGTATATTGATACTGATGAATAGAAAAACAGCCTGTATAATTGTGAAACAGATACACATTGGTCCTTCTTTACATTGTAGACGACAAACAGGCTGAAGACGAGGCCGAGTGTGAGTGTACGTGTCGTTTTGCTTCATCTGTCGTAGGCAAATTGCTACATCTGTGTTATTTTTACTTAGACTATTGGCTATGTTTCGTTGCTTGATTTGTAATGCGCTAGCTCGCGTACGGATTTGATTCAAACAGCAGCAATAAAGTAAGAAAAAATATTAATTAAATTTATGTATAATATAATATAATACATGGTTATTTTTAACCAAATGGCGTCCTTTTAGGGGCTTATTCTGTATATCAAAACTAACAACTTTAGTTCCGCAACCGACAAAACTAAAAAAAAAATCGTTCCTCCATAGAAAAATATCGTTCATTCGCGACAAAATGTATGGAACAGCTAGTTTTTTTTTTAGTTTTGACTAATACGCAGACTAAAAGTTGTTAGTTTTGATGTACAGAATAAGTCGCTAAAAGGATGCTAATTGATTAGAAATAAACCTGTATATTTATATTTTTTTATTTTATATCTCGCTGATATTCTATAGGCCGAATCAAATTGCTTGGCGGCTGTGATGTTAGCTACAAGATGCGCAAAACCCAATCTTGACTGAAGTTCATATAACAGCTGCGCGAGAAACGGGTTTCGCGCATTTTGTGGCTACCTTCAGAGCCGCCAAGAAGTTCAATTCGGCCTATAGGTACTCTGAATTCTGGAATTATCCATAATCGTACTTTTACCCAAGCAGAGTATATTTGCCGTAAACGTTATTGTTCTGCATAGTCAAAAGTTCGACGAGCTTGAATAAGTTGGTGACGTGCAGTCTCGTCATTTTTTAGCTCTCGAAGACTCGAAAATATTCTTTAGATTCATATTCAATATTTTTTCTCTCGAAGACTCGAAAATATTTTTTCGGGTCACGACGGTACCAAATCCGCGCGTGTGATAGTGAATTTGTCATTCTTATTTCATTAATTGGTCCTCTGTAAGTACATTATATTCAGCCTGTTTGCTGGTTATGATGCTATTTCCACAGCTCTGGCTAATTCACAGCTGAACATTCCACGCGTCACTATCGCTTATATTCTGTGAAATCAGCCTTTTTGTAATTCTGAATCAGCAACGAGAATCAAGCTTGGTTGTATCTTGGTTCATATTTTGCTATGAACTGTTCCATGCATCGTGCTGAAATGTCACTTGTGCCTAGTTTAAGGGTGCTATTTGTCACTGCCGCCAACTGCAACTGCTAATAGCACGTACAGCAGCTGTTTCTGACTTCATTTGTTTTGGCCACAGCTGCACTACTAGTTTGTATCAGCCGCTGCACGTGCTGTTGACATTTGCAGTTGTCAGTTTGACTCCAAATTGCACCTTAATTGTCACGTAGCTTTAGTTGAGTGTGCGTCCGAGTCTTTAGTTTAGACCACGATTTCGAAAAATATCTTGGCATCATCACAGTTTCAGTAGCCTAGGCTCCAAGAACAGTCATCATGTGCTGTGCATTCTCCCATGTAAAAGTTCAAAACAGTGTATTATATATGGTACGGAGAATTTGCTAAGCTATAATCATACCGCTTAAGGGGACTGAGACATCTGCGGACGCCGGGGACTCGCCGCCCGCACCTGTCTTAGTCCCCTTTGACGTCTCCCCCGGTGCCCCTGTACCGCGCAGGCGAGAAGTAAGTTAAGCGGTAGGATTATAAGAGCTTTAATAGAAATACGGTATAAAGATTGCCAATAGCTTTAATGGTCCCCTAAACTGTTGGTGTTATGAAAAGAAAATATTTACATATTAGTTGGTTTTCATTTATTTATCGTCTTTGGCCAATCTGATATTAGTGGGATTTCGGACCCAAAATACTTGACTTGATATCTCACAACATCTTGAATTCTCCGAGCAATATATGAACACGGACTATTTCGATAACCCGGTAAAATTGGCGTAAGAATTGCTATGTAGCAATCACACTATCATTGTAGTCACTATTAGAACATCTTTGCTTACATAGTTCCTGTCGACACAACCTATCCCCCTTCGTCTAAGTTTATATTAAGAATTAATTATGCAGCTCTGAGCTTTGGTTGACAGAGATATTAGCTTACTGAAATATAGACTGTGTTAATTGTATGAACACAGAAATACATAGTGCTCCTCGGATTACGCCATTAACGTAACAAACAAATTCATTGCGTTTTTGCGCCTTCAGTGTTTTAACCGTTATTGGCGAAATTTAGAAGGCAATTTTTAATAGATCTGTCAACAAAAGCTTTCAAAATGGACTACGTAATGAAGTATTTACTGAACGTTACAGCACAAATGAGCATACCGACGCTATGGGCCGGCACCAACAACGGAACAGTATTCGCATTCACACTCAACGTACCTAACAGCAACAAGAGGAAAGACGAACCTGTAAGTGTACACTGAACAATAGACCGATTCAAACTTCATGGCATCTGTGAAATTAGCTACAAGCTGCGCGAATCCCCACTCCTTGCGCCGCCATGAATAAGTTGTTGTTGTGCAATAATTTGACTCGTGTTCACAGACACCATTAAGTTTAATTCGACCTATAATTTTCATTTTAAGCTATAAAAATATTGCTCTCTATTCCTTAGCAGTTGAGAAATAAGTTCACATTCCACTAGGTACAACAATGCATATTAAAAAATGTGTTTAGGGCGCTTTCGCATTCAACTTGGACTTTGGAAGCTGCATTATTATTCCCGACACTAAACCAACCAATTTAAGTGAATTGAATTGAGTTCAATTGATCAAATAAAATGAATACTAAATCAAGCCCTGCAATTGGTTGCTGGCTATATGACAATTGAAGACTTTGTCGCGCAACTGTGTCATCCAAAATCAAAATGTTCTCGAAGAATCTATATAATTACACAGTAGATTTGCATAATTTACATGTATCTATTATTGTTTCGTTTCTTAGCTTGGCACGATTACCATGGTATAGGCTGCGTCACACAAGTTAGCGGAAATGAAGTTAGCTACAAGCTGCGCAATATTTTGGCGCGGCTTTGAGTGAGCTTCAGTCCGCAATATCCAATCCTGACTGAAGCCCACTCAAAGCCTCGCGAAGATCGGATATTGCGCAGCTTCTAGCTAACTTAATTTCCGCTAACTTGTGTGACGCAGCCCATACATCGAACCACAGGTCTATAATCTTATGTGTGACGTATTTATGAATGATGTAGGTGACGTGTCAACTTGCGAAAGAGATCCAGTTGAAGCACAGGGCGCCAGTAATAGGCATCACCATCTTGGACGGCGCTAACGTACCACTACCCGAAGCGTTAGAGGTAAGCTATAAAGTTAATATAAAGTCCTAAAGAAGTATACTGAGCGCCACACAAATTGAAAGATGGGAAGTTAGCCGCAGATGACACTTTTTTGCACGATTGTGACACTTCGCCGTGATTCGCTAATTATTGCGCATGTGTGCACAATGCTTATACAAATGGCAAAGTAGTGAGCTCGGGTGTAGGGAGCGCGCGGGAGGCACGAGGTTGTCGGGCGGGTGTGCGCCGGCGTCTCGTCTCTCTGGCACCCGCTAACATCTATATTTTGGCGTTTGTGCAGCTCTCTGCGGCTAACATCCCATCTTTCAATTTGTGTGGGGCTCAGTATAAAAAAGGTTTAAGCTTCTTTTTAAGCTTCTTTAAAGGTTAATGCAATGCATTTACATTATTTCATTTTTCTTTATATTTCACCACGTGACTAGCACAGAAATCTCCAAAACAATGTCCTAACAAAATCACTTTTTGACGATATTTATTGATCACTAAGAAAAAAAAATGTTACCATGTATAGAGTATAAGAAGTGATTTCATGTGTTTATTTTTCGTCTCTTATTGTAGAAAAGCACGAAAATCCTCAAAACATCTCTAAAGGACATGTCCACAAAATGTATGGAGGCTGGTATAATAATAAATCAAACATTCTAACCACAACACTCGTTACATTTCGAGAAAGTTCATATTTTTCTGAGTCTATTACAACAGTTAAAAACAAAAAATAGCCCTCCGATTTTTTTTAAATTAATTTTGAATTTATTAGGATAAATAAATATATTTGGCTAAATAGGTAGATTATCTCTAGCAACCCTGTTTAAGTAACCTCAAAATTGTAAAATAAAAGCATTTTTACCAATTAGACACACTTTTTCAGTGTTTTTTGTCTCATTGTACCTACTAACTGGTCACACTGGTAGGTTATACTTGTTAATTTTAGCAAATTAAGCAATGAATGTAGAAGAATCAGCTACGAATGCAAGTAAAATAACTATATAAGCACTTTATTATTGCTAAACTAGAAAAAATAATAAGCTGTATTGTTATTTTTCATACAATTTATTTTTAGCATTTAAAAAAAATTGGAGGGGTGAATAAATCTAAATTAAATAATTTTGGGAAGCCCATAAATCAAGCTGTCAAATGACGTATAATATATACAGTAAAAGCTCCTTATTCGCGCTTCCTTTATTCGCGCTTTCACTATTCGCGGATTAAAAAATTGCGACCCAATTTCTATATTCGCGACTAAAAATTTTTTTATTCGCGGATCTAATAAGAACATGCATAATAATAAAATTATTCCAATAGGTATCCAACCCAATATCCTTGTCAAATGGACTAATAAAAAAGTAAAATAGATCTTATTACAAGTTTGCCTAAAGTATGTTGTTAAATGATATCGCCGAGGCCTTTGACACAAGCCGCCTTTGCCGCGATCGGTGATTTTGAGAATGTAAACAAACAGAATGAAAGCAACCTTATAACTAAATAAATAAAGTATATTTTTAAATGTTGTTGTACCGTTTATAGTAAAAGCCTTTGCGTGTTTTATTGTTTCGTCTTTCACATTCGTTACAAAAATTGTGATCGAGTAACACGTCTACTGCACTCTTCCTAGTTTATAATGTCAACTAAAAAAAATGAGAAACTAGTTTCGACACAAAAAAAATCTGTGTTACCGCTTAAAGTGAAAATAGAAATGCTTGATCGTTTATGCCTTTCATTTGCACCCATATCACGCTCATTCAATGTCAACGAATCAACTGTACGATCGATAAAACATCCGAAGATAAAATAAGGTCGTCTGTAGCTTCAACTTCACTGTCAGCGAAAATTGTTCGTGATTTAGCAATATAAAAATGGAAGTGGCGTTGTCATTATGGATCGAAGACCGCAACCAAAAAAGCAATCGCCTAAGCCTTAAGATAATTAATTAAAATGTTCAAAAACTTCAATGAAATTATTTTTTTACGTATTTGTTTTTTTTTTATTTTGTCACCTAGGAACGTATCCCCTATAATCCCATATAAATTACCATTCCGTATTCACGGTTTCTGTATTCGCGGCATATTTATGGAACGTATACCCCGCGAATAAAGAGCTTTTACTGTATATTATATCATATTGGTTCGATTTTTCTCTGAATAATATACCACTTGTGGACGTCACCTTTAACCATATTGATCCGTTATTTTTTACAATAGGAAAACAACATTTTTCTTGCTAATTTACCCATTTGTTTGTCATGATGTTGTCATGTTACTTAAAAAAATGTATTTGTCTTGTAAAATAATAAAATGCATCTAATTATAAACTCCAAGAATGGTATCCCCTGCATTCGCCCTAAAAACTAGTGTAAAAAGGCCTTAATATAGGCTTGCTTACTAAAAAAATATAATTAGTCCGTCAAATAGATAATCAAAAAATATTAGGCACGTATTTTTTCTTTTGTCTATTTAACAAAAAAATATGAAGATATAGCTCGTTAAATTTCCGCGTGACGTCACTAAACTGCTACAAATGTACCGGTACCGGGTAATGACGAGCCCCATCTCTCAAATTTGACAAAGTTTGATTGGCAAATAAAAACATACGTGTTCAATATGCTTTAATAATCTAACTAACGGACTAATTATAATTATGATTGTTATACCTAGTAAACATCTCTATTGTCAGCTTCTTTCCCTTGAACAGTGTGAACAAAGAGTGAATGTTGTCAGGTGGAGCGCGGCGTGGCGGCGCTGCCGGAGGGCGGGTCGCACCGCGTGTTCATCACGTCCGAGGAGCAGTTCAAAGTGTTCACTCTGCCGTCGCTCAAGCCGCACAGCAAGTACAAGCTCACCGCGCACGAGGGCTCACGGGTAAACATACTATTTTATCTCTTCTCATACTCTCTTGTAAAACAAAACATATTAGCGAAAGGGGTTTGAACATTTGTGGGGCATATCCACCCGCCGCCGCCATTATGATATTTTTTCAAAATTTCCGCGTACGGTGAAAGTAGTATACAGGGTTATTCCTAATCAATTAGCATCCTTTTAGGGGCTTTTTCTGTACATCAAAACTAACAATTTTTGTTCTGCAACTTTTTGTATATTGGTAGGTATACAAAGATCTGATATGATTACCTTTAATAGGTGTATACAGCATATTAAAAAAAAACTACTTAGTAGTTAGACATATTTAGTTGTTACACACTATTATCACAATTAAGAAATACAAAAAAAGTTATGTTATTGAAAATCAAACATTAAACGTCTCAGGTAGATACTTGAGTATCTTATTTTTGAAAGCGGTGAGAGAAATATTAAAGATATGAAGGTCATCCGAAGTAGCATTAAAATCATCATAGTTACGACACAATCTTGGTGTCGGAGAGTTAAGGGCTAAGTTGGGCCTAGTAGTTTGTTGCCAACCCAGGATTCAAGAAATTATGTGTCTGGGGTAGCGACAAGTAACACGCCAAGATATATCTCTTAAGAAACCGGGACAGTCGGAGAATCCGTATTATGAATCGCTTTGTGAAGAAAAGTTAGATCACGGATCTTTCGTCTATCACGCAGGCTGCGCATTTTGAAAAAACCTAAGCGATTATCATAGGGACTTCTGTGAGAATAGGGGTTTCCAGAACTGGTGCAATAAAATTATAATTTATGCTACACAATAACTAAATAGCCTCTTATAATGTTTCTAATATTGTGACAATTACTAAATACCAGGTCAGAAGAACAGCATTTTCATGGTTCGAATGCGGCAGCGGGGCGGAGAAGCACCGCGAATGGTGCCTTCTCTGTCTCACCAACCTCGGGGACTGTCTGGTTCTGAGCCCTGAATTGAGACGGCAGATAAACGCGGCTGCTGTCAAGAAGGAGGATATCAAGTAATTACCGCTCTTATGTCTAAGGCACAAGATTCATATTATGTATAGGCCGAATCAAATATATTCGCGGCTGTGATGTTAACTACAAGCTGCGGATAGCCCAATCCTAACTGAAGCTCACTTGTTGTTTTTAAACTTTCGCGATTTGAACACATAATTATTATATACTACGGGACTAATCGCGCACTAAAATTCTATCGACACTATTTTTCAAGAATAGTTCGTGAAGTGGTGTAAATCAAAAAACATAAGAACATTCAACCGGGAGGATGGATTTAAGTTATCGGCGTCGTGGAATCCTGTTGTCAACAAATGCAAATCGCGTAGTGTAGGTAGAAGGACATTGTTAGATACCGTCTGTGTTGTGTCGTAGTGACAATTTTTCAAGTTCAAATTGAATTGGCGGTACCAGCTGTTCTACATTCCAGTCTACCCGTGATCACGGTCGATGCAACTCGGCCGAAACGTCGGGATGAGGAGGTATTTATTTAGCTCACTTATAGGCTGCGCCACACAAGTTGGCGGATGTGAAGTTAGCTACAAGCTGCGCAATGTCCAATCCTGACTGAAGCTCACATAAAGCCGCACGCTGATTGGCCACTGCGCAGCTTGTAGCTAACTTCACATCCGCCGACTTGTGTGGCGCGGCCTATAATAGATGAGCGAGGATTGGATTTCGCGTAGCTTGTAGCACATTTCACAGCCGCCAAGATGTTTGATTCGGCCTATATAACTGTTATGTCTAAACTACAAAGTCTGTAATTTTGTACACGATTTACCATTCTTGTTCCTCTTTATGTCTAAACTACACACTGTAATTTTGTACACGATTTACCATTCTTGTTCCTCTTTATGTCTAAACTACACACTGTAATTTTGTACACGATTTACCATTCTTGTTCCTCATTATGTCTAAACTACACACTGTAATTTTGTACACGATTTACCATTCTTGTTCCTCTTTATGTCTAAACTACACACTGTAATTTTGTACACGATTTACCATTCTTGTTCCTCTTTATGTCTAAACTGCACACTGTAATTTTGTACACGATTTACCATTCTTGTTCCTCTTTATGTCTAAACTACACACTGTAATTTTGTACACGATTTACCATTCTTGTTCCTCTTTATGTCTAAACTACACACTGTAATTTTGTACACGATTTACCATCCTTGTTCTTTAACCAAACCTCTAAACCTTACAATATTCTGTTTCAGTGGTATTTCAAGTCTGTGCTTCTCGAAACGAGGTGAAGCTCTCTACTTGCACTCTTCATCGGAACTTCAAAGGATTTCTCTCTCCGCGAAAAAGGTATATGAAATGTGCCCTTGACTTATTTTCTCGAATCTCGGCGTTATGTCACCTAATGAGCGCTTGTAACCGAGCACTTTGGCATTGCGTGGCGTTGTTAACGGTTTGCAACCACCTTACGACTAACTAAAACGCCTGCCCACTACGGTGCTTGGGCAAAGTTTTGGCTTGGACACTTGTTTTGCACGATTGTGACTATAGGTACTCATACTCTTTATTGATAACAACTAGTTACAGGTCATTAGTTCATACTAACATATTTTAGCAAACATTATAGTATGACTCATTATTCTACTATATACAGGGTTATTTCTAATCAATTAGCATCCTTCTAGGGGCTTATTCTGTACATTAAAACTAACAACTTTTGTTCTACGACATTCGTCAAAACTCAAAAAACATAAATTATAATGATATTGCGTAAATGTGCCATAATATAACGATAAGTGTTAAGTAAATAGGAAAAATCTGCCATCTGCGAGCTATTATAGAGTGCGCTTAAGAAATGTCAAAAAAAAACCACAAACCAACTTATAGCGTTGGCGGCGCCACCTGTGATACCCGTATTAGACTCAATCAAGGTTATCACTCTATTGAAGTTTTAAGAACTTCTGAATATTGACGAGAGTCAATTGAGCGATAACCTGTCTAATACGGGTATCACAGGCGGCGCCGCCAACGTTATAAGTTGGTTAAAAAGATAAGCACTTCACAAATTCGACGCGAGTCAGGACTGCGAATTGGCTCAGTTGGGAGAGCGTCGGGCTAGTGTTCCGAAGACGCAGGTTCGAGTCCTGCATTCGCGACGAATTTTTGAAATGTTTATCACAAAAATAACTCTTTGAGATAAACTTAGTGTGAGATGCACTATAAAATCAATATCATTTCAATAAAATCTTCAGATTTTCTCGATCGACCACAATCTCTGTGCTTCTGAAAACCTTTGAAATAACAATTGTATGTTTGTAGGTGACGGTGGCGCAATGCCACATAATCCTGTCGCCGTGGGCGGCCGCGCTTAGAGGGCCGCCGGAGGAACCCCTGACCAACGGAGAACACAAGGTGAGGATTTATTTACAGCCACCTGACCCTGAAAACTTCGTATAGACCGAATCATAACATTGTAATTTTTAAAAAAAGTTTCTTTCTTTTTTTCTTGAGTCGGAAAAAAAAACGCAATTTTTTCATACATTTTATAGATTCTGACACGGTTTATGATCGTAGCTAACTTCACATTCGCCGACTTGTATGATTCGGCCTATACCGTGTCAGAATCTATAAAATGTATGAAAAAAGTCAAATTTTTTCATACATTTTATAGATTCTGACACGGTTTATGATCGTAGCTAACTTCACATTCGCTGACTTGTATGATTCGGCCTATACCGTGTCAGAATCTATAAAATGTATGAAAAGAGTTAAATTTTTTCATACATTTTATAGATTCTGACACGGTTTATGATCGTAGCTAACTTCACATTCGCCGACTTGTATGATTCGGCCTATACCGTGTCAGAATCTATAAAATGTATGAAAAAAGTCAAATTTTTTCATACATTTTATAGATTCTGACACGGTTTATGATCGTAGCTAACTTCACATTCGCTGACTTGTATGATTCGGCCTATACCGTGTCAGAATCTATAAAATGTATGAAAAGAGTTAAATTTTTTCATACATTTTATAGATTCTGACACGGTTTATGATCGTAGCTAACTTCACATTCGCTGACTTGTATGATTCGGCCTATACCGTGTCAGAATCTATAAAATGTATGAAAAAAGTCAAATTTTTTCCTACATTTTATAGATACTGACACGGTTTATGATCGTAGCTAACTTCACATTCGCTGACTTGTATGATTCGGCCTATACCGTGTCAGAATCTATAAAATGTATGAAAAAAGTCAAATTTTTTCATACATTTTATAGATTCTGACACGGTTTATGATCGTAGCTAACTTCACATTCGCCGACTTGTATGATTCGGCCTATACCGTGTCAGAATCTATAAAATGTATGAAAAAATTCAAATTTTTTCCTACATTTTATAGATACTGACACGGTTTATGATCGTAGCTAACTTCACATTCGCTGACTTGTATGATTCGGCCTATACCGTGTCAGAATCTATAAAATGTATGAAAAAAGTCAAATTTTTTCATACATTTTATAGATTCTGACACGGTTTATGATCGTAGCTAACTTCACATTCGCTGACTTGTATGATTCGGCCTATACCGTGTCAGAATCTATAAAATGTATGAAAAGAGTTAAATTTTTTCATACATTTTATAGATTCTGACACGGTTTATGATCGTAGCTAACTTCACATTCGCTGACTTGTATGATTCGGCCTATACCGTGTCAGAATCTATAAAATGTATGAAAAAAGTCAAATTTTTTCCTACATTTTATAGATACTGACACGGTTTATGATCGTAGCTAACTTCACATTCGCTGACTTGTATGATTCGGCCTATACCGTGTCAGAATCTATAAAATGTATGAAAAAAGTCAAATTTTTTCATACATTTTATAGATTCTGACACGGTTTATGATCGTAGCTAACTTCACATTCGCTGACTTGTATGATTCGGCCTATACCGTGTCAGAATCTATAAAATGTATGAAAAAAGTCAAATTTTTTCATACATTTCATAGATTCTGACACGGTTTATGATCGTAGCTAACTTCACATTCGCCGACTTGTATGATTCGGCCTATACCGTGTCAGAATCTATAAAATGTATGAAAAAAGTCAAATTTTTTCATACATTTCATAGATTCTGACACGGTTTATGATCGTAGCTAACTTCACATTCGCTGACTTGTATGATTCGGCCTATACCGTGTCAGAATCTATAAAATGTATGAAAAGAGTTAAATTTTTTCATACATTTTATAGATTCTGACACGGTTTATGATCGTAGCTAACTTCACATTCGCCGACTTGTATGATTCGGCCTATACCGTGTCAGAATCTATAAAATGTATGAAAAAAGTCAAATTTAATCTATTAAAAAAAAGTTTGTAATATTTATTTTTTATTAAATGTATCCTGTTTTGCAATATTTTACTGCATAATTTGCTAATAAGAGTTCCTTTTTAATTCTAAGCTGCTATTAAGTACCTGTTTAATCCTTCTACTTCACGTTATCTTAAACTTTTACCATCTGGCACTCCGCCCACTCCCTTCCCCTCCGGTGCAAAGAAAACCTTACCCTCATGACTCCTTCTGCCCGCTCCGAATTATTTTACGGAAGGTCCTTTGCTTTCCAAGCTGTTCAGTTATGGAACGCGCTACCTGTTCCTATTCGACGTGCTCCTTCTCTTGCTGCCTTTAAGGAGCAAGTCGTAGAATTTTAGTTGCCTCCATGTTAGAAAGTCATTTTTAGTTGATTTATTATATTTATTAATGTGTTTAGTATTTTTATTTTAAGTATTAGTATGTGTTTGTATGCTTTATTATTTAAATTATTGTGTATATTTATATGTATGAATATATATCTTATGTATATTTATGACTCTTTATTCAAGTGTATTCATTGTTTTAAATTAATTCGCCGTTAATGTAAGGACGTTTACCTTCCTCTATAATTCTTTCCTCTCTTAATCAGGTTGCCTGGAAGAAATCGCTCTAAGCGATAAGGCCGCTGGTTGTCGCACTATTTTAATTATATTGTACTCTTTTATTGTTATATTGTCAATTGTGTGAACAATAAAGCGTTTTCTATTCTATTCTAAAAGTGAAAGTCATTTTTCCTTTGCTACAGACTCGTAGCTATTTTTTAAATATTTCACACGAGCGCTAGACAAGATGATTTAGAGTATTATTTAGTAGAGGATAAAATTGTAATTTGTTATATAGGAGGAGCCAGTAGAAGCCCCACACGACGTGACGGCGGCTTCAGCCGATATCACGGTAGACTCGGTGCGAGACCACACCAACGCCGCGCCCGAGCCGCCGCAACCAGAGCTTAATATTAATTTACAGGTAAACTAACTATAATAAACTAGCTGCCCGCCCCTACTTTGCCCGGGTATGATTGCCTAAAGAAGACAGATTTTATAAGTATGGTGCCTAAATACCTACCACATAATGTAGGTATGTGAGTTTATTATGAGTGTTTCCACTCTGCCCCACCAAAGCGCCCCACTGGTGGGGCTGTGGCTGTCCCACCAGGGGTGTCGCATGATTTTAAATTAAATTATTAGTGCCATGAAGTGCGAATTCGACTTCAAAATTTTAATCGTTATAACGACCCACCAAAAGAACGAACAGAATAAGTGACGACATTAAATCCAAAATATTAAGAAGATTTTTTTGAAAATATAATATTGCCTATGTCATCACGGCTATTACGAGCAAATGTGTAGTTGTAAGATATTGGGCGTTAAAATAATGACACATTATTTAATGCCCAACTATTTCATTGAAAATATTTCTCATTTCATGCTTTTCCATAATATCATGTACGGAATTTGTTTAATTACTTAGTAGTCATCATTCTTTTAGTGCTTGTTTCGACAAAAACAAGTGGAGACCTGATTTGAGGAGGCTGCAAATCCGGTTGAATATGAGCGACTAGAAAAATATTTTCAAGTTGAAAGTATACTGCGCTTCCAGGATAGACAGTTATTTTTTTACGCATATCATACGCATACCTCGGAAGCAACGAAAAAAAAAATTTCGCTATTACTTTTTAATCAAAAATTGGCTTCGGTGTAGAAGAGAAAGAGAAAATATCTTAAAAGCCTTACATCGTATGAAATGATTTTAATTTTATCGTGCATCCCACACTAGGTTTATCTCAAAGAGTTATTTTTGTGATAAACATTTCAAAAATTCCACATCTTCATCATATTATCAAAATGTTGGTACCAAAATAAAGTTCAAGATGAGCGCCACACAAATCGACGGATGGGAAGTTATGCGCAGAGCACTGCGCAAAAGCCGAAATATAGGCAATCGCGGGAGCCAAAGAGACGAGACGCCGGGGCACACCCGCTCGCCGACCTCATGCCTCCCGCGAGCTCCCTATGCGACGTTAGAATTGTGCACACATGCGCAATAATTAGCCAATCACGGCGAAGTGTCATCTGCCGATTTGTGTGGCGCTCAGTATATCAACTTTACAATTTAAAATCTGTACTATTATTTTTATATCACCAATTGAAACTTACGGTGTTATGTTACATGAGTAATATATATTCGGCCCGTACACCGCCCATGTAAAACAGAAAACTTATTATCGCAATACCCGTGTTACACCGCACCATGGAACATTCCAGAACTCGCAAGTGAACACGAGCTCGATGGTGATCAAGACGACCACTCGCACGACGACCAACGAGAACGCCGACGGCACCACCACCACCACCACCACCACGACCAACAACGCTTCAGAAAACAGTCAGTACCTTTGTAACTAACACACGCTTGCTATAGGTATCGCCACACAAGTCGGCGGATGATAAATTAGCCGGTGACGATACTTCGCCGTGATTCGTTAACTATTGCGCATGTGTGCACAATGTCTACGCTAGTGGCGAAGTAGTGAGCACGGGCGTAGGGAGCGCGCGGGAGGCGGCGGGCGGGTGTGCCCCGGCGTCTCGTCTCTCTGGCTCCCGCGCATACCTATATTTTGCCTTGTACGCAGAATTCTTCGCCTAACCTCCCATCCGCCTACTTGTGTGGCGCTGATTATATAAACCCTAGGGCCGTACGCATCACGACATAAATATTTAAAATTTCTCCAAATGTAATTCTCACGAAGCTTGTCCTGCTGAATAAAATAAACATGTCTACCTCGACATAATAAATCTTAGTGAGGGGAAGCCCCTCTATAAACACTCATAATGTTAACGTTATTTTGTATGTAGCCAAATCGCCGCGATAAGTTCGTATGGGCCGGGTGGCAAGCCATGTTGTCAGAGTTTTTAAGCCGCCTGAAGGCCTCTGACATGGCTACACGGTTAAAACAACTGGGGCCTACAATATAACGTGTCATCCGAGCCACATTGCCGTCCGCAAGTTATAACACCGTTAAGCCACAGGGGGTCATTTTTCACTTTTAAACACATCTTATAGAGTTTAAAATTATCTATCGGTCACTGTAAGAATAATTTTTATATCGTTTATAGTTTAGAAGATATAAATTGTGAAAACACCGCTATTGAAATTCTTATTTCTACTTTACAAGTCAATAAAGTCGTCATCCAACAAAACATAACTATGAACCGCTATGATCCCATAATTATTTGAAAACATCATTATTCTACAAATAATAGCTTACCTTTAAAGCCGTTTTTGCAAATAATTGTCTAAATCATAGTCGAAGTACTTTCTGTCTAGTCCCGCGTTTTTCGCTGATACCCAAAAATTTGGTTTTGTGGTTTAACGGTTTTTTAGGTTATAGACGGCAGTACGGTAGCGCTCATTTGTAAATGCCACCCGCGGTCACCCATCCGAAGACTGACCGTGCTTAACTTCGATGATCGCTAACGAACATCGCCGCTATAATATGCTCATAGCAAGTCGTGCTTCCGACATTTGCAAATAGTTTTTTCGCGACGTCGTGATACGTGGGACCCTATGGTATTAATTTCTTTATAGATACAGCAGGCAAAACATATCGTAGGTAATCAAAAAAGATTTAAATTTAAAAAAGCAGTGAATTGTTTTTTTATTGTAGGATCTATATGGAGTAAAATTTGTCCAAAATTTAACTGATGTCTTAGAAGTCTGGATTTTGAGTCTGGTCTATATATTTTTTTAAATTTAGCTTAAAACATTAACGTTAGTTATTTTAACTCAAAAGTTGTAAATCAAAGCATATGCAAAATGTTTTAGCATGTAACAAATTTTTAATAATGTGCTATTTGCTTTCTAAGTACATTTTATGTATAATTTATGAAAGTTTATACATATTTCAAAATAAAGCTTTCTTAAAGCAAACATCGGAATACGAGATGCTGGATTTTTACAAACTTATTTCTTTATTTCTTATCTCTTTTTATGTAATATAAAAAAATCGTTCCCAAAATGTGAGAAGTGAGAACCGAATTTCAAACTATAAGTACCTTGTAAAAATATTATCTTTTATTTATTATTTTGAGAGATACTCCTTCACAAGATACTTTATAATTTGCTTTAGTTTCTACCGACCCAAGGACGAATCCGAAGCACCGCCGCCCTCGGCCTCGCGGCGACTCGAAATCGTCTCAGGGCTCGATTGAGAGGATGGTTTGATCCCATCCTCCAACCAACCACCCAACGCGATCCTAGAGGTTCTAGTTTCACCCAATAACTTACCCATCTGCGGTGCTTCATTTCCACGTAACTGGGATTGTTTTTATTCTTTTTAAAGTGAAAAATGTGAAATCTTTTTGTGAATCGTTACCTTCTCAACAATTTGTCGTTTAGCTTGGTCTCTTATCCTTTTTTTAAGGTGTCTGGCCGTGCGTCTAAAGTCATAGTCAACACCGTCCCTCTCTATCGCTTGGGTTTTATTGATGGTTGTCCAATTTCAATTCAATCCTGTTGCAAAACCTGTTGGGAAATATGTTTTTTTTTCCGTTTCCTGAGAGGCCTAGCCATTTTCTGATTTTATCAAAGATTTTATCTAAAATCTAATGCCTGCCCTGTATTGGTTGTTGTCACAAACGGGCTCACCGTTTGGTTGCTTGCCACAATTGGGAAAATAACTTTCTAAAATAAATTTTACGTCATCGTATTTGTAAAAATTGAGCGCAAACTTTGAAGAAGATTGGTCTTTACTGAAAAATGTAATCTATAAATTAATATATGTCAACATAAAATTAGATAATGCTATACAAAAACACTATTATGTCTATTCAAGAGAGTTATTGACCAGAGTCAACAACTCCCTAGTCTATAAATGTATAAATACACCAAAACTATTTTCCTTCTGAATATAAGTGTGCAAACAAAGTAGTGCAAATAGCAAATACAATTATTTTAATCTATTCTAAGTCAAAATAACCTAAAAGTTAATTGCTTTTTTTTCTTTCAAACCTTTATTTCACCTGTTTGTATAGTCCAGCGTCTTGTATTATCGACTGTATTCTCGACTAGATATTATTAACTCCCGCTTGATACACCTGTTTATATGTACTTGTTATGTTTGTATGTTTGACGGCCGCTTTGTGTTTTGTTTGTAGTCCTAGAGCACAGTCGCGAGGAAGGCGTCATCACCCGCATCGAGGTATCCCACACTTTGCTTTATTTTATACCTTATTCATTCAGAAATAGAGCCTAAAATTGCATGACTTTTTCCCTTTTAAAATATTCCTTTTAGTAAATACGTGAAATGGGTCTCTATCGTTTGTCTTTTTCGAACAAGTTTGAAATGTTGATAGGAGAAAAAGACAAAATACGGAGTTAATAAGCCCTACTGTGCGATTTTTAATAAAGAGGAATAACTTAATATACTCTTTTTGAGTGCTTTGCTAATTATACGGAGCAAACTGCTATCAGAAATATATGCAGTATTTTTATAAAAGTATGTGAAGTACATTGAATATATGAGTTTGTGGCATTGAAATATATATCTCAGCTTATCATGCCAAGCATGATCAGTGCTTAGCTTACATAATTACTTAAAGCACTAGATAAAAATTTATTAGTTTTTTGAACTTCTACAAGACTTAGTTTTTATGAGCCCTACTAACTTTCCATGCCTTTTGACTTTCTAATAACAAATATTTACCAGGCATTGTATTTATTAACCAACCTCGTATTCATACTAATACAGGGTTATCTGCTTGCCCTGTTCTATGCTGAAAGGAGCTGATTAAGACCAATATTTTGAACAATTTTGACTATCAGGCCAAATCGAAATTCAAAAAAAAAGCTCATACAAAGTTGCAACTTGGAATCGACAAAATGTGTGAATCAGTTGATTTTTTATCGAATTCCAGATTGACCCCACCGTAAAAGTTTTTCGTAATGTTGGTCCGAATCACCTCCTTTCGGCTTAGTACTCCACTTGTGGGTAACCTTGTATAGTGTTTTACTAACGACAAAAACATGTCCTGCGCAATGTTGTGGCGTCCGCTCGTGTACGTTTCCCGTCCAAAGGTTCAAGGTGATCACGAAATTATAACAATTATGTACCGTCGTCGTCGTCGGTTTAGTAGAAATGCGATGTGGGAGAGTACACAGAATAAATATCTTAAAAGTAATTTTGAGTCAACAGTTTAACAATAACTAAATTTCGCGTGTCCGAATTATGTTCTCGACGCCAATAGCGCTATTAAGAACCAACGTGTAATGTAGAAAGTGTCTTGATATCGTGTTGGTTTCCAAAAAAATAAATGAATAGTATGAACATTAGCAGCAGTAGTGATATTATTATTCCTGACCACGACCATATATTCCCACTTTTTATTATATCTCTAATAAAATCTAAAAAATGGTTATGCCAATGTGACTATTCGGTTTGCAGACAGACTTTCATTCAAATCATTAAAATCTACGTAAAATATAAGCATGTGTTTTTAGATCATTGTAGATTTTTCAAAAACCGATCGTTTTCGATAAATTTTAAAGGGGATCACCTCGGAAATAATATTTATTATGTGTACTTGGACCACCTCCGCGCATCTACTACATACTGCATCTGACGTCCTTGGGTACGATTTCAAAGTGAACATGATTGGTATAGTAGAGGGAGCGGTACACGCGCGGCCGCCACGCGCTGGGGAGAAGAACGTGCGCTGGTACTCATGAGCGTCGTCCACAGACGGGCACGGTGACGGTCCCGGCCGGGACCGACCCCAAGCTGATCCTGGAGATGTTTGACCGGCAGCGGTCGCCGCTCTCCGTGCCGGTGCCGCCGCCCGGCGCAGCCACGGAAACCAACTAGCTTCAATCCTATGTACAATTTTCCGGGAGCGAAAAGGATGACCTTTCGATGCGCATTCGCTCCTTATGAGACTTTTTCACTGTTTGGTTTATGTTGTATGATCAATGTTACGTACCTACATTTTTACAGGAGCGTAAAAGAACTGCATGTATTTGCGCATTTGCTCCCTGTACCGATCTACGAGACTATCCTTTCACTGTTTGGTTACGTTGTATGATAGCTAACAATAATAGCCTCTTCAATCTTACAGGCATCTATATGAGAGCGAAAATGATGACCTGTGTTTGCGCATAAATTTGCTCCTTGTGCCGATCTACGAGAATGTATCTTTCACTTTCTGATTTACGATACGTCATTGTTTACAGAGTTTTTCAATACCTATACGAGAATTTTTGATCATTCTCTTTTTCGTTTATACCATTTTCAACAGGATTTAATGAGATAGCTAATAATGAGCAAGGATTTTTTGTACTGATCCATGGAATATATTATTATTCTTTACTTATTTGCTTTTCTTCTTATCAATAAAAGCGATTGTTCTTCGCTAATTTTTTTACTAATATCGAATGGAGCGAATAGGGCAGCTATATATGAAAATATAGTTCCCTGTACCGAACCGCGAGAAATAGTCTTATCTCTCTTTTATGTTTCAAAGTAAATGAGAAAGAAAAGGACAACGCTTCACTCGCTCTACCGATACAAACTTTATTACTTCAGACCACTTGGTAAAAAAAACCTTGCCCGTTTCGAAAAAAAAATTAACTTACTAAGTTTTAACTATTTAGATGTCTGGTGGTCTCCCATGAACTAAATATTATATTGCCAGCCTGTTATCTCATGTCGAAATGAAGAGATGGTGATACTTGATTCTATGTTTTACTGGTTTTTATCTGCAATTTTCCCCGTTAAATAAACCAGCTGGCATATAGTAAATTTTAAACTTTCCCATTGATAATGTTTTAGCGCTTAGTTAAATATTTGAAAATACCTACGTTTTTTAAGTTTTGCATGTATCATCCGTACAACAGTGAAAGTAAAGTCTTGTAGTGTTGTTTGTTTGTTGAATAAAATAATACTGTAATCTACTGAAAAAATGACGTGAAAACACCGTATGTTCATATATTTAATACTTAGGTTAAACTAAACAATATTGCATTTTATGAGTTATTGCTTGCATGAATAGATGAATTTACCAGACACAAGCTAGTGTCGCTCAGGGCTCTTATCCGTCTTTCCGTTTATATTCCGTACTTAAACATTTATGAGATTATTTTAGAAAATTGTTTATTTTTTAACGTTGACATTTACCCTTAACTCGCGGACAAAATTGACGAATGTCGTAATGGGGCCTTATAGATTTTCTGCAATATACATTCGGTAGGGTCCGATCTATTCTAACAGTAGTGACGATGCCAATGCCGCAAGTGAGTACCAACACAACTGGAAGATACTTCTTTTGTATCGTGTTGGTTTTCATTAGCTCTATTTGCATCAATGCTGCGTTCATCGTGGTTCGGACCGTTTCTGATGTGTGTTGCCGGGAACGGGGACGCGGGAAGGATTGAAAAGAGTTCATTCAGTACAAACCCAAAAGCCATAAAACGTTTGCACTCGCAATACTGCAATGTAATTGTGGATTGTATATCAATCAATAATTTTAAATTTAAGTATAAAAAGTAATTTAGCAATTTTTAAGTTAACATTCATACATTCGAAGCGAATGTGGTGTGCCTATTTATTTCATTTTTTATATCGATGAGAATTGTATTTAGGTTAGAATTAGGACATTTGACAATTAGGTATGACTAGGATAATATTTTATAACTTTGACTACATTGCCCACGAAGGAGTTAGTATATAATTATTGTCCATTTTAATATTTTGATGTTGTATTCGAAACTACGGCATTTCATTTGAGTTGTATATTATTCGATAAATAATTGTGTTAAGTTAACAAAGAACGAATTGAAAGTTATTTTGCAATATATTTTAGCTTATTAAGTAAGAGATTTTAAGTATATTTTTGTTTGAGTTTATAATTTGAATTGTATGTTTTAAAGTTTTCTAAGGCAGCTGTTACTGTGTTTAGATTCACACCGGAACTACATCACAATTTGTGATAAGAGGGATTGATTTAGGATGTTTCTTTAGGTTTAAGTTTAAATGTGCCTGCCTATTTTATTTAGTGAACTCAATGATACTGCGCTGCGGAGTGCTTATTATATTAATGCGTGCATTATGCGGTCTGCCAAAAAAACTGTTCAATTCCGATGTCGAGGCAAAACGTAGAGACAATACGTAAATCCATTCGTGCAAAATCGGTTCCTCACAAGTATCACGAACACACCCTTAGAGCAAAGTGAAAGGTAACAAGTTTGTGTGTCGGTGTATACTACTTACCCTACATACGACTTGTAGTCTAGTTGAAGGCCGCATAGTGTTCCCTGCCTCACTCCATGTGATAGCTAGGTGGCGTGCCTCGCTGACTACCCGCTTGTGAAAGTATAGAATCGTCTTATCGCTTCTCGAAAGGTGCGTCGACACTCGAGCCTTATAATAATCTCTCATTACTTGTATCTATCAGATTAATACAATAGGCATGATAACTGGGTATAAAAATCATTATTATACTTAGTCCTTTAAATTATCAAAAAATATCGGACATGTATTTTTCTTTTGACAATCAAACAATAAATGACAAAGATAAACCTTGTCAAAGTTTGGGGGTTGGGAGTAGTGACGTCACTTCTCTTACAGAAGCCCATACATTTGTATGGCACTTGTGACGTCACGCAGAACTTTGACGGGCTATATCTTTATTATTGTTTAATTGACAAAAGAAAAAAATACTTGTCTAATATGTTTGATGGTCTACATATCTGACGGACTAATTATATTTTTTTAGGCACCATAATGCCTATTGTTTTGATAAAGACTAGTGAGATACGCAATCGAAAACATTATAATTATAGCTCTACATAGCGCCACCCAGCACGGCATGGCCTCGTCCGAGTAAGCTTCGATTTATAATAATGTTGAGGCCGCGCCATACAAGTTGGCGGATGTGAAGTTAACTACAAGCTGCGCTATCCAATCCTGACTGAAGCTCACATAAAGCCGCACGTTGATTGGCTATTGCGCAGCTTGTAGCTATCTTCACATCCGAAAACTTGTGTAGCGCGGCCTGTACAATTTTCTCTATGTATTGTGGCATTTTTGAATAAGTATTTGATACGAAATTTGCTATTTGTATCCCAACATTCTTACACGAAATTAAAAGTTAAGATTATTATACATTGTTGTGTTATTTAAATGCGTCTGTCTGTCAGTCACCAGGCTGTAGCTCAAGATCGGCCGCTACCCGTCCACCCACTGGCCTCACCCACTGGTGGGTGTAGGGTAATTCCTATTTACCCGTGTACCCACTGCGTCAAGTTTGGTATTAATTGTAAAAATATCGATTTATTTTGTCGATATTTTTAAAATGAAAAATAATTCAATAACTCAGTTGTTTATTAAAACTAACTACTCTCTTTACATATTATTTAGAGTATTTAGACCATGGAATAAAACTTATATCAAAAAAAGAACACAAAAAACCGGACAAGTGCGAGTCAGGCTCGCACACCGAGGGTTCCGTACAAACACGTTGATAAAATAATTAAAAACCTGTTTTAGCATGTGCTAATGAAGTTCTTTTATATGATACCTTACATGATACGATTTACTCACTTTGAATTTTGACCCCATATTTTGTGAATTTTGAGGCCCTATTTTTTTGTGATTTAAATAAAAATGTACAGTTTTCAGATTTATTCTACACTAGTTTTTACCCGCGGCTTCGCCGGCTTACGCAATATATCATTATAATTTATGGCCTATATGTTATTCTAATAAGCTATATTATTGCAAAGTTTCATCTCAATCCGTTCAGTAGCTTTTGCGTGAAAGAGTAACAAACATCCATACATTCATCCATCCATCCTCACAAACTATCGCGTTTATAATATTAGTAGGATGTGTACTCTGAGACAATGCTTCTCGCCAAATTTCATAGTTCTATGTCAACGGGAAGCACCCTGTAGGTTTTGATTTTTGTGAGTGCGAAATATGCGGTTTTTTACGACAAACGGCTCTAACTTTTTCAAACGATAACTGAGAAGATTTTCTTTTACACAACTGCAAGAGACCATATATATACGTATTCAGTTTAAATTTCAACTCGATATCTTTAGGCGTTCCCGAGATAAAGAGTCTCGACATACACACAGACGGACAACAAAGTGATCCTATAAGGGTTCCGTTTTTTCCGTTTGAGGTACGGAACCCTAAAAATAACAGAATTTATGTATTTCTGTTATGTATATTATATATATTCTGTATTTTGCTAGCAAAAAATATCCAGAACATGGACGGACGGACGGACGGATATCTGACGGTCTAATTATTTTTTTTAGTCGTCATGCATGCCTATTGCATAATGGAGGCAAGCGATCCCTTGATAGTTTTACCTAAAGCTAAGGAAAATTAAAAGAGTAGGTACTTAGAACAAATTAACTTTATTAATTAATATTTACAATCCCATAGAATATTGAAAAGTTAACAACGATAATTTTTCCATTGCCACATATACCAGTTTCGATAATATAAATAAATATAAAGAGATACACATCAACAAATAGACAAAATACGTAACCGAAAGAAATATTAAATGCGCTTTCGTTACGTAGGTCCAAATGTTGTATAATTTAGTATTTCCTTGACTAAGTTATACAAAATTTACAGCAAATTGAATCGATTCACGACTTTAATAAAAATATTGCAAAACATTAATTTCACAACAACAGTTCTTGTATTTTATTATATTTGCGTTTATACCACCGTCCTGCACATTTCCCATTGCACATTTGCATGTTTGGAAGAGAACTCTTACTGCCCGGTGAACTTCATCACATCTTCATCTCACTAATATGGTCTAATTGATGTTTTTATTATTTTCCGCGCAATTTTCTCTTTTTTTTTTCATTCATGAGAACCTTCTCCTGACAATAACAAACAACAAAGAATTAGCGTAATCAGTCCAGCCGTTCACGCGTATACCGTGACCAAGTGAAATAATTATGTATTAATTATTATACTACATAATTTTATACTTAAAAATAGACTAGGATTTTCCCGCGAGTTTGCTCCCATGCCAAAAATTAAGTCATTCTGTTGCTCCGTTTCTGCGTAAAAGAGGAACAAACCAACAAGCACACTTTCGAATTTAAATATTATTATAATAAGGATTAGGGCCCGATTCCGGTCTGGTCAAGGATAAGTGACTTTGGCGGTCATGAAGATAATAATTTAGTGCAGGCTGTGACCGTTGTAGTATACTTATAGTATAGGCGCTACACAAGTCGGCGGATGGGAAGTGAGGCGCAGAATGCTGCGCAAAAGACAAAATATAGGTATGCGCGGGAGCCAGAGAGACTCTCGCCGGGGTACACCCGCCCGCCAACCTCATGTCTCCCGCGCGCTTCCTACGCCCGTGCTCACTACTACGCCACTCGCGTCGGTATTGTGCACACATGTGCAATAATTAGCGAATCGCGGCGAAATGTCATATGCGGCTAACTCCTCATGCGCCGACTTATTTGGCGCGGATTATATCTATAGTAGCTTGTGGAATTATCTACTTTCACGGTTTGGACTCCGGGACGACGCCATTAGAGTCACAATCAACGGCATCCAGAGCGATCACGCTAGAAACAGTGGAATCATCATCGAACAGCTTGGCTCGCGGAGTCACGGAGGACCTTTTCTTCGGCGTGTAGGACGGAGGCACGTCCTCCACCTCGCCCATGAACTTCAAGTGAGCGGTGTACTCGTGCCGCTTGCGGTGGTCCGAGCGGTGGAACTTCACGTGGCAGAACTTGCACGGGTACCGCTTCTCTTTGATGTGGCTTAGCATGTGGTTGGAGAGGTAACTGCGGACAAACGATCTTAATTCATACTTCTACTGTTGGAGGGTCAGTTCAAACCAAAAAATGGATAAGTAGCACACAGGTGGTGGCTATTTTACTGAATGATTTGTCGAATATAGGTACTCAAGCGTGTGGATCTTTTGGTGAATCGTTCTCTCGTTGAAACTGTTCATCCAAGAAGGATATAGTATACCTACATGGTAACTGGTAATCAATTAGCATCCTTTTAGGGGCTTATTCTAAAAAAACAAACAACTTTTGTTCAATGACTTTTATCAAATCTCAAAAAAATGCTGTTCCATAAAAAATATCGTTCACCCTCGACAAAATGTAACAGCTGATTTATTGAGTTCTGACAAAAGTAGCAGAACAGAAGTTGTTAGTTTTGTTGTGCAGCATAAGCCCCTAAAAGGATGCTAATTGATTACTAGTAATCGTGTATAATAGTTATGTTATCGTCCTCAGGTCGCATTTTTAACAAATCTTGGTATCTACGGGTTCTATACAATTTTGTGATTTTTTTCGTCGGCGATTTTTAATGGGGAAGGTATAATTCGTCTCTAAAAAGGGGAAATGCGCTGTATACCAACTGATTTTGATAATATTTGGAAACGTCATTTAGTGGCTAAATCCTAATATTGCGAGTGTAAACAAAATCGATCAGGAGCGAGTCGATATTATAGATCTATGAAGATTCATTAAAACAGGCGCGATGTCTACTGTTCGGATAACTACTAGTATAGTTATTGGTAAGGACATAGACTAATCTACTCAAGTAGCAGCCGGACCAGCAATCATTTGATCACAACGTCATCTCGCAATACACTGAGAAACCGTGGTTAAACACTAAATTTATTTCAATAATAAATATAGTTTAAGACGACTTCGAGTAAAATCAATCAAAACTGTATTCACGGTTATAACGATACCATCAGTACTACTAAACTAGTTGACATTAAAAAAAATATGACACATACAACAATGAATCAGTTTACCGTTTCTATGTAACAGAAATAAATAATTATGTTTCACTTTGTTTGAAAAAAAACGTAAATTTACACCAAAACGCCTAAAATGGCATACTTGCGTTAAACTGAATTTGTATAATAAACAGTCGAACTTCTATACAAACTTGAATTAATTTTAATCTCTAATATTGAAAGTTTTAAATCTATTTATTACATTTGTAAAATAACGTCCGATAATTTAACTATAAATTTTCTAAAATCGCATCTTAAATTCTCCATACATTATTTCTATGGAGGCGAGATGTTGAATAAATACGCGACGTATGCGCTCGGAAAATCAGTCGACCACCGGAGCTCAGAGTGAGGTCACGTCGATTTGCGGAGCGACGCGCTGAGAACACTCGACCCCGATCTATTGTCTGCACACACGTAAATGAGGTAAGTTCAGTTTTGTGATTTTTACTTTTTTTCGTGTAAGTTGTTTATATTTATTGTGTTCAAATAATACTTATATTTCGTTTATTTATGTTTTGTTGATAATGGGAAAACGTAAGGAAAATTATTACAAAAAGAAAGGTGGCGGTTTTTTTTCGAAATGAAAATCGAAAAAATAAACAAAACCGTTGAGTATTTGAATTTGAGTCATAAATAAATACTCTTAATCCAATATGGCTGTACAGAAGAGGAACGCAGGACACCAGCGTCAAAGTAGTAATTATTATAGTCTAAGTTTTGTTTTTGTCAACATTGTATTGTTTTCTATTTTGTGTAGTTTCCCTCTTTTTTGAGTTTTCTTTTGTTATTTGCGTAATATCTAATTATTTAGTCAATCATCAAAATGTCCTCTAACAAGAAACCAACTCCCTCCACCTCCGCCACTGCCCCGAAAGCAAGGATGCTATCAGTGCGATCGGTGGCATCATCGCTCCACAAAAAAATCCTGAAAAAGTCAATAAAGGGTAGTGTGGTTATTCCAGTGAATAAGGGAACAACCAAACTAATTAAATAATGAAACACAGCTTGATGTTGTAATATTTCGCGAGTGAGCGAGGAGCGCCGGTGTTACAGAAATTGCACGTGCATTCGCCGTCGGTATGTGATTTGCACTGGCCGGTGCGCCGGGCGGCGGACCGGCTGCGCGGGGACACCGCGGGCGCGCGGCGTGCGCGCCTACCGAGTGCCGGCACGGTAACCGGTTGATTCTATTGTTTTGCCTGCGCTGCTCGCTTACATGGCGCGCGAATTTATTTATTAACAAATTATAATATTTACAGTAATTTACATGAAGATGAATTTATAAATTATAGAAACAAATGAAATGAACTAAATGAAATATAAATCTACATATTAATTAATTACATATATAATTTTAATTATTTTCTACAATGATATTCTAGATCTCGCCACATACTCCCCTCCAGAGACCGGGTTACGGGCGATATCTAACCGGGAATTTTACTATTCTCCCGGATCGAGTTTTACGTTCCGTTTCTAAATTTGGTCTGTTCTGGTCAGGTGGTACTGCTGCTGATTTTGTTGGATCCGATAGACTTCTATCGTTTTCTTTTGGAGGATCTTCGACCGTATACGCTGGTTTGAGCCTGTCTATAGACACGGTAAGTATTTTTTCATTAACCATGATTTTGAATACTTTTTCGTTTCTTTCAAGTACTCTGTGCGGTCCGGTATAAGCAGGTTGCAGTGGTCGTCTATGGGCATCATCACGCAGGAAAACGTGAGTAGCGGTCTTGAGATCTTTATATACAAATATGGCTTTTCTGCAATGTCGCGATGCTGGTTGCGGTTGGATGTTCGACGCAAACTTTCTTAGCCGTGCAGAAAAGTCCGTAACATCTGTTGTCGTATTTGTATATGGGCTGAAGAATTCACCTGGTAGTCTTAACGTTTCCCCGTATACGAGTTCGGCGGATGATGCTCGCAGATCTTCTTTGTATGCGCATCTTATGCCCAGCAACACCAATGGAAGTGTTTCAGTCCAGTTTTCGTTACCGTGACAAGTTATCGCGGCTTTTAACTGTCTGTGAAACCTTTCTACTAAGCCGTTGCAGGCTGGGTGGTATGCCGTGGTTTTTTTATGCTGAAATCCAGCTATTTCTGACAGGTACTTAAATAGGGCAGATTGAAATTGGGTCCCTCTGTCAGTTACGATTTCTAAAGGACATCCAAATCGAGCGATCCATCCTGATAGGAGTGCCTTTGCAACCGTTTCTGCCGATATGTCAGTGATGGGTATTGCTTCTGGCCATCTTGTAAATCGGTCAACTGCGGTTAAACAGTACTTGTAACCGTGGCTGGGTGGCATTGGTCCGATCAAATCGATATGGAGATGGCCGAATCTTGCTCTAGGAATTTTGAAAGTGCCGAGTGGAGCAGATACGTGTCTGGTTACTTTTGAGCGTTGGCATGCGTAACAGCTTTTGGCCCATTCTCGGCAGTCTTTACGGATACCTGGCCATACGTATCGCTGAGCTACTAGTTTTGCAGTCGAGTTGGCGCCTGGATGACTAAGCGAATGTAAGCTTTCGTACGCTTGACGACGCATTTCTTCTGGTACGTATGGTCGAGGAATACCAGTCGATTCGTCACAAAATATCTTTATATCAGTTCCAGGAATGTTGACTTTTGTTAATGTTAATGACGTATCTCCATTTATGATACTTAATAATTCCGTATCTCTTTCTTGGGATTTTGCCAGAGCCATCAAGTCGATTGGTTGTGACAGTTCTTCTATGCGTGAGAGGGTATCTGCCACAACATTATCTTTTCCTGATATGTGCTTTATATCCGTCGTGAATTGAGATATGAAATCCAAGTGACGGAATTGGCGAGGCGAGCATTTGTCTTTCCGCTGATGAAATGCGAAGCAGATTGGTTTGTGGTCAGTAAAAACCGTAAAATGACGTGCTTCAAGTAGATGGCGAAAGTGCTTTATAGCCTCGTAAATTGACAGCAATTCTCGGTCGTAGGGCGAATATTTTTGTTGCGCCGGACTCAATTTGCGAGAAAAGAAGGCTAGCGGTTGCCAACTGTCGTCTTTATACTGCTGCACAGCCGCTCCAAGCGCAGTATCCGAGGCATCAGTTACCAGTGCTAGTCTTGCCTTAAGGTCTGGATATGCTAGAAGTGCTGCCTGGCATAAGCTTTCTTTGCAGCTTTCAAATGCCTTCAAGGTTTCGCCTGAGATGTCGACCGGATGTGATCCTTTTACAGATCCGACCAGTAAAGCGTTCAGCGGTGCTTGGTGTTTCGCTGCGTCAGGTATAAATCTGCGGTAAAAGTTGATCATCCCCAGGAAACGCCTCAACTCTCGGACGTTCTTCGGAATGGGGAAGTTCTTTACAGCTTCTATTTTTGAGACCAATGGTTTCACACCTTCTGCGGAGACTGTATATCCCAGAAAAGTTACTTCCGGGACACCAAAGTTGCATTTCGCCGTGTTGATGACCATGTTGTACTCTTTTAGCCTGGTGAATATCTGGCGAAGGTGTTCTTCATGGGTCTTCACGTCAGGGGAAAATATCAGGAAATCATCCAAATATGGGTAGCAAAAGTCGTCGAGTCCGCGGGTCATTTCGTCGACGAAACGTTGAAAGGTTTGACCAGCATTTCTGAGGCCAAAATTCATAGATGGATATTCGAATAATCCGAAGGGAGTAGTTATTGCAGTCTTGCAAATGTCTTCTTCGGCTACTCTTATCTGATTATAGGCCTTGACTAGATCTATCGTCGAGAATACACGACAGCCTGACAGATTGTGAGCAAAGTCATGTATATGACGTATTGGATAACGATCTGGAATTGTTCTAGCGTTCAGCTGGCGGTAATCTCCGCATGGTCTCCATCCGCTGTCTTTTTTTGGAGTTAAGTGCAGCGGGGATGACCAAGGGCTATCCGAAGGTCTGACTGTTCCGTTCATAAGCATCGTGTTGAACTCTTGCTTGGCTATTTTCAGCTTATCCGGTGCAAGACGTCGTGGAGTGGCAAAAACAGGTGGTCCAGGTGTAGTTTTTATATGATGGACTGTGCTGTGATTGCTGATGCGGCTAGTGCCTGATGGACGCGTAATCTCCGGGAACTCTCTCAATATGTTTAAGTAATTTGACTCACCCGTCAGTGTCTTTATAGAAGAAATCGTGACGGATGAGGATACTAATGCTGCCGATGACGTGAGAGTGGTGGTGATGTCTATGAGACGCTGATGTCGAACGTCGACGATCAAATGATAAAATGATAAAAAATCGACGCCGATTATTGGCTTTGTAACATCAGCCACCGTGAAGCGCCAAGGGAAGTCTCTTCGGAGTCCTAAATTCAGCACTAAATCCGTGTAGCCATACGTCGCTATAGTAGATCCATTTGCAGCATATAATGCGTATTCGCTTTTGGGTCGATTTTGTCTGAGTAGATTTTTAGGGAAGACACAGAGGTCGCTGCCAGTATCAACTAAAAACTGGGTCTTCGTTTTTTGGTCCGTAACAAAAAGGCGACCTGAGCTGGGGCGATCGTTTGCCGCCATTAGCGACCGCCCTGACGGTTTTCCGCCACAAAATCGCAGGGCTTTAAGCATTTTGTCGACTGCGCTCCATACCTGTGGTGGTACCAGCATAGCGGAAAACGCCTGTAGTTCGATTGGGAGTGCGTTGTGTTCCGACTGCGACTGCGGTTGCGGTTTCCTTGTCCTCCGCGAGTCTGTTGACGGGATTTGCGGCCTCCTGTTGACAGTTCTTCAACCTTGCGGGTAAGTGCTTCTATCTGTCTGGTAATGGCATCGAGTTGATTCACAGGTACCGATGCTGCTGCTACGTGTGCGGTCGAGTGTGGAGAAACAATATCCAGCACTGCATCAGCGAGGTCAGCCAGGCTTGATAGGTCGGAGCGAGGCTGTGATGCTATCGCGGTCTGCACGTGAGTGGGAAGCCTACTAGTCCAGATTGTTTTCAGGAACTCTTCAGGTACCTCAGTTCCAGCCAGATGACGAAGATGACGTAGAAACTGTGATGGACGTCGATCGCCAAGTTCTTCATGGGTGAGTAATTGTTTGACTTCTTTTTCTCGGGACTGGGACAAGCGTTTAATGAGCTCTGCCTTCAGTGTATCGTAACTGCACCCAGAAGGAGGTGAGATTATTATGTCTTTCACCTCTGCTGCATACCTGTGCTCCAGCTGCGAGACGATATAATAAAATTTTGTTTTATCGTCCGAAATCCTGGACAGCAGTAAGTGGCCCTCCACTTGCGCGAACCACACTGCAGGCTCCTCAGGCCAAAATGGAGGCAACTTTACACCAACTCTAAAAACGTCGGACGATGTTTGGTCAACGACGGGTGGCGTCATGTAAGCCGACGATTTTGCTGCCGCGTCACTTTCACTCGTTGTAGCCATGTTAACTTTTTACGTGTTCGCGGGTCACCACTGTGGTTATTCCAGTGAATAAGGGAACAACCAAACTAATTAAATAATGAAACACAGCTTGATGTTGTAATATTTCGCGAGTGAGCGAGGAGCGCCGGTGTTACAGAAATTGCACGTGCATTCGCCGTCGGTATGTGATTTGCACTGGCCGGTGCGCCGGGCGGCGGACCGGCTGCGCGGGGACACCGCGGGCGCGCGGCGTGCGCGCCTACCGAGTGCCGGCACGGTAACCGGTTGATTCTATTGTTTTGCCTGCGCTGCTCGCTTACATGGCGCGCGAATTTATTTATTAACAAATTATAATATTTACAGTAATTTACATGAAGATGAATTTATAAATTATAGAAACAAATGAAATGAACTAAATGAAATATAAATCTACATATTAATTAATTACATATATAATTTTAATTATTTTCTACAATGATATTCTAGATCTCGCCACAGTAGTAAGTCCGAGATGTCATTGACGCAGCACTGTGGTACCGAGAGCTTCAGCGTGCTACCACAAGCTCCCGAGACGGAGTTAAGGACCACCCAATCCCTCGACATTCCTCCACCGCAATCACAGGCAGCCAGCGACAGCACCGCGCCGTCAACTTCGGTGCAAGAGTCCAGCTCGGTGTATGTGGCGGCGGTGGACAAGGTCGACAACTGGGAACAGTGTGGGATCTCTCCGCCAATAGATCTAGGGCTTGACGGCGAGGAGTCAGACAGCGTGTCCGAGTTGTCTAACACAACCCCTTGCACACAAAACAAAAGACTCAGCATGTTGGTTCCACACGGGTCGGGGCGGATAGGGGTTGAGATGGACATGGCCACAAAAGTCGCGAACGAGGCACTGCAGCGAGGAAAGGACGCTCTGGAGGCATCTACAAATCTAAAGCGGGAATTAAAGCAGACTGCTATAGAAAGTCTCCAGGATTTATACGAGATCGTCCTGTCCTTGGCTGACTCCAGACACCGCCACATCGCAATTAACGAGCGTGAACGGACTAGGCATGCAAGGGAGCTTCTATCGGCTGAGAGGGCGCACGTTAAAACGACGACCACACTGCTACAAAAACTACAGAGTGAGGTAGCTCTAGCCAGAGAACAAATGGCCGAAATGAGTAAGGAAGCAAAGGCCATCAGAGACTGGCAGAGTTATGAAACCAGAGAACCGCATGAGCAAATAAAGTTAACGGCAGACGCGGTGAAGGCTCTCAGCGTTCAAATAAAGGACGCCTCTGCTGGCGAGCGCGTCGATCTGGGACCTCTGAGGGGGGACTATATCGCCTTAAAGACCGGTGTAGAAACTCTCCAGAGGCAGATTGATGAGCTCAGACGAGACACGCACTCCGAAAAGGAAAAGACGGCAGAGATCCTCCGTAGTAATGCAAAAGCGTTGTCGAGCCTTCTCTCGACACCTCCCCCTCCTCCCCCACAGTATCCGGATTCTCTTAAGGAAATAGAGAAAACACTCAAAGACCACATAGAGAAAGGCCAATCTATCCCTACACCCACAGCCCCAGTCCAGATAAATATCCAAGAACAAATATTGCCCATAACAGAACGTCTCGAAGCGGTGTCGTCGGAACTTCGCACGATGCGGCAGGAAAAAACGACTCAACCCCAAATACCAGCCCTCAGCATTGGCGCAGAAATGTTACAGGTGGAACAGGGTAGACTGCCTAATCATACCTATGCCAAGATCGCTGCAAAAGTACCCGTCCTGAAACCAAATCATACCCTAATAGTGACGGCCTCAAATGCAACCGAGACGACCACTGCTGAGAATCTTATCGACAGGATAAGAGTGGCGCTGGACACCAAGACGACTGGAGCAAAGGTTGACCAAGTACGCAAAGCCAGGAACCAAAAAGTAATTCTGAGCTGTGGAACGGTGGAAGACCTAAACCTAGTGCGAAGCCGTGTCCAGCGAGACGTATCTCTGAACGTGGAGACTGCAAAAGCAGGTAACCCACTTATCATAATCAGAGATGTCCTGTCATATCACAAGGACTCAGAGATAGTGGAAAACCTCTTGGCACAGAATAAACACCTACTGCAGGATGTCGATCTGAAGGAGAGCACTATTAGGGTTAGGTACAGGAAGAGAGCGCGCAACCCCCATGAATGCCATCCTGTGTTGGAGGTCTCGCCTCGCATTCACAGGTCGCTTGTAGACGCAGGCAAGGTCTACATTGGACTACAGAGGAGGCCAGTGTCAGATCACTCACCCTTGGTGCAATGCACCAAGTGCCTTGGTTTTGGACACACAAAAGCGATCTGCCGGGAAAGAGATGAGCTCTGCAGTCATTGCGGAAGATCCCACTCTTGGTCCCAATGCAAGGCCAGGAAAGAAGGCCTGCCACCAAGATGCAGGAATTGTGCAATCGTACAACCCAATAACTCCAATAAGGATCAAGCTCATAATGCGTTCAGCAGTGAGTGTCCTGAAAGAGTGAAATGGGACGGTATAGCGCGATCACGTATTTCGTATTGCTGAGGGCACTCCAGAGGTACATAGCTCAGTCTCCCAAAGAGTAACGGTGAAATCGGGTTTGCGCTTCATTCAAGCTAACCTACATCGGTCACAGACTGCAACAGCCGAACTCCTGAAAGTTGCAAAGGAAAGAATGGTTTCAGTCGCCCTAGTCCAAGAACCGTATGTAGGCAACAAGGGTGTTATGAAGCAGTACCCTGGAACCCGGATTATTCAGTGCAGTGTGATGTGAGTAGGCAAAAGCCAGTAAAGGCAGCAGTAATTGTTTTTGGTGACAGACTGGAGGTAATTCATGACCCCCAGCTTGTTACCGAAACTGAAGCAGCTGTCTTGCTGACCAGCGCTGATCTGAAACTGGGAGTGATTTCGGTTTACTTGGAGGGAGACAAAGATGTTGATCCGTACCTAAACAGGATAAAGGTTTTTAGCGAAAAACTAGCGACCAAAAACTTGATAGTAGCTGGTGACGTTAATGCCTGGTCCCATTGGTGGGGAAGTACATCGGAGAACAGCAGAGGAGAGGCTGTCCACTCTTTCTTCGACGAGTTGGGCCTACACATACTCAACACAGGTGACACACCAACCTTCGAAGTCGTCAGAAGAGGCAAACTCTGCACAAGTATAGTAGATGTCACCACGTGCAGCTTGCCACTTCTAGGGAAAATAGACGGCTGGCAGGTAGACAGGAATCTCACAACGTCAGACCACAATGCAATAACGTTTACCTTGCGTCTAGATAAGGCCCTTGAATATATAAAGCCAGTCACTACACGCAAGTACAACACCAAAAAAGCAAAATGGTCAGATTTCATGTCATGCCTAAGAACTTCACTCGAGGATAGGAAAATATCACCTAAGTCAGTAAGAGAATGTAGAAACCCAAATGAACTGGAGTCAATGATCACGAGTTACACTGAATGTATCCACGAAGCCTGTACACACACTATCCCACTTATAGGCCCACGCAAAGGGAACCCAACTCCCCCGTGGTATACAAAAACACTCGATGATTTGAAGAAAGAAGTTCTCAGAAGAAAAAGACGGATCAAGAATGCCGCCCCCCACAGAGTCCAGTATGTAGTCGACCAATATCAAATTGCTCGTCAAAACTACAAGGAACAAGCCGAAAAAGCTATTGTGGAGGACTGGAAAGAGCTCTGCACGAATCAGGAGAAAGAGAGCATGTGGGACAAGATCTACAGGGTGATCCGAAAAACCTCGGTGAGACACGATGACCTGCTTCTACGTGACACCGAAGGCAACACCCTGTCCCCGCAGCACTCTGCAGAACTACTAGCCAGAACTTTCTATCCCGACGATTCTGTAAGCACAGATCTACCGTGCCATGCAGAACTGCGGGGACGGACAACAGAAACACCAAAGGACCTATCAGAAAATGACCCCCCATTCACGTTAGCAGAATTGGAATCTGTGTTACGTACACTAAATCCGAAAAAAGCACCTGGAATAGATGGGCTTACTGCTGACATTTGCGCTGCAGCTATAAGGGCCGAAAGGGAAATATTCCTAGCCATCGCAAATAAGTGCTTATCGCTGGGATATTTCCCCAAGCAGTGGAAAATAGCGCATGTGGTCATTTTACGCAAGCCCGGTAAGACAGATTACACACACCCGAAATCTTATCGTCCTATAGGTCTCTTGCCCGTCGCCGGTAAAATCGTCGAAAAGCTTTTGGTGGCCCGATTCCAATGGCATCTCCTCCCAACCATCAGTCAGAGACAGTACGGCTTCATGCCCCAACGGGGAACTGAAGATGCCCTTTATGACCTGGTAGAGCACATAAAAACAGGAGTGAACAACAAAAATTTAGTACTCCTAGTCTCCCTGGACATAGAGGGCGCTTTTAATAATGCATGGTGGCCCGCCTTAAAAGATCAATTAGCGAAAAAGAGGTGTCCAACTAACCTCTATGAGATAGGAAACTCATACCTCCTAGACCGGAAGGTCGTAGTCAACTATGCTAGAGCAGCATACGAGAGGGAAACAACCAAAGGATGTGTCCAAGGCTCAATCAGTGGACCCACCTTTTGGAATCTAATTCTAGACTCATTGCTGCAACTGCTGGAGGCCTGGAGGCTGAGGGAGTTTACTGTCAAGCATTCGCGGACGACGTCGTCCTCGTGTTTACAAGCCAGTCATCATCCATCGAACAACAGGCCAATCACACATTAGATATGATTGTGGAATGGGGAATACGAAATAAACTCAACTTTGCAGCGCAAAAAACCAACGCGATGCTGTTTACAAGAAAGTTGAAGTATGAACCCCCACACTTAATCATGTCAGGTGTTCAGCTTAATCTTGTTGAAGAAATCAAGCTATTAGGCCTGTTAATCGACCGAAGGCTCAATTTCAAAGCGCACATAAACGCACAGTGTAAAAAAGTGGCGAGCATTTACAAACAGCTCGCGCGCGCAGCGAAAGTGACCTGGGGACTGAACAGCGAAATCACGAGGACCATCTACGTCGCAGTGGTGGAACCCATCATCATGTATGCCTCAAACGTATGGGCGCAAGCGGCAGATCTCGAGGAAAACAAGTCTCACTTGAACGCACTCCAAAGAGGTTTTCAAAGGAGGAGTTCAATCCCCGCCCAAGAATTACTACCCTCAAAAAGCGTAGCCATCGATGAAATTCTGCAGAACGCGGAAGAGGGAGTTCCAGGGATTCGTATTCGAGGTGTGGCTCTCTTTATGGACAATAACAAAGAAAGATTCGGAATAAGCTTTTGCCTAGTTAGGAACCAGAAACGCGTCCGCTTGTCACCTGGTCTAGCATGTCTACTTAACGGGAGCACCGCCAAAGTAACAATGAAGCGGAAATCCTATGACGCTATGCCAGTGTGCGACGCAGGCGGCCACCGATTCCGACTGGTGAGATCGAAAAACAAAACGATCGCACTAGTCGAGTGGGCTGCCCAGTCACCTTTTGCACAGGCTAGCGCATTGCTTGATCATCTTATCAGGATAGTGGACAGCACTCCCCGGGTGATAAGCGTGGACGCTATGGTGGTTGAACGGTCGAAGGCGGAAGCCGCAGACCGGCTGGGTTGCATTAAAGCCTCGGAACACCATGAGGTTATCGTTTATGAGGACAGAGGAGAAAATCTGAGTTTTCTGAAGTCTCCAAGTAACGATCTTGATAATGCAACAGATAGCTGGGGCTACCCCATTCCAAATTCAGCCATCCAATCTGGTTCTGAAAGAGCAGAACTAATAGCAGCTTCTGAGAGACCCGTTCTCCGCCCAAGTGGTAATGATGGTGCCATGTCGGGTCTCCTCAGTGCTGCAATGCAGAGCTTGTTCCGATTCACGCCTAAAACACCACCTCCACAGACAACAGCGACCTCGAGGAAGGCTTCACCACCTCAGGCAACCCGCACGAGAGCCGACATGGGACAGGTCGATTCGCCCCGTTATATCTTGGCTTCAGCGCCACGAGACCACGCTAGAAATGCCCTGATCGAATACCTAGCCTTATTGAGAGCGACAAAAAATGTCAATCTCAAGAACTGCGACAACATTCTGGAGTTCTTTAGGCTGGGTGGTCCAGTAAGTGAGAGTCTACTAAAATCAAGACTCGAGGAGGCAGAAGCAGCCATATACAATAACGTCACTTCTCAAGTCATCAGAGGGAACATGAAAGGACAGCATATGGCAGCTTACAGCGCAGAAAGTGGTTTTGTGGAGTTGAGTGAGGGAGAGACAAAGCGAATAGGAAGACCGAAATACGCAATACCATCAAACGACCCAATTGTAGTCACCGCCAAGTGCACAAAGATAATGCTAGACGATAGAATCCTCGAGATGGCTAAAACCATCGAACGGAGCTCGGACGTCGAGAAAAGCTGGCAAAACTGGGCTTTCTTTCTAAAAACAAAAATCTTTGGTACCAAAGATACAATGGGTCAACGGGGTACCAGGATGTGGCAAGACAACATGGGTGATTAGACACTTTGATGTGGACAGGGACGCTATCATCACAACAACAACAGAAGCAGCAAAAGACCTGAGAGAGAAGCTATCGCACCGAATAGGAGATCTAGCAAAATCAAGAGTGCGAACCATGGCTTCATCCCTCGTAAATGGTTTTGGAAAAGAGAGCTTCAGGCGCCTTCTGGTGGATGAAGCTCTAATGAACCATTTCGGAGCTATAATAATGGCTGCACGACTGTCTGGTGCTAGCGAACTTGTCCTCATTGGGGACGTCAATCAGCTGCCTTATATCGACAGAGAAAATCTCTTCGAGATGAGGTACCATCGCCCTACCCTGGTTGCAAACATCACCCAGGAGTTGCTCTGCACACATAGAAACCCAATGGATGTCGCGTATGCGTTGAGGGAAATATACTCAGGTATATATTCCTCAGTTCCCCGTATTAGGTCTCTTGAGCAGAAAAGGTTCAAGGGGGCTCAAATATCCAAAACCCTCCCCAACACCCTTTTCTTAGTGCATACGCAGGAAGAAAAGGAGACCCTAATAAACCAGGGTTATGGAGGTGGCTCAGGATCGCGCACCCTTACCATCCACGAAGCTCAGGGACTGACGTACGAGTCGGTAATCGCCATTAAAACTAAGCCTAGAATAAAGCTACACGAAAGCGTCTCACACGCTGTCGTTGCATTGTCTCGGCACACTGGAACTTTCATCTACTACGCTGACGACATCGAAGGTGATGCCATCAGTCGATTCGTGCGGCGTGCAACCTCTGCGTCTTTGAGGGCTATCAAGGACTATAACCTGCAGATGGCCATCAGAGACCGGAACGCGGCGGTGATGGAGGCTCTGGGCCGGGAGGAGGCAAAAGAGTTGTAATAGAAGGACATGGGAGCGATCACAAGCAGAGTAGATACCACCGAGTAACACACGGAAACGTAGCCTTGGACTCTGCTGGTGATCGCTTTCACAAAATAAATCAGAATAAGTGTGCATTAAATAGAAATTAGCATTGCGTGCATGCCTTGAGCATTCACGCTCGCCATCGAAGGCTCCTTCTTGCGGCGGCGTCGTGTGTCGGATCGTTCTCTTCCCTTAAATATGGTCGAGGAGAGTGATGGCTGATACATGCGTCATACTCGTGATCGGGTGCTGCATGCGGGTCGCCGGTTTGCTCGTGGCATTCACGCAATGCAATGAAACCACTAACTTAGACTAAGATTTAATCTAACCCCTCTCTATTGTACAGTCGCATTCTTTCAATTGGAACTAACTTAACAAAAGGCACAGACCCTGGAGTCTGTGGGCCAATAATTTAAATAAAAAAAAAAAAAAAAAAACCAATATGGCGGAATTCTAAAGATGGCGGACTAAGTTTTTTTTTGCACTGCTACAATACACTGGTATCAAATGAAAGGGCTTGCTGATAATAACTCGAAGAAGAAAATGAGGTCACTCAAAATACAATATAGCGGACTTCTAAAGATGGCTATGTTTTTTATACATTCCTACAATATGGGTATCAAATAAAAGTGCTAGCCGAAAATAACTAGAAAAATAAAGTAAGGTCACTCTAAATACAATATGGCGGACTTCGAAAAAATGGCGGACTAAATTTTTCATGCATTCTTACAATATGGGTATCAAATGAAAGGGCTTGCCGAGAATAACTCGAAAAATAAACTGAAGTCACTCTAAATACAATATGGCGGACTTCTAAAAAATGGCGGTCTACGTTTTTTTATGCATTCTTACAATATGGGTATCAAATGAAAGGGCTTGCCGAGGATAACTCGAAAAATAAACTGAAGTCACTCTAAATACAATATGGCGGACTTCTAAAAAATGGCGGACTAAGTTTTTTTATGCATTCTTACAATATGGGTATCAAATGAAAGGGCTTGCCGAGAATAACTCGAAAAATAAAGTGAGGACACTCTTAATACAATATGGCAAACTTCTTAAGATGGCGGACTAAGTTTTTTATGCTTATATAAATAAAACTGAAGTCAATCTAAATACAATATGGCGTGCTTCTAAAAAATGGCGGACTAAGTTTTTTATGAATTCTTACAATATGGGTATCAAATGAAAGGGCTTGCCGAGAATAATTCGAAAAATAAAGTGAGGACACTCTAAATACAATATGGCGGACTTCTAAAAAATGGCGGACTAAGTTTTTTATGCATTCTTACAATATGGGTATCAAATGAAAGGATGACATCTACCTACATTACCTTACATTTTATCTGAAACCCACCACACGACATTTCAATATATTATTTCGTAATTTTGGGTATCTTCTGAAGTCGGTTTGTATATTAGTTTGTTGAAGTCAACTTAATATTTGGATCACAGACTGTTATTGCCTTGAAATGAACAATGAAATTGATTTATTTCTTTCCGTCTTTCGCTTACCATCGGGCGAGTTTGTGGTCAAACGCGGACTTATTTGCGATAAAAAAAATCTACAATGACATACATTTTAAACTCACACTCATGTTTTTATTCCCCTCATTATTTAACAGTTTTTGTTTGCTTCCAGAAATTTTAGACTCAAGACTGGACAGAAAAATGCCACTAAAATAACTAGAGTATATCCTGCGAGCTTTTGAACAAAAAGAAACTGCACGATCAAAACGTAAATTTATTGCAAATTATTGTCAAACTGTAAAACGTAAAAAACTTGAATGTTAATAAAATTACTTTAGGTATCGTAAGTATTTTCATTTCTAATCCTAACTAATATATTTTTTTTATTTTGTGTTTTTCGGTTTTAGATTAACATTACTTTTTTGGTATACCAGATCAGATTACAAAGTACCTATCACTTTAAATTATGCAGAAGTAATGAACAAATTGTTTATGTTACATAAAAAGTGAAATTTTAATTGTACTAATTTCACGTATGAAATTAAATACGTATTTCTCACGATAGATGGTGAATGGACTTGTGACGCTAAGTATTTTTTGTCTTAACTGTCATTACACCACTTTGTATGAGAGCGGCCGGCTTCGCGTAGCGATTTAAATGTGTGCGAGGACACGCACACAAGCAGTGAGCTACGCGGATCTACGCCGGCCGCTGTCAAATACCTAAAACTGGTTAGCAGCGTAGCTCTGGAGTGCCCTTAAAATAAACTAAAAAACGCGCATTTTTTATACATGCATTGTCATCGGTCTTTGATAGGTGTGCAACGTTTTAAGAAATCTGATCGCTCAAAGTAGGTCAAAATCCAATTCTAAGGCGTTGGTTACAAGCAAGCAAGCAAGCAAAAAAAACATACAGTTGAAACTAATTACTCCGCTGGTCTACTTTAGTAAGTTAGTCTATGGCTTTTTGGTGAGGAACATACTTTTTGGAAATAAAGGTAGCATCGCACAGGGTGCAGCTAATGCGCTTGTCGGCGCGGTGGATGAGCCTGTGGTTCCGCAGCGAGGTGGTGGTCTGGTAGAACTTGCCGCACTCGGGGCACGGGTACGGCTTCTCGTTGGTGTGGGATCTGCAACAAGTGCCCGTCACTGAACGACGAAATGGAGGAGGTACTCAATTCTACGTATATATATATATATATATACTATATTTTTTTTTTGAAGTGAAGCCTCTAATGCCACTTCCAACAAGGTTGCGTTAAACGTTTAACGCCACCATGGAAGGGGATATGAAAGCACTGTTGCGTTAAACGTTAAACATCAATTTCTACCCCTTCCTATTTTTATTTCCACATTACGAAGTGTCACTCCTTCCGCGCGGAGAGACTTCACGCACTATTTTTTTTATGTATAACCACGCATTAACTTTTTACATAGTTGTCCGATTACGATAATTCTTTTTTATTGGAAAGGGACACTTCGGAATTGGTCCCATTTAAATTTTATCGAAATAGGCTGAGCCATATTTGGTAAATCAACAATAATGTGAAAAATACTACATCGATCCGTGCGAAATATTCGCGTACCTATTCTGTACACGGTTGAAGTCGAAGCCATTTTTTGCGAAAAATATTTTTATAGGTATTATAATTATAAAGCAACATTGTGCTTTATAATTGTTGGGTTATCTGCTTGTCATGTACTGAACCCAACAGGCCCAGGGCCCCAGGCCTGAGACTTTAGTACCTACAGGTTTTGCATAGTTTACTTAAACTTGCGTGCTCCATACATTTTTGTTAGTTTTTCCTCAATCCCGCCGAGGGCGCTGTACAAAAAATGTATAGAGTCATTGAGAAACTTTCAATTTACGTGTAAACTTGTACTAACCCTTTAGATTTTCTATCGACAAAACAAAACGTATAGTACGTGCCACCAAAGATGAGACTTGGGAAACTACTTTGATTTGTAATAAATATACAAATTCTGGTTAACAGATATACAAACGTTTAATAGATATACAAATTCTAGATAATTAGTTTGTACACGACTGTACCTGCGCAAGATCCCCCACTGACGCTCGTCAAGTCTCATCTTTGGTGGCACGCACTAAACGTTTTGTTTTGTCGATAGAAAATCTAAGGGGTTAGTACAAGTTTACACGTAAATAGAAAGTTTCTCAATGGCTCCATACATTTTTTGTACAGCGCCCTCGTGTCAACGTGTTAAGTTTTTCATATTTTGGCGAATTTTGTCTTAATCACTCCCTTTCGGCTTAGTATAGGGCAGCCGGGGTCTGTCCAGATTGGTGAACATCTTACGCTGCGCTTTCCACTGAGTGGACTCCACACTAGAACTTTTCGGCACAATCGGTCATCAGTCTTCTATGCTATGTATAGTCCGCGCCACACAAGTTGGCGGATGAGAAGTTAGCCGCAGATGACACTACGCTGTAATTCGCTAATTATTGCTCGTGTGTGCACAAAGCCGACGCCACGTGGCGTAGTGGTGAGCACGGGCGTAGGGAGCGCGCGGGAGGCATGAGGTTGGCGGGCGGATGTGCCCCGGCGTCTCGTCTCTCTGGCTCCCGCGCATACCTATATTTAGCCTTTTGCGCAGCGTTCTACGCCTAACTTCCCATCCGCCAACTTGTGTGACGCACCTGCCCACTGCCATTTCAACTGGTCAATCCTTTGGGCTGTCAGGATATGGTGTCTAGTACATGGATCACATCATTTTTCATGCCTACCTACTATAAATAAGATATTACTATATATAAATAAATCTATAGCTAAATTAACTAGATTATAGTCATGAAATAGTACATACCTCAAATGAATATTCAAGTGGTGTTTTTTGTAGAAACTTTTAGAACAAAACTGACATAAATGACTTCTTTCTTTATTGTGGATTTGACGCCTGCAAATAAAACATGGTTGGAGACTGAAACAGTAAATGCAATGCATTTTTGTTCATTCTAAAATGATTTCCACGATTTATAGTCCCATACAATTAGGGTTTGATTATATCCAGAAGTTTATCTGCAACACCTGGAATCTGGACGTGACTGGCTACACTACATACTACACTGATTTACAACTGTACGTTACGTTGGCTCGGATGACACGATAAATTGTAGGTCCCGGTTGTATTAACCGTTTAGCCATGTTAGAGGCCTTCAGGCAGCATAAAAACTCGACACCAGGGCTAGCCACCCAGCCTATAAAAACTTACTTCGCTCATGATGTAAGTAGAAAATCAGAAAATAACATACAATTTGTGGTTTTACATTTTTTTTTCTTTAAAGTGGTGGTAAATCTTATATTTGTATACTCATTATGAACAATTTTTGCTATGGGACTAGTTCTGAAATCGCAAAAACATATTGTAGCTGATCCCTACAGTAAATTCATTAATTTTTGTCTAAAAAAATGGTTTTTGCCAAAATTTAATAAATCCCTTTTCTACGGCAGTGCTGTTACTTATTACTATCTTTATATGCTCACGTGTGATTTTCCAAGCCGATTTTTTGCCTGAAGGTGTTGTGACAAATTTCACATTGAAAGGGGCGATCCTTAGTGTGTACCGAGATATGTACATTCAAGCGACTTTGTGAGTAGAACTTCATGTCACAATGTGGACATTTAAATTTTAGCGATTCCCTTTCATGTATGGTTTGTACATGCATCTTTAGATCTGCTACCGCTGTAAGAAAAATATTATACTATTTACCGACATACAAAAAGGAGGAGTTTTTTGTTGGGAGACATTGTTTGTCTGTATGTATTTTTTTATGTATGTCATCGAAAAGCTCGCCAATTGCGAATCGATTTAAAAAAAAATCGAATTTCCTTTTTTTTATTTCGAATGGCTATACTTCCTGGGGTGGACCCGTTTCAATATTTTTGTGTATGTTCATGTATATATTTTAGCCAATTGTGGACCAAATCAAAAAATCTTTTTTACTCCAAAATGGTATACTCCTGAAGTAGTCCCATTTACATTTTATCGAAATCGGCTGAGCTGTTTTTGAACAATCAACAATAATGTAAAACTTGAATACATCTATTCGAGCGAACTATTCGAATTTTGTACACAAAGGAGTTGGTCTTGCCATTTTTTGCAAAATATAATTGTTTTTATTTCAACCTTAATTTGTTTCTAACACAGTCTACTCTATATTATGTCAAGTCATACTCAGTGATATTAATTTTAACCATGCAACAATACTGACGCGTCTGCGTACTTCTTTTAAGAAATTAGGGTTGCAATCTCTAAAATTTGCCCAATTAGGATAAGTCGCGTGAAAACCACGGACTTTGTAGTGCAGAAACTGGACATGTCAACAGATTTTTAGTAATTGATTTTTTTAACAGTGGAAACTGCAAGGGGTGCACGGTAAATTTAGCGAGTCGGAACCCAGACTACAAATAAAACCCCGCTTGGATGCTCTAATCCAGACTAAACCAGGACAAATCCAGGGAAACCCGGACCAATGGCAACCTTACATGATTTGGACTCTTTGAACAATGAAAGGGACTTTTATAGATGACTGTTCTCACCTCTTCCACATAAATTGCATTTCTGTTTTACAGCAAGATGTCTCCTTTGTACGTGCCGTCGTTTCAGCACTGTATTACTAAAAATTTTATCACAATGTTCACATTTAACTTTTCTCTTTTCCCTTTCTAAATGCTGATATCTCACATGTTGTCGCAGGTTTTTAAACGTCTTTCCACAATGCTCGCATATACCTTCGTAAACACCTTTATTTTTCACCTTCTTTAATTTTAACTCCTTTGGAATTTTGACTTTTAATTTTTTTTTCCTTCGTACTGTCTTTCGTGGTGCTGGAAAAATAAATTTAGAATCACTACATAGTATAAAACAAAGTCGCTGTCTTTCCCTATGTATGCTTATATCTTTAAAACTATGCAACAGATTTTGATGTGGGTTTTTTAATAGATAGAGTGATTCAAGAGGAAAGTTTATATGTATAATACACCTGTGTGTATGGTAGCTAGTTATGTACAAATATGATAATTTGGGGTTACTCAGAAAGGGGGTGATTAAGACCTTCATCACAAACAACTTTTAGCTAAGTGAAAACCTGGAATTTATGAAAAAGTATTAGCTGTACACCAAATCACAGAAAATTTGTATTAAAAACATGCATTTTTGTATTTTTCGTGCATGAAATGGCTAATATTTTTCTCAAATTCTGGGAAAATTGAATTGCCTCTTAGAAAACTTGTTCATAATGACCACCCACTTGCATCTAAGTAGGTATAGGCCAAATCATACAGTCATGAACTTAGCTACAAGCTGTGTAATATCTAATCCTGACTGAAGCTCACATAAAGCTGCTCATTGATTGGATTTTGCACAACAACACAGAAAGGATGTATAGGCCGAATCATGCCTATATTAACATACTTTCTGAATAATTACATATACTACAATTACATTTACAACAATACATACAACATACAATTACATATAATGTGTTTGTCTACTGGTATCAGAGCCTTAAGCCGGGTCCAGACGAGTGTAACACATAATGTAATTTACCGTGTGATGTAACACGAATTCTACGTGTGGACGTCACTACGACCATTACATGTAACGCTCGCGCGGCGCTCGGTGTTGATCCATCGGCTGTCGGTTTTTCGCGCGAACACAAAGGCGCTCGCAGTGCTCGTTTGGACGGCGTTCGTGACGGTTGTGTCGTTTGTACGTTCATGATGTGGAGTGACGAACAATCGCTTGAACTTATTAGTTTGTATCAAGAAAAACCTGTTATTTGGAATCCAAAAAACCCGGATTACTTTAAAAAAAATCTGAAACACAAGTTTTTATATTGACCACTTATATGCTGAGATTTTAGTTAGAAGAAGAAGAAGATCTTCTGTTATACAATTTAGTTTTCCACCACCGACGCGTCCGACGTTTTCGGTCTTTAGTTAGTAAATACATTAAAATAAAAGCCGCACCAGCTATCACGACCTTCCTATTCGGCATGTTCATAGCAACTGAGTGGAAACAGGTTTTGGAATAGTTTCGCGTACACAATTAGCTTTGAGTTTGTGTGCCGTCCACACTGTTGACGCTAAATTACACGTAATGTTACGTTACACTAGTCTGGACCCGGCTTTAAGCGGTGACATCTATGGCAAATTTTGAATAACTTTTACTAAAACTCTGAAAACGTAAAAAAAAAACTGCTGTTCCATACCATTTTTTATAGACTTTCAACAAAAAGTATGGTATAACTGTTTTTTTGCATTTTCAGAGTTGGTCCCACAGTAAAAGTTATTTAAAATTTGCCATAAATATGTCACCGCTTAAGGCTCCAACACCGGTAGACAAACACATTGTATATAATAGAGGTATGCACTTACACAAAAGTATAGCCAAGACAAGTTTATAGGGTTCAAATGGCCCCAAAAGGATACAAACCGCATCTTGCATTACAAGGTCTATTTCAGATTTTTATTCAGTGTGGGGTCAACAGGTCCTACACAGACTGGCCCGGGGTGTTTTGTACATTTCTTGTTCATACCTAGACCATCCTTTAAAACTCCTTCTACCTCTACTGCGGTCCACCTAGCAAGGTCATCAGGGACCCTGCTATACCAACTTGATGTTACACTACCAATGGTCATATAAATCAATGAAAATAGCAATATTCATTGCTTGAGGTCTCAAAAATGATTTCCTATTATTTCTTAACTCACCCATATTCTCCACACTATCCTCTTTAACTTCTCCAACTGCTTCTTTTTTTAAATTCTTAATCACGCTTAGAAACTCGTCATCAGAATGATCTTCTAGCTTAAATTCATAATCTATTCCAGTCGCACTATCATCATCTGCTGGAGCTTCAAATGTAAAATTAATCTCAGCTTCATCTTTAATTTGTGGAATCAAACACTCATCTAGGTCTGTGTTATTGTTTTCTGTTTCCTTCTCAATTTTGACATTTTCTTTGAACCAAAATACTCCATTTTTCGTCTCTGATGATCTCAGCTGTTCTTCACTACGGAGAGCCAAAACTTTAAATTGGTAGAATTGAACTACTTTCCTCGAACACTTTACACATAGTTTTGTGCTAATAGCTGAATCATCTTGGATCTGAAAGCATAAAATTAAGAATATACATAAATTGCTTGGTATTAATGTTGTCAATACCTACTGAACTATTTGAAAACTTGACCTCCACCGTCATCATCATCATTGACGGCTTCATTCGGCTCACTGCAGAGCATAGGGCTCCTCCGTTTTGGTCTTCCGGTGGAGCGTTACCCATCACACGGCCAGTAAATATATTGACTTCAAACTAACCTGAATTCCTAAACAAAACAATAAGATATCTTTGTAGGGTAGTCTTTCTCCATTTTCAGAAGTATATAAATCCGCTATATCTTTTCTAGGCTTACTACAAAGGCAAATTCTACAAATGCTCATGACGTTTTTCGTAAATTACAAATAAAAATATAAATTCTACAATCGTAAACACGAAAACATTTTCTTCTTCTTCTTCTTTTGTTTGGCGTCGCATTGTTGTGCATTTGCCAGTGTCAAGTTTTAATCATGGATTTATCATATAAATAGGATTGAGTACTGGCAAAGAATAACGTGCCGACAAGGATAGATCAGATGATTGTATCTCTTTTCCAAGTAGGATGACCAAAACATCTCGATCAACTCGGGATATAATATTTCTTTGGAATGTTACTGCACGCAGTTATCTTACCCCTAACTCGTCGTCCTTCGTCATTGTCGTCGTTTTAGCAATAGGAAGCTTACTGCTGGGCATAGGCTTTCCCTAAAGATCTCTATAAAACCAATCCCCATAAAAGCAATGGTCTAGAATTAATATATACGGAGATAATTCAGTTTCAAGTTTGACAGCTATTATCGTAAATGTAGATCTCGAAGAGTTATTTCACCTTTGTTAAGACAGCAATGGTCTAGAATTGATAATGACGGAGATAAACCACTTTTAAGTTTGACAGCTGTCATCGGAAATGTAGATCTCGATGAGTTCCTTCACTTTTGTGATGACAGTAATAGTCTGGAATCCATATTTACGGTGTTAAACAATGTTTAAGTTTCATAGACGTAATCTCGACACATATCACGCAACCCGTGTCAGTACTTAACCACGAAAAACTATTTCACGAACGACTTTTTCACGAAAAACTTTGTCACAAATAAACGTTATCACGAACAATCTTAGTCACGAAAACGTTTACACGGATAGACTTTGTCACGAAAACTCTTTATAGACTTTATTACGAAAAGTGTCAATCATTATTAAGCTTCCGTAGTAAGCAAGGCATCCATTTTGAAATAAAATATGGCGGACTCACTTTTTTGTAAAACTCGTCATGGGTGTAGTTTTCGAGGTTTTTGGGGTGTATATTTCAAAATTGGACCTATAAAACGACACCTATGACGATTTTTTAGAAAACAAACGTCTGCCATCTTTAATTCCAAAATAGATGCCATTTTTGAAAACTACAATCCAAAAAAATTAAACACGACACCCATGACGACTTTTTCGAAATAGTGACGTCCACCATCGTTAATTTCAAAATAGATGCCATTTTTGAAATCTACACCCCCAAAAATCTCAAAAGCGACACCCATGACGACTTTTAGCAAAAATTGACGTCCGCTATCTTTAATTCCAAAATGGATGCCAATTTTGAAATCTAAACCCCCAAAAACCTAGAAAACGACACCAATGACGTCTTTTTGCAAAAAGTGACATCCGCCTTATTTAATTTCAAAATAGATGCAATTTTTAAAATCTACAACCCAAAAAAATGAAAAAAGACACCCAGGACTATACACCTATTGTACACCCAGCATGTTAAAGAAATATGTCTAGCATAGTCACCCTACCACACTTCTTTGTATACACCATAGTACGTAATTTGCAATGGACGGTGATACTCTAGTCAAAAATAAAAAATAACCATTAATCATAAAGACGTAGGTATATTCATACAAAATAAAATAAATATCAAACTCTGTTTTATTAGCATCTATTCACAATTTTAACTAAATACTTAATCTTATCAAACTACATTGTTATAAAAACTAAGAAATAGTTAAGACAGTGGCGGCTTTACAGGCAATAATTCTACCATAATATGTGTCGTTTCGAAATGGCAATAGTGCGAGCGGGACACCCACATCACTTTGGGAAGTCTCTCTAGGCGCAGTCTGTGCGCAATCCAGATAGTATACAAAATCCTTGGTTTTAATAATTTTGAAAGTCCAATAAAGTCGCGGTCAAGTCCAAACGTAGTCCAAGCAATGAAATAGGAATCAATTCCTTTTCAATGAGTCCAAGTCATACCTCAGTAAAGCAGTGGAGAATTTACTAGAGGCGTCTATGGAGTTTTGCACAGATATTCTTTAAATAGAGTTTTGGTAACAACACGGAACGACATGATACGTCACAATATCACTTGCCTACACTCCTGCACGTAAATCAGCTCAAAATCAATGAAATACCACAATTTTTCACTAACTATAACTGATAAAAACACGAGTTTAACAAAATATGTAATACAATGAACGAGGCCACATGACTTTTCCGCGTTCCCGCCAAAACTCCACGAAAACATCACAAACAATAATAATTTAAATTAATTTAATCACAATTTACACCGCTAAATGTCAATGTCAAAAAAATTAATTTTCTTCCTCTTCTTCTTTTATATTTTGGCGTCTCATTGTTGTGCATTTCCCAGTGTCAAGTATTAAAAATACTGTTTGATATTAATTTATTAAAATATTACTCACTGTCGTAGTCACGTCATAGTCCAATAAAGTCGTGGTCAAGACCAAACATAGTCCGAGTCATACCTCAGTAAAGCAGTGGAGACTTTACAAGATGAGTCTATGGAGTTTTGGTAACAACAGAACAACCATGATACATCATATCTACACATAGGTACTTGCCTACACTCATGCATTATTTCAATAGACATGATTTTTGATTTTCGTCGTCTAAGAAACTTGTATGGAGTATTCGCAACTTCCATTTACAACATAGAGATCAAATAGAGATCCTCCATGCAATCTGTCAGAGTTCCATACGTTTCTTACCAGTGTTGATATGACCTTCTTTCTGAAAACGTAACAGAGCTGTTACTTTTCTAACTGACAACTCTGTCAGTAGTTGTCATGGTACAAATTAATATCTTAAATTATTATACCTAAATGTTTTAAGTTGATTAAAACCAAGTTCACAAATTGGTTTTCCTTTTATTATGTATCAATTTAATCAACTTAAAAATGTCTAAAGAAACTTCAAGTGTGATGCGGCTATCGCACTACTTGCGTCCTGAACGCTTTGATGTGGAACCCGCTACTACTGGTGCCGACTTAAAATGGATTCACTGGCGGTATTCTTTCGAAAACTTTTTATCCGAAGAGGCTGCTTCTGCTTCCGAGATTATTAAGCTCAAACTTCTTCTGAACCACATCTCACCAAATGTATTTAACCCTACAGTAGTCGCGCCTCGAAAAGTTGCGGGAATGGTCGCGCGGATTACATATGTATACCAATTTCTAATTGAAATAAAAAGCCAACCGTGTTTAAATTATTTTTATTTACCTTAAAAATTTTACAAATAGGGATATTGTAATTAGAAAAAAACAACAAAATTAAAACACAACCTCTGTGTAACAATTAATGGTAAAAAGTGCAAAAACCTCTATTTTGGCGCTAAAAATCACATCTTTCACAAAAATTGAGATCATAAAAAAATATTGGTAAAAATTTGATTCTAATTAGTGTTTTCGAGACATTTTAGACACACAATCTTGGAATGGTCACCACAAATTAATTTTGAGCACGCGTTACACACTTTTCGTGTGCTTTTATTACGTGCTCTCCCGCAATCATAGCAACGGCCGACGGAAGATCTTTACGTCGATGTCGACGGCGCTGGTTTGTTTTCTTGTTGAGAAAGACAAAGAAAGTCATTAATTTTAAATGTAAGACTTCTTGGTAATGTCTTTGTATCTTTGGCGAGCCAGGGGTTTCCTCCACGCCAGAGACAGGTCCGTCAGGAAGTCACGACGACAAACAGGGTCGTAATTTTTGTTTGCCGTAAAGATGCACAACGCGTTTAGTGCACTGAGGTTTACAAGGCCAGTCACCACTTTGTTTGGTTTGGGAACATATGAAGCCGATTTTGCCCATATTGTTTTATCAATGCCTGCATAAAAATCATCGTGTCTCCCACAATCCTCATCATCTTTGAATTCAGAAGAATTCTCCAATGCCTTATCTTGTTCAAATTCCGACTGATGGTTCTGCTTCTCAAGACAATCTTTTTTGGCGTCAGAACTCGATGGAGCACCGATGGCATCGTTCATCAACATCTTCAGCCAGCCATCACAGTATTTGTTCATCTTCCCGATTATTCATTTTATTCCTAAAAAAACAAGATTATCAATTGCTGACACATCCCAAAGCAAATATAATTAATGATTATGTGTGTTGTGTAACACTAGTTATAGATAGAAAAATAATAAAAACAAAAAAAAAGTTAAGTGAAAAATACTTACGTAATTGGTCGCGCGGCGTACAGGTGTAATCCACCGACTTTGCGGACCTGCAGTGGGGACGGACGACCGCGTGTGACCGAAGCTCGCGCAGCACTAAGCGCATTCGTTAGTTATCCAGCTTAAAATACCAGGAAACGTAAACTTTGGGTCATTAGTGTTAATAATATTAGCCGTTTCGTATGACTGGATTACATATGTAATCCGCGCGACCACTGTAGGGTTAATCTTGTTCGAGAATGTAGCGAATATAGTGCAGCTATTACAATACTAAACGATGCTTACGAAGAGAAAAGAAATATTATCTTAGCCCGCCATCAGTTGGCTATTAGAAAGCAGCTAGCTGGAGAATCCATTGCAGAATATTCAAGAGCTTTGACCACACTTGCGTATGACTGTCATTTCAAAGCAATCACTGCCAAAGAATATCAAGACGAAACCATTCGTGCAACTCTCATTGCAGGACTTAATTCTAAAAGAATTAGAGAGCGATTATTAGAAAAATATACAATGACATTAGAGGAAACTCTGAATTTAGCAGTTTCCCTTGAATGCGCTGAAAATACTTCCCGTATTATAGAATCTGAAGCGAGACCAGCTGCCTTTAATGTCGTCACCGAAACAGTCAACCAAGATCCAGAAGAGCTGCAACCAAATTTTTCCGCCGCAAGCAACCAGAAAGGTCGCCGTCGATGTTTCTTTTGTGGCGGTAATATTCATCAACGGATAAGATGTCCAGCGTTTAAAGTTGACTCTCAAAATTGTTTCAAGAGAGGTCATTTTGCAAAAGTGTGTCGCTCCAGCCAGCAACAGAATACAAATGCTGTTAACACAGACGCACATCAAGATTCTCAACTATCAGTATCAGCAATCTCAGCTGCTTCACCTTCAAGCCTGCGCATGGCAACTATCCATGTTACTGTCAATGATCATCGAGCTGATGCATTAATAGACACGGGAAGCTCTATCAGTTTTATCAACAATGACTTAGTACAAACTATGAAAATCAAGAGGCAACCTTATAAACAAGTCATAACACTCGCATCTCTCAACCATGTCTCTCATGTAGATGGAATTTGCTATGTGACTATACAGATCGATCGGCGCATCTATAAACACCAACCATTGCTTATAATAAATAACCTTTGCGCTGATGTCATTATCGGACACGATCTTTTAAAGAATCATTCTTCTCTTGAACTTCAGTTAGGAGGTGACAAAGAACCACTGAAGATTTGCAACGTCCTTGAAGCTTCTGTTTCGCCAGCATCAATCTTTACCAATCTATCACCTGAAATCAGACCAATCGCCGTTCGTTCCAGACGTCATTCTGAAGAAGACCAAACATTTATAGCAGACGAAATATCAAACTTACTAAGAGACAAAGTTATTGAACCCAGTGTATCACCTTGGAGAGCACAAGTACTAGTAGTTGGTGGAGACAGTCACAGGAAACGTCTTGTAATTGACTATTCACAGACTATTAATCGATATACCGATTTGGACGCCTATCCACTACCTAATATAGATTCTGTTGTCACTCAAGTCGCAAAATATAATGTTTTCAGTTAAATAGACCTTAAAAGCGCCTATCACCAAGTACCAATCCTTCAAAAAGAAAAGAAATACACGGCATTCGAAGCCTGTGGAAACCTTTATCAATTTACAAGGATTCCTTTTGGCGTGACAAACGGGGTTGCTGCGTTCCAAAGGACGCTCAACTTCATCATTAAGACAGAAGGGCTGAAAGGAACCTTCGCTTATTTAGACGACGTCACTGTCTGCGGTAAGGATAAACAAGATCATAGCAATAATTTACGCAAATTCATGGCAGCCGTTGAGAAATATAATCTCACCCTGAACAAAGACAAAAGCGTTTTCGAAACTGAATCGATTAATATTCTCGGCTATACGATTCAAAACAACACAGTCAAGCCAGATAAGTCTCGCTTGGAGCCACTGATTAACCTACCCGCTCCATCTGACGCCGCATCCTTAAAAAGAACACTCGGGCTGTTCGCCCACTACTCTAAATGGATTTGCAACTTTTCGACTAAGATCAGACCATTAGTAGAGGCCACATTTCCACTATCACAAGAGGCAGTAAATTGTTTTGACAAACTTAAAGCTGACATTGCAGAATCAACCCTCGCCGCTATTGATGACAAAGACGTATTTACTGTCGAAACTGATGCTTCAGAGTATGCGATTGCAGCAACTCTATCCCAAAAGGGTCGACTTGTTGCTTTCTTCTCACGTTCACTTAACGATTCTGAACGTCGCCACCCTTCGATAGAAAAGGAAGCCAGCGCCATTGTAGAAGCCTTGCGAAAATGGCGGCACTTTTTAATTAGCAGACATTTCTTACTAGTTACGGATCAGCAATCCGTCTCATTTATGTTCAATCAGAGCCACTCAAGCAAGATTAAAAATGAAAAGATACAGAGATGGCGCTTAGAACTATCTTGCTACAAATATGACATCGTTTACCGACCAGGGAAAGAAAATCTAGCTGCTGATGCTCTCTCTCGAGTGTGTGCTCTTACGAATTCTACTTTTAATAAGCTGTCAGAACTACACAACTCTTTGTGCCATCCAGGAGTGGCAAGGATGTATCACTGGATTCGAACTAAAAACTTTCCGTACTCTATTGAAGAGGTTAGAAAGATGACCGCTGCGTGCCCAATATGTGCTGAAATAAAGCCTAGATTTGTTAAAAATGAAGGACAACTTATAAAGGCGACCGCACCTTTCGAAAGGCTTAACTTGGACTTCAAAGGTCCTCTTCCCAGCAATACTTCGAACAGATATATTTTGACAATAATAGACGAATACAGCAGATTTCCCTTTGCATTTGCTTGCAAAGATGTGTCATCAGAAACGGTTCAAAAGTGTCTTAGAGAACTATTCTTTTTATTTGGAACTCCAGCTTACATTCATACAGACAGAGGCGCATCGTTCTTATCTGACGACTTGAAGAAGTTTTTGACGGGTCTTGGAGTCGCTTGTAGTCGTACGACTCCCTACAATCCTCAAGGAAATGGCTTGGTGGAACGTCTAAATGGAACACTGGCGAACAATTCGATTGAATCTCCGCTTTAATAACCAAGAGATTTCCGAATGGGAGAAAGCGATATCAGTAGCACTTCATTCTATCAGATCCTTGTTATCTACTGGAACAAATGCTACACCACACGAAAGAATGTTTAACCATCCTCGCCGTTCTTTAAACGGCCAGTCCATGCCGACCTGGTTATTAACGCCGGGACCGGTATATATGAAAAAGAACGTACGAAACTCGAAATATGACCCAGTCGTTGAAGAGGTGGAGCTTATTCAAAGTAACCCTGATTATTCTTATGTGAGACTACCAGAGGGACGCGAAACAACCGTGTCAAATCGACGTCTAGCACCACTTCCAGATACCGATAATATTCCATCAGATGATGAGTATTTAACGCCTGATACAGAGGAAGGGCAATCGTCTGAACAGCAATCATCTCACGATTCAAGGATTGAAGACGTCCAGCCTCGCCGAACTACCCGTGATCGTAAACCTCCGGCTTACCTTCAAGACTATGTAATGTCTTAAGAAGGGGGTGAATGATATGACCTTCTTTCTGAAAACGTAACAGAGCTGTTACTTTTCTAACTGACAACTCTGTCAGTAGTTGTCATGGTACAAATTAATATCTTAAATTATTATACCTAAATGTTTTAAGTTGATTAAAACCAAGTTCACAAATTGGTTTTCCTTTTATTATGTATCAATACTAATCAATATTTTAATGCTACCAATTGTACTACCAGCAATGATGTTTAATGTCTAGATAAGCAGACTCAAACAACTGCGTTGCTAGGCATGGCGACACATTAACCGCCCGAATATCGTTGGTAGGTAATCAAAGAATCATATCTCTATCCCTGTTACACTAGTTGCTAAAGTACGGTAAGACGTTGAAAAAGACAGAGATAGCAACATTTTTAAATTTAGTCGGACAATGCCTACTCAGGGTGCCAGTTCATTAGATTGAAATTTCCCCAAAATGTTACGATATCTTCTCAATGTCAGTGATACAAACCGATATTTTTAATAACCAACATTTTAGTAATAACATTATGAATTTGAGTCATTAATCGAAATCAAATATAATATGATGTAATTATGAATAACGTTATAATACAAAGAATATTTTATTCATTTATCCGACCAATATTTATTCGTTCTTGATAATTAAAATAATTATCGCCATAATAATACTTAATTATCAAAAACGTGTCATATTGTACGACAGGATATTCCTCAAGAAAATTCGAAAGCATTGCATGAAGAATCTACAATATATTGTTTTGAAAATTGCAGTGATGTTTTTTTATTCTGGAACCGTTGGAGTAAACAATTATAATAAACAATTATAAATATAGCAGACTAACAGCTAGCATAGCCACACCGCCACCCGCGCCCGAGTTCGCAAGCTCTTACCACTAGTTACCACGCACCCCGCACGGCCCGCGTGCAGTCTGTGTCACTCATACATACCTATACCAGCGCGCGCTTTTTCAGTATCTCTGTATCACGTAAAACTTGTAAAATTGTAGCCTAATATGTTATACTATACCTGTACTTCAATCTCCGGACATAGATACCTGTTGCCGTCGAGCTATTTGATTAAACTAATAATTACAAAACGTAACCTATTTAAGCCTGATTCTGCTGCTTGATTCATAACTATCAATAATTATAAAAATAGTAATGATTATAAGTATTATTTAAAATCTCTATAGACGTTAATGCCGCCCATTAATCTAGGTACCGGATTTGTTATTATCTTTGTACTCTTGTATTTTTAGTATTTATTTAAGTTATATTGTTATCTATTTTAATTTTACTATTTCACTTTTTACTATTATTATCCAGTCAGTTTCTTTTCGTAATATTCTAATGGCTTTTATCCATTATTTATCGTTATCTTTACGTATTTCGTCTGCGGATATCCTATAGTATCAAAAAAGTAATTATCGATTAGTCGAAATCTCCCATAATTATGGGGAAACAAAATTATGTTTCACCTGGTATCACCAAATGTAAAATTATTTACTTTTAAAATCATGATATTTTATGTGATAGTTTCAATTAATACGAATAGTGGAAACCGTATTTACTTGTGGAAATAAATTCCAGAAGCTTTATGAAGAAATTGGGAACGGGATTAAAAGGTTTTGACTACACATTTCCCCATTTTTAATTTTTTAAATAATATTTTGACGTCTGATATATTCAACCATTTTGTTTTATCGCGACTAAGGCCGGTCGGCGCGCTTCGCCGGCGTACGCCGGCAGTTGGCTGACGTCGTCATAGACAACAATCTTCAGTTGTGTCATATTCCCTGGCAGGACCACATCGTTATATCTATATAATAGATAGTGGAAAAAAATGTACATAATTTGTACAAATTTGTACAGAAATATTAAAATTTGTACATAAGTACTTTTAGAGTAATCGTCAAATGAAGGTGGTCCTGCCAGGGAGTATACTCCCTGGCAGGACCATACCCGAAATATCAGCTTTTTCAAGGAGGTGATGCATGTAAATAATTGTACAGAAATTGTACACCTCAAAAGCGCTTACAAGACAAATGCCCGACGGACGACGTCATTCAGACTGGCGTGCTGCGAAAGGCGCCTTGCACTAATGACGCATGACAATGCGTGGTGGCCAAAACGGTCGACTTGATCACCGCATTGGCAGCAGTGCGGGACCATTGTTTAATATAATTTCGTAGCAAAACTTTTACCTACTGTGTGACATGTGGTTTCAACTGCAGTAGTAAGACGAGTAGGTACCTAATTTATTTACAGTTCTTATTAGATAGGTACTGGTAGTCATTGAAGTATAATACACGAGAACTGAAGGTGTCATACTCCCTGGCAGGACCACATCGTTATATCTATATAATAAATAGTGGAAAAAAATTTACATAATTTGTACAAATTTGTACAGAAATATTAAAATTTGTACATAAGTACTTTTAGAGTAATCGTCAAATGAAGGTGGTCCTGCCAGGGAGTATACTCCCTGGCAGGACCATACCCGAAATATCAGCTTTTTCAAGGAGGTGATGCATGTAAATAATTGTACAGAAATTGTACACCTCAAAAGCGCTTACAGCTTTAGTCTATGTTAGGTGAATGAAATTTAAATCACGTTTCATTATTTCTCAGAAAAGTGCTCCTGTTTTAATTTACATAGCAACATGATATCAGAAATGTATCGTATTTAAGTAGGCGTTGCCCTATATTTTGCAGTCGCCATTTCATTAAAAAGACATGCACTGTTGGACATAAGCCTCCGCTATAGATCTCCAATAAGATCGGCTTGAGGCGGCTTGAATTCAGCTCGATTCTGCGGTCTCAATGAGATCACCCGTCCATCTAATGGATGTACATCCTACCGTGCGCTTGCCGGTGCGTTGTCTCCACTCGAGAACCTTTCTACTACCTCATTAGTCATCAGCCCTCTATGCTAAGTGCCCTGCCCACTGGCATTTCAACTTGCATATCCTCTGGGCTATGTTGGTAACTTTGGTTCATGTTACTTCTACAGATCATGTTACGAGTACTAAGACTGTTTACCTATTAACACGTTTATTTCTTTCAACTATTTGTATATTGTCTTCCATTCATACGTACGGTTCATCGTAATAATTCGAAGGGTATTCTATTAATATTATATTTTAAGATGTCAAAAAAAAATATGAGATACTGAAATACTGACTAGGTGTAAAGCAGTGAGACAAAATAAATATTTACATCGATGATTTTAAGGCAATGGGTGCAATGGGCAAGCCAGTGGGCAGGGCACTTAGCATAGAGGGTTGATGACTAATGAGGAAGTAGAAAGGTTCTCGAGTGGAAACAACGCACCGGCAAGCGCACCGTAGGATCCATTAGATGGACGGGTGATCTCATTGAGACCGCAGAATCGAGCTGAATTCAAGCCGCCTCAAGCCGATCTTATTGGAGATCTATAGCGGAGGCTTATGTCCAACAGTGCATGTCTTTTTAATGAAATGGCGACTGCAAAATATAGGGCAACGCCTACTTAAATACGATACATTTCTGATATCATGTTGCTATGTAAATTAAAACAGGAGCACTTTTCTGAGAAATAATGAAACGTGATTTAAATTTCATTCACCTAACATAGACTAAAGCTGTAAGCGCTTTTGAGGTGTACAATTTCTGTACAATTATTTACATGCATCACCTCCTTGAAAAAGCTGATATTTCGGGTATGGTCCTGCCAGGGAGTATACTCCCTGGCAGGACCACCTTCATTTGACGATTACTCTAAAAGTACTTATGTACAAATTTTAATATTTCTGTACAAATTTGTACAAATTATGTAAATTTTTTTCCACTATTTATTATATAGATATAACGATGTGGTCCTGCCAGGGAGTATGACACCTTCAGTTCTTGTGTATTATACTTCAATGACTACCAGTACCTATCTAATAAGAACTGTAAATAAATTAGGTACCTACTCGTCTTACTACTGCAGTTGAAACCACATGTCACACAGTAGGTAAAAGTTTTGCTACGAAATTATATTAAACAATGGTCCCGCACTGCTGCCAATGCGGTGATCAAGTCGACCGTTTTGGCCACCACGCATTGTCATGCGTCATTAGTGCAAGGCGCCTTTCGCAGCACGCCAGTCTGAATGACGTCGTCCGTCGGGCATTTGTCAGTGCCGGCGTCCCGTCGGTTTTAGAGCCTAACGGACTGTTGCGAGACGACGGTAAGAGGCCCGACGGAATGACATTGGTGCTAGAGAAGATGGGACGACGACATGTGTCGACACACTGGCGTCGTCTCACCTTCCTGTCACAACAATTAGGGCTGGCGCTGCCCCAGTTAAAGCCGAAAACCTCAAAGGACACAAATATGAGTCGTTGGACAGAATATACCTCTTTGTGCCGTTTGGGGTTGAAACTTTAGGTCCATGGGGGCCGGACGCCCTTTCACTGTAAAAAGACTTGGCCAGGCGGTCAGTAGAAGTGACGCGTGACCAGGATGCTGGCGTCTACTTTGGTCAAAAGCTCAGCATTGCTATTCAGCGAGGCAATGCTGACAGCACTCTGGCCACGTTTCCTTCTATAAAGGAGCTTTTAGATTAAGTTTTATTATATGTTATAAATTTAGTTTTGTATAATTATATAGGTATATTTAGTTTATTTAGTTTTAGTGATTTTAGTACTTTTTTAATTATGTAGATAGCTGTAAATAATAGGTACTTTTTCCAATGTTATTTAAGTTTGTTGCTATACTTAATTTTAATGAAATAGTAGATATCAAATAATTATATTCAAAAAGAAAGATTACTCCAAATTGTTCAAAATTATAAGGAACCTATATTTCCAGAAAACGACACGTTCTCTGACAAAATGAAAGTCATTTTCGGATTCAGCACACCGAAAAACATAAGAAACACGTAGGTACCTATATAAACCAAAGCACCTTTCAAACCTATTTTAGGGTTCCGTACCCAAAGCGTAAAATCGGGACCCTATTACTAAGATAGCTGTCCGTCCGTCTGTCCGTCTGTCTGTCTGTCACCAAATGTATATCATGAACCGTGAAAGCTAGAACGTTTTTTCATAGATGATGTAAGTAGGTACGTATTTCTATTGCCGCTTTAACAACAAATATACCTACCTAGGTACTAAAAACAGAACAGAAATAAAACAAAAACTCCGATTTTTTTTTGCAGTTTTTCGCTCGAGATTAATAACGGCGACATGTAGATACTTGAAACATTTACAGTATGTTTAGTTAAATATGCACTTTAAAAATAAATATTTAACTAAAAAAATATTTAAAGGCCTTCCAAACAAGTAACGTGATTTATTTGGCTCGATATTAATAACAATAACAGGAAAATGCTTGAAATATTCACATAATTCTTAAATTGTATATTCCTTCAAAATTAATACCTAATTAAATTAAAATATTTATGTATATGCAATAAAGGGGCCTTCCATTCCTCTTCTATACGGTACGGTAATCTTGGTACGCGGGCCCGACTCGCACTTGGCCATTATGGCCAATATTTTTGCTATGTTCCAACAGTCTTTTTATGTTAAAAACTACCTAAGAGATTTTAAATAAGTAATTTAAAATTAACTTCCGAATACAAACTATTAATAAATTAATGATTTATTCTGTCTAAATGTCATTAGGTACATCGTGTCATTATAGCAGCAGAGTGCTAGCTAGCCACGAGCCTCTAGCCACGTCAAACACGACCATCTATTACAAAACCTATAATTTAACATTATTAAACTTCTTCTTGCAAAATTTCGCAAGGCAACCCTTTTTAAATATATTTTCCTACTCATATTATAATTACGTAAAAAATTGGGTTAAACTGTGTACGCTATGAGCGGGATGTTCTTGCGGTGGGATCTCGGACTACTATGGCCATCTTCCGACTCCATCATCAGATCAGCTCCATGGCACCTACTATAATATTATTGCGTTGTCACACGATATACAATCATATGCGTATAGAATTTCTGCTCAATCGGAAACTGGGAAATTGGTCACATTTAAGTTTCAAGATTCCACCCGAACTTACATAAATACATTGCAAGTTAAATAAATGCTTGTAAAAATGGAATTTTACTCGGGGGCAGTCATGGGTTTAGTTATATATGGGAATCCCACCGGCTGGTTGATATAATCCCACTAAAATTGGAGTGTTCCACTGCTGCTCATAAGTATGTACATATATAGATACGCTCGGGGCTATGGGCACGCTTTCGCACTCTTCCGCAGTTCTAACAGGGCCAGGGCTCTACCTGCCACGATGATGTCGATGTGTCGGAACACCAGACACAGTCACCCTCCACTCGGGACCAAACCAGCAAATGGTCATCCGATAGCACCTGTATCCGATCACCCTGGTCCCTATGTAACGGTCAATTAATGTGACCCCACACCAGCCACATTGGCAGAAAATAGGTAGAGCTGCGTGTCGTCTTACCGATGCTCCTCTTTGTCTACAGCTCCACCTCGTCCTGCGTGAAACGGTGGAGGCCCCGTTTTGATGTCGTGGAAGGTATCAAAAGTAGGAACGTTACATCAGCAGTTCTTTTCCGTCGCGACTTTCAACCCCGAGCCTCCTCCCCTGCCGACATATTACGACACTACAGCGTCTACAGCCCGCCTCATCTGCGGTGCGCCCCATAAATACGTCTAATGTCCTAGCGCTTTATCGGAGTCTTTGGGGAACAAGCCCGGAGAAGCGGCCACCTTTTCGGTGGCGGGAACCCCCAGGGGGGACACCACATATTTATGTTCCTATAATAACCGCTAAAAAGAAACAAAATTTAATAAACGCTAAAATTATAATTGACAACATGTAATTCAAGATAAAAATTGTACAATTATCTTCTAGCATCATGACCTCTCACTCTATCTCACTAGGACACTAAGGTTGTGCTACCAACTAAATGTAAATGTAAACGGAGGTGTGTGACAGTCTGTGTATTTGGAATCGCTTCTTCAATAAGTATACCGAACCCATGTAGGGTGGTAGTGTCCGTCGGTTACGTATCAAGTTGATTTTTATAGGTTGTGTGTCATTATGATGTGCAAGTGAGATAAAATAGGAGTCAAACACAAGGTATTCGGTACTTATTACAAATAGCAATATATGTAGGTAGGTAGTTGTTTTCGCAACCATTATTCAGTAGGTAGGTACTCACAACTCTAAATCATCAAATTAAAATTAAGAAAATAATATGAAGTCTAAATTAAAAAAAACGATAACAATACATTGCGCTTCGGTATTTCTTCACAACACTGAGTAAAGCACGTATAAGTAGGTACCTATAGCATATATTGTAACTAAACCCTTACCTAAATGTATATAAACCTAACCTTATACTAACCCCTAACCCACTTACCCTTAGCAATACTCAGACTTATTTTTTTTTTTATAATAATACTATTAAGGAGCTAATTTATGTTGATAGTCTATGTTAACCCTCAACTAATGATGCTTCTCCCATACTGCTTAACCCTAAATTAGTAACCATGAACCTAATTATCCTTAAAGAAATAATCATAAAATTATATTTAATTCCGTTATAATTAAAGTACTTAAAGCTAGGTTTGGCCAATGATCGAATAGTGTGAACCCTACATTATGTATCGTAGAACCCTAATGGTTTTGGAGACTATACTTACATATACTATTCTATACTATTAAAATACAATACAAGAAGAGGTGGAAACAAGAAAGTAAATTTAGATTATTGTTAAGTTAGTCTTAGTAATTCTAGTAGCTATTTTTGTACAGGCTTTTCGGAGGTTTCTATACGCAATGATAACTAGACAGAGATAATAGTGAATGCACATAGTCTCAAATAAAATTATATTTGGATTTTTATTTATTTTTCATGACTGTCTGACGATAGATGCAAATACAAGTTAAAAATAATTTATATTCTTTAAATAAAATTATTGTTTATTTTATTTGGTAGTAGCAATGCCAAGAATAAAATATTATTTATTTTTTTTGGTAGTGGCAATGACTAAGAATAAAATATTATTTATTTTTTTGGTAGTGGTCTCCGTTCCATCCCCATACAACCACCCTCTTCTCCAACAGTGGCATTTCTTTTTTTTTTTTTAAAGTTATATCTAATAGTTAAACAAAGCTATGTTTTTGCTTTGATAACTCTCAGTATCAATTATACTAGATAATTCAAAATTCAATCAACAAATCGATTATAATTGGACAATAATAATAATAATGCCATTCAGGTTATTCATAAGATAATATTATAACCATCATATTAAGAAAACTGTTTACTTAGTCTTTTAATACAACTGGACTGAATATGAAAGAATCGAATAACAATATTTGATTTGACTATTATCAGACAGTCAGTTTATATCATTCAGGTATTATACACCAAGCCTGATTACTAGATTCATTTATGAACCTTTTTAATGAACTGGACCTTAAGGGTCAAAGTTATTTACTGGACTGGTTGTTACCAAATAATCTTAATGTCTGTCAAGTATGTCATATAACAACATATACGACTAGGTACATTCACAATCATTAAAATAAACATAAGTTCTAATTAAAACTACAACACATATTTTTTTTTTTATTAATCCTAAATCTTAAGACAATCTAGATTCTACCCAAAGTCTCCCACGCTAAACCTATTGCAAGTAGTTGCCTGAACGTTTATCAAAGGTGTTCTAATTAAATTTTGATTACATTCATTATTAATTGGTTTAGGTATAGAAAGACTTTACTTAATAATGAATTAGATTTTGGATTTGATAAGAACAAGCCAGTGTTTCGACGGCAAGTAATAGCACTCCTTGTGTATAGTGTTGTTTCACCCACCTGTTTTTCAAGGATCATAGGTTAATTTAACACATTCGAAACGTCAGTTCGAAATAAGGGGCCAAATCCTTACAACTAGAAACCTTGGCTTAATTCACTCAGCTTCAGTGAGCAAAACCCGTTATAACTATGTTACAAAATATTTGGATAAGCGAAGTCAATTCTAAACCTTTTGCATAGAAAGATCTGAGAAATATTCAACCCTTGAGGAACATCCAGGTTTCCTACATACATAAGTCGATATTCCCTAAATTTCAGATTAGAAAGTATCACTAACATTTCCCATTTTAGACATAAAATGAACCGAGTAAAATATTAATCGTAAACACTAAACAGTCTAGAGTTATTCTGAAAATAACATACGCAGACAGATAACGAGAACATAAGTGAGCTTGACGCAAGTTAATAAACCAGGATGTAAACACATTATGGATACGGCAGTAGTCGGATGGTTAAAAGCAACGGTAAAAGTCAATTAAAAGAGCTAAAAGCAGAAACAAGAAATATTCAGTAAAAATCAAAACACACAAGTAGTAAGCATCAAAAACACAAGTACATACACGGATTATACACATAAGCATTTAGAAATAAAAGTACTAAGTAAATAAGTGTCGTAGTCATTATACCTACAATTCACAGAAACCAAGAAAAGTACACAGGTAATTCTCGAGATATGACACGACGGAAATACGAAATCACAAAAACATAACATAAACAGTTAGAAAACACACACAGTAAAATATAGAAGCAAGTAAAACACATAAGTATAATTAATCAACAAGACACGAAACCACACGAAATAGTAATCCAGTAATAAAAGGTAAAACATAGAATAATTTTCGAAATAATATGTAATCACACGAAACCTAAATAAAGTTCATAGAATTAATGATCGGCGGTAAAAACGGCTTTGCTTTATGTAATACAATACTCTGATACCACCCTTTTCCAATTACTATAATTATTCTAAATTTAAACTGTATTTCTCTGTTGTTCAATAACTTATAGAAGATATTTAAAGTTAGGCGAGGTACTATTTTCAACTCGTAATATAGTCCAGTACTAAAAAGGATTAGACCAACAATAGTTTCCAGGTTTCATTCTAAAAAGAAAATAATATTATTTATCAAAATAACTGGATGTCGGAAGGCCGAGTCCCGACAAGAATTGAAATAACCTTTTAATTAAAAGTACATTTAATTTTTAATTATTTAAGTTTCAGAGTATTATTTCACAAATACAATCACCAGGATAAATTGGAAAGGACTCACCGGATATTTCTGCACTCACACTAAACACCCACTTTTTTTAAAAAAAACTTAAAATAATCACTAAACTTATCACTAAAACTACAAGTTCTCCGAATTTCTATGCGAACTGTCAAGGGTCAGCTCCGCTCGTTCCAATGTTCAGATTTCGACTGTCTTCCCTCTCCCGTCCCCATTCCTTTTATACTATTTACCAGGTACGCGTTATTTGCGATTGTGCCTCCTGTTTGTCAAATTGCCTGTTATTTGCGAAAAAGCCTCCTGTTTGAGATATAGCCTGCTATTTTCGCTTGTGCCCAAGGACTTTGTATACTATCTGGACTGCGCACAGACGAAATTTGGCTCAAAGTTAGTTTAGGAAAATTCAACCTTAATGCGTTGCAACAAAACATATATTCCTTTGAAATGGCATAAGAGAGACGCTGTGCCGAGTGAGACTTCCCAAAGTGATGAAGTTGTCCCGCTCGCACTATTGCCATTTCGGAACGACATTTATATATGGTAGAATTATTACCTGTAAAGCCGCGACTGTCTTAACCATTTCTTAGTTTTTTTAACAATATAGTTTGTTAAGATTTTAGTTAAAATTGCGAATAGATGCCAATAAACAGAGTTTGATATTTATTTTGTATGAATATACTTACGTCTTTACGATTAACGGTTATTTTTTATTTTTGACTAGAGTATCACCGTAGATTGCAAATGGCGTACTATGGTGTATACAAAGAAGTGTAGTAGGGTGACTATTCTGGACATATTTCTTAAACATGCTGGGTGTACAATTGGTGTATAGTCGTGGTTGTCATTTTTAATTTTTTTTGGGTTGTAGATTTCAAAATTGGCATCCATATTGGAATTAAAAACGGCAGACGTCACTTTTTTGAAAAAATCATGGGTGTAGTTTTCGAGGTTTTTTGGGGTGTAGATTTCAAAATTGGCATCCATTTTGGAATTAAAAACGACAGACGTCACTTTTTGCTAAAAGTCGCGATGGGTGTCGCTTTTGAGGTTTTTGGGGGTGTAGATTTCAAAAATGGCATCCATTTTGAAATTAAAGATGGCGGACGTCACTATTTTGAAAAAGTCGTCATGGGTGTCGTTTAATAGGTTTTTGGGGGTGTAGACTTCAAAAATGGCATCCATTTTGAAATTAAAGATGGCGGACGTCACTATTTTGAAAAAGTCGTCATGGGTGTCGTTTAATAGGTTTTTGGGGGTGTAGATTTCAAAAATGGCATCCATTTTGAAATTAAAGATGGCGGACGTCATTATTTTGAAAAAGTCGTCATGGGTGTCGTTTGATAGGTTTTTGGGGGTGTAGATTTCAAAACTAGCGTCCATTTTGGAATTAAAGATGGTGGACGTCATTTTTTTGAAAAATCGTCATGGGTGTAGTTTTCGAGGTTTTTGGGGGTGTAGATTTCAAAAATGACATCTATTTTGGAATTAGAGATAGCAGATGTTGCTTTTTTGAAAAAGTCGTCATAAGTGTTATTTTTTGAGAATTCGGGGGTTTATATTTCAAAATTGGCATTCATTTTGGAATTGAAGATGGCGAATATTACTTCAAAATGGACGCCAATTTTGAAATATACACCCCCAAAAACCTCGAAAACTCCACCCATGACGACTTTTTCAAAAAAGTGAGGCCGCTATTTTTTATTTCAAAATGGATGCCTTGTTTACTACAGAAGCCTTAAAATTCTGTTAACTACGGAAGTCTATTCGTGGACAAGTTTTCGTGATTAAGATTTTTCGTGATAAGGTCTATTTGTGACAAAGTTATCCGTGAAAAAGTTTTTGTGAAAAAATTTTTCGTGGTTAAGTACTGACACGGGTTGCGTGATATGTGTCAAGATTGCATCTATGAAATTTAAACGTTGTTCAACACCGTAAATATGGATTCCAGACCATTACTGTCGTCACAAAAGTGAAGGAAGTCATCGAGATCTACATTTCCGATGACAGCTGTCAAACTTAAAAGTGGTTTATCTCCGTCATTATCAATTCTAGACCATTGCTGTCTTAACAAAGGTGAAAGAACTCTTCAAGATCTACATTTCCGATAACAGCTGTCAAACTTGAAACTGAATTATCTTCGTATATATTAATTCTAGACCATTGTTTTTATGGGGATTGGTTTTATACAGATCTTCAAGGAAGGCCTATGCCCAGCAGTAGGCGTCTTATTGCTAAAGCGACGACGATGACGCAGGACGACGAGTTAGGGGTAAGATAACTGCGATTCCTGCGTGCAGTAACATTCCAAAGAAAAATTATATCCCAAGATGATCGAGATGTTTTGGTCATCCTACTTGGAAAAGAGACACAATCATCTGATGTGGTATCCTTGTCGGCACGTTTTTCTTTGCCAGTACTCAATCCTGTTTATATGATAAATCCATGCTTGTGCCTTCTATTTCCCGGTACGTCAGTTACAGTTTTCGTCCAATCAGCGATCTAGGTTCCATGTGTAGAATCTCGTGTTTATGCCAGCCAATCAAATCCCTCAAATCTATGTGATCGCATAACTATCCAAAGTTACCAGTCGTATAATCATATTTGTTAACAAGTATTTCTACGGATTTTTAGAAAAGATAGGAATAAAAATCCTCCTTTTTTTTTCGTACTTTAAACTAGAATAATAAACTTCTGTTCAACTAGCTCATGATTTATTTAAAATTATCCTTTGTATTTCCTTGATTATTTTTTTCTTAGTTTTTGAGGAAATAATCATTTCGTTCTATAATTTTTCACACCACGATACGTATTATTCATCCTGTACTGGTAATACTAAGTATGGAATGCCTTCCGTCATTATTTTCTGTAAACAATTCATATTTTTGAATTTAAAATGAGAGTTTTTTTTTCTTGGATAACAAGGAAGTTTCTAATAAAACCAAATTCGGCCACAGTGTCTGTGAGATTAGACAGTGCTTCAAGTCAGTGCAACACGTTAGATGATGTAAATACCTTAAAGAACAACCTAAAATTGTCAACTAAATTGGTTGTTTATTTTTCGAGTTCGCTGTCTCAAAGTCAAGCAGAATCTCAGCTTCCTTTATTGGAACATAACTCAAAACTTCTCAAAGATTCGTGATAACCTTTCTGGAATAAATGCAACAGGATAATCTCCAGTTTATTGCAATGCCGCACGGCGATCAAAACACTACAATATCGGTTGAACAGGTAAGTTCAAGTATTTGTTTCTTTTCTCATCTTACTGTCATTGTCTGTAACTTTTGAGCCCAAAATCTTATTGTTATTATTAGTTTGCAATGGCAGGCAAAAGCATGTCTTTTTAAAGTATCTTATGATTGCAGAACAGTAAAGCAAGTAAGGTTTTTTTTTTAATGCATCCATGAATATTCATAACAATTCCACGGATCTTTACTAGAATGTAGCTTGTTAATCTCCTCAGTTTGTTAAATAAGTATTCAGCAATCTGTAGACAAATTGTGTTGTTTCCAAGTTGTGTTGTGTGTATTTCTGTTCCAAAAATCTTTCAATTCTAGATTATCAAGTCTGAAATCAGATACTTAATTGTACTTCTGATCTGTTCCAGCATGTGTCTTCGCATTGATGCCTACGAGAGAGAGATGCAAGTGTTTCAAATACCAACTTCTCCGCTCCAACTTGGTGTGTTCATCCTTCCTCAACGGGTGAAATGGCGGACAGGAACATTAGTTTTGTAATACAAATGATATCTAGGTAATCTTTTACACAGTATGTTTCAGCGAATATTACTAAAATAATTAGAATTTATTATCTAACATTCCAATGACCGAGCTATTATGCAAATTTCTTACTTGACCTTGTATTTAATAATTAATTAAATATAAATATGATCTATTTTGTAGGAGACTTTTACATATGAGATAGATCTTTATATGTGGTTATGGCGAGATCCTGTATCGGTACAGCAACCCCCTAAATTTAACCCTTAAACAAACAAGAGCCCCTGTGGCTGTTTAAGAAAAAGCGAGGGTGTTTTCTGGGTAATTAGGGGCCGCTGATTTCATTTTTGATGAAAAAAATATAAAAAAGGGGGAGGGAAGGGGTGTTTTTGTGTGGTAAATAACCTACCATTATCCATTACCGACTTGTAAAATTTTACGATTGTGGTAAAATAGTTACCATTATCCAACCCGGTTTGAAAAAAATCTATACTAGTTGTTTTCTCTGGGTTTGCTTGTCTAATTTAGGTAATTTAAATAACATATACATATTCACGTTTCTTTTGTTCAATACATTATATTTCTTCTAAAGCATTCGACATATAAGGAGTCTAATAGTTTTATGGTCTATCTTAGTAGGTAAATAAAAATAGTCGTTTTATGTGTAAGACTTTTATTAATTATTATACTTATATAAAAGTGGACACTTATTTTTAGACTTAGTGGATAAAGTGCGATCACGAGTCATGTTTATTGCTATATTGCTTTGGAATCGGCGGTATAAGATAAGCGTTTCTTCTTCTTTTCCGACATTGTGGGTAGACCACTGAAATAAGCGAAATAAACAAAGCTAAGCAAATTAAAAAATATGCACCATACATAACCCAAAAATTCATATCGTTTTTATACAGCAACCAACTTTTACTATTGGGCCAACTTTCTATCTTCGAAAAAGAATCAACTGTTCCATACAACGGTGGATTTTGAAATTGACAAAATGTATGGAACAGCAGATTCTTTTCGATGATAAAAAAATGACCCCATATTAAAAGTTGGTCGTTATGATGAGTAGAACCACCACTTAAAATTAATGTCGTAGTTTGAGCGCCACGTGGTATTATCAAATAAAAATATGCACAATTCATAAACCAAAAAAACATATAGTTTTTATATTAGTAAAGAAAAATATGCACCATTCACAACCCAAAAATACAAACCGTTTCTATATTAGTAAATCCAATAACAGTTAGGCACGAATGAACAATGGTAGATAATTTACCACAATCACCCATAACTTCACATGATCGAAAACCATGCATAGATTACCAGAATTCTCAACCAAATGGATGCAAAACAACAACAATATAGCCTAGTTTATAAATCTGGACGCAATAACCACTTACCAGATTTTTCGTAGAACAAAACTCAAATTTTTGTGGCAGCGATGCACAAATTTCAAATTTTTTTCGCCAAACTGCCGACTTGCCCTCTTTGACATTGACTTATAAGGACGGGTGACGTTTATTAGTGAAATGTTGCCAGTAGTTGGATAAAAAAAAATACAACGTTTTACTTGCTATTCAATTCGATTAAATTCGTTGAAAAAAAAGTCCTTTTTTAAAAAAAAATCAAGTGGTATGCATTCTACCTTTATTTTAATAAGGGTTAAGTAGATTAAGAATTACTTAATCGAAGTAAATTTAACATTATTTTTTTTTATTTTTTTTTTTTTATTATAATAATTCGTTTGTTAGTGCAAAATTGTATTTGTCAAAACACGAATTTCAGCAATAAATTATGTGTATTAGAGTGTGTGTGTTTCCCTAGTACAATATGAAAGTGTATTTAAACCAAAATAGAGACAAGCTTTTCAGAATCCCAACTCAAAGCTTTTAACAAATCGTTCATACGCAAAATTTCCACTTTCAACTGCACTTTCAGCGCCTGCAGGGGAACTTGGTTGTGAGTCAAGTCTATTCTAGTAATACAGAATCGACCAGGTCGGTAAATCAATCTTCCATTTGCCGAAATTGTCAATTCCGCCCCTCCAGATTCCAGGAGTGGTAAGTATCAGAAGAAATATTCTGCACGAAGCCAAAGTCCCACTATGAGCTAGAGATAAAGACCAAATCATCTCTAAGTTGGAGCATGTGGAGTGTATTAGGTCGAATGTTCGTACATTGTAGAGTAAATGAACTCATGGAGTCAACTTTAAAGGTTGACGGGACTGCATGCTTGCCTATTTACCTAACAAATTCCCTTCTTCCATAGGTCCATTTTGTGAAAGTGTTTTGCCAGAATCGAGTGTTGACAAACCGCTCATAACCTCCAGCAATGCTTTTCTCTACAGCTCTGTCATTCTCATTCGATTTTGCCTTGATTCTACGTTTTTCTTCTTTTTTTTTTTTTTATATTTGTTTTCACCCACCTTTCATTCAACCTCTCATTCCAACCTGCATTTCCATCAACCAAACCCCTTTCATTTTCACTCAAAGTATCTTTCCTCTGATGATAGAGCACTACCGTACTTGCAAGACTAAAAGCGTTCCAACATGCACAAACCCTTTAATAAATTCCCCGTGCCATCCACATTTACAAATAATTTTCTAACAATAACTTATCAGAATTATACTTTAACAAAACCTAATCGCATGATAATATATACTATAGCAAAAATATATTAACGAAAATTTCAGAACCTTAATATCCTATTGGACAAAAATGCGATAGAAACCTAATGATAAGCCTGTACAACTTATACTATTACACCTTTTCAATTAACGTACCTAAACTACAAATCCTTAAATCAAACAGTTACAAATCTTAACCTATTAAACAACAATTTAGTATCGATTTTAAATTCGTACAAAAATTACTTATAAGTTAGCAACCTTTATATCTCACCATCTTATCTAGAATGCTTCCAGATAAATACAACAATTAAGTTACTACAAGGATCATGAATAAGATTTCCTTATTTATATCTACCTAATAAATCATATTCGTTTAAAATACCAATGATAAAATTACAGGTAAATTCGTCCAAATTAAATACAATAGAATTACAGGTAAGTAAGTTCGTCTAACTTAGCTACAATGGACGTCCAGGCAAGTCCACTCAATTCCACCACAATCGTAATACAGGTATATTCTTGTTTTCTTTGATATGTTATTTTTTTTTTCGAAGCCAAAATGGTAATCTTTTTTTTTTTTCAAAATCAATCAAGATTATGTTATGTAAATTTTCACGATCAATTTAGAGTATAATTTTATAGAATTCACGACCATCCTTTATCTAAGATAAGGTTTTGATTTCATCTAAACCGTTTTAAGTACTCACAAACTATCGTTTGTTTTTTTTTTTTTTCTTTTTTTTTTTTTTATTCTATTTAAGAAACTAATTAAGACTGAACTTGCCTGCACGACTATTACAGCAGAGCCCTTAACTATATCATAAATATATTTATTATCTTACTGCTAATGGCAAGATAATATTAAGAAATAATTGAAAGTTATCAACATGAGCAACAATGTGATAGCTTAGTTGCGATAAACTTAAACAACACTGAAATCATAATAAAACACAACCAACAATAGTCTAATACTAATTTACGAGTAAGTATATCATTCACAGGTCTTGCAATCTTTGCTTACTTCACCTAACGGGTCTGAACATGTTCTGAAAATTATTTAAAATACAAATCAAGTAGCTTACATAAAACATGTTTGCTCTGTATATACCTATTGGTGAATAGCAAAATACACAAGTAAAATATAAATATATCCTAAATGCTTAATTCTACTTACACACAGATATAAATGTAAAGATTGATTGGCACTATTCCGTCTGCTGTCACTTTTTCAGCGCTAACAATCCGGAAATACATTCAAAACGCATTTTTTTTTTATACGCTTTCTTTTATTTACGCGCAAATGCGGCTACTTGCCCTAGTGTACTGCGACGAGTTTGAGATGGAAACGCGAGAAAATACCCATTGCCATAATTTACGCATTGCCATACTAATCGAGTGGCTTGTGAAGTTTACGCAATGCCACGCTAATGTGCTACGCAAAAAGTTTTACGCGTTAAGCTTCGAACACGCTAAGTACCTACTACCTTTTCAGAATATAGTACGCCACAAACGTTACGCGCTATTCTATAAATATGTCACTAATTTACTAATTCGCATAACAGCCTATAACAAAAGTTTCGTGTCCACTGACAGTAGTATTCTTTTAACATATGTCAAGTCGTTGAGGATTCAGATCCCGATATCGCGGCATCGAGCTATCCGAAACCCAAGCACAAACCTTCACACCTTTGACTGGAGAAATTCATAGAACATACCCCGCTATCACTTGCTAATCCACCAACCCGTACCGAGTCAGCGCGACGGCCACTGCCCGATTACTCTTGGTAGGTATGCCCGTTCAGTGAAACACAATACAGATACACAGTAAAATTCAGTTCCGTTACTTAAAATTACCGCGCTATCAACAATGCAATAGGGATGCCCGATCTGAATCGATCTTTTTGAAGATCGATTCACGGCAATACGATCTCCCGATTTTTTGAATCGATTCAACAAGATGCGATCTTTGCTCAGATCGAATCGTATGCTTGGAAGATCGTAAGAAAAAATCGCATCATTAACAGACCAAAGTAATGCAAACTTAACTGCATTTATTTTGTTGATGATAACGATCACACATTTTAGTAGGAACAACAAAGCAAGACAACATCTATTTGTTGAAATTAGTGTCGAGTTACGTACTTTATGTATACGCCGCCGCGCCGTGAGTATGAAATATGAAACGATATGAAGGTAGTATTGAAATTTTGTTTATGTTATACCCGCAAGAACATCACAGAATTTGTAGATTGTTCTTTGTAGATAGTAGTACGATTGAATTCATCGAATGCGCAGTGTTTTTTCTTGTTATTATTTTAATATTGATAAATATGGCCCCGCCCGTAAAATCGAATGCATGTGGAAGTGTCTTTTCATTTCTCCTTACTTTTTTAAAATACGATACGATCTTCAAAGATCGAATAAGATCGATTCAATGCAATACGATACAGATCGTGGATCGATTCACGGGGTTACGATCCATTACGATTCAAAAGATCGATTCAAAGCAAAAGATCGGGCATCCCTACAATGCAATAAATAATTAAAATAAAGGAATTATTATTTAGGAAAAAAAATATTTTTCTTATTGATACCGAATCTGATCGCTTTAAAATAACAGCCGCTCGAATTTCCCACAGTAGCGCCACGGTCAAATTCGAACGCCACACGCCAGCCCCGGTTCCAGCAGACTACACATGGATATTTGTATACCTGTCTTTATCATGTCCTAATTCCGTCGATTTCTTTGTTTGCGCGTTTTAAGACTGGACAATGCCATCTATTTTCACCTTGCGTAACTTTTTTCGTCTTAGCGGATTGTTCAGAAATTACCTTTTCGCAACCAAATATAAATCGTTCGTTCTTCTAACAGTTTAAAATAAATTATTATTTCTATTTACTATATTACTTATGTATCATAAAATTAACATTCTCAGCATAAATAAATAGGTATAAAAATTCTTCCAGGCAACTTTAGGTACACCAAAATAAATGATGTAACAAATAATATCTATAACTTTAAAGAAAATTAAAAACCTGACCAATTAATGTCTAGGTAACTCATAAAATCCGGAGAAGGGTAATATTGCCAACATTTTAACCAACTACAAAAGGTAGAGGTTTTCAACTCGACTGAAGGTTACGCGATTCCTCTGTCAATTATAAACCATCCTCGGCAGTTCCTTTTCCGTTTCCGTTAATTAAAATCCCCTCTTAACTTTCGGATGCCCTGTAACTCATGAACTAACATCTACCTACCTAAAATGTAAGGTACTAGACTACCCCAGAGTACGTGTTATGGTCTTGATAAGACCTGTAGATGGAACGGTACAATGTGAAACCAGCATAATATGTCAAACTTGTGCTTTGCAAGATTAAAATTACTGATTGCCTAAAGACCCAAAAGCCAGTCCAATCCTCTTATTGATATAATATTGGAACTATATTTTTATTTATCTCTCTCCGTATAATAATGCTGATTCTTAGAACAAAATGTATTTTTCGCCTGCCCAGCAAAGAAAATAAAAGTTTAACATATCAGCAAGCAACGACATTACGAGTATCCACTACCCAACCCTACCTCTGAATTTATTTTGTATATTCAAAAACTCATTAAAACAACAGTTTAAGTAGGTACCTAAATCCTTCTAGCACTTGCGATTGTAGCGACAATGACGCATGACGACACTGAGAGTGTCCTAACTAGGTTTATTCATGACTGATTTAAATCTAAAGATTAGGTTGGTTCTAAATGCTACAATCAAAAGACTAAGGTTCAACACACATTTAATAAGATCTATGTTAAATAAGTAAGGAACTTGTATATTCTAACACTAGTGTGTTAATTACAATTATAATATATAGACTAAGCCATTATGGTTAATATATAAACATAAAAGTTAATTAAATTATTTTATCTCGCAAAACACGGGTGTTACAATTATGATGTGTTGTAATCAATATATACAAAGATCGCCATGTTTTAACCAGTATGGCATGCAAATTACAAAATGTGCATCGCTAATAATCCATTAAATTAGTAATAAGTACCAAACTATTTGGTTATGAAAAAAATAAATAGTCACATAATTACATTAATCACACTTAAGAAATGTCATAATATAGTCACATCCTAGACCTAAAGCAAATCATTACATACATGCACCTAAGGTACAAATATCTGTGATTGAAATAGATTAGTCTAAAACTTAGCTAACATGACTAACAGTGAACTTATAATAGTAGAATCTAAATAAAACCAGATTAGCCATAGTAGCCTAAACAATACTAAATTAAGTCAACAATATTAAACCGGATTATGAAGTAAATGCCTTTCCTTTATTTAAATAACTATATTCTAACAGTTTCCTTATTTCAATCTGTCTTACATAAATGCTAGGTACCCTGAGTCTTATTAATGGTTATAAAACAACAGTAACACTTGTGAGTTGAGTCATTTTTTTTTGTTATTATATTTGTCTTAAGAAAATACAAGAAGAGACTTTTCTAACCAACTTGACTATTTCTTGATAAAATATAATTTTATTTACAATTATGCAAACAAAACCAATACCTACCTAGACAAAATAGGCACCACTTCATAATGATAGACATACTTAATTGATGGATATGACAATTTTAATAACACACTCCTAGGGCTATACTGCACTTCCACCCCATAGTCAAATGAAAACATTAAATACTTATTATTTAGCTAATAAGACCTAGAAATACAAGTAAACTTCTTACACCTGAGCCAGTTTTCCCATTAATAAGGTGAGCGGGGCAAAGTGCGCCATATTTTTTACATAGATGACTTTGGTGCAATATAACTTGTGTTTTAGTTTACGAATGAGACTTGTCGTGGTATCTTATGGATCTATGATGTTTTGCGACTACAACTAATGTCGTGTCATTGCAATCTGAACCTTAAAATAATGATTTTTAGCACAAAATAAGAAAACATGATACCAGGCGCACTTAGTCGCCAAATCGGGTAAGTGCGCCTGGTTTTAGTAAAACGCAATAATGAAGCGTAGGGATAAAAACAGCCTCATATTATTATAAGAAAACAAGCAACGAAACGCATAACATTTAATTTTTCCTCATAGCCACATTCTAGAAGAATCTATGTATGTCAAACCAAATTTCGGCTAAGTGCGCCATGCAATCTTAAATCAGTGGCTGTAAACCTTTTTTCTAAATATTGATAATCGAGTATCAAGTATATTTTTTCTTCTATTTACGAATAAATACCATGGAATGGAACTACTTAATGGTTGTTATAAGGCTTTTTTGATTACAGCCATTTATACATGTGTACTGTGACCATCATAGATGAGAAGTATTGGCTGAATCGTAATGCCAACAATAGCACACACTTCTTATTGGATCAAGAATTAATAATAATATAATAATAACCCGACCATACAAACAAGCAAACATACATTGCAAGTTAAATAAAAGCTTATTAAAAGACACATTTAAAAAGGTTACAAACCTCTGGATTGCGGCGAAGTGCGCCATATAAAAAGTCAGTATGGCGCACTTCCCCAACTATAAAAATTTGAGATCAGAATATTAAATTTGCAAAAAATATATAAATTTTACTAGATATTCGTGATATAAAGTCAAAATCTCAAAGCACAATTTTTAAATTGTGCACTTACCTCACTCGTATGTCGATAAAAACTCAATTTCAAGAGATTTATGACGACGATTACTCCACTGTCATCTCTCCTGACCACTTGCAATGACAGTGAAAATAAAATGACGCGTGTCTCAAACTCACATGACTAGAGCCATCTGTGACTATCACCAAGAACTATGTTTTAGATTGTATCATCGATGTAAAGTGTCCCTACTAGTATCCAATCGGTAGTTTTCAAGATATTTGTGGTAGGCGCACTTATCCGCTAGGCGCACTTTGCCACCTTCACCTTACTACTTTACTTAATACAAAATACATATTTGTATATCAATCACAAACTAGGAACTAAACAAATCGAATGTATATTTATCAGTGGCTTTTCATTCAGATGTCTAAGGTGTCGAAATAAATGCAAACTCCGGAGCTATTCATTATTGCTTGATAATCTAGGAATTATTATTAGCATTGTAGGTATCTATATCTGCATATTGGGCTCGATTTTGATGACACCAACTAACTAGCTAACCTAACTAAAAACGTCAAAATCCCTAAAAATCCTAATTATCCTAATTCTAATTTTAGTGAGACAAATTAGAAACGTCAAAATCAAATTTTTAAAGCGAACGAACGAAACCGACTAAATCTATTCAACTTAGCGATTTTAAGCGAAATTGGCATTTTGGAGGCACAAATTAGAAACGTCATACGTCACTTTTAAGCAAATTGAGGTTAGAATTTTAAGTTTTTTAACGAGTACCATTTCAGGTGGTTGTTAAAATAAAACTATACCAAAAAGTAAGATATACAGGATAAATACTGTGTTTTGATCCAAATAATTGTTCATAATTATGTTTTATGTAGCTTATCGTGCTCTTTTAATAGTGATTTTAGTTGTTAAACTGAAATTCGCGATGACAAAAGATATTGAAACCGTATTTTTCAAGACAAATCGGAATGAAATAATTAAACTAGGGCATTAAAATCAATTTAAGCCAATTCACTAATATTTAATGTGGTAAAACGATGAAAAGGCTTAACTTTTTTATTCAGGATTATGTACCAGGCAAGAGTAAGTTTTATTTTTGACCTTTATCTTTCTATAGTAATAAACGTGTTGAAATAGCAGTCAGTGGACAGGGCTCATAGCAGGGACGATTGATGAGGTCGAAAAGTTCTCGAATGGAGACCATATACCTACTGGCAACCACAGGGTAGGATGTCTAGGTTAGAGTAGTAAGGACAGCAAGGTTTAATATTATCAAGATTGCAGGATTATACTTCTTGGCATAAGGGAGGCCAGTGTCCAAATCCTTCTGTAGATTCAACTATTATGGTAGAAATGTGCTTAGCAAAATCTAAACACATACTTACAAAAAATCATGTAAAACTACAACTAGTTTTTGATGACTCAAGCGGATCGATTAAAAAGTACTTGTGGAAAAGGCCTACATAAACAAGTAAGGTGGGTCAATCTTGGTGATACTGGACATAGAGGAATTAAACACTAGAAGAGACGGGAGCGCCATACAAAATGACGTTGTATGAAACGTGCTCTCCGGACTAATACCAACTTTTAAAAGAAAAATATACGTACTGCCAACATAGTATCATAAGTTAGTGATGTGGTAAGAAGCGAAAAATTATCGATAATTTTTTCAATATCGATATCGACGCACGCAGCTGGTATTCCTCGATTTTATAGTACCTACCTAATATTTGTTTAACTAATAAAAGACTACTTTTTAATAAATAAAAGACTAGACATTTCAGGACATTTTTTTTACAAGAAAATTAATTTTGTTACATTTTGCTGTAGTTGTAACCAAAACACATACATAATATGTGTGTTGTAGGATTTTTAATTTAATTCGACCTTTTTCCAGTTTCTAGAGCAACTTTCGTTTCCGAGGTGATAATGTGATAGCAGGCAGAGTGTCTTGATGCTTCATTGATGACAGTGATGGTGCTGTAAAATTATAAAATTCGATATTAAAACACACGTTCGTATTTTATATAAACTAGCTAGGGACCAGTACCGAGTGATTCATACAACCCGATAGCCGTCAGCTTATCTATACGGATTCAGGTACAGGTATGTTTAAATACTCACTAGGATAAAATATCACGATAAATACTCACTGGGACTGTTTAATCTTCTCTTTTTTTGTAAAAGTCAGGTTAGGGTCCGATGTCGATGTGGAGGGTACTGTAACAAAATGTTAACGTGTTACTAAAATAATGTGATGTCAAGTGTGAGTCGAACTCGCGACACTGTGGGTTTCGTACAAATACATAGGTAAAAGAAAATCAAATCTGCAAAACAATTGGTTATCCATTCAAAGTGGCTTAACCCCAATATTTAAAGTTTTTTGTTTATTCGTTGTTATAGCGGTAAGCGGTAACAGAAATACATCATCTTTGAACATATCAACTGTTTAGCTATTACAGTTAACGAAATATAGCCTGGTGACAAGCAGACATAAGAACGGACAGATAGACATATGGACAGCAAAGTCTTAGTAATAAGGCTCCATCTATTTACCCTTTCGGTGCGGAACCCTAAAAGTATAAGGTATATTTACTTAACTAAACCAAACACACCTAATTCATACCTAACATTTTTATATCAGGTAAAAATTTAAAGAGCCATTCGACATTAATACCTAACTTGTCATTAAATGCATTAATTAATATTTTCAACATTTTTACTAACCTGGACTACACGATTTCCTGTTTAAATTTGTTTGACTAGTATCTGTGGTTGATGTTAAAGGTTCTGTAACGTAAAAAAAATATTTATTAATGCGTGAATGTAATAAAACATAAAACTTTATATCATACAACTCCTTGTGTTTTAAACGAGTCGTCCCCGAAATTTCTTCTATTAGTTCTACTACAAGAACTACCGGTACAAAATTTTCCCGGTAAAATAAAGCAACCCCAAAAGCAAACTTGTACACCTGACCCAAAGCAAATATCGATATCGATAAATCCCGGTTGATGGTTAAACTATTTGTTTACTATACGATGTTTGGGTTAAGTATACCTACATAATTTGTTAGTAATGAGCTAAAACATTCAGGAATTATATTAAAACTCACTTTTCTATATAAATAAATAATTAAGCTGCTTACCGTTCTTCATTCAATGGAAATTTCGCCATAAAAATACGTTTTTCATTACCGACCCGGCATGTTTTTACACCACAAATTTCGCACTTTATTTTACGCATTTTTGCTCTCTATTAACACAGATATTACATTTTCAGCTATAATTTTAATTTATTATCAACAATATCTTAAATATTCCACTTTTTAAATAAAAATAAACTCGCAGAAAAATACAAACGGTTCTCACAGTTTCACAATAAACGAATTTGACAAATGTCTAATACTTTGACAAACCAAAATGGCGGTTGATATAACACGTTTATATGTCGGAGAGGGTATAGCCGATATAACTCCAAGGTCCTCATCGTTACTCTTAATTTGATCGGGTAATAGCCTCCATCAAAAACTAACTTCGTTTCATAGATCGTTTTTTTGTATAGAGCTTTCGCCAGACTGATACTGGAAACCGTTTGGTAGTTAAGTAGGTACTTCAACTTAGGGTATGCTATACTGTATACATTTGTTTATACTTAAAATTTGTCAAATAGGAAAACAAACATTAATTTATTCGTTGTAGTTGACATGTATATGATTTTCATTTCCAGATAACCATTGATGAGTTGATGTCAGTTCATGGGACCAATGTTTGAATGTTAGAATCTATTCTAATATTCGCAGAGCCAGCTTGATTTACAAGAGACAAGATGTAACAAGAGGCGGCCTTATCGCTAATAGCACTCTGCCAGGCAATCTTTGGATGGAATAAGAATATAGAACAAGTAAAGATGGGGGTGTGCGTTACCAAAAATACATTTGTACTTACAAAACATACACATACATACTAAGTAAGTTTGTATAGGCCTGGTGGCTAGCCCTGGTGTCAGAGTTACTACATATATACATACTAATAAATACATATACATACTTAAAATAACAAAAAAAAAATTACACACACTACAAAATTAAAGAGAGTAGTAATTTTGCTTTCTTTTTCATGAATTCTGGGTTAGCCCCTTAGTGAATGTTGTTCATAATGATGGTTTTAATCACCCCCTTTTGGTTTAGTACCTACAGGACAACAGATATACCCTGTAGGTACAGGGGAAACCAATGTCATAAACATAACACATCCTTTTTGGAAGTCAGTAAAAAGCAATTAAATATTACTTATAGACCACAGCTACATTAGCTACGCAATATCCAACCAACATGCGGCTTTGTGTGAGCTTCAGTCAGGATTGGATATTGCGCAGCTTGTAGCTAACTTCATATCTGCTAACTTGTGTGACACGGCCTATTCTTTAAATATTTCATGTAGTACAATAGTTATATACATGTTTTATACACATGTTAATCTATGATTTTCATTTCTAGATGAACACTGACGAGTTGACATCGGGGACTGCACTTGTGTTGTGTACTTAGGCCAAATTATACGACTCAGCGGATGTGAAGTTAGCTACAAACTGCACAATATCCAATCCTGACTGAAGCTCACATAAAGCTGCGCGTCGGTTGGGTTTCAGTTAATTAGACAAATAGTACATATATTACATTTATATTGAAATAAAAAGTTGAGTATTGATTGTAATATAGTTTGTATTTTATTCATACCAAAGTAAAATAGTACTTACAAAGAAATAAAAAAGTACAATAGATTTTATTCAATACAAAGTATTCTTGTCAGCAGTATAGGTTGAATCAAACTTAACGGTATCTGCAAATTAGGCTATAAGCTGTGCAAATTCTCATTTCTAGTGCCGCTGACATCTCAATTAATTGTTACTGCACAAATGACTTGTTCATCCATTTAGTTTGATTCAGCCTATGAAAGCTTCACATCTCCTATCCATCGACAAAGGTAATTAATAAAAAGAAAAGTTATTTCAGTATATTCATTAAGATTAAGTTTTACAAGTAACAGCCTAATTAAAGATTTTAGAACAATTATCTATATCAGCTAAGGCAACCAAAATTTATGTACTATCAACTTCGAGCAAATATCTACAGAGCCACAGTCCTTAAGTGAAAGTACAAAGTATCAAAGTAAGTGATGTCCTGCATAGACTGAATTCATCTTGAGAGCTGTGAAATTAGATGCAAGCCGAGCGAAACCCAATCCTCACAGAGCTCTTAAGCGAGCTTCTGTCAGGATTAGGTTATCCGTGCTTATAGCTAAATATCACAGACACCATAAAGTTTGATTTGGCCTATACTAAGGGTTATACACACTTTGCTTAGGCTGGCGAAACACAAAAAGCTTATAGCACATACACACACTTTGTTCAAGGTTCAGCACTTTTTCTTCCTTAATGATCCCTTCGTCTTAGTGCACTGGCAATGTTTTTAGAACTACCAACCAGCTATTTTTGTGGATGATTTAAGCACAGTCATCAATTGACTTGTCACTGTAGTATGAAGATGTTTCTGAGCTGGAAATAAAAACACAACATTAATGTATAGGAATAACCTATGTATCTTTTCTTTCCTTTGACAATATGAGTAGACATAGGCTCAGCTGAATCTACAAGCTGCGCAATAGGTATATAATCAACGCGTAGCTTTATTTGAGCTTCAGTCTGGATTGGATATTCCTATAGCATCCACCGACTATATAACGGCTATGGCGAACAATTTTTGCACATTGGTGTAGTATTATGATGTATTCTTTACCTGGGTGTTATTGATGACGTCCTCAGATAGGTAATATACATAATTTTCGGAGTAAACGACCTAGTAACGTAGTCCAAACTGACGATTTACATAGCTGATATTCAGGTTATGATGGTTTGTTTCAATGGTCTTATTAAGCCCCAGGCACGCCCCCGTCGTAGGTACCCATATACAGCTACCCCTTATTTGAATACAAAAATATGTAAAATGGTTTAAATATTATGATCATTACATTTTAGAATTAACAAATAACCCGGTCAATTTAGACCAAAAAATGAGAGTGAAGTTACATAAAGTCCCAACAAGCTGAATTTCAGTGAAATTGTTCAAAATATAATTATAAACAATGTCTAGAAGTTCCCCATCATTCCCCTGTAAGGAAAATTTTTTATTCAAGGTCAAAGGTCAAAAAAATGAGTTTTTCGCGATTTTCAGCAAAACGGTAAGTTTTATCATAAAAATACCTGAGACAAAATTGTAAATCATAAAATTATCTATAAAAAATGTATCAATCCTTTTTTTCTTACGAGCCACCGTTTCTGAGATGTGACGATTCAAAAAGTTATAAAAGTTGTTATCGTCATAATATGCATGAGTACGCCACGTATATACATCTAGAGTTGTTATATTTTATATATATATTACAATACATGTTAAATGTTTAAATATTTTTCTATAGGTCATTGTAACTTATACTTACAATATATAACGAACAAGTTCATGTAATTTAAATAAATTGATGGGCGTAGATTTTGCTATATATTATATATTTTTAATCTGCCTTATATTTCAATATACCTTAGTTTCAGCTTGGTTATCTTTTGATGACAGATAATTTAATTGTTGTGTATTACTTTTGTTCGCTTGAATCGAAAATAACTAATACTATTAACAATTGTGATGTGGCTATGGCTTTGGCAAAAAAGTAACTGTTTGGTCGCTGAGGAAAAGCTCAGCATCAATCAGATATATATTCATCAAAAAGTTTATTTACTTTTGTAAAGTGTCAAGATCATGTACTATTTTTACACGCAATAACTGGCTGTGATACGACATCTGCATTTTACAGGAGGGGTAAAACAGCCGTTTTCAAAATGTTTGAAAAACAAGATTTAATTCAATGTGCTGAAGTTTTTAAAAAGAGTAATTCAACTCAACAAGAAGTTATTACCAACGGCATCCGCTTTCTTCTTTCTATGTACGGAGCTCCTAAAAAAACTACCTGTTTAGATAAACATCGATATGCATGTTTCGTTAAAAATACTAAAAATAAAAAACAAGTTCAATTAGCTTGTCTTCCTCCAACCTCAGTTGCTGCTCACCAAAATCTTTTTCGAGTATATAACCAAGTTCAAGTGTGGCTTGGTTATCAGCTAGACCCTATAGACTGGGGTTGGAAGTTGGTCAACAATATATTAGAGCCAGTTCAAGCTTTACTTCCACCTGCGCCGGAAAAACTGCTGAACACTATTTTTTGCAACTGCAAAAAAGGATGCAGTGCTAAATGTGGTTGCAAAAAAGTCGGACTGTCTTGTTCTTTGGCATGCTCAATTTGTCAAGGCCGGTCGTGCTTTAATATTGAATCACAAACAATGGAGGATTCGTTTGACTCCGACGAAGTATCATGCGATACTTACTTCGCTATTGACGCAATTTACTTGCATCCAAAATGAAGATGATGAAGAAGCAGGAGAAGAAGAACAAGAATTTGAAACTTACGAATAAGACGAATAAACTTCAACACTTTTTTTTTAATTTACATCGCTTTTATCTTTCCCAATCTTTGAAAATTTCCGTTTTATGCATATGTTTTACATTAAACAGGATCACAACTGACCCGTGGAGTAGGCCTACTGGGGAAACCACGTTAAAAAACGCGCTAAGTACACTACCTCATAGGTGGCGTGGAAACGTGTGCATATTATGACGATAACAACTTTTATAACTTTTTGAATCGTTATATCTCAGAAACGGTGGCTCGTAAGAAAAAAAAGATTGGTACATTTTTATAGATAATTTTATGATCTACAATTTTGTCTCAAGTACTTTTATGATAAAACTTAATGTTTTGCTGAAAATCGCGAAAAACTCATTTTTTTTACCTTTGACCTTGAATAAAAAATTTTCCTTACAGGGGAATGATGGGGAATTTCTAGACATTGCTTATAGTTATGTTTTGAACAATTTCACAGAAATTCAGCTTGTTGGGACTTTATGTAACTTCGAATGTCTAAATTGACCGGGTTAAAAACAAAAACAAAAAGTTTGAAAAAGCTGTGAGAGAGAAACGTCATAAGGTGTTGCCATCATGGGTTATCAAAATTACCGCATTTCAGTACGACAGAGTACTAATATTATTTCTGTAAAGCGGGATAAAATAAGACATTTGTTTAAATTTATCAAATTCCCATACGATACGTATACTACCATATTGATACGTATACTTTGTTTATTATTTCGTTCATACTGAACAACTTTTACTATAAGCCCGACTCGAAATTTGAGAAAATCAAACCAGTTGTTTCATACATTTTGTCGATTTCGAGTTGGAATTTTGTATGAAAAATATATATTTTTTAAATACTATGTCGGTGCCGTAGTAAAAATTGTTTACAATGATATAACTCATTTTGGTTGGGAGTTTTGCCACAAAATAACAAACGTTCCAGTGGCTCTATTTTTGACTCTTAAACGCTAGCCCCTAGTCGCTTGATAAACATATTTTTATAGCCCGAAATACTATTACGTAAATTGTTTAAACAATAATTAATTTGTGGAAGTAGTGATAAGCTTGCAACACTGTCTACCACTCTAATTATTTTTAAATCAGCGAAGCCACAGATAACATTAAAAAAATGAACTAAATCACAGTCAAACCGGTCACTTGATAGTGTGTTGACGGTTTGTTGACGGCCTTATTATTATATTTTTAAGTAGTTTTTTTATCTGTGAACTTCCTTTAGGGTGAACCCAAACTCTTTAATCATCATTCAATTTTTAACTAGGTGGACTCTGCAAAATTGCTATTTCTAGCTAAGCGAGTTAAATTTAAATAGGTTAGGATTTTTAACTTAGTTAGTGAGGTCGCACCAAAATCGAGCCCATTGTAATGTTAATAGGCTATAAGTCAAGTACTTTCAATAATTTAATTCAACCCCCATTTCTTAAGACTAGAAGAACATCTTTACAGGATATATCTAGACATTAAGGCGTTATGTTCAATCGGTCATATAGTTTTAATAATATACAACCCCCAACCTTTTCATATTTCAATCATCAACCCCCCGACAACCATTCTGAAAAACCCTGATTAAAATATCAAAGATGATGATTCTACAAATATACTTTTACTATAGTTATTGATTATAAATAAACATAGTACCTATTTGAAATAGTCTCCAAAACCGATTCGTATACATGCCACGGCCCAAATTGCCCGTCAAAAAAGTCCGAAAACTTGTTCCAACGGGCCTCTTAATCTAACAATGGGCTCGATTTTGGTGCGACCTCACTAACTAAGTTAAAAATCCTAACCTATTTAAATTTAACCCTATACTTGGCATTGTATCTGTACGGAAACATAGATTTAAAAAAAATATTGAGACTATTGACAATGTGTTGTGATATATTTTTTTGTACAATATAAAAGCTAATAATGTATTTAATTAGTAAAAAAATATTTTCTTGCTGTTGGCAACACTGAAATGACAGTAGCTCGCAAGATGGCGAACCGTGCGCAGGCGTCTACTTCACGGAAGGTAAAAAAATAGATTTATTTAAGAATTTCCAAATGATTTGCTAAAATTATCTACTAATATTATGTGTCACAAACGTTACTTTATGCGTATGTGTTTTTTTTATTGAAACTGGGTCTTTATAGTTTGTAATTTACCCATTTTCCCGAATGTATCTGTAGGAGCACACTGCCAAGTACGCAGTAAATTTGCAAACATTTGCTTAGTATCTGAGGAGATACACTGCCCGTTACGTATGAAATCATGTTGGTAAAATAAATTTTGTTTATTCAACAAGTTTATTACGACAATTTTATTATTTTATTATAGTATTCTTAAGTTTTGTTAATATTTGATCGAGCGAGCGAAGGGAGCGAAGATCTCAGAGTCTAAGGGGAACATTTGGCGTTTGTATGTGTAAATGTATGTATATATGTTTACTATATATTGATATATAGATTAGCTTTGCTAGTATACTTAGCACTGTTGTTTTATTTGTAATCTCTAATTTGAATTGTATTTTGATCTGCAGGTTCAACCACACAATCGTCAAATAAATAGCAGAGCTCAAAAAATACTTGCTCTTGTTCCCAAGGTGGGGGCTAAATCAGACTTAGAAGACAGTGACTCATCTGCCGATGAGTTACAACACTATCCATATCATTTTCAAACACACTCTGGTAGCAGTTCACCAGCTCCATCATTGCCATCGTCGCTTTTAAATTTGAATCTGTTGAATTCAGATGAAGATGAAGAAATAGATAACGTGTTAGCTTCAACATCCTTACAATCGTTTTTGCCATCACCAGCATTAGAAACTGCAAGCTCTCCCTCAATTCTGTCACCAAACCAATCTGGAGTTCTACATCATGGTAACAAATGCCTCAATCAGTTAAAATCATTTACACACCCACCTTCGCCGTTGGCAGTCTCATCTGTCCAATCACCGCAAGCCATCGCTTCGACTAGCTATGAACAAGTGCCATCACCATTATGCGTTCCTTCACCATCTACAGCTACGCGATCTAAAAAAGTCACAGCCCTGGCAAAAGACTTGCCAAAAAATAAACCGATAAAACGAAAGAAATTGATGTTAAATTGGACCAGCAAAAAATTTAGTGGCGCAGCAGAAATCGAAGATGTATTATTTGAAACATCAAATGAGGGATTCACTCCTATTGACTATTTCAAACTATTTTTCTCTGATAATATCATATCTCTACTTACTGAACAAACAAATCTGTACAGTACTCAAGTGAAGGGTACATCGATAAATTTGACAGAAGATGACATCAAAGATTTCTTGGCAATTTTGATATTCATGGGAGTTGCAATTTTGCCAGCTTATACAAATTACTGGTCCACTGAATGCCGATATAATAATGTTGCTGACATAATGACGTTGAAAAAATTCCAGATGATAAGACGTTACCTTCACTGTAACGACAATTTTAAAGATGACGGTGATCGATATTATAAAGTTCGGCCGCTTCTTCAAGCAATACGTGCCAACTGTTTGAAGATCGAAGAAGAGTCGCGATTCAGTATCGACGAAATGATGGTACCTCACAAAGGAAATAGAGCGGGAAGTCGGAAACAATACATAAAAAACAAGCCCAAAAAATGGGGATTTAAAATCTTTGTACGAGCAGGAGTTTCAGGTATCGTTTACGACTTTTTGCTATATGGAGGAGATGACACTTTCCGATTTCACCGATTAAGTGACGAAGAAAATAGCATGGGCTTAGGGTCGAAAGTCGTTTTGGCTTTAGCTCAGTCTATTCACCAACCCGCATGCAAGGTGTTGTGCTTCGACAACTTCTTTACCTCTATTGAGCTTCTGCAATATTTACGTAACCAGTATGGAATATTTGCTTTGGGGACAATTAGGCAAAACAGATTGCGAGGAGCTGAACAGAAACTGCCTACTGATAAAAATTTAAAGAAAAAAGGCAGAGGCTCTTATGCGCAGGTGCAATGCAACAAAAAAAAGGTTGTAGTTGTGAAATGGTTTGACAACAAATGTGTGACCGCAGCAAGCACATTTGTGGAAGCTCGACCTGTACAGGTTGTAATGCGATATAAGAAAGAAGAGAGAAGAAAAATGCCTGTGACGTGTCCAAACATAGTAAAGGAATATAATTTGAACATGGGTGGTGTTGATTTGGCCGACATGTTGGTTGCACTTTATAGAACACCATTTAAAGGTCACCGATGGTATTTGCCACTAATTGCACAAATGATAGATATATCAATGAATAACGCTTGGTTGATGTACCGACGTGATTTTGAAAAGACGCGACGTCGCAATATATATGGCAATAATAGCAACGAGCTGCAAAAGATGAAACCGATTAGCCTCAAAAAGTTTCGACTTGATGTTTACAAAAGCCTTCTGAAATTAGGAAGAACTAGCCACGTAACAAACGTACCCTCTACTGCAGTACCTGTTATCAAAAACCCATCAGCTGAAAGGCCTGTTGACGCAGTTCGGTTTGATCAATGTGGTCATCTTCCCACATTTTCATCCAAAGGAAGGTGCAAATATTGCACCAAAGGACAGACGAAAGTATTTTGCCAAAAATGTAACTTGAGGCTGTGTTTTTTGCCAGAGCGCAATTGCTTTCTAGCTTTCCATACAAAGTAATAACCTCGTATGATAGAATAATATGATCTCATTTTTGTAATAGTTAACAGTGAAGTGTTACTTAATAGTAATAAGTGTAGTATTATGCTTATATAAAAATATAATTACCAGAACTTCAAGTTCTATAATAGTGAGACTGTTGATTTATTTGATTATTTTTCTAAATGTTACAGCAAACTTTGAGACTGTTGATATGCTCAATTTATTTAATTTGTAAAACTTATAAAGTAGTTATTGTGAAACAAGTATAACATTGTGATCTCCTAATTATGTAAAGCTGTTTTATGAATAAAATATATAAAATATTACAAATAACTTATTTATGGCACACATGGCAGTGTATCCTCTTAGATACAATTATTTTTGTTTGTAGATTGCTACCAACTTGGCAGTGTGTCTTGCAGGATACATTCTCTAAAATAAAAAGTAAATATTATAGATTTTATAAAATATTTTTTTTACCATGTTTATACGTCTAGTAATCCATATTACACAGAAAACATACATATTTTAAGAAAAAAAAATCCTGCCAAGTATAGGGTTAACTCGCTTAGCTAGAAATAGCAATTTTGCAGAGTCCACCTAGTTAAAAATTGAATGATGATTAAAGAGTTTGGGTTCACCCTAAAGGAAGTTCACAGATAAAAAAACTACTTAAAAATATAATAATAAGGCCGTCAACAAACCGTCAACACACTATCAAGTGACCGGTTTGACTGTGATTTAGTTCATTTTTTTAATGTTATCTGTGGCTTCGCTGATTTAAAAATAATTAGAGTGGTAGACAGTGTTGCAAGCTTATCACTACTTCCACAAATTAATTATTGTTTAAACAATTTACGTAATAGTATTTCGGGCTATAAAAATATGTTTATCAAGCGACTAGGGGCTAGCGTTTAAAGGTCAAAAATAGAGCCACTGGAACGTTTGTTATTTTGTGGCAAAACTCCCAACCAAAATGAGTTATATTGAAATTGTTTATTGAAATTGAAATTAATATCATTATAAACAATTTTTACTACGGCACCGACATAGTATTTAAAAAATATATATTTTTCATACAAAATTCCAACTCGAAATCGACAAAATGTATGAAACAACTGGTTTAATTTTCTCAAATTTCGAGTCGGGCTTATAGTAAAAGTTGTTCAGTATGAACGAAATAATAAACAAAGTATACGTATCAATATGGTAGTATACGTATCGTATGGGAATTTGATAAATTTAAACAAATGTCTTATTTTATCCCGCTTTACAGAAATAATATTAGTACTCTGTCGTACTGAAATGCGGTAATTTTGATAACCCATGATGGCAACACCTTATGACGTTTCTCTCTCACAGCTTTTTCAAACTTTTTGTTTTTGTTTTGTTAATTCTAAAATGTAATGATCATAATATTTAAACCATTTTACATATTTTTGTATTCAAATAAGGGGTAGCTGTATATGGGTACCTACGACGGGGGCGTGCCTGGGGCTTAATAAGACCATTGAAACAAACCATCATAACCTGAATATCAGCTATGTAAATCGTCAGTTTGGACTACGTTACTAGGTCGTTTACTCCGAAAATTATGTATATTACCTATCTGAGGACGTCATCAATAACACCCAGGTAAATAATACATCATAATACTACACCAATGTGCAAAAATTGTTCGCCATAGCCGTTATATAGTCGGTGGATGCTATAGGAATATCCAATCCAGACTGAAGCTCAAATAAAGCTACGCGTTGATTATATACCTATTGCGCAGCTTGTAGATTCAGCTGAGCCTATGTCTACTCATATTGTCAAAGGAAAGAAAAGATACATAGGTTATTCCTATACATTAATGTTGTGTTTTTATTTCCAGCTCAGAAACATCTTCATACTACAGTGACAAGTCAATTGATGACTGTGCTTAAATCATCCACAAAAATAGCTGGTTGGTAGTTCTAAAAACATTGCCAGTGCACTAAGACGAAGGGATCATTTAGGAAGAAAAAGTGCTGAACCTTGAACAAAGTGTGTGTATGTGCTATAAGCTTTTTGTGTTTCGCCAGCCTAAGCAAAGTGTGTATAACCCTTAGTATAGGCCAAATCAAACTTTATGGTGTCTGTGATATTTAGCTATAAGCACGGATAACCTAATCCTGACAAAAGCTCGCTTAAGAGCTCTGTGAGGATTGGGTTTCGCTCGGCTTGCATCTAATTTCACAGCTCTCAAGATGAATTCAGTCTATGCAGGACATCACTTACTTTGATACTTTGTACTTTCACTTAAGGACTGTGGCTCTGTAGATATTTGCTCGAAGTTGATAGTACATAAATTTTGGTTGCCTTAGCTGATATAGATAATTGTTCTAAAATCTTTAATTAGGCTGTTACTTGTAAAACTTAATCTTAATGAATATACTGAAATAACTTTTCTTTTTATTAATTACCTTTGTCGATGGATAGGAGATGTGAAGCTTTCATAGGCTGAATCAAACTAAATGGATGAACAAGTCATTTGTGCAGTAACAATTAATTGAGATGTCAGCGGCACTAGAAATGAGAATTTGCACAGCTTATAGCCTAATTTGCAGATACCGTTAAGTTTGATTCAACCTATACTGCTGACAAGAATACTTTGTATTGAATAAAATCTATTGTACTTTTTTATTTCTTTGTAAGTACTATTTTACTTTGGTATGAATAAAATACAAACTATATTACAATCAATACTCAACTTTTTATTTCAATATAAATGTAATATATGTACTATTTGTCTAATTAACTGAAACCCAACCGACGCGCAGCTTTATGTGAGCTTCAGTCAGGATTGGATATTGTGCAGTTTGTAGCTAACTTCACATCCGCTGAGTCGTATAATTTGGCCTAAGTACACAACACAAGTGCAGTCCCCGATGTCAACTCGTCAGTGTTCATCTAGAAATGAAAATCATAGATTAACATGTGTATAAAACATGTATATAACTATTGTACTACATGAAATATTTAAAGAATAGGCCGTGTCACACAAGTTAGCAGATATGAAGTTAGCTACAAGCTGCGCAATATCCAATCCTGACTGAAGCTCACACAAAGCCGCACGTTGGTTGGATATTGCATAGCTAATGTAGCTGTGGTCTATAAGTAATATTGTGAAATATTTAATTGCTTTTTACTGACTTCCAAAAAAAATAAATATTATAATAAATATTATTGGGACATCTTACACACGGTCTCTGACCTCAAACTAAGCAAAGCTTGTGATATGGCTGCCAGAGACTGATATACTACATATACTTATTTTTAAATACATACTTATATAGATAGTAACTAAATAACACCCAGACACAGAGCAAACACTTATGTTCATCACATAAATATTTGCCCTGAGTGGGGATCGAACCCACGCCTCTTTGATCCAGAAGTTAGGGTCACTAACCACTGAGCCACCGAGGCAGTCAAAAAAGGATGTGTTATGTTTATGACATTGGTTTCCCCTGTACCTACAGGGTATATCTGTTTGTCCTGTAGGTACTAAACCAAAAGGGGGTGATTAAAACCATCATTATGAACAACATTCACTAAGGGGCTAACCCAGAATTCATGAAAAAGAAAGCAAAATTACTACTCGCTTTAATTTTGTAGTGTGTGTAATTTTTTTTTGTTATTTTAAGTATGTATATGTATTTATTAGTATGTATATATGTAGTAACTCTGACACCAGGGCTAGCCACCAGGCCTATACAAACTTACTTAGTATGTATGTGTATGTTTTGTAAGTACAAATATATTTTTGGTAACGCACACCCCCATCTTTACTTGTTCTATATTCTTATTCCATCCAAAGATTGCCTGGCAGAGTGCTATTAGCGATAAGGCCGCCTCTTGTTACATCTTGTCTCTTGTAAATCAAGCTGGCTCTGCGAATATTAGAATAGATTCTAACATTCAAACATTGGTCCCATGAACTGACATCAACTCATCAATGGTTATCTGGAAATGAAAATCATATACATGTCAACTACAACGAATAAATTAATGTTTGTTTTCCTATTTGACAAATTTTAAGTATAAACAAATGTATACAGTATAGCATACCCTAAGTTGAAGTACCTACTTAACTACCAAACGGTTTCCAGTATCACCAAGATTGACCCACCTTACTTGTTTATGTAGGCCTTTTCCACAAGTACTTTTTAATCGATCCGCTTGAGTCATCAAAAACTAGTTGTAGTTTTACATGATTTTTTGTAAGTAGGTATGTGTTTAGATTTTGCTAAGCACATTTCTACCATAATAGTTGAATCTACAGAAGGATTATTTTGGGCACTGGCCTCCCTCATGCCAAGAAGTATAATCCTGCAATCTTGATAATATTAAACCTTGCTGTCCTTACTACTCTAACCTAGACATCCTACCCTGTGGTTGCCAGTAGGTATATGGTCTCCATTCGAGAACTTTTCGACCTCATCAATCGTCCCTGCTATGAGCCCTGTCCACTGACTGCTATTTCAACACGTTTATTACTATAGAAAGATAAAGGTCAAAAATAAAACTTACTCTTGCCTGGTACATAATCCTGATTAAAAAAGTTAAGCCTTTTCATCGTTTTACCACATTAAATATTAGTGAATTGGCTTAAATTGATTTTAATGCCCTAGTTTAATTATTTCATTCCGATTTGTCTTGAAAAATACGGTTTCAATATCTTTTGTCATCGCGAATTTCAGTTTAACAACTAAAATCACTATTAAAAGAGCACGATAAGCTACATAAAACATAATTATGAACAATTATTTGGATCAAAACACAGTATTTATCCTGTATATCTTACTTTTTGATATAGTTTTATTTTAACAACCACCTGAAATGGTACTCGTTAAAAAACTTAAAATTCTAACCTCAATTTGCTTAAAAGTGACGTATGACGTTTCTAATTTGTGCCTCCAAAATGCCAATTTCGCTTAAAATCGCTAAGTTGAATAGATTTAGTCGGTTTCGTTCGTTCGCTTTAAAAATTTGATTTTGACGTTTCTAATTTGTCTCACTAAAATTAGAATTAGGATAATTAGGATTTTTAGGGATTTTGACGTTTTTAGTTAGGTTAGCTAGTTAGTTGGTGTCATCAAAATCGAGCCCAATAATTCACTATCAAACCTATATACCTACTGCTAGTGCAGGAATACTTGTAATTCTAATGTACTAAACAATTATAACAATCTATCCTCTAAATCATAATTATACATAATTATTTTGCTTGATGCTATGGCTAGTTTCACCTGGAAACCAGCATTACTCTTTATTAAATAAAGTGTTATAACCATAAAACTTTACAAGAAAGGACATTTACTCTAATACTCTTTCACTCTAACAAGGAACTCGAATTCTCATTAAAATTACAACTATACGCAACAGAGACAATTTCTTAAAATATCAGTATTAATTTTACAAAGTATGTTTTTCAGAGCATAAATATCTAAGACATAGCAAAGCCTTTCTCTAGATTTCTAAGGTTACAACAATAATTATAGCTAAATATTAATAGGTAGTATCTATTTATAAAGGAACCATTAATATAACACAATCACTATGGATTCACTATAATATGTCCTTTGTCCATGTTGCACTTATTTTCATCGAATAAGATATTTCAAAATTTCCAAATGTTACATCCTCGACTCTGTTCCATATTTGGGCTCCAGATTCTTGATAGTAAGTTCTCCTGAAATGAATATAATTTATTTACTTAACATTATGTTGACAATTTATAGCCATTGTAACATGATTGACTTATTTATTATTTAAATTCAGCAAAACTAGCGTAAAAAATTACTTACCCATTGTTTCTCGCAAGTACGCATACATTATGTACAAAGAGACGACGTATTGTTTCAGCAAATAAGATAAATAAATTAGCTAAAACCAACGAACAGAAATGTGAAATTGAATTAATTTTGTTATAAACAGTAATCAGTATTGCCAGACTATAAACCAAAGAATTCTGCGTCTATAAAATTAATGTATGAAGAATTTGAATTGCCTATTATTCTACTATTTTTTTGAACGGAAACTTATTAACAGCTTACTTAAATCCAAGATTAGGATATGTAGTGTATTTCTACTATTTAGTTACCTAAAATAAATAATATTTATTGAGATATCGTAGTCAATTTGTATTTATGTTTTTAGATAAATATATTACTCTACTTTTCCTATTTTGTACATATTTATCATTGCTATGAGATATTATTATAAATGGGGCAACGATAAACCCACTGAACCTATTTTACCAGAATCTTTGTGGAAATTACCTGCTTCTGGCATCCCCACATTCAATGAACTACGTCGAAACTATGTGTCAAAACACCGATTCTTTTTTTTTTTTTTTTGGAAACTAGTGTTTTAAGTCTTTTATCGTTTTTTTTTTTTCGTTTAATTTCAAACTACAACGTAGTTTGATCAGAGCTTAATTTACCTAAAATTAATGCTATTGAACGTTCCAAACAACGTTGTAAGTAAATGATAAAGTTAATGTCCTACGTAGTTTCTAACAGTCCACTTTTTATATGATAACTTCCTATTATGCAAGGATATGAACAACATTTTTATTTTATAATAATTTTGCATCATAATAAATTCGATCAACCCCCAATCTTTTATATTATTATTGCGTTTGTTAATCTAGCAATCCTATGAAAACCTAAAAGTTAGAAAACCCTAATTTGAGCTATAAAAATAATTTCCGGAAATCTCGTTATAGTTATTTTAAAAATTCCTAAACCATCTCACATACGTATTCATATTTCACGAAACCCAACCTGAATCGCATGGAAATATCCAAAAATTATTTCATATACTAAACAGATCCTAGTCGTCCTTGCTACAGCCTATATATCTATCAGGTTCTGAGATCCTAGTTTACTGTAGCTATATTGCACTGAAATTTCTTCCAGGCAACTTTAGATGTACTTAATAAAATAAAATTCAAGCTTATTCTTATTGAACTAATATCCTGTTTGCGTTCTTACAATAGTTTTTATGGACTACTTTTGTAGACTTAGCACTGATAAAATATAGGTATGACTTGTACGAGATACTATGTAGATAGCAATTAATTGATATAAGATGTAAGAATAATATAAAATAAGGAAATTACTTATAAACGTTCTTTGTCATCCTGGTCACGGCCTGCAAATTGTAACTAAACCCCTTACCTAAATGTATATAAACCTAACCTTATACTAACCCCTAACCCACTTACCCTTAGCAATACTCAGACTTATTTTTTTTTTTATAATAATACTATTAAGGAGCTAATTTATGTTGATAGTCTATGTTAACCCTCAACTAATGATGCTTCTCCCATACTGCTTAACCCTAAATTAGTAACCATGAACCTAATTATCCTTAAAGAAATAATCATAAAATTATATTTAATTCCGTTATAATTAAAGTACTTAAAGCTAGGTTTGGCCAATGATCGAATAGTGTGAACCCTACATTATGTATCGTAGAACCCTAATGGTTTTGGAGACTATACTTACATATACTATTCTATACTATTAAAATACAATACAAGAAGAGGTGGAAACAAGAAAGTAAATTTAGATTATTGTTAAGTTAGTCTTAGTAATTCTAGTAGCTATTTTTGTACAGGCTTTTCGGAGGTTTCTATACGCAATGATAACTAGACAGAGATAATAGTGAATGCACATAGTCTCAAATAAAATTATATTTGGATTTTTATTTATTTTTCATGACTGTCTGACGATAGATGCAAATACAAGTTAAAAATAATTTATATTCTTTAAATAAAATTATTGTTTATTTTATTTGGTAGTAGCAATGCCAAGAATAAAATATTATTTATTTTTTTTGGTAGTGGCAATGACTAAGAATAAAATATTATTTATTTTTTTGGTAGTGGTCTCCGTTCCATCCCCATACAACCACCCTCTTCTCCAACAGTGGCATTTCTTTTTTTTTTTTAAAGTTATATCTAATAGTTAAACAAAGCTATGTTTTTGCTTTGATAACTCTCAGTATCAATTATACTAGATAATTCAAAATTCAATCAACAAATCGATTATAATTGGACAATAATAATAATAATGCCATTCAGGTTATTCATAAGATAATATTATAACCATCATATTAAGAAAACTGTTTACTTAGTCTTTTAATACAACTGGACTGAATATGAAAGAATCGAATAACAATATTTGATTTGACTATTATCAGACAGTCAGTTTATATCATTCAGGTATTATACACCAAGCCTGATTACTAGATTCATTTATGAACCTTTTTAATGAACTGGACCTTAAGGGTCAAAGTTATTTACTGGACTGGTTGTTACCAAATAATCTTAATGTCTGTCAAGTATGTCATATAACAACATATACGACTAGGTACATTCACAATCATTAAAATAAACATAAGTTCTAATTAAAACTACAACACATATTTTTTTTTTTATTAATCCTAAATCTTAAGACAATCTAGATTCTACCCAAAGTCTCCCACGCTAAACCTATTGCAAGTAGTTGCCTGAACGTTTATCAAAGGTGTTCTAATTAAATTTTGATTACATTCATTATTAATTGGTTTAGGTATAGAAAGACTTTACTTAATAATGAATTAGATTTTGGATTTGATAAGAACAAGCCAGTGTTTCGACGGCAAGTAATAGCACTCCTTGTGTATAGTGTTGTTTCACCCACCTGTTTTTCAAGGATCATAGGTTAATTTAACACATTCGAAACGTCAGTTCGAAATAAGGGGCCAAATCCTTACAACTAGAAACCTTGGCTTAATTCACTCAGCTTCAGTGAGCAAAACCCGTTATAACTATGTTACAAAATATTTGGATAAGCGAAGTCAATTCTAAACCTTTTGCATAGAAAGATCTGAGAAATATTCAACCCTTGAGGAACATCCAGGTTTCCTACATACATAAGTCGATATTCCCTAAATTTCAGATTAGAAAGTATCACTAACATTTCCCATTTTAGACATAAAATGAACCGAGTAAAATATTAATCGTAAACACTAAACAGTCTAGAGTTATTCTGAAAATAACATACGCAGACAGATAACGAGAACATAAGTGAGCTTGACGCAAGTTAATAAACCAGGATGTAAACACATTATGGATACGGCAGTAGTCGGATGGTTAAAAGCAACGGTAAAAGTCAATTAAAAGAGCTAAAAGCAGAAACAAGAAATATTCAGTAAAAATCAAAACACACAAGTAGTAAGCATCAAAAACACAAGTACATACACGGATTATACACATAAGCATTTAGAAATAAAAGTACTAAGTAAATAAGTGTCGTAGTCATTATACCTACAATTCACAGAAACCAAGAAAAGTACACAGGTAATTCTCGAGATATGACACGACGGAAATACGAAATCACAAAAACATAACATAAACAGTTAGAAAACACACACAGTAAAATATAGAAGCAAGTAAAACACATAAGTATAATTAATCAACAAGACACGAAACCACACGAAATAGTAATCCAGTAATAAAAGGTAAAACATAGAATAATTTTCGAAATAATATGTAATCACACGAAACCTAAATAAAGTTCATAGAATTAATGATCGGCGGTAAAAACGGCTTTGCTTTATGTAATACAATACTCTGATACCACCCTTTTCCAATTACTATAATTATTCTAAATTTAAACTGTATTTCTCTGTTGTTCAATAACTTATAGAAGATATTTAAAGTTAGGCGAGGTACTATTTTCAACTCGTAATATAGTCCAGTACTAAAAAGGATTAGACCAACAATAGTTTCCAGGTTTCATTCTAAAAAGAAAATAATATTATTTATCAAAATAACTGGATGTCGGAAGGCCGAGTCCCGACAAGAATTGAAATAACCTTTTAATTAAAAGTACATTTAATTTTTAATTATTTAAGTTTCAGAGTATTATTTCACAAATACAATCACCAGGATAAATTGGAAAGGACTCACCGGATATTTCTGCACTCACACTAAACACCCACTTTTTTTAAAAAAACTTAAAATAATCACTAAACTTATCACTAAAACTACAAGTTCTCCGAATTTCTATGCGAACTGTCAAGGGTCAGCTCCGCTCGTTCCAATGTTCAGATTTCGACTGTCTTCCCTCTCCCGTCCCCATTCCTTTTATACTATTTACCAGGTACGCGTTATTTGCGATTGTGCCTCCTGTTTGTCAAATTGCCTGTTATTTGCGAAAAAGCCTCCTGTTTGAGATATAGCCTGCTATTTTCGCTTGTGCCTTCTATTTCCCGGTACGTCAGTTACAGTTTTCGTCCAATCAGCGATCTAGGTTCCATGTGTAGAATCTCGTGTTTATGCCAGCCAATCAAATCCCTCAAATCTATGTGATCGCATAACTATCCAAAGTTACCAGTCGTATAATCATATTTGTTAACAAGTATTTCTACGGATTTTTAGAAAAGATAGGAATAAAAATCCTCCTTTTTTTTTCGTACTTTAAACTAGAATAATAAACTTCTGTTCAACTAGCTCATGATTTATTTAAAATTATCCTTTGTATTTCCTTGATTATTTTTTTCTTAGTTTTTGAGGAAATAATCATTTCGTTCTATAATTTTTCACACCACGATACGTATTATTCATCCTGTACTGGTAATACTAAGTATGGAATGCCTTCCGTCATTATTTTCTGTAAACAATTCATATTTTTGAATTTAAAATGAGAGTTTTTTTTTCTTGGATAACAAGGAAGTTTCTAATAAAACCAAATTCGGCCACAGTGTCTGTGAGATTAGACAGTGCTTCAAGTCAGTGCAACACGTTAGATGATGTAAATACCTTAAAGAACAACCTAAAATTGTCAACTAAATTGGTTGTTTATTTTTCGAGTTCGCTGTCTCAAAGTCAAGCAGAATCTCAGCTTCCTTTATTGGAACATAACTCAAAACTTCTCAAAGATTCGTGATAACCTTTCTGGAATAAATGCAACAGGATAATCTCCAGTTTATTGCAATGCCGCACGGCGATCAAAACACTACAATATCGGTTGAACAGGTAAGTTCAAGTATTTGTTTCTTTTCTCATCTTACTGTCATTGTCTGTAACTTTTGAGCCCAAAATCTTATTGTTATTATTAGTTTGCAATGGCAGGCAAAAGCATGTCTTTTTAAAGTATCTTATGATTGCAGAACAGTAAAGCAAGTAAGGTTTTTTTTTTAATGCATCCATGAATATTCATAACAATTCCACGGATCTTTACTAGAATGTAGCTTGTTAATCTCCTCAGTTTGTTAAATAAGTATTCAGCAATCTGTAGACAAATTGTGTTGTTTCCAAGTTGTGTTGTGTGTATTTCTGTTCCAAAAATCTTTCAATTCTAGATTATCAAGTCTGAAATCAGATACATACTTAATTGTACTTCTGATCTGTTCCAGCATGTGTCTTCGCATTGATGCCTACGAGAGAGAGATGCAAGTGTTTCAAATACCAACTTCTCCGCTCCAACTTGGTGTGTTCATCCTTCCTCAACGGGTGAAATGGCGGACAGGAACATTAGTTTTGTAATACAAATGATATCTAGGTAATCTTTTACACAGTATGTTTCAGCGAATATTACTAAAATAATTAGAATTTATTATCTAACATTCCAATGACCGAGCTATTATGCAAATTTCTTACTTGACCTTGTATTTAATAATTAATTAAATATAAATATGATCTATTTTGTGGGAGACTTTTACATATGAGATAGATCTTTATATGTGGTTATGGCGAGATCCTGTATCGGTACAATATTACCGTCTATGCAACACCTCAAAACATACATATCCAGCAGCACTACCTACTTTATTAAGCAACCCAGCTAACTAACACCAGAGTAGGTATTGGTGTATACCGCCATAATAACTTATTACCAAAAATGCTTAGATTATTTACTTGTCAAACAAGACAAGTAAATAATCAAAGCAAAAATGCAGCTTTTAAAAAATGCTTGCATTTTATTGCTTTCATCTCCAAGGCTACAACAAAGGTATCAAATGTAAAATAAGAACCAAACATAAACAAGCAGTTAAATAAGTTCGTACCTAAGTATAGGTGTTTATAGCCTTGTCTTGTTGTCCAGTTTCTAAGCCGCCTAAAGATCTCTGACATTGCTAAACAGTTAAAACTACCGAGACCCATAAATAATAACGTTTTTCCATTCGATTTGACAAGCCGTTGTTTCTTTGTGCCATTTCCATATTTCATATTCACAGAAGTATTGTCTTTATCTTTACATAGATCATAGAAAGTAACCATGTTACCAACTATGCAATCCCAAAAGTTGCAAACAAACGGCTTTTGTAGTGAAATGAATGAACATCAAAAAGGGCAAAGTGGTTTCTCAGCGATGTTCTCTTTGTCTTCCGTTGGAGCGGGCACGCAGCGGCCGGAGGGCGCGGGCGGCGAGTCGGGGAGCCGGGGCGAGCCGCGCGGCGAGTGGATATCCACGGTGTTGGATATTATCGCCAGCTTGTCGCGGTAATGCGGATACTCCTGCGGAACCAACATTTACTTGTAAATTGCTTTTGTAGATCCTTGCTACAGTAGTATGGATAGTTTAGTGAGTACGGACCTGAGGTGCCATTGTTCTTCCTGGCTTGTTTACGTTAAGTCAATCGAAAACAAAAAAAACTTGACAAACTCGTACTTACTAGGTCTACCAGTTTCACAAAGACAGATAGGTATAAGGTACAAAAATTTTCCAACCAACCATATTAGACCAACCCTGTACCTATGTAATTTGACATACGTTAATGTATGAAAACATTAATGTGTTCATACATTAACGTACCTATGTCAAATTCTATGAATAAATATATATCTATATATGGCGAAATATGGCAAAATATGTCATAATATTAGTACGAATAATAAATATATTAATGCATAAATACATTTATATTTATTCATACTAATATCATATCGTAATGTTAATGTATTCTTATATTAACGTATTCATAGAATAACTTCATATTTATTTTGTCGATAGTCAATTAATTATTTGTATGGAATAGAGCTACCGACTTAGAGAACCATTTCGAAGCATTTTCAGTAGGGTCACAGAGTTTCAACTACATTTCATATTTTTTACTTATAGATTACAATGTTCCTCAGGTTTTTTGACAACAAACATAAACATTACATCTGTCTTTTGATTTAATGCAATGTTACTATTGGTAAATAAATAGGTTAAAAGATTTCAAATGCATATAACCTGGGCGAGGAAGTCGACGATATACTTGATCTTGTCGTTGAGGGCGCATGCTGTAACATACTCTTTAGTAATGAGATCCTTGGGTTTCTTGAGGTGTAGCGACTGCCGCCTCACTACTATGGCCAGTTCACTGCCGAGACGCTGACTGCGCACCACACGCTCCAGCAACTGTAGGGATAAATTGTGATAGGCTTCCATAGATGGTGACGATGATTATGATGATGATGATAATAATAATAAATTAATAAAAACCATTTATTGCAGGCACATACCCATATTAAACTTAACCTAAATTAAAATCAGTACACTGTAAAAAGGTGTTTGTCTGAATAAAAACTATAATATATGCACACTGTAAAGGGGTGTTGTCGATATGACAAAAAATTGCCTCACAATAGTGCCGGATCATTTTCTATTTCGGTCCATATGTACAGATATCCAATGTCGAAACATTGGACTTCTAACATCGTCAGAGACAGCCACAAGAATCCTGTTGCCGGAACGGCTCAAACGCTGCCAGAATGCCACTCTTGTTCTAATGATTGCGAAGAAGTCAGGCACCCCCGCCTCAGCAAACATACTTGACGCATTGCAGTACCGCGGTAGCCTCATAAGAGTCCTGTATGCGTCATTATACTGGACTCTTATCGTGTTGTATAATAAAAAAACAATTTTTAAGATGTCATTAGATGTTGACTACTGGAAAAAAGTTTTCTTCACGGCGTTAAAATTGTGACTATAAATGACTAACGCGATATTATTTTGTTTTTAGTAAAATTGAAATAAAACGTAATACTAAAATAGTCACCCAGTGTTTGCTTAGATTACATTCGCGGACCTCTTGCATCAATTTCGCGACTTGCTCCTCCAGCTTAGCGTTCCGAGACTTAGTTTCGGCGATGGCGCTCTCAAGCTGCTTCTGTTCGCTCACCAGTTGTTTCAGAGTAGTTTCCGCATCGTTTAACTCCTGAGGTGCATAAGGCACAATTACCATTAACATAGCTTATTACGGGTCTGAAAGAACCTCCAATCCGTCCTTACTTTTTTAGAAACTAGGTATTGCCCGCGGAAACCTTTTATTTTTTTCAGTCCGGTAGTCTATGTAACTAACTGACATTTAAAATATATATTACTAGCTTAAAATCCGCGGCTTCGCTCGCGTTGTCTTAGTGCATAGATACTTGACTAAAATGAAAATAGCCCGCGTTATCTTTGTACTTGCTTATAATAATATCTAATTGTACGCGGTTTGGCCTGCGTTGTCTTAATACTTGCTTAAAATTATAATAGCCTGCCATTTGGCCTGCGTTGTCGTATAACTTGCAAGGATAATGCTCACGGTATGACAGAATCGCACGGCTGAATCGTCTCAGTATTTGCCTAAAATGATAAAAGGTCACGGTTTGGCCTGCATATTTATAGTACTTGCCTAAGATTGTAATTTATAGTACGCATTTTGGCCCGCGTTGTCTTAGTACTTGCTTAAAATTATAAAAACTTGCCGTTTGGCCTGCGTTGTCGTATTACTTGCAATGATAATAGCCCATGGTCTGGCCCGTGTTGTTTTAGTACTTGCTCAAAATGATAATAGCCTGCGGTTTATCCCGCGTTGTGTTAATACTTAGATACTTAAAATGATAATAACCCACAGTTTGGCCCGCGTCGTTTTAGTACATACTTGTTCGACCCGCTTTACCTTGGCACTTGCTTATAATAATATCTAATAGTCCCCGGTCTGGCCCGCGTTGTCTTAATACTTCCTTAAAATTATACTAGCCTGCCGTCAGCCTGCGTTGTTGTATTACTTGCAATGATAATAACCCAGAGTTTGACCCGCGTTGTCTTGGCACTTACTTAAAATAATAATAGCTCGTGGTTGAGCCCACATTAGATATTATTATTGAATCAATTATGAAGGCGCCATCGTAATTATAAGCTTAGTGCTCCATCACGTTCTACAATGTACCTATATTTCAAATTTCAAGTTTATATCTTAAACGGTTTGGGCTGTAGGCTGTCTGTCAGTCAGTCACTCAAGGAAACCTTTTATACAGAGTTATTTCTAATCAATTAGCATCCTTTTATGGGCTTATTGTGTACTTCAAAACTAACAACTTTTGTTCTAAAACTTTTGTCAAAACTCAAAAAAAAATCAGGTGTTCCATACATTTTGTCGCGGGTGAACGATATTTTTCTATGGAACAACAATATTTTTTTTTGGTTTTGACAAAAGTCACATAACAAAAGTTGTTAGTTTTGATGTACGTACAGAATAAGCCCCTAAGAGGATGCTAATTGATTAGAAATAACCCGGTATAATAGATTGATGTATTGAGTTCACCTTAGTAGCAGTGATAACGTCAGCTATAGGTCTCAACTTGTGATGTTAGGCCGACTGCAAGACCTAGGGCCTTATTGTGTAAGCGCTCTGACGTTCAGCATCGCTTTTTTTCCTGCTCGCGCCAGTTACTCACGCCACGAGAGCAAGCGGGAGGAAAGGTGAAGCCGAACGTCAGAGCGCTTACACAATAAGGCCGTGGTTAACATGTGCCTTCTCCAAGGCCGCGTGGGCTTTAATCTTATTCACTGTGAGCTCTCGCAGTTTCATGTAGTGAGTCTTTTATAGACAAGGAAATATTACCTTGGTAGCACGTGCAACATCAGCCTTCACTAGTCTCAACTTGTGACGGTAGGCCGACTGCAAGACCTGGCCATTGTTAGCATGAGCCTTCTCCAAGGCTGCGTGGGCTCGGGTCTTCTCCACGGCGACCTCCCGACGTCTCACGTAGTGAGCCAGGTCTTCTGACAATTTCTCGCCAGTGCGGCGAAGTTGCTCGCGGCGGGACTGCAAAATACGAAGTGTAAAATATTAAAAATATACTAACAAAAAATAATAATAGTCCCCACACTAGGGCTAACATATATCACGGGAGAATGACTGATTACAAAATTATGGTAGAGTAGGAGTACTATGACTAAATGATTAGGTACATATTAATTATTAAGGATAAATGTAGTGAAAACTACATGTGTTTGTGTTAGCGAGTGTGAGATTCGAGTATGTCCAAAATAAAAAAATACAAGGCGTTTTTCTCCATCATGAATAGATTCTAGAATATCATTGTTCATTTACACTTAAATATAACTTATGATCAACTCTAGGGGAGCGTGGGTCACAGTGGATCCTGGGTCACAGTGGATCCTGGGTCACAGTGGATCCTGGGTCACAGTGGATAAATCATTGTAGGTGTGTATTTAAAGCAAACAGACGCGTACGCGTTCGCGACGTTGCCGTTCTTACACTCCCCCCGCAACCGAGCTAGTCGCCATCCACAGAGTACTTTGTGTCGCCATCTTAGTATCGGAGTGGACGCACGCGGTACGGAGCATCCGTCGACAAGTAAGCCACAAACTTTTATTTTACGTGTTTTTGTAAAACGTTTTGCCTTTCCGTATATTAGAATTTTACAAGTGTTGATAATGTGATATGATCTAAAGTTACTGTAGAGAATTTTTGTTACTCTAATATGTTTATTTGACAAATAAATAATTTGGTAGGATTTTTTAATTAAGACTTCTCCAACTGGGGCACAGTGGATCGTTTTGAATTGGGGTACAGTGGATCTTGTATCCACTGTACCCCAAGTGAAAATATTTATCGTAAAATTATTTTGTTTTCAGGGATAATGCCACGAAACAGGAAAAGAAAGACCAATATTGGTCAGCACGCTGAAGAGGAGATGCGGGCAGCTTTGCATAAAATATCGGAGGGCCAAAAAATAAAAACTGTAGCTAAACTAATGAACATTCCATATATGCATACTTATAGTGATTTTATTGTAATTTTATTAATTTTAATTAATACTTAATAATTTTTTTTACTTTTTTTGCATGCAATGTACATTGATAAATTGATTGTTGTTTTTGTAAGTCTGTCTTGGAAATAAATGATTTATTATTATTTTACTTTATTTGATATACATCTCTCGGGCCAAGCCCGGTTATTTGATGGGCATCAGTGGAGCCGAAGCCAACACTGAGAGGCCCTTTTTAAACATCATTTAGCTATGTTGTAGGGGTGAAGGTACAAGGAGCCTATTGTTAGTAATGAATTGAAAAAATAATGGGTTATTGTGGTGAACTTCTGGGTGTTATACAAAACTGGATTATGGAATGAGGTACGGCACCCACCAAATAATGCCTCATTTTCAAATATTCAGGCGGGTGGTGACTTGCCATCTACTAAATGGGCCCCTCATAATAGCTACCGTATTTTGGCGCCGGAGGGGCAACATTGGTGTGGACGGCTTAGGGTGTCGAGAGGTGTGCTGCGCGTTCACTAAGAGCTACTAGCGGCGTTATGCCCTTTAACACTTCCACCCTGGAGCTTGGGTTCTTAGCTCTTGCGGTTTCCACTCCAAACCGGCCAGTTAAGGCAAGAGAGGAGTCAGGGGTCTCATTTAGCCCCAGGGAATCAGGGTTCGCGGTGTCGCCACTCACCGACGGCTCGCCACAAAGCCGCCCCTGCGATTTTATTATTATATATATATATTTTATTATTATTATACACATATTTATTTATAGTCTTAAATTTAAGTTTTTTTACAATATTTATAATAAAAAATAAAATACTATAAAAAAACCTAAACCTAGAGTGCCGCCGGCAGCGGGGCGAGGCCCAAGCTACCGGTGGTTGGGTCTACAGAGAGAGGAACCTCCTGACAATGCGCGCTGTGTCCAGGACGACCGCCTTCTGTATCTGACCCTTGACCCAACCGTCTAGCGAGAGCCTCTTAAGATGGTGGTCGAGACTCTTCGCTATTAAGCCGTTTACCGAAACGACTATCGGGACAATGATCGTAGAGTCCACATCCCACATGGCGGTAACCTCGTGAGCCAAGTCAAGGTACTTGCTGAGCTTGTCCTTCTCGGCCTTCACGAGGTTCTCGTCATGTGGGATGGTGACGTCGACGAGCACTGCCCGGCGCTGGGACCGGTCGACCACCACGATATCAGGCCTATTGGCGACAATAGTCCTGTCCGTGATGATAGAGCGGTCCCAGTAGAGCAACGCACGACCATTTTCGAGAACTGGTGCCGGTGCGTACTTATAGTACGGCACCTCAGACTCGACAAGGCCGTATCGAAGAGCAAGTTGCTGATGGATAATCCTGGCTACTTGGTTATGTCTGTGCAAGTACTCGCCGTTGGCAAGATGAGAACAACCGGAAGTAATGTGCCTGAGTGACTCTCCGGGACGGTGGCATGCCCGACAAATGTCGACCGTACCGTCCTTCAGGATATACTTCCGGTAGTTGTTCGTCAAGACAACTTCGTCCGCAATTGCACAGGCAGAACCTTCGGTTTCCCCAAAGAGGTCACCGAAGCGCAGCCAGGCCACCGACGCGAGCAGGTCCACATCGGGTCCTGTTAGGGCCCGATAGAACCGCCCGTGCAGCTCCTTGCCCCTCCATACCGCCTTGCGATCGTCGGTGCTGAGCACCGATGGCCTGCGCCAGTTCTCCTTCGCCAGGGAGAGCGGGGTGAGGCCTCTGTCAACTGCCACCACATCGCAATGCATTCCACGCCCGCTGTTTCGGAAATAGTCCCGGAGACTGTATACTTCGCGGTTGTGGAGGTCTTTGGCATTTAAAAAGCCTCGGCCACCACACTTCCGCGGAATGTACAGTCTCATGACAGACGAGCGCGGGTGTAGCATGCGATGCAAAGTGAGCAGTCGACGGACCCTCCTATCCAGGGCGTCCAGCTCAGTCTGAGTCCACCTCAGTATGCCAAAGGAGTACATCAGCAGCGGCATCACCCAACCATTGAAGGCGCGCACCTTGTTGCCGCCGGACAAAAGACTATTAAGTACTTTTGTCAGGCGACAAAAAAAGCGCTCCTTCACCGATTTCTTGATGTCCACTGCCGATATACCCAACGACTCTGACATACCGAGGTACTTGTAGGTCTCGGCTTCGGAGAGAGACCTGATAGTCATCGTCTCAGAAAGTTGTAGATTCGGAGAATCCACAACTTTCCCTCGCTGTACATGCATGACCGCACACTTATCTACGCCGAACTCCATCCTGATGGCCCTGCTAAAAACTTCAGTGGTTTTTAGCAGCTCCACCAAGTCTTGGTATTTCGGTGCAAACAGCTTTAGATCATCCATGTACAGCAGGTGAGAGATAACTTCACCCTGTCTGCGAAGCCGATAGCCTAGCTCTGAATTCCTCAGCAAAGTGCTGAGAGGATTCAGGGCCAGGCAGAACCACAATGGACTCAGACTGTCACCCTGGAATATTCCCCGCTCAATCCTTATCAAGTCTTGCGAGCCAACGGAGCCGTCTCCACCACCTGGTTGACGAAGGACTGTGGCCCATTGCCTTATGCATGACACTAAGAATGATTTTAGAGTTGTATCGATTTTATACAACTCTAAAATCCTCTCGAGCCACGAATGAGGCACTGAGTCATAGGCCTTCTTATAGTCAATCCAGGCGGCAGAGAGGGCTCCCTTGTTGCGCCGGACTTGCTGGCTTATGGTCATGTCTATGAGGAGGAGCTCCTTAGTACCACGGGACCCAACCCTACATCCATTCTGAGCGAAAGCCAAAACGTTTTGCGCCACGACGTGCGCGTTAATTTTGATGCTCAGAATGGATGTGAGGAGCTTGTAGATGGTAGGCAAGCACGTAATGGGTCGATAGTTCTTTGCTTCCGTGGTACTACCGGACTTATGGAGCAGGAAGGTGACACCGGTGGTGAAAAAGCTAGGTAGAGAACCCACCTCAAGGGCTTCCTGGAATTGTGTGGCTAAGCGGTCATGCGAGCATCGAAACCATTTTATCCAAAAGTTGTGCAGCCCGTCCGGCCCAGGACTTTTCCAGTTCTGAGCCGTACGGATCGCACAACTAACGTCTACGGGATGTATTAAAACAGATCCCATAGGTTCGATAGTCTCGCATTCCCGCTCAACCACACGCATCCAGTCACCCTCCGTGTGTTCGACGGGCACCGACCAGATGCTGCGCCAGAAGTCATTCATGGCGCTAGCATCCGGCAACTGCCCGTCGCTCACACGTTGGTCGGTTTTCTCCCAGCCTCGGTACACTTTCCTTTGGTCACTTTGGAAGAGGCGATTTAGCCAATATCGGTCCACACGCTCTCTGTAGCGACGAATGCGGTTTGCCCACGCATAGACTTTCTGTTTCAGATAGTCTATGCGTTCCGTGACACTGGCCAAATAGTGCTGGGGTCTGATACCAGTCCCGGCAAAGGCCTGTGTCACGAAACGCATGACTCGGGGGCGGTTATTCCCCCGGCTGAAACAGATTAGCTTTGCTATGAGAGTCCTGAACGAGTCGATACGCCGCTGGATCCGCATTTGCCACGCGGGCACACCCCCGGCGGGTCGCGGTGCACGGTTAGTGTCCGGAAACTTAACACGTGCAACGCGACACGCCGCGATGGCACCGCAGTACAAGATCGAGTGGGTATCGACTAAGCCTTCGCTTGCCCGTAAATACGGGACTAGCAAAGGGTTCAGGGCTCCCATAAGCGCCAAGTTACGCCTATGGGTGGGAAAACGTGGCAGTCGCGGCCTAGAGTCGGGTGCGAATCGATACTGGGAAATCGCGTCTTCCAAAGCCCTCCTCAGTTGCTCACTCACCTGGCTAGATACGCTCATACTCGCGTCATCTGCCTCGTCGACCGCAGGACCAGCCGGTGATGTCGCAAGTGTCGCCGCCGACATCGGCACTAAAGCCATTGTCGGGGCTGACGACGCGACAAGTACGGGCGGGTCCTGCGTCGAAGAAGCAGTGGGGCGAGCAGGCAGTGCCTCCAGGCGGAGCCGATCAATGACGGACTGATCCAGCAGTTTGCACCGGTGGATAGCCCGCACTTGGTCCGATAGTCGTTGGGCAGTCACGGCCACGGTCGGTTCAAGGGCCTGAAACAAAGGCAGCATTCTGGCACAGTACGCTGTCATGTTGGTTCCCCCTTCTGTAGCCCCAAAGTACGCGCGCATGCAATTCTCATTAATGGGTTGAGTCCATCGCATGCGACGCACTATGCCACCGGTAGCGGGAGCGGATGGCGGGGCAGGATGCCCCACAGGCCCCAAGCGTGCCGGCAGCGGTGGACGGCCTCGTCGTCGCACTGGTGGTCTTGGCGGCGGCGGCGTCCGTGGCCCGCTCGTGTCGCTCGACGAGCCGCTCGTCTCGCGGGTGGTGTGGAACTCATCACCCGACGATGCGCTCGGAGCTGACGACGAGGCGGGCGATGGTGGTGGTCGTGCGCCTCTTGAATCCGCTGTTATTTTTGTCTGAGATCTTGTAAGCATTGTATTTTAATATTATTGAAATTTTCTTGAAGTGTCATGTTGAATGTCAAATGTTGGTTTTTGAGTTTTCTTCTAATTTTGTCACAGTTTCATTATAAAATGTATCCAAATGAAGGGAAATATATATTTGCTATTGATCTTGTTAAAATTCTGCAGAAAAATGCTCGAAAAACTAATAAAATACAATTTTTAGAAAATAAGATCTAAAAAGACGTCTGGTCTGTCAGCGGTAATTTGTTTTTTATAACGCCGTTTTTTGTTTTTTTTTATTATTATTATTATTATTTTTTTTTTTTTTTTTTTTTTTTATTATTATTTTTTTTTTTTTTTACAACACACGGGTTGCCCCGGATCTTTGAAGGGCATTGATGGGGCCGAAACCAACACCAAGAGGCCCTTTTACAATCATCAAAATAAAAAAATACAGTTTTTGGGTGATAGGAAGAGGGAAACTATTGTAAAAACGGGGAATAGGTACTTCTTAGGCTATTTTAATGAATTATTACATGATTATAAGCTGGTCTATGGAATGAGGTGCGGCACCCGCCAAGTGATGCCTCATTTCAAAATATTTAGGCGGGTGGTGACTTGCCATCCACTAAATGGGCCCCCCATAGAGGCTACCGTAATTTGGCGCCGGAGGGGCAACATTGGTGTGGACGGCTTAGGGTGTCGAGAGGTGTGCTGCGCTTTCACTAGACGCTACTCGCGGCGTTATGCCCTTTAACACTTCCACCCTGGAGCTTAGGTTCTTAGCTCTTGCGGTTTCCACTCCAAACCGGCCAGTTAAGGCAAGAGAGGAGTCAGGGGTCTCATTTAGCCCCAGGGAATCAGGGTTCGCGGTGTCGCCACTCACCGACGGCTCGCCACAAAGCCGCCCCTGCGATATTATTATTATTTATATATATACATCTCTCGGGCCAAGCCCGGTTATTTGATGGGCATCAGTGGAGCCGAAGCCAACACTGAGAGGCCCTTTTTAAACATCATTTAGCTGTGTTGTAGGGGTGAAGGTACAAGGAGCCTATTGTTAGTAATGAATTGAAAAAATAATGGGTTATTGTGGTGAACTTCTGGGTGTTATACAAAACTGGATTATGGAATGAGGTACGGCACCCACCAAATAATGCCTCATTTTCAAATATTCAGGCGGGTGGTGACTTGCCATCTACTAAATGGGCCCCCCATAATAGCTACCGTATATTGGCGCCGGAGGGGCAACATTGGTGTGGACGGCTTAGGGTGTCGAGAGGTGTGCTGCGCGTTCACTAAGAGCTACTAGCGGCGTTATGCCCTTTAACACTTCCACCCTGGAGCTTGGGTTCTTAGCTCTTGCGGTTTCCACTCCAAACCGGCCAGTTAAGGCAAGAGTGGAGTCAGGGGTCTCATTTAGCCCCAGGGAATCAGGGTTCGCGGTGTCGCCACTCACCGACGGCTCGCCACAAAGCCGCCCCTGCGTTATTATTATTATTATTATTCCTCTTTATTCAACTGAAATCACAGGCTTAGCCTGGTCCTTTATTAGGCATCAATGGAGCCTAAGCCAACATTGAGAGGCCCCTTTTACAATTTTATTTTGAAATATAAAAACAGTGGTAGGTATAAAAAAGATAGCGTGAAATGGAAACTATGGCATATAAAATGACTTGAAAATTGTAACTGGGCTATTTTGGTGAAATTTTAAATGTTTTGTAAAATTAGACTATGGAATGAGGTACGGCACCCGCTAAATATGCCCCATTTCAAAATTTCGTAGCGGGTGGTGACTTGCCGTCCACTAAATGGGCCCCCCATAAAGGCTACCGTGAGTTGGCACCGGAGGGGCAACATTGGTGTGGACGGCTTAGGGTGTCGAGAGGTGTGCTGCGCTTTAACTAGACGCTACTCGCGGCGTTATGCCCTTTAACACTTCCACCCTGGAGCTTAGGTTCTTAGCTCTTGCGGTTTCCACTCCAAACCGGCCGGTTAAGGCAAGAGAGGAGTCAGGGGTCTCATTTAGCCCCAGGGAATCAGGGTTCGCGGTGTCGCCACTCACCGACGACTCGCCACAAAGTCGCCCCTGCGATATTATTATTATTATTATATACAACTCTATACAGGTATAATGAAAAAATTAAAAAATCATTGAATGCCAATCCTATTGATACCAACAGAGTTACACCAAATTACACCGTGCGTAAAATTTTCACGGATGCTCAAGAGAAGGATTTAGTCGATTATTTAACAAGATGTAGCAATATGTTTTATGGTCTTACCTTAATAGATACGCACAAACTTGCCTATGAAATGGCAGTTATAAATAATATCACAGTGCCACAAAAATGGCATGATACGAAAGCAGTACCATAACAGGGGCACAGTGGATAATTTATCACTTAAAAAAATAATAATAAAAAAAAATACTGAGTGCTTTTAGGTCTGTTTTTGTAATACAGGTTCAAATTTAAATATATTTTCTAGGACTCGGTCAACATGATAGAAAATTTGAGGTAAAAAAAGTAAAGTTACAAGTCATTGAAAGAAAATGGATCCACTGTGACCCACGTTCCCCTACTCACTACTCAGAGTGAGACTTAGGTATTCTAAAATTGAAAAAAAAACATTTTAGGTTTCAAGGTTGGTTCCATAGTAAAATACGTTTCTAATAATGGGCATATTATGCTTCTGAAAATTATACTCTATAAAATTTTACTTGATCTCTGCGACAGCTGTCAGAAAAATCACGCCTATGAAGTCCCAAATTTCTTAATAACACAGACAGTACCTGTTAATGTCATACTTTATGGGCATGCAGATTAGTGATGGGCGACGAATGATCGTGACCACAGAGTTTTAGATAGAGTTTTAATTAAAATATCGATATTTATACTGACGATATTTTAAATAAAACTTAATTTTATTCTATATTTTAATATCATAACATTGTTTACGTGTGTAATTAAATTAAATCCAATTATATGTTACATTAGCATCAATAATAGTGAAAAACGTCGGTAAATACTATAGTTACATTATTATGAGTATTTAATTAATATCATAACATTATTTACATGTGTACATAAGTAAATAAAATCCAATTTCTCACCTTCAACTACTCATTCGATTTCATTACAACATTGTTTGAAAATCGATTTTTTCCACCACTATCTCAACTCTAAAAATCTCAATCTTCGATGTCAATGTCACTGTCGCAGAGATCAAGTTAAATTTTATAGAGTATAGTCAATATAGTTTACTTCAAATGAAAAAAAAAAACTGAAAATTGTTGATTCAATATTAAAATTCATAGAGTAAGTAGGTACCTCCATTCTGTGAATGGCATGTCTCATCTTCCCTATTTCACCAGCCGCAGATTTTGCTTCTTTCATATTCTTCTTCAGCTCCACCGCTAATATTCCCTACAGAAATGATTACAGTCACTATCATCACTGATATCTCTGCCATTTTAACAGCTCTCAGATCGGACAGCTGTCACATTGACCGATGTTATATTTATTTATGTTATACTAATAAAATAATATGATATGAACTAATTAAGATCTCAGAATAATAAAAAACAGGTTAAGATACTTAGAATTTTTTCTCACTTTTCTTTGCCATATAAGAGCCTCCTTTTGAAAGCGGTCTAAATCTTGGGTAAGGTTATATTTTTCCTTGTCCATGATGTCAATTTCTTCTTCTAATTCGATTATTTCCATTTCTGCGCCCTGTAAAATTTCAAGCCATTTAAAATAGAAATAGAAGTTCTTTCTGTAAGTGACAGTTTTACCCTGTGGTTTTACCTAGTTATACCTAATATAATATAATCCCGGATGACTTATAAGTCAGTTATCGTCATCAATCACGTAATAGCCATCGATTCCCTAATGATACCTACTTGAATACTTACAAATTAAGTATGGCTCACCTACATATTGACAGCGTGCACTTGCGTGATTAAGTCGTTAACCTGTTGGTTGAGGCAGTTCTTTGTGCGTCTTCTCCAGCACTTGTAGCTTGACGCGCATCCCACGCATGTTGCTTTTCATGCTTTCTTGACCTTGTAGGATATAACTAAGTGTTCATTTCCCAATTATCTAGACACGCAAACCAACTCTCACCTTCAAGTTCACAGCGTGCACTTGCGTGATACAGTTGTTAGCTCGTTGGTTTAGACAGTTTCTCTCGACGGCTTCTTTTCTCGTCTTCTCCAGCACTTGCAGCTTGCCGCGCAACCCGCGCATGTTTCTCTCCATACTTTCTTGACTTAGTATTACTTTCTCGCTTTCTCCTTGGATGCGCATTTTCTTCTGGTCGCAAATTTGGAGCTCTGAAAATTGTTGTCATTATCATCTTTCCAGTTATAGTGTCCATTATTGTACAAAAGGTGCACACGGGCGTAGCTAGCGGTACGGGTAAGCCTTCTTTTTTTGGTCTACCACAGAGAACTCGAAAGTTAATTCATTCTACTTTTCGGGGGTGGGTAAGTCATTATGCATGTCGAATATTTTTCGACAGTCTGACGGACAAATTACATTTTATCAGTTATCTACCATCTACCCCATTGTTGTGATCTACTCACGTTTGCGTATCAGGTTGATATCAGCGACCACCTTGTGGTACTGTTCCGTGAGTTTGACCACGAGGGCCTGAGACCGGAGCCAGTCGTGCTGCAGGTTATACGTGCGCTCACGATACGCCTTAATCTGCCCTTCTAGAGCGTCTATACGCAACTCCTGCGCGGTCTTTCCCTAAAACATCAAGAAGCGGCTTGACAACATTTCTGATTCCTCCAGGGAATGTAACAGGCTTTCCTGTTTCCTGAGAGATATAATATAAAGTCTTTGAAAGTCAGAGTGAACAGGTATTTTCTATGTCTGGGAACTTCATCTAAGCCACAGCGTCGCTTTAACGAGTCGGTGGTCAAGCGCCGACAAAAAGTATAGGTCGAATGAAACTGGCGTCTGTAAACATAGAGCGAGCCGTTGCGCAATAGTTTTATATGTCAGCAGAGAAGAAAAATAGCGGTTTTTGTGCTGTCAACCTAGGCAATTAGGTTTGATTAGACTTATAACTCGTAACATACGAGTAAAATAGTCGAGTGCCCCACCAAGACGAACCAAGCGAAATGAAGCGTTAGAAGCTGTGTTCTACTCTCTCAGTGAGTTATAATAACTTTTTAATAGTACGAGTCATACTATGGTCTTTTCTTGGCAACATTATAATACATGAAAATGTTTTTGGTTGGAATTTAAGCATAAGGTAGGTAGTCAACTTTTATGGCTTTAATAAAGGTGGCAACTCTTTGATATAGGATTAGACTTACTTCAAATAACTCTTTCAAAGCATTGTGTTTATCAATAATGGTATCGAGCTCTCGTTGTTTCCTCATCATAGCTAGCTTTTCCTTATCGAATGTATTCTGCAGGTTCTTAAGTTCATTTTCTTTCCTCTGAACGGCTTCGTGGCTTTTTTTCAGCGTCATATCGTTTTTGCACCGACGGCTGCGGAGTATCTCCAAATCCAGCATCAATTTTGCATGCTGGGTTTCCATTGTCATGAGAGCAATTTCCTGGAAGGATCTAATATTTAACAAAGCATATATGATCAAAAGATGTAAAAAATGGGTCGTGTAGCAGCGGTACGTTTACGTTCCTTGAGTTGTAAATATAGTTAATAAGTATCGTAAAATATTTATGAAAATTGAGCTCATGGACTATTTATTTATTTTGGGGTCGTGGGGGCGTAATTCAGAGAATTTATATACTCGTAGGTACTACAGTTTTACAGGTTTCTAGATCATGAACATATTCTGAAATATCATCAAAACTTCTCATATATCACTACTAGCTGACCCGGCCACGCGCTGCTGTGGCTAAATAAATTAAAATTGCGACTATAATTTGAGATTTAAACTATCCTATCTCTCAAGTTGGATCGAACTGCACATGGTGTGCGAATTTTATTATAATCGGTTAAGTGGTTTAGGAGTCCATTGAGGACAAACATTGTGACACGAGATTTATATATATTAAGATGATTAACATTAACTATGGGACCAGTAGGAAAACTAACCTTTTCCTACGAATTCAATTGAAACCTCGTTTAACGATTTCTCATCTTTGATTCGTTTTACGACTCTGAGTCTTTCAGTTTGTAATTCTATTTTTTCGCACTGACACAGTCAGTCTAGAGCCATCTTTAGTCCATGATTGATAGTTTTGTGTTTTGTTGGATTTAATATTTTTCTTCTTCTGAGGAAGTGCCGACGCCGGCCCCCCTTTAAAGTCGGCATGGTCCGAATACGCAGCCTACACAATGCTTGCATTTTCTTCTAAATTACACACTTTCCAGATGTTTTGACGCGCCTTCGTCGCGGCCTGAACTATTGCTCGCGAGAACGCCTGCGAGCCACCAATTTGTTGAACCACGGCGCGGGGGCCTTCGCCCGCCTCTGATGAAGCCTCCGCCTGACTATAAAGCAGTGGTGCTTCGAGAGCTTCGCCCGCCGTGACAAGCTCTCCCTCCCGCTATATACTCCGTGATTTTAACTACAACGCGAAACTCGGTGCTATCGTGAACTTTAAGCCTAACCTAAGTACCTATCTAGAAGAAGTCCAGTGTCCTCTTTATCCTTATCCGTGTGTTTTTATAACGTCCCTCGGTTTCTATAAAAACTCTCTGTATTAAACTCTATATCAACTGTATGAAGTGCTTGTTTCCTTGATAGCGGCTAGTCTGGGCAGGTCTAGGACAAGCGTTTCATTACAGACCCTACCTAAAATCGTGAAAAGTCAGCTGATCCATTCATTCTATTGAAAATAGTAAAGTTGAGTTTATTAGCCATTTCGATTTTGGTTCCATTAGGTATATAAATAGTAAACGTTGGTAATGATAAAAATATCCGTCATTTTAGTCTTACGTACTCATGTATTTACCTGTTTCCGAGCCAATTCCCTCATATCCCTGATCCCGTTGGCCATCGACTCCGTGGCTTTATTGTTCAAAAGACATTCTTGAAGGTTCGTCAGGAGGTCATTTTCCATTTTCAGTTTCTTGTTCACCTTGTGATCGTATTCATTTTCTGAGCTCTTCAGTATGTTACGCATAGTGAAGTTTTCCTGAGCAATGAAAAATATAGAATACTTTTATTAAGTCTTAGAGATATACTACTTTTTATAGGGAAAAAATAGCACAAAAGCTTTCCCTTTTAATCATTAAATCCTCGTTCCTCATTCTTTCATTAAACCCCTCTGGAATACCACAAAAAACTAAGATATTACGAAGGGGAAGCCGCGGTCAAAAGCTAGTATTAACACAAAGGTGGTAAAACAATTGAAGTTCACATTTTACCAAAGCTTAAATTAATATTTATAAAACAGCTATATGAATACAGGCATATGCAACAAAAAGTACCGATCTTATCAACTCTTGGTCTTTTTCAGTCATATCTATAGCTTCCATAACTGCTTCAGTATCAGTTTCTAAACCAATTCTTTTTTTGTTGTCAATATCAACTGAAAAACAATTTCCGTTTTAAATATCATTGAATTTTATTCATCTATTAGGGGTTTATCCGCGGCTATTATCGGTGTCCTCTCCTTATATTTTATGAGTGGCACAAACAGTAACGCATTCGGCATGAATACTGTTAAAAGCCCTTTTCGATATTTCTGATTATCTTATTTTTCAAACTTTTTTATTTTTGTGTATGTAAGGTCGAATAAAGCTGATTTTTCTATTCATTTCGTTTAAATAAAATACCTGTGTGAGATATTTTGTCCAAATCATATACGATTCTATCTTTAGCCATAGCCAAATCTTTCCCCTTGTGTATTTCCTCCAATATGACTTTCTTGGTGACCTCAAGATTGTGAATAAGGGTATGGAAATGATGCTGCAGTTCCCTGGGAAGGAGAATATAATATAAAACAATATAAGTTTTAAACACTAATCTTAAACAAATGATTATTTTTCGCAAATTATGGCAAAACCGACTTCCATCGTGTTCAAATTCGAATAATTCGCTCGAATTGATGTAGACAATTTTCACATTATTGTTGATTTTTCAAAAATGGCGCAGATGATTTCGGTAAAATTTAAATGGGACCACCTCGGGAGTTCGAAAGGATATATATATACCCTTTGGAACTAAAAATGAATTCGTCTTCCTTTTTGGAAGTCTGTTAAAATACTCGTATAATAGGCTATGTCCACTCACATATAATCCTCTCTCACGGTATCATAAACCTTGTCTCTCTGAGAGATATTGTTCAGAACACCATTCCACAGGCTAACGAGGCGTCTTTTGTCCAAATCTAGATCCTCTAATTCTACAGCATACGCCGTCACCTAGAAAATAGATCACCAATTAAGTCTAACGTCGCTATTCCACCAGTTAGTGAGGGTCTTATTTTTATTGGATTTGGGCACGACAGGTCCTGCACTGAGGTCCCGCATGGGGTGTTTTGTGCGCCAGTAAATTTCCTCTTCTAGGATGGTCGTTGGGAGGGGGGTGCAAGGAGGTGCACTAGCACCCCTTGGAATCACTTCCCCCATGAACTTATTCATGGAATATTCATGAACCTCCCTAGCAGGACAGAAGCACGATAATGGTTTAACTTATAAGTTACACAAAATAATCATGACTACTCGAGTGATTTGGCAAAGCTGACGTTGCTTTGGAACGGACTGGGTGGAAACGGACAAAAAAGATTCATCTCAAGCTCGCCCACTGTTGGAGTATCTGCGAACATGTTGTCAACAAAATTAAATTTTAATTGCTAAGATGTTTCCATTAAAACCGCGCCTATATGCTTACCTTGTCATTTATCTTGTCCATCTCAACTGTCTTGATCTCCATCTGCTTCCGCAACAAATCTATTTTGGATTCGAGCTTAAATACCTCGTTGCCCAGCCCGAATACGATAACGTCCTGGAAAAAAAATAAACTCATCAGTTTCAAAGCTGAAGTCGCACCAAAAATTCGATTCAATCAAAGTTGGCGCACGTGGACCACGTATCAACCGCGACCACTCACAGGACGGCCACCGGCTAGTTGAACAGAGACAGCAGGAACGCGCTGGACGCAAGGCGTTCCCAACAGCTCTTATTGGAAAGCTTTAGGGGCGGCCTATGTCCAACTGTGAATGTCCTAGGGCTGATCCTATCTTAATAGACTGTGCTAACCGTTTGACCGTACCGCCTTATTTTTTTTTTTTTCAATTTCATAGTATGGAATCCGAGGAGTAAATTTTGTGATGACTATGTTATAGACATCGTTGGCACCTGGAAATGCTGGTCAAGTAAGGGTCGAAAGGTATACATAAATGAACTTAATAGTTTGTAATTTTGGCTCTCACTAGTTGTCGTTTTTCATCAGCAAGTATCCGTTTTTCGAGGCGCATTTTAGCTGAAATGCTCTGGCTGACGGTCAGCTCATGTTGAGTTTCTTCGCGCCAGTTCTCCAGCTGCCGACAGAGGGCAGCAAGAGATTCCATCTCGTCTCTCATTTCACGCTCTATTCAAATAAAAAAGTAAGTATAGGCCAGATGACTGATGGCCTGGCAGCTAGTCAGCCACCAGGGCTAAAAACAATAAAATCAAGAAGACTAAATCTCTGAGGGACATTAAGGCTGGACTTCATTTTGGATAAGTTTGTTTCATCATAACGTAACTTTCTTTTAATGACAAACATTTCAAAAATTGACGCGTTCGCAGGATTTGAACCTGCATCTCTCTGGGATTCCGGCCCAGATGCTTTGTCCAATTAAGCTAAAACGCCGTCTGCGAAGACGTTGAATTAGTGAAAGTGTTTATCATTTTTACCAACTACTACATTGTTGGAAGCGCCATCTGTGAGAACTGCTTTAAACCAGTCAGTCACTTAATGTGAAATTATTAGACCTTCTTACCACTAACGAGAAATGGCGCATTGCTTAATCAATGAAATTATTTTTGATCGTGCTTCACACACTAGGTGTATAGAAACTTTCTTTTTGTGACAAACATTTCAAAAATTGACGCGTTCGCAGGATTTGAACCTGCATCTCTCTGGGATTCCGGCCCAGATGCTTTGTCCAATTAAGCTAAAACGCTGTCTACGAAGACGTCGAATTAGTGAAAGTATTTATGATTTTTACCAACTACTGCATTGTTGGAAGCGCCATCTGTGAGAACTGCTTTAAACCAGTCAGTCAATGTGAAATTATTAGAATCCTGCGAACGCGTCAATTTTTGAAATGTTTGTCACAGAAAGAAAGTTTCTATACACCTAGTGTGTGAAGCACGATTAAAAATCATTTCATTGATCATAACCTAAGTCTCAAATCGTCAAAAGAGAGATGGAGTCACAGTTTTTAAAACGCCTGAATGCCTTTAACATGACTAAACGGTTTAAACACAGGGAGTCGAGATCCACAATTTAAGTGTCACCCGAGCCACGGCAGCGCTCTATAACTATAAATGATAGCCGCAGTCACCCATCCAAGGTCTGACCGTGCCGAATGTTGCTTAACTTCGGTGATCGCTAAGAAACTTGTCAAACTATGCTATATGAACGATACAATTGACATTAATTTTCTGACCTTTTAAAACATTAACCATAGAGATCTAGAGAGCAGCATTATCTTTGCCCAGCGCGCGAAACAATGATAGATACGTAGGTATATGCGGACAATCCAGTCATTATGCAGCTGTTAAAGTGAGCTCAGTCATGATTGGGTTATTCGCAGCTTGTAGCTAACATCACAGCCGCCAAGATGATTGATTCAGTCAATACCTACATCACTAAATGCATGTTTAGAAAACATACAGCAGTGGACTATTAAAAAGACCGGTAAAGTTAATTGTGTTTAGCCATACCCGCAATCAGATCTTGGTCCAGTTGCTCCCGGGCATGTTTTTGGATCCGATTGGACTCCTTGGCCCGTTGCTCCGCCGCTTGTCGAGCTGCACTCCGTTCAGCTAAACTGGCCTCGTATTCTCCAATTAACTTCTGAATAAAAAAAATACTGTCATTATAGAAACTAAGATCGTAGAGATCAAATAAATTGTGCAGGAAAAGACTAACCCGTTGAGCATTACAGTCGTGATCATTTTTGTAAATGTCCTCTAATTCCCTGTCATATTCCAGTCTGCTAAGACGCAGCTCGTCTTTCTGAAATCATGATGAAAAATTAGTCTCAAGAATACCGTTGAGTTATACACAACTCACCACTCATATAAAAAGTGGATCAGCCGTTGACAGCTTTTGGTAGAATAAAGAAACTCAAATACATACTTAATTCGATACTCGTAACTATACCGACATGAAACCTGAAAAATATTATACCTACTCCTTGTTTTGGGCAGTCGTGCAATAGAAATTACTTCCACTTTCGTAATAAAGCGATAGTGTATCGTCTCATTTACCAGGTTCAGAATCTCCTCCTCAGCGATGGCATTCTCTTTGAGCAGGAATTCCTTTAAAGTCTGCTGGAACCGCTGCATAAGAGGATGCGACGTCTCCAACACCGCGGGCATAGCGCTCACGTCGCGGTTCTTACGCCATCTGTTATAAGAAATTGCTAACGAATAATAAAAACCTCACAATTCGGTCGGTTAACTGTAGGTACTTATACAGTTAAGAAATATTTTTTATAAAACTGAGCCAACAAGAAGAGAATTCTGCCTAATCCAGAGTTTCATGACTGATTAAGCTTCACAACATTTACGTGTAAAGAAAAAAAACTTAAAAATATAAAATTCAAGACCATAATACTAAATCATGACTTACTCTTCCAAAGCGCCCTTGGTGCCTTCTGGAACCTTGCACTTGCAAACATGTCGGGCGATTATGAAATCTTTAGGGAGATCGCACTCGCAAGGAAACTCGGCCAACTTTTCATCTTCGGGAACGTTGCACTCACAAGGTATCTCAACCTTCTTGGAATCTTCTGGAAAGTCACACTCGCATGGGACCTCCTTAATCTTCTTTACGCCTGAAGGATTGCACTCACAGGGAGTTTTAAAAACATTCTTTGTGTCTTTGAGGCCACAGTTGCTTACAGTTTTCCCGGCTTTCTTGCCGTTTTCTGGACGGTAGCACTCGCAAACGACTTGCTGGATATCTTCTTGAATATCGCACTCACAAACTTCCTACAATCAAGAGTAATGATTTATAGGCGAACGTCGCGGCTTATTTCGTAGAGCACAATACACTAGTGAATTTGTTTTTCCACTGTTGGACATAAGGTTGTCTTCAATAGAATTCCAATAAAACTTGTTGGAAGCGGTTGTATCTGCGATGTTAATCAGGAATCAGGATTAAGGGATACACTTATATATCTATCTACTCAGCCTGTTCCAACCACTGCTGGATATATAGGCCTCCTCTCTCCCCATTCCATGTGATCCTACACAAGCCTCATCCATTAATCTATGTATAATGACGTCATCCGACCAGGATACACTTACTTCAGGAAAAACAAACGTCTCACTCTTGAACAAGTCACAGTAAGTCTGGTGTATCACGATGCCATGCTGGTCCTTCGGGCAGTTACACTTTTCATTGTCACCCACTGTACGAGTAGATTCTTGAGTGGATCCTTCTTCCGTACAAACACATGGCGGGCCCACCGAGTGGTAGGACAGCAGTTCCGTTGAATCAGACATAAGTCCGGGTGACTCCGACATTTTAGGACGTGCTACTTAGAGACTTTACTGAGACGAAGAATTTGAAAACACAAATACTTGGTCCACGAATAAGAAATAAAATTTATTCAAAAATAATGGAAAATAACGACAATGACTTCTTTGCTTTATTTTGCAATTTAAAAAGTTTGACGTAAGGTAAGATAGTTAAGACGTTAAAAAAAACTCTATTTTTATCTTTGTCAACAAATGAGGATAATTATAATAAAGACTCTTTAAGGTTAGATTAATATCTAATCTAAGTATAAAGACTGTGCTGTTGTCATCTCCGCAAAATGTGCATTCCCTGTATATATCAGTTACTCTCTGGTGCAGACTTGTAACTATGTAAATGTAACCAATGAACGAATAACAATGGAACTATGTTAAAATGTTATCTTTTATTCATTTCACGTTCTAAGTATCTACCTTCATGCAGCCCCTGTGTAATAGGGCCTATTCTGTGCCTTCATGCAACCTTCATGTTACAATATCGAACGTACCTATTTTTTGCACACGTAGGTACCTAAGACAAAGGAACTTGCCTCTCTCTTTAAGCGTAGAAACATAGATTTCATCTGTTTACGGGATTCCGGGAGAATGTGTTACACCATTAAACATCATTGGTTACACCCCAACATCGCATTGTTGTGATGGATATGAGATTCAAACAAACATCCAACAGAAAACCGCCTCAAACTCCAGAAATAACCAAGTAGTGGAACTTAAAAGGTGACAAAATTTCAGAATTTTGTGAAGATCATGATGTTGCTATCTGCACCGAAAGTCGCACTGAGCTACAAGAAGCGCTCCAGTCGTGGAAACATCAGTTACAGGCAGGCGGCCTGGTGCTGAGTGTTGCAAAGACCCAGTTTATGTCCTTTAACGAATCTGACCCAAACAACAACAATGCCATCTCTATCGACGGACAAATCGTCACCTCATGTGACGAATACAAGTATCTGGGAAACTTAATGCACTGCTCTGGAAATCTGGAAGTCAACATTCAGCACCGAATTGCCGCAGCGTGGCTAAAATGGAGGGATGTAACTGGTGTTACCTGTGACAAAAAGATACCGGTCAAGCTGAAAGGCTTGATATATAAGACTATGATAAGACCAGTTCTCTTGTACGGCAGTGAAACATGGGCTGCCACTCAAAGAAACGTCCATACTATCCAAGTTGCCGAAATGAAGATGCTGAGGTGGATGTGCGGCGTCACCAGACTCGACAAAATCCGCAACGAGTACGTGCGAGGCAGTCTGAGGGTACGCGACATTGCCAACAAGATGCAGGAGAGTAGGCTGAGATAGTATGGCCACGTTAAGAGAAGACCACCTGACTACGTAGGCAACTTGGCTCTGCAACTTTCAAATCCCGGTCGAAGAACCAGAGGCAGACCGAAGACAAGATGGAGGGATGTAGTGCTGGGGGACATGAGAGAGTGTAGTGTTTCCAAAGATGATGTCGAAGATCGAGCGAAGTGGAGGAGGAAAGTGAGGAAGGAGGACCCCATCACCATGTGGGATATATAGCCAGGAAGAGAGAGAGAGAGTAGGAAGCTAATAATAATAATAATAATCGCAGGGGCGGCTTTGTGGCGAGCCGTCGGTGAGTGGCGACACCGCGAACCCTGATTCCCTGGGGCTAAATGAGACCCCTGACTCCTCTCTTGCCTTAACTGGCCGGCTTGGAGTGGAAACCGCAAGAGCTAAGAACCTAAGCTCCAGGGTGGAAGTGTTAAAGGGCATAACGCCGCTAGTAGCTCTTAGTGAATGCGCAGCACACCTCTCGACACCCTAAGCCGTCCACACCAATGTTGCCCCTCCGGCGTCAACTTACGGTAGCCTTTATGGGGGGCCCATTTAGTGGATGGCAAGTCACCACCCGCCTTAATATTTTGAAATGAGGCATTACTTGGCGGGTGCCGCACCTCATTCCATAGACCGGTTATATAAAGCGGTCTACACACCAAAGCCGCTGACCCGGCGGCACAGCCCGGCGGCTTAGTGCCGGCGGGTTAACCCGGCGGCTTCAGAATGTCCAAGCCGAACGACTTTGCCGGCGGCAATGCCGGCGGCACGACAGCCGCGGCATGTGGTGTTCTAGTAATTGCCAAATAGTCGTAGAGATGCCGGCGGGCAACTGACTGAGTGAGTGGAGAGGGATGCCGTCGGCATCGGCATGCTGACTCGCCGGCTTGCCCGCGCGGGCGCAAGCCGGCGGCATGATTGTACAAAATAAGGCCGGCGGGTTGGGCCGGCGATCCGTGCCGCCGGGTCAGCGGCTTTGGTGTGTAGACCGCTTTAATCATCTAGAAGATCACTACAATAGCCCATTATTTTTTGAATTCATTCCGCACAATAGGTTTCGTTGTACCATTATCTCAACTATATAGCTAAATGATGTATTAAAAGGGGCCTCTCAGTGTTGGCTTCGGCTCCACTGATGCCCATCAAAGAACCGGGCCTGACCCGAGAGATGTATTAAATATAATAAAAAGAAAATTAACAAGTAGGTTTCAGAAAAGTAGACCTCGCATCTCTTTAACTGATTATCAAAATCATTACAATTATTGTCATAATATTAGTTATGCAGGGGCGGCTTTGTGGCGAGCTGTCGGTGAGTGGCGACACCGCGAACCCTGATTCCCTGGGGCAAAATCATCATAATATTAGTTATGCAGATGACATGGTGCTGCTGAGCGCCTCTGTCTGTGGATTATCGAAGCTTCTGACCATTTGTGAAGCATACGCACGGAGTCATGGCTTGCTCTATAATACTAAAAAGAGTGAATGTATGGTCTTTCAGGCCAGAGGGAAGCGTCTAGATACCATACCTAACATCAAACTGAATGGAAGCGAGCTGAAGCGGGTAGATCAGTTCAAGTATCTAGGACATATGTTAACCTCTGACCTGAAAGCCGATGCAGACTTAGAGAGGGAGCGGAGGGCGTTGTCTGTGAGGGCTAATATGATAGCCCGCAGGTTTGCGCGTTGTTCGGGGGGCGTCAAAATTACTCTATTCAGAGCATTTTGTACGTCCTTCTACGCGGGCAGCCTGTGGGTGGCGTATACGCAGAAACAGTACAGCGTCCTTCGTATTCAATACAATAATGCGTTCAGGATGCTGATGGGGCTGCCCCGGCACTGCAGCGCGTCGGGGATGTTCGCCGAGTCGCGCGTCGATTGTTTCTATACAACGATGCGGAAGCGGTGCACATCTCTGGTGCGCAGGGTCCGGGCCAGTGACAACACCATCCTGAACGTATTTGCGAACCGTTTTGACTGTGAGTACATGAATCATTGTTATATGATTCATGTGCTTACAAATAATCAAAATATGAAATGTAAATAACCAAATTTTAATCTTTTTGTAAATTAGTGTAAATCTATATGATCTTTGGTCGAAATAAAATGCTTATTATTTGCCTGCCCCCGGATTAAATTTAAATCATGACCTATGTAGGTATAGGTATACGAAGATACGGGGGATAGACGAAGATATCTTTCCTACTAAGTTCGGACTGCCTCGGTGGCTCAGTGGTTAGTTAACCTAACTTCTAGATCAAAGAGGCGTAGTTTCGATCCCCACCCAGGGCAAATATTTATGTGATGAACATAAGTGTTTGCTCTGTGTCTGGGTGTTATTTAGTTACCATTCTATATAAGTATATGTATTTAATATAGTTTGGATTAAGAGGTCGTGTGTAAGATGTCCCAAAAAAATACTACGAAGGTACGTAATTATCAAATTATTTCAAGTCATTTATTTCTTGGTAATAAAAGTGGAGGACTCTGTAAGATGCCCATTTCATTTACACAAAAATTTTATTCTACTTTCACAGTTAATCAAGTAAAGTCGTCGTATGGGCGACCAACGCCTTGGAGTTTACCAAAGAGCGCTATCGTAGCTCGTAGGTCCCGGTTGTTTTAAGCGGTCTGCCGTCTCAGAGGCCTTCCGGTGGCTTTAAACTCTCAAGTACCCGGCCCTTCTAAGTAAAAACTCAAGCCAGCCCTTTTATGTATGCGTTTGACTACATCCTGTCCTGAGGGGTTAGTCCAGGTTTACACGTAAATTGAAACTAAAGGTGTTTCCGCAAGGCTCTATGTACAACTTTGTACAGCTCCCCTGGCGGAAACGAGATATATAAGTATCCCGCTAAGCAAGCATAAGTTGCAATAAAATTACTGAAATAACATCAACGAGCTTGTAACTTACAAATATAAGGTTGCAACGTTCATGCAAGCTTACAGCGAGCTTGAAACGAAGCCATAACGGCCACGCTGTAGATAAACCCTGTAACGCCGTAAAAGAGCTGATCACCAAAACTTTTTATAACTTTAAAACGTGAAGTTGCAGTAACATTACACAAGAAACATGTCTGAAAGTTGTAAAATTTACTTCATGCAAGTATAGCGTTTAACATTTCCACTACTTTAAATTTGAAAAGTAATAGTAACTTGTCTCAGCTATTTGCATATTGGTTACAAATGAAACTTGCAAGTACTTTTCATTTATTTAGCTTTTGCAAAGTTATATTTGTAGAAGTGCAGTTTCAATTTCTAAAAAAACATTTAATTTTAATTTTATTGAGGTTATAATTCAAGTTCGAGGGGCGGGTTTGTGTGAGGAAGAATATGAAATTTTATTTCTCTATCGCAAGAAATGTTGTAATGAAATTTTAAAATGAGGATACTAATTTCTCCAAACGACGCCACCGCGATGTAGAAAATTAATGTGCGATGCTAACGCCATCTAGTATTTCAATTTTAACTAAGAAATTCTACAACTTTCAAAAATTAAGTTCCAGCAACGTTAGGCAGGTTAGGTAAATAACGATAACAATTCGTAATGTTGTAGGAAAGTAAAAAAAAATATATAACAAGATTCATATTGTCGAGATGTTACAGTATAACATTTCAGTAACTTTCATTTGTAAGGTACAGGCAATGCCAGACATTGAAGTTAGTAAAATTATATGGCTACAAAGTTTTATTCGTAACGTCCCAATTACATTTTTTGCAACATCGTTAATTACTTTTTGTTTGGGAGGCTATATCCCTGTAAAGTTGAAATATAAACTTTCGTGCGAAATATTACAGTAACATAACTAAATAACTTTTAGCAAGTGTCAACCTAACAATAAGATCTATGTAACTGACATGTTCCTGCAACATAATGTTTGAAATTTACAAATGTGCCATGTACAAACTTACTGCAACTTATTGCAAGTTTCATGCTTAGTAACGTGGGATAATAATACATAATACTGAAAAATTTATAGAGGGAAGTTATCGGCAAAGAGATAATAATATAGGTCAGCGGTTATTACTCATTATCCCAGAAGCCGCGGGCAAAAAATAATACCAAAGAAGAATATTTCACAAAACTTTATTTAAAAAGATCTAATTGCTCGTACGTAGGTACATTTTTTTTCAAGTGTACAGGTTTGTTACTATGGTGAGATTTATTTTCCGTTCAATTCTAATAATCCGAAGGGCTATCGGATTCTTCGGAGCTTTCATCGACAATCGTGGCGTTGTAAGCCCACGCCTCCACTTGGAATCTGTATGTTCGATGGACCTGTAGCACGGGAATACGGACCTGCAAATAGGAATACTATATAATGTCACTCCAGCAAAAAGACATCTAAAGCATCGAGCAACGCTCACACTGACACCATCCCAGAAACAAAAATAAATAAAATTTCTCAAACATGCCTCAGACCAAATAAAAAAATCAAGACAGAATGTCGTGAACAGACAAGTGAGGCCGGTTTTTATACATGTGGTGAGTGCGTCGGAGTGGCGCCGCCATAGTTCGACTGACAGTCCAAGGCGTAGTTTCCTTGTACCAGTTTATGTGTGTAATTGTGTCTGTACACGGCGAGGCGTAGTTTTACCCGCTGACTTGTTTTGTTCACAACATTCTGTCTTGATTTTTTTATTTGATCTGAGAAATAATTATGAGCAGTTCTTTCCAAGTTCCTGTGGCACAAAAGTCAAATGCCACGCGGGCGGAGCCGCGGTCAAAAGCTAGTTTTATATAAAGGGGTTTGAACATTTTTATATGGAGGCTGGTATTTTTGCTGGCTGGCAGCGGCCGGCAAAAGTTGTATAAAAATCCATAACTGTCGTGTTTTGCGGCCAGATAAATTACTGTATGTAAACTCATATCTATGGTGTACTTAATTTAAAAATGGTACCTACGATGTTTTCGAATCGGAAAAATTGCTACCAAGGAGGTAACTATTCAAAGATTTTATTAAAATTTCTAGATAACTAGCAAATAGATCGCGGTTTATTGAAAAAAGAAACAAATGAACACGCGTGAAAAAATATTGTAATTTGTTGTTCACCATTGATTTTGTTAAGAATACTATTACAAAATAATTTCCACGCATTATTTGAGAAAAGTACTATACAAGCCTTGGCCACAACTAGGCATTGAGGGACTTACGTTTGTCTGCCTCGGCTTTGCCTCGACCCCCATTTACACGTGTGTCCATCAATCCTCTGTTACTGGCCGCTACAGTAATATATGTACCTACTATTTATGCCATGTATTAACACTTATGGCTGGGCCACACTACGATCATAGACAAAAATACTCAAGTAGACCCGCAGGCGCAGAACAATTGAGCGTACGTCGCAAAAAGCTCGAAAATACGTATTATTTGTAGGTGGCGCTACTAAATAGTACTGTGAATATGTATTTTGATACAGAGCACCGATTAAAATAGATTACTATGATGCAATTTGTGTCTTAAAGTCCTAAAGTATTTTTTAGATCTGTAAAGTTAGTCTTAAATCTATTTTATTTTATTTATAGCAAATTTAAAATGTTACCACGTTATCCCAATGTATTGAGAGATGGCGTTGCGATCGAATGAAAGAAGATTCGAATTGTCGCGTCCTTAGTTCGTTAGATGGCGCTGAACATAAATATTTTACTTTGTACTTGGCTTGGATTGGCGGGTTAACGAATTAGCAAGTTGAAATGGCAGTGGGCACGGCACAAAGCACTGAGGCCTGATGACCAATGAAATCGAAAAGTTCTCTGGTGGAAACAACGCACCGGCAAGTGCAGTGTAGGACGTTCCCTCACAAGGTGGACGGATGACCATCGAGGGTCATTAAGACGGTAGGATCGCGCTAGTTACAAGCCGCTTCCAACCTGTCTTATTGGAGATCCTTAAGGGAGGCCTATGCCAAGCAGTGGACGTCCTATGGCTGATGGATGTATTGGCGAAAACTGTAAGTTATTACGGTGAAGTAAAGTGATAAAGGCAGGGTGATACAGTGAAACAAGAAGACAACAATAGTACATTCGTTATTTATTTTTTTAAATCCATAATTTTGGATGGCTTGTTTTACTATAGGTTACAATAAAAGTGGATTCTACCAAAATTATCTGATTAATAATGTACTCTAAATGCTACTTGCAACTGATATTTAATAATTCCGGAGCTTCACACCTCAAGCAGTCTAATATTGTTCACCTGCCTGTTTTTTGGGTCAAATTTAATTTATATTTAACCCGCTTTCCTTTAATTTCGATGAAAATACAATTTTATGTAATTAATTACAATACAGTTTCATATAATTTTATGGAATTTTAGATATTTATCCTACTTAAATATCTAGGTACTCATTCTTATCAGTCAGATAAGCAATAAATAAATAGTACCTCCTTATTCTGCGTCCGATTTCTTAAAGACCGCTAAGTGACATTTTTGCGATTTTGAGTTTTATACACTACTAAAATCAGAATTTTATCCTCTATTTTCTAGTCTGGGTCTTATTTTTTTCTTTTTATTAGTTTCTGAGTTACGGACACCACGTGCACAGTTAACTACGTACTTTTTGGTGTTTTACCATTCTTAAACACAGTTTTCCCATTTTACAACACTAAAATAATATTAAGTGCGCATACATGTGGTTTGAAGTTTTAAATTTATTCTGGATTGCACTTTTAGAAAACGTCTAAGTATCTTTGCGTTACTATTTAACCGTTACCCGACTTAACAGTGTTTTTTTACCATTCTATAAAACAGCTTACTCTACGTAGGTAACCGAATAATCGTTGATAAACCATTATGAACATTTATAATTTACAATTCTAAAAGACGGTGACTGTTCTTCAGCTGCGATTGGCTCCTAAAGCAGGCCGGTAAAAACAATGTTAGATAACGGTTAAGTGACATTTCCACGCTATAAAGCGTTTAAGTGAGAAGACTCCCACGCAGCTGCACGGCCCGATTGCGCACCCGTAATTCCTCGCCAGGACGCCGCAAGAGGAAAACGAGCGTGTGTGGAAGTTCCTGCTAAAATGGACGCGGTATCGAAGTAATGTATTTTATTCAATAAAGTATATTGCCTATATTTCACTAAGGCATAATGATTTCATAATATTGTTAGCCACAACATCACACTAATAATAATAACGACGCCTGTAATTCATTGTGTATGCTAACTCGCGTGAATTTCGCAAAAACGTTGCATTACGCGGACTAATGACGCACCCAACTCTACACAAAGTTGCCACAACCGCGCTTGGCCGCAAAATTTTCTGCCATTAGTACAGAATGCTGTATAAATACATTTAAATGTCTCATTATCACCCTAAATGCGAAAGTTTGTGTAGTAAGTATGATCGTTTTTTTTCAAGCTGGAACGGCTGAACAGAATTATGTTTAAAATACGAAATAATGGTTGATTATACCCAAGGTTGATACATGGTTAAGAAGATGGCACTACAGCGTTGATTGAGATATTAGAGGAGATCAAAAGGTTTTATGGACAGCTTTACGCTTCAGTCGCTAAGCCTGTTAGTAGCGCGGCCAAAAATGTAAGAGCGAAGTTGACCCGACACTTCACCGAAGACATCCCGGACATCGGCTTGTGCGAGAATAGAATGACCCTGAATCAGCTTATGAACAACTAGGCACCGGGCGAAGACGGGAGCTTCTGAAAGCGGATGGAACACTGATACTAAAAGTCTTTCAGAAGCTTTTCAACACCGTCGTCCTTGAGGGCATAAGAGCGCTAGAAGCATGGAACAGTGGTTTGGTGGTGCTGTTCTTCAAAAAAATGTGATAACGCTTAATTGAAGAATTACAAACCCATTTTACTAACCCATGTTTATAAGTTGTTTTCAAGGGTCATTTCAAATCATCACGAGTGCAGGTTCGATGACTTCCAAGCTTCTGAACAAGCCGGGTTTCAAAAAAGGCTATAGCACCGTAGACTACATTCATACCCTGCGGTAAGTTATACAGAAGACCGAAGTGTATAACTGGCCTCTTTGCTTAGCGTTTGTGGACTATGAGAAAGCCATTGATTCGGTCGAGACTTGGGCTGTGCTTGAGTCTCTCCAGTAATGCCTTATTAAATATCGATCTATCGATGTCAGCCCAAGTACACGAAGAGAGCTCCAAGACGATGTCTTTAAAAAGAAGTAATATCACCGAAACTTTTTACTGCCACATTGGAAAACGCCTTCAAGCTTCTAGAATAGAAATGATTTGGCATCAATATTATTGCTGAACACATCACTCTTCTTCAGTTTGCCGACGATATTGTAGTAATAGCAAAATTGATGGAAGAACTCAACACGATGCTCGAAGGCCTCAATCGGTTCTCTAAACATATGGGTATTAAGTAAACATAGACAATATGAAGGTCAAATAGTGTAATTCATAATTTCTATGTTGCACCCATCCAAATTTTAGTTAAGAACTTGGATCTTGAAGTCCTTGACTCGTCTATTTAAGATACATAAGTAGTCCAGTTAGGTAGGTCCAAATTTAAGAAAGAGGTAAATCGCCAAATCCAACTCGGCTGGGCAGCGTCCGGAAAATTGCGTAACGTCTTCTCGTCTGACATACCTCAGTGCCTGATGTCTAAAGTTCTCGACCAGTGCGTGTAGTCAGTGTTGACTTATGGCACAGAACATGGATGCAAACAGCTTCAGATTGGTCTTATTGTAAATCCATAGAAGAGACATATGTACAGCAGTGGACGTCATATGGCTGATGGATAAATGGATGACACACATGCCAAGATTCATCATGATCGACATTTTGCTGAAAGGCAAGATGCTGCTAGTAAGCCGTTAAAAACACTGAAATTTATTGATAGAGTAGTGCATTTTAAATAGCTTAGTATTTACAGCATAAAAAGGCGGCTAAGTGACGTAACTGCTATTTAGTTTGGCATTTTCTTATAACTCTAGCTTCCATCCAAATCATCACACAGTTACAATATGTTACAACTCTATAAAACGGTTGCATTGCAGCCAACCGTTTTTTAGTTGAGCAAATGTAAACAGATTTGATTGGGATAACTTAACTAAAATACAAAAAATGCAATTTATAAGCAAGACTAATTCCTAGAAGCCTTCTATACTCATACAAAAAACCAAATAATAAAAAAATAACGGTCTTAAAAAATAGCGATATGTCTTGTCAATATGTAGAAATATCATTCCCCACCTTTTTGTCCATATCTCAAAATTTGGTAAAATCACTTCGCCGCTTTTTAGAAATCGGACGGCAGTATTCCCTTGGAAATGGTGCAATGCATGGATTTATCATATAAACAGGATTGAGTACTGGCAAAGAAAAACGTGCCGACAAGGATACCACATCAGATGATTGTGTCTCTTTTCCAAGTAGGATGACCAAAACATCTCGATCATCTGGGGATATAATATTTCTTTGGAGTGTTACTGTACGTAGGAATCGCAGTTATCTTACCCTTAACTCGTCATCCTTCGTCATCGTCGTCGTTTTAGCAATAGGACGCCTACTGCTGGGCATAGGTCTTCCTTGAAGATCTCTATAAAACCAATCCCCGTAAAAACAATGGTCTAGAATTAGATACATATATACGGACATAATTCAGTTTCTAGTTTGACAGCTGTTATCGGAAAGGTAGATCTTGAAGAGTTATTTCACTTTTGTTAAGACAGCAATGGTCTAGAATTGATAATGACGGAGATAAATCACTTTTAAGTTTGACAGCTGTCATCGGAAATGTAGATCTTGATGACTTCCTTCACTTTTGTGATGACAGTAATGGTCTGGAATCTATATTTACGGTGTTAAACAACGTTTAAGTTTCATAGATGTAATCTTGACACATATCACGCAACCCGTGTCAGTACTTAACCACAAAAACTTTTACACGAAAACATTTTCACGAACGACTTTTTCACGAAAAGACTTTGTCATGAAAAGTCTTAATAGACTTTATTAAGAAAAGTCACAATCATTTTTAAGCTTCCGTAGTAAACAAAGCATCCATTTTAAAATGAAAAATGGCGGACTCACTTTTTTGAAAAAAGTCGTCATGGGTGTAGTTTTCGAGGTTTTTGGGGGTGTATATTACAAAATTGGCATCTATTTTAAAATTAAAGATGGCGGGCGCCACATTTTTTAAAAAGGCCGTCATGGGTGTTGTTTTTCATTTTTTTGGATGGTAGATTTCAAAAATGGCATATATTTTGAAATTAAAGATGGCAGACGTCAGTTTACCAAAAAGTGTCGTTTTCTAGGTTTTTGGGGGTGTAGATTTCAAAAGTGGCATCTACTTTGAAGTATTGTTCCCCATCTTTAATTCCAAAATGAATGACAATTTTGAAATATACATCCCCAAATTCTCAAAAACAACACTCATTACGACTTTTTCAAAAAAGTTACATGCACCATCTTTAATTCCAAAATGAATGCTAGTTTTGAAATTTATACCCCCAAAAACCTATTAAACGATATCTTTGATGACTTTTTGCAAAAAGTGACATCCGCCATCCAGTTCGAAATGGATGCAATTTTTGAAATCTACACCCCCAAAAATCTCGAAAACAACAACCATGACGATTTTTTCAAAAATTTGACGTCCGCCATCTTTAGTTTCAAAATGGATGTCATTTTTGAAATTTACACCGCCAAAAACCTCATAAGCGACACCCATGACGATTTTTAGATAAAAGTGACATCTGCCATTTTTAATTTCAAAATCGATGCCATTTTTGAAATCTACAACCCAAAAAAATGAAAAACCACACCCACGACTATACACCTATTGTACACCCAGCATGTTTAAGAAATATGTCCAGCATAGTCACCCTACTACACTTCTTTGTATACACCATAGTACGCCATTTGCAATCGACGGTGATACTCTAGTCAAAAATAAATAACCACCACCATTAATCATAAAGACGTAGGTATATTCCTACAAAATAAATATCAAACTATGTTTTATTAGCATCTATTCGCAATTTTAACTAAAATCTTATCAAACTACATTGTTAAAAAAACTAAGAAATGGTTAAGACAGGCGCGGCTTTACAGGTAATAATTCTACCATTTATAAGTGTCGTTTCGAAATGGCAGTAGTGCGAGCGGGACAACTTCATCACTTTGGGAAGTCTCACTCGGCACAGCGTCTCTCTTATACCATTTCAAAGGAATATATGTTTTGTTACAACGCATTAAGGTTGAATTTTCCTAAACTAACTTTGTGCCAAATTTCGTCTGTGCGCAATCCAGATAGTATACAAAATTCTTGGTGCAATGACATTACTTTGACATGAAATAGTTTAAAAACCGAAATAATAAACATATAGGCTTCTCTGTCAAAAGTATATATTAAAAATAGGCCAGCATTATACACGACAGTTTCGATATTATGGCAAAAAAATTCGTGACGTCACTCGCGTGCCTGGTCCACCATATTAACACAATAGTGATGTTCTTGTTATATAAAAATAAATATCGATATTTTGGTTAGTTGTTATTCGTGTTATTGGAAAATTATTTTTCTAAAGTTTTGAATGATGATGTGACTCTAGACTCTCTAGACTCTATTTATCATAGCGCTATCTAGCGCAATTCGACACTGTACTGTAATGAGGTCAAGATTTGAGGTAGTAATCATGTAATAATTCATTATAATAGCCTAAGAAGTACCTATTCCCCGCCTTTACAATAGTTTACCTCTTCCTATCACCCAAAAACTATATTTTTTTACTTTAATGATTGTAAAAGGGCCTCTTGGTGTTGGTTTCGGCCCCATCAATGCCCTTCAAAGATCCGGGGCAACCCGTGAGTTGTAAAAGAAATAAATGGAATAATAATAATAATTTCTTTATTTCAAATTTCTAAAACATTTCAGTAATAAAGAACATTTATTACAGAACTATTACTTAATTAGCTAGAATAAGATTAAATTAATTTATATATCTGTTGCCGAACTAGGCCAGTGGCCTGTGTTTCGGCTTACAGCGCCCTCACTTATTGCATTCACTTCTAGCATAAAAAAATAATTTGAATATAGATAGCAACTAAAATATAGATGGTGCTTTATAAAAAAAACAACTATAAATAAAATAGAATTTTGTATCACTAATAAAACTATTATGTATAAGCAAGCATGCCTACACTAAGTAACCTAACCTACACTAAGTAACATTAATTACCGATCTTAGTTTGCCATTTAGTTTGATTTTGTCTATATTAATTTGTGTCGATAGTTTTGTCGATAGGTACGGTGAAATCAAAAGTATAATGGATAGTAACAACACTAATCCTCCACCTTATGTTCGGTAATTAAGGCATTTCCATTAGTTTCATAATTCAAATTCTGACATTTCTGACAACTTGGCAAAACAACAAAATTTTCTCGGATTTCATCCTATATGCAACTGCAAAAGCTATGAAGATTAAATTTTAAATGGTTTCTTTTAAACAGGACATTGGAAGTGCTTGTAAAAATGTGATGGCCTTAACTGAGCATCTCGTGCAAATCAACACGCCTCCTCTTGTCGACCGACCAGCTCTCAAACGCTTCTGCTATCACTGGGGTCTCCTGCAGTGACCTTTACAGTTCCTGTGGTATCTACTGCTACAGGGTGGGATCCGGCGGCTTTCCTGTGATGGATGGACCATCTCTTCGAGACATCACTGGGACCTTCTGTAGTGCCTATCCCAATTCCCTGTGGTATCAACTGCTCTCCTGTGACCGACGGGCCGTGGCACCTGCTACGGGATCTATTTCAATGGTCCTTCCAAAGATATCGGTCGTGAACTTTCTTATTAGAGTAGCTCGCTGAGTGCGTACGTGTAGGTTTGATGAAATTTACACTAGGTACTGTTAGGATTACATATTTTTTAAATAAAATAATAATGTACCGCCGATTTTTGTTGGTTTAAATAATTTACCCTTAAACCAGGCAACGAATCCCAACCTATGGGTTGCTACTCTACACACATATTATGCTGTTCGGCACGAGTAGTGGCACTACCAGGCGGTAAAATTTGTGGGGATGAGTCTTTTGGTCCGGAAAATGTCGACCGTGCCGAATGGGATTTCGCGAGGCCGCGAGATCGACTTTCATAATTTATGTTTGGACTTTCGTAATCCAGAAAATGTGTAAAAAAAATTCATATAACATGATGATGTGACTCTAGACTCTCTAGACTCTTTTTATCATAGCGCCATCTAGCACAATTCGACACTGTACTGTAATAAGGTCAAGATTTGAGGTACCTGAGATACTGGTAAGAGTGAATCAACCACCACCAAAATATAAATAACTAGATGAGAACCCGGCTTCGCTCGGGTGAAATGTGACTCATAATACACACACACACACATCATAATTTTACTGTTACTCGATCACCACCTTTACGAAAAGCCCTTCGCTACATCAATTTTTCACAATTATGACAATGATTACCAAATGCAAGGAGCATAGATGAAAGATAGGTCTTCGCTCCGAGCGAAGCAAAGCAAGGAGTTTAAGCTGATAACAAAATGATGTAGGTATCATAAAGCAAAACAATGATGAAAGACCGATGAAAGACATTAATTTTAAGAAATAGGTACTTTCGGCATGATGGGTGTAAACAACATCCCAAAGTAATTGCTCAAAATTAAAATTGCTCAAAACTAATTTTTAGCGGGAACGCGGAAAAATCATGTCGCCTCATTGTACTACTATTTTGTTAATCTTGTGTTTTTATTAGTAATGATTAGTGAAATACTTTGATATTTCGTTGATTATGAGCTTTTTTACGTGCATAAGTGTAGGCAAATGATATAATGTGACGTATCATGTGTTGTAACCAAAACTCCATAGACGTCTCTAGTAAAGTCTCCGCTGCTTTACTGAGGTATGACTTGAACTATGTTTGGACTTGACCGTGACTTTTATGGACTTTAACGTGACTACGACAGTGACTATGTTGATAAAATATTATCAAAAATTATTATAACTTAATACTTGACACTGGCAAATGCACAACAATGCGACGCCAAAACATAAAATAAGATATTTGACAGTAGTCAATTATCATGTCATTTGAGTATCAAGATCAGTGATGCCAATTTAGCACATTTTGATCTTGCTTAGCATATTTATTTGCAATTTAGCATACACCATATTTTTGGCATGTAAAATAATTATACAATAAAAGTTTATTACCATGAAAATTTATTTCAGCAATATCGTTTTTAACGCTACCACATTCAAATGCCGAAAATGAACGGGTTTCTTTTAGTCAAATGAATGTATTAAAAACTAAGCTACGCAATTATTTGTCGGTAAAAAATTTAAAATGTTATTTTATACTTATAAGATTCGATTTAAAAAGGGCAACGAAAAACTGCTACTCTTAAGCCGGAAACTATACTATCGGACGCAGCTGATGGACGCGACTGACAGCCGAGACTTAGCAATGTGCACAGTCTTAAAACATCCGGCTCGCCAGATCACTCTAGGACATCCGAACGCTCAAGGTCGTCCGAAGGTGACGTCTGCGACTTATGTCCGATAGTGTACACGGCTCAGTGTACTTTCATAGTCTATATACCTATCAGTCGCGGCTGTCAGTCGCGTCCGTGAACCGCGTCCGATAGTATGTTTCCAGCTTTACGCAGTTCCAGATAATGCACTGCGCTCTGTAGGTACCAAGGAGATCTATACAGTATGAGCAGTGACGCTAGCTCGTCTTCAAGCACTTTAATTGTCGATGAAGACCAAGATACTTACATTTTATTCGATAGCATATAATTAGTTCATAGTCGATTAAAACACATATTTTGTTAATTAACAATAATTTTACTTTTTTTGTTCCGTTTCATTTGATATATGTAGAAAAATGTTATCACAATTTTTAGTATATTTATTTTGCCACAATTTTAACACCATTTTAGCATAGTCTTTATTTGTGCTATTGGCAACACTGCTCAAGATATGTCATCCGGTGTCATTATGGAGACCGTGTTTTTATTTGTCAACACCGTTATAATTTATTAAAATACTCGATAATCCGAATTTTCCGGATATATGTTGTCGACTCGAAATCATTATTTTTTTATGTTTTATCATTCAGATAAAGTTTCGATCGAGTCTACCGTACCCCTTGACGAAATTATTAATATAGATTTTGAAATTGTTTCCATTCGATACACATAGTGACATCTAGTGGTCTAGAATGTTACTAATTAACGGCGTACGCTCAATTGTTCTGCGTTTGCCAATCTACTTGAATTTTTGATAATCTTTGCTACGATTAATGTTAAAGGCAACCACAGAAGAGTTCTGCTGTTCTGTGAAGGCAACGTTAATGCCTATAACCTATAAACACGCTAACTGTAGCGTTTTTTTAACGCCGTAAAGTGGGTGGCTACACTTGAACGGTCAACGTGAATGCCCATTCTCGGCGATAACACTGGCGTTAAATTCAAAATGGACGATGCTGGTGCTGCTCTGTGTTTGATGAATGTTATTTTTTATTTTATTAAATGAATTTAATTAGTATTAAATGGGTTCTAAAATAACCCACAGGACTTAATTTTTGGCTTTTTATTTTTTTAATACCTGTTTTAAAAGATAATAATTTTATGGTTCGAAGCCAAATATTATTTTGCGATGTACGATTCTTGAAATTTTTGTGTGTTCGGATCCCACAAACATGTCAGCTCAACCAAACCACAAACAGCTCTGTTTGAAGAATCTCGAGAAACGCAAATACTTTATCGCTAATCCACTCCATAACCATAATAACCATAGTTCGTTTCCCATTAGTGAACAGTGAACACGTGCGCTCTGGTCGAACTCTCGGCGCACAGCCGCACACTAACAGACTGACACTAAACTGAGTAGGTAATATGGCCGCTTCAACGCAATAATTATCGCGTTTATCCCTTTGATTCGAGTTATCGGCCAAGTTGTCAAATGAACGAACTGATTGGTGGCCACATCTACAAAACGTGAAAATTAACGCGTTAATGAATGGCCCTTCCCATAAGTGCAACCGTAGCATTTTAATGATAATAAGCAGAACAAGTATCAACAGAACGAAAAAAGTAGGATAGGTGGTATAGTAAGTGGTCAAGGTGTGCCACGGAAACCGGTCGGAAACGCAGAAAATACCCTTCAAAGGCTGTCGTCACTAAATAAAAAAAATACCTTGACAGCCGGAGAGTCTAGGTCCCAAACCACGGGATTTGCGGCCCGATACGGCATTCCAACTTTGACGCAAATTATCGTCGTAAAGTGAGCGGCACTTATCTAGACAAAAATAAAACACGAGTTACAAATAAATATAATCAATTTTGGCATCAGACTTTCGAAAAAAAACATCCGGGACATTCGCATTCAAAAAATAAAACTACAAAAACTTCTGTAAAACAAAGCAGTATAAAGTATGTCTTTATCTTCTTCAGCGGAGTAAAAGTGTCGATGTCAATTTTAGAAAAAGCATTTTTTCAAACGCCTCTAGAGGAAGCTGCCTATACTTTTTCACATCCTTTAAAATAGAATGCACGCATAGATTTTCAAGTTTTCTGGGTTGGGTTGGGCAAGGTTTCTTATAGGTACGACGCATAACCCTTACCTCGAGGTAGTAAGTCATCAGCGTATGTCCCGGATCGCGGACTTGGAATATCTCGTGGTAGAATTTGAATATAGAGTCGGCCGCGTCCCCGCGCACGTAGCACGCCAGCCCGCCCATCCACCAGTGGCCGTTCCAATCGTGGCCCAGCATGTCGTATGCCGACAAGTCGTGGGTTCGAGACAATACGAATCCTAAAATAATAAAATCCAACAAAAACATTTTCATGTGAAATGTAGCCATGTCTAAGTCACAGTTCACACTATCAAAAAGTTGTCAGGTCTCACGTAAATTCAAGCTTCTAACTTTACACGCCTTACTCTACAAGTCCTTACTTCACAAACTCTACACCTTAGTCAATATATATGACTTGGCCGTTTCGTTACTACAACAAGAACCGTTTGTGTAACAGAATTATTGAACAGTTAAATAATAATCAATCTTCACTTTACGCCCATGTGCAGTTAGCGAAACAGCCAAGCCGCATACATTGACTAAGGTGTAGATTTTGTGAAGTAAGGACTTGTAGAGTAAGGCGTGTAAAGTTAGAAGCTTGGCTTTACGTGAGATCTGACAACTTTTTGATAGTGTGAACTGCGATTTTTAGCCTTTTTTTGTATATAGGTCGGATATATTTATATAGATATAAGGTAGTTAAGAATTAAATTTCTATGTTTTTTAAGTTATGTAAATAAATATTATTTCATCACTGAGATTTAGACTTGGCTACATTTCACATGAAAATGTTTTTGTTGGATTTCACTTCTTTTTGTAGTTTACTGCAAGGAGTAATTTTATTGACTTTCACATCTTTAGCTTTAAAATTTGCGGAAGTCTGACACCAACTTTTAACTCTCAGTTTTAAAAGTTAGTGGGTGATTTACTAAAAATCTTGAAACATGTCTTTTATTATTTGTAACAAAGAGTCCCTTTATCAATTTTTGGACATCTAGTATCAAACTTTGCAAAAGTGTCATACAAACTTTCATCCCGTAGTTTTAGGGTTTAGGGGGTGGTTTATTAAGAATCCTGAAATCATGTCTTATTATCTATTACACAACGAGAAAATGAGTATAAGAACACTCATTTTCTGACTTCTAGCATCAAAAGTTTCGAAAGTGACATACAAATTTCGCGATTTGAACACATTATTATTATATACTACGGGACTAATCGCGCAATAAAATACGAGATGAATAAATACCTCATCATCCCGGCATCTCTTGGTCATACCAATATGACAAACTAGTATGACTACGAGGAAACACCCTCTCTATCTATTTATCTCGTAATTTTAATGCACGATTAGTACCGTAGTATATAATAATAATCCAAAAAGTTTGGTTTGTTCCTCTTTCACGCACCAACGAACAGATTGACTTGATTTTTGGTATGGATATAGTAAAAGTAGAAAAAGACGGAATGTGATATAGGATACTTTTTATCCCAAGAAAATTCGTAATTCCCGTGGGACAGGACAAAAACTGTTTCTCAGCAATGGAACAACGGATTGACTTTATTTTTGGGACGGGCATAGTTTGAAAGACGGAAAGTGACATTGGCTACTTTTCGTTCCAATAACTTTTTCTCAGCGACGGAGGAACGGATTGACTTGACTTATTGTATGATTTATATTATACTCTAACCTGGTATTTCTTCTACCAGGGAAAATCCTATCATGATGGATATTGGATACCACCACACCTAGAGAGCAGACAGGTGGGTAGTTATGTAGGAGTTCCCGCAGACTGGTTGATATAACCATTAAAACCCTGAGTGTCTTACCACTGCGCCTGGACCCGCGCTTTCGCATTTCTTCGCGGCAGTCAACAGCGCTAGCCCAGACTCGGGCTCCATTACGGAGCTTGCGCTCCCGCCACAATGACGGAGTGTGTCGGAGCACAAGACACATCATCATCCACCATTCGGGACTAACCAGCACTGAGCCGTCGGACAGCATTTCAACGCCCTGGTCCCAGTGCAACGGGTCAATCATAATAGCCCTGCGCCTTCTACTTCACGTGCAGAGGGCAGTGAGAACGGCCATCGCAATACCGACACTTCTCTTACCCTGCAGCTCCACTGCGTCCGCCAATACGTTGACAGCTCTGCGAAAGGTAGAGTAGGTGGCAGCACCCACACCACCAGTTCCATCCCATCGCGGCTCATAATGAGCCCTATGCAAGAGCAGCACTGCAGCCAGCCTAGTTGCGACACTTAATTCTCATAAGGCACGCGACCTACCGGCCAGCCGCTCAGCTGCTTTAGTTAAAAGCGGCCGAACCTCGAGTGCCATCCTCTAAGCTGCCTTGGGGGAAAAGACCCAAAGAAGCGGGAGACTTCGAACTCCGCCTTTTCAGCTGCCTCAGAAGAAACCCAGAGAAGCGACTCTACCTCCCCTGTACGACAAGGCAGGAATACACGGGGGGGTTGTACACTCGGAACGTTTAACCAACAAAAGAATTCGTCTAAGGTATTTTGATGTCCGTCTCGGTCGGTTAAGTTAGGTTTCTCAGCCGACATAAACATAAGTCAAAACCAAAACAAGATGCGAGCGAAGCCGCGGGTTAAAGCTAGTATTTAAAAATACGAAAGTTTGTTTCTCTTTCAAGCCGCAACAAAGCCACAGATAGACATGATATACCTACCTAGTATAAGGGTTGGAGTGACATAGGTTACTTTTTATCCCGGAAAAATAAAAACAATCATATGGAATAGCACAAAAATAAAAAAATTATGCGGGGGAAGTTGCGGGCAAAAGCTAGTAAAAAATAAAAATAACTAACCGAAGGGGTCATCTTTGGAAAACGCTCCAACTGGTTTTCCTGATATCGCAGTAGTGATCCAGGGCACGTAGGGGTGGATGAGGGTGTGCCGCGGCGGCGGGGGCGGCCGCCGGCTCCTCAGGGGGTCGGGGCACGGGGACCCACCTGCGGCGGTTTTGTTGCTACTATTATTCTCATTATCATATCAGCCGTAGGACGTCAACTGTACTTAAGATACTGAACTGCACTGCGCTGAATATAGTTCTTCCTATTGGCCTAACAAGACCTGTTGGAAACATTTTTGCTAGCCCTGAAGTCAGAGTTTTTAAGCGCCTGAAGGCCTCTCATACAGTTAATCCTTCACTTATATTCACAAAGTATTGATTTGCAAAGTGCAGTGGCTTTCAGAGATATACTAATCGATTAGTTTGAACAACTATGACGTGGAGACCAACCCAGAAATAACGAACAAAAACTATCGAGAAAATTCATCGACTTTCAACAAAATGTATGGAACAATATGTAAACAGGAACAAGTATATGATAATTTTTCGCCGATTTCGTGACTGTCCATGTGTCAATATAGGGATTTTGTGAGTAGATAATGTACTAGGATATCATACAATAATATTCTCATCATTATGACTGACTGACTTTGTACTATGACGCCAATGCGCCAAATAAATCAATCAGCTATTCTATACATTCCATAATTATACAGGGTTATTTCTAATCCATTAGCATCCTTTTAGGGGCTTATTCTGTACATCAAAACTAACAACTTTTGTTCTGCGTCTATTGTCAAAACTAAAAAAAAAAATTGTTATACCATTCAATACAATTCAATTAATTTATTGCAACATATGTCATTTGTACATGCATCTAAGAATAGATTACATGATAATATTGTCAAAACCATACGACCCTTTAAGGGTATGGCAAATTATTTATTACATTGGGACGGCTCATTGTAAGGTTATTATTATAAAATTAAAAATAAATTGTCATTACAAAACCAAAAAAACATATCATCACAAAATTCAATCAAATTATTGCAAAATTATCATTGAAAAATTGCGCAATCGGTCACATTATAAAAATTATAAATCACTAGCTTAAAACTCGCGGCTTCGCCCGCGTTGTCTTAGTACATAGGTACTTACTTAAATTGAAAATAGCCCGCGGTTAGATCTACGTTGTCATTGTACATGCTTATAATAATATCTAATAGTCCGCGATTTGGCCCGCGTTGTCTTAATACTTGCTTAAAATTACTTGCAAGGATAATGCCCACGGTTTGGTCAAAATTGAAACAGTATTTGCCTATAATGATAATAGGTCACGGTTTGGCCCGCGTATTGTTAGTACTTGCTTAAGATGGTTATTTATAGCACGCAGCATGGACTGCGATGTCTTAATACTTGCTTAAAATTATAAAAGCTTGCCGTTTGGCCTGCATTGTCGTATTACTTACAATGATAATAGCCCATGGTCTGGCCCGTATTGTCTTAGTACTTGCTCAAAATGATAAAAGCCCGCGGTTTAGCTCGCGTTGTGTTGATAATTAGGTACTTACAATGATAATAACCCACAGTTTGGCCCATGTTGTTTTAATACTTACTTAATTAAATTAACAGCCCGCGGTTCAACCCGCGTTATCTTGGCATTTGCTTATAATAATATCTAATAGTTCGCGGTCTGGCCCGTGTTGTCTTAATAAATCCTTAAAATTATAATAGCATGCCGTTAGCCTGCGTTTTTGTATTACTTGTAATGATAATAGCCCACGATCTGGCCCGCGTTATTTTCTTAACTGCTTAAAATGATAAAAACCCACAGTTAAGCCCGCGTTTTCTTGGCACTTACTTAAAATAATAGTAGCTCGTGGTTAAGCCCGCATTAGGCTCGATTATGAAGGCGCCATTGTAATTATAATAGCTAATTATCATAATTATATCTGTTTCATTTTCACTCTAAGCATTCGATAGATAGAACACTTTTTATGTTGTTATTATATTTACTATGGCGTCTTCATAACTGAGCCTATTATTGTATTACTTGCAAAATAATGCCTACGGCTTAGCCTGAATTGTCTCAGTATTTGGTTATTTAATTTACTTGTATCTAAAGCTTATTACGGAGTACGTGAATTTTTGGATGATAAATTGCCGAATTTCTGAAATTAACTTATTAATAAATAAATATATAAAATAAATATTGGGGGACATCTCACACACGGTCTCTGATCCCAAACTAAGCAAAGTTTGTGATTTGGCTGGCAGAGACTGATATACTACATATACATGTATTTCAATGTATGTACTGTATTGTATACACCACCGACCATACTCCTATTTTTTGAATAATTCCAGTCCATCCAAGAGTTGCCTGGTAGAAATCGCCAAAGGCGATAAGGCCGCCATTGTACAGCATATTGTATAGTTTCTGTACTGTGTTTCTGTGTACAATAAAGATATATTTATTTATTTATTTATACATGTAGGTTGACTGGCAGATAATGCTGTTTAGCGTTAAGTCCTCCTTTTGTACAAATAGTGTGCAATAAAGTGTTAAATAAATAAATAAAAATACATTAATAACACTCAGACACAGAGCAAACACATATGAACATCACATAAATATTTGCCCTGGGAATCAAACCCACGCCTCTTTGACCCAGGAGTCAGAGTCAACCACTGAGCCACCGAGGGAGCCAATAATAATAATTGTATGAGTAACTATGTAAGAAATTTCACTTTTCTTTGCTGGAAAACATTGAGGCAACCTGTACGTACGCAGAAAAAATCAATGTCGTATGTGAATTCAGCAACCCATGCTCGGCCGGCGTGATGGATATGGCCCAATTACCCTTCGCGGATAGGCCTATTTTCAGTCATCCATCAGCCGCAGGACGTCCTCTGCTGGACATAGGCCTTCCCTATGGATCTCCAATAAGACCGGTTGGAAGCGGCTTGTATCCAGCGCGATCCTGCGGTCTTAATGAGGTCATCCGTCCACCTTGTGGGTGGACGTCCTACGCTGCGCTTGCCGGTACATGGTCTCCACTCGAGAACTTTTCGACCCCAACGGTCATCAGCCCTCCGCGCTATGTGCCCTGCCCATTGTCATTTCAACTTGCCAATCCGTTGGGCTATGTCGGTAACTTTGGTTCTTCTACGGATCTCCTCATTAATGATTCGATCTCGCAGAGAGACTCCAAGCATAGCCCTCTCCATAGCTCGTTGGGCTACTTGGAGCTTACTAATAAGGCCCATAGTGAGAGACCACGTTTCTGTGCCATAAGTCATCACTGGCAACACACACTGGTCGAAAACTTTCGACTTGAGGCACTGAGGTATGTCGGACGAAAAGACACTACGCACTTTTCCGAACGCTGCCCAGCCGAGTTGAATTCGTCGATTGGCCTCTTTGTTGAAGTCGGACCTACCTAACTGGACTACTTGTCCTAGGTAGAAGTACGAGTTAACGACTTCAAGAACCGAGTTTCCAACAGAAATCGGGGTAGGTAAAACATGGGAATTACACATGACTTTCGTCTTGTCCATGTTCATCTTAAGACCCACCTGTTTCTATTATCCGTAGTGCTATCTGTAGTACCTATTTTCAGTAGTGCACTATTAATTAAGGCCGGTACAGGTATTCGACATGTTTCATTAAGTCATTAGAAATTTAATTTTCCAGGCAAATAAAAAAATGGCACACAAGTCGTAATTCTAGTCAGGCATATTCTAGGATGCTATTATACTCATAATTTGATTAACTTTTACAATGGTTCCAACCCCAAAAGCACGTGAATAAAATCAGCTGTTCAACACAAAAAGTTCATCGACCCGCGATAAAATGTATGGAAAATGTAGGTTTTTTACGCTTTTCAGGGTTGATCCCATAGTAAAATACCTATATTGATCCATATGTGCGCTAAGCTTAAGACTATTGGCTCACAAAATAAAAAAAAATCGTAAACTTTTGGGGACCCATTTTGCCCCATTTAAAGATAAACTATCATTATTATAATCCTATATACTACATTATTTAAAAAAGCGCATTGAAGTTTTGAGACGTATCTGACCCCTAAGGATTTTTTTAAGGAAAATTTAGAAAACAGGTACAGCTATATTTTTTATTTAGTCTCAAAAGCATCTATACAAAGTTTCATGTCAATCGGTACAGGGTATAAGAAGTTACATGCAAACAAAAAGGGCCCGTTTTACTACGTAAGTTAGAGTTGGGTACGTTTTTCATCCTTAGTGCTTCATTATGTCGTACGATGTACGTATATTCCAAATTTCAAGCTCGTATCTACAGCGGTTTGGGCTGTAGCCTAAACTTATTAATTTTGCGTATCCCTAAGGAACCTTATAGATTTTCCTGGATTTTATTAGTTTCTGTATTAAAACATGCTGTGTGCTTCCTTCATACCAATTTTCAACCATAACCGTTCAGCTGGTTCGATGTAATTGACGCTTTTTTCACCAACGTTGGGACCTTATTTGACCCCTTAGATGAAGAAAATTCGGAAAAACAGGAAAAACGTGACTTTTATTTTGTTTGGAAAGCATGTATACAAAGTTTCAAGTCAATCGGTACAGGGAATAAAAAGTTACATACAAACGAAAAGGGCCCATTTTACCCCCTTAGAGGTCGGAAGTTCAAAATTTTCGTCCTTAGTGCTCCATTACGTCGTTCAATGTACCTATATCCCAAATTTCAAGCTCATATCTTCAGTGGTTTGGGCTGTAGCCTAAACTTATTAATTTTGCGTATCCCTAAGGAACCTTATAGATTTTCCTGGATTTTATTAGTTACTGTATTAAAACATGCTGAGTGCTTCCTTCATACCAATTTTCAACCATAACCGTTCAGCTGGTTCGATGTAATTGACGCTTTTTTCACCAACTTTGGGACCTTATTTGACCCCTTAGATGAGGAAAATTCGGAAAAACAGGAAAAACGTAACTTTTATTTTGTTCGAAAAGCATGTATACAAAGTTTTAAGTCAATCGGTACAGGGAATAAAAAGTTACATACAAACGAAAAGGGCCCGTTTTACCCCCTTAGAGGTCGAAAGTTCAAAATTTTCGTCCTTAGTGCTCCATTACGTCGTTCCATGTACCTATATTCCAAATTTCAAGCTCATATCTTAAGCGGTTTGGGCTGTAGACTGTCTGTCAGTCAGTCACTCAGGGAAGCCTTTTATATAATAGATAGATTAGGAAAGAGGAGGACGCTATTAATATTTCCAAAAAATATATATCAGCTGTGTTACATCGTCATTTTAATTTAAAAATATCGTTCCACATCGTTGGATCATATTTTCATAGAAAAGTATCGTTCGCCCGCGACAAAATGTATGGAACAGCTGATTTTTTTTTTCGAATTCTGACAAAAGTCACAAAACAAAAGTTGTTAGTTTTGATGTACAGAATAAGTCCCTAAAAGGATGCTAATTGATTAGAAATAACCCTGTATTGTCAAAGAACACTGAACATTTCAAATTATTTTTAATGTAGTCATTCGTGATACCTTGAGCCAAAGCCACCACGGTCCAGTGACCAGTGTGCTCGTGCACTACGCTGGGCGCTCCAGAGTGGAACCCGCACCCTGTCGTGCATACAATCTTGTCTCTACTAGGAACCGTCACATTCTGAAACGCATGTTTTATTTTATACTAGTAAGGCAAAGTATTTTGACTTTCTTTAAGTTAGGCACGAGTCGCGCGCTGCGCAAGTTGGTACGCAATGCACATGTGTGTGGAGCCAGTGTTGGTGAATAACCGCGTCCTTCCGGCACCTGAAATTAAGCTTCTGCGCAGCCGTTCGCGCGGCCGTCAGAGACTTCAATAAATGGCGCGTACCGTAAGTAAAATACCCTGCTATAATAAGTAGATATTTTGTAGAAAGCCATGGTGACCTAAAGTGAGGCAAATTGCTCGTTTTATGAGCGTGAAGGTCTCATTATTAATGGTTTACTCCATTCACATTTCGGTGAAAGAAATCATCGTGAAGCAACTTGCATACGTCCGTAGAAGAAATTGGAATACTTGGATACTAAGTGAATTCACCAAACTTCGCTAGGCCAACGAGGTAAATGAATTTGGCCAAATTGCCTTGTAAAAGACTATAAAAAGGCCAGTACATTTACAGGTTATCCATCAACCCGCACTGGGCCAGCGTGGTGGATATGGCCCGATCACTCTTCGTGGGTATTCCTACGTCCTGCGCTGGACAATTAAAAAGGCTGGTAAAGCTACAGGTACCGATATTTTTACATGTTATTGAGAACTCACTTCTGGTGCGGAGTATAAATGGCAAATTTCTTTTGGCAGTAAGGAGAACTTCGATACTTCTTTCTCTTCCGCCATTAGGTCTCTTGGAACATCTGTGAAAATACAAACTAGTCAATTTTCAATGAGTTCTGGGAAAAAATATATAGATACATGTCTCTACATATAAAAAACTTGAGTTACCGTTGCTGAAGTCAATGTGATAAAACTGTCCCCTAACCGGTTTTCCGCTTCTGGTTACCATAAAGTTCTTGAATGGTAAACATACCGGCACCATGTACCCTGAAATTTAAGTGAATAGAAAATAAGTTTCATTTTAGGTAAGTACCTAAATAAAGATTGTAAGAAACTTTTTTCGTGCGTGACCATAAATCTCTCAAACATCAAGAGTAAAACTTTGGGATGTAACAGGAAATCTATCCCTACCACATACTTTACACTGTTAAATAGTATAGTTTATTTAGGATAAATAAATCAAACTCAAGACGAAAATGGCCTGATCGTTATAAATAACAACAACTGCAACAAAAGGCAATGCTCTCAGATCTGACCGCCTTACCATAGGTGTAACAAAATCTATCAAATTTTCTTACAAGATTTGATCGTTTTAAGCTCCTGATCGACATAAAAAGTCTTTGACTTTAAAACCGTGATTTTTACGACGACTTTGGCTCGTTGGTAGTTAGTTATACCGTATCTCTGTGGTTATACCGTGATATTGGATACCGTTGAAAATGTATGTTACCTCGCTATAGCATTCAGCAAAATTAACCAAAGAGAATTGAAATTAATGAAAAAAGCATAAACGCCCTAAAATGCGAGTTATGAGCTGAATAAAAAATAGAGCATTTGAAAATAGAATAGACAAGACAAAGTATAATCAAAGACAGACTATAGAAAGTAGAACATAGTAACAGTCGTAGTGTTGGCTGCACTGCGATACGTAGTATCTATAGTAGTCTGTGGCACTGCGTGCCGAGCCAACTAAAAACTTCAACTTTTATGACGAGCCGCGAGCCAAGGTCGTTAGATATCAACGTTCCATTTGGCGCTTTCCTCTTTTCTATTAAAAAAATTGTGTCCAGTGAATTGATAATTTTAATTAAAGAGACAGTTATGTATCTTTTTGACGCAAACCACTTTACTTTACTTTAACACGGCTATTTTAAAAGAAACGGTAAACTGCTAAAGAGGTAAGCGTCAGATGGAACGTTGCGACATTAAAAACGTGGTTTTAGAGTGATGCACTTTTGCACGTCGATCAGCGGCTTTAAGCAGCTTCCACAAGACAGTACCCACTCTCGCTGACCACGAAATGTTTGTCTGACAACGGCACCGGCTCTACTGAAGTCTATCAATTCTTACAAGTTTTGAGAATAGTAAGCAACTTGGACAAGGCAATGCTCTCCGTGACTCCGAAGTGTTTTAAAGTAGGTACACAAGACCCAGCAGAACACCTGATAACAGCACCGGCCCCACAGAAATGTATCTAATCACTTACATATTTCGATCTTTTTAAGCAGCTTCAACGAGGCAATGCTTTCGATGATCTTGAAGTGCTCGTACTCAGGTCGCGAAGATCTACCGCAAGGTCGGATTTAGGTGTGGAGGCCTCAGGGCAACGAAAGAGTGGAGACAAATAGAGATATGAGTACTCCTTCAAAATAGGCAGTAAATTCCAAGTAGGTTCATATATATTTAACAGGACAATTTGAAATTTTGATATTTTATTGATTGCCTGATTAAGCTTTAAGAACAAATAATTACTCATTTTCTACTATGTATCTACTTAATGTACCTAGATGAAAGTAAAACAGCGAAAATTAAAACAAATAAAAGTTGTTAGGTAGTGTTGTCCCGGCAGTTGTTGTCCCGGCTATACCCTTCTCTAAATCTGACCCTGATCAGACCTCTTACAAGATTTGAGCGTCGTAAGCAACTTCAACAAGGCGATGCTCTCGATGACCCCGAAGTGCTTGTACTCAGGATGTAGCAGTACATCTGACAGCGGCACGATCAGCGCGGCCGGGTCGCACGCCGCACCGGCCGCGAGGGACTCCGCAGTCATTCTACATTCTTCCTCGTCGCGCTCGTACTCAGCAAATGCTACGTTTCCCCTGAAATTTCGACAAATGCCGCGAATTTACGATGTCGGAGTTTGTCACCTAGTAAAAGTGTACCTGATGCATGGTTTCGCTATTATTAGACCTTAACACGTGCTGCGTTAGCTGCGTGGCCATTTTCAAAAAACTCACAGCCAGTGAGTTTGATACCTATTAGAACTCATAACCGTGACTAACCGCAGTCCGTATGGGACATAACCAATCACATAAGAATGTTTTTATGCATTACTCGTTCAAAAAACAAGATAAGACCTGTAAACTAAAAATGAATAATAAAACATCTTCGCGAGCAGATCTGACAAAATTAAATGGAGTATGATGCCGGCTCCATATTAGTGGCGTCAATTCACGGGCGAATTCGCGGCACAACTCGTGCCCTCCACATTCACAGGATAAATAGTCGTTCGTGCTGTAAAACGGACTTAAAAATTGACTGTGGGATGCAAAAGACCCGCGTAACGAAACTGTAATGCTCTAAAAAAGCAATAGTTTCGTCATACCAACGTTCACGCGCAACTCTATTTTAGTGCGTGCGCAGGGATTGCACAGCTTTGCACACTTTGACTTTGACAACGAAGGCGTACAGGCATGCATAGTCAGAAGTAAACTGAAACGGCCGTGAATGTTGTTACGTACACGGAACGGTGTGCGAAAGAGGCGCGAACCCTTTGTCGCGGTTAAAAAGACCGATTCAGGTCGGGAAAAAGGCGCAAACGCGCGTGAACCCCGCAAACTCCGTCTACATTATCGTTCACACACTAATGTGGAGTCGGCATGAGAAAATCCAAAACATTAGTAAGGTAGGTATCTGATCTACTGTATCGCGCATTGCACCTAGAAATAGTCCTGTTTGAGTTGTGACTAGTTATGGGTGCAATGCGCGATAAATAAAGATTTTTTTGCACTTTTACCTGGTAACAGGCGCCGTGAGCTTATGCTTTATATGTTTGATGTTCTCTTTCGTTCTGATTCACTTACAGATTTTGACTCCAAACAAATTAGTTACTTTGCACTCTTTTCTTTATTTACATTTCAAGTGTTGCATTTTACAAACAACGTTTCGTTACAAACAATATTTTTCAAAATATTATTTCACACCTAATAAACAAAAGCGATTTGCTTCTGCCACTTCGTCGGCCGCTGCCGCGGCACGCTCGCATCGCTCGTTGGTAGTCATGTACATTTTTTTTTTTTACCAGGGGAAATCCTTTTCAGATACCACCACGCAATGATCCACCACGCCTCGAGGGCAGGCGGGTGGTTATGTGGGAGTCCCTTATTAATTAGTCCAATGTAATTATTGTCAGATATAACGAATTTGTTAAATATTTTTTTGTGTAAAAATCATTTGGCTACTCGTGGGTTTGTCAAATTGTCAAACTTTGGAATTAGTTCCTTGCACAAAGGAACTCACAGAATTGCAAAATTATTTAAAAAAAAAAGGAAAATAGAAAGGAAGCAATACTGTAGGAAATAATAATTGTCTGCGGTGCTTATTATTTTCCTGGAAAGACAAGATCAGATCAAATGATCAATCTGAGAATCTGTCGTTTTGAGAATCTGTCCTTTAGTGAACAAAGGAAATAAAGCCGCGCCGCCCGCTTCTCACTTCTTTGTCTCTGCGAGGCCTACACCTCAGGAGATACAATAAATCTCTTTGCACACCAGACGATGTATATCATTGCACTCGAAGTTTATAATCAAACTTGAAGCGGGAAGTAAATTACACATTTATAAATCTCTATCATACGCAAAGAAATAAGGAGGCATAAACGGAAATTACGACCTCCCTTGAACGACCGCATTGAAGGAAAGAACACGATTTTCGGCGCTGCATTGGCTGAAAGCCCCTCAAGAGATTATTTCGTTTTCATACCACCTGCTCGAAAATGACCCGATATATGTCGTAGAATCTCGACGTAAAACGAGTCATTATTATCATAGTTAACACAATCTTGAGGGCTATGGCAGGTCAATCAAATTGTATGAAACTCCCTAGGGAGTAGTGATTTCAATTTGAAACGTCTAATTCGTATGAAAATTTCTTAAGAGGTTTCATTTTGCATAATCGATTATAACCTCTTTACTTTGCACGGCAATAATAATCGAACTTCTCTGTTTTATTATAAATTGTGTGCAATTCTATGAAAATTCGTAGGAACATTCTAATTTGATTTAATTTATTGTGGACAATACAGAGTTGCCTAATGAGTACATACACTAAGTGAATTTATGACGTAAGTATTACTCATATTCTTGGGGTTATAGTTTCTCGCAGGATGTATGAAAAGTAGAGTATGTACCACTAGAACCAAGTTTGTCGTCTTGGGCGACTTGAACCCCTTGCTTCACTCAGGACTTTAAATACCTAATTCCCGAGCGAACCTCGCTGTGCTCGTAAGTTAACTGTAGAGTCCCTCGCTACGCTCAGGGTCCAATTGTCGCCCGGGACATAAAACACCACTTGGTTCTCTTGGTACATAATCTGCTATTAACCCCCGTGGTTCTACGGCTTGGCTTAACTAGTTAATATACCTACCTATGCTACTACTATGCTACCGTACCACGTCATCATCATCTTCATGGACAGATTAATTCAGTTCACTGTAGGACATAAGCCTTTTCCGTCTTAACCACTGTGGTTTGCTTTAGTTTGAACAATTTCGAACCGTAGACTCTTCAAAAATAAAACGTATATCTTATTACTCACAAGGCGTATCCATCAGGCACCTGAGCTGCATCCACTGCAGTGGAAATCACAAACTGAGGGGCGATGAGCACAACTCGGGGCACTCTAAAGTAATGAGGAGTGCCGTTATTTACTGAAACGTTTTGAAATAAAGCTTTGCTGATAAACTGTTGGATAACAAGGAATATCGACTTACAAAGAGCTAAGTTCTTACTATGTATGTATTGCAAAACACCCAGCCAGGTGAATTGCAGATCTTCTAAAGGTCCTTCAGCAGGTGTATACGAGGGATCGTCATGGCATTGAAAGAACTGACACCGGTACGGGTGCAAACCTAGAATGCAGTTCAGTAGATAAAACTTTGGTTCAGCTGATCATAAATATATCAAGAAAGCATTAAAAAACAGATTTTTCTCTATTTTATTGCTATTAACAGCACAGTTAAAAAAAACCCACCCCACAATGTAACAATTAGCACGGTAACCTTCCACATATTGACCGATGTTACTGATATTTTCAAATAACTTAAAACATCGATTTTCGTCGGCTTATATTTCTACCGTGATATAAGATACCTATGTTTAGTCGTGAAACTATTACAAAACATTTTGGTCTGTCCAGTTGTACATTTAACAAGTTTACATAAAACAGTAGAGGTAAGTATTGGTAAGAAATTTAATAACGCCCAGAACTACTGATCAATGAAGGTACAGCCATGGGCACTGGAAGGGAGTTCCAAGGGGGTATACTTGCACCCTCCTGTCAGGAAAGTAAAACTACACAGAAAAAAGAGGATCGTGTACCGACCACTATTGTCGTGACTTCTGTAGAGCATCGAGTTCTCAGTACATATTTGATAAAATGTATGCTACGGGAGAAAACTCTTTTCACCCCTTAAATTGTAACAAAACGTTGTTTTTGGTGTCAATTGCCTAAGTACCTAAGAAATATTGCATGCTCGTACGTCTTAATTATTTTCAAAATTCTTTTTATTAATTTATTTATACTTTTCATCCAGCTTTGCGTAAAAATATGACTTTTTAGAAGGTTATAACTTCAAGGTCATTTAAAAAACTGTAAAACTAAGACGTATAAGGCTAGCTATTGAAGTCCCAAAAATTAAAAAAAAATCACTCAAATTGGATAATATTTAGAGGTAAATAACACCTTTTTGTTTTTGTATGGACAGATTGGCACGGTTGGCACCTCACATCGTGGACAAACATTTTCAACCCTTTCGCGGGTAAATTCGCGGGTACTGGCTAGTCCCATCACGGTTCACGTTTCATGTTTGTTTATCAAATGACTGACCGACAACAAATTTGGATATACATTACATAAACACTCTCTAGATTCTAAACAAAAAACACCATTTCAATCGTTATGATCTAAATAAAGTGCAGTGGCAACATTGTTCAAGTAACAATTTATCAAAGTGACATTTTTTTGAAAATCAAGTGATAGTGCTTGAAGTGCCTAAAAATAACTAAAAAGTGTTAATTAAGCAATAATTTAGTGACACAAGTGTTATTTCACAAAAACTGCGAAAAAAGTGTGAATAACAATGCGGGAAAAATGAACAAACGTTAAGCTGGAAACATACTATCGGACGCGGCTTACGGACGCGTGCGACAGCCGCGACTTAGCAGTATGCACGTCTTAAAACATCCGGCGCGCCAGATCGCTCTCGGACGTCCAAACGCTCAAGGTCAACCCAAGGTGACGTCCGCGACTTATGTCCGATGGTTTGCACGTAGTCAGTGTATATTCATTATCATTATCTAGATAACACAACATTTTCAATATTACAAAATTTTCCATTATATTTCCTTGAATTGAATTTCCTTTATTGAAGAGTTCCTTAGTTCGACGGCATTACAATAATGTTCTAGAGCGCCCAAGCATGCCAAACATATCAGCTGAGAAAGCTGTAAAACTGCAATATGTTCTGAAATATCACAACTTAAAGCACAGCTAGAAATGAGTGCACTACTTGAGATCGACATTTGCTTGTGCGAATAACGTTATTTCGACAAAACTGAACTGCGACTCACCATAGTTCGCTTGCACACTTGGGAGACACACTGAAGATACAAATAGGATGTTTTAGGCGTTAAAATCGACATTTACCAACATAAGTACAACCTACCACACAAAAAACGGATCACAAAAATCATAATAATAATGTTTGTATATACCTGAATATTTGAAATGAGGCATTATTTGGCGGGTGCCGTACCTCATTCCATAGCCCGTATTAAGTCATCGAACAGCACATTACAATAGCCCGATATACTGTAAGTCACATCTAGCAATGGTTATTTTTATTTTCATTCTACTTTATGTACACAACATTTTATATAATTTTATAAAAAAAGATGTAAAAGGGCCTCTCAGTGTTAGCTTCGGCCCCATTGATGCCTACCAAAGGACCAAGCTTTGCTTGTGATTTTAAATGTTTGTAAAAAGTTTTATCTAGTTTAGTTTAAAATAGAGTTTATAAGTTGAATGAATGTACAATATAATTAATGTATATAAATATAAGTAATAATTATATAATATATAATAATACTATAAGTAAAACTAATTTTTTTGTTTACGATTATATTTTTTTGTATGCTCTCACCTTTGGGATGGCTCTGCCAGATACCAACTGGAGGCTCTAGAGTCGATTGAGAGGCGAGCCAGGAGACTGATTGACAACGAAATCTTGACTAATGTTCAATTTAATAAATAATTGTATAACATACACTTATGGATAGTATTAAGAATATCTGACATTTTGGACCAAAACTTAAAGTAGCCGGCCAATGAAAAAAAGTTATATAATGGTAGTACATGGCCATGTGAACATTTCGTATTACCACACTGATCTTCTACAAATGTCTTTTAGTTGATTAACACCATACGAGTGAAAATTCCTTAAAGAGACCTTAAAGTATCGTTTAAGGGGATAGTGGTTTCTCTGCGATATTTTCCTCGTCTTCTTGAATGGGCACGCAGCAGCCGGATGGCGGCGACTCTGCGAGGCGAGGCGAGCCGCGCGGCGAGTGGATCTCCAGAGTGTTGGCTATCATCGCCAGTTTGTCTCCGAAATGCGGGTACTCCTACAAAGACAGTTCTACTGTACTTTATACGCCAAATCATACAAGTCGGAAGTGAAGCTAGCTACAAGCTGCGCAATATCCAATCCTGAATGAAGCTCATATACAGCTGCGCATTGATTGGGTTTTGCGCAGCTTGTAGCAGCTTCACATCCGTCGATTTGCATGATTTTGCCTATAAGAGCCTTTTTTATAAAATAAGGAACCCTTAGAACTGCGTTGTGTCAGTCCGTCCTTGTTATAAGAAGTTTGCAAATTGCATGAAATTTGATATTGTGATAGAATTAGATTTTTTTCTTGACTACTACGTGTGTTACATTAGGTACGTCAAATTTACAATCAAAAGAATATCATAATTATATAAATATTAGCAGTCTGGCAAAAATAATATAAACTATATTGAAAATATAATCCAAAATTGCTAATATAAACTAATGATGTCAATGTTAAAAAATATAAAATTTACTATAGAATAAGAATAAGAACAAGAAAATGTTTATTGTTAAAAAATATATAAAAGTTTAACGTATGACAAGAAAATAATATAATTATAGATAGTAAGTATAGATCTAAATTTTAGTTACTTAAAAAAATCAAAACTGTATTTAAGGGTAGTTAAAAATGTCATTCCCTTTCTACATGTATGGGACATGTAAAGAATGAATGACAGTTTTTTAACCCCACCCCCTCATGTGAGGTGTCGTTGAGTAGGGTTTTAAAAATGAGTGCAAGGTTTACTAAACGATTTTATGTCACATGTACCATTGGTGAGATATAGGTCAACAAAGTTGAAAAAATAGTACCCTCCTCTCCCCCCTTGATTCTAATGTATGCAAGATAGAATCCTCAAACTTTTTGAATTTATAGACCATATTGAAAACTATCTTTCAATTGATTTATTCGAATAGTTCACTCAAATTGAGGAATGGAATACATTTTTTACATTATTGTTGATTTTTCAAAAACTGTACGGTCGTATTCGATAAAATTTAAATATGATCACCTCATTAGTACCCTTTCGAATTAAAGACCATTTTTTTTTGATTTGGTCACAATTGGCGAAAACATTGATGAACATAAATACTTACATGAAAAAAACAGACCCTGCAAATAAATTCTACAGTAAGAATATATTTGAATACCTGAGTAAGACAGTCGACGATATACTTGAGCCGTTCGTTCAGAGCGCAAGCGTCGTTGTGCTCCGCGACGAGGGCAGCTTTGGATTTCTTTATGTGAAGAGATTGCCGTTTGATCACGATTGCCAGTTCGCTGCCGACTCTCTGGCTGCGAACCACACGCTCTAGAAGCTGAAATAACAAACAATACGTAGGCATGACGACTACAAAAAATCATTAGTCCGTCAGATAGACTATCAAAAAATATAAAAGACACCTATTTTTACGTTGGTCAATTTTACAAGTTCACGAAGATATAGCCCGTCAAAGTACTGCGTGACGTCACAAGTGCCATACAAATGTATGGACTTCTGTAAGAGAAGTGACGTCAAGACCCCCACTCCCAAACTTTGACAAGGTTTATGTTTGTCATTTTTTGTTAGATTGACATAAAAAAAAAATACGTGTCTGATATTTTTTGATAATCTAACTCAGTGACTAATTATATCATTGATTTTTTTACCCAGTCATCATGCTTATTATAGGTATAGCTTTTTACCCTTGCTTTTAAGTGTTTGGCGAGAAAATTACTGCAAAAAATTATAATATCCTACAAAGAAAATTTGGTAAGAACCATATTATTATCACAACAACAAGCCGCAGTGGTTGTAACGCTGGCCTATCTGTCATTTTTAAGGTTGTGGGTTCAAATCTCGGTCCCGTACCAATGAGTTTATTTGGAACGGAATTTCACACCACTGGCTTTTCGGTGAAGAAAGACATCGTGAGGCAACTGGCATACGTCCGTGGAAGAAATTCGATGGCGTAGGTATGTGAATCCACCAATCACCCTTCGTGGGTAGGCCTACGTCCTGCAGTGGACCATTAAAAAGACTGATACAGTATAATATTATCAGTTTTATATGTATATTTATAGTGCGTATAGCGTATTTTGACAAGGTGTTTTTAGCGGTTACCGAAGACTGTGCCACGTCCGTTCGGCATGGTCAGTCTTCCGATGAGAGACGGGGGTATTTACAACTGAGCATAGCAGCGCTCAGGCTCGGACGACTCGTTAATTAGTGGGTTCCGGCTGTTTAACCGTTTAACCTTGTCAGAAGCCTTCAGGCGGTTAAGAAACTAACACCACCTAGCCACCCTGTTCAAACTTACAGACTTATGGCCTTTATCATATTGGTCAATAACATGTGTATCAAAACCTCTCTGAAACTTACAGCTTACGTGATATTATTATTAAACCTGTTTTTATCGTCTCACCCATTGTTTTTGCCGGTCGGTCTCACGACACTCCCTCATCAGGGTTGCGACCTGTTCTTCCAGCTGAGCGTTCAATGACTTTGTATCTGCAATATTACGTTCTAACCTCTCCTGCTCGTCTTGTAGTTGCTTAAGTCTGGTTTCGGATTCGTTTAATTCCTGTGGATGAGGGACCCATCTCAAGTGAAATGTCTTTTAACAAAATTATAATATTATTAAGTTTGATTTTGGCTTTAATTTTTTCTAAAATTCTTTGCTAGCCCTAAGCCTCCTTGATTTTAACCTATTGACCGCCATGCTTTGTTTTTATTTAATTTCATACTTTTGATTTTCACATCGTTGGTGCCCAGGAAATGCCGGTCAAGTAATAGATTATGACTTTGGCGGTCAAAAGGTTAAAAAGACTGCTCAAAAAGTACTAGCATTTATCTTGTACCCATTAACGCAGAGGGTAGACGTAAACATTCAGCACAGTGATGCAAGTTATTTACCTTAGTGACCCTAGCAACATCAGACCTCGCCAGCCTCAACTTGTGATGGTACGACGATTGCGAGATATGGCCAGCACCATGAGCCTTCTCGACAGCGGCACACGCGCGAGTCTTGCCCAAAGCAGTCTCTCGGCGATTCACGTAGAAAGCCAAGTCTTCGGCAAGCTTTTCACCAGTGCGACGAAGTTGTTCACGTCGAACCTGTCAACAGATTCAACATAAAATAGTCACCAAGTGTAGGCCCCGGCATGTAAGTTGAACCAAAAAATATCACTCTCCTTTTCGTTTGTAAAGAAGAAAAAGAGACAAGAAGAAATAAGGTTTAGGTGTCAAGTTAATTGCCGGCTGCTATAGCAGAAACTGACGTGCCATTGGTACAGACTAAGGCGAGAAATAAGCACCACCAACCCGCACTGGGCTAGCGTGGTGAATATAGCACAATCACCTTTTGTGGTATCAATAGTACATATTTAGAATTTATTTCAAAATTAACTTACCTCCATTCTATGTATCTCCGATTTCATTTGTCCTAATTCGCCGGCAGCTGATTGTGACTCCTTCATGTTTTTCTTTAGTTCCACTGCTAGTATTCCCTGAAAATATTTTCATGGTATAAAACCTAAAGCTTCATTATTTATATAAAAAATCATTGGGCTCTAGTGTTACCTTTCGTTGCCATATAAGAGCCTCTCTTTGAGCGAGATCTAACTCTTGGGTAAGGTTTATCTTTTCTTTATCCAACGCCTCTATCTCTTCTTCTAGTTCAATTATTTCCATTTCTGCTCCCTGAAAGTTAAGTATGTGATTGTTAGCTATGTTTTAACCGACTCCCAAAAAGGAGGAGGTTCTATGTTCGTCTGTATATATTTTTATTTTATGTATGTTCATCGATATTTTTTCACCAATAGTGAACCGATTTAAAAAAATGTTTTTCAAATATAGGTCAAATTCAAATTTTACCGAAATCGGCCGAGCCGTTTTTGAAAAATCGACTAATATGTAAAAAATTTATACATCGATTCGAATTTTGTACACAATTGAAGTATGTTGTGCCGTTTTTTGCGAAAAATAATTACTTATACTTCACTTTTGCTGAGCGAGCTGTTGTATTTATATTATCATTATCATTATAAACTTGAAAAATCAAGATAATATTATAATATTGGATCTTACCTTCAAGTTGGCAGCATATTCTTGTGTGACAGATAAGTTAGCCCTGAAATCAAAGAATTGCAACTATTATTGTACAGATAGTGGCACGTAAGTTTAGCGTAGTGTCTGAGAGTAGTGTGAAGGAGATGGTTGCGCATGGTCAAGTCAAGTCTGGTGTCATTTCTCTCCTGTTCTGGGAGCAAGGTTGCAGCCTCGAGGCTTTCCTCTTTACTGCGGCTGGGCGCTGCGGGAACACTGCCCGCAGGGAACTCTTCTGAGGCCGCGAGTATCGAACTCGCCCGCGAGAGCGAGTGACTTCTCAACGCCTTCTCAGCCGGATTGCTGGTGGCCGTCTAACGAAAACAAAACACAGAAAATACGGTAACAAAGATTGGAACTACACAAAAAACTAAACTACCTAGTATTTTATTTTTGTCACCAGCCGGTCCGATCTCAGCATGACGCCGGTTATAATAATATACAACCGGCGCTGGTCTTCCATAAAGATCGGCAATTCGCGGTTTGCTTCTAACAAAAACTGAAAATAAAACTAACATTAAATCAAAATTAATAAAATGATGATAATACTGCAGATAAAAAAACCAATTTAGAAATTTCAAAAAGTAAACTAAAATAAGACGGTAAGTACTTAGATATATTTTTATCCACTTCTAACAGCTCTATTTTCTATACAGGATTATTTCTAATCAATTAGCATCCTTTTAGGGGCTTATTCTCTACATCAAAATAGACAACTTTTGTTTTACAAATTTCGTCAAAACTAAAAAAAAAATCAGCTGTTCCATACATTTTATCGCGGGTGAACAATATTTTTCTAAGGAAAAACAAAATTTTTTTTTGAGTTTTAACAAAAGTCGCAGAGCAAAAGTTGTTAGATAACAGCTTACTGTTTTTGTATGGACAAGTTGGCGCCTCACAATTGCCTTAAGCGTTGAAAGTGTCCAAGGTGTAGCATATTATGTACCTTTGCGAATGGTCTATCCTTTCAATCGCGTCCTTCGTCCGCTCCAGCAGCTCTAGACCACGCAGCCAACTGACCAAAACTGTGTGTGTATGTTGTTTATGTGCTGGGAATTTCAAGGCCGAGTTATTATTACCTTTGCGAATGGTCGTTTCGTTCCATCGCGTCTTTTCTGGTCCGCTCCAGCAGCTGCAGGCGTCCGCGCAGTTCTCGCAGTGATCGGTCGACGTTCCCCCGGTCACGTGACACGCTGTCCAGTTCAGCTTGGATGCGCATGGTCTTCTGCTCGCATATTTGGATCTCTGAAATTGTTATTAACCGATTTAAAAATGGAGGAAATTTAGTCAATTGAAAAGTAATTCAAATCTTCCCACTTCCACGGCCGCCATCTTAGAAAAAGGCGTACAAATGGTTTTATGGTGTATCTAAAAAACCAAGCTAAAAACGTAGGTATATGTTTCACAAAAAGTTAAGGAAAACATTTTTCAGGCAATGAAATTTATAGTAATTTTCAGTCGTAGAACTCGTAGTATGCTAAGTGTGAGTTTTGTCGTAAACTTGACACGCTCGCCGCGAGCGCGTAAGCATGTAATTTGTATGAAATTGTTCAAAGACGCACCGCTAGTGGCGCTCATACAAAAAAGTTCATACAAATTACATGCTTACGCGCTCGCCGAGCACGTCATGTTTACGACAAAACTCACACTCAGCATACAGAAGTGACAAAGCTAAAAGCGAGAATCTATGAAAATTTCAATAGTAAATATAATTGAATTGCCATACTCAAAAAACAATTGCAAGTCAGTCTCGCTCATCGAGGGTTCCGTACAAATCCAAAAAAATTCACAAAATTGGGAAGTAAGTTGTTAAAATCTCTGTACTATTATAACCATCGACGAAAATGTTTTTTTTTTCCACTTTTCTCGTCATACATCGAAAATTACACATTCTTAAAATAATTAAAAACCTGTTTTAGCATGTGCTAATGAAGTTCTTTTATAAGTACATGATACGATTTACTCACTTTGAATATTGAACCCAAATTTTGTGAATTATGAGGCCCTATTTTTTGTGATTTAAATAAAAACGTACAGTTTTCAGATTTATTTTTATATGTGTAGGTACTCTGAGACAATGCTTCCCACCAAATTTCATAGTTCTATGCCAACGGAAAGTACTCTGTAGGTTTTGATTTTTGTGACTGTCGAAATATGCGGTTTTTTACGACATAAACGGCTCTAACTTTTTTAAATTATAACTGAGAAGTTTTTCTTTTACACAACTGGAAGAAACTTTAGATATACGTATACAGTTTAAATTTTAACTCAATATCTTTACGCGTTCCCGAGATAAAGAGTCTTGACATATACACAGACGGACAGACGGACAACAAAGTGATCCTATAAGGGTTCCGTTTTTTCCGTTTGAGGTACGGAACCCTAAAAAATGAGTCACATGTGAGTTGAGTACGTTCCCTAATGAAGTACTGACGTTGTTGATAAGATTGATGTCCGTGTGGTGTTGCTCCGTCAGCCGGACGACCAGCCCCTGCAGCCGCATCCACTCGTGCTACAAATCCTTTGTGTGCCTTACTCCCTTGACAAAACTTCTCCCTAAATATATATTATGTAATAGCGATATAAATAGCAAAGTACTGACGTTTGTTAATGAGGTTGATATCCGAGGTGGTCTTGTGGTGTTGCTCCGTCAGCCTGACGACCAGTCCCTGCAGCCGCAGCCACTCGTGCTGCATCTCCTCCGTGCGCTCCCGCATCACCTTAATCTGTTGTTCCAGGTCGTCTATACGCCTCTCTTGTGGTGACTTATTCTGCGATAATCGATTCAGGTTTAATTTTTACGTGCCAATATTTCTGAGGTCTCTGATCGCCTGTGACGCTCTCCGATTTTTAAACTCTAAAGAAATCAAGTCGACTTCTTAATTTATTGCTGCGTGGAAGAGTAACAAAGAAACCATCAAAAGCACACGCGGATTTATTATGCCAGTAAGGATATTGTATTGAAAGAGCGGTCTAGCAACAAAGTAGCAAGTCTAATTTTATTTTGCAATGCTGACAAGTGCGCTTAAGTTGTAAGAAGCACACACCCTAATCACGACATTGAATATGTCATTCAGTAGGATTTAAAGAAATAATAATTTGAAAAAAATACTGACATCAAATATCTCTTCATGTACAATCTACGTTTTGACAATAATGTCCAACTCGCGCTGTTTCCTCAGAATCATGAGTGCCTCTTGGTTGGATTTCTCCTGAACTTGGTCAAGCTCCTTATCCAGCTCCTTGAACTTGGCCAGGCTCTCGTCTAAAGTCCTGGCGTTGTTGGCCTTACTATTGCGACGTCTAATATTAAAGTACTATTTTTTTTACAACACCATACTTACATCAAATATCTCCTTTAGTGCGAGATGCTTTTTCACAATGATGTCCAACTCCCGCTGTTTCCTCAGTATCATGAGAGCTTTTTGGTCGGATTTCTCCTGCACTTGGTCGAGTTCCTTCTCCCTCTCCTTGACCTTGGCCAGGCTTTCTTCGAGGGCCTGGGCGTTGTGGGCCTGGCTGTTACGACGTACTTCTATGTCTAGCATCAGCTTTGCGTGTTGGGCCTCCATTGCCGTGAGATTTATTTCCTGAAAAACAAAATTAGAGTTAAGGAAATTTAAGCTATTCATAAGACGCTGGCGGAGGACTGCAAGACGAAGTTGCTCCACCGATATGAGCCCCGCTCTTTAATTTTTAATGAATATATTTATCGTGCTACTTATGTGATTACAATTTTAGTCCCTATATATATACAGGGTTATTGGTTATTGAACTTATTCCTTCTAGTGGGTTATAGGGGGAGTTATTATCAACAAATTTGACCCCACAAACCCTCATGCAAAAGTTAACTATTTCTGAGAAAAATTGAATCAGCAGGAACGCGCTGGATGCAGGCCGCGTCCAACCGGGCTTATTGGAAATCCATAATGGAGGCTTATGTCCAGCAGTGGATGTCCTACGGCTGATAATGATGTTGATCATAAGTGCAAATGGAACAATACTCGTTCGTGGCAGGTAATAAGGGTCTAAATCCCGTGTTTGTTGATAGGTGGGGACGTAATCTGGATAAAGTAATAAATAACGGTTTTCTTAAAATTTCTACCTGGACCTCTTTGTGAATATTTTTTTCTTAAGCCCTGTGACCGATATTAGATTTTAATACCTCATTAGAAAGCTACAAGTGTGCAATTGTTTTTGAATAACCTTCCTGCCAAATGTGTTGGCATTTTTTTTTATAATTGTCGATCAAAGATATTAATTAACAATGAAAATATATTTTTTTAATGTTTTCATGTGATAATAGGGAAGTTTCCTTTATCATAAAAACTAAAAATAATTATATACATTTAAGGACGTTAGAATTATATTAGACACAGTGAAAAAATTACTCGAATATCTTAATAAATGACGGAGTTATGGATGTCTAAACATGACCGCACGAAATCAAAAAACCTCGCGACGGATTTACGCGTGTGACGTCATTCGGCTTCAGAGCCGCGCCGTGGGCAAAGAATATATAATAATACTACGTATAGAACGGCCACTCGTTACCCCCCACCCGTTTGAGTCTTCCTCACTTCCACCCCGCGTCAGGACACGATTTACTACTCTGCGCGCGGGCTGCACAGGCCGCTGCAGATACCCGTGTAGCGTTCGTGCGTATGTGTAGTGTCTGTGAATAAATATAGTGTTGTGTGCGTAAGACAGCAGATTTTGTATGAAGAAACGCGGAGTGTCCGGGCTGTGCCGTGGGTTAGGCGGGAGTAAGGAAAATAGGGAAATAAAGTGCTTCATTCTATGTCGGGTATTTTTCTAAGCCACGAATACGTTCTAGAATATCATTGTACTTATCTTTATGTTATGATCAACATTTACTATGGGACTAACGTCCCAATATCTATATATATATAAAAGAAAGTCGTGTTAGTTACTCCACTTATAACTCAAGAACGGCTGAACCGATTTAGCTGAAAATTGGCAGGGAGGTAGTTTAGGACCAGGAGAAGGACATAGGGTACTTTTTATCCCGTTCCTTTATTTTTTATTTTGTAATAGTTATTTATCTTATCTTTTTCATATTATCATTTCCCTTAAAAATCTTTCGCGAAACTGTCACCTATCACAACGACGCTAATAGGCCCAATTTTGAAGGCACCATCGTAATTATAACAGCTAATTAGAATTTTTCTGTTTCTTTTTCACTTTAGGCATTCGATAGAGAGAACACTTTTTACATTCCTATTTAATTTACGATAGCGCGTTCATAATTGGGCCAGATATGGATTGACGAAACGTAATAAGATGACAGGTGACATACATTGACTGCAAACTTTTTATAAATGTCACGCTTAGCATAGCAAAGAGACAAATTGTCTTTTCATCATTATAGCTCATTGAGGAAGGAACTCCTCGAAGAGGAAATATAGTATGGATTGACAATGACAACTGACATTAAAATTGGACTAAATGGTTTTTTCTATGCCATGCTATATATTACAGTGACGTTTGATACTGGGCCGTCATTTTGTCTGACATCAAAAATATTTTTAAATATTCCACCGTTAGAGGTTAAACATGTTTCTTTATTCTACCTTTATGGTACAGAACCCATACTAATATACGAAGAAACGGATCGACTTGATTTTTAGGAGTAGTATGGCATGAGTATAAGTATCTTGACTCTAAGGTTATTAACCTTGACTGTGAACTGTGACCTTGACACGAACATACATTTCTGTTGGTTTGGTTAGGATTCAACAGTGACAAAAGTGCAGCCCGCCTCATTTGCGACACTCCTCATGAGGCACGCAACTTACCGGCCAGCCTCTCAGCTGCTATATTAAAAAGCCCAGAAAAAGGCCCAACCACGAGTGCAAACTACTAAGCTGCCAAGGCAGAAAAGACCCAAAAAATCGGGAGACCTCGAGCGCCGCCTTCTCAGCTGTCTCAGAAGAAACCCAGAGAAGCGGCTCTATCTGGGATTCCCGCGCCGCCCATAAGCCTCGGCTACTAATTTCCCCCGCCACGACAAGGCGGGAACCCGTACACTCTAACCTTATCTTAATCAACCGAATCATTTATAAGTATAAGGTAATATGATGTCAGGTTAGGTTTGGACAGTGGCAAGGTGCAAGGGTACTTGACTTTTTTTTATAGAGTAAGTGACTTTATTTACTACCACTAAATACAAGACTTCTAATGTAAAACTTCATAAACTACTACTATATAACAAGCAATTGGATCATCTACAGACCCTTGAAGGTCTAAAGATAATCCAAATACTCAAGCCCACTGCCAGTTAGCAACGAGCCCAGCATGCTGGCAGCATTGCCACGCTGATTGGCAATGCTTATACGTTAGCCAAATAAACACCAGCATTTTGGTCACACGTCGGGTACAGCAGACGCTCATAAAGACTTTTGAAAACAAGACCGGACACCACGGGCACAATGTCTCAATTTCAAACGGCTCAAATATGTAACCACTGCCGAGGTTAGCATATTTGCGCCGTTTGTGCTACTCCGAATCGGCCAACGCTCCAGCCCTTCTCTGAGTCTCAGAAAGATGTGATGGCACCAAAGTATCGACGCAAGTCGCGTCTAAGTCGTCGTAAAGTCGTCGTCGTACTAAGGGCCGTCTACACTTCCATGGGACCAGCTTCATACCGTTAGGCCTTTTGCCATCACCAAGCGCAAACCTATTCGGTTCGAGTACGGCTGCTATATTGGCGGTCTCAAAAGCCCTGCGTATGACATCGTTCACACTGGCGTGGCAACCAATTCGACCATCGCTTCTTGAGCAAGAAAGACGGTGGTGACCGAGCTGGTCAACTAGGGTACTTGAATAGGTGAGAGCGCTCAGCTATGTGCGGCGCGGCAGCAAGATGGGTCGACAATCTCGACGATATCATCAATACCGCTGGTCGAGCTTGGTCACGACCGGCAAAGAGCCGAGGCAGATGTCACAGAAAGAGAAAGGCCTATACCCAGCAGTGGGACAAAGAAAGCTGCGGACGATAACCATGACGAAACAAATTAGTTGAGATTGACTGTTTCTTGGGTTTGAAATGATTGTTTGCTGCAATATTTGTGTACCGTTTCACATTGAATTGGGGCTAATAATTTGTAGCGCACTTACTATTACTTACTTTGTATCTGCCGATTTTAGACCATTACTGTCTTTACAAAAGTGAGATAGCTCAACCAGGGGCCTTATTTTGTAAGCGCTCTGACGTTCGGCTTCGCTTTTTCTCCTGCTCGCGCCAGTTACTCACGCCGCGAGACCGAGCGGGAGGAAAAGCGAAGCCGAACGTCAGAGCGCTTACAAAATAAGGCCCCAGATCATTGAGGAAGGAATCAGAAGGAGATGGTGTAATGACATTTAGATACTTTGAGATGTAATAGTTTAAAAACCGAAATAATAATCATATAGGCGTCTCTTTCAAATGTACGTAATAAGAATAGACCAACATTATCCAGCACAGTTTCGCTATAGTGTCTATATTTTTCGTGACGTGTCGCGCGTGCCTGGTCCGCCATATTGAGTCGAAAAACAATAGCGATGTTCTTATTATATCAAAAAAACTATCGATATTTTGGTTAGTTTTTATTTGTGTTATTGATTAGCTGAAATTTTGAATTTTTATTTCATTTCACTTTTCATGTCAAATTTGACAACTGTCATTCCAGAATTAATACAAGTAAAATGGCATGACAGGTGTGAAAGTAACAGCTGTCAAACTAAGAAGTATTTTTATCTCTGTAACTATCGAAGCTAGACCATTACTGTCTTAATAGCAGTAATAACACTCAATGAGATCTATTAGATTGTTCTAATGACAGCTGTCAAAGCTTAAAAGTGAATTATCTCCGTAACTATCGAAGTTAGACTACTGCTGACTTCACAAAAGTGACAGAGCGCAATTAGATCTATATTTTAAATGACACCTGTCAAACTTAAAAGTGGATTATCTCCGTAACCATCGAAGTTCGACTATTGCTGTCTTCACAAAAGTGATAGAACTCAACGAGATCTAAATTTCGGATGACAGCTGTCAAACTAAAAAGTGGAATACCTTCGTAACTATTAAAGCTAGACTATTGCTGTCTTCACAAAAGTGATAGAGCTCAACGAGACCTACATTTCGGATGACAGCTGTCAAACTTAAAAGTGGAATATCTCCGTAACTATTAAAGCTAGACTATTGCTGACGTGACACAAGTGATAGAACTCAACGAGACCTACATTTCAGATGACAGCTGTCAAACTTTAAAGTGAAAAATCTGTGTAACTATTGACCCTAGACCATTGCTGTGTTTACAAAAGTGATAGAGCTTAAAAAGATCTACATTTGATGTGACAGCTCAAACTTCAAAGTTGATTATTTCCGTAATATTTATAGCTGTCATCTGAAAGATATCATATCTCTCTTTGAGCTTTATCACTTTTGTGAAGACAGCAATGGTCTAGCATCGACAGTGACGGAGATAATCCACTTTTAAGTTTGACAGCTGTCATCGGAAATGTAGATCTCATATCAGTTTAGTGAAGAAAGCAATGGTCTATAATAGATAGTTATGGAGATATTCCACTTTTAAGCTTGACAGCTGTCATCCGATATGTAGTTCTTATTAAGTCCTATCACTTTAATTCTAAGTCATACCTCAGTAAAGCAGTGGAGACTTTTCTAGAGGTGTCTATGGAGTTTTGGTAACAACACGGAACGACATGATACGTCACATTATATCACTTGCCCACACTCATGCACGTAATTCAGCTCATAATCAATGAAATACCACAATTTTTCACTAATTATCACTGATAAAAACACAACTTTAACAAAATAATACAATGAGGCGACATGTGTTTTCCGCGTTCCCGCCAAAAAACTCGTCCTACCATTCTAGTGTGGATTCTTGAATATGACAGCTGCAACTTTGACATCTGTTATTTTTAGGGTTCTGTACCTCAAAAGGAAAAAACGGAACCCTTATAGGATCACTTTGTTGTCCGTCTGTCCGTCTGTGTGTCTGTCAAGACTCCTTATCTAGAGAACGCGTAAAGATATCGAGTTGAAATTTAAACTGTATACGTATATTAAAGAACTTTTGCTGTTGTGTAAAAGAAAAACTTCTCAGTTGTCGTTTAAAAAAGTTAGAGTCGTTTATATCGTAAAAAACAGCATATTTCGACACTCACAAAAATCAAAACCTACCGGGTACTTCCCGTTGACATAGAACTATGAAATTTGGCGAAAAGCATTGTCTCAGAATACACATATAGAATTAAATCTGAAAACTGCACATTTTTATTTACATCACAAAAAATAGGGCCTTTAAATTCACAAAATATGGGCTTAAAATTCAAAGTGAGTAAATCGTATCATGAAAGGTGTCATATAAAAGAACTTCATTAGCACATGCTAAAACAGGTTTTTAATTACTTTAACAATGTGTTTGTACAGAACCCTCGATGTGCGAGTCTGACTCGCACTTCTCCGGTTTTTTAAATAAAAGTTTGCCATTATGTTTGATTCGGCTAAAATTAATTTGTGTCGATAGTTTTATCGATAAGTACGGGGAAATCGATAAGTGTAGTGTGGTAGTAACAACACTAATCCGCCCTATTATGTGCGGTGGGTATGCAGGTTTTTCTCGTCGTTAGGGCAACTCCATTCTGATTCCTTCCTCAATGCCCCAGATCTACATTTTGTATGACAGCTGTCGAACTTAATAGTAGTTTATCTCCGTAACTGTCAACTTTTGATGAATGCTTTCTTTACGAAAGTAAGATAGCTATACCAGATCTACATTTTGGAAGACAGATATCGAACTTAAAATTGGTTTATCTTCGTATCTGCCGATTTTAAACCAATATTGTCTTTACAAAAGTGAGATAGCTCAACCAGATCTACCTTTTTATGACAGCTGTCGAACTTAAAAGTATATAGTTTATCTCCGTAACTGTCAACTTTTGATCAATGCTATCTTCACGAAAGTAAGATAGCTCAATCAGATCTACATTTTGTATGACAGCTGTCGAACTTAAAAGTAGTTTATCTCCGTAACTGTCAACTTTTGATCAATGATATCTTCACGAAAGTGAAATAGCTGAACCAGATCTACATTTTGGATGACAGCTGTCGAACTTAAATGTGGTTTATCTTCGTATCTGCCGATTTTAGATCATTACTGTCTTTACAAAAGTGAGATAGTTAAACCAGATCTACATTTTGGATGACGGCTGTCGAACTTAAAAGTGGTTTATCTCCTCAAATGTCAACTTTTAATCAATGCTATCTTGACAAAAGTGAGATAGCTCAATGAGATCTACATTTTGGATGACAGCCATTAAACTTAAAATATCTTAATGTAGGTATCTCCGTAAGGTCAGCTACCTACATTCATTAACTTTCGCGGTACGAAGTTCGCCGGGTCCGCTAGTAACGAATAAAAAGTCAGCATTCCCATGATTTTGTCCTGAGTAAATGAACTTTATTTCTAAATGGAACAAGACTTGACGTGTGTACCTACTGTTCTGCGGTTATTACATCTGTATCTATTGACTAGTAGTTTTCCAAATAGTAGACCTCACAAGTATACATTTTGGTGAACATTTTCTGGTAATCAGTTTTCAAAAATGCACAACTTGCACAGGCAAATATATTCATAATTACAATATTCTGTCCTAAAATATCATTGTAAATTATGACCAACTTTTACTATAGGACTAATCCCCTGTATAGGGTTATCCAAAACTTCTCAGCCTAATATTTGTTCTTATAAAGTCATTGTAGGTAATAGGTTTTTCAAGACTTATTTTTTAGTTCCGAAAATGACAGATGTGAAAGTGACATCTGCCATTATATGGCATATTATTAAAGAATTCATACTAGAGTGGCATGACAGATGTCATCCGAAATGTAGATCTCGTTGAGCTCTATCAATTTTGTGCCTAAAGTAACGGTATAGAAACGACAGTTACTGAGATAAATTACTTTAAAGAGCTGTCATCCGAAATATAGATATTGTTGAGTTCTATCACTTTTGTGAAGACAGCAATGATCTAAAATCGTTAGTTACAGAAATAAACCGCATTTAAGTTTGACAGCTGTCTTTGAGACCTGACATGTCATCCTAGTATCGATTCTAGAATTTGACAGCTGTCACTTTGTTCAGTCATTTTTAGGGTTTCGTAGTAAAACGAGGAACCCTTAAAACTTCGTTATGTCCATGTAACGAACGGACGCCGTTTACAGACCATATTAAAAACTTTCCCTGAAAATTATTTTGAGCACTGTGGAATCATAAATGTTAGAGCTATAAAGAAAAAAATGAAATTTTTAAACATTAGAGGTCATCGACCTCACATGTATATTATATATATACAAACAAACAAACAATAACAGTTTATTAGACAACCACATAACATAAAAAAATTACAGGGACAAAACAATACAATTAATAGGTTTCTAACTGGTGGCCTTATCGCTTTAAGCGAATTCTCCCAGGCAACCAAGAATTCATACTAAATTACGTTTTCCTAGTAATCAACCATCTTAAAAATTGGTTTTTATCATCATCATAATCATCGTCACGTCTACGGAAGCCTATCATACGCATGTCTTGACACGCACTTGACAACTTATTGGGACTAGAAAATAAAAGCCTTGAAAAAATTATCTAAAGTATTTTATTAGAACAAAATATATTACGCTTCACCAGTTCTAGCTAGCTAACCCTGTATAGGGGATCAGTCCCAAACTCTGACACCAGGGCTAGCCACCCGGCCTATACAAACTTACTTACTTAGTCCCATAATATACAATAATATCTTAGTAAAGAACCTTACCATTTTTATGATTAAGAATATATTTACCTGTGAAAGTTGTGCATTTTTGAGAACTCATTACAAGAAAATGTATACTTACGAGGTCTACTGTTTAGAGAGCTACTAGTTAATAGTTACAGATGTAAAAACCGCAGTACACTAGACACATACACCAAGTCTTGTTCCATTTAGATATAAAGTTCATTTACTCACGACAAAATTATGGGAATGCTGACTTTTTATTCGTTATATTGGGAGGTTAATCCCATAGTAAATGTTGATCATAACATAAAGATAAGTACAATGATATTCTAGAACGTATTCGTGGCTTAGAAAAATACCCGACATAGAATGAAGCACTTTATTTCCCTATTTTCCTTACTCCCGCCTAACCCACGGCGCGGCTCTGAAGCCGAATGACGTCACACGCGTAAATCCGTCGCGAGGTTTTTTGATTTCGTGCGGTCATGTTTAAAAATTCATAACTCCGTCATTTTTGAAGATAATTGAAAAATAAAAACACCATAATTTATTGCAGACTTAGTGTAATTTAATAAAAATAAAACTAGAAAACGGGAAACTTCCTTATTATCTAATGTGGGACCGAGTCCAGTTTTTCCTGATATCTCTTCTAAGTAAAAAAAAACGATTGTGCAAACACATCAAACTTTTTATTATTAAGTAACCCTTAAGTCACCTTGCAACGATAAATGAAAAATAAAATAAACTTTAATTTATTTTTTCCCAGAAATGGTTAACTTTTGCATGAGAGTTTATGGGGTCATATTTGTTGATAATAACCCCCTCTATAACCCTCAGAAGGAATAGGTGCAATAACCAGTAACCCTGTATATGTTTACATAAAATTTTACTAAAAAAAACTTAAATAACACTTTCCACTATGACCAAAATTAAATGACCTACTTAAACAAAAAATAATACTAAAACTTAAACGAAAAAAACAAAACTAAAAAAAAAACCTAAGTCTAAAAGCTCCTCTATAATTTTACTTATTAAAATATTATTTTAACTTTTCGATCGCCACACTTCAATTTTTGTTTAGTTTACATACTATGAGACCCGGTTTTTTGATGGCTTTACATCTTTGCCACCCAGAAATGCTGGTCAAATAGGTATTAGGTGACTTTGGCGGTAAAAATGTGCTACAATAACATTTATTACATTGCAGAAAATCAAACCCACATAAGTATAGGTACTAATACCTGTTTCCTGGACATTTCTCTCATCTTCTTAATCCCGTTGGCCATCGATTCTACCGCCTTGTCATTCAGCAGACAATCCTGAAGGTTCGCGAGGATCACGCTCTCCATTTTCAATTTCTCGTGATTCTTGCGCTCGTATTCCTTCTCGGTGCTTTTCAGAATATTTCTCATGGTTTGGTTCTCCTGGAAGTAAATTGAAAGCATCAATTCTGCTTAATTTTGATATCACGTTATCTCTTATTCAGTGGAAGATAACGATACGAGATATATAGATTTGCCGTCTTTAGCTAATGAAAGGGAACAAATAAACGTTAATCACCATTTTAATCAGTTCTTGATCCCGTTCAGTCATGTTGATGGATTCGCTCATTTCTGCGATTTGAGTCTCGAGAGTAACTCTTGCTCGATCCTCGGTTTCGTCTGAAAAAGGCTTTTATGTTTAAATCTATTAAAATAATATATTATAGGTAGATATTATTATCTGAATATAATTTTCCAGTAAATATCCCAGACAATGGCATTTGAGTACCAATATCTTTAGCTATTTATGAATACTTTAGCTCCTACATTCAAAATATTCTAGTAGTCTACTTACAAAGCTTATTGGTATGTTCAAGATCATACAAAATGCTATCTTTCTTCATCGATAACTCTTTGCCCTTGTGCATTTCCTCCATGGTGAGTTTCTTCGTGATCTCAAGGTTGTTTAAAAGAGTGCGATAATTTTCTTGAAGCACTCTGAAAAAGCCAAGAGAAATTTGACTGCCTCGGTGGCTCAGTGGTTAGTGACTTTAACTTCTCGGTCAAAGAGGCGTAAGTTCGATCCCCACCCAGTGCAAATATTTATGTGATGGACATAACTGTTTGCTCTGTGTCTGTGTGTTATTTAGTTACTATCTATTATAAGAGTGTGTATTTAAAAATAAGTATACAGGGTTATTTCTAATTAATTAGCATCCTTTTAGGGGCTTATTCTGTTCATCAAAACTAACAACTTATGTTCTACGACTTTTGTCAAAACTCAAAAAAAACATCAGCTGTTCCATACATTTTAACGCGGGTGAACAAAATTTTTCTATGGAACAACAATTTTTTTTTTAGTTTTGACGAAAGTCGTAGATCAAAAGTTGTTAGTTTTGATGTACAGAAAAAGCCCCTAGAAGGATGCTAATTGATTAGAAATAACCCTGTATATTATGTAGTACATCAGTCTCTGGCAGTCATATCACAAGCTTTGCTTAGTTTGGGATCAGAGACCGTGTGTAAAATGTCCCCTAATATTTATTTATCTATTGCTAAAATTATGTGTATCTATCATACTGTACTGTACCGGTCTTTTTTAGTCCACTACTGAACAGGCCTACCTGCGAAGGGTGATTGAACCATATCCACCACGCTCGCCCAGTGAGGATTGTTGGATTCACATACGCCATCTAGTTTCACGATGTTTTCCTTCCCCGAAAAGTGTTAAAGTCCATACATAATTGGTACGGGACTAGGATTTGAACTCACTACCTCACGAATGATAGGCGAGTGTTACGGCTGTAAGTCTACTGTAAATGTTTATATGTAATAGTTAGGTAAAAAGTCTAGTTTTTACCCCCAAAACAAAAACGGTACATGTTTACGAGTAAGTACATAACAAATTTGAAAACGCCTAGCTTACCGATACATAGCCATATACTCCCATGCATAGCCAGCAACGAGGCTTGTTAGGGACGGGACGGTCTACTTGTCATAGTAGTCCAATATTTTTTAACCTATTTCAAAAAGGAGATTCTCAATTCGACTCTAGTTTTTTGTATGTATGTTACGCAATTACTTCCGCCTATATTCCGATTTTTTTTGTTTGGCAGATCATATTATTTCAAACTCAATCTCGACATAATTTAAATGGGGCCACATTTAAATTATGTCGAGATCGAGTAATCTTCAAAAAAATCCGGAAAAGTACGAGTCAAGCTCGCACACCGAGGGTTCCGTACAAATCTTGAAAATTGCACCAAATTGGGAACTAAGTGGTTATACCTAACTTCAAAGCGTAACTAAAACAATCATCGCTAAAACGGTTTATTGTTAATTTTCTCGTCATGCAATGTAAAACACACCTCGTAAAAATAATTCATAGCCCGTTTTGCTGCAAGACATAAACAAAACGTTTGTCGTCTGCCCCGGCACCCCTGTACGGAGCAGGCGCCGACTATGTTTGGATCGGAGGTAACGGTCGGATTATACCTCTAAATATCATCAGACTAGTTTTTTTCTTGTAATCAATCGCTAGGGTATCGCTAGGTCTTAGTTTTCACAGTTTTTTTAAATGACTTTAAGGTTATAAGCTCCTAAAAACCATTTTTACGCAAAAACTGAAAAAGTTTCTGGAAAAAATATGACACGAAAGCATAATATATACTTCTTACTCAAGCGATTGACACCAAAAACATAACATTTAGTTACAATTTAAAGCTTGAAAAGAGTTTTCTCCCGGAACGTAAATTTTATCAAAAATGTATCTAGAATTGTCTCGATGATCAACAGAAAACGCGGAACCAGTGGTCGTTGCACAGTCCTCTGCCCTGCTGTACAGTACCTAGAGGAAATCCGTCAATATATGGACTTACTTATAATCATCTTTGACAGAGCCAAACACCTTGTCTCGCTGAGTGATGTTGACGAGCACCGAGTTCCACAGGCTCACCAGACGCCGCTTGTCCAACTCCAAGTCTTCCAGCTCGGCTGAATATGCCGTCACCTTCAAACAATCATTCATTTTAAATCGAATCAAACATAATGGCCGTGGTGGTCTAGTGCTAATAACACCGGCCTTACAATCGTGAGGTCGTGGGTTCAAATCCCAGTCCCGTACCAATGAGTTCTTCGGAATTTATGTACGGAATTTCACACGACTGGCTTTTCGGTGAAGGAAAACATACGTCCGTTGAAGAAATTCGATAGCGTATGGCGGGTATGACCCAATCACCCTTCGTGGGTAGGCCTACGTCCTGCAGTGGACTATTAAAAAGGCTTGTACAGAGTAGAGAGTTATGTCACGTCGTCATGCCTATTTTCAGCCGAATCAAGGAGTGGGTTTGCGTAGCTTCGAACTAACTTCACAAAAGCCATTAAGTTGATTCGGTATTGTACTATTAAGTTGATAGGCCTGAAGGCCCTGACATGTCTAAACGGTTAAAACAACCAAGATCCGCAATTTAACGTGTCATCTGAGCCACGACAGCGCTCAGTTATAAATGACAACCGCGGTTACCCATTCGATGAGCGTGCCGAACAGAAATCAGAAAACGTTGAACGTCAGAAATCAGAAAACATTGATAAAATCATTGACCCTACGTCGCACCACATAAGTAAAACTTGCGAGAACATTTTTGAAGATAAGGTTATATGTTTCACCACGAATTAGCAACTGCGCGTTATATCGTTGTTCGTATTGTAGGTACTACAGATGCGCAGAATGTGCAATTTCTGTTTAGTTATTTGGCACAAGCTGTACTTGTCAACAGTCATTTTAGTCATCGTTGTGAATAGCTTTTAGATATATTTCGACATATTTTAGTTTTAATGGTTTTAGTGCATAATTAAGTTATAGGTGTATGTAGTAAAAATAATATACCTTATCGTTAACTCTTTCCATTTCACTATTTTTGATTTCGAGCTGCTTCTGGAACATCTCAAGCTTTGTCTCGAGCTTCCACACCTCATTGCTCAGTCCAAATATGATCATGTCCTGGGAACAATAAGTAGGTACACAATAGGCTAGTTGACAATATTTTTTTGATGTCCTCTTGTAACAGTTAATTGTAAACAGAGCCAATTATCGAAAACAATAATAAAATCAATTTAAAAATAAAGAAATTACAAGCACAGGTATTTATTTTCGTGCTAGACCCAGCAGCTGTAGGATTTCATTTGACAAAATTACTTCTCCAGGCGGACCGTCCTCTGCTTCTTTAGCAGGTTATGGATGTGGCGGTGAGGTCTGCTACGGCAATACCTGACTCCATAGCGAGTGCCAAAGTTAGGGCACGGGTTGATGGCGATTGTGACGACGGCGACACGCAATTTCGTCGTCATACAGGATTGCATCCTGTGTCAGCGTCTAGTATATGAGATCCGTTTCTTATGTATCCCTGGTGGATACATAAAAAACGGATGATAACATTGTTCTTATTAGATCATGTTTTTTAACAAAATAGTGACAGTAACAGGCCTAACAGCCCAAGTATAACAGTACAGCAAGTTGTCACTTGCTGTTCATAATTTCATCGATTTCCGCTTCTTTGTTCATAACTCTAGTATCTTCCGACGAATTTCTTCTTCGTTGTTTTCCTTTCTTCTTTTACCCAAGTTCAGAGTTCGGAATACTAACAAATTGAACTCCATCTCTTTGCTCCACTTCTCTAACTGCTTGAAGAGTTTTAAACTAATCTGACCCTTACCAGTTCGCGTTTCTCATCGGCTAAGGCCCGTTTTTCCGCGCGCATTTTGTCCGACATACGATTGCTGACAGCAAGGTTGGATTCCGTCTCCACGTGCCACTGTTCTAATTGCTTGCAAAGGGCACTTAGTGCTTCCAACTCTTCAGTCGCTTCGCGTTCTGGCAGATAAATATAAAATATATTAAATTATGCAATAAATAGGATTAAGATTAGCTTTTTATACAGAGATTGTTTTCTATTTTAAATTCCCAATATTCCGACATAGTTGTGTGTGCAATATTCACAAATTTAAGCTGTTAGTATACTCTTCTATTAGGCTGCATACAGTGTATGGATTAAATACTCACCAGTCAGTTGGTCTTAGCTCAGCTTCTCGCGCCGCTCAGTCAGGTTTCAGGCGCGCTGTTTTGTTCAGGCACCTTCCGTTCGGCGCCGGTGTTCTGCGCCAGACTACTCTTATACTTTTCTATTGGCTTATATCTAATGTATTAATTACGCACCAATGAGCAGGTCTTAATCCAGTTTATCCTGCGCTCTTTTGCATTTCTTGGCAGCATCCTTGGCAAGGTGCTCGGTCGCGTTCCGCTTGGCGGTCTTCTGAGCCAGGCTGGCTTCGTACTCTTCTATTAGCGTCTATAAAATGTAAGTATATACGAGTAAAGTACGCACCAGTCAGCAGGTCTTGATCCAGCTTGTCCCAAGCCATCTTGCGTTTCTCGGCAGCTTCCTTGGCGCGGTGCTCGGTCGCCTTGCGCTCGGCGGTCCTCTGAGCCAAGCTTCCCCCGTACTTTTCTGTTACCGTCTATAAAATGTACGTTTAAAGAACCACCAGTCAGCAGATTTTGGCATAACGTAGCGAGCTCTCTTGTGCCTTGCAGTTGCGTTCCTAGCGCACTGCTCGGTTCAGACACACTCTCTATTCGGCGTTCTGCTGCGCCAGACTGCTGTCCAACTTTACTATTGGTATCTAAAAAGAATATAAAATACGCACCAGTTAGCAGATCTTGATCCAGCTTGTCTCGCGCCCTCCTGCGTTTCTCGGCAGCATCCTTGGCGCGCTGTTCGGCCGCCTTTCGCTCGGCGGTCCTCTGAGCCAGGCTGGCTTCGTACTCTTCTATTAGCGTCTATATAATATAAAAAACAACAATGTATGGGTACAAGCTATTGGCTTACTGGATAAGGATACGTTTGTTTGCATTGAACATGATGATAATCATGCGTTTGGTGATCAAGTTACAATATCGTCGTATGCCTGATGATGAGGCGTGCCTTTTATAAAATAGGTACAAATGTTTTTATACGTTAAGAGTCATGATATATTTATATATATGATCGATGATTTACCCTTTGCGCATTGGTGTCTTGGTCACTTTTGTATATTTGTTCTAGATCCTTGTTGTATGCGACCTTCGTTTGTTTCAGTTCGTCTTTCTGAAATAATACCAAAAGCTTCACTATCTTAAACAGTGTTGTCGGGGAAAAATACTCTAAAGAAAGAATTATAATTTTCTTTTCATCAGCTATAGCTTTCGTGTAGTTTTTTTTTATCAGTAAACAGATTATAAATTTCCAAAACTGTTTTGAAGACGCTTGCATCCAGGGAATTTCTGTGATTTTGATCAGTGTGTCTGTGGCCGTTTTACGGGTGCGCGTGCCAGTAGGTAGGTACGTGTGTGGTCTTCATTCGAGATTAGTTGTAATATGCTTTTTTTTTCAAGTTTAATGTAGGTATACCAGGTTAAGAATTTCCTCTTCAGCGAGAGCATTTTCCCTGATTAAAAACTCCCTGAGGGATTTTTGGAAGCGCTGCATCAACGGATGTGTGGACTCCAGCACGGCTGGCAGCGCGCCAATGTCGCGGTTCTTTCGCCATCTGAACAGATAACAAATTATTATTTTGATAAGAGATAATGCATAAATATATCGAACTTATGCCATTACCTGGTACAGTATTTCATTATTTACTCTATTTGTTTGGAAAATTATTTTCCTATTTTTCTGTAGTAAAAATCACAATTTGAATTATTTTCATATTTTTGGATCTTATTATTTTTTGATTTTGCTTGTAAAATATGGGGGTCTTGAAAAAAAAATCTAATTAGAAAATACGTAATCCATCGCAACTATGCATTAAATAACGTTGTTTTTCTGTGAATTTGTTTAACGTATTTTAAAGCTTTTTTGTGGGCTACTGTACTGTAGCAAAATTATTAAAATACAACCGCTGTGATTCTCATAGGGGTTATATTTTTGGAAATTGGTTGAAAGTATAATTTCAAAAAATTACAAGATAATTAAAACAATCCAAAAATACTTACGCGTCAAATTCTTCTCTGCCGGATTTTTCGATACCTCGTTGTTGATGCTCGTCCTGTAGAAACTGCAGAAAAAAAATCATAATCATCATCCTGCCCTTATCTCACTAGGTGGGGTCGGCACAGCACGTTGCCTTTCGCCGCTTCACTCTGTCATACGATATCTCATCATCATCATTTCTCTCGCATATCATTTTTCACACAAATCTGTTAAAGTAGATCAAAACGGATTAAATTGGATACAAAAGTTTTAATAAAATATTACATAAAGCTCTTAGCAGATAACATGACAAGACAATTCATACTCAACAATATTTACAAAAGAGTTCAGGTTGACAAAGTAAAGAGTTCCTGTTCTAATAAAATCATTCACATCTAGCACATAAAAAAAAATACCTACATAAATGGAATAATTATCATGAAACTGGTACGTTGGCCGATGGTTTACAGCAAAAATCAGTTTTGAAATCTGTTTCTTGCTTTCAGTTGCAGCAGGCTTGCATTCAGTGTGGTTCTGCAGTTGTGATGAGGTAATCTGTTCACCTTGTGGGCGGACGTCCCATGCGGGTGGCATTTGAGATATTTTCACACCCCATCGGTCATCAGTCCTCCGTGCTATGTGTCCTGCCCACTGCCGTTTCAAAAGTTTCCTAACCCCGGTTCCCTATGCCATGGCCATGTGTGGAACCACTGACGAGTCCCGTAGTAAAAGTTATTCATCTTAATGCACCTACTTGACGTGTTTTGGAGGTTGTGTGTACTTTTCTAAAGGTTTAGGATAAATAATGAATTCTTGCAAATGAGTCAAAATTTCTTACCCCGAACATAAAGGTCTCATTTTTGTACAAGAGGCAGCTCTCATCATGGATCACGAGGTCGTGCTCATCCCTCGGGCACTCGCAACGAGGGCTCAAAGTCGACAGCTCGGTTGAATCATCCTCCGTGCATACACACGGAGGCCTAAACTCTTTCTCAGACATAGTAACAACTCAAAAAAATATCAAAAACCAAGTAAAGTTACGCCAAAAATATTTTGCAATCAGTTTCTTCTTCAAAGAACTTCAAAAAAGACAAAAGACAAACCGATGGCGTCGCTTGTAGCTAAGCAACGGTTTAGTTTTAATAATTAAAAAGGATGATTGTCTCCAAAGGAGGTATAGTATAGTGGTTCTAGCAATGAAGTAGGAATGGTTCTAGCAGTTTTTAGTTACAAACAGTTCCTATCGTTATCGATATATTGAAAGAGGTTGGTATCATCATACGCTTATATCTTTGGTTGCTAGGATGCATCAAACCTGCAAAGTTTTGGCGGGAACTTGGTGCAAACAAGTTGTACCAAACTAATTCCGCTAACTTTATGATATTATAGTGTTATTCTGCCTAAATATATATATATATATATTTTTGTTGTTTTGTATATTAAATGTAATTCGCCTGATTTTATTAATATTTTTAGATGCAGATGAAGGTATCAAACTACGACACATGATTGCTACCTTTTCGCTTTGTCGATGCTCTGTTTTGAGGTACGTCCAAGGTACGTCACAATCACAATATTGTTGGAGTCTCGTTACCATGGAAACAGTTATGTCAACAAAAGCGCGCATTTTTGCAATCATTTGTAACCGTTTGCTGCGAAGTGTTTTTATTCTATGCGAATTTACAAATAAAGCAAAACTACTACGAAATAAGAATTTCACGCTAAATCATGGTAAGCTTGCAAAAGTATATCTTTGATCATATAATATATGATTGGATAGATCTACGCTTAGTTTATTTGGTTTAGACCTCAGACCAAATAGATTTTTTTATTTGCTCTGAGGGTTTAGACATATTTGCTTTAATAAAGGGTGTATTTAATTTTCACACTAATTCTTGTGATATGTACAAATCAGCTATTCTGTGGTACAAATGTACAAATTCTTATTCCTATTGAGTATAAGAGATTAATTTTAAATGGATGCAAGCCGCTTCTAGAATAGCTTCAGGCACATCTTGGGAATATTTTATCTTGAGAAAGCATACGAAGTTGACATCGAGTTGAAGAGAGTTATTGATAATTTTTTGAATCGTAATATTTCTATCTATTAATTATGGGAAAGTAGCTCAGTCCAAGCTTTGCTGGTATCCAAGAACTCTTGACTGACTTACACCGGGGTAATTGGTAATCAATTTTTAGGGACTTATTCTGTGCCTACATCAAAACTAACAACTTTGTTCTACGACTTTTATCAAATCTCAAAAAAATGCAGTTCCATAGAAAAATGTCGTTCACCCTCGACAAAACGTATGGAGCAGCCGTTTTTTTTTAGTTTTGATAAAAGTCGCAGAACAAAAGTTGTTAGTTTTGATGTATAGAATAAGCCCCTAAAAGGATACTAATTGATTACCTTAAACTTTAGTTTATTATACATTACATAGGTACAGTAAAATATTACTTACGTACAATATTTTCCTTTAGATTCTTTCACGATCAAAGCCAGCAACTGACAGCCGAGGAAACACAGGAGGCAGCTCGGCCAAGAAAAACTTCCCTGAACTAGAAGACTTTATTACAAAGAGGGATTACGTTGGGGCTCTCACTCTACTTGAGGTGAGGCTTGAGATTATTCTTCTGATCATTGCTTATACGCACGAGATTTCATCCATACACGTATCGTATCAATAACGTTAACTTATCTAATACTTTTGCCCGCGGCTTCGGCCGCATATTTCGGTTTTCATGTTATCCCATAGGAATGTTTTATTTTTCCACATGGAGGAGACTGGAGAGCGCATGGGCCCCGTTTTTGTTAAAACAATAGGTCACCGATTGTAAGCGGGGGGAGAGGTAAGCTCCGCTGGCTGTAATTGGCTGACGCCAAAATGACGCAATGACAACAGTTCTTGTAGTGGTGCCAAAAATGTTAGCAAAATATCGATATCGATATTTTTGACTTGGTTCTACTTTGAATAAAATATCGTATCGCAATAACACATCTTTTTAACTATTGACACGATACTGGATCAAATATCGTATCGAAACCACACAATCGTATCGTCTCAACAAAGAACGGCTTTAGAAAATATTATTTTTGTGTACTGTAGTGTTACAAACGGGGGAGCCGTTTGCAGCACCACAAGTTAAGAGAGAATTAGAGAGAACCTGTAATGTGGCAAGCGGGGGAGCCGGTTGCAGCACCACAGGTTAAGAGTATCAGAGTAAACTGTAGCGTTACAAACGGGGTAGCCGTTTGCAGCACCACAGGTAAAGAGAGGATTAGAGAGAGAAACCTGTAATGCGGCAAGAGGGGGAGCCGGTTGCTGCACCACAGGTTAAGAGTATCAGAGTAAGAACCGGTAATGTTGCAAGCGGGGGAGCCGGTTGCAACACCACAAGTTACGAGACTTCAGAGAACCTACCCCAAGAGTCCTGCCTAGTGGTTAGGATTCCTAACGGTTCGAAGAAAGGAGATTAATATAGAAAACTAACCATACTGTTTACACATTTAATCATTTCACCATATAAATAACACTGCACTTATAGTCTATATGTTTTTCTTGAAGCGAATAGAGAGAGAATTTTGAAAAGAGTCCGTGGAATGTTAGCCTAACAGGGGAGGGGTAGCACGCAAAGAAAACACACTGGAGGCCGGCCGAGGTTGGAGCGTAGACAAGCTGGACCCGCCGATAGACGTAGCGCCAGCAGGGCGCTGGAGATAGAAGCGCCTGTAGCGCCAGCTGTGCGTTAGCGTGTATACGCCCGTGATGTTGTGGCGCTTGAGGTGGAGGCGCTTGTGCGCTAGCTGGGCACTAGCGTGAAGACGCCCGTGGTGTTGTTCTGGCGCTTGAGGTGGAGGCGCCTGTAGCGCTAGCTCGGTACTCCAAGGTAAGGCAAGGTCAGTGGCCCCAAAAGATGAGGTCCTCCTGTAACAAGGTCAAAGAGACCGAAGCCTCGCGAAGAAAAATTCCCAGACGCTCATGCTGTCTTCTCTGCAGGACCCGTCACCACGTTCAAAGATCACACGTTAACATGAACTAACACCACATATACTTTCATAGAAATACCACAAGACATGCACCATCTTTCGTGTCTCCTTGATGACTTCCCTTCCAAGACTGACCTGAATTTTAAAACAAGGATCGCTGATCCTGTCAAAAGTATTATTTTATTACATTTTCATAATTAGAATTGTTTGTTGGCAGTGTTATCGTTAAAAGAGTTTGAATGTAGAGAAGCTAACAAAAAGGTTAGTTTCTCTACACGTGGTGACGGGTCCTGCAGAGAAGACAGCATGAGCGTCTGGTAATTTTTCTTCGCGAGGCTTCGGTCTCTTTGACCTTGTTACAGGAGGACCTCATCTTCTGGGGCCACTGACCTTGCCTTACCTTGGAGTACCGAGCTAGCGCTACAGGCGCCTCCACCTCAGGCGCCAGAACAACACCACGGGCGTCTTCACGCTAGTGCCCAGCTAGCGCACAAGCGCCTCCACCTCAAGCGCCACAACATCACGGGCGTATACACGCTAACGCACAGCTGGCGCTACAGGCGCTTCTATCTCCAGCGCCCTGCTGGCGCTACGTCTATCGGCGGGTCCAGCTTGTCTACGCTCCAACCTCGGCCCAGCCTCCAGTGTGTTTTCTTTGTGTGCTACCCCTCCCCTGTTAGGCTAACATTCCACGGACTCTTTTCAAAATTCTCTATCCGCTTCAAGAAAAACATATAGACTATAAGTGCAGTGTTATTTATATGGTGTAATGAAAGGAGATTAATATAGAAAACTAACCATACTGTTTACACATTTAATTACTTTGCCACTTACAAGTTGGCCGAAGTAAATAAGTATTGTTTATGGACCTAAAACAATAAACTTTGATGGTATAAAAGACAATATGTTCTATTTTTTAAAATACGATACCGGATCGATCCAAAATATCGTATCGAAACAAGCGGATCGATACACTGCGATGCGATCCATTGCAATCCAAAGTATCGATACAAAGCACCTGGATCGAGCATCCCTAGTCGGTTGTCAACTAAAGCGCCTATCGATGATGAGCGAGGCCGCCCCGCGCACTTTCTCCACTGGTTAATATACTCCTTGTTTTTCCAGGACAAAAACAAGTCTATGACCCTCTGCACTGCCAATTTTAAACTATACCCATGTAAAAAAAAACAAGTCGCCCTTCCCTCAGTTGCTGCGTGATAGAGTAACAAACAAACCAGGAAACACACTTTTGTATTTATAATTGTAGTAAAGATAACTAAACTCCTCTCTTTTAGATACGTAAGCAGTATCTTCTAGACACGTCTGACAATTCCTTGAGCAACTGCACGCAGCAGTTGACTACAGTGTGGCCATGACACTATTTTTAAAGTGAAAACTTCTTTAGCGGCGTTGTTCCTTTTTTGGGATTGGTAAAAAAATGTTAAAAATGTTACTCGCGTCGGGACACTTGACGTGATCGGCATTCGTAAGATGGAGGGAGCAAATTTTCACTTCAGTCAGCACTCTCGGAGCGCAACGCGTTGTTTTTTTTTAATGTATAGTTACTATACATTTAAATAAACTATGCTATAGCAGCTAGCGACGCGATACGCAATACCGAAATAAAGCAATTTTTCAATCGTTTTCTTAGATTAAACTCGCTCGATTTAACTTGCAGTTTTCTACCGAACAAGTTTCCAGCTACCTCATTTGAAAAAGAGGATAATTATGACTTGGTGTGATGATCAGACTCTATTGAGACAACAACGAAGCAAAGAAAATATAATAATACTCCGTGTATGTGTAAGACAGAAAAATGTGTAAGAAGAATCGTTAAGTGTCCAGGCTGTGCCCGAAGTTTTAAACCTGAAAATTATTTCATACCGATATTTGATACCAATATACCGATATTTCTTGGCAGTTCTACCGAATTCGCAATTTTTCGTTCGATACCACTGGTTGCAATCCATTACGGAATAGAATCTTTTTATTATATTTTATTGAAGACATATTTTTACAGTTCCTAAAGCACGCTGGCAACTCAGACGTGTGGGTAGATGTGTGGGCAGCGTGGTGCTGGTTCCACCTCGGAGAGTATCGACGCGCGCTCGACTTGTACCTAGAGATTGGAGCTCGGGACTCTCTCGATGCTAGAGTCAAGGATTCACTGGCGTTGGACATCGCTGTCTGCTACTTTTATCTAGGTGAGCTAGAAACTATATTTAAATAAATTGATAGGTATGGCCGAGGGCGTGGCTACACTTTGTATCAGTCATATCTTATTTGGCCGTTTAAAATTTGTTAACATTTAAATGTGTACTAACGATATTTTAGAAGAATACCGGAATACCCATGCTCCCTTTGGAGGCGTATTTTCGTATGTATTTCACGATGTATTTCCAATATTTTCAGGAATGTACAAGGAGTCGCAGGACGCCGTCGACGAAGCTCCAAAATGTGCTTTGAAGGTAAGTGCTAAGCTTAAAAAGTGTTTAGGCAATTTGTAAACTCTGACACCAGGGCCTAATAAACAAACTGACATTTTGCTCTATATTTGGTTTGGTGGCTAACCATTACCTTCTAGACAAGCGTGCTACATCCAATCCAACTGTACACTCATTTACTGCAATACTCTATATCTCTCGCATCTATGCGGTGTGCGCTCAAATCTTAGTTTGACAAGGTGTTTGTCAGCAATCACCGTATTTGAGCAACATTCGTCACGGTCAATCTTTAGTTAGGTGACCGCGGGTGGCATTTACAAATGAGAGCTACCATAGCTCGAACTACACGTTAAATTGTAGGCACTTAGCTATGTCAGAGGCCTTTATCAGACTCAAAAACTCTGACTCCAGGGCTATCCGGCCAATACGAACTTACTTGCTTTTTTTTGCTTTATAAGAAATGGACTACATTTCTGATAAAGCAAAAAAAAGCAAGTTCGCTCTACATTTGGTTTGGTAGCTATCGATGACCTTCTAGATAATGATGCCACACCCAATCCAACTTATACTCATTTATTGCAATATAACATCACTCGCATCTATGCATAAGATCACAAGATGTGGTCACCAACTGCCCTCGTTCTACATTTGGTCCCCAGAACAGGCTAACGTTCCACCTGTCCCACAAACTTGGCGACGAGGAGTTGCTCATGAAAGCCCACGCGGCGCTCCGTGACGTCCACGAAGACCAGCTCAGCTTGGCAGCTGTTCACTACCTGCGCGCACACTACCAGGAGGCTATCGATGTTTATAAGAAACTACTCCTTGAAAGACGGTAAGAACCAACTAGGTAACTGGACGAACACAAAATGGCGACGCTCCTTACATGAATTTTCATTGTTATAGGTCGAATCAGACGTAATAGGACTCGATGTGCAGTAGACGCGATAATTTGATTCAACCTATAATAGCATAAGTAGATATTCTCTTTGAGTGATTAATTTATTAAACTAGAACTCTGTAAATCGAATACCATCCAATCAAGTTTTCGGGTTCAGGCAGACTCGTCCGATCCCAACTTCCAAGTCAAAAGTATAAATATCCCGCCTGACAAATTATTATTGACCTTCTTATTAAATTGTAGCGCTCTTAGCTCAGTTTGACTGGTTGTTTCTTAAAGATCATCGAAATTAAACAGTGGCATGGCCAGCCTTTGTATTGGGTGATCGCGGGTGGCATTTACAACTGAGTGCTGACGTGGCGTGGCTCGTATAACACGTTAAAATGTGGTCCTAGTTGTTTTAGCCGTTTAGCCATGCCAGAGACCTACGCCAGAGACCTTCAGGCGGCTTAGAAACTCCGACACAGGGCTTTATTTAATAAACACATCCTATCCTATCTTTACACAGCGATGGAAGGTCCTGCATTTTATGCAGGCTCTCAAAAAAGATTACCTAAATGAAAAGCTATTAGGACACTGACAAAACTTAAAGATATAATTTAAAAATTCAATATTACAGATACAAAAGATATCTTGAAAAGGACGCTCTGGACTGGGTGAAAATTTTAGCCCACACCTCAGGGTAATGTTCAGTTACGAGTAAATTATAATCAACATAATATTATTATGTATCTACTTAGTACTTAGTTTAAAGTAAAGTATCTACCTAATAAAGATATATCATATTACATTTAAACACTTTTTCTTTGACCTCTGAAATAGCAAAATAACTAGCTGTTCCATACATAAAAATCATCGACTCATTTTATAGAACAGCTGGCCTTCTCTTCGTGATTTCAGGATTGGTCTCATAGCAAAAGTTGTTTCTTAATGATGTACAGATCGCGTGATCAGTATAACTGAGCCATTATAAAACAGTTTTATAATTTCCCAAACAGAACGTACATGGCTTTGAACGTATACGTAGCTCTATGCTACTATAAGCTGGATTACTACGACGTGTCGCAAGAAGTTTTGGGCGTGTACCTCGCGCAGCATCCGTCTTCAGCCGTTGCGGCCAACTTGAAGGCTTGCAATCTGTTCAGGTGAGATTTCTATACCATCGGCCCTGATGCGCTCGACCATTACACATAAATTGTAGGCCCCGATTGTATTAACCGTTTACCCATGTTAGAGGTGTTCAGGCGGCTTAAAAACTCCAAAACCAGGGCTATCCTCCCGGCCTATATGAACTTACTGATATTACAGTGGGCTACTGCTTGCCCTGTTTAAGCTGAAAAGGGATGATTTAAGCCATCATTATGGACATTTTTTTCAATGGGGCCAACCATATTGATATAATATGTATACCATGAATTCGATAAAAGATCAGCTGTACCATACAAAATTACAACTCGGAATTGACAAAATTTAAAAAACAGCTGATTTGAAGATTTCCGGGTTGGTCCCATAGTAAATGTTGTTTATAATGATGGTCATTCATCCCTTTTTGGCTTAGTACACCAGTCGTCACAAGCTCTGTCTATAGTGCTATTTATTTGAGGCTTTCAGGCGGCATCAAAACTCTGACACCAGGGCTAGCCACCCGGCCTATACGAACTTACTTACTTACTTAGCACTGTAGACAGAGCTTGTGAGATAAATGTAAGTGTGATGTACTCGTAATCTCGTTTTTATCTCAATAAAATAATTTGAATTATGTTTCGGAAAATCTGCATTAATGAATGCACGGACTTTGTGATTCCAAATGCACTAGTTAGAAAAATCATTCGCTATCGCACAGCTATATAACCGAGGACCCTTGATCAAAAATGTTAACACTTAACCCTGAAGAGAACGCAAAGCATTGTTAACGCCCCTGGTGCATTAGTCTACAGTACTCTACTGTGATCTCTTATTCATAGTACGTCGACTTGTTTGCCACTTTTTATGTAAAAAAACTATTTCAAATATACGACTCCAGATATATATAAGTCACTTTCAATTTGCTGTTTTAGGTTATACAATGGCAAGGCCGCAGAAAACGAACTGAAACAGATATCGTCAGACCAGCACACGTTTGGGCAGGACTTGGTAAAACATAACTTAGTCGTGTTCCGAAATGGAGAAGGCGCTTTGAAGGTACTATTTTGTTCTTTATCAGTTTTCATGTCCATCCCCTTAGAGCCAGGGTCATCCCAGCCTGAATATTACAAAATTTATTGAAATTCATATTCATATGTTCGAGAAAAATAATGATGTGTCTAGAGACTTTTAGAGCGCCTCTAAAATTGAATCTTGGCTTCGTCTGGGTATCGTGCAGTGTATGTATATGTATATAGTATATGTTATGTATGTATGTATGATCTAAACTATTAACATTTGTGCACATACAGGTGTTGCCAGAACTAGTAGACGTAGTACCGGAAGCGCGGCTAAACCTGGCTGGCTACCGGCTCCGGAGCCGCGAGCCGCTTGAGGCTAGAGCTTTGCTGGAGCCTCTTCAGCCAACCTCGCCCCTACACTACATACTGCGGGCCGTGGTGGCGGTGCGCCTCTATAATGAGACTGGTGATGTGAGTAGATTTTCTCTGCTTCCATAGAAATTACTTTTAAAGTTCACAGATTCCGTACAGTTTGTTAAAGCTTCTTCAGCCAACCTCGTCTCTACACTACATACCTACTCCAGGCCATGGTGGCGGTGCGCCTCTATAATGAGGCTAGTGATGTCAATAGACCATGACTGACTCTGGAACCGCAAACCACAACACGCTCGCGATTTGCTTGAGGTTCTACAAAGTATATAATTGGTAGCGGTACTCTGTAATAATTACACTGGTGAGTTTTCAACTTCTTTGTCAATTGTTATGTACTGTATCTGTAGTTAATTGTAAAGTTCCACTACAACGCTAGCCAAAGCAAGTGGAGGAGTCTACCACGTTAGTGAGTTTCAATTTTTGCGAGAGAGCGAGCTATCGCGGTCGGTTGCTTGCGAAGCCAAGTCAGAAGTACCTTCATGAGTACCATCAATACACCAATAATAGGCTACAATTACTAAATAGTTACAATACTAGCCCTAAGTGCTCCTTCACTTAAAGCTATCTATATCTCTCCCTATATATCAATGATCCAAACAAATAAAATTACGAAATTCAGTGGGACTATCAATTTCTTACTTCAGGAAGAACAAATGAAAGTGGCGCAACAAAGCTTCCACCTAGTAGGCAGTTCTGCCTCAGAATGCGACACCATTCCCGGACGGCAATGTATGGCGTCTTCTTACTTCCTTGCCGGACATTTCGAAGAGGTGCTTGTCTATCTCAACTCTATCAAGAGCTTCTTTGTCAGCGACGACACTTTCAACTTTAACTATGCTCAGGTAACGTATAACTCCTACAAATTGCTCCAAAATAGTTTCTTCTCGGTTGATCTATTTTAAAAGCCCAGCGGATTGGCAAGTTGAAATGTCAGTGGACAGAGCACATAGCATGGAGGAATGATGACTGATGGCGTTGAAAAGTTCTCAAGTGGAGACCACGTTCCGGCAAACGCACGTAACGATATTATGCATAGAAGGATCTTGCTGGAGATATATACGGGAGGTATATAAACTAGGAAGGCAGTGGACGTCCTATGACTGAAAAGGGCGAACGACGACAAATAAAATAAGTGCAATTGTAAGTAATTGTACATAAGTATGTCGTCTGTAATACTGGCTTAATTACAAATCATCTTTTTTTTTTAAATATACTACACATTCTACGTAAAATTCATAAAGGCAAATGGAACTTCGTGAATTGAAACAGTAATTTTCAATTTTCTAGGCGAAGGTGGCGACGGGTTTTTACCGCGAAGCTGAGGAGTCTCTACTTAGCGTACAAGACGAGACCATGCGAACTTCGTTCACATTTCTGGCGTGTCTGTGTCGCTGCCACGTCATGAACAAAGAGGCTCATCTGGCGTGGGACATATGTGTCAAGGTATACCTACTAGCGTACAATACGAGAGCTTACGAACACCATTCACATTTCTGGCGTGTCTGTGTCGTTTCCACTTCATGAACAAGGAGGCGCATCAAGGTGGTCAAGGTATCTTAGCGAACAAGACGAGACCAGCGGGCTTAGCATACGGACCGTAAAATAATTCTATCGACGTGTCAGAACGTGACAGAGTTATGATAAAGCATATATCTGTCACCTTTGTTCACGTCGATAAACTCTTGTCGTGATCTTGTATGCTAAGCTAGCAGGTCACGTCATGATTGTCATGAATAAGGATGCTCATCTGGCGTGGGACATATTGTTTATCATTCAAATATCTGGCGGGAGACTTATGTGTCAAGGTATCTTAGCGTATAAGACGAAACCATGCGTACTCCATTCACATTTCAGGCGTGTTTGTATCGCTGCACGTCAAGCACCTGGCGTGGGACAAATGTGTAATGTCAGCTAGCTAGTTAGCTGCAATACAAAAAAGGTGTTCAATTAATATTCATTTTAGTAGTAGGTATTTATTTAGTAGCAGAAGATAGACACAAGGCGATCTTATTGGTAAGAACGATCACGTCCAAACAACCTAATAACCTGGATAAGAATAAAAATCTAATCAACATCATCTCATGAGACGTCCGTCATCCGTGAAATGTCCACTACTAGAATATGAATTCTTGCCATGCTTACAGATATAGCTATTTATTGTTATGAATACCTATCACTATGGGGCCTACGATTTCTGGAATTCTAAGAATGTGTTTACAGAGGATACACAAAAGTAGTTTAGTCCGCAGGTACGCCAGACAGCTTCGCTCTACTCCAGCTAGTAGCGAATGACAGTTACAGAATGGGACAGTTCCTGGTTGCTGCCAAGGCTTTCCACATGCTGGACAGGTAATCAAATAGTACATATTAGTAACCCATTTAGAACCAAATAGAAACAAATTAATTACAATAAAGCGTTTGAATTTAACAGTTTAGTAAGCACGAACTCGGAGTTTCTTAAATTGAATTTGATGAGCTTTTTCAACTGCATTTCGAGTGTATTGGAATAAATACGATTACATTATTGAATCGTATATTTGTTGGCATCTTGGTAATGTAAAATTAATTTAACGAGCAATCGGGCACAGCCATATTTATAACGCTGCCACGTTATTTTTCTAAGTCGTGTGATGTGCTAATTACTGCTACACTTCAATTTAAACGAAACCACATGAATCTTTGCTGGGAGCAGAATGGACGGCGGTCCGGAGATGTGGGAAGGTCTCCGAGGCGCCGTGTGCGGGTGCGCGCAGGCCGCCGCCGCGGGCAAGGCGGGCGCGGCCGCGGAGCTGCGGGACGCACTCGCCTTGCTGCGCGGACCGCGCGCGCACCCCCGCGCGGACCAACTCGTGCGCCCCATCACTCGCTGGTGCCAGCAGAATAGGATACCCGTCTGAAAAGTGCTAAGGAAGAAAGATGTAGGGTCTAACCCGGAAAATGTTTCTAACGCGGAAAGTTTTCAATTAAATAAAATATAAGTAAAATTGTGTATTTTGTTTCAATTTACTTGAACCTTCGTTGTTTTCTCCTTCTTTCTACTACCTGAGAACCTCGTGACTATTCTATAAAAGTTGTTGTGTTGTTCTGTATGATGGAGATTTTACTCTGTAAAATGTAGAAAGACTGGCCTGAAAGGTGTGAGGGCCTCTGCAGCGCAGTGTGAGGTATTTTAATTAGGGAAAGAAAACGACCGCCGCGCGCGCATCCTCGTGCGGACCAACTCGCACGCTCCATCACGCGCTGGTGCCAGCAGGATAGAATACCCGTCTGAAAGATACTAAAGAAAGAAGGAGGTAGTATAATCGAAATTTTTCGATTAAATAAATAAGATTTTTTTTATATTTTGTTAATCTTTTTCCATGTGACGTTCTTTTTTCCAACTCAGAACGGAGGATTGAGATCCTCCGTCTGTTCTGTAACTGTGAGTGTTCTGTTGTTCTGAATGATGGAGACTTTACTGTTTAAAAAGCAGAAGGTCTGACTTGAATTGATATGAGGGTCTTTGCAGCGCAGTGTGCGGTATTTTCATTCTAATAGTTTGAGAAAACGACCGCTGCCGCGGGCAAGTCCGGCGCGACCGCGGTAATGCGGGACGCGCTTGTCTTGCGCGCGGAAGAACTCGTGCGCCCTACCACGCGCTGGTGCCAGCAGAATAGGATCCTACCTGTTCAGGAGAGACGAAGCAGAAAATTTATGCATTACTACAAAGAAGAATATTGTATACTCGTGCGTAAACTTTTCGAGATAATAAATAAAAAAGAAATAATCTTATATTCTTTTTACCTGACTGAAAACTTTCTTATGTACCTAAAGAGCACAAAATACAAAATATGCTTAAATAATGGGGGCCCTCGTAGTGTAGCATTCTCTTTGATGTGCGGTACGTAAGGATTCTCTGCGTCGCTGTAGACTGCAAAGGAGTTTGGGTACCAAAACAGTCATCACGCAAACCGCGTAATTTATCTGACCCATTACTTTCTAGTCACAGCACAATATACTTCTTATGTAGTACTAGCGACCCGCCCTGGCTTCGCACTGGTGTTAACCCTTATTTAAACTCTAAAAATCATTAAGGTTTTCCAAGTAGTAATAGCCATGCATTTATTATTGTAGAGCTTAATTACAAACATTTGATATGTTCCACTCCGTGTCCCATATTAAAATAACATATACCTACTTAAGTAACCACAGAGGAAAAGAGCAGGTTTTCAAAGCAGCCGTACCAAATAAAATTTAAATTATATTCTGCCATATTTGCGCGGAAATTGCGCAATTGCCAGACATGAGACTTGTTTTTCCTTCGGCGCTACTACACACGACCAAATGCGATTTCCGCGGGATGTTGAATATGTATAGACCCGCAGGTAAATTAATATGCGAGTTATTTCTTAATTCTAAGGCGATACGTTGACATAAAACCAGAGCCGGAGCTAGGATGGCACGTCTGGACTACAAGACAATAAGTAGGTAGCCTAGTTGAACGGGAAACAAGTTATGTTATTACCTAGTTTTATTTATATATTTTGTTATTGCAGAGTAAGGCCTAATCTTAAAGAGTAGGGATATCTATCAAATACAAGGTGCCTTCGAAAATAGAGGGCTATCTATATTGTCATCACTACGCAAAACAAGACCAGATATGTATAAAAAATTACTTCAAGTTGCAAATAAGCTACAGAAGTGATGGATGTACAATTACATGTTTATTATACTCAAGGTAAGGTACTATAGGTAAGCATTTCCATTCAGTGATAATGCTGCCAAGAAATAACAAATTAATTAAATAAGTTTTTGTTTCTGTAACCAGTCAGAAGACCCCGCTCTAAGCTCTTCGATATCCATAGGTACTATGGTAACACCTTGGTAATGTACGTAAAATGTATGCAATGTAAAATGGTGGCAGTGGACTTGGATTATCTCCATAGAAATAGTCCTATGGACTGAGGAGAATATACATATAAGTAGATTCCTTTAATGTTTAATTTTAATGTTGTTGCAGTTATAATTGCAGCTTATGTCAAAGGTTTTAAAGTGACTTAAAAGCTCTGACACCAGAGTTAGCCATCCGGCTGTGCAAGCTTATTTTACTTTATCAAAAGTAGTTGCCAGATTACAAAAATTCTTTAGTTATATGAGTAGGCTGTGTAGCCTTAAGCAGCTTCGCATGCCCTAGAGAGTCGCACCTAGTAGGTATGTCCTACTAACCCCTTTATCTGAGTTTAATACCGTACATTCATTCGCGGAAATCGAGTTAAAATTCTCAGTTTAATGTTTCTTCGTAACACTTACTGATCGATCAAATTAGGAATAAGTTTATTATCTATTACTTTTAATGTGGATACCTATCTTAACAGTAAAGGTTGTTTATTATCTATCGCTATATTACTTATTATTGGTGTTTTACTATCTAATGCAATATCATACAAAGTGTGGAGTTAACGTTTGCAAATAAGTAATGTAAAAGAAAATTATAGCAATACTCGTAGCATAACTTCTTCTTGTATCAAAATAGAAAATTCATTATGGATAAAAATTACGAAAATGGGCACTGACCTACTAAGACGAGTAGGTAGGTACGTAACTTTAATCTAGTTTGCTATTAAAATCTTGGTTTAAATTAAAAGCGCTATAAAAGAAAAGCTAGTATTGAAATAAACATTCATCTCGTCGAGTCAGGAGGCAAGTATTTGATTAATTGCATATAGCACGTTCCTCTACTGCAGTTATGTTGATTGATTACTTCCACTTCCAAGTAATGGCGAATTAGAACATGTGTGTCTTATCCGCTTTAAAATTGCAATAAAAAATTACTTAAAGGCACGGCTTAGGATTTGGACTTAAATTACGCAGGATTTTTTGCAACCCATTTGATACACTGGTTTTGTTACCCTGGAGTAAAGTAGTTTCGAGTAGCTCTTTGCCTACCATTCACGGAACTATGGATGGTTTTGGGCTCTATTTTTTTTATTAGTTTTTTTTTTCTTTTTTATAGACGGCACAAATGAGAAAAATATGACAAATAGTTAAAAGCTATATGTTTTCCTTTCTCAATTAATATGTACTAAAGTAAAATATTACCCCAGATTTTCGGTAAATCTATTCACCTGACTGCATGAAACTGATAAGAAAATCACACTTTAAAAACATAAAATAAGCCAAAATAAAAAAAAAACAGAGCTAATTCAGTACTTTCATGAATATATTCAGAAACTGTGGCCTTGAAAACATATAAATCCGCAGAGATATATTATCCAGGGAATAAAAAGAAATATTTTTTGTAGACCTTTGAATTGTGCTCAAAGGCATGATGACTATCTAGTCGTAGAAAGCAACATTGTAATAATTTTAATTAGGAATCTCCTTGTGACTTTATATTTTACCAGTCTTGGAACATAGAAAACTTATATGGCTGAGAGGTATTTATGTTCTCGAAGATATGCGATTCCAATCCCCATTTGGCCAGTGTCTGAACTCATAGTACCGATATATTTTTAACTTTAGATAAGTTTGTGTTAAACCACATCATGCCGACATATTCCAACGGATTAGCAAGTTGAAGTGGCAGTGGGCAGAGAATATAGTTAGCAAATTGGATAGCCAGTGTGGCTGTAAGTTGTCTAACAAAGACCATGTTCTGGCAAGTGCACTGTATGATGTCCACCAGCAAAGGCGAGGCGAAAGGAAATAAATTATTCTAAAAAATATTTTTTTTTTAAATACAAGCTTTTGAGATCCTGGATATCATGTCGCAGCAGAGTGTTAGCCAAGACAAGTAAAACGAGCCTATCTAACACTAGGCCTACCTTGTTTAGTACAGGACGTCCTATGGCCACTATCCGACTCCATCATCAGATCAACTCCATGGTACCATATTATTACATTGTCACGCGATATACATATGCGTGCAAAATTTCAGCTCAATCGGACACCGGGAAGTTGGTCTAATTTAACTTGCAAAATTCAATCCGAACTTACATACATACATTCATAGGTACCTACATTCATTGCAAGTTAATTAAAAGCTTGTAAAAACATGGGCGAGGTCCAGCAGTAGATATCCTACGGTTATGATTCATAATAATGATGCTATCATGCCCAATTAAGTATATCTACGAGGTGCATTCAATAAGTACCTAGCCTCATCGCCAGAGGGCGCTGTAGTTTCAAAAAAGTTTTACCACAGTGTAGCACATTCTTTTTTAATTCTTTTTTCAAATTTTCATTCCAATCCCTTCATTCGTTTTAATTTGACAACTTATGGAAGCGAACGCATCGATCGGTTTTACGAAAATGGAAAAAGAGCAATATCGTTCGGTGATTAGATTCCTATTTTTGGAAGGGAAAACGCGCATCGAAATCAAAGAGCGCTTGGATGCTGTGTACGGTGACTCTTCTCCATCGATGGCCACCGTCAAAAATTGGTTCAACGAGTTTGCACGTGGCCGTACGTCGATTTTTGATGAACCACGTCTAGGTGCACCGAAAACAGCTGCTACGGAGGAAAACATTAAAAAAATCCATGATCTCGTATTGGCAGATCGCCGATTGAAGGTTCGGGAGCTAGCTGAGACTGTAGGCATTTCAGAAGGAACAGTGTATCATATTCTTCACGAGGAACTCGGCATGAGAAAGCTGTCGGCGCGATGGGTGCCGCGTTTACTCACACCGGAAAACAAGTGCAACCGTGAGACCACATCGGAGACGTGTTTGGCGCTGTTTAAGCGGAATCCAGCGGAGTTTTTGCGTCGTTTTGTGACCGTCGATGAAACCTGGATCCACTGGTACACACCAGAGACCAAGGAGCAATCAAAACAATGGATCCAGACCGGGGAACGTGCTCCAAAGAAGGCGAAAACTGTAAAATCGGCCGGAAAAGTTATGGCCACTGTTTTCTGGGATTCACAAGGTGTGATCTACATCGATTACCTCGAGAAGGGTAAAACAATTACAGGGCTTTACTATGCCGATTTATTGGGCCGATTCGACGCCGAATTAAAGAAAAAACGACCCTATCTGGCGAAGAAAAAAGTGCTGTTTCACCACGACAACGCACCGGTTCACACGTCTGCCGTTGCCATGGCCAAATTGGTCGAATTACGCTACGAATTGCTGCCCCATCCACCGTATTCTCCATATTTGGCCCCTTGTGACTTCTTTCTGTTTCCTAATCTGAAAAAATCTCTCGCCGGGAATAGATATGGATCAAATGAGGAGGTCATCGCCGCCACGGAGGCCTATTTTGCAGAGTTTGACAAAAACTATTTTTCGGACGGGTTAAAAAAGTTGGAGCATCGCTGGGCTAAGTGTATCGAACTAAAAGGAGACTATGTTGAAAAATAAATTGCCACTTTTCCAAAATTTTCGTTTACTTTTTGTAGGCTAAGTATTTATTGAATGACCCTCGTATCATTTCAAATACTATTATTTTGTGTTATCAGGTACGAAGTCTCAGAGCTGCTTACATAGAAGAAATAAAAAGTAAGTTTTTTCAAGGACGCAAAAACAAACAAGAAATATAATAGCGCAAAAATTGCATTTAATTAAAACTAGAAATTATATTTACATTAAGTAAATAGGTACAACGCGTCAAGATCGAGTCCGTAGGCAACAGTCAAGCAGTATAATAAATAAACAATAATTTACTTTCCGTTGGCGAGGTCATCTGTACTCCTACATTGCTGTTAAAACTTTACCATTCTCAGAAAAACTACGATCAGACGGCAAAGAAGACAAAATCTTCTTTGCCATGTGAGCGTGGTCTAGCTCTGCTAGTCGAAACAAAATGGCTCCTTCAAACAAAAATTCTAACTGTCCACGAATTTTGGCACTAGGCTATTCTACTCGTTCTAAATCTGTCCAGTAACCGCTCCAGAGTTACTAGCAGCAATGTGGGAGATTAGTGGTTCAGGTGGGGGTTTAACCCCATGGGTGAGCGACTCCGACGCCCACGTGGCCGATGCCCACGCCCACGTGTGGGATGGCGGCTGGCAGGGTGTATCTGGCGACGGGGGCAGCTACAGCTACTGGAGCTGGCGCCGCAATCACTTTGGCGATGGGAGCCGCGGCAACCTGGAGGATATAGTGATGTTTCAGTAAATGGCAACTCAAATACTAAACGAGTAAGCTGTTCTTAACTTCTACGAAGTTCTAATAACATCTAAAACATCCCCACTAAATGTTTAAACCCTTAAGTATAAACTTTACTAAATATAGTCAAGAATCATCTTTACAGCAGCTTTCCCAAGCCGCTTTTGCAGCTTTGTCGAAATCGATTGGGAGTTACTTACTCGATTACGGTGATTGCCATAACTGTACGCATAATGTTATCACAAATGCTCATTACAAGCCTTTTCAATGATTACAAGTCAGCAGTATCGATAGACATATACATTTTGATGTATAGAATAAGCCCCTAAAAGGGTGCTAATTGATTACCAGTATAAACAGACGTCAAACGAAAGGCTACCGTCATTTTCAGTAAGCAATCTTGCAGTATTCTCAACTGTTGATCTGTAGATGCCCATCAGACTGTATGTTGGAGCTATCTACGGTTCCATAAGATCACCCGTGTGAGGGTTTGACATTTTTTCTCAAAAGCATTCATTAGCAAACAATACTCACAGCATGAGCTCCGCCGGTTCTTTCCACCACGGCGTTGAACCCGTTGATCTTGTCAGCGGTGTAGGTGACTCTTCTCAGGTGCCCATCAGGTTCTACCAGGCTGTACGAGCCGTGGACGACGCCATTTTGCAGCGTCTCTGCGGCGTCTTTCTGGTCTCCCGTGTGAGGATCCGATACTCCGTATGAGAAGCTGTACGCTGGGTTCGGGTCCACTGGCTCTGCGCGAACTGCCACCTGAGAAAGAAGATAATCCTTACTAATATCATGAATCCGAAAGTGAGTCTGTTGGTTTCTTTGTGACTCTTCCACGCAGCAACGGAGAGACGGATCGACTTGATTTTTTATTGATTATATCCTTTAAAGGTTGGAAAGTATTATAGACTAGGTATTTTATATTCCGAAAAAACAAAATGTAGGGATGGCAAATAAATAATTAAATCACGCAAGTAAAGCAGCAGATAAGTTTGTATAGTAAATTAAAACTATTGTCCGGCTAGGCACCGTACATTTTCGTTAATTCTTCCTTGTTTCTGTTAGTGGCGATTTACGAAAATGCATAGCTACACGGGAACTACTTGCCGTTTACATTTATATGTAATTTTTAGTAGGATTGTTAAGAAGCTGTTTTAATACAATAGCCCTTGGGAATAACCTATTTAAACGCATTCAAAAGCTGCTATGGTTTGTATGAAAACTCGTTAAAATATACCGCAGCTTTGTTAGCATATACCACGTAAATCGTGATAGGTCTAGTCACTTGGTCTATACAATTTTAAGTTAGCTGTAATGAAAAATCTAGTATGAAATAATCTAACACCCATAACAAAGTAACCGATATTGAAAACTGATTCCTGGGGTCAATAACTCACTTAATTCTGTTCAAACATGAACCTAAAGCGTCACCTAGCTATTTTGTGTTTTAATGTAATATGTGAGTTTTAATGTAATTAGCAAGTCCGTTTTAATGGCTCAATAAATGTAATTTAATTTAAATTGTTTCATACATAAAAATTGAACTTGAGTTAAAATTATAAAACCTTGAATATGTTAAATCTCTCGCTACGGACAATGCTACGAAAAAAATGCGATACCGTTGATGTCTTTTGTATAGCGTAGAGATGTGCTACGGAAAATATATTCGTAGATGATAATGTAGCCATTATTGTGTCTCACGTGACGAGTTGTTGTTTATTTTATCCTGACATAAAAATAAAACTCTGTTAGACTTACTACTTGGATTTACATCATATAATTTCAGGTTATTTATTCAAAGTAGACAAATAATAACCTGTTAATCCATTTACAGAAAAAAGGGTTTATACTCACAGGTGCGGCATATGCTTTGACGACTGGTGCAGCGATGGCGTGCGCGGTGTATGCGGGGGCGGCATAGGCGGGGGCGGCATAAGCTGCGCCGTACGCGGGGGCGGCATAAGCTGCGCCGTACGCGGGCGCGATTGCCGCCCCGTAGCCGACGTCCAGGATGCCGGGCGCCGCCACCGCCACCGCGCACAAGCAACTCAACACAAATAACTGCACAAAACCAATCATCATCATTATTAACGTTAAGCAACATTCGGCACGGTCAGTCTTTGGATGGGTAATGATAAAATAAATGAAATTTAAATAAAACCATCATTATTTTATGGTTGGCAAATTAAACATTAGGTAGATAGTAGGTACAATACATAGAAGTTCCTTAGATTAACAGGCAAATGAGCCACATGTATTTTTACATTTATAATTTTTTATTGAAATTGTGTGGTATTTATCACTGAAAATAACCGTGGTTTTATAAGCCTCTATTATGATCTCTAAACTAGGTACGTTTATGTCTAACCACAAAGCCTGAGCGAACTACATAATTTTCAACTACAAATACTGTTTAAAATTAATTCAACCTTTTAGCTTGGAGTCTTATCAAACTACTTATATATTTTGGGGAAATAAAACTAGTATCACTTACTTTAGCGAACATCCTGGTGCGTGCGCTCCTTGCCAAGTCCTGTGCACGTGTGACAAACGTTTCTCGCGCAGCGTATATAAAGCGACACCCGACTCCGAACGCTGCACTTGATACAAATTTCGCAACAACTGTAACTATCTCACCTACCTCATGTGGAGACAACATAGGCCTGAATTAATAGAGGAAAGCTGGGATATGTTATAATGAATGGACCGATATCGGACATGTTCAATGCAATCAGCGGGGTCCATTTTCGCAAGTTAGATTGACAGCTTGCCTAATTTGGTCGTCGTAAGATTTTTAATTCAAATTGATCCTTAAATTATTTTTGTGGAAACCGTTAGTATATAAAACTAGAAGCTGACACGTGGTTTTTAACTGTAAAACTTATGAATAAGCTCAAAATAGGCCGGTATAGATGGGGCTATGCTGCGAGTCTCTGTGAGATCGAATCAAGGATGGGGAGATCCACAGACGAACCAATGTTTACGACATAGCCCAGCGGATTAGCATGTGTAAATGGCAGTGGGCAAGGCACATAATTCGAAGAACGGATGGCTGAGGGGGCTGTACAGTGTACAGTTCTCTAATGAAGACTAAGTACCGGCAAGCGTAGTGGAAGACATACATAACCTAATAATGCTTCAGTATTGGCCGACCTATTTAATACGTGTTTAAGGGAAGGATGTTTTCCGAGCCCCCTAAAAATTAGCAAAGTGTCACCGTTGTATAAAGGAAAGGGAAAACGGGAAAGTATAGACAGCTACAGATCAGTTTCTTTAATGCCTGCTAATTAAATGAAAACGGATTGAGCACTCGACTCGGCGATTTTTTGTCAGACACGAATGCATTGTCCGATCGTCAATACGCATACCCAGCGGGGCGCTCTACAACATCGCTTACGCGTGAGGTGGTTCGACGCTTCGTTTCAGCTCGAGAGACCAGGTGTAAGCAGCAGGTGGCGATTCTGTGCTGCAACCTCTCGAAGGCGTTTGACGTCGCAGACCACGCTGTGCTAGCTGCTGAATTTCCGCACTCTGGGCCAGGAGAAGGAGAATTGCCATAGGGCCTGAAAAAGTGTAAGCATTGCGTGCAAGCCCCAAGCATTCATGCTCGCCATCGAAGGCTACTTCTTGCGGCGGCATTATGTGTCGGGTCGTTCTCTTCCCTCAAATATGGTCGAGGAGAGCGATGGCGGGCACATGTGTCATACTCGTGATCGGGTGCTGCTAGCGGGTCGCCGGTCTGCTTTCACGCAATGCATCGACAGAATAGCTTAGACTTAGATTTAACCATGTACCAACTCTCTTTGTACAGTAAAATCTAATAATTATCTTTAGTTAACAAAGGGCACAGACCCTGGAGTCCGTGGTTAGGTAATTTTTCGATAAAAAAAAAATAAAAAAATCCGCACTACGGAGTGGCGGGCCCGGCTCACGCCGTCTTGACGGATCTGATGCAGGGAAGGTCGCAGGTGGTGGTCGCCGGTAGCGGCGTGCTCAGGTCGGATCCGATGACGTTAGAGATGGGCGTGGCCCAGGGATCCTCCGTGTACAATATAACGTTATCACAGTGCACTCACAGCTGCAGTATGGAGCGGAAATATGGGCTACAGCCGCGGATTGGGAGCGAGCGTTCATTATGCAAAAACGTGCAGTGCGATGCATCGGGCGCGTAGCATGGGACGCTCCAGCTTGCCCTTATTTCAAGAAACTAAAAATCCTAACACTGACCGGCATCGTGATATATCAGGTGGCTGTGTAAGCTAGGGTGAACCTAGCTGCGTATTCAGAGCGGAGCTCCGCGCACAGATATCCAAGCACAAGACAAGCACAAGCTGCAGGCCTTTAAAATTAAATTACTAGTCTTTAAATTAAATTTAAAAATGGCTTATCGAGCAATCGTTTTATAAGTATGATGAATTTTACAAACGGTTGACATAGTTGTTTTGATTTTTATTTGTATTTAATTTGATTTATTTCGACATTCGTATATTTTTTCTTTATTATTAATTTTTAATTGAATGGATTTTGTTGACATTGTGTGCGTGCTATTAATTAATTTTCAGTTATTATTGAAGTTCTATGTTTTTTCGTAATTCTAAATGTATTACAATATTGTATAGAATGTTTACTATGTATACATATAATTTGACGTGTAAATTGCCATTTTACGAATAAATGACTTATGATATTATGAACGGACTGGATGCAAGCCGATTCCAACCAGGTTTATTGAAATGCTTAGGGGAGCCCTATGTCCAGCAGTGGGTGTTCTACGGCTGATAGATGGGATGATGACAGTTTACGTCTGATCCTTTATCCAGCCATGGAAAGCTATATTTTTTTACCTAATAAACATATTTATGTATTTGTAATGATTACATTTATCAGTTCATAATAATGACGACGGTTTCCTAATTGATAAAAATAATATTTATAATAAGGCATCTTATAGTACTTTATGTTTCAAGATTTTGATACGGCTCATCAATTTTCTGCTCTACAATAGAGAGACCTCATCTCAGTGGACAAGCATAACTCAGAAAATCTTACACGAAACTATAAAAACGATTAGTAAAATTCTTATCACATGTAATCACGTAAATATTTCTGTGCCTTATTAATAATTCAACCTCAAACGACATTACTTATGTGCGCGACCAATTAACCCTATTGAAAATGTCCCATTTTAAATCTGATGCAATTTCGACAAAGTTGACGTTTTATCGTTTATTGGATATTGCAAGGGACATATGGGTTTGGCCGAGCTTACGGATATATTTATACATGACTTTAACAACTAGAGCAACTTAAGGTACGGTTAGACTTGCGCAACAGAGACGCGGATATAACGCAGTGCGGAAGCAACGAAACAACACTAAGCGTTAACCTCGGGGCGAAGATTTTCAACAACAAAAGGTTCAAAAAATAAATAAAAAATACAAAATTAGTCAGATACCCTTTTTCAATACTCATGTTCTTCTTCTTATATCCTGTGCCCTGTTAATAAACTGTTTCTAACGTTAGCAACATGTAATTCTATTTATTCAGATCATTTTTAGAAGTCAAAACGACAACGAGGTCATGACGACTATTAGCATGCTGAGCGCCACACAAATTGATGGATGGGAAGTTATGCGCAGCGTTCTGCGCAAAAGCCGAAATATGGGCACGCGCGGGGGCTAGAGAGACGAAACGCCAAGGCACACCCGTCCGGCAACCTCATGCCTCCGGCGCGCTTCCTACGCCCCAGCTCACTACTTCACCATTTGTATAGGCATTGTGCACACATGCGCAATAATTAGCGAATCACGGCGAAGTGTCATCTTCGGCTAACTTCTCATCCGCCGATTTGTGTGGCGCTCAGTGTACCTATATATGTGAAGGAAAGAAGATTAAAAAGGCAGGGCAGAAGATTTCGCTTTACTCTCCGTATTCTGCTGACGCTGAATGTTGACTGAACCTTAATATTGTATCGTGTTTTACGAATTCTAGTATTTATAGGGTATTTGGCAAAAATAAATATCGTGGGTGCCTAATTGAAGAACATAATATACATCTACCATGAAATTTATTCCTGACACTTAGTACACTTGAGCAGCAACATGGTTCAACGGTGCCAACGCAATGTCCCGTATAAACAAAATTCCTTGAAAGGATATATGAGCCAATTTCAGTAAATTGGAGGACGAGGAAATATCAAACTTATTAAACTTATGAAAGAAGTTAATAGCCGTAATTTAAAGAAGTTGTTTGTCTATTACACCAGAACACTAGTCTATGGTGTCGCAACTATGGTGTCCTAGACACAGCTGCTTCCGATCAACACTTTTAGAAATTAATTTTAACTATCGAAGATTTAAAAAGTAAATAAAAATAACTGAGTAACTATTCGTCGCCCTTTATATCCCACCTTATAAATACTAACAATGTTCTAGTATTCAAATACTAATATTTCTGTTGAGGCACACCTTACGGATTAAAATTGATCTAAATCCCATGACATACGGGCTGATATGGGTGACATCATCGAGGTCTATAGAGAGGCCTTTTCGCGACTCTTACATGAGCGTTATACTCATACGGCGGGAAATCGTACTTACGATACAAGCATTGTTGTGGAAGCGTTTAATATGAATTGGGAAATTGTTGTAATCTTTGAATATTATGTGTATTATTGGAGTTACGCGTAGGCTATACCGTACTTTTAATTGTCCACTACTAAACGTAGGTCTACCCACAAAAGACGATATGGCTGTATCCATCATGCTGGCTCAGTGCGGGTGCGGATTCAGATACGCTATCGAATTTCTTCTATGGACGTATGCAGGTTTCCTCACGATGTTTTCCTATAGAAGCCCGTGGTGTGAAAAACCGTTCGTAAGTTGCGAACAACTCATTGGTTTGGGATGGGGATTTAATAAACTAGCTGACCCGGCGAACTTCGTTCCGCCTAACTGTCGTTTAACATAGCCTAAGTTACTCATTATTACATTAACTAGCTCTATTAAAGATCAGGTTAAAAATCATTACCTGCAGAAATTGTCAATTCTTTAATTATGAAACTGTTGTTGTTGTTATTTATGTTGATGTATGTCAGTAGTATATTTTAATTTATTATGCATTAGTTTATTATTTGTCATAGGTTTCTTTTATATTATACGCTTTCTGTCCTCTTCATCCTAAGGTTGCCTGGCAGAGATCGCTATCAGCGATAAGGCCGCCCATTGTTACACTGTTTATGTATCTTTGTTTCTTCTTTTTGTTTATTTCTTGGTGTACAATGAAGAGTTTTTCTACCTATCTACCTGCCAATAAAAGTCCCGTCAAAATCGGTCCAGCCATTTCAGAGATTAGCCGGAACAAAGAGACAGACAGATACATATACATGTAATAAAAAACGGTTATTTCAATATTACAAACAGACACTCCAATATCTGTGGATGACAGACCGGATTACACGACCTTTCACTTGCGGACAATACCACAGACTATCTACGAACCTAGAATAACATATATCTCCGTGATACTGACCTAACACAATGAGTAACATATGAGCCGCAGCTGCGGTTTTGTGTTCAAAATATTTGCCCAGATACCATTTTGAATTTCTTTAGGACATTTTCATGTGGGCAAAATACCTCACTGATCACAAATCTATCGCCATATTAGATTTATATCTCAGAACGTTAACGACGCCGACGTATTAAGTTACTAGCTACGTATCCCGGCTTTGCCCGGCTTCAAATGATTTGTAGCTGTAAACCGTCCGGAATAAAAATTCTAAAAGACATTGAATAACGCATTGCAATCTGTTGCGTAGTTTAAAATATCGAGGCGGATACACACAGACGTGGGCTCTCCCACGTCTGTCTGTCGACTAAATTTTCTGCATGTACGTAGCATAAAAGTAAGAGTGTTACAAACTACTATTTATCCGGGAAAAATAAAAGGTTCCTATGGGATTTACAGTCTTTGACTTAGTAGAGTATACACTGTGGCCAATTATATTGGCGCCATCCTAAATAGCAATTTAAAATATCGATGTTTCTTTCTCACTATATGCATTTGAAAGAGAGAACAATAAAAAAGAATTGCTATTAGATTTAGGATGGCGTCTTCATAATTATTGGCCACAGCGTGCGCGCATAGATCCAGTGGTTTTACCTTTTAGGGGGCCAATCTTCTATAGAGCCTCGATCAGATCAAAAGCAACAAAGTAACCAATTCATTATGCCTACAAGCAATAACCGTGCGTCTATATTTACCTACGCTATGCGTTCATCGCAATGTGGGTCATGCAAGCCGCGCGTGCGCAAGCTGGTTTTAAGTTTTAAATTCATAAAGACCGCGCCCGTTCGTGTGTGCCAGACACATAATTCGAAGTAGATTAGAGTACTGATAGTTACTCGTATGTTGCAAGGACATGTCTCTATTGCAAGCTGAGATTATCTGGTTTTAGTTAGGCACCTAGGTTTTAGCAAGAATATGTAAGTAGAGTTAATAATATGTACGCTGCAGAGATATGATAAGCTATACCTACAGTAACACTTTGAAGTTTTGAAAAGTTACGTCATCAAAAAGAAATAGAAAAATGTCAATGGAAAAATGTGTCATCATCCAAGTATTTTTTTATAACTTTTTAAACAGATAATTCATTAATAAATTAAGACATTAATACAGATCTAAAAAAGAAGTAGGACCGAAAAATATACAGACTAATTGGAAACCTCCTCCTTTTTTTAATTCGGTTGAAAATATTAAAATATATTTAGTTTAGGTACAATACAAAAATAAAGATTTAATTTAATTCTTTATTTAAGGGTACAATATGTTTAAGTAGGTATGAAGTGCATTTGTATCATCATACAGCGCAGGCAGAATGTTGAAAAAAAAAAGAAATTAATATTTTTGTTTACTTTAAATAAAATTATATTGTAACAGAAGAACAGACAAGATAATCAAATTGTTTGCGTTACATAGAACAAACAAAAATTAACTAAACTTACACAGGTAGGTACTTATCAAGGATTCTCCAATAGAAAGCCGTTGTACAGTCTTTACACTATCCTAGTAAAACTTACGTTTTTACCATAACCGTATTTTATCAACTAACAATCACTTAGTAATAAGTTTCTTGTTCGACCCACTTTGAAATATTTCTTCTGATAAGAAAACGCCTCGCTTCATCACCTATAATCATCAAAACCGCAAAGGGTAGAGCTGCAAATAAATCGTACCAACTTAGAGGTTCAGTGGAACACACTTCGTTAAAAAACGGTGCGTAAGTCACAATGAGAGCTAAACCTAAATTAACTACAATACTAGCATTCAAAACGTAATTCTTCATGCCTTTATTCAGAAGCGATACCCGCCTTGTTTTACAAATAATCACATCCGATACTTGAGTAACACAAATAGCAAAGAAGTAAGCCGTCTGCGCCTTTCTTTCAATTCGTTTTCTATCTTCGAACAACCATGGACGACCGACCGTGTCCCTAACTGTGGAGTTAGTCCTCTCCCATTCACTGCGAGTGAATATGAGGGTAGAAGGAAAGAAACCGTCCTGAGCAAAAATAATGAAATAAGAGAATATGCCAGCAAAGAACTGAATAAGCCCAACTTGGAAGTAAGCCATAAAGAGAAGCACCCTGTCTACGAGATGGTCAGAAAGTTTGCGTGGCGGGATTGCCATAATGTCTTGCTCAGAATCCTCGTATGCCAAACTCATCGCCGGCAACAAGTCAGTTCCAACATTCACTACGATAATCAACATCAGGGTTAACGGTAACGGCATTCCAACCAAAGCGTACAATACGAAGGGTAACATTTCTGGTGTATTTGAAGTTAAAGTGTACGCAATAGTCTTTTTTAAGTTATCAAAAATTTTCCGTCCTTCTTGTACTCCCAATACGATCGATGAAAAATTGTCATCTAATAGAATCATGTCTGCTGCTTGTTTAGAAACTTCTGTTCCAGTGATCCCCATCGCTATTCCAATATCAGCTTTCTTCAATGCTGGAGAATCATTAACACCGTCTCCTGTAACAGCGACGACATACTTCAGCGCTTGATAACATTCGACAATGAATAACTTTTGCTGGGGGCTAGTTCTAGCAAACGTCAGCTCTGTATATTTATTTTGAACAGTCTTTAAATCATGGACGGACATTTTGCGTAGCTCTTCTCCTGTAACCACGGCAGCTTTGAATTGTTTTTTGATATGACTCGGCACGTCAGCCAGCTCGATGTGGTGTTCAAACGCATAGTCATAAGCCGTTGGCTGCGTGATCGTACCACATTTACGGGATATGGCCAGCGCTGTCACCGGGTGATCTCCCGTCACCATCACAACTTTGATTCCCGCCTGGCGACACAAAGCTATAGATTTCTCAATACCCTCTCTGGGTGGATCGATCATGGAAACAGCACCGAGAAAAGCCAAATCTTCAATAGGAAAATTTTTGGCCTGAGGATCAAACTTGTAGCCTAAGGGATACGATTCCAGCTCCAATTTGAGGTCACAATATCCAATAACACGCTCTCCCATATTTGCAAGCTTGATAAAATAATCTTTCAACTCTTTTTTTATTTGTGGAGTCAAGGCTTGTTCACCTTCATCTGTGTGCACCGTTGAGCAATATTCTAAAACTATTTCAGGAGCTCCTTTCATTATAAGATAATAGCTTTGAGATACTAGCATCCGGTGAATTGTAACTTGATATTTGTACGCAGAACTAAAGGGTATCTCTGCTTCTTTTGGATTATCATTTTGAACTTGTAAGGCGGAACGATACAGCTCCATATATCGCAAAATAGCAGATTCAGATGCATCTCCTAAAATTTTCCGTTGATCTATCGGCAAATTGAGAGTCTTGTAGTCAAAAACTGCTTTCAAATTCAGTGAAGCGGCTAGACAAAGGTCAGCATACGTCGGTTTAGCGACGTCACTATGATCATTTTTGTCATAAATTTTGAAATTACAGAATAAATGAGAAACCGACATACGGTTTTCGGTCAAAGTTCCAGTTTTATCAGAGCATATGCACGAAGTTGACCCTAGGGTTTCGACAGCTTGCAATGTTTTTGCGAGACAGTTCTTCTTCTTCAGCTGTTTAGCTGAAAGCGTCATACAAACCGTCAAAGTCACTATCAAACCTTCGGGAACGTTAGCTAAAATTATTCCCAACATGTATGTCAGAGCGGATAGCCAGCTGCCCTGAGTAAAATACACCATTAGGAAAAATGCAATACCCATAACAAAAGCCACGCCACAAATCAATTTAATGAAATGTGTAATTTCTTTGGCAATTGGAGTCTGTTCCTTTTCCAACCCAGTTACCAAGCCAGCAATTTTTCCGATTTGTGTCATCTCTCCGATCGCTATGACGACTCCTCTGGCGGTACCTTCAGTTATCGGACAGCCGAAATACGCCATATTCTTAGATTCTAGCGGATTAGTATGAGTGCACTCAGGCCGGTGGCGTATCGGTTCAGACTCTCCGGTCAAGGATGCCATATCAGTTTTAAAATTCGAGCATGTGAGGATTCGAACATCGGCCGGGACGATTTCTCCACCGGTCATTTCCACTATATCGCCTATTGTCAACTCATTACTTGGTATTGGTTTTTTTATCCCATCTCGGATGACCATGGAATTAGGCGGAACCATTTTCTCGAAGCCACTCATGACGGCAATGTTCTTTGCTTCTATGATAAATCCAAATATACCAGTGCCCACAATGGTTACTGTTATAACTATTCCCAAGTATAGATATTCTTTAGTGGAATGTCCACTATCTCCAATATCAACATAGGTAGTGAAGAAATATGCGCCAAAATTGAGGAATGCGCCGACCCAGAGGAGGCACTGGAACCAGCCGAAGAAATTGTGCCGGAAGACTTTCAAGTAGCTGGTTCCTTTTAATTCCTTGAGTTGGTTCGGGCCGTGCATATCGTAGAGTTCTTGGGCTATGTCTTCAGTGAGTCCAGTGGTGCAGTTAGTGCGGTAGACGACCTCGAGCTGGGCGGGCGTGAGGAAGTGATCTCCGGTGTGGGTTTCCTCTTTGAGCACGTTCAACTCGGAGCTGAGATCTGTTTGTGCTAGCATGCTGCCGCGCCGGCCCAGTGAAGACACGCTAGAGCGCTTATGCGTGTTGTGGGGCATCTTGGAGTTCACTCACTATCACAGAAGAATACTTAGTATTTACTGATCACTAACTGGAACATTTCCGATTGATAAATCCAGAGTACATTATAACATAGTGATGTATTTCCAATGCAGTTCAACGTTCCAAGTAGAAAATAATAAGAATTGAAAGAAGTATTGATAAATCTATTGCATCAATTATTTTGAATTAGTGTTGTTGCGATAGTGATTGTCTATCGATAGTAACGTAATACTTTCGTCTATCGTAGTGGCCTTGAAAATCAGTTGTACTATCGATAGACACGATAGTGCTAGCGATAGTATTGATTGTTGAACACACATATTATGGACAGTACTAGTAATATTTTTACTAAAAATACTATCGATAGCATTATTGGTATTGGTAGTATCATTGTTCGATACTATTAATAGTATCGCCAATATTCAAAACTATTGCATGATTTTTACCATCGATAACTCTATAGTATTGCTGAACTTCGATATTTATCGATATCGGTTCAGTTTATTCAGTTCCACTAACTATCGATACTTCGATAGTGTAACTGAATTTTGACTTTGACTATCGATAGCGAAACTATCGCCTATCGCAACAACGCTATTTTGCATTTCGCAATGGCACTTCGTTAAGAAATGACAGATCAGAAAAGAAAATTGATCACCGAGGTTCTCAAAGAAGTTCCAGGACTTAGCACATCATAATATATATTCTTCTATCCTTTGATTATTTCTAAATAGTCAAAGCTTCTATCCATAATAATAAATCCTTAGAGAATAGAAATAGAATAAATGAGACTGCCTGATTCTGAATCACATTTAAGTTTTGTACAATACTAATAAATCGATGTAAAATTGTCCAGGAACGCAATTGATATAAGTACACCACTTTTTTGTCTGGAATTAATATTATATAAAGGTTTGGTCATAATTAAAATTCTGTAATTAGCACTAAAGTACTTTTATTATAAAAAATATTTGATAGACTAAAGACATATAATATCATAGATTTACAACAGACGGCTTATACAATTTATTATTACATTATTTACTGTTAGTTACAATTTATTTTCACTTAGCGAGTGTTTTAAGATTCTTCTTGCATAAAGTGCAAAGTCAATTTGTGTTCTAAAGGAGAGCTGAGATCTGAAATACTAAAACAAAGCTAAGTGATCTGTTTCACCGGACAACGGACCGTTTTTTTCACCGGATTTGCATTTGATTTGGTGTATAGCAGTGTATGAACGTGTGTTGACGCACCGGACATCCATCCGGCGAGCAATTTTCGCCGGATGCACGTCGGCGCGACGGATACCAGTCCGGCGTTCAAAATATCGGTCATCCACGTAAAACTGTGTAAAACGTTGCTCAACTTTGGTGATCGCCAATAAACACCTAGTCAAAATACGTGCAAACTACTCTATGAGGACTACTAATAAAATGGTTTATTACCAATACAATAGTCAAATTAAGATCTGTGAGGTTTATGATTAGAGAGCAACTGCAGACGGCAGCTGTCTGTGGGATGCTTTACGAGTACAGTTATTCACAAAATTAAATATGAGCATTGTCCCATCTTAAAATCTAGTAAACTTTACAACATTTACCATTTTGAAGGCTCCTTTACACACAGGCGGTACGAGCGGTATAGCAGACGCCCGTGCATCTGTATTGTACTGGTTATATAAGATGGGCTCACACAGGTCCGGTCGCGGTACTGCCGTACCGCCCTTTACCGCTCGTACCGCTCGTACCGCTCTACCGCTCGTACCGCCTGTGTTTGATGGAGCCTTCATACAGAAAAGACAACGATCTTTGGTAACTTTGTACTTATTACTTAATATTGCATAATCTCAATTATTATACCGACTGTACAACACATTAACATTACATACAAACCTAAATAGCCGAACTAGAGCGAATATACTGAGTCTCTTTAAATTTTAATACAGTAAACTGGAAAAATAGGTTAAATTGCAGCCTCTCGTAATAATTGGATTGAAATAAAAGAGATGAATGGTATGGCAGATGTGAAGTTGGCCACAGACTGCGCGAAGCTCAATCCACGCACAGCTTTATGTGACCTTCAGTCAGGATTATATATTGCGCAGCTTGTAGCTAACTTCAAATCCGCCGACTTGTATGATTCGGCCTATAGTGCGAGTTATAATTGTACTATAGTCTGTTCCATTAGCGCTGAGAACGCACACGCTAGAGTACTTCGAGTCGGAATTGGCCCAAGCGGTACAACTCTGGTCAAAATATGTTTGCAACCCCTGCTCCTCTACCAAGAAACGTGGCAACTGCGTCATCGACACGAAAGCGATACATATTGAATATAAAACGATACTTTTGTTTTCATTTCGCCAAGACATAATACTTTCGAAGGTTCTCAGCGCTAATAAAACAGACTATATCTACAAGGATTGCATGGAACGACCACTAGGCCGAAAAAAGCTCTGTGTTATTTTTTTTACTGCGAAGACTTAGAAACTTCGAATCTTGTATCAAAACTAATTACCAAACGCAGGTGACAGATCTATAAAATAGCATTTTTATAGAAATCAGGTAGTATATTAAAAAAAAAGAAATAGGCGAAAATGAGAAGAAACGTAAAGGGGCGAAATAAGTTAATGGTAATGAAAAAAAATATATAAAATTAACTTCTTGCAGCTTATCTTATTATATGTCATCGTTGCGATTAACCCTTTATACAATGCTAAAATAATAATAAAAAATACTATTTACGTATGATACAACTAACTACAATACAAGGAATGGTTACAAAGGAATGGTACATTTTTAGATTCAAGCTTAATTCATTTAACAATTAAATATCTAAGTCCTAAGATTCCCTAACTAGTAATAAATATCTAACAATTTACATTTGAGAAAATTTGATTTCCAATATCTTATTTTGTGATTCCATAATACAGTTACTTAACCGATAATACATACATAATAAATTATTTACCTATTTATTGTACAGATTGCGAACACAGTGATGAAAACAAATAAAAGTATGTGCTAAAGTGCATGTTTGCCAAAATGGGCGAAATTTAATTATTATAATATGACGGTAAAATTATACAATGGATCTCGATTTATTCTTATTAGAATTTCGTTCCTCACTTTGTTTCCTCAAATCATCTAATGCTAAGGACTGATATTTTTTTTTTTTATTTGTGAATATTTCACTTTTATAAACAACCAATTAGTGATAGGCATAGTAACTAAAAAAATATAATTAGTCCGTCAGATAGATATAAAAAAATATTAGACACGGATTTGACTGCCTCGGTGGCTCAGTGGTTAGTGACCCTGACTCCTGGGTCAAAGAGGCAAGGGTTCAATTCGCACCCAGGGCAAATATTTATGTGATGAACATAGGTGTTTGCTCTGTGTCTGGTTGTTAAATTTAGGTATCATCTATATAAGTAGGTATGTAATTAAAATATTTATCTGTAGTATATCAGCCTCAGGCAGCCATATCACAAGCTGTGCTTAGTTTGGGCATAGATGAACTAGTATAGAAGTTTAACTGTGGTATGGGGTACAGTACAGAGATCGTGTGTAGAATGTCCCCTAATATTTATTATTTTTTTCTGTTGTCAATTAAACAAAAATTGACGAAGTTATAGCCCGTTAATGTACGACGTGACGTCACGAGTGCATTACAAAATGTAGACTACGTCGCACTAATAACGTCACGCGCCCCCACTACCAAGCGTTGACAAGGTTTATCTTTGTCATTTATTGTTTGATTGGCGAAAGAAAAAAATGTGTCCAATATTTTTTAATAATCTAAGTAAAGCATTATAATAATTATTTTTATTACCCAGTGACTTGAGTATTTTTCATTTGTGTAAATAGAACCTTCCAACCTACCTCCTCCTTCCAATTACGGTTATAATATACTTTACACAGGGTTATCCAGAAATGGTGTACTTAGCTAAAGGAGATAATTCAGGCAATCATTATGACTGATCAACATATAGACATGATCGACTGGTAATATGGGGCCAACCTGGAATTCGACAAGAAAAATTGATTTGTTTGCGTTTATTTTAAAATTAAGCTGTTTCATACATTTTGTCGATTCAGCGTTCTAAATTTGTATAGAACAGCTGATTTTATTTTCTCCAATTCCGGTTTGTTCATAATGATGGCCTGACGTGTGGACGCCGATGCGATTACTTCAATAGCATCCTTACTAAATATTTTACTCAGAAATAGCAAAACAATGCCTAGACTGTATTTTCAGCAAAGTAAACTAATAGTTCCGTTATCGCTGGCCAGTAGTAGCAACCTATTAAGGGGTAACACAGCCATGCAAGTGAGCACGCCCTTAAACGAGTCGGATCGTAGTTTGGTGCTTGAGAAAGAGGCGTCGGGTCCGAGGGACGTGTGGACGCCGATGCGGTTGTTGGTGGTGCCTGTAATGAGCTCCTTGTTGTACACTGATAGGCAGTGGACGGGTTCGGTCGTGCCCCTAGAAGAAAAAATCAAATTTAAAATAAGACTTACTACCTCTTAGTAAGATTCGTTGTATTGAATATGCAACTAACATACACTAATAGGACGTTTATAAATAATCATATATTTTGACTGCCGTTAAGGAAGCATTTGTTTATAAACAAATGCTTCCTTAACGGCAGTCAAATTTTCATCTGATCTAAGTGTTGCGAATCCAATTTTGGACTTTGATATAGAGCATGGACGTTTTATAAGTGTATTGTCTTATAACGTAAGACCCGACCTTTTATGCCACTAAATTTCATCACAAACAAGCGTCAGCCACGAATGATGCCACCGTTTTTTATACATTTCGCAGATCCCCAACGAGTTAGAACGTTATCTGGGGACACTGATTTTATACATCAGTCACCAATGTTTTATTTTTCTACTAGCGTGAGGACTTGTGCCTGCAGCGATGCTCGTTTGCTATTAGTCTAAGGCAGAAAGAATGTACTCGAACTTTCAGTTGAGATTACACCGATCGTCATGGAATAAATGACAAAACTTGACGTCGCGTCAGTAATTTTTCCAGGCCCCTGCAAAAGATTTTTCATACAACAAACCATGTTATATTTTTTTCTTATGTTTTTGTATATAGGTCTACATTTGGCCACCAACTCGCCTGATGGAAAGTGAAGTTGTAGCCGAAGATGGAGTATGTAGACGTAGAGACTTCAAGTCAAGAGTGAATAAGGTGTCTACCTATTCACTCTTGACTTGAAGATATCCAAATTGCAATTGCCAGTAAATAATGACGGAGGCAGAGCATTCCAATCCCTGGCGGTTCACATTATGAAGGAAGAAGCGAGCCGCTTAGTACGAGCAGGTGGTATGTCGACTACGTAGGGATGGTATTTATGCGACTTCCGGCTTGTTTCGTTGTAAAAAGGAGATGAAGGAATCAGGTAGCTAGACTTACTTCATATGCGCTATAAGCTCTCCGTCGTCGGCCTTCCAGAGCGCAGTGACTTGGTCCAGCCCCGAGCTCACCAGCCGCCGCTCGTCCACCGCCGCCAGCCGCAGCACCTAGCGAATATTACATTTATTTATTACACATACAGAGTAGATCACAGATAATACTGCCTCAGTCCCCGTCCTCAGTTCCACCACGGCGATATGTCGAGTCCGCACGCGGCCCACTCTCCCCCGAGCACACGCTGACTATACCTAACTCTCCATCGTGCGCCTTCCGCGCAGCTCTCGGCAGCCCCGTCCTCAGTTCCACCACGGCGATATGTCCCGAGGCGAATCCGCACGCAGCCCACTCTCCCCCGAGCACACGCTGACTATACCTACCTCTCCATCGTGCGCCTTCCGCGCAGCTCTCGGCAGCCCCGTCCTCAGTTCCACCACGGCGATATGTCCCGAGGCGAATCCGCACGCAGCCCACTCTCCCCCGAGCACACGCTGACTATACCTACCTCTCCATCGTGCGCCTTCCACGCAGCTCTCGGAAGCCCCGTCCTCAGTTCCACCACGGCGATATGTCCCGAGGCGAATCCGCACGCAGCCCACTCTCCCCCGAGCACACGCTGACTATACCTACCTCTCCATCGTGCGCCTTCCGCGCAGCTCTCGGCAGCCCCGTCCTCAGTTCCACCACGGCGATATGTCCCGAGGCGAATCCGCACGCAGCCCACTCTCCCCCGAGCACACGCTGACTATACCTACCTCTCCATCGTGCGCCTTCCGCGCAGCTCTCGGCAGCCCCGTCCTCAGTTCCACCACGGCGATATGTCCCGAGGCGAATCCGCACGCAGCCCACTCTCCCCCGAGCACACGCTGACTATACCTACCTCTCCATCGTGCGCCTTCTACACAGCTCTCGGCAGCCCCGTCCTCAGTTCCACCACGGCGATATGTCCCGAGGCGAGTCCGCACGCGGCCCACGCTCCCCCGAGCACACGCTGACTATACCTACCTCTCCATCGTGCGCCTTCTACACAGCTCTCGGCAGCCCCGTCCTCAGTTCCACCACGGCGATATGTCCCGAGGCGAGTCCGTACGCGGCCCACTCTCCCCCGAGCACACGCTGACTATACCTACCTCTCCATCGTGCGCCTTCCACGCAGGACTCGGCAGCCCCGTCCTCAGTTCCACCACGGCGATATGTCCCGAGGCGAGTCCGCACGCGGCCCACTCTCCCCCGAGCACACGCTGACTATACCTACCTCTCCATCGTGCGCCTTCTACACAGCTCTCGGCAGCCCCGTCCTCAGTTCCACCACGGCGATATGTCCCGAGGCGAGTCCGTACGCGGCCCACTCTCCCCCGAGCACACGCTGACTATACCTACCTCTCCATCGTGCGCCTTCCACGCAGGTCTCGGCAGCCCCGTCCTCAGTTCCACCACGGCGATATGTCCCGAGGCGAGTCCGCACGCGGCCCACTCTCCCCCGAGCACACGCTGACTATACCTACCTCTCCATCGTGCGCCTTCCACGCAGCTCTCGGCAGCCCCGTCCTCAGTTCCACCACGGCGATATGTCCCGAGGCGAGTCCGCACGCGGCCCACTCTCCCCCGAGCACACGCTGACTATACCTACCTCTCCATCGTGCGCCTTCCACGCAGCTCTCGGCAGCCCCGTCCTCAGTTCCACCACGGCGATATGTCCCGAGGCGAGTCCGCACGCGGCCCACTCTCCCCCGAGCACACGCTGACTATACCTACCTCTCCATCGTGCGCCTTCCACGCAGCTCTCGGCAGCCCCGTCCTCAGTTCCACCACGGCGATATGTCCCGAGGCGAGTCCGCACGCGGCCCACTCTCCCCCGAGCACACGCTGACTATACCTACCTCTCCATCGTGCGCCTTCCACGCAGCTCTCGGCAGCCCCGTCCTCAGTTCCACCACGGCGATATGTCCTGAGGCGAGTCCGCACGCGGCCCACGCTCCCCCCGAGCACACACACATACAGCGGACGAACGTACTCGCTGACATCGGCACCTGTACGAAAATCAGGGTTGAATAAAAAATAAAAATCTCACGGCAAAACCTTTTTTAATTCAAAACTTAAAAGCGTGGTTCTGCAGGGTAAAGCAATTTTCACGTTTCGCAGACTTCGGCTAGTTTTTTAACCTTCCGTACTGTACGACGTAACATCTACTTTCTTTTTGACGTCACACGTCCTTCAATTTCAAATCACATCTTATAATTATATTTCTGATATACGAGAACCAGGTCAGAAAAACGGACCGCAACAAAAAGTCTATTTCACTTCTCATAATAGGTATCTACAAAAGTATTAATCTTAAAATCATGAATCTAGTGTAATTATTAGGGGTCAGAATAGGTAATTCACTTCCAGAAAAAAAACACGGATTTAATCGAAAGCTTGACAAGCTTTGTGATAAATATTTACCTTGAGTTCGTACATAGAATGCGGCGCGCGCGCATCGATGATCTTGAGCGCGTCGCCGGTGGCTGCCAAAATGGCTGCTGAGCCATCGCCCAGCGCGCGCACGATGCTCACTGGCGCTTTCACGTGGTCTAGCTATAATTATAATAAAAATATACTTACTTTTTTACACGCATATTATATATTACGTAAGATGAAAGAGCACTTATACTTATACCCGTGATGTAAGATAAGACACAACGTAACATTTTGACAAAAGATTTTAGAGAAAGATTTAGAAAATAAAGTAAGTAAAGCCTGCAACGCATGTGGCTCAAAGGTTTACGTGCGCGTTCACTTTTAAAGAGAAAAAACTAGCTTTGGAGAAGTCACACCAGCATTATTTCACACATAAAAATTAAACACTAAAAAAGGCTAATATTACATCTTTCATAGTACTAAAATCGCAACAATAAACCAATCCACCAAACGACAAAGAACATAAATCCCTTTCAAGATTTTGACTTTACAAATATTTTTTTACAAGTGTACAAAATCCGGACTCAGTAATAAAGTGTAGATTATGGCAGAACAAAGTGGTATAAATTTAACTTATATCACAGAAGAAATAATAGCAAACTCAACTTACCTGTGACACGACACACTCCATGAAAGGGTCCCAAATATGGACCACTGAATCGGTTGAGACGGCAAGACGTAGCGACTCTAGGAAGGAGAGGGACAGCACGCCTTTTTTATGACCGGTATACGTCCAGTTGCACTGAGTAGTTGCATTGCCGTCACCCTAAAATACATAATTGACTCGTTGATTTTTCTATTTTATATAAGTGTCTTTAGATACATATAGCCCGGGAGGTAAGCGCAAAATATGCAAGTATGTTTCAAAAGTTGTTTTTTTTTTTATTACATTACCAAGGTGGTGTAAAACAATACCCCGGAATCAGTCAGCTGGGTAAAATATGTAAAAAAATATATTATCAATCTTAAAAAAACAGTCAGCACAGTTCTGTAACAGCGGCTGTCAGTCAGCCATTACAGATGTGCGTTGCCATTTGGCTGCGCGCAAATGTAATATCCGCAAAAGATTTATTACTATTACCTTATGCATTATACCATATTACCTTACACAATTTTTAATGTGTAGAGACTTTTTTTACTGACTTAAAGTTGCGCCCGCGCCAAACGCTAGGAAACTCAGCTACATAGTATTTATGTTGTATACCACCAATGTGACGTTATACCAAAAATTCACCTTTTACAAAGTACTTACATATTTATTTTGCGCTTACCCGGGCTTAGCTTGCAATGGATGTACCTATGTACATATGTATGTAAGTTAGGGTGGAACTTCCTGGTTTCCGATTGAGCTGAAAGAAGATATTGCAAAAAGGGGTCTGACTAGGTACAGTAGCTCAAAAAATCCGATAAACTATGATAAATAAATGCGCCGAGTAAAACAACCGCATTAAATGCTTAATTTATGAGTACTTTCACATTTTCCAATTTGGTTTTTGTTCAGTCATTGAATTACTGCCATTTTGGTCACATGTAACCTTTTTGATATAACCTACATAGAATTAATAGCCTAGATGTAAAAAATGAACTGAAGAGTTTAGTTTTGTTAGCAAAACTTTTCAGACGTTAATGGTACATCAAATTGACACGTTTATAGAAACTTTATACTTCGATTAAGACTTTATACGTTTCTTTTGTTTCATTTTAGCGTCTTTCATCGTTCTCGGCGTTTCGCCCCGCGGGCTGAACCGCTTGCGGGGCAAAACGCCGCAATACTCGTTTTTTTCAGATCCAATAAATAAATAATAATAATTTACTTGTACCTTGTACCCAATAATATTATAATACTGAATAAAATATTTTGGCTACGAAGCGTCTAAATCGTGTATTAGGTAACAATCAAAAATCATCCATCGAATTGCGATGAAACGAGTTCTTTTCGTTGAAATAAGAATCCAGGATAATATAGAAATCAGTTTTAAACAGGCATTTAGCCTATTTTTATTATTTGTGACATTTTATATTTATGTTTCAAGACGAGTATGGCCGCTTGGTTTTTGGCGGGAACGCGGAAAAATCATGTCGCCGCTTTTTATTATTTTGTGAAACATGTTTCTATCAGTGATAATTAGTTTGCCAATGCTTTACTGAGATCTAACTTGACCGCGACTTTTTTGGACTATGACGTGACTTAGACTGTAACTATTTTGATAAAATACCAAAAAAGGTTCAATACTTACTTATACTTAACACTAGCAAATGCATAAACCATGCGACACCGAAAATATAAAAGAAGAAGCTTATTTTCAAACAATGTCAATGTAATTTTCAATCCGGATACAAAAAAGTACTTTTAATGGACACTGTTATTGTAAAAAATAACGGGAAAATCATTTTTCGGAAGAAACAAAGCAAATTTTGATATACTGTACCCTTTGGTGGCCCAATTTCTATATATTTTTGCAATATCTCCTTTTGCACGCATGTGTATATATCGCGTGACAATGTAATAATATGGTACCTACCATGGAGCTGATCTAATGATGGATTTGGAAGGCGGCCATAGGAACTCCTGTACTAGACAAGATAAACCCGTCATGTTTGGGCTCGTTTTACTGGTCTTGGCTAGAACTCTGCTGGTACATGATATTCAGGATCTCAAAACTTTGTATTTTTAAAAAGTTTTATTTTTATAATAATGTATTAGTGTTATGGAAAGTTTCTTTACCTGATTCCTAAGTGACCATAGCTTGACCGTCTTGTCCTTAGAGCCGCTCATGAAGCTGCTCTCATTGTCCAAGCAGTGTAAGGATTTCACAGAATGAGTATGTCCCGCGAAGGTTTGCAGTTTGATCTGTTTCAGGTTGAAGCGGGAGTCTTTATCCGGCCGCCCGATCTCGTGCTCCCAGTATATGAGCCAGTCGCCGCGTAAATGACTGGAAAACATGTTTTTATTTTCATAACCGCGTTGTGCAATCATAAAGTCAGGGGTTTAAATAAAAAATAAATATCAGGGGACATCTTACATTCGGACTCTGACCACTAGCCAAGCAACGCTTGTGATATTGCTGCCGGAGACTGACTTACTACATATACATTTTTTAAATACATATACAGGTTTATTGGTAATCAATTAGCATCCTTTTAGGAGCTTATTCTTTACATCAAAACTAATAACTTTTGTTCTGCGACTTTTGTCAAATATCAAAAAAGGGCTTATTCTGTAATAAGCTCCTAACTAAAATGATGCTAATTGATTACCAATAACAATAACCCTGTATCGATACTAATATCCAGACACAGAGCAAACCTAAACAAAGGTTGCCCTGGGTGGGAATCGAACCCACTCTTTGGTACAGTAGCTAGGGTAACTAACCACTGAGCCACGAGGCAGTCGAAATCCCGATCTCTTACCAATGAATTATTTATCATTCCATGGAACTAAGTCTGGAATTTGACACCACTGGCTTTTCGGTGAAAGGAAAGCATCGTGAGGAAAACTGCATCCGTAGAATAAATTCGATGGCGTAAGCGAATCCACCAACCCGCACTGAGCCAGCGTAGTGAATACAACCCGATCATGCTTCGTGGGTAGTTCTGCAGTAGACTTAAAAAGGCTGGTACGGTACAGTTACTCACCGATTGCTCTTGACTCCATTGTCCATCTTACAAGCAACAACATCGAAACCGAACTGGCAGTTGGTTTCGCACACGTCACTGGCCACATCTATCCTGTTCCCGACCAGAGTGACGTTGGAGCCGAAACTGTTGGAGTTAGTGATGTGGTCGCTGATGATGTCGTGCTTCGTGGGCGTTACATCGCGTCGGTTCAGCGGCTCGTCGCTCAGTGACGCTTGGAAACGCTTGTCGCGGCTTATCTGAAGTGGAGAGCTAGAAGAAATACAAAGATTATCCTTTACACGACGGATATCATTATATTGGACTGTACTAATTTACTTATGTAACTCAATAGAACCATGCAAAGAAATGAGTTGTTCAAATTGTTGTTGTCATAGGGGAATCTGCCGTGAAAAGTGGCTAGCACTATAGGCTACTTTAGCACTTACAGTGCAGGGATACTCTATAATTGGAATTAAAACGACTGGACATATAGGTAAGTGGCCCGGAAGAGTGGGAGCAAAAGTAGAAAATCTGTGCTTGTTCGAGCGGGAGGGCATAGCGTGCGAAACTCTGCGAACGTTTTAATTTATTCTGTCGCGTCGAATTGGGCTCCAGCTAGTCCAGCATGCGATCACAAAAAGAACTCTTTTCGACGCGTGAAAAAGAGACGGATATACACTTTACCACAACAATATGCCCGATTACAGAGGAGCCAGCGTAAATTTGCCCGATTACAGAGGAGCCAGCGTAAATTTGCCCGATTACAGAGGAGCCAGCGTAAATTTGCCCGATTACAGAGGAGCCAGGGTAAATTTGCCCGATTACACAGGAGCCAGCGTAAATTTGCCCGATTACAGAGGAGCCAGCGTAAATTTGCCCGATTACAGAGGAGCCAGCGTAAATTTGCCCGATTACAGAGGAACCAGCGTAAATTTGCCCGATTACAGAGGAGCCAGCGTAAATTTGCCCGATTACAGAGGAACCAGCGTAAATTTGCCCGATTACAGAGGACCCAGCGTAAATTTGCCCGATTACAGAAGAGCCAGCGTAAATTTGCCCGATTACAGAGGAGCCAGCGTAAATTTGCCCGATTACAGAGGAACCAGCGTAAATTTGCCCGATTACAGAGGAGCCAGCGTAAATTTGCCCGATTACAGAGGAGCCAGCGTAAATTTGCCCGATTACAGAGGAACCAGCGTAAATTTGCCCGATTACAGAGGAGCCAGCGTAAATTTGCCCGATTACAGAGGAACCAGCGTAAATTTGCCCGATTACAGAGGAGCCAGCGTAAATTTGCCCGATTACAGAGGAGCCAGCGTAAATTTAATAGTAAAAAGCGTTCTCTCTATCGAATGCCTAAAGTGAAAAAGAATGCTATAGCTATTATAATTATGATGGCGCCTCTGTATTCGGGCTTACTGTCTCGTTCTGACATGTCGAAAGAAATATCCTATCACGGCAGGTATTTTACCGAGATGATTTTCTATTAGTAGGTCTCTATATGAACATGTGGTGGAAAAAGTCATTTCGCTAAAATACCTGTAAGAGTAAAGCTTAAGTTTTAGTATTTAGTATTAGTTTTTATTTTAAGTAGGTTAATTTGAATAGTTATAGTTTTTAGAATTAAGTTTTGATGTTTTATAAGTTTTGTTTAGAATATAAAGTTACTACATAGAGTAAAGCTTGAAACTGCGATAGGCGCAGCGTTTCCATACAACAAGGTCAGATATAGATAAAGATATACAGGATAGATTTAAAAAAAAATTAAACACTTACCGCCTTACCACAAAAGTCCTTAACACGCTTTAAACACTGTTTAACTGTTTCATTTGTACTGTTAAACATTGTCTAAAGCGTTCGTAAATCTTTTGTGGTAAGGCGGTTATTTTTTCTGATGTCAATTAAACAAAAATTTAGAAAAATATAGCCCGTTAAAGTTCCGCGTGACGTCAAGAGTGCAATACAAATATACTGACTGCGTCGCACAAGTGACGTCACGAGCCCCCACTCTCAAACTTCGACAAGATCTCTCTTTGTCATTTTATTGTTTGATTGACAAAAAAAAATACGTGTCCGATATCTATACCAATATTATAAAGAGGAAAGATAATAAATATAATAATAAATATTTTTGGGACATCTTACACACGGCCTCTGACCCCAAACTAAGCAAAGCTTGTGATATGGCTGCCTGAGACTGATATACTACATATACTTATTTTTAAATACATACTTATATAGATAGTAATTAAATAACACCCAGACACAGAGCAAACATTTATGTTCATCACATAAATATTTGCCCTGGTGGGGATCGAACCCACGCCTCTTTGATCCAGAAGTTAGGGTCACTAACCACTGAGCCACCGAGGCAGTCATCGAGATCGTTGTTTGTTGGCACCGAATAGGCTCCGAAACTACTGAACCGATTTGAATAATTCTTTCACTGTTGGAAAGCTACGCTATCCCCGGTGAACGTAGGCTATATTTAAAAAAAAAATAGGGATCCTTATTTTGTCTTTTTTAGCCAAGCGTACCCAGACGAAGCCGGGACGGGCAGCTAGTTTTTAACGGACTAATTATAATAATGATTTTTTTACTCAGTCATTATGCCTATTAGAGTCTAAGGGGTTATGTTGCTTACCTAATAGCATGATTTTGCTCATACTTCCGACATAAAGCACGAATCGTGTCCGTGTTTTTGAGACTTCTCTCCATGGCGTCGACCCCGACTAGCCTCACGAAAGTCGTATATGTTTGGTACGCCAGCTCTTCGTCGAATACCATTAGTAGTTCTTCTTGCGCCTATAAAAAAGAAATAAGTGAATTTGTAAACAAAGGCGACAAAGGGCATAAATCGGCCATTTTAATATGAAATGTTGAGTAAAACATTTGTTTGTCTCGCTCGCACGTGTAAGGCTTTGATACCGATGCACTAATGTCTTATTCTGAGTTGCACTTGGTTTAAATTCATCGTGCTACAATGCCCCTTTTTTAAGGTACACTTTCGCAACCGACAGTACGCAGCAACAGACTGTAGTGTCGCCGCGACACTGTATATATTTATGAAATACATAAAAACCGTAGTATAGTATTTAGGCCGCGCCACACAAGCTAGCGGATGTGAAGTTAACTACAAGCTGCGCAATAGACAATCAACGTGCGGCTTTAAGAGAGCTTCAGTCAGGATTGGATATTGCGCAGCTTATAGGTAACTCCACATCCGCCAAATTGTGTGGCGCGACCTATATATGAGTGGTTTGTATAATTTTGCGTAGCTAGTCATACGTAGTTAGCCTTATTAATGATAATGATGACGCAGTAAGCTGAGTAATCACAGTATTATCCGGGCAGATTTCTCAAACGTTGTTCGGAGAAAATGATCGTGCCCTACGAATTCTGACTTGTTTATCAGCCCTACCCAATGCTTTTAACACGTTTTTATTTACAAATAGTAAAACACTAACTCAAAATCTATTTAAAATTACATTATAAATCACTGTTATATTTAAATTAGTCCAAATATAAGAATAAAAAGAAATAAAAACACGGCAATTTTCTAGTGTTCCTCTCTAGAACGCGATATTTCAAATGAAAAATTATATTGTTTTCCTACTCTTTGGTACAAATACGATTGATTATTAGAAATATCGTATATCCAAGATGTGAAATTCGACCCAATCACGAGGTGATAAAGCCGAAATATTAAGTAAATTATAATTTTCTGCCGTCTTTAAAATTTGTTCGTGCGGAAATTCCGCAATACGTCACGACATGATTGACCAAGTTCTATTAAAAATCTACTATAATTAGGAATTATTTTTACAAACGGCAACACTTGGATCCTGTTGAATACCGCCATATTTGGTTTTCACATCGAATGAGCTAGCAATCGGTCCGAAAAAGTTGCTCCATTCACGCATCGTAAATGTTTGTTCCACTACGAACAGGTATTTTTGAGGGTAATATAGCTATTTGACGTTAAGTTTTTGTAGTTATATGTAGAAAATTATTTGTGTTTGTAATTATTAGTAATAGTTTGTTCAAAATTTGCATTTTTATAAGGGTAACTTTAATTTGATTCCCGATCGGCAGACGTACGTCACATCCATTACGTAACGTGTTGTATAAAGGATCGCAATATGTGACGTAATTGAATTCATGGGCAGTGTGTACAATACTGATATTTTGCTTGTTTCATGAATATAGAACCTATATACCATCTATATCTAGATTATAAGGGTATTTTGTTGATCTAGGTAGTCAAAAACAGTTACGCTAAATGTTATTGAAGCAAACTACTTGCTACGTACCAAACCAACCCGCACTAGGCCAGAGTTGTGGAATGGTTCAATGTATAGATAGTAAATTTTGGCTGTGCTATTCATGTAGCGACACAACTCTTATCTACTATATTTGTCCTATTTGCTTACAATAACAATTCCTTGGAGCTCAATAATTATTTGTATACTTAGGTACTTCATATTTGTTGATGCACGTATGTAACTATGTTATGTGATATTAATATTGTATTATTATTAACAATATGTTAATATTTAGTTTAATTTAGAAGGCTTTAAAATATTTTTTGCTGGCTTGCATGTTGATATTATGTAAACGAAGCTTTATAGTTCCTTTACATCACGTCATTTTCCATTACCGTGACGTGTCCTACTTTAGCTGTAATGCTTAAATTAACTAATTCTCATTAAATGTTGTAGAAAAAGGCTGTGCAAAGTTCTTAAAATAATACAAGTTAAACATGTTTTTAATGTTGATATAAATATTAACGTTACATGTTCTATATATGTCATAAAATATATATATGTGAAGTGATTATTACCAAAAAGTGAGGTAATCTTATATTTTGGACTAAATTAAATTTACGCTGCTAGATTAAGTCAGTTTTGATACACTTAATGAAAACTGATTATTGTAAAGACTTAATAATAATAATAATTGCTGTTATAAAGGTAGTAGGTTAGTTTTCGTTTTATAACAAGTTAATTTAGTGACGTAATGGAACACCTCATTGACTGAGTACAACTTTAGCTTGATTTTATGGGAAAACTAATGTATATTCAGGGTAAATAATTACATCTTCATATGATATATTTAGTAACAGATCAATTAAAAAACAATTTGAGCGAAAGTTTACATTTTGCAATCATGGAATTCCATTACATAACGAGCAACGTTTGAGAAATCCGCCTATCCACCGGGTCGTTTTTGTCCGGCGGCGTGCAGGCTACGTCGGGCAGGTCTGCTCTAACCACGCGGCCATCTTGTATTCGCCATTCGGCAGTAATACCGGCGCGACATATCTCTAGGCTCTAGGAAACCATTTACTGGCAACCTAATGATAAATTATAACTTACAGTAAGCACAGTATTATCCACCGGGTCGTTTTTGTCCGGCAGCGTGCAGGCTACGTTGGGCAGGTCTGCCCTAACCACGCGGCCATCTTGTATTCGCCATTCGGCAGTAGTACCGACGCGACATATCTCTAGGCTCTAGGAAACCATCTACTGGCAACCTAATAATAAATTATAACTTACAGTAAGCACAGTATTATCCACCGGGTCGTTTTTGTCCAGCGGCGTGCAGGCTACATCGCGCAGGTCCGCTCTAACCACGCGGCCATCTTGTATTCGCCATTTGGCAGTAGTACCGGGGCGACATATGTCTAGGCTCTAGGAAACCATCTACTGGCAACCTAATGATAAATTATAACTTACAGTAAGCACAGTATTATCCACCGGGTCGTTTTTGTCCGGCGGCGTGCAGGCTACGTCAGGCAGGTCCGCTCTAACCACGCGGCCATCTTGAATTCGCCATTCGGCCGTAGTCCCATCGCGGCAAATCTCTAGGAAGCCATCTTTGCTTTCCGATGGTTCCGATTCTGATACCTAAAATGGACAAAAATAATTCATAAAGACAGGTAGTACACGGACGGTTTTTAATAAAAAAAAAAGCAATAAGACAACAAAGCGCTTCTGCATGATTGTCGTCAGCAGCGTCACACACATCGCTTATAGCATCCGCACCACTGGAGCAGTTATGCCAGCGGCCCAGAGCCACGCTCTGTTACATTAAGGAGCTGGGCTGGGGAGGGTAGACGCTGGAGAGGGAAATGCATCCACTAGTTTTTATGCGGAGTAGTTTGGAAAACATCGGCGACAATTTCAAACGCAATCCTATCCTATGTAAAAAAATGTTACCTTGTCAGCGGCTGTATCATCCTGTTTGGGCCAATTTTCAGTCTTGCCCGTCGCTTTATCGAAAGCGAGGAAGAACCTGAGAAAAAGATCGTATTGTACACAGGCGAAATAGATAAAAAAAAAACAAAAATTCCCAAAGTCACCTGTTTTATGACCTCACTGTTTTATGATATCACCTGTCTCTGTTTTATGATTTATGATAGAATGTTGTAGCAAAAAAAAACGCGCAGTAATTAATGCCGTAAAGTGACAGAGAACTTATAAAGTCAGTAATGTTACGGTCGCTATATGACCACCACTACCCTAGGAAACCAGAGTGACTGACCGACTTACAGTCAGTATCAGTTTACCTCGGCAACGGCGGTGTACACAAGTGTTTCCGCGAAAATTTGGCGAGGCGCCGGCTCGTTGAGAAACTTATAATGTTACACTAAGTTCATCAATCCAACCCGCACTGGGCCAGCGTGGTGGATATGGCCCAATCACCCTTCGCGGGTAGGCCTACGTCCTGCAGTGGACTATTAAAAAGGCTGGTACAGTACAGTACAGTAAGTTCATCAATAATTTTATGGCCACTGTAAGACCCCAGGGAAACAGCTTCACAGTCAAGATCAGTTTACCTCTGCAGCGGCGGCGTACACAAGTGTTTCCGAGACATTTCGGGGCCGATACGTAGCGCGAGCGCATACAATGCAGCCGCTAGCGCTCGAGCTAAAGCCCCCCGAGCGGAGGCGCCGGATGGATAAGACGACCGACTTGTTGACGCCAGTCTTAATGCTGGTTGCAGGATCGACTTGAGGAATGTATCCTGAAATGAGTCATTTTTGTGAACCGCGATTTTCCATTGATTGGTTATATTAGTGCACAATTTTAGACTTAAGCGTGGGAGCAATTAAGGTGAAATTGGTATATCAACAACTTGCTGAGCTATTACCGCGTATTGAGGGTCGTGGGGAAAGGTACAGGAACGGACAAAATCATAGGAGAGTTGGGCACATTAATATTGACTATTAATTCGACAGAGTCTGTGAAACGTTTTTAGGTATTTAAGGATTCATTACCTGCAATTGCTCCATAATTTTAACATCGCTCATGTACGGTATTAGGTATATGATGAGCCTGAGACAAGCGACGACGCCGCCCTCTAGCGGTGACGAAAGACGTTTGCGACACGACGCAATCAGCTCGCTCATATGGGGTAGGTATTGGAATATTATCAACTGTTCGCCGTACATCGCTGTAATTGAAGAAAACGCGTTAAAAACAAAATACACTAAATTAATATCATAAACCCACAATCGATAATGTTATAGAATGATTCAGATGTAGCTGACCTATTGTTTGGCCATTTAAAAAATATCTAGGCCACCCTTATCATCTAGAGCATTCTCGGGGTACAATAAAAAAATAAATAAAAGTTCGATAACAAAGACTGATAAGAGATTTTATATACATATATTTTTCAAAAACGGCTCAACCGAAGTCGATAAAATATAAATGAGACCAAGACAAGTCGGTTAAAAAATAACGGAAAGTGTAACTTACCAACAATAGAAGTCAAGCAGTTGATCACCTTCGCCGCATTCCTATCGCCGACTACTTTACTATTCACTATCGAGATCTCGTCAAATTCGTCTTTTTCATCAGTCTCCCAAGGACTCAAATTATCTTTACCAATATAACACAACGTGAGCATTTTGAGCAAATTCCTAGTTATATATCTACATGTGAGCACAGGCCCTAGTCTATGAGCCAGCCATATCAAACTTTCAGAACTCATATCCGATATCTTACAAGGGCCTGCATCTTTCAAATCTTCTTCCACCGAAGTTTGAGGAGCTTTATACACGTGGCTCTCTACGTTTCTAGTTACGTCTAAACTTTTCGCTGTTCTCGCGTGAGATTCTTTGCGCAATTCCACTTGGTCATCGTCGTCTTCAGCGAAATGTATGTAGCTTGTGAACATAGACTTCGTTGGGATTTCTATTGTTGGAGAAAGTGCCTTTTTAGAAGCCGATTCGCTGTTTCCTTCTGTGGTAACAATGAGGGGTTCTTTTGTAGCGGAATGGCATTTCGGCGAAGGAAATTCTCGAGACGGGGACGGCGTATGGGTATTAGTGTCTAGAGGAGCATTAGAAGAGTTAAATGAGTCGATAGACTCAGCGGGAGATTTGCTTCGGCTGTTGCGACTTGGAAGCCTGTCTTTGTCGGATTCGAAATGGAACAGCTCATTTTCGCTTCTACTATCAGTGTCCTTATCCTTGTCTTTCAAGACATCACTCATAGTCTTATCTATACTCGGGGTCGCGACATGCTCAGATCCGTATGACGTGTCAGGTGAAAATATATCATTATTAGTTGTCAAGGCATTTTTGACGTTGTCGTCTGAATACCTCGGCTTTTTATTGGCCATAGAACGGTTGTGACACAAGTGTCCTGGAGAACCGGCCTCTGAATTCAGATCCTTGTACCCGCCTACGGCTTCGACTAAATGTTGAGTGAAGTTGTCCAAAAAGCATTGCAATCCAAGTCTGACCATTAACTGTAGCAAGAAAATGTTGTGGTATAACTTTGCGAACTTTTGCTTGCTGGCATTTATTCCACTGGCTGTTACGGAGTCAACGTCTGTGACTTTGTGATCCAACTTATCCATTATGTATTCGTCATTTTCGTAAAGATTCAAAACGTGTTTGAGAAGTTTACTTCTTGTCTTGGCTGGCCCTAAAGCTTTGCTCACTGTGTCGAATAAATACCACGCGGCTAGCACTGACGTATCTTTATTCTGCAAGAGTTCAATATAATGAGCCAGGAATATGTCCAGCAAGTCGAATTGACTGTAAGTAACCTGATTGAGCAACACGTCTAAATGCGCAGCGCACGCCTGGATTTTTCCTTCGGCTATCCTCTGAGTGAAAAAGAACTTCGTTTTGTCCACGTTTTGGTACTTTTCACATTGTATTCCATCGCATTCGTACATATAAAGGATGTTTAGTTCGTTGCTTGTCAATTCGTACTCGTGTAGAGTGCTCAGCAAATTGTATAGAACGCTGAAGTTTTGCGGGAAAGGAATCAAATGCTGCATAAGCAAAGGCTGCAGTAATTGCGGTGGACTCGGTGCCGGTAAACCTTTGTCAGTAACTACAATTTTCTTCAAAGGATCGTCCTTTTTCAGGGTCAATTCGTTTTTAAAGGACAAACTGGGCGGCTGTACATTCAAAAGCAACGACGCAATGTAGCTCACACATTTTGGCAGCACACTGAAATTGTGTTTTAAAACTGTCCGGCACGTATTATATCTTTCCAGAAAATTGTCACTCAATGTTCTCAAAGGTCGCATTTGGGTATGCAAGAAAATTTCTACGATAAGACAGCCGATAACCAACATATCCTGCCTCCTAGTTTCAGTCACAAACTGCTTATAGATCGCCGCATCAGTCGTATACCTTGAATTGAAAGACCTATTCTTCCGCTCCTTTAAAACATTCTCCAAATGTGCGTCCTGTCCGAATTTCTTTAAGTAACTTTGCTCGTAAGATGCCAGAAACATGTGATTTGTAAACGCAGTATCATCATCTTTAGAACCACTCGCATTGTTCTGTTGTATCTCCTGTTGCACTGGGTATAAATTCAAGGTCGACAAGTTCTCTTTATGTTTTTCCTTATCCTCTGCTTTACTGAGGAAGCATTTGGTTTTGAAATTGTCCAACGCTTCTAATGCTTGAATTGACACTACGGGATTAAATTCTTTCGGTAAGTAAATGACGCCTTTTCCTAGTTCTGATCGTTGGACTCTGTAATGTCTGGAATGCGAAGAAGCTCGACCTTCGGTGGAATGTGAGTGAGAGTTATCCTCGACACCTTTTGAAAGAGAACGCGCTCTACTGCTGCTTTTGTGCCGGGACCTGACTCGTTGAGGCGGCACATGCAATCGGGACACGTGCTGAGGAAGACTCGTTGATTCCTCTTCATCTTCCGATATGTCATCTGAACTGTCGTTTTTGATAGATTTCTCTGCAAGACACAACTGACTATTTTATTTACCACAACATCCATAGTAAACTTCTATCGGGCAAGACTATGGTGAGCATTTTTAGATCAAATCAAAGAGATGGTAGATGTCATGTCGTACAGGGAGGTGAAAACACTGGCAGAGCACCGCAAGACGTGGAAGTTGCTCCATCGACAACAGCATTGCTCTTAAATTTTGAAAGAATTAACATTCACAATAAGTCGGATTAGTCGTCAGAAAGGCTTTCGATTGTATTGACATCATATACAAAGTTTGTTTGGAACAGGAACATAATTCCAAAGCATCAATTTAAAGTTAAATCAAGTTACCAATGACTTTTATACAAATTTTAAAGCGTACTAACATCATAGTACCATAGTACATTAAACTATTGATCGACGAAAAGGATTACCACAGGGCACTATACTCAGACCTATTTTATTCCTAACATTATAACGGAATGTTACTTACTAGAATCTCTGGGTGAAGTCCAACGGAGGCGCGGCGGCGCGGGGGGCAGAGCCCTAGTAGCCCGCGGGGGGTGGGGAGCGGTCAACAGCTGGACCGCGCCGCCTCGTCGGGTGTTGGTGTGCCCGTCTACTAACGACAGGCAGACGTTTTTAGCCTTCACTGCGGCTGAGCCCGACAACCTGGGAACGAGATAATTTCTGCGATAAATTTTTAACACTCGTAAGATCGTGACAGCAAGTCACGATCGAAGTAGTTTGTTTTCAAATCACAATATTACAGATTTTTTTATACATTTAACTCACATATTCTGAGATCACGTCATCTTCATGACCAACTTTTGCTATAAGACCAACTCTGATATCGCGAAAACACCTGTTTTATTTATCGTGTCAGAGATAATTGAACATTTTGTACAGAACACCTTTGAAGAATAGGCTTCAATTATTCTGCTTTCATGACGCGCGGGTACAAACAGAATCAAACTTAATAGCGTTTGTGAACCAAAGACGAATCGTTGCGCAGTAGGAAATTCATATGACAGCGGCAATGAGAGGTGTGGATTTACGGAGCTTGTAGCTAACTTCCTGACTCAACTGAGTGATATCATAAGAATATCAGCATCATCCATCCATGCATAAGCCATAGCACGTCCGCTACTGGACATAGGCCTCCCCTATGGATCTCCAATAAGACCGGTTGGTAGCAGCATGCATCCAGCTGTGGTCTCAATGAGGTCATCCGTCCACCTTGTGGGTGGACGTCCTACGCTGCGTTTGCCAGTACCGTGATCTCCATTCGAGAACTTTTCGATCCCATAGCGTTGAAACGTACTTGTATCCAAACGTAATGTCTATCCAATGGTGAAGGTTCTCAGACACGTGACTGCTCTCGAGAGCTTCTCTGTGCTTCGTGATAAAATCCTCGGCGCAGGTCGCCCAGGAAGGAACTCCTAAATCCTGAAAACAAAATCATTTGCATTGCACCATTTCCTGACAAATACAATCTGGATATATTTAAGACCAGAGTGAATAGGTATCTACTAGGTTTACATACTCCATCTGCAGCTACAACATCACTTTCCATCAAGCGAGTTGGTGGCCTGAACGAATAAAAAAAAACATTCAAACATACATGAACATCATAAAGAATATTTTTCCAGTGTCGAAACGCTTTGTGCATACTCGTAACACACGACAGCGAAAGATTGATAAACGCTTTATTGTTCATAACACATTATAATATTAAATCCTACTATATTAGGTATATTATAAACGCGAAAGTTTGTGAGTATGCATGGATGTTTGTTACTCTTTCACGCAAAAACTTTGATTGAGATGAAACTTTGCAATAAAACAGCTTATCATCATCAGAATAATACATAGGCTATAATTTATAAAGATATTGTGTGACACGAAGTTCATCGGGTCAGCTAGTACAGTATCTAATAAAATGTCTTAAATTAGTGCGACAAGCATCGGTCATATCGTTTAGAGAGATTTCTTCAGGAGAATTATTAAAAGGAAGATAAAAGACAGGAGAGCTTGTGTATGACGGAACGGTCTAGTGGGCATAGTCTCATAGTTTTCAATACAAATATGTAATATATTATTGCCTGTCACGTTCCTAGCAAGGTCATGGTGTGGTATGTTATTACAGACACCAAGGTCGTGATAATATTCACGATTTTTGCGACAACGGCAGGGCCGCAATAATAAATAATAATCTATCAATAATAATTATAATTAATCAATCATAAAATTATTGCAATAATGGATTCTCACACGAGTTTCAATGACATTTACTTGATTCAAATGAATGTCATTGAAACTCGTGTTTATTTTACATTTATTTTATACAAACCGGCAAATCTTCATGTAGCTATGCTTTTGAAGACGGTAGGGTCGGTGTAGAACTCCGGTATGCGTCGTCAGGCGTCCACTCTTGCATGCGCTGGATGGACGCGGGATTCTCGGCTGGCACCCAGTAGTTCATGACATGCTTACACAAATATCAAGCATTTTCAATTTATTTGGTACAAACCGGCAAATCTTCATGTATGCTCTTGAAGACGGTAGGGTCGGTGTAGAATTCCGGTATGCACTCGTCGGGCGTCTACTCTTGCATGCGCTGGATGGACGCGAGATAGTCGGCTGGCATCCAGTTGTTCATGACATGCTTACACAAATATCAAACATTTTCATTTTATTTGGTACAAACCAGCAAATCTTCATGTATGCTCTTGAAGATGGTAGGGTCGGTGAAGAACTCCGGTATGCACTCGTCGGGCGTCCACTCTTGCATGCGCTGAATGGACGCGGGATTCTCTGCTGGCACCCAGTTGTTCATGACATGCTTATACAAATATCAAACATTTTCAATTTATTTGGTACAAACCAGCAAATCTTCATGTATGCTCGTGAAGATGGTAGGGTCGGTGAAGAACTCCGGTATGCACTCGTCGGGCGTCCACTCTTGCATGCGCTGGATGGACGCGGGGTACTCGGCTGGCACCCAGTTGTTCATGACATGCTTACACAAATATCAAGCATTTTCAATTTATTTGGTACAAACCGGAAAATCTTCATGTATGCTTTCGAAGACGGTAGGGTCGGTGTAAATAGAATTCCGGTATGCACTCGTCGGGCGTCTACTCTTGCATGCGCTGGATGGACGCGAGATAGTCGGCTGGCATCCAGTTGTTCATGACATGCTTACACAAATATCAAGCATTTTCAATTTATTTGGTACAAACCGGCAAATCTTCATGTATGCTCTTGAAGACGGTAGAGTCGGTGTAGAACTCCGGTATGCACTAGTCGGGCGTCCACTCTTGCATGCGCTGAATGGACGCGGGATTCTCTGCTGGCACCCAGTTGTTCATGACATGCTTACACAAATATCAAACATTTTCATTTTATTTGGTACAAACCAGCAAATCTTCATGTATGCTCTTGAAGATGGTAGGGTCGGTGAAGAACTCCGGTATGCACTCGTCGGGCGTCCACTCTTGCATGCGCTGGATGGACGCGGGGTAGTCGGCTGGCACCCAGTTGTTCATGACATGCTTACACAAATATCAAGCATTTTCAATTTATTTGGTACAAACCGGCAAATCTTCATGTATGCTCTTGAAGACGGTAGGGTCGGTGTAGAACTCCGGTATGCACTCGTCGGGCGTCCACTCTTGCATGCGCTGGATGGACGCGGGGTACTCGGCTGGCACCCAGTTGTTCCTTACGTGCTTGCACAGAACTTCTTTAGATGTCCTGAAAGTTGAACCAAAATGGAATCCAATTCAATATAAAATATTTTAAATATTGTGTTTGGGCACCAACTAGCGATGTTGCAGAATGACGTTATACTCCTCATAATGAAAACTTTTACTGTGAGACTAACCCTGAATGAAAAAAATACTGCCGCAAATTTTTTTTGATTATTGAATCAGGCGTTACTTTGCGGAATTTCATCTTTTGATTCAAAACAAGGATTTGATGATGTTTTGTATTCAAAACAAGGATTCCAAATTTTTTTTAACGAGAATCTATGAAGTTTCTGTCTTTCTTATATAACGGGACGAATCGTGCACGCAAAATACGAGAAAAATATAAACCTTATAATACAGAAGTTCAGAGTTCCATCGGTTGTGGACACGGGCAAACAATGGGTTTTGCGTAAATCGCAAGGTATAAGAATAAACTTTGAAGTTCTCCTCAAAATACAACACTACATAATTAAACTACTAGGTACTACATACAAAGCAATTGGTTCAACCAAAGACCCTTGAAGGTCTAAACATAATCCAAATGCTCAAGCCCACTCCCAGTTGCCAGCGTGCCCAAAATGCTGGCTGCATTGCCAAGCTGAATGGCAATATATATATGTTGAGCCAAAGAAACACCAGCAATTTGGTCACGCGTCGCGTCCACCAGATGATCAGAAAGGCTTTTGAAAACAAGATGGGCTCCCGGCCCCACAGACCCAATGTCTCAACTACTACTGAGGTTAGCATAATGCGCAGCTTGTGCTACTCCGCCGAATTGGCCGCCGCTCCAGCCCTACTCTGAGTCTCAGAAAGCTGCGACGGAGCCAAAGTAACCACGCAAGTTGAAGTTTCTTCGTTATTTCAAGGTTAGGTTAGTCTCATACTAATATTCATAACAATGAATAGAGTGACATCTTACTATATCGCTAGTTGGAACACAACCACAATCACACTGTATAACGGGCTGGCGCTGAATAGAGAGAAAACTTGTTTCATGACGTTCAACCTCAACGGCAAAGCATCCTGCCAGTATTCTGTGGCCCTAGGTGGTGCTACACTTCAGCAAGTTAATGGTACTAGGTTGCTGGGATTTAGCATCGATAGCGCACTGACATGGGAGACGCACATTGACGAGGTCTGCTCTAAGTTGAGTCGCTCATGCTTTGCTCTTCGACGGCTCGCGAGCACCGCCACCCGCGACGTTGTGCGCTCGTGTTACTTTGCTACGGTGCACAGCTGCCTAACTTACGGGCTGGAACTGTGGGGTCGGGCCGCGGAGATCAACAGAGCGTTCGTCATGCAGAAGCGGGCTGTACGAGCTATTTTTGGTGCTTCGGATGACGTTTCGTGCGTAGGTTTTTTCAGAGAGTTACAGATTCTCCCATTGCCTTGTGAGGTAATCTACCAGCTAGCTCTATTTACACATACTCATTTGTCCTCATATAAAAAGAGAGGAGTGAACACATCCCGCGACCTGAGGAGTAATAAAAGGCGTAACCAGCTGGTGGCGCCCTCTCATAAGCTCGCGAGGTCGGAGGAGTCAGTCTATGTATCAGGTCCTGCGATTTACAATAGAATACCCGGTCAAGTGCGAGATGCACCTTCCGCCGTGTCTTTTAAAACTAAACTAAGGAACTGGCTCCAAACCGAGCTATTCTATGATATTAAAGAGTTCTTGAAATTACCAGAAATTATAACTGATTGACTTTTGTTATTAGATATATTCATATCGAATTTATATTTTGACATTTAATTATTATTCTTGATAGATGTCCGATAATATAATGACATTTAATTATTATTTTCGATTTTTGACATGTAACTATGGTGTTATCAATAAAATATTTGTATTTGTATTTGTATAAATATAGAATTTACCTTATATTACAGCTAAAATAGAATCTTAAATATAAACAAACCAGTCAGTGACGAATATATTGTTATAGGACTTACATACTGAAATTATAATGTAACAGATGAAACAGTGATTTCATAGTTGGATGACCCAGGTTTATTGTATTTTTTCATCAATCTGTTTGAGAAAAATATTTCACTAGAAGTACTGACCTTTTTTATAATGATGTCACTTCAAAAGCCGTTAATTTCGCTACTTAACATCAGAAACCGCATATAACAGTATGTTGACCCCTAACACAGCTTGAAAAATATCAGATCTTTATTAAAATTCCAACAAACAAAGTTATGCTCTGATTGACACTCAAAATTTTAAGTGATTAAAATAAGCAAGATTCAATCTTGACATGTGCCTATTTAGGTTCACATATGCATGGCAAGCATGGCTATATAGAACTGTTCTAAGTCAAAAAAGGTGATTCAACTATCATTATGAACAACCCTTACTATGGGGCCAACTCAGAATTGTAGAACAAATCAGCTGTTTCATACATTTTATCCAATTCGAGTTGTAATTATGTGTGGCACCACTGATTGGTTTTCTCGAACGTTTCTCGTTTTTGCATTAAACATGAGTATAAACATGCGTTTGATGGTCGTGGAAGGACGTGGCGGGCACGGGACGGGCCGGCGACGGGCCGTACGACGCACGTTCCATACATTTTGTGTAAACGGGACGGACGGGGCCAGTCCGGGCTTTTACACAAAATGTATGGAACGTGCTACGTCCTAATATAAATCATCCCTTATGCCTGATGAGGCGTGCAAATTGAGATGGCAAACTGTCTGCTTAACAATGTCAAATGTCACAATTAAAATACAAATTATTCAAAATATTAAAAATGTTAAAATATGAGTATGAACATGCGTTTGATGGTCGAGTTACGATATCTTATGCAGCATGTTATGCCTGATGAGGTGTGCAAATTGAGATGGCAAACTGTCTGCTTAACAATGACAAATGTCATAATTAAAGTATCAATTTATTCAAAATATTAAAAATGACAAAATAGGAGAATGAACATGCGTTTGATGGTCGAGTTACAATATGATCATCATGTTATGCCTGATGAGGTGAGCAAATTGAGATGGCAATTTGCCTGGTTTACAACGTCAAACATCACAATCAGATTAAAAAATGTCAAAATATAAGAACAAACATATGTTTGATGGTTGAGTTAGGTACAATATGATCGTCTTGTTATACCTGATGATGCGTGCAAGATTTAGATGGCAAACTGTCTGATTAACAATGTCAAATATCACAATCTGATTACAAATTATTACAAAATATTAAAAATGACAAAATATGTCGAGCAAAATTATAGTTACGAGTATATATCCAAGTCAATATTATTATTAGTACATTGTTCCAATTCATCTTTATGTATACAATATACACAATATTACAATTCATTACCTATTTAAAAAGTCATGTAAGTATCTTATATTATTATAAGATACTAACAAGACTTTAAGACTATTGCCAACTAAAAGATTATTTAATTGCTGTTTAAATTTGACATATTTCTGGTCTCTTATTGACTTGGGTATTTTATTGAATATTACTGGACCCATACACATAATGCTTTTGTTCATGAGGGCTGCCTTAGAAGGACAAATACGCAATCAGTTACAATCTCTACGGTTTCTGATTACAGTCTGAAAAAGCTGGGAACAATTTTATATCATTTTTTAATAAAAACATTACTGTTTCCATAATATATAGTGATGGAAATGTAAGAATTTTATATTTAGTGAAGTAGGGTTTGCAACTGTCAGTTCAATTCATTCCAAATCTTAGGTCAGACTGAACAAGACCGATGCAAGCCGATGCAAGACCAAGCAGATGCAATACATAAGCCAAGCTAGAAAGTTTCCTTGATAGAACATCAACTTGCTTTTTCCAATTTAATTGTTTATCAATCATTAGGAAATTTTGCATTATCTACTTCTTTGATTACATTATTACTAAGGAATACTTTAATGTCAGATTTCTTGTTATCTCTCTGTTTGAAATGTATTACAAACATTTGTCGAAGATGTTCATAATGATCTTAATCACCTCCTTTAGGCATAATACGGGGCAAACAGCTAATTATGTATATCATTTTAATTCATAGTTACATCTGTACCCACGACTATTATTTATTTGTTTACATAAAATATTAAAATTTCTTTCGTATAATTATTTTTCGCATAAAATCGCGACACTGACTTCCACCATAACAGAATTTGAATAATTAGAATGAATCAATGTGACATCCATGTACATTTTTATTGATTTATCATAAACGACTCAGCTGATTTCAATAAAATTTAAATGGGACCACCTCAGATGTATACTATATCGAAATAAAAAAGATTTTTTTAAATCGGCTCACAATTGGCGAAAATATAATAATAATAACAAAGGTTTATTACCAAAAGAAATACACAACACAAGTAATATGTACATCAAAAAAGTTTAAAACTAATACAATGCAAAAAGCTAGAGTTTCTAAGATTACAAATAATCAAGTACAGATCAGCAACAATTTCATTAAAAAGCTAGACGGCGAGCATCAAACTAAGCACAGGCTTGTATCTTGGGCCTCATATGCGACGTTACCAGGATGCCAATGTCGATGAACATACTTACACAAAAAAAATACATACAGATGAACATAGCACCTCCTAATTTTCGGAAGTCGGTAAAAATGACATGTAAATTTTAATTTGTCAATAAATGGGTATGAGAGTCTATGAGAGTATAGGAAACATACCTCCGCGCCAGATACACATAGCATGTGATATCCGATAGTGCATCAGACACATGGTGTGGAATTTGATCCTTGCAGCTCACGTCATACGTCATATCGAGTTGTCTGTCCCCTTTGTTGAGGCGATATTTGGATTTGGTCAGGTCTCGCCAGTTTCTACCTGAGAGGGAAAAAAGAACATTTTAAATATTTTTTAATAAGTACATCATCAAATGAATATAAGTTGAAAATAATTTCGAAAGAGATCTGTGTAGAGATGTTATATTAGGTACAAGCAAACTAAGAGTGAAGTTGTCTACAAAATAATGTCAGTCAAAAAATAATAATTTAAATGTTACAGATTTATTAATGTTTTAATTATCAGCATAATTACACAAAACAAAAACATAAAAGTCATAGACAGAGAATAACAGTACAATTCAATGTAAAAATGTCATGTATTTTCATTTTACTGAAATTACAATAAGTGGCACAAAAGTAGGCAGTTGACTGTGGCAAATGACTATCATACCAATGACCCCAGTGTAGAATAAGTAAAACAGTAGAACATTTCCTTACCACATCTAGAGGCAAAATCCGTAACCCAAGGCACCATAAAGTGAGATTGAGGGTCATTAGAACTCCTCCCTGCCAGGGTATTCAAATGCAGGAGATAATCCAAGTTAGATATCCGGCCTCTCATCCACAGCATACATAACTTCTCTAGCTGAACACAACTGTTCCTCCAAAATTCATCCTTCTTTCCTTGACTCTGGGTACTAATTACAGGACTCTGCTTGCTTCTCTGCTCATAGATTAACGAAGCATCTAAGCAATGAATGTTGTTTGTCATAGAAGGCAGCACTTGCAGCCACAGGTTTTCAGACATATAGATATCTTGTAATGTCAGCATGCCCAGGCTCAACCCTCTGTCGCTCATCGATTTTGACAAATTCAATATTTGATACACTATGAATAAGCTTCTACAATAATTCAAATCTATCAAATTAGGACTAAAATTCAAACAGTCTAGTAGTGTATTATCGTAGTGTCCTCTATAAACTATATAGAAGTTGTTATCTGTTTCTAAAGTGAATAAAGCTGCTAATAAATTGACATGAGTTTCATAAGATTTGAGGCTTTTGTTTGATATCATTTCTTTGTATTCTATGTGGTTTCCGGCACTGTCCATCTTAATTCTAATAATGTTGCAGCCATACAGGCGCAGCACTACATCTGTTAGCACATGGTCATGCTCCGATAGATTGACTATGGTGCTTTCTTTGGAACTCTCATTGTTTTGGCAATATTTTTTATAGGACTCCCTCCATAGGGACCTCTGATTACTATGCGAGACATACTGAAGAAGCTGTGAGAAGGTGAGATTTGCATCTGATGTGTTTTCGTTGAGTTTGTATCGAGGCAGAGGCAGGACCTTGGAAACCTTCTTGCTCAAGACCTACAACATTAATTTTATTACTTTTGATACCATCAGGTGGGTACCTACTAAAATAAAAAATAAGTAAAATTACAAATCTTATGTAATGAGCAAAGTCTTCATACCTTTATGAATACCTTTCGCCTTGGATATGCACCACTTTCACTGGGCTGTGAGAAAAAATCTGGATTATTGACTGAAGGGTCCACTTCCAGGTTCTTCAGCCATTTCTTGAGCCAACTAGTGTGTACAATAGCTGTAAATAAATACGGTGACGTAGTAGGAAATATATTATTAGTACTTATTCCTAATTCTCTAGCCACAAAATCCATTTCTATCCTAAAAATTTATTAATCTTTGTTTTGTTTGATAACATATCACACCATTCAAGGAACCAAATGAATGAATGTGTTTCCAATTGGGAATGAATGATGAAGAGTCATAAGTGCAATAAGTGTCATCCACGGAGTCTGTGACAGCTGTCATCAGTCTTGAATGTCAGTGAGAGGGCTGCCACAACCACATAAAATTTTCCCTAGTCTGATAGAGTGCGTTTCACAAAACAAGTCCCGCCGTAGTATTATTATATCTTCTTTGGTCCCGCGGCAAAAGTGAAAAAATTTTTAACGGGTCGGCTATGCGATTGTGGCGACGATTTCGAGGGACTTGTTTCGTGAAACGTTCTCTACTATCCAAGGTGGTGATAATATTAGGTCATTGACCTCCATATACACAAGTACGGTGGTGTTGTGAAATCGGTATAATAGTTCCCGAGATTTGAGCGTGCAACTAAACAAACAAACTCATCAGCTTTATAATATTAGTATATATAAGCATATACAACTCGGCGGAAATGTCTTTTATCGGTGTCATACTCCCTGGCAGGACTACATCGTTATATCTATATAGTAGAAAGTAAAAAAAATGTACATAATTTGTACAAATTTGTACAGAAATATTAAAATTTGTACATAAGTACTTTTAGAGTAATCGTCAAATGAATGTGGTCCTGCCAGGGAGTATACTCCCAGGACCATACCCGAAATATCTGCTTTTTCAAGGAGGTGATGCATGTAAATAATTGTACAGAAATTGTACACCTCAAAAGTGCTTACAGCTTTGGTCTATGTTAGGTGAATGAAATTTTAATCACGTTTCATTATTTCGCTAAAAAGTTCGCCTGTTTTAATTTACATAGCAACGTGAGATCAGAAATGAATTGTATTTGAGTAGGCGTTGTCATATCTTTTGCAAGACCACATTCATTTGACGATTACTCTAAACGTACTCATGTACAATTTTTAACATTTCTGTACAAATTTGTACAAATTATATACATTTTTTTCACTATCTATATTATAGATATAACGATGTGGTCCTGCCAGGGTGTATGACACTTTTATCGATATGTTTTATCTCACTGTCCCATCTCTATTATTAGTCCCGTTCCCACCCACTTCTGCATCAGCACTAAAATAGCGAAAATCAAATAGTCTCACTTTGGCCCGGCTTATCATAGGTCCAGCCTACTTGTATATATGGAGGTCAGTGTATTAGGTACATATTCGATAGTAGTAGGCACATTTTAATGTATTATATTAGATAGAAAATATATTGTATAGCCTCAGGCTACACAATATGTTAATTCAATTCTGTACTGTACTGTATCAGCCTTTTAATAGTCCTCTGTAGGACGTAGACCTACCCACGAAGGGTGATTGGCCATATCCACCATGCTGGCCCAGTGCGGGTAGGTGGATTCACATACCTACGCCATTGAAATTCTTCCCCGGATATATGCAGGTTGTATATCTTAAGATATTTTCCTTTACCGAAAAGCCAGTGAAAAGTTCTGTACATAAATTTAAATGAACTCATTGGTACGGGACCGAGATTTGAACCCACGACCTTACGATTATAAAGCTGGAAACATACTATCGGACGCGGCTTACGGACGCAACTGACAGCCGCGTCCAATAGTATGTTTTCAGCTTAAGGCGGGTGTCATTACCACGGCTTAATTCAATTCAATCATTTATTGCACCATATATTATAAGTTTATTAGTCTAAAATGTATGCAGTGACAGCGGGCATATTCGGTTTCCGAGAACGCTTACGCTTAGTTTAGGTTTACATTTCTTCTAAAAGTGGCAGCATTTATTAACATAATTATTTTCCGAAAAAAAATTAAGTACCTACCTATATTTCTTTATCAGATTGTCTCTCGTGCAATCATAAGAATACCGTCACTGTAAATATTTATATTATTATTCATTATGATTATGTCGTACCTACTGTGACACATGTAATAGAATTGTTTATAAATAATGACTGCTTGATAAAGTTTAATGTTCATTTATAATTATGAAATTGATCTCTTAATGATTGTTACTAATTCTTGAAATATAAAAATAAACCTGATTATACAGGGTTATTTCTAATCAATTAGCATCCTCTTAGGAGCTTATTCTGTACATCAAAAGTAACAACTTTTGTTCTGCGACTTTTGTCAAAATGTTCAAAAAAAAAAAATGTTCTTTCCACAAAAAATATCGTTCGCCAAAAAAAAAATGTATGGAAAATAAAAAAATACCAAAAATAATATAATTATTATATTAAAATTAAATATTAATAATTTTAATTATTAAAATTAATTATTAATAATATTAAAATTAATATTATTAATACAATATTACCCCCGACAAAATGTATGGAACAGTTGTTTTTTTTTTTAGTTTTGACAAAAGTTGCTAGTTTTGATGTACAGAATAAGCCCCTAAAAGGATGCTAATTGACTAGAAATAACCCATACAGGGTTAGTTCAAACATACAGGGATACAACAAACAAACAAACAACAACACTTTATTAGACAACCACATTACATAAAAAAACAGATTATAAGGACAAAAACAAAACAATAGGTCTCTAATTGGCGGCCTTATCGCTTTAAGCGATTTCTTCCAGGCAACCAAGATAAGCCGGACGCGGCTGACGGACGCGAATGACAGCCGCGATTTAGCAGTGTGCACGTCTTAAAACATCCGGCGCGTCAGATCGCTCTCCAACGTCCGAACGCTCAAGGTCAGCCGGACGTGACGTCCGCGATTTAAGCTCGAAACATACTATCGGACGCGGCTTACGGACGCGACTGAAAGCCGCGACTGATATGTATCTAGATAATGAATGTCCACGGAGCCGTGCAAACTATCGGACATCAGTCCGCGGACGTCACCTTGAGCGTTCGGACGTCCGAGAGCGATCTGGCGCGCCGGATGTTTTAAGACTGTGCACATTGCTAAGTCGCGACCGTCAATCAAGTTTCCAGCTTTATGTCCGATAGTGTGCACGGCTCAGTGTACTTTCATAGTCTAGATATCTATCAGTCGCGTCCGATATTATGTTTCCAGCTTTACTGATAATCAATTGGCATCCTTTTAAGGGCTTATTCTGTACATCAAAACTATATATAACAACTTTTGTTCTGCGGCTTTTGTCAAAACTACAAAAAACAGCTGTTCCTTATATTTTGTCTCTTATAATACCCTGTGAATTTTATCGAGGGTGATTTTTTTTCTATGGAACAGTATTTCATCATCCTCCTGATTTGTCGGGACGTCTATATATTTAGTTCTTTCTTTAAAACTCCTAGGTCGTCCTATTGCAGCCTCGGCGTAAGCAAGTTATCGTCATCAGAATCCGAAGAAATATTAACAACGAATAGGGATTATTATTCATTTTTGTTGTTTTTGTAGCTAGTTTTAATTTTATCTTCACTTGTAAGCACTTTACCTAGCGTCAGAGTTAGGTAAAAAATACAAGTTGTAGTGCTAAACTCTTGCAATGCTTAAGATTTTATAAAGCACTTGTTCGATTTATAAAGTTAAATACTGTCTATGGTTTATCGCTGATCTACGTTCAAGTGTTTGTATGTACTTGTAGTTTGTACATTTGTTGCCTTGAAGCTTTATTAAAAAGAGAGTTTATGGAACCCCAAAAACGTAAATCTGTAAAAATATAAAGCATTTAATAAAGCGTCCGCCATGCTTGGATGTACGTAGCACACCAATCTATAGTAGCCTGTGTAGCACACTGACACATGCATTCGCAAGCGTGTAAACGGCTTCCAAACACCAAGCGACTGGTGGGCTCTTGGTGTTTGTGGAAGCTTGTCAGGCCTTGGCAAGCGTGGAAACGCACCAAACCAAAGAAGATTTATAATAATACAAAACACCGTACTTTCTCACACCGTACTTGGTGATATTTTGCGGTGTTGCCAGTTTTTCACTACAACTATAAAAATATTATACAAGACTTGTAGCTCCAGGGATGAGACCATTTCAGTAATCTTAAACTTCAATCCATTCACAGAAGAAAACAAATTTAAAAAATCTTAATGTTTATTTTATTTTTAACTAGAAACAAACATTAAAATATTGTTCTGTGCATTACAGGAATGCTATTAAATGAGAAAAAAAGTTTTAACAATACAACAACATAATAGCAATAAATTTTACCGAATAAATCTACTCTTTGAAATTCGTAATCGTAAAATCGATCCAGAAATTATTTTATTTATCTAGTAAATTGTCCTACTCAGAGATTATCTGTTAATAAAAATTGCTTGAAAACTTTTTGCAGCTAAAAGTTAATGATTACAATGATAATGATTTTTATTTACAACTAAAATAATACTAGTTTCAGTTATTGAATATAAAAGAGATTTTTAAATTTTTTATGTCCTAAAAAGATAATAGTAATTTAACTTCCTTACTACCTACTTATTTTATAATTGGTCCCAAATATGTGATTCCATAATAAATTTAATACGAAATAATATTTTAAACTTTAAGATGAGGTACAATCTTAGAAAATATCATAGATTAACAAAATATAGTTACTTATTCTAGGCCAAATCATACAAGTCGGCGAATGTGAAGTTAACTACACGCTTCGCAATATCTAATCCTGACTGACGCTCACATAAAGCTGCGCAGTTTGTAGCTAACTTCACATCCGCCGACTAGTACGAATCGGCCTATTTTACATCTTAATAAAATATGTATAGGTATAATTATGTTTAACTATCATAATTAAAATATAGGTATATGTTTAACACTACAATTATCTAACGATTTACCAATTATATTGGGTTTAGTTTAATTAATCCTGTCCAATTCTTTGCTTATAGCATCGCCACAAAGTTTCTTTGTAGAGTAAAGCTTCTGATGTTGGATTGTTAGCAGCTACTATACCACGTCCGACGACGACAACATCAGCCCCGTTTTCTATTACCACCTTTTCTGGAGTATTATAAATCTGACCAAGATCATCTTTAGAGCTCTCAAGTTTTACTCCAGGGGTCAGCTGAATGTGACCAGGATTTTTCAATGTATCCTTATTTTGGCAGACAAAACCAGTTAACAACTCAGGATATTTCGAAGCCATATCAACTGTAGCGTCTTTGTACTCTGGCGATATTAGATTTCCCTGCAAAAAGACATAGGAATGATATTAATTATAATTTAATTGATATTCCTATATGATTATGAAATATATAGTACTTAATTAATTAAGTAAATAAAGGAGTTGGAACTTACTTCACAGCTCATTTCAGCAAGCAAAAATACACCACGACTGACACCATTGGTATGTCCATCAAGAGCTTTTAACACTCCTTCTCCGGGTAGAGAATGCACAGTGACGCAATCTGCCCATGTTCCTATCTTATAGAGACCTTTAGTAAATTGAAGGCGAACAGTGTTTCCAATATCGGCAAACTTTCTGTCTTCTAAGATGAGGAAATTAAATCTGTCAGCATACTTTCGTAAAGTGTTTACGAAATCTTGATTGTAGTCTTCTATAATGTCAACATGAGTCTTGACCATACAAATATGTTCTCCAACCTTTTCAACAAGGTCAAGAATTTCAGATGTCTTTGTTAGATCTACCGATAAACAAAGGTTTGTCTGCTTCGTAGTCATAATATTAAAGAGGAGTTTGGCGACAGCATTTGTGGCTATTTTAAAGCGTTCTTCAAATGGTAATGTTAGCCTATTTGGAGTGTTATCTGAAAATATATAAATAAAAATTATCATTAGAAAAGACTTAATACCATGAATCTAATGATGTTATCCAGAACTGGTTTACTAAGCCGTAAAGAGGTGATTATGAAAGTATTATTATGAACAGGTTTTACTACGGAGCCAACCCGAAATTAGAGAAAGAGATATTAGCTGTTTCACACATTTATTCGATTCCGAGTTGCAATCTTGTAATAAACAGCTAATTTTTTTCTCGAACTCTAGGTTGGCCCCTTTGTAAAAGTTTTCATGATTATGGTTTTAATCTTCCATTTTTGCTTAGTGCAGGCTAAGCAGATAACCCATAATAACAAAATATATTTATATTACTTACCTAGGTAAATATAATTTTTGAACAGTAACCATAATAAAATATAATTATGTAATCTAATGTTGACGTACCTATAGGTGGCGCCCGACATCCCTCTAAGTATTTTTGTACATCAGAAACAGTTTTCTCGGTAATTTTTCCATTTTTATGAAGAATTTCCATAAGTTTTGACATGGTAAACAGTGCTTTAGTTTCAACATTATTGGCTGAGAGGTTTTCACTTCCGCCTTGTTCTCTATCTAATATCACAATGGCATTTGTAACAATTAGTCCTTCTTTGCGTAGATCTTTGACAGTTTCTAGTACACTGGAGCCTGAAGTGACTACGTCTTCAATAATCAAGCACTTTTGCCCATTTTTATAGTGTCCTTCAATAGATTTTTTAGTGCCATAAGCTTTGGTTTCTTTTCTTCTCATCAACATCGACCTTTTAGCTTTCACACTCAAAAGTGTAGCTATTGGCAAAGCAGTATAAGGTACTCCACACACATGATCATACTGAATTTCGTTGATCGCATGGTTAAAAATCAATAATGTTATCAAATCCTGTAAAATAATAATAAGATTAACGATTTCACTTTTACAATTATTGCTTTTTTCTGATTTTACAAGAAAGTATTCAATGTCAATTGTAACTAGTCATATTATAAGGCAATTGTATACCGAAATAAATAAATAAATGTCCAGAAAATTTTCCCGCCAAAACGACAATAGGGTTACAAAGTATGATATCTTTTAGTGGTAATAGGTAAGTATGTACCATTATGGTAACCACCTACACACGTGGATTCTCTGGATTTTGAATACCTATGTATTTGAAAAGAAAAACAAATTAGTATTTACCATTACATCTGGATAGCTGACTATAACCCTTAAATCGAAGTAAACTGGTGTCTTAATACCACTTTTTGTTGTAAAATCACCAAATTTAACAGCATCTATTGCAAACAATTTGTTTGCAAGATCAACCAGCTGCTCATCATATTCCATTTTTAAGTGCACTTTAGTAACACTAAATATAAGAAAATTAAATAATGTAAATGTACAATAATGAGAAAGATACACACACCAATATAACCTCTAAAACGTAACTTAACCTCTGAGATTTGTATAGTATTAATTTGTGTGTTGCCATACATTTTTAATTTTAATCTTGTGTACTTTTTTGGTAAATTATTATTTCTTTCCTATAAATCGATTATTTCTTAAGGATCATCCATAGTTTTCACCTCACTTTCGAACATTTATACAGAAATAGATAGGTATAAGATATAGATAAAGACCGAACAGAATACGAATTCATTCGGAAATTATCAAGTTAAAATAGCTTTTATTTATACTATTAGCATTTAACCAAATAAACTTTACTTTACTTTAGATCTATTATTCCTTGACGATCTAAGGGCGCGTACACATAGAACATCCGTTTTACAGGTCCGTTTAAACGTATATGTTATTAGCGTATGTAGTTGTATGAGCGAGTTCATACAGAATACAGTATTCCGGATCCAGTAAAAAATACTGATCCGACAAAATAAGCAGCAATCTGTTTTACAGGTCCGTTTAAACGTATATGTTATTAGCGTATGTAGTTGTATGAGCCAGTTCACACAGTATTCCGGATCCAGTAATACTATACTAATGTGTAGTACTACTACTACTATGCTGTGTGAATATTACCTCCAGTAGCGACGGATCAGTTAAAAAGGATCCTGTAAAACGGATGTTCTATGTGTACGCGCCCTAATGATGACATTTCTCTTCAATCTACTTCATTCATTTTTTATTTTCAAACCTCGTTTCAAACAAAATAAGTTTCAAACACAGACTTTCACTTCTTGAGTTATTGAAAGTCTGTGCTTTCAAACAAAAAAGAATCATTCATTCAAATTCATTCATTCTGTTCATTTGTGAGGTGATGTCGCTGTGAACAGTCGTTATTAATTTCAGTGGGACGATATAAATCTCGTGATTTGTTTATTTTGTGATAAATGTATTAAAAAATACTGATTCGTTTGTAATAAGTGTTATATTACAAACAACAAGGTAAGATCTCCCAGATGTTCTTGGGTTAATTGAATATACCAAACTTTTAGGCGCGAATTTTTGGATCCACTACAAACAACAACAATAAAAAACTAAATAATGTTTTTGTAAAAGAAAAACCGTTTTTGATAGGAAATCTGCTCGCATACGTTATAAGGTATATATATTGGTATTATTATTAGGTCGGTTTAAAGCGAGCTCTCGAGCAGGTAGAAGATTTTGAATCGATGTTGGGTAGCTTAACCACCCCTCCTAATAACGTAGTGGGGTCCCCTCCCTTCCCATAGGGGATGTTTAGGCAGACAAAGGGTAGTCACCCCAAAGAGGGGCGACCGGTCCTTGGGCGATAACGTAGGTAGGGGAGCGGATCACTATTTCAAGTTCATCCTTTTTTTTGCTTCATTTTGTCGGTGGCGCGCGTATGGGGAAAGTTATAACGTAAAATATTTGCATTCTAGTTTTTAAAGTTATACTGTTTTCAGGTACTTTTAGAGCAATGGAAGTGGAAGAAAACCATTCAGAAGGTGAGTAAAATTTTGTGAAACTCATAATATCCAGTTGAAGTTGGTAAGACGCTTACCATCATGTAGACAACTACCTCCTCTTTACCACCTCTTTGATAATTTAGGTATTAAGTGGAATGTTTTTGATGTTGAATCAGACTAACAAAAATGTTAGATTGTTTTTTTTATTATTATTAATAATAACAAAAATAATTACTTTTCGCAAAAAAATGGGATAACCGACTTCCACTTCCACTCGAATTGATGTATACAATTTTTCCATTGTTGTAGATTTATCAAAAATGGCTCAGCCAATTTCGATAAACTTTAAATGGAACCACCTTATAAGTATACCCTTTCAATCTAAAATCGAATTTTTGATTCGGTTCACAATTGACAACATTTCAAATTTTTAACATAGTTATATTTATTTATTATCTGAAAGAATATTGCAAAATAACATACCTATACGTATTTTTTATTTTTCCGATTTGACTTCTATTTTCTGTAAAATTAAGTTTTGAAAAGTAGCTTATTCTAAAAGGACGTAACTGCAAAATTTAGGACTCATAAACAATTTTACTGAAGCCACATTAGAAACAAATAGGTGCTAGCGTTGCTGTCACTGTCAATGCCAATCAATCCGTCACAATTCACAACAAATAGGCCGGGAGGTCAGCGCAAAAAGTCCACTATGTACCGCGGTATACCACGGGAAGCAAAATATAAAAAATGTTTAACAACTGCCAATCACCTGAAATATGTAACAGGGTCTGCCATACAGGCTTTAAATTAGCACCACTTAAAAGAAGAAGAATAAGTAGTACTAGTTTCAAGATACTTTTAAAATTCAAACGGATTCTTCCACCAAATGCTAGGGAACCCAGCTGACTGACTCCAGGGTATTGATGTACATCATTTTGATAACTTTGTACCAATAATTCAGCTTTAGAAAAGCATTTGCATTTTTTGCGTTTACCTCTCGGGCTAAAGCAAAATAAGAAATTTGAAAATGGCACTGACATTTTATTTTTAAATTACATTTTATGTGTCAACACTGTCAGTGTTAACTGTCATTTTATATTGCTAGTATTTCTTTATCATTGGCAACTGCACTTTTAGTATAAATCCCGAAACGGCTTGGGTGAGAGTTTTTATCTAATATCATAGCAGTTACTGCACTAAAAATTTTAGAAAAATAAACACAATGATCAGCATCCCAATATCTCGAAATGGTTTTGGAATTTCATAGCCTTGTGAAATATGAAAACTTGTCAATTGGCGAAAATATCGATGACCATACACAAAAAAAATATACATGCAGACGAATATAGAACATCTACCCTATTTGGAAGTTGGTTAAAAATGCAATAAATAGGAGCCTACTATAATTTTTAACATCACATAGGTACTATACTATACCGGCCTTTTTTTAACAGTCCACTGCAGGACATAGGCCTACCCACGAAGGGTGCTTGGGCCATATCCACCACGTTGGCCCAGTGTAGGTTGGTGGATACATAGGTACATCATTCACAATTCGATGTACAATGAGATCAATATTATTTTATTTATAATCCTATAATTATACTTTCAGCATCATTGAACACTAATTACAGGGGCATGGGTCCTTCACACTTTGTTTGGTTGCTGGAACTACCAATAATAGCATTATTATATTTTGATTATATATGTGTATATTACTTTGTATTTTATAACACAATCAGGACTCTGACTATGTATTGTCTTCAAGTTACGTTTTGTAAAGAGTATAATATGTGAAATATCAAAGAATGCTATTCATTTTGACGTAACATATACTGTACCTTGACAATTTGACATAGATTCCACTTCACATTACCAAGCTTATTGCTCCAAACATAAGTAATTTATTATTATAACTGCACGCTATGTAATCCTGTTACAACATATATATTTTTGATGCTCACTCCTTCTCTTACTGGGTCTCGGCACCATTTATGCATACATTCTAGTGGTCTAGATCTATGCTATCAACTACTGAATACAAGCTGTCATTCCCAGATCCAAACTCAGTGAAGAATATTATGAAGCGAAGCCTGCTAGCCAAGAACAAGCTGGCCATCATCACAAAAGGCCCGGGCGGAGTTCAGTTTGCCTGCGTGCAGTGTCCCGTCAGATGTGAAGACAAGGAACAACTGGAAAAGCATTTGTTTGTACATAATAACGTGTACCGGCATTTGTGCGGGATTTGTGGCACTGGGTGAGATATTTTTGCTATATTCTTATTGTTACACAAGTACTTAGTTTTCTTGTAAATATAATAATAACTTAATTTGATGAAAAGTAATTTATCACCGTATCATCCATGTTGGGTAAAGTTCTCCAATGGCGACCACATGCCACAGTTCTGGATTACCTTGTATATCTCTGAAAGCCCCTTTGCACTTTACAAAGCAACAGGTGTATACAATGTTAAAGTAAGTTTATACAGGCCTGGGTGGCTGGTCATGGTGTCAGTTTTTAAGCCGCCTGACGGCGTTTTACATGGCTATACTTTTAAAACAACCGGGACCTACAATTTAACGTGTCATCCGAGCCGCTGTAGCGCTCAGTTGGAAAATGCCACCCGCGGTCACCCATCCAAAGGTTGACCGTGTGGAATGTTGCTTAACTTCGGTGACTACTGACAAACACCTAGTCTACGCTACGCAAATAGCATTTGCGTTAAGAGGCGACGGCTCGGGTGCTGCAGCTGCCGGTGGCTGCCCGTCGTCCCGACCCGCACAATTCGTCCGAGACAATATAGTTCCTTCACTTCGTCAAGTTCCTTTCTCAGCCCGTCATATGATTTTATGAGCTTGGGCACTTGAAACAAGGCTTCTCTGCAGAAATACAGACACATAGATACAGAAACGTGCGTTTGCCCTTGAGCCCCATGACGCGCGCCTCACTACTGATTAAGTTGCTGCATTGAAAGCAGATGTATCTCTTCCAGCCATCACATTGCACCACTGAGTCGTCAGTAAAGTCATTTTCGCACATAAAGCACTTCATTTTTAGTTCCGTTTTTTACGTTTGAGGTACGGAACCCTTATAGGATCATCACTTCACTCATCACTTTATTGTCCGTCTGTCCGTCTGTGTGTTTGTCAAGACTCTTTATCTCGGAACGCGTAAAGATATCGAGTTGAAATTTAAACTGTATACGTATATCTATGATCTCTTGCAGTTGTGTAAAAGAAAACTTCTCAGTTATCGTATAAAAAAATTAGGGTCGTCTATGTTGTAAAAAACCGCATATTTTGACACACACAAAAATCGAAACCTACAGGGTACTTCCCGTTGACATAGAACTATGAAATTTGTCGATAAGCATTGTCTTAGAGTACACATATAGGAATAAATCTGAAAACTGTACATTTTTATTTACATCACAAAGAATAGGGCCTCAAAATTCACAAAATATGTTTTCAAAATTCAAATTGAGTAATTCGTATCATGTAAGGTGTCATATAAAAGAACTTCATTAGCACATGCTAAAACAGGTTTTTAATTATTTTAACAATGTGTTTGTACGGAACCCTCAATGTGCGAGCCGCACTTGTCCGGTATTTTTGTTGATCAATTTGAATTCACAAGAAAAAAAAACGGTCCAATTTTCTCTCGTATTTTACAAGTCACTGCAGCAAAATTCCAAATGAACTACACTGTTCACCGAATAATTAACAGTTTATCGACCAAAATAACACTATTTTAACACGGAATTAACGAAATAAACAATATTTTAAGAAATTAGAAATAGCAACGCAAATTCGACACTGCTTCACTCTCGAGGGTAGGCGACGAAAAAAAAAACAAGGTTAGTCCACAGATTGTAAGTAGCTAACATGACAGCCGCCAAATTGTATGATTTGACTAATAGAGTCTTCGTTCGCCGTCGCTCGTGACTTAGGTAGGGTAGACCGGGGGCAGTAGTAACACGGGGCAATAGTAACATTGCGAATATCTCAACTACTAGATGACCTGTGTGTGTGTGCGAGAGCCGGGGGCACGCGCCTTACGTGTCCTGACTTGTTCACCAGTCGACAGCGCGCTGGCTGCGAAATAGACGTCTGCAGGAGCATTTGTTTATTTCAAGCATCCAAAGTAACTTTTTTATGCTATTTTGATTGCTCTGTCACTCAGTGGTTATTGTGTTTCATGTAATTATATATTAACCACGCGTTTACGTAGGTATCCAGCCATATAATTCCTAATGTAGTGTATCTAAAGCTCAACAGTGTTCCAAGGTAATTAGTTATTTCTCCAAAATGTATACTTGGGGTCAATTGTACCGTCGTCACTGGGAGTCAGTTGTAACGGTACAATTAACCCCGTGGTACAAATGACCCCTAATACAATTTAATTAAGTATAATATTTACTTATTTTTTTTGTTAACTATTTACTTATTTTAACTATTAGTTTAACCATTATTAATTTAACTGCTTCTATTATTATTATTTACTAACTACTACCACTAACTACTGATTTTACTTAATAACATTAAGTAAAATCTTAAACTTTTACAGGGGCAATTGTACCCGGGGTCAATTGAAACTCCATAGAAAATAAAACCTGTTAATTTTTTAGAATAATTTTAGATTTATAAGCTATTTGTTAAGTTTCAATGAAAGCTTAGAGCAAAGTAATTATACCAAAATATAAGAATTTGCATTATTGTGTTTAATGTGGAGAAAACTTACTTTTAAATTTGTTTAGTTTTATCCTGATAATTTTGTAGAACTGTTCTTAAAACTTAAGTTCCTAATGATAAAAAATGATTAATAAGTGTCAAAATAACAAATATACGATATTATAGTTATGATTCGATTATTCGTTTGTTTTTTTTTTCCTTTTGAATTTTTGGTACAGTTGACTTGTCTTCATTCTTACCTAATTTTCCCTTTGTTCTGAAAACCCTATGTAAAATTCAACAAAATGGTTTGTAGCTATTGAATTTAGGTTTCTGGTAACATAATCATTATAGTAAGAATCCAAGTTGATTTAGTACAATCGTCCAAAAACCAAAAAATGTTACTACTGCCCCCGGTCTACCCTACCTCACTTTGGGTCGTTATCAATTTTTGTGCACAAATCAAAGGCTCGTCTGCGCTCGGCCAATATGGCCAATTGTGTGTGCAGCTTTACAAACACTCATCTACATTGGCTGCTTGCTAGGGGTTCACCTAACTTACCTACTTATTAGCACTTGCCTTGTACTTATTTGCCAACGCTCACGTTGGGCTACGTTAAGCTAACTTGTATAGGAGATTTAAGATGATAATGGTCCACGATGGTCCCAGGTTGAAGCGCAAGGAGCACCTAGACCGGCACCTGATGGAGCACCAGCAGGTCCGGCCGCACGTATGTGAGATCTGCTCGAAGGCCTTTAAGCGGAAGGAGCACCTCAACATCCACCGCAGCATCCATTCCGGCGACAAGAACGAGGTCTGCATGCTGTGTCACAAATGTAAGTCATTTCTTTCAAGTAATGCTATTCACTTCTGAGCAAAGATTTCCTCCATTTTCTTCCATGAGACGCGATATCCTACAACCTCCTGCTAAGTTCTCTTGAACGCGTCAAGCTCGTCGCGCCAGCATTTTTGGTTGTTTCGTCTATCAGACACCCACTGCTTGACGATGCTGGCCCATCAGTTAGGGTGCACCAAATGTCCAGCCTAATTACACTATCGGCTAAGTAACTAAATAAATGTAAGTAGTGTTTACCTATAGTACATTTCAACATAATTTTTGATGTAAAAAATGGCAAAGTGCGAGTCAGAATCGCATACGAAGGGTAGCCCCATTTAAAATTCTACCTGTTGCCGTTATTACAAGCAAAAACCGGCTAAAATATCACGTTCGTTGTATGATGTATGTTGTTATTCTGTTTATTTGTTGTTATAGCGGCAATACATCATAATACACCATATTCTGTGGAAATTTCAACTATCTAGCTATCACGGTTCATGAGATTCAGCCTGGTGAGAGACAGACAGACGGACGGACGGACAACGAAGTCTTAGTAATAGGGTCCCGTTTTTTCCCTTTGGGTATGGAACCCTAAAAAGCAATTCCAATCGAAATTCCCATTTTCCTTACATTACGTAGATTGAGAATCAGGGCCCTCGCTTCGCTCAGGAGTTAACTATATTCCAATAAGTCGCCCTTGATACAAGAAACGACTTCTGTAGGTTACGTAGTATTATTATAAATTCTTTGTCTAGGTGCTACTCTCTCGTACTCATTAATTTTTTATATTAATAATTTTCGAAAAACATGGCAAAACCGACTTCCATTGTGTATAAAATTCGAATAGTTCGCTCAAATTGATACATTCGTATACAATTTGACATTATTGTTGATTTTTCAAAAACGGCTCAGCCGATTTCGTTAAAATTTAAATGGGGCCACCTCAGTATACCCTTCCGAACTAAAAAATTTTTTTTTTTGATTCAGTTTACAATTGGCGAAAATATCCTTGACCTAGTGATGTAACGAATAATCGCATTCGCGAATATTCGTATCTTTTTTGACATTCGCATACGCAAATTTTATGCGAATGTTTGGCGAATATGAACTTCCAAAATAATGTCAATAAAAAAGGTTACAAATCTTGTATCTAGCTTGTACAGCATCGGAAAGCTTAAAGTAAATCCATTTTTCACTAGAAACTCTGCTTAAAATATCATTGAACACACTTTTACCTCAAAACTCGCTTATATCTGATTCTGTTTAAACAAAAATGTGTAGGGCATGGAAAATGTACTTATAGGTATATTCTCTTTAATAGCTTATCCTATATTCATAAGCAATATATTCATACATCATCGAAAATACTGTTTTTTCACTGGTAATTTTGATGTTAAAACACATTTCACTTCAACGCTTTGAGATTGAACTGAGCATTAGATCAGCACAAAAAAATTATTCGCTGTCTCCTTTCTCTCTTTAAACTTTGGCCGAGATGGGTGCTTCACAAACTGACCAATCAGCAAAAATGCCATTAGGTAGATTGTCGCAGATTTTCAATTATGAAACACGATAAAAAGAAGAAAAAAACAAAAACGTTAAGAAGATAAGTATAAACAAAAAATTGTAGTATTACTAGTTTTAAAAATTAGTACTAGTAAAATAAAATAAAAATAGCCTTATACGAGTAAAAACATGTTTCTTATTTCTACATCTTAGATAAATAAATAATCAAAGTTCTACATATTTTTTAAATACTAGGTTGTCCATCCTGGACTTAGGCCTTCTCTAGAAATTGCCAGCGCCCTCTCTATTCCTTGTTCCGCTCTCTCGTTTGCACGATCGGCTCAGGCGGAAGGTAACACATTTTCGTTCGTGCAGTCGGCGTTCATAGATTCATCATTATCGAGTCAAAATCTTATAAAGATTAATGAATAATTAAGAAGATGTAAAAAATGAGGAGGAGGATTGAGCGAAGTAAAATGAGACTTTTTGGGTTTTTATAAGTATTTAAAAAATATTCCTGAGAGTACTTTTAAATTAATTTAAACCTTTAAATAAGTGTGAACATCCTCAGAGTGAACCTTTTAATAAGATAGATACAAAGAATTATCAATATGTGCTATAATTTTCGAGTATCTATGTTTTTTGGCATGCCCCATGTATAACAAAAAAACGTTTGTTATTTTTTTTTACTTAATGAATTCATTTTATTCCTTATTTAATTATTTCCATGTAACAATTAATGACGTGTAACTTATTGTTATAAATAAATGAGTAACACCAATCGGCCTTCTACAGATCGGCTCGATAATGCTTGAAATTAAATGCAAAAGATGACAAATGTGCGCGTGTAACACGTGGACTGACTAAGTGGTCAAAATAAAGCTATAAATAAGTGGCGCCGAATTCAAAAGTGCAGTCGCATTCGCATTCGCGAATATCGACGGCAGATATTCGTATCCGCATTCGTATTCGCGAATGCCTAATAATTGACATTCGTTACATCACTACGGCATGAACATACACAAAAATAATACACACAGACGAACATAGAACCTCCTCCTATTTGGAAGTCGGTTAAATAGATACATTACCTGTTCCGACAGATAATAACACGTTACGTATGTCGATAGAGAATCTGGGCCCAGGGCCAGCCAGTGGCCTATACAAACTTTGTGTACATCTACATATGACTGGAGTGCAGGTACGTGGCACCTCCGGCCGCAGCCCGGACTGCCTCCCCCCTTAAAAGTCGATACTAGAAATACCGGAATACACAGTTCAAATTTTGAGGCATTGACCTGTTATCGTCACTCACCAAACGAACCGCAATCTGGTTTCCTCACCCACTTGTTTTAAAAAAATGTTTTATCAAATGTATAGGTACAGAGACACTAATGAACTATAAATCCGAATACTAATATGATATATATTATATTAATCCGAAAGTGTATTCCTGGGTTTTTGGCTTGTTTTTTTACTCTTTTTCCGAGCAACAGATTTTTAGCAGTGCATTGGCTTTGTTGTTCGGCTTCATAGAATAATGGCGTTACTATATGTTTGGCATTGTATTTCAAAATCAAAAATCGAAGTTCAAAACAAAGGTCGCAGAGGGTCATACCGTAATACCGCCACCTCCGAACATAGGCCTACTCTCGAGGGGATGATTCAGCCATATCCGCCATGCGAACCTAATGCGGGTTGAAAGGTACATATACGCTATCGAATTTCTTCTACCAACTTAGTAGGTATAGGTCTCCTCACGATGTTTTCCTTCAGCGAAAAGAAAGACCCGAAAGAATTTAAAATTAATTTCATACAAAACCCTAAAGAAGGTTCGTTATCAATACTGTGTTCTACTACTGTTTCCCGATCTCTTCTCATTACGATTTTCAGCTAAAAGTAATAACATTTCTATGATCTTCACTGTTTAAAGCTAGCGGTATTTAAAAATACGTACGATACTTCGAAAATAGACACGCCCCTTGGACTCGTGGAATATATGGGATTCAAACCTACGACGTCCGCGGCCTAAAAATCCACGGTGACCGCTGTCAACTGACCATAATTTAACAGCATCATTTCGTCACTTTGTTTATATCAAGCCTTCAATTTCCATAATTCCTTCGATCACCTATATCGAAGCATACTCGTAATTCAAAACAAACTTTAGGCGAATCGTACAACTTGGCAGTTGTGATGTAGCTACTCCTGACAGAAGCTCGAGGATTTGGTTATCCACAGCTTGTAGCTAACATCCCAACCGCCAAGTTGTGTGATTCGGCCTATAACAATGTACCTGTTTCTAAACCAAGCCTTTCTAATTGTGTCAACTAATAGCCGTAGTAATTCATAACAATTAACTTATTCTAACAATGTTCACTTCTCAGAACCTTAAAAAATCTCAACAATTTATTGTCTAACAAAATTCCATTCAAAAAGATATCCCAAAAGCGTGTAACGGTTCCCAAAAATAAAATAACAAGAATTCGAGAGCCCCTTCCATTTCATCCCCTACCTAACCTTTCCCAGTGGGGTGCGGGATTTTTTACTCGCTTATTCGGCCCGCCCTTCCACACGTGGGGTAGGGGAGGACGGTCTATTTTGTAATTTTATTATTTTTGTATCGCACAGCTTTAAACTTCCTAATCGACTTGAGCTTGAAAGTGTTAGTAAAACTTATAACTATATCTATGTATATCACTACATAGTATAAAACAAAATCAAAACCCTATGTATGCTTATATCTTTAAAACTACGCAACGAATTTTGATGCGTTTTTTAATAGATAAGAGTTATTCAAGATATATTATACATATACCTTCCGTATATGTATAATACACCTGTGCGAAGCCGTGGCGCCGGGCGAGTCGCTAGCAACACAGAATATATAATAGGTAGTAAGCAATAACGTAAGCCTTGTTTTAAGGCTCGGTTAAAACGCTGGCTTATTGAGCAGACGTATTATGATTTTGACGTTTTTAAATGTGTAAAATAGATTACTTATGCAATATTAGGGCATAATATTGTTTTTATATTTCTAGGTTATACTATAGGTATGTAAAAAATGTTATGTACAGTATCGACATTCAATTTGAATATTCTGACATTTTTTTTTTGATAAATTTGACAATGATATTATTATAATTATTTAATGCAATTGACATCCTCATGCTGAAATGTTTGTCAATAATTGGTTATTGTTCTAGATAATGATTGAGACTGATTGACATGTAAATGAAATATTTTATGAATAAATTGAATATGAATATGAATATACCATCCTTTTTTTTTTTTAATAGTTCACTGCAGGTCGTAGGCCTACCCACGAAGGGTGATTGGGCTATATCCACCACGCTATATGGTTTGGTGGATTCACATACTCCATCGAATTTCTTCTATGGACGTATGCAGGTTGCCTCACGATGTTTTCCTTCACCAAAAAGTCTATGATGTGAAATTCCGTACATAAGTTCCAAAGAAACTAATTGGTACGGGATCGGGATTTGAACCCACGACCTAACGGTTGCAGGTCGGGTGTCACTACCACTAGACCACCACGGCTTATAATTATGTAATAAATATAAATTCACACACAATAAGTAAAATAAGAAAAAATATTTAGAGTCCTTTTCGCCAAGTAAAAATGGCACACAGTACGTACAAGGTATTTGTCTCATCTGTGGTGTCAAATACGAATGACCAATGGAATTATCCCGGAATAACTGGCCTCGTTCTGGACACATTCCGTCAGAATATGGTAGTTGCATTGTGCATGAGATGAGCAACCATGGAATGTGCCCGGAACTAAGCCCTCGATTGTTTGAAGTCGGTTAATACTCGTAGTTGCTATTGATCTATGGTCCGTAAACCCTTATCTCTCCATAAATGTGTCTATTCATTACGTTCCCATCAAACACTATGAAACGGCGGTTAGTCGCGAATCGGTTACAAATTCCTGACGTCTACCCGAACCCCCGAGGAGAGGCCTATTATTAGCTTCTTTTTTATAAATTGAAGTTATGAGGAAATCACTAAGTTACTTAACATTGTAATGTTATACAACCTGTTATATTGCTATTAAATTATGTCGAAATTTCATGATTTTATAGGGCAAAACTTCACTATCAAGTTCAAAAAAAGTTAAGACGATACGCCTCTCCTTTCACAAGTTCAAATCCTGCTTGGCAAGACCTAGCGTTAAGTCACATATTATTTGTGTTATGTATACAGACACTGTGCGTTATGTTATGTCAGGATTCAATCGCTGGACTGGAATAATGTAAACTTGTAAAGCGATCTTTATTGCTGTCTAATCGCTATGACAGAAATGCATTCCAACATACTAACATTCTACATGTATTCACTCACCCCTTTCTCTATACTGCCGAGATAGCATACGTAAACTCACGTGAAGTCGTGGAGGGTAAATGCGGCGATACCCGCCCCTATAGCCCCTACTTAGGAGCTGGCAGACGAAATAATAATACCCTAAGCACACCACATCTGTTATTGTGATTTTGTAAGACCCAAATCATTTTGATGAGTAGAACAACCTTTACAAAACTCTTTTAAATGTATATGTGACCACTGACCCCTTTATACATACTCGGTAATTTCGATACAAACATTTCCCATCGCATCTCGACTACAGCATTATTGCTGGCTTATGTACAAAAACTGCATACATACAGATGCGTTCGGGTAGTCAGTTAATGGCAAATCAAACAGTTAAAAACGCCAATAACGATCATCAGCGTTCGTTTTGAGAATGTGTGACCAAAAGTTGCATTTTAACTGTTTTCACTCACCGTTAAAAATGCCATCGTGAACTGCCAATTTTAAGCTACCGGCGGAGGTGGGTTCTTTGTGATCGTTTTCTGACATACCTATAGAGTTTGACATTTACTCGTAGCGTTCGTTTTGGTTAGTGAGGAAAAGTAGCATTATTGGCGAAATTTCCGAACCGAACAGTTTACATTAACGCTAATTATGTAAATGGCAAAAACGCCATCGAGCCCAACACGAACGCACCTTACGTCATAACCTCCCTACACAAGAAAACATAAACCCTTTTCTTACTACCGAGATGTGCACACCAAAGCTCTTGTCAAGTCGTGGAGGGTTAGAGCGACGGTTCACGTCTCTATATCTCCTATTTACGACTTGACTGACGAAATAATACCTTGAATAGCACCACAACTTCTATTGTTTGTGCCGTAGTCAAAGCTAAATTTTGAGTAGAACAATCCTATTTTAGGGTTCCGTACCCAAAGGGTAAAAACGGGACCCTATTACTAAGACTCTGCTGTACGTCCGTCTGTCTGTATATGTCTCACCATGCTGTATCTCATGAACCGTGATAGCTAGACAGCTAAAATTTTCACAGATGATGTATTTCTGTTGCCGCTATAACAACAAATACTAAACAACAGAATCAAATAAATATTTAAGGGGGGTCCCATACAACAAACGTTGGGCGGAGAGGAGTTGGGCTAAGTGGGCTCAAACACAGTTAGGAAACCTTCGTGCGCGAAAACGTTTCGCACTTGGCCAATTTTTTTTTGTAACTTCTAGACAAAGCTTTATAGTAGGTACTGTCCAGACCGATTTCATTCGCGTTCAAGAGGAGACAGAGTTTGGCGAGAATTTACTCGCGTATTCATACATTTTGGAAGATGTAAAATTACCGCGATAGATTTTGAGAAAATATACCTATTGTGTATTATTAGATGATTAAAGATGACATATTTGGAATTATATTTCTTAGAACATTGCGTTGTAATGTAATATTTTTTAAACGTCTAACGTTTTATTATATGAAGCTTTAAATACTAAGACTTCGCCAAATGATTAAAATTATTAACAATAAACTTTATAATTTCACCCTTATCTCACATATATGTATATAATTAGGTGAGGCTGAGAATATTATGTTTTTTAATAAATTAAATTAAATTGTAATAAAAACGGACATGCCAATTACATTATAACTCAAATATTACATTAAAACACACACATGATCTTAAAAAAAATTAATAGGGTGTCACAGAAATATGTCAAAATAATAATAAAGCAAAAACCATCAATGTCAAAATAATAATAGAGCAATAGTTGTCCACAAAATTATACCTACTAATAAAAATAAGAACACACATTAATAATACTCCCAAAAAACTTCACAATGTCAAGAGTCAAGACTAAGTTTAAATAATAATTTATTGTACTACGTACTCACGACTGACATTATAATTATTCTAGGTTAGAGTTGTACTTACGTTAGAAATACGAACGAGCTAACCTCCTTCCAGCGTTCTACCGGAAGGACCACCTCCAGAAGCATCTACAAACCCACAGTAAGCTGTTCCTAGAAAACAATATGGCACTGTCGGAGCAACTCGGCATAGTGAAGGCAGAATTCGTCGACGTGGAGGCTTCCGAGCGGTTCGACGACAGTTCACAAGACGACGATATAGGCATTGAGGTAATAAAGAAAACTTGAAACTTTTAAATATAGTATCTCAATGTATCTTACACATCATGCCTTTCAACACTCCCGGTTATCAATTAACATAAGTATTGTCAGAGGCGTTTAGATGGATTAGAAACTTTGATGCCAGGGCTGGCATTCGGCCCATTCGATCGTATATATGAGGTAACAAAGAAACTATCTGTAGAAATCCTCAGACTTGTATATAATTTCGTAGGACATCGAAATAACGCCCGACCAGCACTTTGCTCCCGAAGAGAGCATCAGACCCGTCGACCCGGAGCGTCCGTACGCGTGTCATCTCTGCGATAAGACCTACAAGAGGAAGGATCATCTCAAACTGCACAGCCAATCACATCTGAAGAAGGATAAAATCTGCTCGGAGTGTGGCCGAGGTAAGTTTAAGTATCATCGTTTAGGTTAGTGCGCGAAATTTCGTAGGACATCGAATTAATGCCCCACCAGCCTCTCTTTAGGAGTGTCCCCCAGACAGTTGCGTAGCGGGTAAGGTGCGGGTGTGGATTTTATGGTGAAACATAATTAATGCATACGTTTTTTTTACATTATTTTGTGTTTAGTTTTTGTCATTTTTAGGGTTCCGTTTTTTCCTTTTGAGGTACGGAACCCTAAAAATGACAAAAACTAAACACAAAATAATGTAAAAAAACGTATGCATTAGTTCTGTTGCACCATAAAATCCTCACATAACACATAATCCCTTATAGGATCACTTTGTTGTCCGTCTGTCCGTCTGTGTGTATGTCAAGACTCTTTATCTCGAGAACGCGTAAAGATATCGAGTTAAAATTTAAACGGTATACGTATATCGATGAATTCTTGCTGTTGTGTAAAAGAAAAACTTCTCAGTTGTCGTTTAAAAAAGTTAGAGTCGTTTATGTCGTAAAAAAACCGCATATTTCGACACTCACAAAAATCAAAACCTACAGGGTACTTCCCGTTGACATAGAACTATGAAATTTGGCGAGAAGCATTGTGTCAGTGTACACATATAGGAATAAATCTGAAAACTGTACATTTTTATTTACATCACAAAAAAATTGGGCCTCAAAATTCACAAAATATGGGCTCAAAATTAAAAGTGGTATCGTATCATGAAAGGTGTCATTTAAAACAACTTCATTAGCACATGCTAAAACAGGTTTTTAATTATTTTAACAATGTGTTTGTACAGAACCCTCGATGTGCGAGCCTGACTCGCACTTGACCGGATTTTTTTCATCGTGACCGTCTGTGCGGCCCCGTGTCTCAGACTATACGGTCCCCCACCTAAATGAACCGAATTGCATGGAAGACATTATTATAGTTTTAGTATCTCAATCTCATTTTAGAATTAGCGATTTTTCGAATCGGAATGTACTGACGCAATGTTCAGCACGGTCAGTTTCCGGATGGGTGATCGCGGGTGACATTTACAACTGAGAGCTACCGTGGCTCACACGGTACACGTTAAATTGTAGGTGCCGGTTGTTTTAACAGCTTAGCCGTGTCAGAATCTTTCAGGCGGCTTAGATACTCTGACACCAGGGTTAGCTACCCGGCCTATACGAACTTAGATACATACTTATTGTAGAAATTTAAGAATCTTAATTTTAGTACCTGACATTTTCAAAATACTTTGTTTAAAAGGCATACCCCACATATTAGATGTAGGTACGGGCTCATAATGTAATAAATGGGCATGTATTTTTTCAACTACACCTCCCCAAATAAGATTTAATAAAACACTTTTGTCTAAGCTTCTAAAGTATAATTTGTGAGATACAGTCGCCAAAGTTCAAAAAAGTGCCTAAGGTATTCAAGATAAAATCGTCAAACTTATGATCATATTAAAAACTTTCTCTGAAAATTATTTTCAGCACTGTAGGATTATAACTTTTAGAGTTAGTTAATTAAAATTTTCGACTTGCGCATAGCTCTGAGGTCATTGATCTTAGCCAATCATGTTTTTCAAGTATTCTACCACCTAATCATCAAATTCTTAAAAACTATTTTTGAACTGATCGTTTGTGGGCTGATCCCATAGTACCTAGGTAAAAGTAAAATCAACCGGAATTTACAATTGAACGTGTCACCCGAGCCACTATAGCGCTCAGTTTTATGCCACTTTTTCGAAGACTGTACCATCCGTTTTTTAATAGTTCACTGCAGGACGTAGGCCTACCCACGATGGGCCGTATCCACCACGCTGGCCCAGTGCAAGTTGGTGAATATTATATTCGAAGACTAGCCTTGTTGTACGTTGCAAATCACAAAATAATATTTAGTAAAAAGTTATTGTACCTGAGATGACACAAAATAAAATTAAGGGTGATCGCTGACAAACATTTAATCAAACTGCACTACGGCCCTTTAATAACGCTGGTCGGCAACTTAAAATAATCGGCCAAGTGCGAGTCTGACTCGCGCACAAAGGTAAATAGTTAAAATAAAATATATTAAGGGGGGCTTTTATATGGTACGGATACCATATTTTAATAATATATTTTATTTTAACTATTTATTTTTTAAGGGAATATACAACCTAATATTCTGTGAATGTTTCAAACTTCTTCTGGTTGCCGCGCCGTTCTTAATATCGAGCAATAAAGCACGCTTCTTTTACGGGAACTCCCTTTTTTTTAAAATTTAACTATTTATTTTGAATATATCAAGCATCTACCTGTCACCGTTAATATCGAGCGAAAAACGGCTAAAATCCAGGTTTGTTAAGGCTCTATATACAACAAACCTGAATTATTAGCCGTTTAATTTTTTTTTCTGTTTTTAGTATTTGTTGTTACATCGGCAACAGAAATACGTCATTCAACATTCTAGCTATCACCGTCAATGAGACATAGCCTGGTGACAGTAATAGAGTCCCGTTTTTCCCCTTTGGGTACAAACCCCTAAAAAATTCGGCAGCAAGAGCTTTGTTTTCTGATATAATGTTTGTGATATAATTAGTATGAGGAATCCGAAACTGTTTACAGATTCATTCTAGCACGTCTAGTAGTAAAAGATGAAGATACGAATAGTAGCAAAACTAGACGTCCTAGATAAATTCTGGTTAACTACACATTTGGACTTAGCGCGTCGATATGTATCAATTCCATCAATATTTTGCTACTATTTTGGTTCGGCTGTAACACGTACAGTAAATCAGATTTTAAGCGACCTGCAAAATCTTGTAAGTCTTCAACTGGTTTATTAATATCACAAAGGGGGTTCCGGCCTCCAAAGGTCTGCCCACGCAGGTAGAGGGGCGCTTCTCAGTACGGTACAATAATAATAATTATAAGCTTTCATATCCGCTGTGCCGCCGTCGAGGCCTAGTATGAAAACGCCTTTTGCCTTGCCTTATATTTCAGATCATTTATTTATAACATTTTAGTTATACGTATACAAGGCAAATCAGTTTACAGAATTAAAATATAGTTACTAGTAGTTCTAGACCTTGCGCCACATCCCTATAACTAAATCTTAATAAGCCTCTATACTGTTAAAGACATAAATGAAAATGTCTTATAAATTCAGCATTTTATATTTTCCACTGCCAATGGAAGGCTACAGTTTAGGCACTAGGGCACGTCTATCGCCGTGCGGAGTCGTCACGAGGTCTCTCGATGGCTCCTCCCGTCGCTTCGCGCCCCGCTCGTCTAGGCTGCCTCGTCAGCTACACCGCATGGCCAGCATGGCTCGCCCGCCTGCCGTCTGGCGCGCCGCTCGTTCGGACACCCACAGCTTACACCGCATAGCTAGCATAGCTAACAATACATAATCTCGACCGATTTGGTTCATACTTGCAAATCTTACCAAAACAATACGAGTATTATCGAAATCGGCTGATAAATAGCGCGATAGCAAATTTCCTCTCTCTTTCTGGGAAAATACCCTCTCAGTCAAAAATCGCCGACAACAGAAAAATTCCTTCAGTACCAAATTACATTAATCTGTGTACCAAGTTTCGCCGAGATTCGTTGAAAAATGCGACCTGTAAAAGAAAATCGTAAGGCTACCGGCCATCAATATATCACTATCACTACATAGTATAAAACAAAATCGCTTCCCTGTCAGTCTGTCCCTATGTATGCTTATATCTTTAAAACTAGGTACGCAACGAATTTTGATGCGGTTTTTTAACAGATAGAGTGATTCAAGAGGAAGGTTCATATGTATGTATCTTTGTTTTGAATATAATACACCTGTGCGAAGCCGGGCCGGGTTGCTAGTGGAATATAAAAAAAAATCCAAGTCGATGCAACTGACACGGTAAATTACATTCGGATTATACGTTAGGAAACGAATAGGTATTAGGATTAGGATAGTATTCGTATACATGCGTATACGAATTAGTTTCCATCAGTGATTGGCGGAGTTTGGGCAGTACTGCTCTGGATTGTGTGAAATGCGTAAAAAATTTGATGTGATTCTGGCCTTCTATATGATTTAATTAGGTACAGTTATACAATTCATAGAAGGGTTGAAGGCATGGAAAGCAAAACTAAAGTTTGATTGAATTATTGCCCTCCTTACGAAGAAACCCGTTATTAACGCAAGTTATTTTGACAAAATCATTGAATTGAAGTGCAGCAAAGACGTGGAACTTTATCAACCTAATTTTTGGCTGCAATTTCGGCTTTCTTCATAATGAGAAGATTATTTATTGTCCTTCATTTTTAAATAAATTTTAGCTGTTATTCGGCCATTATAAAATTTGGATTTGACGAGATTTGCATCGCTTATCCAATAACTTTTCTATCTTGTAGTAATCGGGTAAAATCAACATAAGTATCGACAAGAATTAACGGTTTCACTGCGTAGTCAAAACCCGCCGCAAGGCACGGTCGACCTTTAGACCTTCCCTTCTAGGGTCGATCCCCCATGGACAACCGGAGGGGGCTTAAAATACCTCTATTTGGGGGCGCACAAAATAGGGGGAGCGGCCCAACGGATCCAATTTATTTCGGGAGGGGCGACCGGAGACTTTGGACCTTGCTTTATTTTTACATGTGAATATCGATTGGGATGTTATTAGTCTAGTGGACATGTGGTGGGTTATCGATTTTATTTTGTCGTGGTATATTCGTGTGTTAGTTTTGTGGGCGCTGTTATTGTTACTGTGGGTTATTGGTTATTTCTGTAGCGATTAAAATGCCGATAATACGAGTTGTAGTGTTACAATTTGGAAGTGATGTAGAAATTCAAGAAATTAGAATTAGACCGAATAATCTGTCTATAATGGTATAAGAATATGAAGTATACCTAGATGACATCTTAGACACACAGCTACAGTAAAACGTCAAACGGCAACGGGCGCTTGGTTATACTTATATGTAGTTAGAAGTAGTAGTTTGATTTGGAAGATGACGATTGTCTTCTAAAACTCGTAAGACTAAATAAAATTCTAGCTAACTATGAACACTCGATCAAGTAGCCATACCAAAAATCTTCGGACAGACACATAAAACACTTATATAACACCCCTTTGCCGCCGCAACCGCTTACAACACGCGGTTGCTTACGACAGTTACGACACTGGCTAAGATTATTTACATCCTTATGATTACAAAGGCGAATCTTTCGAGGTTCAACTTGCAATCAAAAATCTATTTAGAATCCTACAAATCTAGTTGGCACCATGACAGTTACGATAAAAAAGAATGAAAACTTGCAAGCCCAAAATCGAGCAAAATGTATTTAACTAGGATTACTTGCCTTTGTACTTGTATAGACATTGCTCGTAGAATTACACACGTATAATATAGCTACGTAGTATGTATACAATGCCGTCCTTTCTTGGTCAGATTGGCGAGATTCCTAAGTCGGAATTCTACCACCCCACATCCCGACGCCGTCAAAAGGCTCCCCCTACATCTTGCGACAGAAATCCCAAACCGTCGCCGCGTCGCCCGAATTTACCCTCTCTACCTACATGCAAAGACATGGCGTGGCCTTCTCTTGAAGATATTTCTATATACATAGATACAACTTTAAAACATTAAACGGGCGTATTTTGAACTAGAAAATCTTAATTTACCATCTTGAATATTAGAGAAGCTTACTTCCCTGACCTAACTTGTGACCTGAAGCTTGTGAAAATCTTCAACAGTCTGTAACTGTAAATTAAATAACAATTTTTTTATGATATTATAATAAACCAAGAGAAAAATATCATAGGTGGGCGACTATTATATTAAGTGTGTGACTATTTGTCGGCTTTGGCTTAGACATACGAGCAGCATTTTATGTGCTGCGGTAATATTATGGTTAAATACGGTTACCTACCTATTCGAGGAAAATTTGCCGATTAGTACTTGACAACCAACGTTTCATCGAATGATGCTGTTTTAATGAGAGCATCCGTCGACCTTGTGGGTGGACCTCCTACGCTGCGCTTGCCGGTAGGTACATGGTCTCCACTCGAGAACTTTTCAACTCCACCGGTCATCAGTACTCCGCGCTATGTGCCCTGCCCACTGCCATTTCAACTTACTAATCCGTTAGGCTATGTAACTTTGGTTATTATATATAGCCCAACAGATTTCATTTCTTCTTCGGATCTCTTCAGTTCTGATTCGATTTCGCAGAGACTCCGAGCATAGCCCTCTCCATAGCTTGTTGGGCTACTTGAAATGATTACATAGCCAATTGCAAAAAACCCCTTTCTTTTCGCAGCGTTCGCGACGGACGAGAAATTGCTGCAACATATGAACATGCACCTTCACGCGTACTCGGTGATGAACAGCGACGAAGATAAGACGCATCTGCACGCGTTACTGGCCGAACATAACATCGACACCTCGTTCGTAAGTGAACTTTTACAGTCTACTTAGTGGGCATTATCTAACATTCTTTTCTGCTTCTTCTTCTTCTTCTTCATCATTACTCGTCAGTGACAAATCTTAAGGCAATCATGAGGCGCCAACATGCCCATACAAAAATAATAAACTGTTATCTATAGTCTGACAGTCAGGCTATAATACCTCTAACATTATCCGGTTTGAGTGTTTTTTTTTTTTCATGTAATCAGCACTTCAATCGCTAGGATCATATGTCTTATTTCTTACAGTAGTTGATTAAATCAGGCGTTACTTTGCGGAAATTCATCTTCAAATCTTTTTTTTGAATAAATATTTAGTGTATTTCCGCTATGTTGTTGTAGGCAAATAAGTTTAAGGGCACTATTCAAAAAAAAGGCTGAAAGTACCTAAACTATACTAGTACGTTAACTTTTTTTCTGAAAAAATCAGCATAATATGCATAAGACGTACGAGCGTGCCATATTTCTTACTCAAGCGATTAACACCAAAAACATTTTTGTTACAAGTAAAGGGGTGAAAAGAGTTTTTTTGTCAAAAATATACCGAAAATTTTCTCGATGTTCTACAGAAAACGCGAAAACACTGGTCCATTCACGATCATCTTAAGAATCTTTCCGGCCATTCTGTACCTACATATTAAGATACTTAGCAGTATTTTGTGATATTAGTATGAAGTTGTTTTAATCTAGCGTTACTTGTAGTAAAAGGCATATACAAACAAATATTTAGTCCCCAGTCCACGTAGGAATAGATGATCAGTTGGATAGGGCATTCCTCGGCTTTAACAGATTATTTCTTTCCAATAGGCTTGATGACGGTAGGAAAGAACTGATCATTAGTACGTCAGATAGATTAAAAGAAAAATAATACGTCTAACTAACATACTAATTACAATAATGACATCATGCCTATCCATATTTATTTATTGACCGACGAACCACCGGAGGAGGTATACAATTCGTCGCGTATATTTTTTTTATGTATAACCACGCATAACTTTTTTCATAGTGGTCCGATTTCAATAATTATTTTTTTATTGGAAAGAGTATACTTGGAAATTGGTCCCATTTAATTTTATCGAAATCGGCTGAGCCATTTTTGATAAATCAACAATAATGTGAAAAATGCTACATCGATCCGTGCGAAATATTCGCGAATTTTGTACACGGGTGAAGTCGGTCATGCTAATTTTTGCAAAAAATAATCTTGTTTGTTTATAGGCGAGCAGTATAAACTATGTGCCCATATCAATCAGAGTCAAATAAAATTAGTGTTTATCTGTCAAGGAATGTTTTTCCTTCATTATCCAAAGATTCAGTCTATTCTTAAATGTGTTTATAGTCCTTGCTGAGATTATTTATTATTTTTCGTGCGTAGTAGGTACAATACGCGCGAACAAATAACTGCGGTCGATGTTCTAACACCAAACCATCGACAGTTACAGACAGACAGTAACAGTCTACTAGTCCCTCGCAGCAGCGTCCCGGTGACGCTGCCGGAGCGGACCGACCGCAAGCACGAGTGCGACGTGTGCCATCGCAAGTTCAAGCGGCGGCAGCACCTCGTCGTACACAGGAATGTGCATTTGAAGAACCAGGCCAGCGTGTGGTGCTCCAACTGTAACCAAGGTAATGTTGCTTATAGTCATAGAATGGTAACCCCCAGTGTCGTTAGCAGGAGAAACCAGTGAATCAGGCCAGTGTGTGGTGCTCCAACTGTAACCAAGGTAATGTTGCTTATAGTCATAGAATGGTAACCCCCAGTGTCGTTAGCAGGAGAAACCAGTGAATCAGGCCAGTGTGTGGTGCTCCAACTGTAACCAAGGTAATGTTGCTTATAGTCATAGAATGGTAACCCCCAGTGTCGTTAGCAGGAGGAACCAGTGAATCAGGCCAGTGTGTGGTGCTCCAACTGTAACCAAGGTAATGTTGCTTATAGTCATAGAATGGTAACCCCCAGTGTCGTGAGCAGGAGAAACCAGTGAATCAGGCCAGTGTGTGGTGCTCCAACTGTAACCAAGGTAATGTTGCTTATAGTCATAGAATGGTAACCGCCAGTGTCGTGAGCAGGAGAAACCAGTGAATCAGGCCAGTGTGTGGTGCTCCAACTGTAACCAAGGTAATGTTGCTTATAGTCATAGAATGGTAACCCCCAGTGTCGTTAGCAGGAGGAACCAGTGAATCAGGCCAGTGTGTGGTGCTCCAACTGTAACCAAGGTAATGTTGCTTATAGTCATAGAATGGTAACCCCCAGTGTCGTGAGCAGGAGAAACCAGTGAATCAGGCCAGTGTGTGGTGCTCTAACTGTAACCAAGGTAATGTTGCTTATAGTCATAGAATGGTAACCCCCAGTGTCGTTAGCAGGAGGAACCAGTGAATCAGGCCAGTGTGTGGTGCTCCAACTGTAACCAAGGTAATGTTGCTTATAGTCATAGAATGGTAACCCCCAGTGTCGTTAGCAGGAGGAACCAGTGAATCAGGCCAGTGTGTGGTGCTCCAACTGTAACCAAGGTAATGTTGCTTATAGTCATAGAATGGTAACCCCCAGTGTTGTTAGCAGGAGAAACCAGTGAATCAGGCCAGTGTGTGGTGTTCCAACTGTAACCAAGGTAATGTTGCTTATAGTCATAGAATGGTAACCCCCAGTGTCGTTAGCAGGAGAAACCAGTGAATCAGGCCAGTGTGTGGTGTTCCAACTGTAATCAAGGTAATACTAGTGACGGTCACTGCCTTGTATAAGCCGAATCATACAAGTCGACGGATGTGAAGTTACCTATAATCTACGCAATCCTGACTAAGAGAGATGCCAGACGGGCGGTGTCGCCGCGACATTTCACCGCGGCGCCTAGTGTTGCCTTAGACACTAATGCCATCTAGACAGTTAGCGAAAAAAAAAGGTTTTAGGGCTAACCGTTCAACCTTAAGCTGAAGATAAGTAAAATCTCTCATATACATTCTGATTTTGTGTGAGCCAACCGCGAAATCGGATCGTGTGTAGCGTCAGCGGTCCAACTTTGTCCTCGCTAACTCTTTCTAATATTATAAATCAGAAAGTGTATTTTTTGTTTTTCGTTTGAACACAGATATACTAGAGGAATAATGTGGTCGATCGATAAAATCTGAAAGAGATGCATTGATTTAATATGACACGCATTGAAAAGTGACATGAAAATTATCTCATAACCCCATCGAGTATGGACTCGTGTGATTTGTCACGACGAGTGTCACAGTAACAGCTGTCCAAGTGACAGCTGTCAAACTTTAAAGTCATTTATATCGGTTATTATCGATTCTAGACTAATGCTGTCTTTACAAAAGTGATAGAGCTCAACTAGATCTACATTTTAGTGATTTATCTCGGTTATTATCGATTCTAGACTACTGCTGTCTTCACAAAAGTGGTAGAGTTCGACGAGATCTACATCTCAGATGACAGCAAGACAAGATTTATTTTCATTTCAACAGATGTCATCCGAAATGTAGATCTTGTCGAGCTCTATCACTTTTGTGAAGAGAGCAGTAGTCTAGAATCGATAATTATCGAGATAAATTGCTTTTAAGTTTGACAGCTGTCATCTGAAATGTAGATCTCGTTGAGCTCTATCACTTTTGTGAAGACATCAATGGTCTAGAATCAATAATAACCGAGATAAATCACTTTAAAGTTTGACAGCTGTCATCCGAAATGTAGATTTCGTCGAGCTCTATTACTTTTGTGAAGAGAGCAGTAGTCTAGAATCGATAATATCCGAGATAAATCACGTTTAAGTTTGACAGCTGTCATCCGAAATATAGATCTCGTTGAGCTCTATCACTTTTGTGAAGACAGCAGTAGTCTAGAATCGATAATTAACGAGATAAATCACTTTTAAGTTTGACAGCTGTCATCCGAAATGTAGATCTCGTTGAGTTCTATCACTTTTGTGAAGACAGCAGTAGTCTAGAATCGATAATTACCGAGATAAATCACTTTTAAGTTTGACAGCTGTCATCCGAAATGTAGATTTCGTCGAGCTATATTACTTTTGTGAAGAGAGCAGTAGTCTAGAATCGGTAATAACCGAGATAAATCACTTTTATGTTTGACAGCTGTCATCTGAAATGTAGATCTCGTTAAGCTCTATCACTTTCGTGAAGTCATCAATGGTCTAGAATCAATAATAACCGAGATGCTGGTGTTTATTTGGCTCAACGTATAAGCATTGCCATTCAGCGTGGCAATGCTGCCAGCATGCTGGGCACGCTGCCAACTGGCAGTGGGCTTGAGCACTTGGATTATCTTTAGACCTTCAAGGGTCTGTGGATGATCCAATTGCTTTCTATGTAGTAGTAGTGTAGTATTGTCATTTTATAAAAAAAAAATGCAAAAAAAAAATATAATAATAATAACCGAGATAAATCACTTTTAAGTTTGACAGCTGTCATCCGAAATGTAGATCTTGTCAAGTTCTATCACTTTTGTGAAGACAACAGTAGTCTAGAATTGATAATGACCGAGATAAATCACTTTGAAGTTTGACAGCTGTCACTTGGAAAGCTGTTAATGTGACATTCGTCGTGACAAATTACACGATCCGATTTCTAACGTGTAAGAGGGATTTTTCTCATCTTCAGTTTAAGATTGAACGGTTGTCGTCAAAACCTTTTTATCCCGCTAAATATTCATAGAATACTCGAATACTCTAGATTTAATGTCTAAATCGCTACCGGCAACACTGGTCGCCGCGGTGACGCCGCGGTGCAATGTCGCGGCGACACCGCCCGTGTGGCATGTCTGTTAAGCTCACACATAGCTGCGCGTCGATTAGGTTTCGCGCAGCTTGTAGGTAATTTTACATGCGCCGACTTGTTTGGTTCGGGCTATACAGTGCCTTTTACAGTAAGGCTCTTGACATACCTTACATCTGATGGTACACAATAAACGTGCATTTCAGGTAATACAGGATATATACCTAGATAGCGAACATATTTTGAACAACTTGTGCTAAGGCACCAACCTTAAATTTGAGAAAAGATAATTGGCTATTGACAAAATATAGTCAAAATATAATCAGTTAGTTTTTTCCTTGAACTCCGGGTCATCGTAAAAGTTTTTCATTATAATCGTCTCAATCACCTCCTTTCGACTTAGTACACCATTTTTGGATAACCCTGTATAACCATAGCTGTCATTTCGTTGCAGGTTTCTTCTCGGACGAAGCGTTCCAATGTCACTCGTGCACCGCGCCAGACTCCGTACCGCACGAGTACCTCGACATCAAGATAGAGAACCCGCCTTCTCTGGAGGACCTCAATATCAACATTGCGCACCCGCCCACCGATGCGAAGAAGGAAAACAAGTGGCCGAATCATGTGCAAATTTTACCGGTGAGATAACTTGGATAGGTACCATTAAGTACCTAACCAAAAGGAGTCGACACTGCCAAGCGTACCCCTCTGCCAAAAGTACGCGACCGGCGGTCATGCTCTTTATATAAATATATCGGTCTGGTTGCGCTTGTGTTGCGTTCATTTTCAGCTAGTGTTAATTATTTACATTTGTGTGTACACGCAACATGTTTATATTTTGGTTTGTGTGCGTTTCTTCACCCCCCACTGACTTGGCAGATTTTGGTGCTTAGGCGTGTCGACTCCTTTTGGTTAGGTATTTAATGATAGGTACTTACATTTTTTGATAATTTGGCTGTTCAATTTTTCTTATTTTTTAAACTAATTATGAATAAAAATAGTTAAAATGACACGTTTTGCACATGTGTATTTTATAATCAACTAGCTGACCCGCCAAAAGTTGTTTTGGCATAATAATGATACTAAAAATATCAACAATAAAAAAATTGCTACTATTAATTGAGATATAAACCATATTTCTCAAGTTGGATCAATCTGCACACAGTGTACAAAATTTGGTTAAAATCGGTTCAATAGCTAAGGAGTTTATCGTGAACAAACAACGTGAACACGAAATTTGTATACATTTATAAAGATGATCAAAGAGACAATGCGAAAAATACGCGCAGTCACTGTTGCACAACAGCCAATCTCTACTCAGGTGGCACCTTGATGGCACCCGCATTATTTAGGGTTGCTACACACATACTCGGTTCGCCACGAGCGGCAAAGCCGAAAATGTGTAGAATGTGCCGAACGGCAATCGCTAAGTAGTTCGCAGCCGGCTGCGAGTCGGCACGTTCAAGTGATTTAAGAAGAACAAGTGTAGTAGCTGTTTCGGGTCGGGCTTTGCTGTTCGAAAATTTTTGCCAAACTGAATGTGTGTAGCAACCCAGGAGTTTGGCACTTACTACGTTATTTTTCCAACAGCTAGAGAAACAAGAAGACGACACGCAGTACATGATCCAAGACGAAAGCTTGCTACCTTCCCCCGTGCGAGTGTATGTGTGCAAGTTCTGCCAAAAACCTTTCAAACGCAAGGATCACTACAAAATACATCTGCACATACACACCGGCGTCAAGTCCTTCTTCTGTACGGATTGTGGGAAAGGTAGGATATTCTTCCCAACAGTTACAGAAAAAAGAATATGACATACAGTGCCTCCGTAATCCACACTTAGTACCTCGTAACTCTTCTAAATTCTGCACATACATGCGAGTTGCAGACTAAGAGCTAAGCTAGTTTCGGGTTAGTTTGCATACTCCGAGCAAATATCTACAAAGCAAGTCACTAAGTAAATTAGTAAAAAAAATATTCCGAGCGCCGTCATACATCCGACTTAGATATATGCAATAAATAATTCACAATAACCCGTTTTTTCAAATCTCGACATTGTCACCTAATTAGTGCTTGTAACCGAGCACTTTGGAGTTTGGCATCGCGCGGCGTTGTAGTGGGCTTGCAATCGCCTTACGATTAACTACGTAGATACACTACGTAGCTTGGGCAGGGTTTTGCATCGGACACTTTTTTGCATGGTTGTGACTATAGATATTTGATCGAATAAATAAATAAATATTGGGGGACATCTTACACACGGTCTCTGACCCCAAACTAAGCAAAGCTTGTGATATGGCTGCCAAAGACTGATATACTACATACACATATTTTAAATACATACTTGTATAGATAATACCTAAATAACACCCAGACACAGAGCAATAACCTATGTTCATCACATAAATGATTGCCCTGGGTGGGGATCGAACCCACGCCTCTGTGATCCAGAAGTCAGGTTCACTAACCACTGAGCCACCGAGGCAGTCCCAGGCAGAAATATCGCATAGCTGAAACAGTTTTCCATAGATTTGTGCAGACTGCGAGCTATGTACTATCTATGGAAAACTGCGTCAGGTATGTCAATTTATGTACAAATAGTTATTGAATATGGAAGATATTAGAGCTAACAAGTAGTAGACGTCTTAAAACTTAAAACTTTTTTATCATGTTTCTTTACGTTCCTAGGTTTCTACCGCAAGGACCATTTACAAAAGCACGGGCAAGTGCACTCGCGGGTGAAGCCGAAGCCAAAGAAAGCGCTGCCCGGCCTGTTCCCCATCAACGCCTTGCCGAAGAGAAAAGACGACCGCGCCGCGCCCAGGAAGGAAGTCAGGCCGGAAATCACTATACATGTAAGTTATACACGGTTATCTGCTTACCCTTAGCCAATAGAGAGAGAGAGAGAGGAGATTAAAATCATCGTTGTGAACTACTTTTACTACGGGACCAACTCAAAATTCGACGGCGGGAAAAAAAACCAGCTGTTCCATACAAAACTGCAACTTGGAATCGATAAAATATATGAACAGCTTTTATTCTCCAATTTCGGTTTGGTCCCATAATAAAAGTTGTTCATAATGATGGTCTGAATTACTCTGAATCATCTCCGCTTACTCCTGTTACTCTTTCACGGAGCGACAGAGAAAATCAAGTGCATCCGTGATTTTTGGCATAGGTACATATAGTTAAAAAATCTGAAAGTGCCCTAGGCTACTGAAAGGCCCGTGAAGCTACTGGACACAGAGTAGTGTCATCATGTCATGGGAAAGGACATGTTCACAAAATGTATGGAGGCTGGTATAATAATAATCAAAAATTCTAACCACAACACTCGTTACATTTCGAGAAAGTTCATTTTTTTCTGAGTCTATTACAACAGTTAAAAACAAAAAAGAGCTCTCCGATTTAAAAAAAAATAATTTTGAATTTATTAGGATAAATAAATATATTTGGCTCAATAGGTAGTTTATCTCTAGCAACCCTGATTAATTAATCTCCACATTGTTAAATAAAAGCATTTTTTACCAATCAGACACACTTTTAAAGTGTTTTTGTCACATTGTACCTAATAACTGGTCACACTGGTAGGTTATAATTTTTAATTTTAGCAAATTAAGTGATAAATGTAGAAGTATCAGCTACAAATGCAAGTAAAATAACGATAGAAGCACTTTATCATCGCTAAACTAGAAAAAGTAATAAGCTGTATTGTTATTTTTCATTCAATTTATTTTTCACATTAAAAAAAAATGGAGGGGTGAAAAAATCTAAATTAAATATTTTTGGAAAGCCCATAAAACAAGCTTTCAAATGATGTATATATCATCTTGGTTCGATTTTTCTCTGAATAATATACCACTTGTGGACGTCACCTTTACTTTTACCTTGACTCTACTTTTTAAAAATTTACCTTGCCTCTACTAGCTATGCCATGCAATAGAGTTATGGGCAAAAAACACGTATAATGGTGCATCCACACTCTCGCGAGGAGACACGAACAGCGCAGCTTATAGCTAACTTCACATCCGCTGACTTGTATAGCAATCATATACTAGTCGTCGGATGTGCCGTTAGCTACAAGCTGCAGTGCTCGTGTCGCCTCGCGAGACTGTGGATGCACCATTACGCATTAGACATAAAGTATTTTAAAGTATTAAATGACGATTCGACTAATTCACAATGAACGTAATGCACAAGAGTAATAAATAATTCTTGCAATTTTTTGAAGACAAACTAAATATTTGTTTTTTATTTTTAATACAGGCGCCATCAAATACGAAACTGCGAGTGCCGCTTCAAATCAAGGTGCCGTACCAAATGGTGATGTCGATGGACAACGGCGAGCAACGCGCGGTCACCATCGACCCGCAGGCCTGCTCCGGCGACGGGTTATAGGTACTGATGTAAATTACAAACGTGTACAACATTGTTTACTCTCACCTGTCCTGGGGCCTGATTCTCTATCGACAAAACGTAACGTAACGCGGTAAGTAATTTTTTTATTTCTTTGAATTTCATTTGGAGAACTGTTTGATAAATGTAAAATTACGTTAAAATAAATTATAAACCGAGTTTATGTTATGCTTTTGGAAAAATAAGTAATTTTCATACGAGAAAGAAATTATTCTTAAAAACAAAAAGCACGTTAGAGCGCGTTACGTGTGCTCTTTGTTTTTAAGAAATTCGAATAAAAAATATTTATTTTTCAAATATCATAACTTAAACTCGGTATATTATTAATTTTAACGTAATTTTACATTTATCAAACATTTCTCCAAACGATATTCACGGAAATAAAAAAAATACTTATCGCGTTACGTTACGTTTTGTCGATAGAGAATCAGGCTGCTGTTGCCGGTCTGTGACCAAATCTTGAAAGTTAAATTTGATCCATTTCCCGGTTTCCGATTGAGCTGTTTTGCATACATGTGTAAATTGCGTGACAATGCAATGACATGGTGCTGATCTGATGATGGAGCGGGAAGGAACAATGAAACGACACAACCTCATCAAGTTTGGGCTCATTTGAATCGTCTTGACGAGTAGTTTGTCTGTCAATGGTAACCAGGGTCTGATGATGGAGCTGGAAGGTGGTCCTAGGAACTCTGTAACAAAACGACGCAAACCCATTGAGTTTCGGCTCGTTTGATTCGTCTTGGCGAGTACTTGTTCATTGAAAGCTTGTCTTAAAAAAAGTTTTTTTTTTTAATTATTCTTGTTTACCCAAAGTTTTAACCCACTCAACTAGAACTCAAAATACGACTAACATACGGCTAACGTTATCGTTATTTTATTAAATTTCGTAGTTTTTTTCGTTTAAAAAAGTTAGTTGTGATTTTTCAAAATTGGGTCCGTTTTCGTTTATTTTGCATCCGTTTTATGTACAAAGCAACCACGAACGATCTCATGAGATTCGACATTTTAATTTATTTCTAAAGAGTACATATTGGGTAACGTCTTCATCGATAAAAACCTGACACATTTTTAATTAGAAATTGCATTATTGTAACTGAAACTTGCGTGCGTGAAATATACGGGGTAATAGGTATTAAACGCAAAACCTTTTACAGTGTAATCTAGTCTAGGGTTCTAGTACATTTACACAAACAAGTTTTTACTAAAACTTTAAAAAATTCGCAAAACAAATCGATTCTCCATACATTTTTCTGCGCGTTGACGAACTTTTTGCATGAAAAAGCTGACTTTATTCTTCGTGATTTTCCAAAAGTCCTAAAAGAAAAGTTGTTTGTCTAGGTGTACTAGACCCGTCTTTAAAAGGTTTTGCGTTTAGTATATTAATTATTTAAAAAACTCAAAATCACAGATTTCAGTTGAGTTAGCATTCCAATTTACGTATTACGTAGCCCGTGATTTTTATAACGAATTGGACTGCTTTTAAATCCGCAGAATATATTGTATATATAGATTTTATAATTTTTTGTGTCGCATTCCGATACAATCATGTTTCTACCATGATCTCTTGAGTTATTATATTAATATACAACATGGTTACGAAAGGTGTAGTAACACTGACCACACATCGAGTATTGAGTCCTGAGGACTAAGTTTGAGCGGTCAGACTATAGGTACATCGCTATACAGGGTTATTTGCTTACCCTGTACTAAGCCGAAAGGGGGTGATTCAGAATATCATTAGTAACTACTATGGGGCCAACCTAAAATTCGAGAAAATATAAATCAGCTATATCATACAAAATTGCACCTCGGAATCGACAAAATGTATGAAACAGCTGATTTTTTTTAACATCCTTTCGGCTTAGTATAGAGTAAGCAAATAACCCTGTATACAACTTTAATATGGGAGCAACGAGCCATAAAATTTAACCAGAAAGTATTCGATGTATAGAACTCGATATTTAGGTGATATTTTTCGCGATTCTCAGGTTGTAAAACCCTCATAGTAAAACTTGTATGTACCTACATAACCTATAACACACCTGCTTGTATCTGATGGGTGGTTACAGTATTACCTATATTTTGTTAACTCCTTGCATAAAAGTTTATTGTAATATGATTTAATACAAAAACGCACCTCGGTACGGTCCGTCGTGTAGTTTGTTCCCCAGTATTAATAGTTTAAATATAGGGTCCAATTGCTTCAATATGTATACTTGCCTGTTTTAAATAGCAAAATTTTCACGTATTGTCTATTTCCTTACTCCTTTACAAGAAGCCTTCGACACTTAGATAAAGTGTTGGTAAATTTTTAGGAGTTTAGTGGATTTCTTATCGTACACAAATTAAATTCAGGTTCTAACAAACTGTAAAAATATTTATGTACTTTTGGATTTTATCATAATTATTTTCTACAATCTTCTCTTTTGGCACTCAGACCAAATAATAAAATCAAGACAGAATGTTGAAAAACAAACAAGTGAAGCCGGCAAAACTACGCCTTGCCTTGTACAGACACGATCACATACACGTACAAGGAAACTACGCCTTCGCTTATCAGTCGAACTATGGCGGCGCAACACTGACTCACTCACCACATGTATAAAAAACCGGCTTCACTTGACTGTTCAGCTGTGTTCTCTCTTGATTTTTTTATTTGCTCTGAGTTTTGGCATAGCTCAAATTATTTTGAGACTTGTATAGGCCGCGCCACACTGGTTGGCGGATGTGAAGTTAGCTACAAACTGCGCAATATCCAATCCTGACTGAAGATTACATAAAGCCGCACGTTGATTGGCTATTGCGCAGCTTTCAGCTAACTTCACACCCGCCAAGTTGTGTTTCCCGGCCTATACTAATACTTATTTATTGGCAAATTACAATTTACAAGTCATTTTATATACAGAAATATATACATTTTATATACTATTGATTATGTGTGATCATATTCGCAGTGATTATATTTTTAGTCATTTAGTCTATTAAAGGAGTAAGTTAGATGACTAAATAAAATATTAAAACCAAAATATCCACAAAATGTCGCTATCAGATCCCGGACGACTAGCATTTACCTACTTTTATAAAAAAAAATGAACTATTTATGGTTCTATTTTTATGCGGTTATCGAAATCATTATTTTAAGTATTTTGTACATAAATGAATTTTGCTAACTTAGATGTAAGTACGACACATATCGTGCCATGTGAACCAAAAAGCATAGAGTATAGACTAATGATGATGGCATTGTTAAAGAAATATGAATTTTCTTTAATTTATCTATGTTGTATCATGTAATAAAGCAAACAGTGTGCTTTATGTATTTGTTACCGATTTAATTAGGGAAAACATATTGTAAATATGACGTGTTTATGTGTGCGCTTATATGTATTTCATTCCTTATGACATAATGGATTGAAATGTTATTTTATTTAAGCAGATAGACATGATTATATTACTGCCATCCGCTATCTCTCGTTTAGACTATTTTGACTCCGATATTCAGATTTTTATTAACAAAATTAATTGTTTAAACTCATTTTAATCTATATATATAAAAATGAAACCCGTTTTCCGTTGTCACGACATAACATGAAAACGGCTTGACCGATTTGGCTTATTTTTTTTTTGTAGTTTTCTAATACTCTGTACAAGGTTCTTACGGAAAGCGAAACGAAGTTCGCCGGGTCCGCTAGTATTTCTATGAAAATGCAAAAACATTGCAGAAGTACTGATCTAACCATTCTAACCCAGGGACCTGATGTTTACCTGTGCCAGCATTTTTATAGTCCACTGCAGGACGTGGCCTACCCACGAAGGGTGATTAGGCCATATCCACAACGCTGGCCCAGTGCATGTTGGTGGATTCACATACGTCGTCGAATTTCTGCTACGGACGTATGCAAGTTGCCTCTCGATGTTTTCCTTCACCGTAAAGCCAGTGATGTTTACCTAATGATATACAGTATGATTATCTGAAAGACCCTATAATACTGAAATCATACATTAGATACGAAACAGACAATTTTTTTCAATATTATAGGGTTGATCCCGGAGGAAGAGTTGATCAAAGTACCTGATGCGTGGTTTCAGTATTATTAGGTCTTTAAGAGCGCTTTCACATATATGCGTTTTCGTCGCGCATTAAGTACCTAACCAAAAGGAGTCGACACGCCTAAGCACCGAAGTCTGCCAAGTCAGTGGGGGGTGAAGAAACGCACACAAACCAAAATATAAGCTAGTTTACACGCACACAAATTAACTAACTAACACTAGCTTAAAATTAACGCAACACAAGCGCAACCATACCGATATATTAATATAAAGAGTATGACCGCCGGTCTCGTACTTTTGGCAGAGAGGTACGCTTTGCAGTGTCGACTCCTTTTGGTTAGGTACTTAATGTCATCGCGCGACTGTTGCGCGACTGCAGCGCTCCGAGCTAGCGGTGGCAGATACGCCGCGTAGTCGCGTGCTATTTATCCGTTCGTATTTACTACCCGGATAAATCGGATTGCGAAATTCCAAATTATCCGGATATTCGTTTTTCGAATATCGCTAAATAATCGACTAACTGTGAAGCGCTGCAGCCACTGTAATATGAAAAGATTAGCTATGCAGCGCTACAGTCGCGCGACAAAAACGCCTATATGTGGAACCGCTCTAAGAGACGCACTTTATATGAACACCTGCCGCCTTACTACAAAAGATTTACGCACGCTTTACACAATGTTTAACAGTACAAATTGCACGGTTAAACAGTGTTTAAAGCGTGTTTAAGGTAAGGCCTCTGATGGTTACCTAAACTTAGTTCATGTTAGGTTTATTTAATAATTATATCATCACAAAAAAGACTGTGCCTGTTAGATCTCAAACTTTACAAAAATATTATAAGTTTTATTTTAAGGGCATTATTTTCTTCATGATCTTGTGGGCACATAAAATGTCGTTTGTCCATGTAAAGACGTGAAAGGTGTGCGAAAGATACTCATAAAACTACTTGTCTATTGTATGTTTGTAAGTTTTAAAATTAAGTATGTTCCTCACTCGTGAATTCCCACTATTGTGATTTTAGTCCATTTTAAAATGTACCTTTACTTGAAGTACAAATTAATAAAATATTTTGCACAATACACATTTCTTTTACTTTCTTTTTTGTTACGGACGGTACTTTCAATTTCTCCATTTTGTTATAGCCCGGGAGGTCAGCACAAAAAATGCAACTACTTTCAAAAAGCTGAATTTTTGGTATTACGTCGTCATGGTGGTGTACAACAATTCGTCGGAGTTAGTCAGCTGGGTTTTTAGCGTAAGGAGGGGATATTCGTTAGAATTATAGAAAAATAAATGAGTATCTTGCAGCTATTTCTAAAAGCTACAGATTGGTGTACGAGTAGAAAAATAATTAAAATAAAGTTTGACGCCATTTAATCACTTGAAACATGTAACAGGACCTGTTAGCCAGGCTTTAGAGGTGGCTACTTTTAGAAAGTACTTGCATTTTTTACGCTTACCTCACGGGCTATTAGGTCATAAAATAAAACAGCAAAATCAATGGAAGATACATAATTTATTATTATTAGGAATATTATGGAAGCGGTATCGGTTTACAACGTAACATTGGATTTCTATTTTATTTATTCGTACTGTTCTAAAACTGATCTCTAGGCGTTAGTACATTAGTTGTATATATTATAAAAACAAGGCGACTAAATTGGAGTTTTGGTATTTTAACACTATGTTTACTTAGCAATTTGTATCTTGATTTAAAGAACCGGAATTCTCATTAACGTAGCTAGAGATTTTCTCTAAGAGGAGAAACCTGCCTACTTTTTAAAAATGGACTTTCAAGCTTCCAGGGCTGTGCAAAGAAAGGTAGGCAAGGTCTATCCATTGCTACGCCTATGAGAATTTTACTTTTCGGTGTATGAAAGAGTAATACAAAAGAGACAAAGCATTTTGTGCGTTTGTGGCGAATCGCCAACGTTCCAGTTGTTCGAGTACGTTATGAACAATTTCATTGATGTTTCAAAATTCCTAACCATAACTTTGTGTCGTTTTGATACATCGATAAAACTATGTCGTGATGCATATGCTAACCGTACATAGATACGAGTTTATCACATCCTTTTTAGTTATGTGAACACATTTGTTTCTACCTTTCATGGGTTTTGAATCTTAAGATTTTTTATAATACAACTGAAATAAAACTACTTTATTTGCTTGAATAGCTTAGCCTGTTTCATTCTATGAGTTTTTTCGCAATATTCGATTCTTATTAATTTATAATTTACTAGAAAAATATTTTACTTCAAATTCTATCTTTATAACCTTTTTTTAAAGTCTAATTTTAATATTCAAACAAATTTTAGCTTATTCTTCTTATACTATCATTACGGTACAGGATGTTCGGTTAAATAGCGAATTTAACAGATTTGAAAACAATCTTGAGCCCAGAATCCAGATATTGGAGAATGATTATATATCATCATTTATAATAAAATAACCGGTTGATCGAGTTGTTGATTGATAAAGACATCCGTATTATTTATAACAGTTGGGCGCTTGCTCTAATGGGTCAATATACCCAAACAAAGTATAAATATACTTAGTAAATTCCTGGCGATAATTTTGTATCGTCTTATCTCACTATCTATTCGAACATCGTGTATAAATCATTATATCGAATGAAAGTATGCATTTTTCGTACTTTAACCATCTAATTAGGTACATAATAAATCACATGAAAACTTATCTCTACGATTTATACTAAGCGTCAACTTATTAACAAAAATAACTACGTAACATCAAACAAACTCTTTTAGAGGTAGCCAACAAGTATAACAGTTCACAAATAAAATGATTTTTGGTAATCCAATCACAGTAATTTATAATTTAACGTAGCATAATTTTCTTACATCACCTATTTACAACTTAGAGTACCTATTTGGGCGTAAATGATTCTTATTCGTACCTATTTCACATCCCAAAGTGACCTATCATCTCAATGAGGTAGGTAGAATGCGTATTAGTTTCCTATTATTTATTTTACGAACACGCTACTTTTGTGGTACATATTTGTTTTTCCACATCTATGTGGATATTTACCGGTTTCTTACTTGATAAAACTGAAAAAGAACCATTACGAACAGAATACACCAAAATATAGCTTTAAAAGTCGCCAGCGTGACTCCAGGAGTAGAAGACTTTATTGGAGAGACGACGACGTCTAAGGAACCTTGCCGTGATTTGAGCTGAACATAATTTTACCTGTTGGTTGGAAATATGTTAAAAGACTCCCATGTGAGGTTTAAAGCCCTTTGTCCACGGGTCAGGAGATCTTAGTGAAGTCTATTGGCCGAAAGACTGCCTACCTTGGGAAACTTGAGTAGGCCGCGCTGAGCCGACCGTCCAACAAAGCGATCTTTGCTCTGGGCTCCTATTTTGGAAGACTTTCCTTCTTAGCAGCGGCGTTGAGCGTGATGAGGCTGAAGCCGGGTCAGGAGGGCTTCGTAGCGGGCTCGGGCTCAGCTTTCACGCATCACGCGATGTGAACCTTGGCTAAACCGCTCAACATTAATCCAAAGACCGTCCTACAAAGTAATCTTAGCTACTACCTTAGAAGACTTCCTTAACAGTGGCGAAGAGCGTCATAAGTCTGAGATGGCGTTTATTGTCGGGTCTCGAGGGTTCCATGGCGGACTTAATTGGGCTCAGCTTTCCCGCGTTACGCGATGTGATACTTAGCTAGACCGCGCAACACTAATCCAAAGACCGTCCAACCAAGCTATCTTGGCTCTTATTTTAGAAGACTTCCTTAGCAGTCGCGATGAGCGTCAAAAGACTGAGGTCGTGCTTGTCGTCAGGTCAGGAGGGCTGGGTGGCGGGCTCGGGCTCGCTCTGCTGCGAAACTCGGCCTTCACACGCCGTGCCTTGTGAAACCTTGGCTAAACCGCTCAACACTAATCCAGAGATCGTCCTACGAAGTAATCTTGGGTACTATATTAGAAGACTTCCTTAGCAGCGGCGATGAGCGTCATGAGGCTGAGGTCGTGCTTGTCGTCGGGTCAGGAGGGCTCGGTGGCGGGCTCGGGCGCCGGCTCAGGCTCGCCCTGCTGCGAGAGCTCGGCCTTCACGCGCCGCGCGATGTGGGACCGCGTGTGCTTGCGGAGGTGGTCCTTACGGTAGAAACCTGATGCACAACACATTATTTTAACTCTTTCATCATATCAGCCGACAATGTTCACTATTGAATTTGGAAGCTGGGCCTTCCAAATAAACGTCTAATTAGACTGGTTGGAAAGAACTTGTGTCCATTAACAAAATATAGCTTTAAAAAATCATACATACATATGTAGTTATTTTTCCGATGTGAAGTCGCACTTAAAAACTTCGGTTTAGTTTAGTCGAGAAGATTATCGTATATTTATGTAAGGTTTTAAAAAGACTTGGAGAATTACGTTAGAAGGCCGTCACGGTAAGGAAGTATACACGAGATAGTCCAGCCTCTATCTTTACGGCGCCTGAGCTATGGCGCTCCGACATCCTACATGGCGGCATGTGGTAAGTTTATGTACTTACCACATGCCGCCATGCCGTTTAAATCAACTTATCGGCTGAGTTTGGTGGCGTCCGTTTTATTTTGCGTAAGACGTAGGTACACCAAATATTGCACGAGGTACTGTGGATATTTATTTTTAGGACAGGGCCGAGTCGCAATAGCAGATACCCTTATCGTGACAAAACTCGAATGACATGGAAGTATGGCTACCTTTTCCGCACTCCATACAAATGTGCCTCTTCTCCCCGGAATGTATGACGAAGTGCAGCGTGAGTTGCTCCTTCCGCTTGAAGGCCTTCAGGCAGACCGAGCACACGTGCGGCCGCTCCGGGTTGTGGGACTGCTTGTGCCGGGTCAGGTGGTCTTTACGCTTCAGCGCCGCGTTACAAATGTCGCAAATAAATCTAAGATCAAAAAAACTTATATCAGGTTGTTGGTTTATAAAATTCAGTTATAGCAAAAACATTTTCATGTAAAATTTAGCCATAATGAAACCGTAATATAGCACGTACTGTCAAGAAGTTCCCAGATGTTAAGTGGGCGTGTTGCTTATAAACTCTACACGTAAAATAGCCAAAATCTGCTTGCACTTAGCTAGGCTTGTATATCACAGGCCCGGGCTTTTGATCAGTTTTGATACCATTTATTAATTTATACACATAAGTGAAGAAACTAGAAAAATCGGTCGAAAAGTTCTCGAGTGGAGACCACGTACCGGCAAGCGCAACGTAGAACGTCCACCCACAAGATTGACGGATGACCTCATTAAAACCGCGGGATCGCGCTGGATGCAAGCCACTACCAATTGGTCAACCAACCGGTTATTGGAGATCCATAGGGAAGGCCTATTATATGTCCAGCAGTGGCCGTCCTATGGCTGACGGATGGACGGAAGAAACTAGACACAACTTTTCTAAACCCTGCAAACCTAAGTTGGACATTTACATTAACATTAATATACTGACTTCCGCTCCATGGTGTGTCCGAGCAGGTGCTGGTCGAGCAGGCCGCGCTCCGGGTACGCCATGTGGCACTCCGGGCAGCAGTACAGCGTGCTGCCGTCTGCAATCAAACAGGCCAGGCTTTCATCTGACAACTTGTGGAAATGACGTCGTAGTTAGAGCTAATCAATGTAGGGCAGCTGCTGTGAACTAGGGCGGGAGCGTAGCTCTATCTGTATCCAGCTAAATGACAGCCTCGGTGATTCAAATAGAAAAAAACACAAAATATTTCTAGGGTTCGAATTCCGGTCCTGTGCCAATCGAGTTATGTATGGATTTTCAGACCATTAAATTGACTCTCCGATGAAGTAAAAAGCCGATAAAACTCCCAAACGCTCGGATAAGAAATTCGTTTGGGTATTATGTTACTTCACCAACCCGCAATTGGGTCTAATAGTTGATGGGTGGAAAATTATAATAATGATTGTATAAATTGGAAATTGTTTGGTTACCTAGTGCAGTGGTGAGTCGTATCTCTCCGGGCCGCGGCCGCGTCTTCTTGTCTTTCTTACATTTCTTGTTTTTCTTTTTCTTAGGCGCGAGCACGAGCGTGTTATGCACGTTCGAGTTTGCGTTCACCGTCTGGTTCACGATGGTCGCGGTCTGCACCACCACGCTATTCGCTGGCACCTGCCGCCAGGGAAATAGAATCTTGAATATTATGACTCGGTGTAAATATCCAGCCTAACCCAGCCGTGGCCTCATTTCCAACATTCTTAAGCCATTAAAGCAACTAGAGATTTCCTCTAGGAGAGCAACTGCTTGCTTTTATCCTCCCCAGACAAATATAATTTATTAATATTCAAGATTTTAGATGTGAGCAAAGAAGTTTAAAAGCACAGGTGGGCCGTAACTACGCCTATGCTGGAGCCCGTCTCACGAAAGAAGTCACACGGGCGCGTTTTTGAGCAGGTGGTGCAGTGGTAGGGGCAGAGCCGAAAGGTAGTCCGCCACTCCGCCTTTCCGCCTGACCGACTGATGTTTAAATGCTGTCTGAAAATCCATAATGCACCATGTTCTCACCTGGGTGATTGCAGTAACAGGGATGACGTTTCCGTTGACAGCTGTCACTATAGTAGGCGTGTCGTCGCGTTTATCGGCGGGCGCGTATTTGAGCAGATGGTGCAGTGGCAGAGGCAGGGCAGAGAGGTAGTCCGCCACTCCGCCGCCGAGCGTCTGCCACGTCGCGCTGTCTGACACGTCGCCGATACCTGCCGAGGAAACGGGAAATTAAAACAAAGATATTATTTAACGTTAGAGCCTGCTTCCAATTTTTTGTAAATAGCTCGTAAGTGGCACGCGTGACATTTTATGCCATATATTAAGCATTGGCGCAGCTAGAAAAATTCTCTAGAGGGCAACTGCCTGCTATTGCCCACCTCAGAAAATATAATGGATTGACTTTCAACTTTTCTAGAGTGGATAGAGAAGTGTCTTAGGTGGGCGCCGCTCACCCGCGTCTTTCTTAGCTACTGCTGTTATCTAACAGATTCACCACTAGAAATGCTACCTGTCGCACTCATATTATTGTGAGAAGGAAAGTAGCGTATTTTTTTACCATTGAAATCACAGGCAGCGCAAGGCACCTCTGACTAACGCAACAATACCCAGTGAGGCATGGATGGGCATTGCCACCCTAGAAAACTTCAATACCTAGATTACTACTACTTACATTGTATTTTTCTGGGATGGGGATATGTAGGTTACTTACTTATAAATTCAGCCTGCTGTGGCTGGCGATCGTGCCGCGTCTCCTGCTTGATGTGTCGCGCGAGTGCGGCGGCTTCCTTGGGCTCGTGCAGCACCACCACCAACTGCTGGCCCTGCTGCAGCGGCGCGCCACCACCCACTAAAAAAAGTAAGTTCGTATAGGCTTTATGTGAACTTCAGTCAGGATTGGAAATTGCGCAGCTTGTAGCTAACTTCATATCCAAATCTATGTTTTGAATAAATATTTAGTGTATTTCCGCTATCTTGTTGTAGGTAAATAAGTTTAAGGGCATTAAGGACATTTATATATAACAAAAATTACAAACTATTACAATAATTATACATTTAAAAACTTAATTTTACAAAATAGGTAAAATAATAATAAATATCACTTATTTTCACTACACTCTATTATATTTTTTTTTGCGAGCGACCTCGAAGAGTCGACACTTCCTGAAGATGCCTCGTTGAGAGGCGAAACATTTTTTTTTTTGTTATATATAAATATCCTTAATGCCCTTAAACTTATTTGCCTACAACAAGATAGCGGAAATACACTAAATATATATTCAAAACATAGATTTGAAGATGAATTTCCGCAAAGTAACGCCTGATTCAATCAACTAACTTCATATCCGCCAACTTGTGTGGCGCGACCTATAGTTGGACTTACAATTTAACGTGTCATTCGAGCGATACGATATTAAGCTCTTAGAATTTTAAGACTACATTTCGGACTCATAATTATTTTTCATATCATATTATGTAGTAATTAATTAGTCCATTCTATATACTTCCCATATTAATTTTACAAGCCCTGACAGAATATAAAATGATCCTCCCTGAGATATACAGGGTTATCTGTTCGCCTTTTCTAAGCTGATAGGGGGTAATTCAGACCATCATTATGACAATTTTTTACCATGGGACCAACCCGGAATGCGAGAAAAAAAATCTGTTGGTCCATACAAAACTGCAACTCTGAATCGACAAAATGTATGAATTACAGCTGATTTTTTTCTCGAATTTCGGGTTGGCCCCATAGGAAAAGTTCATAATGATGGTCTGAATCAGCTCCTTTAGGCTTCGCATCTCTGTTCTGGATAACCTTTTATATAATAATGTACAATATACAGGGTTATCCAGAACTATTGTACTAAGCCGAAGGGAGGTGAACTTTTACTACGGGTCTAACTCAGAATTCGAGAAAAAAGTTTCATACATTTTGTCGAATCCGAGTTGCAGTTTTGTACATATAGGAAACCTGATTTTTTCTTGAATTTTGGGTTTTCCCCGTAGTAAAAGCTTTAGATAATTATGGTTTTAATAGGCTAGTTGACAATATTTTTTGATGTCCTATTGTAAAAGCTAACCATAAACAGAGCCGATTAACGAAAACAAAAATAAAATCAACTTAGAAATAAAGAAATTACAAGCATTTTATTTTCTTACTAGACAAAGAGCGCAATATAGCAGAATATGACGTCACGGTCCGTAAGTGTCATACATTCGCCATACTATGTTATGCTTTGTGGGAAAGGGACAATGCATCCCATCTTAATCCCTACCAAATTCATTACAAGCATCTCTGAACCGGATAACCCAATTTTAGTCAATTTTATTGCTACATACATAAAAATAATGTTCACTCTTAAAGTCAGAGCAACGAAAAGATCTTTTAAAATAATTCATAAATGTGTGATAGTCCAACGTTTCGATGAAAAATGACCAACTTGGTAATTATTTTTTCTAGAGTATTTTATTTGTGCAACTACCGAAAATCTAATCTAATCTCCACTGTGTCAGTAAGTTAAAAGTCTGCAGTAGAGCAACGTACGCAATGATGTTTAATGTCTTCAATGAACGTACGTATTTATTTTATCGCAGTATGACTCGCAAAACTTTGATTTCACGAAACTCAATTTACCGAACCTACGCAAAGGCGGCACCACAGACTACTATAGATACTACGGGCGGCACGTAGAGTTTGAATAGGTTCGGCCATCTTCGGAAACATTCGCGCTATCGAACATTCATTCATCAGTTTGTTCACTCTTTCGTTCCTTCAGTGTGTCATAAAACGTGAAGCGAGTGCTCGTGTGTCTACAAATTATGTAAAAATATTGAACATAAGCACCGCAAACATGTCGAATAAGCAACAAAAACGTCAATTGACCGTCGAAGAAAAACTAGAAATAATTAAGCGTATGAATCGAGGTGAGAAAATGGGTGATCTAGCAGAGGCTTTCGGAGTCGCCCGATCAACAATACATGACACATATAAAAAGCGCGCAATAATTCAAGAGTACTCCAAAGCGAAAATCTTCGGATTAACCAAACGCCAAAGTCTTAGGAGGGGAAAACACCCACGCTTAGAAGAAGCTTTGTACGAATGGTATTTGCAAGAAAGGAAGACGGGAGTTTATGTCACTAGCGCTATATTAATGGAGAGAGCCAAAGAAATTCACAAAGAATTGTTCAACACAGAAGAAGGGTTTCCTAAAGGCACCGGATGGTTAGTCGGCTTCAAAAGACGTTACAAGGTACTTTTTTCACAGCAAGATGACATTCCTCTAGATAATGATAATTCTGGAGAACCGTCCTCTAACGACGAACTTGATGAATTTAAAAATATATTTTTCGCAAAAATCCTCGGATCAGAATTATGCCCTTCCCAAGTCTACGTAGCCACTGAAACAAAATTGTGCTGGAAAATCTTACCCGGCCAAGATTACGATAAAAAATTCAGACGGTATAGCGTACGATTGATATCGTGTGCTAACGCATCGGGTTTACATAAATTGAAGCTGTTGGTCGTAGGTAACAGCGACATGCCGCATTCGGATAATCTAAATTTGCCCGTATATTATTTCGGACAAAAGATGTTGCTGATAAGTGAAGAGTTGTTTAAAACGTGGTTTGAAGAATGTTTCATCGCCGAATCTCTTAACTGGTTAACGGAACATAATCTTCCTCCCAAAGCGTTGCTTCTTGCAGATCAAACTTTCTGTGATTCTACGGACTATGGAAATAAAGATTTCAGCGTATTGTTTTATCCGTCGGAATTAAAAAACTTCATGCCGGTAAATGAAATCATATTGAAGCAAGTCAAGCAGAACTACAAAAGGCATCTATTGGGGACTTGCTCTGCGAGGGATTCGCCTATGGAAGAGAGTTTGAAGCAGTTCACTATCAGGGACATGCTTTTCACGTTAGCGCAAACATGGCAGTCTTTCAGCGCTGTCTCGATTTCTTTGACATGGAAAAAAGTCTGGGACAACATGATGCTGGATTTGACGAGTCCAAATGACGACAGTATCGATAAACAATTTGATATGTCGATGATGCGGAATATAGCTGAAAACATGCTCTTCCCTATAGACCAATTGAAAAAATGGTTTGACGGACACGACGACCATAATGACAAACATGAGATTCCTCACCCTAATACTGATGATTGCTCAGACTCCTCGCCGACTCAAATATCATTAAAAGATGCAGTGAATTCGTTTGAAAATTGCATACAATGGGCGGAGCAAAACGGATCAACAAGCGACGAAATAGCACTTCTAAGGAAGATGAGAGATAAAGCCTTGATTTCAAAGTTAACTACATATGACACGACATTTGTTGATGACGGTGAAACGTTTCTCTCCTAATTAAATCGCTACTTTTTTACATGAATAAAACGCATCAAATTCATAAACTGACTTTTTCTTATGTTCTAGTCATTAGATAGAATCTACATACCTTGATGTTGCTGCATCATGGTTGCCATGAGGTCATGATGAATTTCCTCACGAAACTCTCGTCTGTCCGTTCTATGTTCGGCCTTCATCTGGTGGACCGTCTCCGCCTGCACGTAGCTCGTTTGTCCGCCATACGCAATATTTCCCAAGTTCACAGACGACGACGATATCGTCTGGTATTTCACTCCCGTGTTCACTGTTGAACATGGATTGACTCAAATAATAAAATCTAACATTTTAATGCATGAAATTAAAGTTTATTATTGCACTGCGACTTCATAAAATATCAGTTTAAGTATGAGATAGGAAATTACTGACCGGTATGTATGGGTGCGAGGCCCGCGAGCGTGACGGTCCCCGGCTGAGCGGCGCTGACCACCACCACGCTCTCGGCTTGCCGGAACTTGACGCCGTCGACGGTGACGCTGCCCGAGGCCGGCGCCACCGCGAACTGGACCGCTCCTCCGCCGCCGGTGTGGTAGCGCGTCTCCTGCAGCACGCCGCCCGAGGAGCTGCCCTCATATCCGAGCTTTGCGGCGAACTGGTGGATGGTAGGCAGCGCCGCCGCCGTCGGGATGTGCCCGTTGAACGGCGCGAAGTTCATCTTCTAAATCTGAAACCGCGCGAGACATTGCACTGGAGGGCGGCGGACGCGAAATGCAGGTGGAGCGCGGCCGAGTAAGTAGGGTGCGGCCCCGGCAGGGCGCTCACTCAACCCCCGCCATTGCCCACCCCAGTCCTAACGCTCTATTTTTACCGGGGCCCCACACCACGCGGCGGCGGGCAGCGGCCCGGCGCGCCACGGCCGGATGGCGGCCGAGGGACGGTGGTTACCTTAGCTGCGACGGTGGAATGGGTTTTCATTGCGTTTTAATTGTCGCTCGTGGATGAAAACAGGGATTCTGAGGGTTATCGGGTGCGCGGGGAAGCTGCGCGGGGCGGCGCGCTTGCGCCTCGCGGCCCCTCCGCCCCGGCGCTGCGGGAGTGGGCGAGGGGGCGCCGCCTCGAGCACACGTGCGCCCTTCGCTTGTTGTGAACCTTGCACCTTGCGCCACACATCCTTGGGGGAATGGGGCCGTGGTGGTTACAAATAGGGTCACTCAACTTTGCCCTTGGTACTACATTTTCTGCGCGAGCACGATTATAAGTCGTAGTAGTCTGGTTCTGAAGTAGGATAGATATTTTCTAGTTGCCTTTTTTTCGCTAATTAATCAAATGGGTACTTGCATAAATAACTCGTCTCATGGTGTTTTTTATCGCACTCCTTCAAACACCTTGACCGACATTGTTTTTTTTGTGTATTTGATTGGACTGAAAGTGGGTCTTAGGATACTACAACGCGGTCACATTAACTAGACGCATCGCTGGATTTTTAAGCAATTTTTACTCGATCTCAATAAACAGGTAGAAACTTATCTTTTATAGATTATGGTTCGGAACCTTTCGTGCGGGAGTCCGACTCGCACTTGGCCGGTTTTTATTGCACACCGTACTTGAGCGCCAAAATAACGTCACATGGTCAAGCGTCTAGTTAATCGTCGCGTGACCGCGTTGTAGTTACTTATTGAAACTATTTTTTATACCTATTGCAACGGCAAATTATTACATCTATACAATTCTGTTATCAATAGCAAATCTGGGGATGTAGGCACCAAACTCTAAAATAACATAGTTTAGCTCTTGTCTCATTCTCTTTTCTGCATAAAAGGCGAGACTACAGCCGTCATAAGTTATTAGCGTCCAATAATATCCTGCAGTCATTGAAGTATAATTAAACATCATTGCCTGCAGTTATTTTATGGAAAATTGAATTTCCCTATTTAGTAAGCTTTTTGACTTTTTCATTAAGCTATGTTTATGTTGTAGGTACTATTTCGTATCGAGCTTGAACTGCACGTGCAGTTGCCGTCGTGCTGCTGCCGCGGCATTTGGAAGCCATTTCATACAAATCATTCAAACCAGTAGTGCAGCTGCGGCCGACTTCAAAGAAGCACCTTAAGAGCTCTTGCTCTCGAAGTTTGCAAAAAGGAACTATAAAATAATTCTAAATCAAATTCCAAAGTCTGAATCAGTGAATTTATTTGAATCTCAATTACTAGTACGGTGTTTTCTTAATAAATACGACGTCATACAAAAAATTACATTAAAAACTTCTCAACGAAGTATTCTAGTTCTAACCTAGTGTCTTAAGCAATATAATACTCGCAACTTTCTTAAATACAAACTACTAATTTCAAACAAAAGTACAAAAATATCAATCTACATTAAATCCTACCTTTATCATAAGGATTGAAATTACAAAGTTTAAACTTTACGAAATAATGATACATAATTATGAGACATCATTGAGAGTTTGAAAAATATTTTTCGGCAAAGTAAAGCAAAATAAACATGATTATAAACAGTAGATGCACGTTTGATATGTGTAAAAATAGTTTAAATTAATGGAGCACCCTACACGTAGCACTTAGATATACACCAGATTCTGTATTCTCCACACAAATCGAAAATTTGAGGTTCAACGAGCTCATCAACGAGTTTCTGTGAAATCATTTCGCAATTTTGGCCAATACCCAGCATAAAAAACAAGTGGTATAGTTATTGCAAATCACAAGGACAGCGCGGTCTTAATAGTTTTCGGGCATATGCACGTTGTGTTACAATAGAACGATCAGTCGTACACACGCATGTATAATAAACACGGCTTAAGCCCATGTAAAAACCGCGTACATTAGTGATTCGTAACAAGTGTAAAATGCGATAGTATTCGTTTTCGCGATGAGTGTGGACCAACGAATGGAGTGTATATTTTATTGACATAAATCATAAAAAAATATCCAAAAGTGGTGGTCTCATATTTATAAATGTGAATATGAAATGGAAGCATTTAAATATTATCCAGATCTAAAGTGATCTTTCAAACAAAATAATTAACCTGCTGACAAACCAGCATCGAGCGATTTGCTCGACTCGTCATGCCATGATCTAAAAAAAATAAAATAAGTACAACCGAATTCAAAATTCCTGCTTTTGGAAGCCGGTTGAAAAACTCGCGATATGCAAAATCATAGCAACGACGCCAGAATTAGACAAATTAAGAGGTTTTTGTAAAAAGTAACGGTATAGCAAAAGTTAGGGCGTATGTCCACCGCTGCCGTCGCCGGACTTCACCGAGAACGATATGACGGCGCCGTGACGGTCGTGCGGTGGACCCGCTACTTCAGCGCCGTCATGTCGTTCTCGGTGACGGTCCGGGACGGCAGCGGTGGACAAACGCCCTTACACCGGCAACTTTTCATGTGGTGAAGTTTTAAGATCCCATACTTTGAACATGTCAATTCAAACAAACTTACATGCTCAAACCGTGGGCACTTAACACATTACAGTGTCATAAGTCACATTGTTGATTTATAGTACGTTATTATTATAATTTCCCTGTCACGAAATAATATCTAAACGGCTTACAGTACAATTACTACAAACAAATTAGGTCCAAAAACGACATATTTATAAGCAAATTCTTTTAATAATCTTAACTACATACAAAAATATAATTCTACATGCTACATAGTGTGAAATGGGCTCAAATAATGCGTGCATCCTCTACCTTAAAATACGTACTGAAAATATCGAAAACTTTCCATAGGAATATCATGGAAATTGTCACCCTAATCTCTTTATAATTATGAGCAGAATCAACACGGCTCGATATGAATGAATAATATCAGAAATTGTTCAAATATCACAGTGAAGATGATATTTACAATGGCAATTTACAGATGAACGATTCTATTAATCTAATGAACTAAATCCTTAATGAAAATTGTGCTTTACTTACAAACCACCTTAATCTCTTATACAATAAAATTGTCATGTCCATAGTCTTACATCTCATGAACTAATACCAATACTGAAATTCGTCTAAACCGTATACAGGGTGTAATGATACGCTCAAAACGAAACTATCTCAAAAGAAGGGATACGCCGAATACAAGTCGGCGGATGTGAAGCTAAGTAGCTAAAGGCTGCGCAATATCTGACTGAAGCTCACATAAATCTGTGCGTTGGTTGGATATTGCGCAGCTTGTAGCTAACTTCACATCTGCCGACTTGAGTGATTCGGCCTATAACAGGGTACGAAAACTTATCAAAGTAACTAATTGAAAAGTTTCGTGACACTTCAGGTCTTGCTAATAAAATCTATTGTTGTTTCTGATGTTGCTTCATAATATGTAAATTCAAAGAAATCTAAATGTGAAATAAGAATGATAAATGTGAATATAAAGCAGAAATGAAAGGCATACTTTCAATATACTAAAAGCATTCGATACATAATGGATTCATTTAAATTTAACTTCTTGAATATGGACATTCCAGGTGCCACAGAACTACATTTTACTTTACACCCTGTATGCTAAAAACTCACGATAAGTATTGAAATGATACGTTTAAAGATTTGCTACACTCGATGCGTTCTGCGGTCTGCGGTCAGGTCAAATTGAACGCAGCCCGCGTTATGTATGAACAACATTGTCGGTCCTGACCGACCAATGTCCTGACATTGGTCAGCTATCCGGTCAAAGATATATAGAGACCGACAACGTTGTTCATACAGAATGCGAGTTACATTCAATTTGACCTGACCGTAAGCCGCAGAACACATCATAGTCAACGATGATATGTACAAAAATCATAAATAGAACGCGATTACTTTTAACGGCTTTTTGACCGCCAAATCCATTGTATTACACAGCACTTTACTTCAAGTACTTTTATTCAAGTACATTGTAAAGGCCGCCAAGTTCGAATCGTCCTATACAGCAAATTAGACTAAAGAATTCTAAAATCTTGACATATGGGTCAGAGACCGTGTGTGAGATGTCCCCCAATATTTATTTATTTATATCGAACTTTTCGCATAGTCGAGATCAGTAAAAATCCTTCATTGTTAGCAAGATTATAAGTCAATAGAACTCATAATAACGACGATGAAAGCTTTATTCTCATAAACCAAAAATACCAATAAAAACCTTTGCTCTTTCATTAGTACATCAGTACAACACGTACGATTAGGGTTGCCAACTTTTTTTACAAGAAATAAAGTATATTCAGGTCTATGAATAATATTAAACAGTATTTGAGAAAAATAAACAGTATTTTATTTATTTACTGTTTTAAATACATAGATACATAATCAAAGATAATTTGTTTACATTTTGATGCTGAAAACAGTATTTTATATACTTTGTTTTTGTTTCACAGTAAAAAGTATAATTTAGTGAAAAACAGTACAGTTCGCTACCCTTCGTAGGATTCACAAACTTTTGGCAGTATCTAACTTTGCATTATTTCGTGAAATAAACTTTGGTGCGTTTTGTCAAAGCAAATGAGAATAAAGAAAGAGTTCAAAGGAATCACTAAGGCAGAATATCAATAATTTTATAAAATGTAGCGCATCATTCGGAGCTATCAATTACTGCATTCATTATACAAATAATGTACCTCTTTTACCTGTTCAAAGTGTGAATGATGAATAGATCTGCTAAGTCTGTGTTGTTCATCTTCGACTACAACGTCGCTTACCATCAGTCAAGATGGTGGTCAAGCCGGTCTTATTCGCGATCAAAAAAAAACATTATTCTTAAGCTTTTCTGACTATACGATGTATTAAACTATAAAGCGACATATTTCAAAGCGTACGCCCTGCGTCATCAAAACCAAACCGAACCGTATCAGAAAGACTACATTACATGCGGTAGACTAAAAACGAACAACATCTGTAGACTATCGCACGTAGTTTGCACGTAGTGTTGTAAAAATAAACTCTTCGTCAACCAGTTACGAACATCGGTTGCATGTGCGGCTGAAAGCTAATAAACGGAGTAATTATTTTTTTTAGCCATCTACCCTGTCGACCACCTCAGAGCAAATAAAAAAATCCAGAGGGAACGTCGTTGAACAGTCAAGTGAAGCCGGTTTTTATACATGTGTGAGTGCGTCGGTGTTGCGCCGCCATAGTTTGACTGACAAGCCAAGGCGTAGTTTCATAGTTTTTTTTTTTTTTTTTTTCAATAGATAGATATTTTATTGACGAAAACCACACACAGGAAAAACAACAAATAAGATTAGCAGTTGTTTACTATCGTCACCAGCCAAACCACAACTAACAACCGGCGCTGTTCTTCCGTTGAGTCCTGTAGGAAACATCGTGTACAATTTAATATAATTTTTTTAATATAATTTATTTCTCTCAGTACAATTAATACAAGTTACCTGGATTTGTGTGTAATTGTCTGTACACGGCGAGGTGTAGTTTTGGTTGGCTTCACTTGTTTGTTCACAACATTCTCTCTTGATTTTTTTTATTTGCACTGAGGTCGACCACCTCATCGGCAAAGTATCATCATCATATTACAACATATTCGTCTGTATACAATCTTTATTCATGAACTGGTTGCGTACATGCAAAAAATACTCTCCAACAAAGAATTATAATATTGATTCAGGCATGTTTTGGTATATAATTACTGTAAATGTTTGAATATTTAGTAAATAAATAAAATAAAGTGCAAAATCTCCTCATAGTCAACCAGTTGCGAACATTGGTTGTGTAGGCGGCCGAGAGCTAACAGATGGAGTAATTATTTTTTTTAGTCATCTAACCCTATCGACCCCGTCATCGGCGAAGTATCATAAACTGGTTGCGTACATGGAAAAAAAAACTTTCATTGCGACTAGTTGCCAACAAAGGGGATAATCTCCTCATAGTCAACCAGTTGCGAACATTGGTTGTGTACGCAGCCGAGAGCTAACAGATGAAGTAATTATTTTTTTTAGTAAAGTAAGTAAGTTCGTATAGGCCGGGTGGCTAGCCCTGGTGTCAGAGTTTTTAGACCGCCTGAAGGCCTCTGACATGGCTAAACGGTTCAAACAACCGGGACCTACAATTTAACGTGTCATCCGAGCCACGGTAGCGCTCAGTTGGAAAATGCCACCCGCGGTCACCCATCCAAATACTGACCGTGCGGAACGTTGCTTAATTTCGGTGATCGCTGACAATCACCTAGTCAAACTACGCTACGAGCGCTACATTTTTTTTAGTCATCTAACCCTATTGACCCCGTCATCAGCGAAGTATCATAAACTGGTTGCGTACATGGAAAAAAATACTCTTTCATTGCGACTAGTTGCCAACAATCTCCTCATAGTCAACCAGTTGCGAACATTGGTTGTGTACCCTATTGACGACGTCATCGGCGAAGTATCGTATCATCATCATCTTGTTATAACTTATCCGACTGTATACAATCTTTATTCATAAAGTTACAAGCGATGTATCGTAGTCTACGCTCTGCGTCACGAATGCTGTGCGAGCAACGCCTCGAGTTGCGCCTGATCGCTCTGTTGCTGCGCCTGCTGCAACGCCTGTTGTTGCGCCTGTTGCTGTGCCTGTTGCTGCGCCTGTTGCTGTGCCTGTTGCGCCGCAGCCAGTGACGTCACCACGTGCTGCGGGATGTTTATCTGAACGGGGACTTGGACGTTCGCGCTCGTCGGTACCTGAAAGTAAAAAGGACTTGGTGAATTTTATTTTTAACCGGCTTTATATTCGTCTCTCATCGATATTTTCGCTTTTAAAAAATCTTAAAAAATAATGTATAAATACTACCACTATGGATGAGACATCGATTCGTGCGAACTATTCCAATTATGTACACGATGGAAGTCGGCTGTGCCATTTTTGGCAAAAAATAATTGTTGTAACGAGGAAAGTTCAAATTCTATTAATCTAAGATTTGCGGCTATAAAGTTAAGGGATTATTTTTAAGCTCGTTATTCAAAGACGCGTAACGCGTAATATAAAGAGATTCAGAGTTTTTTTTTTCAGTGCACACACTTTGCAAACGGAAAGTATAATAAACAAACAATTAAACCCCTACGTTGGTTTTACTCACTTTAGTACAAAAATATTGAAATAACTTCAAGAGAAAGTATACAGATAAACGGAGTAATCAATGTCACCCTACGTCTGAGTATCTACGCGGCCGCGTCGTACCTACGCCCGAGACGTTTTGGTACGTAGTTATTGTCTAGAGTGTAAGGTGCACGCAATTTAATTTTCTTTGGAATAGTTTGACAAAACATTGATGAAAAAAAGTCGATCTTTTTATGAGCGAAATATGTTCTATTAATTATAATCTCTATTGCGCGGTAAAAATTTGTGCACTGAATAAAGTCATGCTGTATAAATAAAATCATTGGAAGGGACTTGATCTGATGACAGGGGTCACCATATAGTGGAACCCAGAGCTCAACAAATAGGTATTAGGCTTAATTTTCATGTTGTGTGTATTTTCATGCAATTTTGATTTGTTTTTGTTTTTTAGTCTCTGGCAGTATAGTATTGTTGAGGTCTCCACTAGGAGCCTGTTTCACTTCGAACAGAGCGTTTCTATCGGCATTTGCACCGTCGCGTGCTTGCTTGTTCTCGTGCGATCTAGTATGCTTGTAGATGGTATTTACGATATAAGTAACGAGTAGGTACTTACGTGTATAGTAATCTCCGGCAGTATAGTATTGTTGAGGTCTCCGCCGGGAGCTTGTTTCACTTCGAACAGAGCGTTGCTATCGGCGTTAGCCTCGTCGCGCGCGCGCTTGTTCTCGTGTGATCTCGTGTGCTTGTAGATGATATGTACGATATAAATAACGAGTAGGTACTCACGTGTATAGTAATCTCCGGCAGTATAGTATTGTTGAGGTCTCCGCCGGGAGCTTGCTTCACTTCGAACAGAGCGTTGCTATCGGCGTTAGCCTCGTCGCGCGCGCGCTTGTTCTCGTGTGATCTCGTGTGCTTGTAGATGATATGTACGATATAAGTAACGAGTAGGTACTTACGTGTATAGTAATCTCCGGCAGTATAGTATTGTTGAGGTCTCCGCCGGGAGCTTGTTTCACTTCGAACAGAGCGTTGCTATCGGCGTTAGCCTCGTCGCGCGCGCGCTTGTTCTCGTGTGATCTCGTGTGCTTGTAGATGATATGTACGATATAAATAACGAGTAGGTACTCACGTGTATAGTAATCTCCGGCAGTATAGTATTGTTGAGGTCTCCGCCGGGAGCTTGCTTCACTTCGAACAGAGCGTTGCTATCGGCGTTAGCCTCGTCGCGCGCGCGCTTGTTCTCGTGTGATCTCGTGTGCTTGTAGATGATATGTACGATATAAATAACGAGTAGGTACTCACGTGTATAGTAATCTCCGGCAGTATAGTATTGTTGAGGTCTCCGCCGGGAGCTTGCTTCACTTCGAACAGAGCGTTGCTATCGGCGTTAGCCTCGTCGCGCGCGCGCTTGTTCTCGTGTGATCTTGTGTGCTTACGTAAGTGGTCTTTACGGTAGAAACCTGAGATAATAATAGTATGGTTATTTATCGCAAAAAAACGAAGACATACGGTACTTAGCATGACAAGAGATTTTGTTTGAGTACACGTTAATTTCACGATCACGACATGTTAATTTCAGGACTTTTTCAAGACAGTGAAGTTCACGCAAGCGGTTGCGCAGAACCCATATTTCAAGTGTCGAAACGCGGTTATCCTTCTATAATAAGCATCGAATATCAATAGTATCATCGAATATCGGCGAGTATTACGATATTTAGATCGGCTGCCAACGTATGAGTATATTTGAAAACGAAACATATGTATTGTAAATGCAGCTAAAGCTCGTACTTAACTTCAGCAACCAGAAACTATTATAATAGGCCGAATCATAAAAGTCGGCGGTTGTGAAGTTATAGCTACAAGCTGCGCAATATCCGATCAACGCAGCATTATGTGAGCTTCAGTCAGGATTGGTCGCCAACTTGTATGATTCGGCCTATAGATAGATAGATTAACTCTTTATTGCACACCAAGAAATAAACAAAAAGAAGAAACAATTACATAAACAGTGTAACAATGGGCGGCCTTATCGCTGATAGCGATCTCTGCCAGGCAACCTTAGGATGGAGAGGACAGAAAGCGTATAAATAATGGACGGGGTGCGCATTAGTTAAAAATATAATTTAAAATAGGCCTATATAAGTTTATAACATTAGTAAGTAAACATTACCTTTCCCGCACTGGTTGCACATCTCGGTCTTGACGCCGGAGTGCATGACAGTGTGGAGATTGAGGTGCTCGCGCCGCTTGAACCCCTTCCTGCAGACTCCGCACACGAAGGGCCGCTCCGGGTTGTGGCCCAGCTTGTGCCGCTCCAGGTGCTCCTTGCGCTTCAACCTGACAACACATGGCTCCAATGAAACCACCCACACGAGGCAAAAACCTCATACTGTACCAGCCTTTTTAATAGTCCACTGCAGAACGTAGGCCTACCCACGAAGGGTGATTGGGCCATATCCACTACGCTGGCCCAGTGCGGGTTGGTGGATTCACATACGCCATCGAATTTCTTCTACGGACGCATGCAGGTTGCCTCACGATGTTTTCCTTCACCGAAAAGCCCGTGGTTTGAAATTCCGTACATAAATTCCAAGGAATTCATTGGTACGGGACCGGGATTTGAACCCACGACCTCACGATTGTAAGGCGGGTGTCATTACCACTAGACCACCACTGCTTTTTCAAAAACCTCATACATTACATACTAACTAGACAGTGTAACAACATTTTTTGACTAACTAAATGATATCTATTGTCACGCGTTCAAAATAATTATTTCCTTAACGAGTGGTTTAGGCCGAATCAAACTTTTTGGCGGCTGTGATCTTAGTTACAAGCTACAGATAACCCTTTCCTGAATAAATCTCACTTAACAGGGTTTCGCACAGCTTGTAGCTAACTTCACAATACTAGAGTTACTAGTAGAGTCACTCAACCCGCACCACAGATGCCACGAATAAATAATTGGTGGTGGTCTAGTGGTAATGACACCCGCTTAACGATCGTGATGTCGTGGGTTCATCCCTGTCCTGTACCAATGAGTTTTTTGGAATTTTTGTATGGAATTTCACACCACTGGCTTTTCGGTGAAGGAAAACATAGTGTAGCAACCTGCATGCGCTCATTGAAGAAATTCGATGTAGTATGTGAATCCACCAATTAGCACTCGGCCAGCGTGGTAAATAGGCCAGATCACCATTCTTGGGTAGGCCTACATCCTGCAGTGGATTATTTATAAAGGCATTAAATAAATAATAAATATTAGAGGACAAGAGCTAAGAACCCAAGCTCCAGGGTGGAAGTGTTAAAGGGCATAACGCCGCTAGTAGCTCTTAGTGAACGCGCAGCACACCTCTCGACACCCTAAGCCGTCCACACCAATGTTGCCCCTCCGGCGCCAATATACGGTAGCTATTATGAGGGGCCCATTTAGTAGATGGCAAGTCACCACCCGCCTGAATATTTGAAAATGAGGCATTATTTGGTGGGTGCCGTACCTCATTCCATAATCCAGTTTTGTATAACACCCCATTCACCACAATAACCCATTATTTTTTCAATTCATTACTAACAATAGGCTCCTTGTACCTTCACCCCTACAACATAGCTAAATGATGTTTAAAAAGGGCCTCTCAGTGTTGGCTTCGGCTCCACTGATGCCCATCAAATAACCGGGCTTGGCCCGAGAGATGTATATCAAATAAAGTGAAATAATAATAAGAACAAAGTTAAAAAATAATAAAGTGTTTGTATAACTTCAGAAATAGAAACTCTCTAACATATCTTCTGTTGATTTGTAATCGTAGCCTTGAAGCCATGTGAGGATAGTCCTTTTAAGTTCTCTATCTGTTAATTGGTTCACTATTTTAGACTTACTTATTTCGTTGTATAGCCGTGTAGCAACTACCATAAACTGTTTTTGTGCATATCTAGTATTAGCCAATGGGGCCTGATATATCTGTTTCCTTCTGCTTTGGACTAATTCCGTTGGTGGCGTTATCTTGTGTCGTCTACGTACACATTCATAGATAAAAAATTTACGAACTGACAGAACATTGGCCCTCTCGAAAACTTCTGTGGTAGGGTGTCTAAAGGGTAGGTACAACATGACCTTAAGAACAGCGCGTTGTGCTCTTTCAGCCGTTATAAGATGTGTTTTGTCTGCACTACCCCAAATACAGATACAGTACCTGATGAGGCACTCGCACAGGGCTTTGTAGGTTTGCAAAATTAGCTTAGGTTCAGCAACAGTTCTCAGAGTTTTAAAAATATAGATTAATTTTCTAATTCTAGAGGAAAGTGAATGAATATGATTTTGCCATGTAAGTTTATCATCTACAAGAACTCCTAAATATTTGATAAAATTAACGCGTGTTAAATAAGAACAGCTACAGTTAAGTATTGAATTTGGACAAGAAGTGCGATTACAAGGATGTGTATGAATTTTGATACTAAAGTTTGGATTAGGTCCGCCGGTAGTTCTCTTACTGAAACACAAATATTTTGTTTTACTTATATTGAGAGTAAGCAGGTTATCTTCGAGCCAACATGTTATTTGGGATAAGCAGGTTTCTGCTAGGCGTTTGACTTTGGGCCAAGACATAGATAGTACCTAAATAATACCCAGATACAGAGCAAACACCTAGGTTCATCACCTTAATATTTGCCCTAGGTGGGGATCGAACCCACGCCTCTTTGATCCAGTAGTCAGGTTCACTAACCACTGAGCCACCGAGGAAGTCAAACCGTCAAAAATGAACCGCCTCTCGATCTTATGAACGATGAGATGCAACTCCAGCTGTTCTTTCTCCGGACATGCTATCTGGCACTCGGGGCAGCAGAATATGGACATTCCATCCACGATACCATCCACTGCAGTAGCTATCATTACTTGCCCGGGCTTGTACCTATTTCTCACGAAATAAAAACACTAGAGACACTCACCCCACACCACAGATGCCACAAATGAACCGCCTCTTGATTTTATGAATGATGAGATGTAATTCCAGCTGTTCTTTCTCTGGATATGCCATCCGACGCCTAGGGCAGCAGTATATGACTCCGTTTTATATTTCTTATAAAATAAAAACACTAGAGACACTCACCCCACACCACAGATGCCACAAATGAACCGTCTCTCAGTCTTATGAACGATGAGATGCTATTCTAGCTGTTATTTTTCTTCGGATAGGCCATCTGACACTCGGGGCAGCAGTAGATAGGACGAACGATGGGATACAACTCGAGCTGATCTTATTCCGGATATGCCATTGCCATCTGACACTGGACACACGGAGCAGCAGAATATGGGTATTCCATTGGCTGCAGTAGCTATCACCCTCTACCCGGACTTCTTCTAGTATATCTTACGAATGTACAATAGTAGACACTCACCCCGCGCCACAGATGCCACAAATGAACCGCCTCTCGATCTTGTGGACAATGAGATGCAGCTCCAGCTGCTCCTTCTCCGGATAGGCCATCTGACACTCGGGGCAGCAGAAGATGGGCGTGCCGTCGGCCGCGGTGGCGATGACGACCTGTCCGGGCTTCGGCCGCGCCGGCTTCGGCGGCTTCTTCTTGTATTTCTTCTTCTTTTTGCTTTGTATCCGGACAGTGCCGTCTGAAAAAACAAGTGTAATGATAAAAATAATTAAAATCAGAATACAGATTTCTTTTATTATATGTCATTTTATTATGAAAAGGTCTCTTTTTAACATGTACAACTATTCGTTGCCGCGTTTGTCATTCACTTAGGAATTGTCTTAGGGTTCTGGGTTAGGTGTAGTGAACGAATGTGTACCCCTTACCCTAGCGCTAGGGACATGAAATAAACATTCCAAGTAATACTAGCAACCAGTCGACATAACATAATCACCTTGCCGCCTCCGGAGCAGAATTTTCCCTGGGAAAGTAAAAGGAATCCTAGGTTAGATATAAGATGCTTACCTTCGCCGATAATGGCCTCGGCGACCGCCTCCTCGTCCCGTTTCTCTTCAACCTCGACCTCGTGCTCCATGGGCTCAACCTTCCGCACCTCCAGCGAGCTGGCCGGGTTGAGGCGCAGGAACTGCTGAAGCGACAGCGGCAACGATTGTGCTTGCTGGAATATAACAATCATACGATTATTACAAATTGACATTTTATCAAACGAAATAGATTGTATCTAGAAGTTTTTTTTTAATGCAAAATAGAGCTACATTTGGCCAACTCGCCTAATGGAAAGCGAAGTTGTAGCCGAAGATGGAGTATGTAGATCTAGAAGATATGTAGCTATTCTCTCTTGACTTGAAGATATCCATATTGTAATTGTCAGGAAACAATGATGGAGGCATTCTGGCGTTCCGCATTATGAAGGAAGATGAGAATCGCATAATACGAGCAGGTGGCATGTCGATTATAAAGGGATATTATTTAAGCGACTTTCGGCTGGTACTGTTGTGAAAAGGAGATGAAGTTTAAGGTACCTACTAAGCAAATCCGGGAATTTGTCTCTAGTATTATAAATCAAACTAATAAGTCCATTATGATGTGTATGACACTACGAACTGTTACTGCGGAACCAATCCACGAAAATAAATCAACATTTCTGCGCAATAAATTAATTGCCTCAGGTCTTGACAATATATTGTATAGAACTTCTTGTCGGCTTTTCAGATGACTTCGATTTCAGGATTAATGGTAAAAGTTAGTAATAATTGACAATAATGAGTACTTATCATCAATCATATTACCTAGAACCTATAACTAATGATATCCTAGAATATGTCATTCATCTAGCTAGAGAAACGCCCGGCAGGCATGTAATGTACTGTACCAGCCTTTTAATAGTCCACTGCAGGACGTAGACCTACCCACGGAAGGTGATTGGGCCATATCCACCACGCTGGCCCAGTGCGGGTTGGTGGATTCACATACGCCATCGAATTTCTTCTAAGGAAGTATGCAGGTTGCCTCACGATGTTTTTCCTTCACCGTAAAGCCAGTGGTGTGAAATTCCGTACATAAATTCCAATGAACTCATTGGTACGGGACCGGGGATTTGAACCCACGACCTCACGATTATAAGGCGGGTGTCACTACCTCTAGACCACCATTCTTCCGGCTTCCGGCACCGGCAGGCATGCATTAGTCATAATTGACAATAATGAGTACTTATCATTTATTTATTTAGTCCGCCTACACTATGTACATCATTAAATTCACATAAAAAATAACTTAACATAGTAAACAAAACAGAGTCAAATGTCACAGTACTTAAAGGCGAAGACAACTTGCAAAAATAATTGAACGAAATCATCAATCATATTACTAACTTTTGCCTAGAACCTTTAACTAATGATATCTTTGAAAATGTCATTCATCTAGCTTGAGAAACGCCCGGCAGCCATGCATTAATGAGTTTTTCAGTTTCGATTTATACTTTTTTACTCCAAGAGATACCTAGTTAAATTCAAAGTGAGATCATTCACCTGCGGCGGCAGACTGTTGAGATACTTGACGAGGTCCTGCTGACTGTTGCTGATCGTCGAGATCGACCACGGCGAGCTGTCGCTGTTCTCCGTGCCTTGTGAACTGTCCTGTAATACAATCATAATTAAAACATAAATCTACAATTCGTTTATCAAGTTATTTTTAATTTGGCCCTGACGCCGGGGTCATAGAATACGGTATCCTCTGCCTGTAGGAAGGGCTTACTGAAATGGGACCTGTAGGCTCGGAAATGGATGAAGATGGGACTCTAGCTATCTATTCAAAGGGTCGAGTTGTTGTTATTGTTGATCGTGTTGTTATTATTGTGGCCGTGTTGTTGTTCTTGTTGATCGTGTTGTTATTATTGTTGGCCGTGTTGTTGTTATTGTTGATCGTGTTGTTATTATTGTTGGTCAGATTTGTTATTTTGGACAATGTTGTTGTTATTTTTTGGTCGTATTGTTGGTGGTGTTAATGTTCAGAGTCTTGTCGCGATTGTTGATAATTATTGTTAGATTATACTCACATCGTCACACTCTTGTTTGATAATGATGCTGGCAGCATGTTCCTCCGTGTTGTTGTTATTATTGTTGTTGTTATTGTTGAGAGCCTTGTCGCTCGGACCGTTGATGATTATTTGTTGGTTTGGCGTCACGAACACCTGATAATATAGGTACTTGCTGGATTAATTTATAAATTTTACCAAATATTGGTTCGCCGAAAAATGTTCCTTACTAATATTTTAAATCCGAAAGTGTGTCTGTTGATTTAAATAGATAAATAATCATTTATTTCGACCAAAGATCGAAATCGTTTACAATTTGAAAAAATGCTTTGTTCATCTTTTATGCAGCAACGAACGGAGCAACATATTTAATGGCTTCATTTTTGGCATTGACATAGTTTGAACCACGGAAAGTGACATAGGCTGTTTTATCGCAGAAAAATAAAATGCTCCTATGGTATAGAATAAAAATTAAATAAAACCGCGTGGGCGAAGCCGCGTGCAAAAGCTAGTGATAAATATTTCACGTTTTCTTTTTTCGCGATTTCGCGGGCTTGGCCCCGTGCGATTGGTTGGCAATATTTATTCGAATATACCTGATGTATGGGCTGTAAATGTGATTTTTCATCCGCTTGCTGCACCAATTGCATGTCTTGCGGTAACGCCAATACTTGGAGGCCAGCTGAAAAAGAGAATTAAATTAAAAAGAGAGAAAGTAATTATGTATTTTGACCGCTACGCCTTAACCCATAAATGCACGAGTTTTTAATTTTCATGTTTTTCATTTCTGTATTTATTTACCGATACTTGTGAAAATCACTAAACAATCGGATTGTAGACTTTTGACCACAACATGCATTTATGGGTATTCTTTATTTTTTCATACTCTGGGCCCGATTTTTCTAGTTTGCTCCCAGAAATGCTAGTCAAATATAGACGACTTTGGTGAAAAGGTTAGGCCGTGTTTTCAGTTATTACTCACATTCAGCGAGCGAATTCTGGCTCAACAATTGTAGACCATTTTCATTTCCTTCCGGTGAATATTGGACGGTCAGCACCGCACCACCTGAAATACATTACATTATTACAATATAACTAATTATTTTTTTAAGTCAGCATATTATTCGATGAGTAATAATCTTTTTGTGATAAACATTTCAACAATTGACGCGTTCGCAGGATTTGAACCTGAATCTCTCTGGGATTCCGGCCCAGATGCTTTGTCCAATTAAGCTAAAACGCTGTCTGCGAAGGCGCCGAATTAGTGAAAGTGTTTATCATTTTTACCAACTACTACATTGTTGGAAGCGCCATCTGTGAGAACTGCTTTAAACCAGTCAGTCACTTAATGTGAAATTATTAGAACTTCTTACCATTAACGAGAAATGACGCATTGCTTAATCAATGAAATGATTTTTATCGTGCTTCACACACTAGGTGAATAGAAATGTTTATGAATATTTTTGAAATGTTTATCACAAAAAGAAAGTTTCTATACACCTAGTGTGTGAAGCACGATAAAAATCATTTCAATAATAATAATGTCAATTACGTATACGCCGAATCCAACTTTTCGCGTTTGTGATCTTGTCTACAAGCTGCGGATAACCCAATCCTGACTGAAGCTCACTTAACAGATGCGCGAGGATTGCGAGCAGCTTGTAGCTAATATCAGAACGTTGGTTTTTGAGATTTGACTAATTGATTCTAAATGTATTCAGAAAGAATTGATCACCTACTTAATTTTAGAAGACACAAGCCTAATAGCGTAATTTGAATAGTGTTTTTAGGGATCACCGAAGTTAGCAATGTTTGGCTCGGTCAGCAATCCGAAGAGTATGGGTGAGCGCTGCAATATCTCGAATGAAACGTTAAAGTGTGGGTCTTGATTGTTTTAACCGTTTAGCCATATGACAGAGGCCTTCAGGCGGATTAAAAACTTTTGACATCAGTGTTAACCACACGACGTATACAAACTTGCTTACTGGATGACTACACAGGGTTATCTGCTTTACCAGTACCAAGCCGAAAGGAGGTGATTAAAACCTAGTGGCTTCATACTAAAAGTGGTCATTATGGTCTGAATCAGGCTGATTACGGATTAGTACACTAGTTCTAGATAACTCTGCATTATAATTAACATACGATAAAGATTGAGCATCTACTTAAAAGTTAGAAGTGACAAAGGTACCTTGTTGAAATCCCTGTATAGGTATCTGCATCTGGTATTTCGGTTGCTGCTGGGCTTGCAGCATGTTGGGGTTCAACACCTGGATCTGAACCGTGGGCTGCGGGTCACCTGTAACGAAAACAATACTCAAATTTAAAATTAAAAGGAAAATTCCAATCAATAAGCATACACCAGTGACAACACGAGAGATCTATTTATAACTCGCGTCAATACAGAAAATATTTAAAGGTCATGTTCTCTCGCTGGCATAACTAAATGAATGCGAGCAAAAGGAAACTAACTTTAAAATATTTTCTTTATTGACGCAAGTAATACATAGTCTAACAACATTGCTCAAGTTCCTCACGTCAATGTTTAAGAAAGCTGAATGTAAATGTGGCATAAGTCATTAAATACGCATCTAGACACGACGCAGGAGCCGCACGCGCCGCATACTTTTTTTTGTTTGACCCAGGAAAATCCTTTATATGGATATCACAAGCTCGAGGAGACCGGTGTTTATGTGGGAGACCCTGCCGATCCTCCGATCGGCGGTATACCTTCTAAAGACCTGGGGTGTTTCCGCCTCTGCGCTGTGCGCGCGCACGCTTCCGCACACCTCCGAGGCCCCGACAACGTTGTCCGCCGCCGGACCCTCCTCGGGGAGCTTCTGCTCTACCCGGCAACGGTACGATGTGCCGAAACACTGGGCACATCATGCAGTCTCGGGAAACTCTCTAGTCTGGTGATGGGTTTCCCTAAACTCATCACACAGGGTTCCCGGTTATGGAGGCAGTAGGTCGTGAGCCAACCGCCTGCTTCAGGGGCGCTTTCGGCGGGTTGGCTCGCGACGTCGTGTTCCCTTATGCGCTCATCTGCTTCTTTGCGTTCTAGGACTTCTTCGCAGAAGTCCCGGACCACACTCCAGGCTGTCACGCTACCAACCATTGCCCTACCAAGGGTTGGTAGGGAGAGATCCACCCCAATATGGCCATGAGCTGGGCCTTTCGGGTGTCACACGCCGAAAACATCTCCAGCATGTGCTGCGCCGTATCTAACTAGTCACACTGGTGGCACACCGGTTTGGGTTCGCTGCCGACGACTCTGTGCAGGTAATCGCCAAAGCAACCATGCCCTAACAACACCTGCACGAGCCTAAAAGCGAAAACCCCATCCTTTCGAGTGACCCACTCCCGAAGGATTGGTCGCAGTGCCTCCACAGTGCGATGACCAGCGGACGGCTCCTCGAACCTGCACGCCCACTGATCCATAACCATTTGTTGGCCCCACATCCGCCAACGTCATACCACCTCAGGGGGAGCAAACTCACCCCTGGATCGTGTGTCCGGAGATGTGTCCTAATATTTATTATTCATGAATAAAACATGGTGATATGTTACCAGGTTTAGCTCCGGGCAGCGCGATGGGCACGGAGATGAGCTGGGGCGCCTGCATGGTGGAGCCGTCCACCGCGCGCACATACTGCACTCCACCTTCCACTCCGACCATGCCCACCATCTGAACACAATATTCATCACATTTCAATAAAGGTCGAATCATATAACCTGGCGGCTGTGAAGTAAGCCGCAAGCTGCGGATAACACAATTCTGGCTGAAGCTCACTCAATAGTAACAGCTACGCCAGGATTGGTTTACCCGCAGCCCATATCACAGCTACCAAGTTATTTGATTTAGCCCAGACTTAGATTCAGAAGTTTTGAAGCAGTTTTAGGAAATTGATAACAATATCAGCGCCTACCAATACGCCTAAAATCGCTACTTTCGCTAAAGGAGTTTTAGTTGGGAATTCACTGAATTACTCTCACAAATGTAAATAAACTATACGAATACATTGTAGTTGTTATCAGTCAATAATTTTTTTTTAGGGTTCCGTACCTCAAATGGAAAAAACGGAACCCTTATAGGATCACTTTGTTGTCCGTCTGTCCCTCTGTGTGTATGTCAAGACTCTCTATCTCGGGAACGCGTAAAGATATCGAATTGAAATTAAAACTATATACGTATATCTATAATCTCTTGCAGTTGTGTAAAAGAAAAACTTCTCAGTTATCGTTTAAAAAAGTTAGAGCCATTTATGTCGTGAAAAACCGCATATTTCGCATAAATCAAAACCTACAGGGTACTTTCCGTTGACATATAATAGAACTATGAAATTTGGCGAGAAGCATTGTCTCAGAGTATACATATAGGAATACATCTGAAAACTGTACAATTCTATTTAAATCACAAAAAAAAGCCTCAAAAATCACAAAATATGGGTTCGAAATTCAAAGTGAGTAAATGGTATCATGTAAGGTATCATATCAAAGAACTTCGTTAGCACATGCTAAAACAGGTTTTTAATTATTTTAACAACGGGTTTGTACGGAACGATGTGCGAGCCTGACTCGCACTTGACCGGTTTTTCTTTCTTTCGGGAGCATTTGTATGAAGTCTGTTATATCGTTTTTGTCATAAAAAAATATTAGACGATTTGCATGCTTTGACCCCAAGATACGGTAGTTTTGGCGTTCCATATTCGCTCATATGACTACTGAGATAAAACGCACAAAATGTCAACGCGACGCTAACAGATAAGACCAATACAAGTAGGACTATGAATACGTTCAGAGCTCCAATTAAATAACTAATTAAGTACAGCGTTTATTTAAAATGATATCTTATCGTATGTTTAATTTTTTGCTAAATACGTTTTATGACTGAGGTTATCGTATTGCTGGGTAAAAAAATCTTTATTTAGAATGTAGGCAACCGCAATATTTCATAATACGGAAATGATGAACGGCCAAATACTTGTTTGCTAAGTTTGTAGTAATGGTCTACACAGGATTTCTTTCAAAGAAGTGCAAATTAGCCTTATTATTATTTAGAAAAGGTGTGCTAAGCCAAAATGGGGTGTTTCAAACCATCATTATGAACAACTTTTAGTAAGGGGCTTATCCAGAATTCGAGTAAACAAATCAGGTTACCCATATAAAATTGCAAATGAAGGGTTATTAAACGTAATGTACCTGTGAGAGCGCACTGCCATTGGCCTGCTGCAGCTTGGCGACGGGCAGCTGCCCGCCGGTGGTGACGAAGTGCGCGCCGCCGGCCCCCACCGCCGAGAACGCGGCAAAATTCATATCCTCCTCCTCACTGGAATCAACGACCAAATGCTGTTCATTAACGCTAATGCAGTGTCATATTGTGTCGAATAGCTGTGAATGCGATTGTGGCGCTACTCAACTACCATCTACGAGGCCAATACCGTCGCAGTTTTCGTGGCCTCCTAGGAATACTGGTCAAACAGAAGAAGACAAACTCCAAAAGAAGAAGTAGCATATTCTCAGTTTCCCACTGGAGTTAGTCCTAATCGAGTTAGGTGCCGAGATGATATTCGCCCTCACAGAGCTCTGAAGATTTACACCCTATTCATCTCTAGAAATGAGGATCATTCTGGATATTGATCCCTTCACAAAAAAGGAAGACGACCCTAGATTCATTGAATCCCATTGAAGTCAACGACTTGGAGCCACGCTCTATTATTACTTACAGTACTTGGCTAACAGTTGAACATAGGCCTACCCACGAAAGATAATTGGAATGCTGGCCCAGTTGTGGTTGATGGTTGGTAGAAATATACAATCAAGTTAGGTATAATTTTATCAAGATGTTCTTGTTCAGTCAGTGTCTAGGCCCCTTGGCATTGTTGGCATTTGACTTTCAGGGGCGCAGTAGGCGACTTAGACACAACAGATTAATAATCTAGAAAAAAAAATACTACTATTTCCCACAATGAGCTTCAGAACTGCTCAAGTACTTAGTACTTATTTTCTCTCTTATTTAAGCATGTTATATTTGATTTTTGAATGGTTTATGGTTTTTGAGTGTGCTATTGCATTACGTATTAGGTATTCTTATAGTTATTATCATCATTATCACACGTCTATTCTCAAACCAATGTTACATAACAATACCATGTGATATTATCAATATTACCAGTGATTTTTCATTTATTATCACCGTTTTATCTACAACTGTTTATACAAAATAAATAATGCATCATGCTATCAGGAGGAGTTCTGTATTTGTTCTAACTCTACATGACACTGTAATCTAAAACACTGTGGCCAATTTTTAAGGCGCCATCGTTAATTAAAATATTGTGTTTCTTTTCACTTTATGCATTTGAAAGAAACAGCAATATTTTAAGTTACCTACTATTAAATTTACGATGGCGCCACGGTGTATGGATATAAATGATAATTATGATGAATTGCTGTATGTAAACTACTTAAGATGTCTACCCACTACAATGTACCCATAAAGTAAGTTCATATAGGCCGGGTGGCTAGCCCTGGTGTCAGAGTTTTTAGGCCGCCTGAAGGCATCTGACATGGCTAAACGGTTAAAACAACCAAGACCTACAATTTCACATGTCATACGAACCACGGTTGCGCTCAGTTGAAAATCCCACTCGTGATCACCCATCCAAATACTGACCATGCCAATCTTTGAATTGAAAAGTACCTATTTTAGGTTTGATTTCACTGAGATGTTTTAGTGCACAGATAACTTTATACAAAACTTTTAGGTGTTGTCTGGAAAAGAGCAGGGACTTTCATAACTTTCTATTGGCTGTCTATTTGACTGCCTCGGTGGTTCAGTGGTTAGTGACCCTAACTTCTGGATCAAAGAGGCGTGGGTTCGATCCCCACCCAGGGCAAATATTTATGTGATGAACATAAGTGTTTGCTCTGTGTCTGGGTGTTATTTAGTTTCTATCTATATAATTATGTTTTTAAAAATATGTATATGTAGTATATCAGTCTCTGGCAGCCATATCACAAGCTTTGCTTAGTTTGGGGTCAGAGGCCGTGTGTAAGATGTCCCAAGAGATGTATTTATTTATTTATTATGCTCCTCATTCTATGGAACAAATTCTATGAAATTGCAAAAAAGAATCAGCTGTTCCATACATTTTGTTGAGACAATGAACTATTTGTATAGAGCAGCTGATTTTCATAAACTTATACATACTCATAGATCAAGCGCCTAGTTTGCTTCTTTTAGATTGGCTGAAAATAAATACATTGTACCTTGTACTAAAATTGGTACATTGTACCTTGAAGGAGATACATACTTATGTGAAGTTCTGCAGTTTTCAATTTAAATTATTGATAAACAGAGAGATAATCAATGGTACTACTGACAGAAACCGAAATTTATATATTAATAAATAAATTTATAATAGAAAAGATTCAAGAATAAGTTTGAGTTATCGAATATTAGGCATATGTGTACAGTTCAAGTCAATCAGTTGCTTGACACAGCTGCTGTAATATGATAAGACCAGATCAATGCTCAGCTATATATGTATATAATATATTATATCTACAGGACTCTATGTAGGTATATATGTAAAGGACTTAAATTTGTATTTTAGTTACAAAATATAGAATACCTATAGTGACTACATATCGAGGATTAGTACAAGTTTAGTACTGACTCGGTGGCTCAGTGGTTAGTGAACCTGACTTCTGGATCAAAGAGGCGTGGGTTCGATCCCCACCCAGGGCAAGCATTTATGTGGTGAACATAGATGTTTGCTCTGTGTCTGGGAGTATTTATTAGATACTATCTTTATAAGTATGTATTTATCTCTCTGTTTGTCTGTGTCTCTCTCTCTGTATTTTGGAGTCTCTGGCAACCATATCACAAGCTTTGCTTAGTTTGGGGTCAGAGACCGTGTGTAAGATGTCCCCCAATATTTATTTATTTATTTATTATTTATTTATTTACTGTACTGTACCAGCCTTTTTAAATAGTCCACTGCAGGATGTAGGCCTACCCAAGAAGGGTGATCGGGCCTATATTCACCACGCTAGCCGAGTGCAGATTGGTGGATTCACATACTACATCGAATTTCTTCTATGGGCGCATGCAGGTTGCTACACTATGTTTCCCTTCACTGAAAAGCCACTGGTGTGAAATTCCAAAAAATCTCATTGGTACAGGACAGGGATGAGCCCACGACATCACGATCGTTAAGCGGGTGTCATTACCACTAGACCACCATTGGCTTCACTTGTTTAGGAAAAGAAAACTATTATCATTTTCATGAGGCCCCATACATTTTTATTAGTTCTTCTTCGTTATTGCTGAGTGTGCTGTAAAGAGACTATGGAGTCACACAGAAACTACTATGTAAAAACTATGACTAATATAATAACTATACTATGAGTATTTACAAAAATTATACAAGTATTGAGTGTTTTCTGCTTAAAATGAATGATGTAGGTCAGAAGATGATTCTCAAACTTATTTAAAATACATACACTTATTTTTTGATTATGAAGGAATAGAATAAATATCAAATATTATACACTTTTGTGTTCCATAAGTAGGCAAATTTTTATAATGCCAATATTTATAAATGTAGTTAAGTTTTGGAATCTTTTATTTACTTATTAATGTTGACACAATTGTTTAATATGATTTAGTTTTATTTAATTCAATAGTATAATTTTATTATGACACAATGTAATAAATACTTTTATCTAGAATTCTAATTTAATATCAGAGCCATTCACAATACAAAAATGATTTTCCAGAAGCTCTTTATGAAACTTGTTTACCTCATTTATGTGAAAGTTGGGTAATAGTGAAAGCAGGATATACCTAATGAACCATTTATAAAGATAAATAGTTTTTATTAGAAAGTATGTTTAAGAAATAGACCTAGTTGAATGAAGTTTTTTTTTTAAAAGTTTACCAAAAAAAAATACTTTTATTTATTGGAATAAATCTGTAAAATTACTGTTTGTTGTTATTTTAATTTAGAATGGTATGAAGAATTATTCAAACAATTTTATTTCAACATTATACTATAGATATTGCTTAGTACCTAAGACCCTATTAATAAAATTAGAATGTTGAATAAAAGAAGTCACCCCATACCAAGAGGCATCCTCTGTTTTGAGCATTTTCTGCATGTCGCACATGTCGCACTGGCGTCGCGGGAAAACAAATTAAAAAAAAACCAAACACTGTCCCCCCAGTCCCAGTGACGTCACGCGGTCCCCCCTCGCGTCCCACCACTCGGGATCAGGGACTATGGTAGGGCACATGCCACCACCAGCCACACACTGCACCACACTAAATTTAATACAGCCTCAGTGAGAGGCGCGAGATCATCGCCGACGTTGAAGAAAGTGGGTGAAGGAAAGTTTTTTTACGTAGCCACCAGACAAGTTTGCTATATGTACTGCACTTATGTGTGTGTGGCTCTAGCGTGTTGCTCACTTTCTCTTTGGTGTACTTTCACAAGACACACGGTGAGGTGTGGTTTTGGTTCAGTGCTTGAGCGTTTGGTAATTGGTGCACTGGCCAATTATTTCTGCACTGATTTAGGCATTAGTGCATTGCTGAATTAAACATCTATCCCATCTACATTCTGAATTCAATTCTTTACAACGTGGTATAAAATTACCATTGAATAAATAAAAACGTTCTAAATGACTAGATAAAAATGCTTCTGAGAAACCTTGGAAAGTTTCTATGCCTTTGAATGAGGTCATCTTAGAATGTCAATGACCTCAATTACAATAAGATGTGAATTCTACTGAATGAAACTATGATATAAATTTATAAAACAAAATTCATTATTTATTCTTATTCGATAAGCTGTTCAAATATTTTTCTCAATTATTATTATAAGGATGTGACACCTATGTTATGTTTTGTTTGAAGACAAAGGAATTGTAACAAGAATGGTCAAAATAAGTGTTATTTTTAGTTACGCAATTACGTATATGAAAAATAGTAAGAGAAGTTGTAAGTTTGTAAAGGAAGGGGTGCCCATATGATTGTGGGCGGAACCAAACAGAGCATTGAGGTTGTTCACCCCTACCAGTTCCTCTCCGGCGATGACAGAACGTCCATACCGCGCATCCCCACCAAGCGGGATCCCCTCCATGTGTCGAGACCAAATCACTCCCGCTCCCGACTCCTTCCACCACCGGCTAGGAAACGCGAGAGGAGGGGTGCGCGCGGCCCTCGCAGCACTCTCTCGCCGGAGCTCTGGGGCCACGCGCCCCGTCTAACGGTATAACAGAGTACCGCTTCGCTTTAGAAATAAGGTCATGGATATTCACACGTTGTAAATAAATACTTACAAATCAACACTCCTTTGAGCTCACTTCTTTCTTAACAATCAATAAATTAACTATTAAGCTATCACACACTTATCAGATAAATTACATCTTCATTTATGATTTTTTTTTACCAAAAAGCCCTTCACTTTTACAAAATTTATAACAAAATGAATTCGGCCATATTGTATTTAGGTATTTTTGTTATTTCTCGCTAGATGGCGCAAATTACCTCTTCTGTGATTGGTTCGAGAACTGTCAACATCGTGAGTCCCTATATTGTACAGCACGTATTTGATGACACCAAATTGTACGGGCAGGAAAGCACGGCCTGTATTTTATGTCCCATGCCACCAGTTATCAGGCTGTACAATACAATGGCTGGACATTGTCACCTCGTGTAAATAATGTACAGCCCGTATTTTGCGACTCAATAATGTACAGCATGATAAAACGTGTCCCTAAGAAAAGGACACAATATATCATGCTGTACATTATCGTGTCGCAAAACACGGGCTGTACATTATTGGCACAAAGAATATTTGCTCCCATTGGTGGGTTTGTCTGTGACTTCTGTCAGTTCCACAGAGATCTACTAAGCGCCACACAAGTCGGCGGGTGAGAAGTTAGCTGCAGATGACACTTTGCCGTAATTCGCTAATTATTGCGCACAATGCCGACGCCACGTGGCGTAGTGTTGAGCACAGGTGTAAGGAGCACGCTGGAGGCATGAAGTTATGTGCCCCGACGTCTCGTTTCTCTGGCTCCCGCGCATACCTTTAAAGTATCCTTAACTCGTAATAAGGACAGGTTGATTCTGGCGCTTCGCCGGCCGCTGCCGCAGCACTCGGCTCGCGCATTGTTGTCACTGTTCAAACCTAACCTAACCAACAGAGTCGAATTACCTTAGAGAACTAAGAAAAAAACATCTAATTTGTGTTATAATGTGCTATATTATATTTTGTTAAGTGTTTTCAAAATATAACTATTTTGTGAGCAACTTTTGGTTTTTCTATGCTAAAGCTGTGCACATAGGACACTCTGCTACGTATGGAGTAAGTGAAGATTCACCAACTCTATCAAGAACTCATAGCTTGCTATAAAATAACCAAGGTCCAGAGACACAAAATATCAGGCCGTACAATATCGGGCTTTGCAACACTGTGCCGGACATTATCGACACAGGCCGATAATGTACAGCCCGTATTTCACAGCCTGATATTCCATGGCCAGTGACATAAAATATCATGCCGTAAAATATCAGGCTGTACATTATCATGTCGTGAATTACTGGGTCGTACATTATTGGCTCCCAACATCGTAGTTCTGACATTGACACAAATTGCCAAGATAAAAAAATAAACATGTAATTTCAGCATGCATCACAGATTTTATTCAGAAATAATAAATTAAAATAACTAGATTAAATAACTAACAATCGCATACACACAATATTAATAACTAAATTCTGAATTAGTAGGGATACTGCTGTCCAGATCTTTGTATTCTTTCCATGTGCAGTTCAAACAGTAATTTGTTATCAAAATAATATGTACTATCTGAAGAATTGATTCCTGGATCATAGCTTGGTCTCCTTTCAGATCCAGATGATGAGCCAGGGGAGGACACACCATTTTCTGGAATAATACCAGTGATATGAATAGATTCTTGAACATGAGAGGTTTGCACAAGGCTATTGTTTATGTGCAAGTTGTTGATCCTTTTTGACAATGGCATAAATTCACATGCATCATCTTCTCTCGGTCGTTTTCTGAATAAAACAAATAACTCATTAGAACACGGAACACAAGATTATTATGTTAAAAAGTCTGCTGGACATGCTTAGAGCTTTAAGTATTTTATAAAAAGGGTGTGTGATCACCTATTTTCTGTCATATTTGCAGTACAAAAATTTCCATTACTTGTCACACAAGTATTCCAAAATAGTGTAGTGTCTTTCCTAAAAGTCATCAGAGATGATTCACTGTTTAAAACTCAATATCTATGAATTAAATTCTAAGATCAATACAAATATAAAATATTACTGCAACAGGATCACGGACTGACAAGATGAACGGTATAATGTGACCAGCTTATATTTTACGAAAACAACGGTCATTAAAAAACAAGTGAGATTTGCAAGTAAGCTCTTTGGTAAGTAGGTACACTGTTGAAATTACTATCAAAGATGTACCTAAATACATACTCTTGCACTTTAAGAATATAATGAACAACGTTTAATACCAGATTTCTTATAGGCCGAATCATACTACAATACAAGTCGGTGGATGTAAGGTTTGCTACAAGCAGGGCAATATCTAATCCTGATTGAAACTCAGCAGGCCAATCGTACTAAAAAAATACAGCTGTTTTAAAAACAATTTCACCTCCGATTTCAGTATAAATCCGAAAATATTGATCGTGGAGTAAAAAATGTGCGAGAACCAAAATTGAAGAAATTAAAATTCCACCCTTTACGATTTTTTTGATAAACTTATTAGTATTAACTCTGCAAATATTGATCCTAGCGAATCCTCTACCGGGATTAGTTAGAAAATCGAGATTTATACTTCCAACCACCCCCCGAACCCCATATATTTAAAAAAAAAACACTCCCCGGATTTTTTTCTATTTCAGGCTAGTTTTATGTCTGCAATTGCAATCGAACTTTAACTGGATTACAGACGGAACGCAGCTGTTTAAAATTAACGTGATTGGCCTGCTGATAAAGCTGCGCGTTGATTGGAAATTGCGCAGGTTGTATCTAATTTCACATCCGCCGACTTGTATAAATAAAAAAAAAAATTACGATATTATTAATACCGCAGGAACGCGCTGGATGCAGGCTTAAGTCCAGCAGTGTACGTCCTACTGCTCATATTGATGATGACGGTAAGTGCAAATGGAACAATAATCGTCCGTGACAGGTAATACGAGTAAGAGTCCTTATCCCGTGTTTGTTGATAGGTGGGGACGTAATCTGGAGCAAGTAATGAATAACAGATTTCTTAAAATTTTCTAGCTGGACCTCTTTGTAAGTCGTTTTTTCTTAAACGCTGTGACCAATGTTAGATTTTAATACCTCATTAGAAAGCTCAAAATATGCAGCTATGCAGTTGTTTTTAAAATAATCTGCTCGCCTAATGTGTTGGCATTTTTTTTTTATAATTGTCGATGAAAGATATTAATTAACAATGAAAATTACATTTTTTTATGTTTTCTTGTAATAATTATCTAATGTGGGCATCGAGTCCAGTTTTTTTACTCATAATTATAGCCTGATGTCTCAACTAAGTAAAAAAAAAAGTTTAATAACAAAAAACTTTTTTTTTACTAACCCTTAAGTCACCTTGCACCGATAAATGGAAAATAAATTTTAATTTAAATTTTCTCAGAATTGGTTAACTTTTGCATAAGGGTTAGTGGGGTCAGTTTATAATAATCCCCTCTACAACCTACTAGAAGGAATAGGTTCAATAACCAGTAATCCTGCATAAATAGTACCTAAATAACACTCAGACACAGAACAAATACCAAAGTTCATTTCATAAATGCTTGGGGTTGGGATCAAACCCACGCCTCTTTGATTCAGAAGTCAGGTTCACTAACGACATGATTCGGCATTTTATACAATTCTATTATTACTTGTAAGAATAGAGCTGAAAATTGATATTTTAATCAGAAAAAACAGGGCCTGATTGCACTAAATGGCACTATTACCTAAATATTATGTGCAATTTCGACTATGTCTTTATTAAGTTCCTCTAAATACCAAAAATATTATTTAATTTTTAGCTCTTAAGAATGCCTACTCAGTGTTCAAAATACATCATAATATACTCAAAAATGTGGTTCTGGCAACACTGGACCTAAGACTGCCGAACAAGAATGACATTGACATCTTAGATTTTTTTTATTTTCTATCTGGCATTGCACTCTTATTCTAAACTCTGAACAAGATAAAATCCAAAGTTATTATTAATGTAGGTAATCTATTCTCTTTCCAAATAGCTTATCCGAATAGATTAGTGGATTAAAATATCTGAATGAAATAAATAAAAAAATATTTAATATTATAAATGTGCCTACTTATTCATCGATATATTCACTCCGCGCGCGATGGCATAAAGCGCCATCTATACTAAATCAGCCAAAGTTCTAAGATAAGGGAGAAGCAAGTTGTGCAAATATCTACACTAGATGACGCTAGAATCGGAACCGTCGAAGTGGTAAGGGAGTAAAATATTTTATGCCTATAAATGTGATAACGTAAGTAAGCCTTACACATAGTTATTAATTACCCACATAATAGCTATTGTTTCGAAGCTAAAATATCATCTTGTAAATAGCTATTTAAGTACTTATATTATACAGGGTGTCCCTGAACTCCACGTCATGCCGTTCATCACGTCATGTAGGTACAAATAATTCGAAGTCATAAATCAAGCATAAAATATAATTATGTTAGTTAAAATTAGCATTGCTTCTTCAAACCGTAATTGAAAATAATAATATCACCGAACTTAGACTCTTAATAAAAAAATAAAAATGTAGGTAGGTACTTACTTACTGTATTATTACCCTCGGTAAGTTGCTTCATAAGATGGCCTATTTAATGAAGATTTTGTAATGGTGCAGCACTAGCAACTATTCAATCTACACCACATAGTCGTTTTTTTCTAAATATCACCATGTTAAAAATTGGCCTAAATACCAATTGGGATATTTTTGTATTTTTCCCGGGACTGGTGTGAACCCCCCTCTCACCCCGTGCCAGCTTGAGTTCAGGGACACCTGTATAGGTACTTTTGAATGGTTTTAGCATCTCTTTTTTTTTTAAAAAGGATGCGATTCATTTGTTATAGGTACACTCCCGGTGTCATCATTGTACTAATACGAAAGAAGATATAACTAATACTAAGCCGATCGGCGTTATGAACATCTTTTACTTAACCATTGGGCCAACCCGAAATTCAAGAAATAAAAGCTGTAATGAAAAATTTTGTAGTAAATCGAAATAGCAATCGACACAGTGTTTATACATTTGGTCGATTGGGATTTTGTATTCATGAGACAATAAGCCCGATTACAGAGGCGCCAGCGTAAATTTAATAGCTACTTAAAAAGCGTTCTCTCTATATAATGCCTAAAGTGAAAAAGAAACAGACAACAGTTACTGATTTGCCCCATGAAAAGATATTAAAGTTGTTCATAATGATGGTCACCCCCTTTGGAGAACGCCTTCAAGCTTCTGGAATGGAAAGGATTCGGCATCAACATAAATGGCGAATACACTGACCTTCGGTTTGCCGACGATATCGTAGTCATGGTAAAGTCGATGGAAGAACTCAGCACGATGCTCGAAGGCCTCAATCGAGTCGCTCAACAGGTAGGTCTTAAGATGAACATGGACAAGACAAAGGTCATGTGTAATTCTCATATTGTAGGTATCCACCCCTATTTCTGTTGGGAACTCAGTTCTTGAAGTCGTTGACTCGTACGTCTACCTAGGACAAGTAGTCCAGTTAGGTAGGACTTCAAGAAAGAGGCCAATCGCCGAATCCAACTCGGTTGGGCAGCGTTCGGTAAATTGTGTAAAGTCTTCTCGTCCGACATACCTCAGTGCCTCAAGTCGTAAGTTTTCGACCGGTGTGTTTCCGCAGTGATGTCTTATGGCACAGAAACTTGCTCTAGAAACTTGGTCTCTCACTATGGGCCTTACTACCAAGCTCCAAGTAGCCCAACGAGCCATGGAGAGGCCTATGCTTGGAATTTCACTGCGAGATCGAATCAGAAATGAGGAGATCCGTAGAAGAACCAAAGTTACCGACATAACCCAGCGGATTGGCAGGTTGAACTGGCAATGGCCAGATCACATAGCTCGGAGGACTGATGACCGATGGGGTCGAAAAGTTCTCAAATGGAGACCACGTACCGGCAAGCGCAGCGTAGAACGTCCACTCACAAAGTGGACTGATGACCTCATCATGTCAGCAGGACCGCGCAGGATGCAAGCCGTTTCCAACCGGTCTCATTGGAGATCCTTAGAGGAGGCCTATGTCCAGCAGTAGACGTCCTATGACTGATGGATGAAAGGTGGCAGATTGATTAGCTATCCACTATCAGAGTGGGTCAAGTAATGGCGTAATGAATCGATGCAATCAAAGTTCTTGACAAAAATTCGACCTGCAGCGTCGTCTGCTGCAGCGGCCAACATTCTCATCATCATCATGGTCTCATGTTTGTTGTAAGTATTGTACACTACATGAAATATATAGGTACCTACCTATCTTAATTGGTATACTTCACTATCACTACATAGTATAAATAAAACAAAGTCGCTTGTCTGTCTGTCTGTCCCTATGCATGCTTATATCTTTAAAACTATGCAACGGATTTTGATGCGGTTTTTTTTTAATAGATAGTGATTCAAGAGGTGGGTTTAATATACTTGTGCGAAGCCAGGGCGGGTCGCTAGTATCTATAATATAGGTCCTATATACATTATACTACTTTACGATTTTTACGTTTCCGTATAGGCCGAATCACATAACTTGGCGGCTGTGATGTTAGTTACAAGGTGCGGATAACTCAATCCGCGATGAGCTTCAGGTTTGGGTCATCCGCAGCTTGTAGTTAACATCACAGCCGCCAAGAAATTTGAAAAGATTAACAGACACCTAGGGCAGAATCAGGTTAGCGTCTTATGTTTGTACCGTTTGTATGTGTATCTCAATGCAACTGCTTTGGCCGTGGAACCATGGCTCTTCAATGGTTTGGGCATAGCATAGCAAACAAATACTTACTAGGTATAGAAATGATCTCAAAATACCAAGGTAGGTATTTTAGTATATAGCAGGAAAAAGATCAACCTCACAATAAATGTGGTCTCTTTTCATCAACCCGTGAAAGCCATAACGCTATCTCTGTTCCTTCCCTCTGGGAATACTAAATGATCTCCATAAAACCTGTCAATCAATTATGGTCAAAATGGGACCGTGTCGGTCTCGGGCCAAACAAGGCGAGCTCGAGTAGATATCTATTTATGGGTAACGAGAACAGAAGATATTGTGATGTGACCAGACGACATTTATGGTGTCATTCATGAGTCGTACTTAGCAATTGCAAAATGCTTAGTGTCACCATTGCCGATGATATTGGTGGGTAATCTGGGTAGCGAAGCAGGTATAGCAGTTAGATATGTCTGCATCCTACCGGTGTGGTGTTCAGGTTGGTAACTGTACCAGCCTTTTTAATAGTCCACTGCAGGACGTAGGACTACCCATGAAGGGTGATTGGGCCATATCCACCACGCTGGCCCAGTGCGGGTTGGTGGATCCACATACGCCATTGAATTTCTTCTACGGACGTATGCAGGTTGCCTCACGATGTTTTCCTTCACCGAAAAGCCAGTGGTGTTAAATTCCGTACATAAATTTCAAAGAACTCATTGGTACGGGACCTGGATTTGAACCCACGACCTCACGATCGTAAGGCGGGTGTCACTACCACTAGACCACCTCGGCTTACTGAATATTTGGGCCTTATCAATAGCTAGTTAAGATCTGATCGCTTCCGATTTAACAATACTGTTATAATCAGATATCTCTGTCTGTTCTGCAGACGGACGTCATAAGTATTAAGACGCTTTTGGCAGTGTGTGTGGTCCCCAGTCCAGAGTTTTGCGACCACAACGGCCATCAGTTCTGCAACCAATACCAATAGGTGTAAATGCATGAACACATTAGGAGAATTCTGAGTTCGTAGGTACCTATAGAATTATATTATAATTTATCTACTTCCTGAAGAACCGCGCAGAATGCTGCAACTTGTTATCGCTACACGTTTAACAAGGTTATAAATCGAAATTCTCTCCGCGTATAATTATAACATTATGCCGATCCAATCAGCTGTCTTGCCCGCTCGCAGCTGGTAATTCACCGAGAGAGAGCCGTCGTTGTAAAATCACTGAACAAAATCATCAAATTAGCAGATTCCGTTATGTTATGATGTGAGCCATCTCGGAGCCGGGACGTCTGACTGAAATCTCTGAAATGATCACGCGCTCGCGAGTGCATCGGAGCATGGACATATCCGCGCAGTCGTTCGCTTGTCGTCAGGAATTCGCCTTATATGGTCAGTAGTCTGCACCGCACCTAAAAACCATTGTGCTAGGAATAAAAGGGTGTGGGAATTGCGGACGTAACCTATATTTAGGCTAATAGCCTGCAGCCATTCGGCAGAAACGACGGCATGATGGATTGCCATTGCCGCTTTCGTCAAATTGGGTTTTTGGCGCAAAAAGCTCTCGCGAAACACTAGTCATCGTTTAATCTCCAGTATAATTTTCGCTGCAAATAAGGCGAAGAGACGTTACTTTCGTAAAGTTCCGTTCGGTGTTGTTCACATTACACTTAATACTTTCTCTATTCATATGCACTTTCACGAGAAGTTCATTATGAGAGCAGAGAGACGCGAACCTGTAATCCGATATAGATCTATTGTTGTATGGGATTGTGTAAATTATGGAAAAACGACAGGTGACATAGATTGTTTGAGAATTGCGTTTCCCAATGGGTTTTATGAGAAATAATTTGTTGGAATCAACTTAAGGGGAGGGAAAGGTTGCGCGAACTTTTGTATTATTACATTAAGCTGATACTAGCTGGAGAAGTCTGGTGAACATCATCCTTTTAAGGAGCATAATTGAATTTAAATTGCATATAAATTTGAAATGATAAAGATGGAATGAATGACCACACTTTAGAACGCTTTAAGAATGTTACGTTAATATAGATTATTAATAATAGGTATGTCATTCGAGTTTCAAGCTTTGAAGATATTGAGATCATAGTTTTTTTCTAGCCCTCCCGTTTTTTGGTATTAGTTTACTTACTGTATTACTTAACTTATTTCATTAGTACCTACGAATGAAGTACTACTTCATTGGTACCTACTCACTCTATCGAAATAAGACAGGTTCAAAATAGCAACGACAAACATCAAGGTAGCAACACTACTCTACATTTGAGACATCGATCGAAGCCATGAAATGCGAGCAGCCTCGCGACGATCCAAAGTCCACAAAAACGACAAAACACATTTCACTCGCACTAATTGTCGAAAGAAATCTCGTTCGGATAATCGTCGACAGATATTATCATAACGACTCTACACTAGGTTAGCAGACGGTTCAAATACCCACCAACCAAACATATCATACAAGTGGCCAAATGAGGGTACTAAACATCTTGGGCTGGTATCTATCAATCAGCTCAAAAAATGCGATAGTGGTTACACCACATAACAGCACAGGTAACTTAGTTGCACCGACTTACCCTAGAGCGGCGATGAGTTGCAAGAAGAATCGCGTGTTATAGAACGGTTCATAAAGCGGTTTACTAATACTCATACTGTCCAGCGATATTATGCCAATGTACCGTACATGCAAAGCAAATGCCGTAATAACAAAAAGCATTCGTGGAATAACCGACGAGAGCAAATGGCTGGGATGATCTGCGATTGCAAAAGGTGCCTATGGACCCTTAGTACACAACTGTGGCATGTAATCATCTATAACGAATATTAACGAATAATATTCAATTCTTTATTGGTATAAAACTAAGTAACATGATAGTGTTAAATACTAAAGCGTTACTTATTCCTAATTTACCTACTTTAATTATCTATGAGATCATACACATTCAAAAAAGAAAAAAGAACAGCAGCGTAAAAATTAGAATAATAAATAATTTAAATTGGAAATTGATAATTGGAAAATATGCGCGATAGCAGAAGCCATAGAGTCCTCTTACAGCCTACACCATCACAAACCAACACTGCACACCACATCCTCTGCAATAGAGTTGTATACAATTGGAATAGGTTGCCTGAGGATGTTATCTCGGCAAGAACTATAAACACATTTAAGAATAGACTGGACCTTTGGATAAAGAAGGAAAAAAATTCCTTGACAGATAAATACTAATTGTATTCGACACTGCTTGATATAGGCACATCAGTATACACTGCTCGCCTATAAACAAACAAATAAATAAATCAAACGATTATAACAATGTTTATGTACACATTAGGATCAGGATAAAATATACAATACAATATTAATTGCGAAGTCTCTAAACTAAACCCTCCTACCTATGAAATGCAGGAACAACATTTGCTGCATTCGCGAGAACCGTATTGGCGAGACGCGCGCTCGTGATACAAGTATTCACGTTCTGATAAATAGTTGAATATCATCGATCAGAGATACGGCCGAACAGAACATTCGAGCATCTTTAAATTAACAACTAGTATCATAGGACCGAAGTTAACGCTATAAAAAAGAACTTTAACTTCCTTAGCTGAAACGATAACGATATTATGGACGAGATTTGCGTCACCTAACGATTAGGTTTTTCTTTTTCTCTTTCTCACAAATATTTTCGTCATCCCACCTTATTCAATTCTCATCATTAAATGCGCAAATTTATCAAAATGCGTATTTATGATTCATACTGAAATATTCATATTTTATCCATCTTACCGAGCGATATTATATCTTATCGGTTACTTATAAACGTATATCTCAGTATTTATGAATTGTCTCCATGCTTACTACTTACTAGTCAATAATTAAACTACTCTTTTAGTCCTAATTAAACTTCTCTTTGAGATTTGTTTCATATTTTTCCCCTTTCAGCCTTGTTTTTTCCACATTTCTTCAGTAGTTCATTTCATACATTTGTGATGAAGATTCTTTTGTTACATTTAATCGAAATGGAGCAGTATTAATTACCTATAGTCGGTATAGTCCTATACAATTCTTCAAGGTCTTGTTTTCTTGTACAGCCTCGACACACAGCAGTATCTGTTTTTTTTTGTATATATGATGCATGATAGTATGACTCACAACCATCTGTGGTTGTGGCAAGTTACTTATCTTATTTCTAATTCTAACAGGTTACCTCCAAGGATTCAACCACGAGATTCAACATTCAATTTCATATACACCAATACTGTCATGTCATACCCTACCCTGTCATTAATGATGTTTTAGTAACTTACTAAGTGGCTGAAAAAATATTTCTATAAGGAGTCCTATTTGATTAAAATATCTAGATGTCTAAGTCAAATAAGACTAGTATTTTTGTATTCCTTTACGATTACTTTGTTTTGATACAAATTAGGTTTATCTTTATGTATGTATTTAGTGTCCTAGGTAGGTAGGTAACCTATTTTACCTATTTGTTAGTGTCATAGGTACGCACCATTATTTCCCTATGACAATTTTGCTAAGTCTTCTATAAATAAAAGATGATGTTTACTCGGTACAGTTTATCATTTCGCGTTCGACGATGATGTAATTCATTGACGTATTATTTGATATGACGATATGATCGTTAACGTTTGAAAATTCAAAGGATGCCTGCCTCCATTCAAGGTCATGGCGGTCTCGACGGAATCCTAAGACGCTAGACTGAAACGGTGGACCTACTATTGATACTCGATTTGTTTTTTTAACGGGCAAAAATGCCTTTATTAACTACATAAGATACAATACTACTTTATATGCTAAAACTATCTACTACTACATAGAAAGCAATTGGATCATCCACAGATCCTTGAAGGACTAAAGATAATCCAAATTCTCAAGCCCACTGCCAGTTGGCAGCGTGCCCAGCATGCTGGCAGCATTGCCACGCCGAATGGCAATGCTTATACGTTGTGCCAAATTAAATACCATTACGTCACGCATCGCGTACACCAGACGCACAGAAAGACTTCTGAAAACAAGATGAGCTCCCGGCCCCCACGGACCCGAAGTCTCAACTCCAAATGGCTCAAATATGTAACCACTACCGAAGTTAGCATATATATTTTGTTTGCATAAAGAGAAGTTCATTTTGTGATAATGGTTTACAAAGTAAATCCAGCTACAGGTGCTCCTCATTCTATCTATCTGTTCAGCCTGTTCTACCCACTGCTGAGTAGGTATAGAGGCGTCCTCTCTTTCTCGCCATTCTTTCCGGTCCTGTGCTAGCCTCTTGCATTGCCTCCCGACAAGATTGATGACTGATGTCCCGACAAGTTGATGCTCTAGAAAAAGAACAAATTGACCAGATTAGAATTGTATAGTTGGTCTGATGACTTCTTCTTGTCCCTACGGTATATTGAGCCCGCAGGCCGCTGCGCCTCGCTCATGAAAATCAAGTTGTTGCTAGAAGAAAAACAAAAATGTAGATTAAATAGGTAAGTAGGTATTACGAGTTATAATTAGTTTTCTATGTATCGCAACGTGTATAGCTCATATCCTTTCATATTAATGTAATCTAAATTATTATTTTACACACTAAACCTTATCGTACGATTCCAAAAACTCACGTTATCTAAATACCTTTAGCAATTGTAATCACTACCATCGAACTTATATAATAGTTTTGAATTAATAATGTTTATTCTGATTAAATAATACAGTCATAAATGAACAACAGGAAATCAACCAATATGACGAATAATCAAGGAAACTTTAGGGCTAAAAGATTACTTAGAAATAAGCAGAAATAAACAGCTAGAGATAAATAGCTTTCCGGAAATATTCGTTACCGTGGTACGACCAAATTATTGAATATACAGTAATGTGTGAAATTCAATTTAAATAGAATAACGAATAAATACAAAAAAGTCACGAACATAAAATCAAGTAAAGTGCACAAATTTAAGATTAGATTAGACACTAAGAAAGCAATAATATTAAAATAAAGGATGAAAGGAAGATAAAGATGACAACACTAGAAAGAATTTTGTGGACTATATTAAATAAGATTCGTATAAGGAACTCGCAAATTGCTCTGAAAATATATATAAAAAGAAAGATTTAAGTAATCCCAACACATCATTGTTATGATTTACCTAGTAGAATTTCAACTCAATATTTTAACACTTATATTACTTATACTAAAAACGAAACTCAATTAGATTGTACGAAATTACAAAACACCAGTAGTAAAGTGAAATTTACCACTATTGTTAAAGATCGCTATCTGTTACACAATATTGTTATGAAACTTCACGTACCTAACATGCCTAATAGCAGAGGGAATCTTATTAGATAGCCCATACGTCATAATAGTTCTAATGGGAAAGGCGCCTTTTCCCAAAACGGCTAGAGCAAGCGAGAACTTTCCGAGATGAAACAATGGATCGTAAAGAGAGACAATAGTTGCTCTTGCGCCGCTCGGCATCCGTTAGCCAAATCCGCGCGTGGTATGAATTTGAATAGTAACGTCTCGGGGGCCAAGGACCGACGCTCGACCAGAATAATACTAGTTAGTATGAAGGAGACTGGTGAGGATGTAATGACCAAGATTTGAAACATATCAACGGTTAATGTTTTACAGGCAAACGGTTGCTGAGATTTTTTACTGTGGATTAGATGGCGCAGTTGCCGTCTGTCTTACTATGTATGAGTTGGGCGTAATACAATTTTTTGGAGTCTTAATGCTTCCTTGTCAGTGTTGTCTTGATCACAGTTGAATGTCGTAGTGACATTTGGTGCTGTTTGTTTGCAATACCTACCTAATTAGAAGATGTTGAATAGCAAATAACCCATGGTTAATAAAAGTAAAAAACCTCGCAGTTAAGAATAAGAAATGCTTAGAGTTAGACCTTGGCATGTTTTATTGAAAAATTCTACTAATTTGTCGAACCTACTATAAATAGTGGTGCTGGTGACGCACAGTGTGCGTCATCAATTAATAAATTTTTATATTTATAAATATTTTGGGACTACTTACACACGGCCTCTGACCCCAAACTAAGCAAAGCTTGTGATATGGCTGCCAGAGACTGATATACTACATATACTTATTTTTAAATACATACTTCTATAGATAGTAACTAAATAACACCCAGACACAGAGCAAATATTTATGTTCATCACATAAATATTTGCCCTGGGTGGGGATCGAACCCACGCCTCTCTGATCCAGAAGTTAGGGTCACTAACCACTGAGCCACCGAGGCAGTCAATTGTTATTTGTTATTTAGAATTATTTTGTTTGCCTTTAGCACACAGCAGTCTTATAGCTCAAAGGCATTGTGTGACGCTTCAAAGATATTTCAAAGGTTTCCAGAATCCTTTTTTGTAAGTCACCCGTTATTCAAGGGCCAAACTGGAAGGTCACAGTGTCTAGAGTCTAGACTGAGCTTTACACAGAGAAGCCGATTTGTCAACGATAAGTGCTATTTTGTCATACTTTATTACTAAGAACAGCAAATGGCAATTTGTTGGTCGATAAATTTTTATCTCACCATTTATCGAATTCGCTATGGGTGAATAAGTTCGCATAAATAATACTTATCGTTGATTCTCTTTTGAGATTTACTGCGTCTGTCTACGAATAAATGGGTCAGGCCGTAGATTTTGCCATAAATAGCGAAAAGATTGCGCATAATTCTTCGCTATCCTGTCGCGAACAATGGCGAACAATAATGATGAACAATTGTTAGGATGGTGATACACATATGATATTATTTGCAAATGATTACCTCTGAGGTTCGTATCCCGTGACTACTTACTAAGTGATCCTAGAGGGTTAGTTGCATAGTTTGAAATGCTCATGAATATATGAATATTATCTTCTAATGATATTTCATAATTAATTACTTTGACCGGCACTATCAGGTTTAGCTCATAATGAATGATGTCCTTTATTCTTTCGAAATCTACTGTTTGGACGACTACTAGTTAAGTAGTTAATATTATAATTATTAGTCTCGCGAAGATATATGGTAATTTAAATTAATGTTACACGTAGGTATTATTAAAAGTAAGGTAAAGGTAATTATTAAAAGTTACAAAAACTAACATTATACCTACCTATTTTGTTTTTTTTTCAGTACAGACTTTTGATCTCATTCAAGTTTTGCAAAACATGTCAACAGTAAAAAATAACTGCACCTAATGTGTACTCTGTATTATTTGTGGTGAAGAATAGTTGATAGCGAAGAAATAGCGAACGACCTGTTTTCATAGCGAAGGTTATAGCGAAAATCGATCATAACTCAATAAATAAGATATATTATCATGCCACCTTAACGTTGGAAGATCACGTACAACTTACTTAATCGTGCACAAAAACAATGATAGATTCCAAATAAAAACTTTTCATTTAATCTCAAAAAATTCACTTCGTAAAACACGTGACACTTTCTACTTCGCACGGGTTACGACAGCGAACTGACAAAACTGTGGCCACTACGAGATTAATGATTAAAGAGTACATTACTTAGGTGCTGTCGCGACTTAATTTAAATCTCACTGTACTTCTAGAATAATAAAATGAGAAGATAATGGTTGCGAAATAAAAATATCGTAAATAAGCAGTTTTCGAAAGTTTTTAATAAATCTGCGTTTTATTATAATTTTTTCTTAAAGAACACGTAAAGATATTAAAATCGTGGATAATTGACTATAATTTTATAACGTCAAAGCAAACGGATTATTAAAAAGTGTTATAGTTTTTATTTTATCGATGTGCAAAGTTCACTTCCACCGAAGCGGATTTGCGTTTTTTATGAAAATTTAGTCATTTTTCGCAGATAAACATTCTATAACTTTCACAATTTATAAATTTATTCCATTATTTTTACTGGCCCCTATTAACCGATCCTTACGACACACGATGATGACATTTAGAAATAAATTAAAAGTAATTTACTATAAGAAAAAAGAGGCGGAGAGTTAGGGGACCTAAAAAGTGGCAAAATCTACGACCTGACCCAAATATTTGTTCTTATGGGTCTATGTATTAGGTAACTACTTAATAAAATTACACATGAGTCATGTTAAAAAGTATCTTACTGTATAGGGCTTTTTAATTATAGGTGATTTTTCTTACTCCAATATTACAAGATTATTGATTTGGAATGATGTTAATAACAAACTAATTATGATTATTATACCATCTCATAATGAGAGCTGCAAACAAATGATAAGGGAATGATATGAATAACAAACTAATTTTGATAATTATACCATCTCATAATGAGAGCTGCAAACAAATGATTAGGGAATGATGTGAATAACAAAATGAGAGCTGCAAACAAATGACTAGGGAATGATGTGAATATCAAAATAATTATGATAAGTATAACCATCTCCTTTGATTATTTACTTGTCAAGTAAATAATCTAAGACCATCTCATAATGAGAGCTGCAAACAAATGATTAGGGAATGATGTAAATAATAAATCAATTATGATAGCTCTCAAAGATACAAAATTTTTCATACATTAGGGGCCATATTCTTACATAAATTACATTTGCATCAGATTATTTTCTGTGCACCGAAGCTTTTTTATCCTATCTTCTTTTATCAATTGACAAGCATTCTTTCACACTTCAGTATGAACATGCAAATACCTCAGAATAACAAAAAACAGTAGCAGTGGCATAAAGTAAAAAAGTTGTGATGCTTGTTCTCGGAAACATGGCGGCGAAAACGTATAGAAACTGCTATGTAATCTTGACACAAATGACACTTGAACTAGTGATCAAATGTCAAAATCGGTTTCACACTAATGGTGGACAAACTTGAAACGTCTCTTAGGAGAGAGAGTGAGATTTATTTTGAACCCTAAGAAAGTAAGAACATAGGAATAATTGTCAATGCAAATACCGCCCCTATGGCAAATACCTATTTAATCATATTTTATTGCACCAAAAACATTTCTTTATTATGAATTTAGAGCTAAATGTGAAGTCATGCACCCTGTGTTAGGAGCTGGAAATGAAGTAGAAATATTAGGTTCTACCTAAATACTAATCTATTCTATCTTTTAATTCTATACCACCTAATCCTATTCATTTAGTTTAGCTCACATCACGGTGTTGCAACGTTTTTCGTTTACCTAACATCCTCTATTGAATAGTAACTTTTGGCCATGAAAAACTCCTTTTCATCACATCTATTCGAAAAGGACTACTTGGTCCGCCTTTAAGTGCGCTCAAAGGAGGTGTTTTCTATAAGGAACTTTATAAGTGCGCCGGAATTATCTTTGCCGCGCACTTTTTGAATTTGGAAGTATGTATTTGTAATGTTAGTGTTCAGCGCCAAGAAAATGAATGATTAGAATGTAAATATAAGTTTTCATTTATTTTATTAATACCACTTAATTTCAATTTAGTTGTTATTCTACGTTATATTAATTAATAATATTACAATAAAATATGAGACGCCTTATTTTTCTCATGGAGGTGATGAAAAGTAGAATGTACCACTCGGGCGCAAAATATATTTTTGACTCGGGCGACGTAGGTACTTTGAATCCCTCGCTACGTTCAGGTTTCTACTCTAGAATCCCTCACTTCGCTTTGGATTCAAATAGTGCCCTCGCCGTAATATTATAAGTTGCTCCCATATGATACAATCTACTATTACATCTTCCTTTTAAAAACTCGATCGTCTCTCTGTCTCATACAAAGGTCAGTAAAAATAGAATCTAACTTTGCACTACATTTCCGATCTATTTTTTTTTATATGGACCTAGGTACATATTAGGTTTAGGATCACTTACTGAGCATAAAATCACAAAATTCTGACAGATCCACGTGAAGCTGCGCCATCTTGAAAAAAATCTCTACAATAATAGTCCCAATGACTTTTGTACTAAAGTGCATAGTTTCCGAGATATCAGCCAAAAAATTGTATCAGAAAGGAGATGTCCACAAAATGTATGGAGGCTGGTATAATAATAATCAAAAATTCTAACCACAACACTCGTTACATTTCGAGAAAGTTCATATTTTACTGAGTCTATTACATCAGTTAATAATAAAAAAGAGGCCTCCGTTTTTTTTAAATTAATTTTTAATTTATTAGGATAAATAAATATATTTGGCTCGATAGATAGTTTATCTCTAGTAACCCTGGTTAAGTAACCTCCATAATTGTTAAATAGAAGCATTTTTACCAATTAGACACAGTTTTTAAGTGTTTTTTGTCACATTGTACCTACTACCTGGTCACACTGGTAGGTTATAATTTTTAATTTTAGCAAATTAAGAGATGAATGTTTAAGGAAAATAACAATAGAAGCACTTTATTATTGCTAAACTAGAAAAAATACAAAGCTGTATTATTATTTTTCATACAATTTATTTTTCACATTTAAAAAAAAATGGAGGGATAAAAAAATCAAAATTAAATATTTTTGAGAAGCCCATAAATCAAGCTTTCAAATGATGTTTATATCACCTTGGTTCGATTTTTCTCTGAATAATATACCACTTGTGGACGTCATCTTTAGTGCAAAGTTGACCATTGACCAAAAAAACGTCTATTTTTAGTGAGGTAATAAGACAGATTTTAATCTTTGTTGCAGACAGCGTCCTTAGTAAGTTCGTAGGTATAGGAATTCTTGGCTGCTTAGGCACGAAACCAGTTTGTTCGTCGACGGAGTTCCCTTGCGTAGGAGGGCTGGGTTAATGCTTTTCGAAACCATAACGATTGCATTATCCGCCGATGAGATCATAAGATTGCGAGTTGGTATCGCATTTTTAGGGTTCCGTACCTCAAACGGAAAAAACGGAACCCTTATAGGATCACTTTGTTGTCCGTCTGTGTGTATGTCAAGACTCTTTATCTCGGGAACGCGTAAAGATATCGAGCTGAAATTTAAACTGTATACGTATATCTATGACATCTTGCAGTTGTGTTAAAGAAAAACTTTTCAGTTATCGTTTAAAAAAGTTAGAGCCATTTATGTCGTAAAAAACCGCATATTTCAACACTCACAAAAATCAAAACCTACAGGGTACTTCCCGTTGACATAGAACTATGAAATTTGGCGAGAAGTATTGTCTTAGAATACACATATAGGAATAAATCTGAAAACTGTACATTTTTGTTTAAATCACAAAAAATAAGGCCGTATAATATAATTATAAACAGGTTTTTAATTATTTAAAGAATGTGTAATTTTCATGTATGACGAGAGAAGTGGAAAAAAAAACTTTTTTGTCGATTGTTATAGTACATGTAGAGCTTTTAACAACTTACTTCCCAATTTCGTGAAATTTTCTGGATTTGTACGGAACCCTCGGTGTGCTAGCCTGACTCGCACTTGTCCGGTTTTTTATCTCACATATCAGGTTGAGTTACCGTTAATATCTTATTTACAAAGATCCCCATGATGATAACTACCAAAACCTATAAACAATAGATACACCGAATTAAACTTCTTGGAGGCTAGGGCTGTGATGTTAGCTTTTATAGCTACGCTACAATCTGCGGATTATGGATACCCAATACTGACTTCGGAGCCTACTAACAGCTGCAGGAGAATTGGGTTGCGCGCACCTTGTAGCTAATTTCAAAGCCGCCAAGGTGTATGATTTGGCCTATAGATACATTTTGTTATCATTTGGCATTACTTACCTTGTTAGCCACCTACTATATAAACAGTTCCTTAATTAATTTAATTACATAAAAACAATTTTTTTTGATAAGGCGTAATGAAAAATAATAGGTACTTATAATCTAAACTATGCCGGACATAATTTAATCGCCATAATTTAATCAGTGTTGATAATTCAAATGTTGGTAATGAGCGTGGTCTCCATTTGTGAACTCTACGTTTCCATCGGTCATCGGGTCAATGTGACCTGCCCACGGTCACTACAACTTGCTAATTCACTCAGCTATGTGGGATGTAACTTTGAATCTTTATGGATTTCCTCACTTTCGTAGTTCGAATTCAATCTGACTAAAGAAGTCAGAAATCCAACTAGGGTTCGCCACGATACAAAAAAGAATTGGTTGTCTATAAAAGTTTATAGACGATAATTTTACGTGATACTGTCATAAGAAAACATTGTTGAACCAACAACTGAAACATGGCGAACGCGTCTCTCTATAGCTTGTTCTGTGCGCTCTTGCTTGCACGCTCGGCTCAGGCGGAACGTGACACTTTTTCGTGCATGCAGCCGGAATTCATCTCTTTATAAGACAATATCATATCAAAAAAGTGTCTCAACGAATATCCATCCATCCATCCATCAGCCAAAGGACGTCCACTGCTTTACATAGGCCTCCCTTATGGATCTCCAATAAGACCGGTTGGAAGCGGCTTGCATCCAGCGCGATCCTGCGGTCTTAATGAGGTCATCCGTCCACCTTGTGGGTGGAATATAAATAACATTAAATAAAGAATACAAATACCTACTTCATTCAATCATAGTCGTAAAGTAGGTAATCCAACACGCGATCTAGCCCTACCGCAGCGTCACATGTTTTGTTTAGCAACATTATACATCGTGACTAGGCTCCGTTTACACGATCAATTAGCTACCGATTTGTACTAGTAGGTTTAAAACTGAGATATTGAATCGTGGGCGAAATACGAAATAAACTGCCTTTAACAAGACAGTAACTGTTTCAATTCATTAATTTGCTGTAAGAAGTTACGATGGCTTTAAAACCAAATAAATTTTGTTGTTTGCTACGTAGGTACATTTAGTCTTCTGTATAAGTTTATATTTCAATGTAACTTTACTTAACGCTAGATTTTGCTGTCTTCAGCTTTCTCAAAAAAAATCTGGTGGCTATAGAGAATCACGAATTTAATTTGAGATATCTTAACTAGCTATTAATGATAATTTACTGGATCTATGCGTGTATAAGTTATGATAAGAACGAAGAGACGGAACGGTTTGTGCTGATCTGTAATTTGTGCCTTCTTCTATGATAAGTACAGGGTTATTACAAATACAATATATTTTGTCCTGTCCTGAGTAGGTATTTGTTTGCAAATAAGCACTTATCCATTGCCACTACTATAAGTTCATTTAAGTTATTAATTATGTTAAATTCCATATATTTTATGTTTATTAGCAAAATTGTAATTTATTTGTGTCAATAAATAATTTCATTCATTCACTACAAATTATCGCAGCCATCGCAGGTAACTCAACAAAATATCTATTTTAGGTTACCTTTCATTTGATATTGTAGGTAGACAGTGACTTACTGAATTCAATAGAATGATGTACCTTCCTACGTGATGGAGCGGTTTCATGACAGTCCTGACTCCTGCATGAGTAAATATACTTACAAACATTAATTAATTATGAATAAACACTACAAGGAATCATGCATAGAACACAAATTATGTTTTCCTTGAACAAACGCTGTTAAACGAACCCCATTAATCAAATAATAATTACACATTTTATTTATAGATCGTTGAAACAAATAGGTTTCAGCATACTCAATGTATTGGTCATGCAAGTTGCGAATGTACCTACCTACTTACATACGGTTCTTACTACTGGTAGTAAGATTAGTAGTAACACTAGGAATAAACCAGTCCAATGACGTTCCTGATATGGCGTTTGCTGTATTAAATACCTACTTAAAAAATTTGTATGAAAATTTCGTATAATTAACAACACGGCGTTTTTATCAATTTTTTGCCTATTTTTCCCTAAAATACGGCTATTTCTAGTTGTTGGGCTTCCCTAAAATTGATTTAAAACAACATTGACCTAGTCTAATAATGTCCCGGAAAAAAAGCGCCCCGCACAGTGCGGTACGTTATCGACGAGGACATTGTAGGGTAACCCAGGACTATTTTCGGCGACCAACCGGCCTTCCTCTTCTCTGTTTATTCGTATAAGTTTAGCCGAAAGCGCCCTGCCTTGTTAACCTTGACACCAGCTTATCTGCTTCCTTCCACGTTTCCGCCAGATGTTCTTCGTGACACCTGCAAGCTTGACTTTTACTTTCTCGTTTTTAGCAACACTTATGTGGTTATTCTCACAAGGTATAGGCCGCACCACACAAGTTGGCAGATGTGAAGTTAGCTACAAGCTGCGAAATAACCAATCAACGTGCGGCTTTATGTGAGCTTCAGTCGGGATTGGATATTGCGCAGCTTGTGGCTAACTGTAGCTTGTAGTAAACCTAAACCTAAATAAATATGTACACAACAAAATATTGTTCCTTGGGTACTATAGTTTCCGAAACACTGGTTTCCTACACCCAGTTTGGCAGCTAAAGCCTCCTAAAACTTGATGTGCTTTCATAAATAAATACTTTTTGAATTTGAATTTTGAACTTCACATCTGCCAACTTGTGTGGCGCGGCCTATAAGAGGAATGTGTTATTCTATGTTGTCCTATCAGTTGGTTGGCATGTGTCAACCTTAACACGAATTACCGCTCGTAACCGCAATTTCAATACCTACCTAGTTTTGTTCTTTTCCTTATTAAAACTAAAATGTATTCAAATAGCTATTTAAACAACGTTTGTAAATGAACAATATATGTTATAAAATAGAGTGGTTGGTTGGTTGGTTGGCTATTATTCAAATAGTCTCTCCAGGTTACCGGCCTGAGAACACCTATAATTTAAGTAAGTATCCTAGGTAGAGTCTACATACGAGTTCAGTCAAGGTGTAACACAACACTCGTAGAACTAAATCGTAAACGACACTGCCTATCCCTAAACAAGATTTCTGGAGGTGGTATTCTGATTGTCTCTATCATTCGCAGCATTTGTAATTAAACAATCAATAATAACAATAAGCTTCAGCGTGTATACCTCAATTTCATTTCTTGACTTAACAAATACTTAGAGATCATAATCTAACAAAACTAGGCCACGACAGAAACTACTTATTCAAAAGCTACAAGTCATAGATTTCCAACTTGACATTATAGAGACTACAGTTCCAAAGAACCAAAGATACTGTAATGGAATATACCATCTGGGCAAAGGCAATGTTAGCCACAAATGTTCCAGCCAAGGTCCGCCGATGGTCGACCAAAAAAGGCCTGTGAGGCGCGCCTGCACCGCGCTAGGCCTTTTACGGCTCCAGCCTTTAGATGGCTAACTGCTTCGACGCTGGCCGAAGGCAATCGTCAAATGGAGCGGAAATTATCCAACCTATAGTTGCTTAAGCTTATTTAGCTGGTAATTGCCATTCCGTTTAGAATATAGTAGTATGGAATCCCCCCCATAGAACGACCTTCACCGAGCTGGTTAATGGATGAAAAGTATTTTATATTCAATGAAATATGAAAATAAATATATTACAAATGGGTTGTCTAAAAAAATTCAGTCCAGAATATTAATTAACAATAGAAAAATAAATGTTTTTAAGCATATCAATGGTTTGGTTAATAGACAAATTCCATACCAATCGAAAGTATGAAGACCTTAGAATAATTATGCGATAAATATAAGACTGCGGTTTTATAGAGGAAAACACCACTGGATAGACTCGGAAAGTGACACAATTAAGCAGAAAAAATTGTTTGGGGTCGAAAAGTTGAAGTGTCTTAGAATATTGAAAGATCAGATATAGAAAGTAGGCTTCAAAATCAATCTGAAGACTGCATGGAGGTGATGAATTGTCAAGTTAACAAGCTACTATAGTATCACCGCCAATTACAAGTAATTCATGCTTCTAGTATGTTTCAACCCACGCATAAGTAAACATTATCTTATTGGATCTAATTAGCCACAATTAATATATCGGCCAATAAAACTACTCGCCTTGACACTGAACTTTTCAACTACAGCCTTGTAAACGTCGTAGTAACATACATAGTTAAGTTAGGTAGTTTTGTCGATAACGTATCGTTCATTTAGTTTACTAATTAGAGTAATTGGTTAACTAATCGCATCGCATTATTTATCGTACGTATTTACATGTAATATCTATAGCAAAACAAATGATGAGAACAAAATCAAACACATTGTTGCTTGGCGTCAAAAATTATGGGGATCTCCCATCTTAACTTATCTTATACCTAGATAGCCCTGTTTACGCATACCCTACTCGTACCTAGACGTCTTTCAAAAGAGAGGTACATACCTACTCGAGGTTTACTTTGAGGAGCAACGTCAGAAGCGACCAACTAGTGACACCGACTCACAGATTAGCGCGGTCAGAGAAATCTGTGTATATTGGGGGACCGGCTGTCTATAATAGGTTACCTGCTGACGTCCGTGGAGCACCTTCCGTCGTGTCTTTTAAAAATATACTTAAGTCATGGCTTAGCGAAAAATTGTTTTATGACATTGATGATTTTTTGAAATTACCGGAATCAATATGATGATTATTATATTATTTATTATTTAATTATTTAATTTCGAATTTAGATTAACTGGTACATAATAACCTGTACTAGTGTATATATATATTTTTTAATTGACATGTAATAATTAATTACCAATAATTAACTCTAAGAGTCATTGAAAAATGAAATTTCAAAAATGAAGTGCGCTGTGCAATCTTTATATTAGCCTTAAAAGGCCGTAAAGTAGGAACAAGGGTATAAGAAATCCTTAAATACTTGGTAACTAACGTGTCTCCATGTAGTGGCTATCAAGTATTCTTTCGCATACGAGTAATAAGCAATGAACTTGGACTTGGCGGAGCCCGCTCGCCTCGACCTTGCGCGCTCCACTCGTGTTTTATCGATCCCGTCTGCCTGCATTCAATGATATTCGGCTGAACAAGAACAATGGAACACTTATATTTAATGCCACCGTATATTACGCCCTACAAATCACCCTATTATGGTAATAGACGCGATACAAAATGATTCATAGGTAGCTAGATATAGAGTAGAGTAGACAGACACAGATCTAGATGAGGTAGGTAATGAAAAACTAAGGTAAAATCTACTCGTATTAGTTAAATTGGCTTTTATAGTGTTGCTTTGTATTGTACTTGTTATGCAAAGTAAGTACCTACATGGTACATGGTCTTTTAAAAGCGTACTTAACAACTCTTAGCTTATGGAACTAACTAAAAGAACGCAAAAAAACTGTTTCATACAAAAAAGTTCATTGGTTCTCAACAATGAGCAGCCGATTCTTTTTTCGCGGTATACTCTACTAATAACTAATATACTCCTCGGTTATTTTTATGCCCATATAAAGAAATGTAAGCAGTAGTATTGATTTAATATATTAGTGTTGTTCATAAGCATTGACTTGGGTCATTAAACTTATTTATAGCTCTACATAAAAGCTAAGAGGAAATATTCATACAGTCCTAAATGAACAATTTCAATAGAAAACGGGGAGGAACGCTTTGCGCGTAATAAAAATTGTTAGATATTGATTTATCCTCCCACTGCTCTCATTAGTCTTCCTTTCAAATAGTATATTTCCGTATCTTCGTATTTTATGTAGGTAAACTCAAATAAACTGTACTCTATATATTTTATAGGTAATATTTATTATTGGAATGACAAAAAAACTCATGATAACCCAACGAAGAAGTTTAATTGATGAACTCTTTATTGTTCAGACCAATATAACACAAAAGAAATAAATATTAAAGCTAATATAACAATTGGCCGCCTTATCGCTAGTAGCAATATTTTCCGTTGCAAAAAGACAACATTCTTAGATTCTTTTCCTTCATACAGCAAGTTTGTCAAAAATCCCACAAATTAACATTTAGGGATTACGATGATACGAAAATTAATTCTTCAGACGGAGACGGAGATTGCGTATTTCAGGAATTTGTTAAGTTGATGCTAAGATATTTTTTTTTTTTTATTTAACCTGTACTGTCCCACTGCTGGGCAAAGGTCTCCCACTCTGGCTAAGATATTACAGAGTAAATATGATTTCGAGAAAGAAGGATGGTATCGGACATCTTGATAAGACTGGAAGGCGAAAAAAAATGCAGCAAGAGCCAAGTAAAGAGCAAGTATGGTATAAATGCAATCTTTACTACTTTATATAACATTATAAATCCGAAAATGTTGTTAGTTTGTGATCTACTCTCTCATGCAGTAACGAAGCGACCGATGAATCAACCTGATTTTTTGAATGGATACTTACAGACTGTTGGGCTAGGGCAAAGCTAGTAGACAAATAAGATAAAGTTAGTAAGTATAGTTATATTTAGTATTAGCATAGACAAACTTGAGTACTTTTGTCTATGGTATTAGTAAGCATGTATATTGCACCTACATACATAATATTTTGAGTAAGTTGCAAAGGCGCTTGCCCTTTTTGTTATTCATATAAATCGGAGTAAACACGGTTCGAGTTGTTTGAACTGATATGAAATGTCGATCTCGCAATTTGCCTCAATCAAAGGACACTATGTCAATGCTCCCATCAGATAATTGAACTCGCTCGAGGATGGAGACAACGCCCGACGCGGCGGGGGCTGAAATTGGCATGGAAACATCTGCTTAGTTTGACGAACGAGACCTTCCAAAGTTTGATCCCTTTCATCTTCGTATCAATGACCCTTAATCAACATAATATATATGTTATGTAGTTTTCTCCCAGTAGGTATTTAGCCTATCACAAGGAGTGCCCTCGTAAAGATCTTGCATACCTATCTAGTGCACGCATAAATGACACCGACGGTATAAATGGAGGAGCATATTTTGATAGGTATTTTATACTAATTTTTCTATTTGATATTGTCCGTTACAGTTTTAGATCTTCAAATAAGTATTTTTTCACAAAACGCACTTTTAACGCCATTTATTGCAGACATCGGAAGGAATTAGTATTTTGTGCCTCCTGTATTTGTACATGCAGATAGATGATATCTAGTTGTCTCAAAAAGACACGGATGATATGGTAATTGTTACACACTGTCCTTTAGCATTTCTATTCCACTGCAATGAAAGTCAAAAGCCCATTTCAAGTATCTATCCGTTTGGTAAAGATAGCTAGCGTGTGAAGCTGTGAAGGGACGACTAGTGAACAGTAACGAACTCAAGCATAATAATCCATTTACATCTAAATTTATATTTACCCAGCAACAGATTTAATTATATGATGATACATAATCAATGCAATAGAATCTATAACATTTAGATCTAGATTTTTTAGCGATCAGCAATTTGTAAACTGGAGCTAACTAGATTTGTAATTCCAATTTTTCTTTTCGGCGATTGAGTCGATGGAGGGCTGTGCCACTATTTCCTGGCGTAGCAGAGACACAACCAAAAAAAATTCATGACATAAAAATAATTCGTACGAAGCAATGTCTTGGATGGTTAGTCTCATTCTGGAAGAGATAAAATATCTAACAAAATAATTTAGAACGCTAATTATTTTCAGGCAACTTCAATCACGCGGCACGCCCTTACGATTCATACTGAATGTTATAAATCTTAATAAGGACAACAATGCCAATTACCAAGTTTCGCAATGAATCATGTGTATCATATCCGTCATAAACAGGATTTTTCCTGTAAATAAAGCTATTTATTGCAAAGTTTATCATCAACTTACGAAGGAATTTGTTAAACATACTAATTTTGCATGGAATTTTGTTCGTAGCGTTCCATAGACGTATTGTAGGATAAATATTTATCCTCTAACAAATGTGTAGTCGGTTTGTGAATGTCCTCTGTTCTGGCTATCGAAAAAAATCAGCTGTTCCATACATTTTGTCGACAGTTGAAGAATTTCTTGTATGGAACAGGTGATTTTTTTTCCACGATTTTGGGGCTAGTCTTATTATGTATGTCGGTTTTAATAGTAAAAAGAATGATGTTCTAGAATAGATTTGTCCATCGCATTAAGTACCTAACCAATAGGAGTCGACACGCCTAACCACTGAAGTCTGCCAAGTCAGTGGGGGGTGAAGAAATGCACACAAACCAAAATATAAGCAAGTTTACACGCACACAAATGTAATTAACTAACACTAGCTGAAAACTAACGCAACACAAGCACAACCAGACCGATATATTTTTAATAAGAGCATGACCGCCCTCGCCGGTCTAGTCCTTTTGGCAAAAGGGTACGCTTTGCAGTATCGACTCCTTTTGGTTAGGTACTTAATGGTCCATCGTATATTATAAACACCCGGTACCTACGTTAGACCATAAAATTCATTTTTTTCAGTTAATTTTCAAATTTATTTACTTCATTATCAATTATCGATACTGGTCGATTATAAAGTTATTCAGTCATACAGGTGATTCAAGTGCGTCACTAGTCCCTACTATAAAACAAACAGCTGATGATCGAACATCGAGATGTATCGCCTCGATGTCTAATCGATTACGTGCGAGCATGACTCATTGTTGTCAAATCTGAGAACACAGCGTGACTCATTTGAAGGGTTGGCTTGCGTTTAGGAACATTTATTTTTCCTTTTTCAGTGATTCACTCACACTTTCTAATGTGAAGTTAAAGTAAGAGAGGTAGGATCTCTCCTCGATGAAATATTATGATTATTACTTTATGATTCCACCGTAATTAGTTTCAACTAAGAAGCAGACGCAGTCGTTTATTAGGATACTTTATGGAGTGTAAAAGATTTGTAGCGTTTCACTTTCGCTGTCAAAATAGTAATAGGTATGTAAAGTAGAACGAAATGAACAGCAGTTTCTTAAAAAAACACATGAAGATGAGTTTATCGGTCTTGGATTTTCTGTTTACGAATATCAATATACAATCTTTAAGTTGGTAGGTACATTTCAAGGTACATAAATGGTAACCGTGGCAAATGGTCCTGGCTTTGACCATTACACCACCTTATTTACTATGGCAAAGTGATGGGCAAAGAGCACTCTGCTTCTTCCAACATATTCGATGGGGCCTGGCCATATTGACCAACGTACCAAAGATTATACGCTGTAGTATTTTATTGTACCTACCTAATCATTTGTGGCGGAATAACTATCTTAGTCGCCAGCCAGTCTATCTTCTATGAATCTCTCTGTCCGGCGGAACCCCCTATTAATAAATGGCTGATATTCACCAAATACCTACTTTGTTATAGGAAATGAGGGTGCGTCCGGTGAATCATTTATTTCCCGTTATGGTTGTCAACCACCACTTAGTTTTAGATAAGTCATTACTTGGTACTTGGTAGGTACTTCTTCGAGCATGTAGTATCGGTTAAAAAGTTGTCAAAACAGACTTCAGCTTTTGGTTGCCAGGATTTTTTCCACATTTTCGATCACTGATGCTTATTGATATGTTGAAATTTTTCACTACCACTACCAATGCAGTCTTAAATTTTCTATCTCTGGTATCATCTAAATTATTCCAAGGTCACGTGACCTTCTCTGCAAGTTCTTCTTCTATAGTTCTGTTATTCTTACCTGAGACTAAAATAAATATATGTAGGTAGCCTAACAACCCTGCAGCCGCGTGCATCTCTGCAGCCCCAACCGGCGCACCCCACAGACAGGGGCGCGGCTGCACCAGTCTGATGCGAGGGTGGAAAATCAATACACGCAGACTGTTTACTGTCACAACAGTTGAACAGAATAAGAGTATTTCTAATCTAGTTGCAACAACAGTTTTCGTCATTGTTAGACGACTTGCTAACTGGCGATACGTCTACTAAAGGTTTTTCGAGTTATCAAAAATATTTACCAGATGGTAGACAATATATTATTTTTGCAGGCCAGCTTGAACCTTACTTATATAATTGACCTATACTCTGTATTAAATTAAATTTCTAAGTAACCTTTGAATTTAATTAGTCATCTTTCTCCTTCCTCCTTTCTTATTTACTGATTTACTCCAAATCCAAATGAATGTTGAAAATATCCATTTAATAAATGTAGAATTTAATAAGTGTATTTCCCATTAATAAAATAATAAAGTGTGTCATTCACAAATTCTGTACCAAGTTAAATATATCAAACTTATACATTTGGGTCTTCGGAAATAAATTTAAAATTCATATTAGTCAGCCATATTGTCAACATAACATTAACATAGTGAGTCATCCCCTATTTCATTTCGTGACAATCTAGTTTGGTATTCTAGTCAACAAACACAGCTGGTAATGCACAAATAAGCGATATCGTAAGATCAACCGTATCCGAGTGTTTTCTGACAATTTGAATTTGAAAAACGAATTAAACTGGCAAATGCTCATTTACATGCTCTACTCGTAGATCTTAGCAGTCTTAGTCTAGCTTAGAGTATATATTTATTCTCTAAGTAGTCTAGAGACAATTTGTGAACCATTCCTTTGCTTTTCCCTCTGATATTATGGAATTTGCCAATTAAAAGGATCAAGTCAAGGTCATATAGACCTTTCAGATAATTTTATTTACTTTTATTGAAATAACATTATATTTAGTGTTCGTACTTGGATTAATGTTAAACCACGGCACAATATTTATAATTGTTTATTTAGAGTCCTTTTGAAAGCAAAAACGGCTCTACGGACTCTACGGACAGGTCAACGATCCGCAAGATAAGTCTGCGGATAGAATTATGCGGTGCCTTCGAATCTCTTAGCAATTATAATATTTTCAACGGTGAATGTAATTGCTGCACCGTCTAATATAATTAAACATTTTTGGGTTAATCTTGGTGATACCAATTAGCGCGAAACAACAGACTCACACTAGAGAAAGCGTAGAATTGTAACTCTCCGGTGCGAAAATATTCAGCTGTTTTTACGTAGAAAGAATGCAATCATTACATTTTAGCTGGAAGTGAGTTGACGCGGCAGCGCGGCGGTGGCGATGGTAATCCAGGTTCCACGTGAGTGGTTTGGCGTAACGTTATCGCTTATCAAGGCATAGCATCGTTATCAGATGTATGTGGATAAAGTCGAGTAGCCTTACCATATATGGTGACAAAAATTGAGGCAGCATCTACCAGCTCGTGATTGGTGGAAAACACGAGTAAATTGTTGCCGATAGCATGCCTACGATAGTGTGAACTCTCTGATAAGAAGCGTTTTATATAGTTTATCCTCGCGGCCCGGCATTCATTTAGTGAGGTGTGCTTGAGCGAAGCACAACGGACCCGTACTAGTCATTTATTTGATTTATTTTCCCTGTAAGTTCATTGTTTTATTTAATTCAATTTTAATTGTGATAAATTCAGTGAGTACTTTAAATAAAACGAGTTCTTTAGGTCATGCAAATAAAAGAATCAGTGTTTACAATTCTATGGGATCGTGACGTGACGAAAGATGCCTTCAGCCGGTGTTACATAATTGCAATGATTGCGTAATCATTCAGCGGAATTTTGTAACGGGGCATTTCATTTCTTTTAACTTAATTTTCGTCTTGGATTTAAACTGTAAGTGAGTTGTATGGTTACGCATTATTATTTCAATTTCAGACTAATTCAATATGTGCGACGAGGAAGTAGCCGCGCTAGTAGTGGACAATGGGTCCGGCATGTGCAAGGCCGGGTTCGCGGGAGACGACGCGCCGCGCGCCGTGTTCCCGTCCATCGTGGGCCGGCCGCGCCACCAGGGCGTGATGGTCGGCATGGGACAGAAGGACTCGTACGTGGGCGACGAGGCCCAGAGCAAGAGAGGCATCCTCACGCTCAAGTACCCCATCGAGCACGGCATCGTCACCAACTGGGACGACATGGAGAAGATCTGGCACCACACCTTCTACAACGAGCTGCGCGTGGCGCCCGAGGAGCACCCCGTGCTGCTCACCGAGGCCCCCCTCAACCCCAAGGCTAACAGGTGAGTGTCGAGCCCCCGCCCCCGCTCCCCTACACCCTACTCCCCTAGCGCCTGCACCCCGCGCCAGCCACTGACCCCGCCTCGTTGTTGCAGAGAGAAGATGACCCAGATCATGTTCGAGACGTTCAACACGCCCGCCATGTACGTGGCCATCCAAGCCGTGCTCTCGCTGTACGCGTCCGGTCGTACCACCGGTATCGTGCTGGACTCCGGCGACGGCGTGTCGCACACGGTGCCCATCTACGAGGGCTACGCGCTGCCGCACGCCATCCTGCGTCTGGACCTCGCCGGCCGCGACCTCACAGACTACCTGATGAAGATCCTCACCGAGCGCGGCTACTCCTTCACCACCACCGCCGAGCGGGAAATCGTGCGCGACATCAAGGAGAAACTCTGCTACGTCGCACTCGACTTCGAGCAGGAGATGGCCACCGCCGCCTCCAGCAGTAGCCTCGAGAAGTCCTATGAGCTTCCCGACGGACAGGTCATCACCATCGGAAACGAAAGGTTCCGTTGCCCCGAGGCTCTCTTCCAGCCCTCATTCCTGGGTATGGAAGCCAACGGCATCCATGAGACCACCTACAACTCCATCATGAAGTGTGATGTCGACATCCGTAAGGATCTATACGCCAACACAGTATTATCCGGCGGTACCACCATGTACCCCGGCATCGCTGACCGTATGCAGAAGGAAATCACTGCTCTCGCGCCATCCACGATGAAGATCAAGATCATCGCGCCCCCAGAGAGGAAATACTCCGTATGGATCGGAGGCTCCATCCTCGCCTCGCTCTCCACCTTCCAGCAGATGTGGATCTCGAAACAGGAGTACGATGAGTCCGGCCCCTCGATCGTGCACAGGAAGTGCTTCTAAGCGACAAGTAAGACTTTTCCTAATTTATGATGCCCTACACCAAGCCCCTGAAAGGGCGGCTCAAATTACGCTTGTGATCTTTTTAATTAAGTTCAGTATTTAAATAGGTTGTAAGGTATCGTAATATGCATATTACGAGTTTGCGTGTAACTGTTGTTGCCGTTTTTGACAAAGATTTTTATTTATTTTTAATGATCGTTACTAACCTGAACATTTGTAATAAAAGTTAATTTATATACCGGTATAAATATGGCTTTTCTTGTACTTTCACATACCTAACCCATACATCGACATCACTAAGTCATACAACGATTAAATAGGGATAGAGTTCTGATCCGACGAGATGAAAGAAAGTCTTCAACATATAATAATGAGAGGCAACAAGGATCTAAGTATTACGATTAATTTATATTTATGATTTTATATTCTTGACAGAAACTCTAAGAATCAATCAATCGCAATTCATGACTATAGTATAGTTGTTTTGACCTCTCCACATAAACTAGATTTATGATATAATAATTTTCGTTTAGTAAGTAGATTTGAGTAAATAGATTACTTTTCAATTGAATTTCAACGTCTTCTCGAGAAAAAATTGAAACTAAATCTTGAATGCGATTATTCTTGAACTAAGACTCACTTTGAATCTCAATGCTCTCTATGTTAGTTTTGCTTATGTTATATTATTTTTCTATTTCCATCAGTTTTATTTCTCTGTGCTTTGACATGGGCGTGCCCTTTTCTATACTTTATTCAATTTGTTCAAATTCATGTTCGAATAACGTATATTGTTCCCAACAGGGAAAACCGCAGCCTCTAGCTTTTACCTTATAGGCCATAAATAGCACTTCAATACCGACTTCGCTGCCATGAACGCAGTATCAAAACCGTTTCACACATGTACAAACATAGGTATGATAAAAAAATCGTTAGATGTCTAGATTGTATAATGTCATAAATTCCGATACAATTTTAATTTAAACTAAACCCTTGAGAATTTTAGGTTAATGTTATCTGCACTCCTATTTATTAATTTGAATCAGTATAATCTGACAAAATCGAAACAGAAAATAAGTATTAGATACGTATTATAACAAAAACTATCGACACGTAAGCAATGGATAGGGCACATATCTTATCTCTATCTATGTTTTGAAAGGGGGACTGCTAGGATACTGCATGGAGATAAGACACCACGCACTGACAAATATGTAGTTTATGATAACCAAAGATAGCATAGGCTCTTATAAAAGGGAGCCGAATACATAATCTAAGCATACACTATATAAGCTAGACGTAAGTCGCCAAGAGATTGCTTTCTTGGAAATTAACATGGGAACCCTGTGACTATAAATATGGATGCTCTAGACTGAGATAATAATACGAGGAAAGGATGAAAAAAAATTGCCAAATCATGTAGTTTGAAAAATGGTGCCAAAATAGACGTGATTTTCGATAATGTTGTGATCATATGTGATGTGTGACATGACAGTAAAAATATTATAGGTACGACTCGTTAAACAACATGTATAGGGAAGGTATTGTGGTTAACTCTGGATTAACAGTTATTATCCCGGAAAACATGCAGTCACTGGAGGATATAATTATATAGGGAAATCCCTGGGGATTTCTCTATATAAATATATCCTCTAGAGTAAGTAGTACTATTAGCACTCTGGAGTGCTAATAGTATTACCCTACCTAGACATGTCAGATTTATTTTTAAAACTAAATCGATTATGCTGCATAGATGCCAGTCTAGGATGTATCATGTCTTAATGACTGATAGAGGGACTCTGTTTAATTTAATCTGTCTACCTACCTCTAGAATCTAGATGTAAACAATGACTCTAGTAGGTACCTAAGTACTTAGACAAGAAAATTCGACATCCTTGGACTCCTTGGTTTCTTAGGTTCCAGACGAATCGGACACAGCGCGTACTGTATATTCCTACGATACTACTAGGATAGATATGTCTTATACATCATCATCAGCCGTAGAATGTCCATGGCTAGACATAGGCCTCCACTGTGGGTTTCCAAAAAGACCGGTTGGAAGCGGCTTGCATTCAGCATGTTACTGAGGTTTTGATGAGATTATCAGAACACTTTGTCGGTGGACTCCTACGCTGCGCTTGTCGGTACGTGGTCTCCATGGTATCCGTGTTGGACTGACCCATCGGTCAACCGTTCGACGAACTATGTATCCTGCCCTCTACCACTTCAACCTGCTAATTGAACGGGGCTAAGTCGGTAACATTGATAAGTAAACAAACTCCGCAGTCTTGATTCAATCTCGTTGATTCCGAGTATAGCCCTCTTCATAGCACGTGGGGCTTAGGTACTGGGTTTTATTGTGTCTTATACTCTTCAACCAAAATAAAAATACCTACCTAGATAGGTACTTGCAACCAACAATATATACTTAAACACTTGAAGAAAAATGCATTTGGCCTATTGATATCTAATTAGTTACCAACTCATTTATTGTTAGCGGCATCATAGGTAAAATCGCATTTTCTTCTTTTCTTTCATGTGTGTCGCTATGGTCGCACTAATGAGGCCGTCTGATAAAAATATTATTAAGACCGCAGGAACGCGCTGGATGCAGGCCGCTTCCAACCGGGCTTATTGGAAATCAATAGGATAGGCCTATGCAGTGAACGTCCTACGGCTGATAATGATGATGGGACTAACTGCGAAATCACGATAGGAATCAGCTGTTCCATACAAAAATTTAAAAATATTAAAAGTATAGGTAAACACTAACAACGGTCCCATATTAAACGTTTTTTTTAGCACATAGTCATAATTTTTTTTTGAGAGGGTAAGGCAAGTGCCTTTATTAACTATCATATACAAGACTTACACAATCTAAAACTTCATAAACTTCTACTACATAACAGGCAATTGGATCATCCACAGTCCCTATACATATAGATAGACACATCTGAAACTTCCTTACTTTACAAAACACCCTGTAAATTTGTAGCTATGGGCTTTTTATCGACTTCCAAAAAGGAGAAGGCACTAGGGTGAAACAGCCAGTTCACGACCACTTAGTGGACTAGTAATCTTTGAAGTGACATTATTCACTATAAGTAATGATAATGTTCTGATTCAAATAATACTCAGAAGTTTAGAAAAAACCTTTAATAATTGAAAAAACATAAGTTTTTTTTGTATTTTATGTTAGTAAGTATAAAATAAATAATAATTTATCAAAATGTGCTATTTTTTAGTTCCCGACCACATGTGGTCAGTTTGCGTCCGACATTTTCGTTAGTTGACGTCCACTCAAAAGCCATTGAAAAATGAGCCTTAGAGCATGTTCTTAGGGTCGTAAATAATAACAGCATCAAATAATCATGTTTAAATTACATTTAATTTTAGTTATCTAATATTATTCATTCAATTATTTTGATGATATTTATTTTTCATCTATTCACACTTATTTAGTAATTTTAATAATAGTATTATTTACTTATTTAGTAATTTTTGTACGGCATAAGACACGTGGTCGTTAGCTGACCGATTGTCGACCACCGAAATAATGCTTTATATTTTAATAGTAATCAACACATTTTGCTGGTCGCATTCTGAAGTGTACATAAACCACGTCCTAAAGATCAAACTGACAAAGACTAAAATGCCGTACCATGAAGTATCAGTTAGAAAATTTATGAACAAGATCGATGGGAAATAGTCATTTGCCGACCATGTGGTCGTGAAATGATGCAAACACAATTTTAGTAGGTTAGTTTGCCGAACACCTATTATTTTAATTAAAAGCGCATATTTTACATTAAAATGAAACTTTAGGGGTAAAAACGAGTTTTTCTAAACATTCCAAGCTACATTTGGATGCGTGAATCTCGACAAAAACTTGTTTTACTTGCGGTTGAAAAAGTGTCCTCTCACTATTTTTTTCGTAAATTTGTGCAACCAATTCCGACACGTCCACTATGGGTCTGGTTCACAGGCTCATTGAAGTGCATCACGTATCAGAAGACAAATCACAGTGTCGCGGAGGGGAAGCGATAGACTAAAGTATTGTAACGCAGTAGACGCCCGTTGTAGGTATGGAGTGCGGTGTTTACGTAATCCGGTTCTGGGAAGCCCTATTGTTCTGTGAAGCTTTATTGTGTTTTTATTGGTGCCTTTTGTATTCGGTTTTATGGCTTAATGACTTGAGTTTATTTGTTTGGTGTTTACGTATTTGAAAAACAATAGGGATTCTCGAACTTTCAAGTTGTTTACTTGTTAACACAATGGCGTTTATTGAGATCGAGTAATGTTGCGAAATATCTCGTAGGTTCGAGACTGTAGGAAATAACGAATATAAATACGCCGGCCGACCCTTGGGGATCAGTTTATTCGTTTACCGTCGAAGCGATAACTACTCGGGTTAGAGTGCGATACCAGTGATTGTGTAGTGACTAGCTTGTGTGAATATCAGTGCCAGTGTAAAGTGTTTGTGCGAACCAGTTGTGTCGTGTGTTTTTGTGATTTTTGTGAAGTGATTGTGTGCAATAAAGTGCAAAGCGAATAATCGGCGTTTTAACTGACTATCCAAGAACCCATCTCGTAACATTTGGTGTCAGAAGGGTGGATAATTGAAAATGCCGGTAACACCATACGACGAAGAGACGCCGCGCACACAGAGTCAGCGACGACAGGACGAAGCGCGTCGACTAGAGGAGCAGGAGCGCCGCCAGGAGGAGGTCGACCAGCGACGCTTCGGAAACAATTCGCTGTTAATGGGAGCCAGCGAGTCCGAGGCAACCAACAACGACCCCAGGCACTCGGAAGCACCTGCTGTGGCACCTGCCACGGCACCAGCTGTTCCTGCGGCATTTGATATGGCTGCGTTGATGTCAATGATGCAGTCTATGACTCGCCAGCTAGAAGACAAATTAGACCGCAACAGAGAGGATCAGGCTCGCCAAAAAGAAGAACTCCTTACAAGCTTGCAGGCGACCTTGGGCAGTGAGATAAAAGAGGTCAAGGACACGGTTAAGCAGCTTGATACCAGCGTAAAGGAGCATGAATCCCGAATTGTTGATGCGGAAGCACAAATCGCCGATGTAAGGAAAGCCCTCAACGTCATCAAGTTAGGAGGTGGAACTGCTGCATCTACAACCTACTCGCCAGCCTCACAAAAGATTAAAGTGACGCCTTACGACGGGACATCATCATGGTCAGCCTACAAAATTCAATTTGACGCCGCCGTTCAAACCAATGGATGGAACAAGGACCAAGCCAAGAACGCCCTCATCATGAGCCTTCGTGACGAAGCCCTGAGTATTCTGGATGCCGTGGGTAACGAAGTGACCTACGATAAATTAATGGAAACGCTGGAAAGTCGCTATGGTGATGAGCACCTGGAACGTGTGTACCGAGCGCAGTTGAAGAACAGGGTGCAACGTCGTTATGAAAGTCTTCAACAGTGGGCCGTCGAGGTGGAGAAACTATTCCGGAAAGCTTATCAGTCCGCGCCATTACCCAACGACGAACATCTAGTGGAAGCGTTTGCTAACGGGATAGCAGACTTCGAAGTAAGAACTACAGTGAAACTCGGGCATTTTAAAACACTAAAGGAAGCTTTGGCTCAAGCCTTAGAAGTCGAGGCTGTACGAAATCCAGCGAAGGATATCCAGCATATAAGGGAGGTGAAGAACGCATCACTTCGTACAAGATTTGGCCCTAGATGCTACAACTGCGACGAAAGAGGCCATTTATGGCGGAATTGCCCAAAGCCACGTCGACCGAGGGTGGATCGACCATTAGAAGAACAGGAGGAACGGCCGCACCGTGACACCACACAGCAGCAGGGAAACGAGTAAGCGCCAGGACCAAGGGGCGGGTGCTGGCCGGTCTAAAAAAGGCCCCAAAGATTTTGATCTCACAAGCTCACGATGGGAACAGCCTGATCATCAATGGTGCCATCAACGGAACTTCGTGCAAGCTGACGTTGGATACTGGAGCTTCTCGCACTGTCATCAGTTCCCGATTGGCTAAGCGCTTTCTTCCGAACTTCGAAAGCTGCAAAACAGTTCAACTTCTGACAGCGACCGGCCAGCACATATCCGTCCGAGGAGAGAAGCTGGTGGAGTTAAAGTTGGGTGAGAAAACTTTCCAACACAAAGTCATTGTGGCAGATATAGTTGACGATTGCATTCTGGGTCTTGACTTCATGCGAGAACATCATTGTGAGATTGACGTCAACCAAGGAATCTTGAAATGTGGAAGAGAAGAAATCTTCATGGAAGGCACCATATCAGGAAAGGTTTATTGTCTGCAGAGAACAGTCCTTCCACCTAGATCGGAAACCATTGTGGCAGTTAGATTACCGCCAAAGTTGGGACATCAACAACGATGTATGCTAATAGAACAATCGGAAGGTGATCAACCATGGTTAGTGGCCCGAACTTTGGTGAGGACTACTAATACTGCTGTGGTACGTGTGCTCAACACAAGTAACGAGGCACAACTCATCAAAGGGGGAACCCCGATTGGTACATGCGAAGAAGTAGACTGGATGCGCAGATGCCAAGAACAACCAAAGGAGAAATACAACTGTGCTGGGAGTTGCAACGTGTCAACACTATTGGAAGATTCCCGTAAAGATCTCTCTGAAAAAGAATTTCTGATGGCGAAAAAGATGCTACGGCGCTTTACCGACATATTTGCCCTCGATGATGCTGTCAACGGGAAGACTGGCTTAGTGAAGCACACGATAAATACAGGAAACGTGCCACCGATACGACAGCGGCCAAGAAGGATACCAGTGGCTCGAGAAAAAGAAGTTGAGTCAATGATTGAAGACATGGCGCTAAATGGTGTGATAGAACCTTCATCCAGTCCGTGGTGTTCGCCAGTGGTTCTAGTAAAAAAGAAGGACGGCAGTATGCGGTTTTGTGTTGATTATCGACGACTCAACGACGTAACGAAGAAGGACAGCTACCCTTTGCCGAGGATTGATGACACGTTGGATACACTGACGGGCATGAAGTGGTTCACTACGCTGGACTTGAAGAGCGGGTACTGGCAAGTGGAAATTGACCCTAAAGATAAGGAGAAGACCGCATTTTCTACGGGAAAAGGCCTGTGGCAATTTAAAGTGATGCCGTTTGGGTTGTGCAACGCCCCCGCCACGTTCGAAAGGTTAATGGAGTTAGTTCTTGCGGGACTAATTGGTGACGCATGCCTTGTCTACTTAGACGACATCATAATTGTGGGAAAAACCTTCGAAGACCACCTGCAAAACCTGGAACGAGTCCTAACAAAAATACGTGCTGCCAATCTTAAGCTGAGTCCGAAGAAATGTTCCTTCTTCAAGAGGCAAGTGAGTTTCTTGGGACATGTGATTTCCGAAGCTGGTGTACAGACGGATCCAGGTAAAGTCAGTGCTGTGAAGGATTGGCCTGTGCCAAAAGACAAGACGGAAGTCAGAGCATTCCTGGGATTATGCTCCTATTACAGGCGATTCGTGAAGAACTTTGCTGACATCGCTAAGCCGTTGCATAGACTGACTGAGGAAAAACGGCCCTTTCTTTGGGATGAAAATTGCGACGCAGCTTTTCGAGGACTAAAGGAGCGACTTTGTAATACGCCTATTCTCGGCTTTCCGGACACCGAGAACGAGTTTATCGTGGACACTGACGCCAGCAACACCGGCATTGGAGGAGTATTGTCGCAAAGAAAAGGAGACCAAGAAGTGGTGATTGCGTATTTCAGCAAATCCCTGTCCAAGCCAGAAAGGAACTACTGTGTGACAAGAAAGGAGCTACTTGCAGTGGTGAAGACATTGCGTCATTTTAGCAAATACCTGCTCGGGCGAAAATTCCATCTGAGGACCGACCACGCTGCTCTAAAGTGGCTACTGCAGTTTAAAGATCCCGAAGGCCAAGTGGCAAGATGGATTGAGCAACTACAAGAGTTTGACTTTACCACGGAACATCGCAGTGGAAAATCTCATGGCAACGCAGATGCACTGTCAAGAAGGCCATGCTCAGAGGACTGCAAGCATTGCTCAAGACAAGAGTCGAAAGATCCAGTACCTGTCAGAATGCTCAAAGCTGACATCGGCGACGAATGGAAAGAAACCCTTCAGGCTGAACAAAAAGAAGACGTCGACATCAAGCCGATTCTTGAATGGATGGAATCAGATGCCCGTAAGCCTGACTGGAGTGCTACTGCTTCACTGAGTGTTACGACAAAGAGCTATTGGGCGCAATGGGATAGCCTGGTGCTTCAAGAGGGAGTGCTGTGCCGAAAATGGGAAAATGCTCGAGGAAACCAGTGCCATCTCCAAATGGTTGTACCCAGAGCAAAAGTTCCCGAAATTTTGAAGCTGTACCACGAAGGATTTTCGGGAGGACATCTGGGTGTGAAACGGACACTGTTGAAGATTCGAGAAAGGTTTTACTGGATCAACTGCAGAGATGACGTAGAAGACTGGGTACGGAAATGCACGAGCTGTGCATCAGTGAAAGGTCCGCATACCCGCAGCAGAGGATCACTAAAGCTGTATAATGTTGGAGCACCATGGGAGCGAATCGCACTGGATGTGGCCGGACCATTTCCTGTGAGCGAAAGTGGCAACAAGTACTTCCTTGTCGTCATGGATTACTTCACCAAGTGGCCGGAAGTCTTCGCAATTCCAAACCAAGAGGCATCGACGATAGCAGACAAATTGGTCCATGAGGTATTCTGTCGTTTTGGAGTACCATTGGAAATCCATAGTGACCAAGGAAGAAATTTTGAATCGCAACTGTTTCAAGAGACGTGTCGGCTAATGGGTGCACACAAAACAAGGACAACGTCATACCACCCGCAATCAGATGGAATGGTGGAGCGATTCAACCAAACTCTGGAGAGATACCTGGCAAAAGTAGTCGAAAGCAAACAACGGGATTGGGACAAGCATATCCAGCCATTTTTGCTGTCATACCGAAGTGCTGTTCATGAGAGCACCAATGTCACTCCTGCTTTTGCCAATTTTGGACGCGAATTACGGCTACCCGCCGACTTAATAACTGGTGTCCCACCGGATTCTCCACAACCCATAACTGAGTACGCCAGTGACCTCCGGAACAAGATGAACGACATCTATGAGCACATTAGAGAGTATGGCCAGCAAACATCAGAAAGAATGAAGACTAGATACGACAGAAGGACTAACAACCCTGGGTTCGAGGAAGGCTCGCTAGTATGGCTACACAACCCTATACGCAAAAAAGGGAAATCTCCAAAGCTACAAGCCAAATGGGATGGACCATACCGAGTGGTGACCAAGATCAACGACGTGACGTTCCGCATACAGAAGGGACATCGAGGTGCTCCCAAGATAGTTCATGTGGATCGATTGGCGCGATATTACGGGTGCAACGATGCTCGGGACGAGCATGTCTTAGGAGGGGGTAGTGTAACGCAGTAGACGCCCGTTGTAGGTATGGAGTGCGGTGTTTACGTAATCCGGTTCTGGGAAGCCCTATTGTTCTGTGAAGCTTTATTGTGTTTTTATTGGTGCCTTTTGTATTCGGTTTTATGGCTTAATGACTTGAGTTTATTTGTTTGGTGTTTACGTATTTGAAAAACAATAGGGATTCTCGAACTTTCAAGTTGTTTACTTGTTAACACAATGGCGTTTATTGAGATCGAGTAATGTTGCGAAATATCTCGTAGGTTCGAGACTGTAGGAAATAACGAATATAAATACGCCGGCCGACCCTTGGGGATCAGTTTATTCGTTTACCGTCGAAGCGATAACTACTCGGGTTAGAGTGCGATACCAGTGATTGTGTAGTGACTAGCTTGTGTGAATATCAGTGCCAGTGTAAAGTGTTTGTGCGAACCAGTTGTGTCGTGTGTTTTTGTGATTTTTGTGAAGTGATTGTGTGCAATAAAGTGCAAAGCGAATAATCGGCGTTTTAACTGACTATCCAAGAACCCATCTCGTAACAGTATCGTTCAAAAACCAAAACAAACGTTGGCGCGCTTTTATTTAACTATTTATAGTGGTTTTATGAAAAAGTGGTCGTGAACCGGTGGTGGTCGGCAAACTGGCCATTTCACCCTATGTTTGTTTTTATGTATTTTTTTTGTGTAAGTTCATCGATTTTTTCGCCAATTGAAAACCGATTTAAAAAAAAATATAATTCGATAGGGGTAAGTATTCTTCCAAGGTGCTCTCATTTAAATTCTATCGAAATCGGCTGAGCCGTTTTTGGATGGATGCCGTGGATGTCACATCTATTCGTGCAAAATATTCGGATTCGGAAGAAGTGGAAATTGGAAGTCAGTGTTGCGATTTTTGGGAAAAATAGGTAGTTAGGTACTTCATTATTTTAGAATAAACAACATATAACATTAGAATATACAAATAACTAACCCAACCAAAAAATATTTTTATTCAAAAGGAAGAATTCATTTATTTATTTTTCAGCTTCCAGCAGACACTACAAATTTGCTACAAATAGTGTGGCCCACAAACTATTATAGATAAGTAGATATACACCTAGGGGAATAAACCCACCTACATAAATGTGACCTAATCATTTCTCTATGATTTTACAACGGACTCTGACTTCTAATCAATTTGAGTAAAATCCATTTTATTGAATAGTCGTCTGTGGGATGTTTTCGTTTCAATTTCAGAGATTTATTACCCTACTTTAAAAATAATTCTGTACAATAATTTCCGCCAATATTTACCACAGGATTTTAACATGTAGAGCGACGTGACATCCACAAAGTAGGTACTTTGTTATATAAAGTTGACATCTTTTTAAACTTTTACTAGTTTGACTTTTGTAAAAAAAATCGTTGAAGGCATAGGTACATTTTATAGTATAAAATGTGTGAAAACCACGTTAATTTCCATAGTAAAATAGCATAGGTACTTCTCCTTGGATCCCCTATATAAATATTATAACAAAGTACTTTGTGGATCCCGTCTCGGCGAATGAAGATGAAACAAACAGGGACAATAGTTTTATAATCTGTATATTGTATGCGCAATTATTTCGTTCACTCTTTGATAGGGATGTGCAATTGTGCATACGAGTATATCGTCATTATTATGTATGGTGCAATTTTCTGACTCGATTCATTAGTCAATCGAAAGATCTTTTACATTTTATTCGGCCGTAGGGTATTGTATTTGCTAATAACCAACTACAAAGTAGAACGTGAGTACATACCTACCTATAAGTAATTTAATATTATATTACACGTGTTGCTACACATTTTATAAAATAAATCTATATTCTCTCACACAAACGCCCCCGTGAACAACCTTTCTTCTCCCGACGAGGGTCAAGGGCGGGGCTAGGGCTGGCTGCTGAGAAACCGAAAAATCGATAAAACAGAGTCCATTCAACCGACGACGAGGCGACGACAGCGCTATATTATAATATTAATTGTTCACTTTTTTAATGTGACGCTATGTGATGTGTAATATTAGCTCATACATGTTATAAAACCTTAGTATGAGTCTAGAGTTCTAAACAATGTCTAGACGAGTAGTATTGTTCTAGGCGACCGAAATTGTTATTCGTATTTTAAAAATAAAACGATGCACGATCCTACGCGTACATATATATTATACCTATTGATTGCAATTAAATAAAAAAAATGCGCATAATTGCATATTTGCTAGTTCCGCGGTCCTAGAACATTAGAAATGAATTAAAATATAATTATACCGTAGTAATTTTTAGAGCTTTATATATATTTCTTTTACTTACGTAATTTATTTTCAACTTACGGATTTTTGGAATTCAATATTAATAAAAAAAATATCACATTGCACGGAACCCATAAAATCCACAATCTACTTGCAAAAATAAAAGAGCTGACATGTTTGAAAAAAAAAACAAAACATGTTTTAAAACATTCTAGTTTTTGTGCTATGCTATGGGTCCCTTTTTATTTAACTGTAGTTGGTCTCATCCCTTGCAGATTATCTACTAGAATTCGGGAATAGCGAGATTCCAAGAGTGTTTCTTTTTTATAGTATTTGGGACTTTTTCATTTTATTTACGAAGGTAAATAGGTACTGACACAAAAGCTATCCACTCGGACTATGCGAACTTACTTACCTTATAGAGATTTTTTATTTAGAGACATAATCAAATACATGTTTGGGTGTTAGAACTCTCGCCTTGTGGGCATTTTAATTTTATTTTTTATCCATCATACCTAGATAAGAGTTTTATATTTATAGCAAGTAGGCCAGTTTGCATCAGATCTCGCACAATTATGCGATCATTCGTGAAATGTGATCACAGACAATTATTTCTGGCCTAGATACAGTTAGTGCATTGTACGAGCTTAGTCGTGTGGAGAGAGTAGGGAACACAGATGAATGAATACGTATAAATTATCTGCAATTTTCCAGTTAATATAACATAATTTTACCATTAAATAAGTTGTCAAGTGCGTGTCGAGACACGCGTATGACCGTAGACGGTGACGATAATTATGATGATGATAAGAACCAATTTTTTTGATGTTATAAGATGAAAGCATAATTAGCTAAGAAATGTGTGTGTGAGTTCAATGACCTCTGAGCTATGTGCAAGTTTAAGAATTTCAATCTATACCTACACTATTAGTTATTACAATGTCAAATTTCATGAAATTTGATTCAAAATTGTGGAAGTTATAAGGCTTTGTTCCTCATTTTACTACAGAACCCTGAAAATGAAAATAGTAACCAATCTTCATATATTATACGATTAGACCCAAGCATATCGATGCATCATAAGCAACCCGATGATGTCTGTCACAATTAGGTATAAGAAATATATTCTTTGTAATAATATTTAATGTTTTTAGAACTTAGTTAAACCCTACCTATACCAAAAGTCAAAGGGACAATGCGCTGTATGATATTTATTAGAGCTTATTGCATGTAATAGTTATTTCACCAAGCAGGATCCAGAAGATTCCCGCCACAAAAACTACCATGATGAATTCGAACTGAATATGCATGAGGATACACTAATTTATACTTTATTGTCCTTAATATGTTTTCTAATTTATTATTATTTAGTTTATGACTGCATGGTTTTAGTGGCCATCACGTCCTCTTGTTGTTTTCCTGTGGCCTCTTCAAAAGGTCAATTATCGCGTTATTGTAATTCCTCAAACTGTTTACCTCTATACATTGCCTTAATAGGCTCATCATAAAGTTGTTACCTAGAATTAGGGAAATACAACATTATCAGACCATTACTAATATTTTTACAGGCACGAAAATTTAATACCCTAAGCGGCCAAATTAAGGTAAATGTCGAAATATTCACTAAAAAATTACTTCCATCTATATTCTCCATACAATAAATACAATACTTTCGATGATTTTGTCTAATTTCCAAGTGAGTAGGATACAACCGAGTCAAAATTCATAAGTATGTGTAAGAAAGACAAATAAAATGACGACAAGTGTCGACGAGGTTAAAACATCATGCAAATGACTCATTCTTACAAGAATACTATTCTGTATTCCATAATCGAATATTTTTCAATACAATGCTCGTACGAACACTTATAAATTCTACGAGCAACGTGTTGTTTCCTTCGTTGAGTCACATAAGTCAAAGTATCCTACAGCAAGTTTTATTTTGCACTGGTGGAAATTGCATTGTTTACCATGAGATTTTTTTGTCGACCGGATATTTTAACATATTGTATTTGTATATGGGAGGTGGGGGCAAAACCGCCCCAATAACAGTCAGTCGATTAAAATATAGAGAAAATAGAGCAATTTACCAATTTTCACGCTTTTATTAACTAACAATACTATTTTTCTTACACATTTAATTAGTTTTTACGCATGAAAACATCATAAAAAGTGGATAGAGCCTCAAAACTTTAAAAACACGAAAAAACGATTTTGCCCCTACAGTGGGGCACAACCGACCCAGCACTTTTCGTTAGGGGCACAACCGATTTTTGCCGTTATTGGCAAAAATCACAGACATATTCGTAAGCGTCTTCTTCATCCATTCCTGCACAGGCCTCATTCATGATAAACCAATGTGGATGTTAATGGTTGTGGCAAATGTGCTGGGCTGGAAGGTGGATTTGCTTGGTTAGAAGACTGTGCTTGATTAGGTGATTGTAGAATGGATTCATAATGAACAACAGAGCATATTATGGGTGATGATGGCGGGAAAGGATGAGTTTGCTTGAAAGACTGTGATTTAATAGTTGATTGTGAAACTGGTTCATGATGGACCAATATAGATGTTGATGGTCGTGATAAATGTGTTTGGTTGGAAGACAGATTCGCCTCGTTGGAGGTACAGCGCACGTAAACTACGTGCGCCATTTTCAAAAGCTTTTATACCTAGAAATGCAAAAACTCAAGTATCAAACTAAAATAGTAAGTATACAAAAATATTTTAGGGGCAAAACCACCCCTATGTGGTTGTGCCCCTATGTGGTTTCGTCCCCAAGCACTTGTTTTGAAAATTGATATCCGCAGTGTCTTGTATTTTGAGGTTAGGTTACTAACAAATAATGTAAACATAGCTCAAATAAATGCTCTCCAGATTAGTAAATTACTTAATCATGCAACTAGTAAATCATTCTACTTATTACATCTAAAAAATTGGTACGTAATTATAAGAAACTTACTAAAATTAACATATATGCAAATTACTTTTTCTTTACACAACCAACGACGCTGACACAACATGACAAGAGAGCGGCCATTAAAAATGTGTGAACCTACCGAAAATATGATGCTATTTCAAAAAAAAAAACGGCCAAAATGGTAAAAAACGGTTGTGCCCCTACATGCGGTAGTGCCCCCACCTCCTACTAAAAAAATGTTTAAATTGCTTACCTAATAATAAAATAGAAAAAGATGAAGACATACTCTTAGACGTAAGTATAACATTCAGAGCCTAAGAACTTCGAGCAAATATCTATAGAGTCACAATCGTGCAAAAAAGTGCCCGAGCCAAAACTCGGCCCAAGTTACGTAGTGGGCAGACTTTTTACTTAGTCGCAAGGCGATTGCAAGCCGACTACAACGCCGCGCGATGCCAAAGTGCTTGGTTACAATCACGAATTAGGTGACATACCGTCGAGATTCGAGAAAACGGGTCATTGTGAATTATTTAATGCAAACATCCCAAGTGGCTGTAAGACGGCGCTCGGTAATTTTTTTACTACTTCCACTTAGGGACTGTGGCGTTACACAACAAAAACTATGTAGTATGTGCATGCTGAGCTCTATGGATGCAAGCCTATCAATATGACAAACCAAAATGTTTCATCGATCTCAAAGGTTAGTCACAGATCGGACATGAGGACTTACAAAGAAATGAATTACTTAGTGTGGCTTGGTTCCTTACTGGAGACATTGACTCATCGGCATAGTACGCGCGCGAGTCAGGCGTAGATGACTCATACAGCTAGTCAGATTACTGTAATATTATGTGCCCATTATACTGCCACGAGATAAGTTAAAGCTTTATCAGTAAACACGTTAACACTGTTAACTACTGTGAAAGGTCAACGTTCAGGATATGAACTGTGTCTGATGTCAAATGAAACAACACATTTCAAATTTTATTATCAAAACCAAATTATTCGATTTTTTTTTGCTTCCTAGTACACTAGTAACTTTATACTAACTGGGCAAAATACCTACATTTTTATGAGGTATGAATTAAGCGGGGCGTTTATTTTATTTCTGTTTATATTTATGCAAGTATCACAATTAATAGGTATGTCTAAAGAGTATCGCTTTGCAAAGTGAAGGGACTTTGAGAGGAGTATATTATTCTTGTCGATGTAAACAATTCATTATGGGTAATGGGTATGAACTGTGAAATCGCAAGAAATCAGCTGTTCCATACATTTTGTCGACACTCGACAGTCAATGAACTTTTTATATGGTTTAGCTGATCAGTGCGTTAAGAATTGCTAAACTATCCTATACTATGGGTTTCAAACCCTCATCACCCCTAGCATGGCAAAAGGACAAATTGTCTTTCCGTCAATATTTTATCCACACGAAGTGGAAACAAAGTATGACTTGACATTGACCACTGACATTAAAAGTGGATAAAATGGTTTTATCCCCATTCCCATGCTAAGTGTGCTGATGCTAATAGGTACAATTCCAGTACTTACCTAAGGATAACTTTGGGGTTAGTTCCCTCAGGACTTTTACTATCCTGGTAGAAATGGTACTAGGATTTTCATATAAAAATACTCAAACTTATATTCAACAGCGAAAGTTGCGAGTAGCCATTTGATGAATTGATTATAATAAATTTGTGTCATTTTAGTTTCCTCTCGACGATAACACGTCCATAGTTAGATGCATATTTTAATAAGTTTCACTTCGTTAAGACAAAGTAAAAGTAGCAAAACGCAGAAAAGCCTAATATGTAAAAGCAACGCATTAATTTGCATTTTGGATATTTTCACTAAGTCAGAATTATTTATAAAATTAATTAATCAAAAAACCTAAGTAAGTACCTAAGTATATAATTTTTCTAATTATTCTCAACCTACCTAGTTACACAGGAACCTACAATTAATTATTGAACTTATTTATATAAATATGTTAACATTTCGATTTATACTACTTATTCATTATTCCCGTTAATAAATTAAATAATTTACACCTAATTACGCAGAGAATAATAAATGTTGGTACGTAGGTCCAATACATAATTTTCTACGGATCTAAGTATTTATAAGTATTTAATTTTACGAACAACGGACCGCCAAAAGGTCGTCGCTTACCATCAGTCGAATTGGTGGTCAAACGAGTTATTCGCAAAAAATAAAATATACTTACCTATTTACATAATAACATTAAAGTATTTCATGGAATAAAAAAATAGTAGCTTATGTAAAATAAATAATAATTCAAACTGAGGCATTTCGTTCCGAAGATCAAAATAAAAACGTTACAAATCTTATCGATAAGTCACGCACAAAATCAAAACAAAACGAAATAGAAAGCCCCCTAAATCTATTTCAACTCGATACTTTTGACAGCTCCGTAACTTGGCCGCACTATTTGTTGCCTTGCCGTATTGAATGGATCGTTTTGTACAACTCACGAACACAACTACAAAATGTGCTAAGTTACGTTTGTGTGCCCCTGTACTTACGCGATCATTGCCATCGTGAACCAATCAGAACCCAGGATTTTACTGATTCCCTTATATGGTGAGGCCATCGGTTGCGCCAAGTGGGGAGGTCGGACGAGTCTATTCTGTGAGGGAAAATTTTATTATCTGTCCGTTTCCTTTTTGAATAAAGAATTATGAATGACACTTTGTTTTTCAGTTTGTCAACAGAAGATTTTTCCTGAAGTTTTGGTTCTTGTCGCGGTCTATTTAATTTAAAAATTCAAGTTATTTAGCACATCTAGAGGTCTATCGGGTGAGTCGATTACGTCGCGGGGCGCCCGGCGACCGTACGGCGGATTCTAGTGAAGCAGATCGAGCGACCTCAACGTGCGAGCGAGCTACAGAAGGAAACCGGCCGGCATTCATTTCTCACGGTTCGCGAACGCTCCGATATTATCTCTATTTCCGCGTTATTTTTCTGGTGAGTGACTTTTTTACTATTATTTTAATGATATGTTCATAATTGTGTAAAAATAAGGTGTCAATGAAATTTTGAGAAGCGACCGTTAATTCCATAACCTAGAAAAGTGTAACAGCCCTAGTCGTGTCACGGCCAAGTCTACCATCTGTCTGGTTCCACGTTAATTTATTTTTAGAAGTGCATACGGGGTACTCCCGTTCTATGCGTCACCCTGTAACCGCCGCAGTGTATATAAAACGGTTTTTGGCAACTGGCCAGCTAGCGGTAGGCACCGCTACCGTTGTACTTTCATTATCGCGCTGGTCTGAAATGTTAGTATTATCTGTTCCTAGGTTTCGTATAAGGGGGATTGTGTCCTAACCGGGGATCGTCTGGATATTGTATGTGTCTTCTGTCGGAAGATCATGTCGTTATCAAGCGGCTCGCTATCAGCGGCGGGGGAGGGCGGGCGCGGCGGGGAGTGCGCAGACTCCCTGCAGCGAATACCATATATGGCCACGAAAACTCACGTATTCTGCCTTCGAGCCACGATTGGTCGATAGCCGCCGCGGCGGGGGTAGGGGCGCCGCGATATCCAGCTTCATTTATATAGTCCGTGGGCCGCGCAAGTTGACATTCCACGAAGTGAGCTCGAGCTGTGACGTTGTGCAGCGCAAACGAGGCTGTGCAATAGCAAGTTAACTTATTTATTAACTTAGGACTATTTAATTTAATGTAAGTTGATCATGTGTTATCATTATTTTTTTGTGATTTTGTTTTGGTGATTTAGTGGCGTGAGGATTAGTGCAAAACGAATAGTGTGTGCGGTCAGTGACACGACACAGGGTTGGGCGGCGTGACACCGGCCCGGGCCGGGACGCCGGGATAGCCGGTTGCGGTAGGGCGTGGTCGAGCCGATCCCGTCTAGCTTTGAACTCGTGTTCTGATTTGAGCGGTGAATAGTGTTACATTCCAATTAGAAAGTGATTCATCTTGTGATCGACTTTCTCGGGCGGTAAGAGTAACCCGTCTCCGCGAAATGTGGTCGCGACGGCTGCCACGTTACGTGCAGTCTCTTTTAGACCCTGCCTTATTTGGTTTCAATTTGAGGCTCCATCGCCCACTTAGCGCCGCCGTCCTGTGATTGCGTAGGTTACTGCCCACCCGATTCTTTATATGGGGAATGAGGACATGTCACATTTCAAACTGGATTCTGATTTTGCCACATCTTAGATTCTTATTAGGACATAGTAATTAGTTTACGATAGTCGTCCGATTTCCTATTTGAGGTGTGCTAACCTTGTGTTTATCGTGTTTTTCAGACTAATTCAATATGTGCGACGAGGAAGTAGCCGCGCTAGTAGTGGACAATGGGTCCGGCATGTGCAAGGCCGGGTTCGCGGGAGACGACGCGCCGCGCGCCGTGTTCCCGTCCATCGTGGGCCGGCCGCGCCACCAGGGCGTGATGGTCGGCATGGGACAGAAGGACTCGTACGTGGGCGACGAGGCCCAGAGCAAGAGAGGCATCCTCACACTCAAGTACCCCATCGAGCACGGCATCGTCACCAACTGGGACGACATGGAGAAGATCTGGCACCACACCTTCTACAACGAGCTGCGCGTGGCGCCCGAGGAGCACCCCGTGCTGCTCACCGAGGCCCCCCTCAACCCCAAGGCTAACAGGTGAGTGTCGAGCCCCCGCTCCCCTACACCCTACTCCCCTAACGCCTGCACCCCGCGCCAGCCACTGACCCCGCCTCGTTGTTGCAGAGAGAAGATGACCCAGATCATGTTCGAGACGTTCAACACGCCCGCCATGTACGTGGCCATCCAGGCCGTGCTCTCGCTGTACGCGTCCGGTCGTACCACCGGTATCGTGCTGGACTCCGGCGACGGCGTGTCGCACACGGTGCCCATCTACGAGGGCTACGCGCTGCCGCACGCCATCCTGCGTCTGGACCTCGCCGGCCGCGACCTCACAGACTACCTGATGAAGATCCTCACCGAGCGCGGCTACTCCTTCACCACCACCGCCGAGCGGGAGATCGTGCGCGACATCAAGGAGAAACTCTGCTACGTCGCGCTCGACTTCGAGCAGGAGATGGCCACCGCCGCCTCCAGCAGCAGCCTCGAGAAGTCCTATGAGCTTCCCGACGGACAGGTCATCACCATCGGAAACGAGAGGTTCCGTTGCCCCGAGGCTCTCTTCCAGCCCTCGTTCCTGGGTATGGAAGCGTGCGGCATCCACGAGACGACGTACAACTCCATCATGAAGTGCGACGTCGACATCCGTAAGGACTTGTACGCCAACACAGTATTATCCGGCGGTACCACCATGTACCCCGGCATCGCCGACCGTATGCAGAAAGAAATCACAGCGCTAGCGCCATCCACGATGAAGATCAAGATCATCGCGCCCCCAGAGAGGAAGTACTCCGTATGGATCGGCGGGTCGATCCTCGCGTCCCTCTCTACATTCCAGCAGATGTGGATCTCGAAACAGGAGTATGACGAGTCTGGCCCCTCGATCGTGCACAGGAAGTGCTTCTAAACGACTCGCGGCAGCGGCCCGCGGCGGCTGATCGACTCAGGCTTGTAATCTCCGTTAATTTAATTGTACGTAAGATATTATTATGTAATGAAAACGTAATAGTGACGGCGGGACCGGCGCGGGCCGCGGCCGCGCTCGTCCGCCGCCCTCGGTACTGCACTCGCCAAAGGATTTTTTGTAATCTCATGAATGATGATTGTATGTGCTGAAACGGATAAGACTACTTTCTTACTAGGTCATTTATAAATTATAAAAAATAACGAAAATACAAAAAAAAATCTGCAAAATTAACTTGACTTTCTTTTATCTTCACCTAATAATCCCGTACGGTAGGAGTCGAGATCGGCCAACGACCGACACTGACCCACGTACAGAAATAGTCCGCGCGAGGCAACCTTGCCGCAAATACCACTGTTTACTTTGAGGCATTTATTAACTTTTAGTTGTGTAAATATTTTATTGCTAAGTAACTTATGTACCGACTTTCATTGTGTACTCTAAAATAAAAACCGAAGAAATTAGTAGGCAGTTTTAATTCTAGTCCTTTGAGAGATAGGAATTGCCTTTTTTACACGCATAATTATATTTCAAGCACTTTGCTGTTTTGATATTTAGGCATTTGTAATTGGAAAATAGATTCTCTATTAATCAATTTAATTGAACTATTCAAAGCACAAAGTAGGGAATAGAGAGCTATACATAATTTGGTTGATGTTTGCTATTTTTTGCTACATAATTGAAATACCTATTCCACATTCGTCTATCCCATTCACCTATTCTGTAGTAGATTTAAAAATATGGTCCTACTATTCCTTAGACTATTTTTGGAATGTTCTAGTAAATAAAAGTTATTAGGTAAACCTTTTATATTGATTCTGACAAAATGATTAGGTATCCCAAAAACTACTTTGGCACACATACTCCATACAAGTGGTGTACAATATGTAGGTGTATGGAACTGGCTAAAAGCACGTCTAGATTCCGCATTCTTGCATAGGAGCGTTTTTCCGTGACTATCATCACATCCAGTTATCATTTAGAATCAAGTACATTCGCCATAATAGCACGTAACTTGGTGCAATTTAGTTTCAGTCAGCTATTTTTACACGCACGTTTTTAATCACTTTACTAAAACAAAACGTGCCTTTTGCAATTTTCAAGCTCAAGCAAATGGTTTCAAGATAGGCCAACTAACACTGCTTCCTACGTAAACATGCATTTAGCATCATCGACATACTTGTATACTAAGCGCCACACAAGTCGGCGGATGGGAAGTTAGTTATTCGCAAAAGTCGAAATATAGGTATGCGCGGGGGCTAGTGAGACGAAACGCCGGGGCACACCCGCCTGCCAACCTCATGCCTCCCGCGCTCTCCCTACGCCTGTGCTCAACTCTACGCCACCCGGCGTCGGCATTGTGCAATCACGGCGAAGTGTCATCTGCTGCTAATTTTTCATCCGCCGACTTGTGTGGCGCTTAGTATAATTATTATAAAGCATAATATTCGCATTTGTGTGTCGGTATGTACCTTACATCTTAGAAGGTATCCGCTTAGATCATCTAAAATTCTAAACTATAAAATAAACACAATAACAGATTGCAATGCGGTTTTAAAGTATTTATTTCGCAAGGTTTATTACATAATATAATTAATTTATCAAGCCGGGACGGGCAGCTAGTTAGAATATAACACAAAAATATAAGGCCGAATCGTATAAGTCGGCGTATGTGAAGTTAGTTGGTTGCTTGGAAGAAATCACTTAACGCTTTAAGTGATTTCTTCCAAGCAACCGCCTAAGGCCGCCAATTGGAAACCTATCGTTTTGTTTTTGTCCTTATAATCTGTTTTTATGTAATGTAGTTGTCTACTAAAGTGTTGTTGTTTGTTTGTTAGCTACAAGCGGCGCGAAACCCAGTCAACGCAGCTTTATGCGAGATTCAGTCAGAATTGGATATTGCGCAGCAGTAGCTAACTTCACATCCGCCGACTAATTCGGCCTATGCTTTACTCGTGTGAAGCAAGTCAGACCGGGTGTCGACTATAGTGTTAATTCATCTGCAAAGCAAGCAAGCGTCGTCAAACTCGCGTCGCAATTAAAAAATAAAGAATCTTGACAGACGGACAACAAAGTGATCCTATAAGGGTTCCGTTTTTTCCACAGATATCTGTAAAATATAATAATAAAAATATAATCACTCTGTGGTTTTTTTCCTTTTGAGGTACGGAAACCTAAAAAGGTCTCGGTGGTTAGTATCATTACCAACATCAAAAGAGGTTTTTAAAAAGAATACTAGGAAATATAATGTATGAAATAAATAAAAATAGCCTTTTATTTGCCTTAATAAAAATTTAAACATGTTTTTTCTTAACCTACTTAATTAAACCAAAATTACACTTACATAATAATGTACACATAATGGGTGCCGCACCTCATTCCATAGACCGGTTTTGTATAACACCCATAAGTTCACCACAATAACCCATTATTTTATGAATTCATTACTCACAATAGGCTCCTTGTACCTCTACCCCTACGACATAGTTAAATGATGTTAAAAAAGGGCCTCTCAGTGTTGGCTTCGGCTCCACTGATGCCCATCAAAAATCCGGGTCTGGCCCGAGAGATGCATATCGAATAAAGTGAAATAATAATTTTACAAAACATTTAAAATTTCACCAAAATAGCCCAGTTACAATTTTCAAGTCATTTTATATGCCATAGTTTCCATTTCACGCTATCTTTTTTATACCTACCACTGTTTTTATATTTCATAATAAAATTGTAAAAGGGGCCTCTCAATGTTGGCTTAGGCTCCATTGATGCCTAATAAAGGACCAGGCTAAGCCTGTGATTTCAGTTGAATAAAGAGGAATAATAATAATAATAAATCGCAGGGGCGGCTTTGTGGCGAGCCGTCGGTGAGTGGCGACACCGCGAACCCTGATTCCCTGGGGCTAAATGAGACCCCTGACTCCTCTCTTGCCTTAACTGGCTGGCTTGGAGTGGAAACCGCAAGAGCTAAGAACCTAAGCTCCAGGGTGGAAGTGTTAAAGGGCATAACGCCGCTAGTAGCTCTTAGTGAACGCGCAGCACACCTCTCGACACCCTAAGCCGTCCACACCAATGTTGCCCCTCCGGCGCCTACTTACGGTAGCCTTTATGGGGGGCCCATTTAGTGGATGGCAAGTCACCACCCGCCTTAATATTTTGAAATGAGGCATTACTTGGCGGGTGCCGCACCTCATTCCATAATCCAGTTTTGTATAACACCCAGAAGCTCACCGCAATAACCCATTATTTTTTCAATTCATTACTCACAATAGGCTCTTTGTACCTTCACCCCTACAACATAGCTAAATGATGTTTAAAAAGGGCCTCTCAGTGTTGGCTTCGGCTCCACTGATGCCCATCAAAATACCGGGCTTGGCCCGAGAGATGTATATCAAATAAAATAATAATAATAATTAATAATAATAATAAAGCTTTATTTAATTCCATACATACAATAAATAAAATACATTACTTAATTAACATTGACTAGCTAATTTATATGACAAATTAATTCAATAATTGTGCATTATTTTTTTTTTTTAAATACGGTTTTTTGTCTCCTTACAATAATAATAACAAGTAATCAAATTATTTATAATTTCAATAGTTCATTAACACAGATGAGTAACAAATTAATAAATATTTACAATTAAATCAGATGCAATCAATGGACTGAAAAATAATTTTTGGCTTTAACAATACTAATTACCTATCCGTTAATAATACTGAAAAGTTAACATAAATTGATCATTATAATTTGTGATTAATTCTGATTCATGAAATGGATAAAATTGAGAAATTATTTTTAATTTTATAGATTGGTTCAAAATTATAATAATTTATATATTATAAAATTTTTGACATTTTAAATTTATTATATACTGACACATAGGAGTAAACTAATTTTTTTTTTTTTTTTTTTTTGAACGCACCAGTGAGATATAGTCAGTCTGATAACTGTATGGACCCCTTTTGGGTAAAAGCCTCCTCCGAAGAATTCCAAAGCTGTCTGTCTGTGGCTGTCTCCAACCAGTTTTTACCCGCCACTTCAACTATCTCATCCGCCCATCTGGCGCAGGGTCGACCCCTCGCCCTTGTGCCTCGCGGCCCTTTCCACTTAGTAGTTATTAGTGTCCATCTCTTGTCTTTATACCTGGCTATGTGGCCTGCCCATTTCCATTTCCTCCTTAATGAAAAACTTAAGGCGTCGGTTACTCTAGTTCTTAGGCGTATGTCAGTATTTTTCACTTTATCCTTTAATTTTATGCCTAACAGGCTTCTCTCCATTTTTCTTTGGGTAGTTTGAATTTTGCTTCTAGTTTTGGAATCGAATGTCCAGGTTTGGCAGCCATATGTGTAACATGGTAGAATATCTGAATCCATAACTATTTTCTTTGTTGTTAAGGGCAGTGATGATTTAAATACTTCCTTGAGGGCCCAGTATTTTTGCCAGGTGATCGCTATTCTTCTGTCTAGTTCTTCCTTATTTCTTTCTTTACTAAAGGAGATCTGCTTTCCAAGGTAAATATATTTTTGAACAAATTCAAGCGGGATGCCATTTACTAAGATTGGTGACTCATAGTGATTAGTCATGACTTTAGTTTTATCCAGGTTCATTTCAAGCCCTACTTTTATACTAGCGTTATGAAGGTCATTAATCATGTCACTTAGTTGCAAAGAGTTTTCTGAAAACAGGATGATGTCGTCAGCAAATCTCAGGTGATTTAAACCAGTTAGACTAGAATCAGTTATTTTTATAGCATAGCTTAGCACGTCCACCAGAGCTAAGCCGCGCTATAAAAATATACGATCCTGGCTCGTCTGGAGGAAACTAAGTTGGTTGGAACTAGGTTGAGTTGGGTAGCATGAGGATTAGTGAGTTTTAGACTGCTTGAAGGCTTTTGAAAGAAAAAAAAAACTCACCAGATGTTATCTGGTTATCTTATCTTAGTTTATACAATTTAGACACAAGTGCAAACAATTTGTACGCAAGCGCAAGGCCGATCGTGCACATCGTCAATTTACATGTAGAATCGATGCGCCCGCGCACGACATGTCTTTTATCTGAACATTGCATTGTAAGTATGTACCTATATGTAAAAGTTAAATTGTTTGAGGCTGCAGACTTCTAAAAGCCAAAAAAAAAACCGAGGTCATTTTTTACCGATTTCCAAAAAGAAGAAGGTACATTGCATTTATTGTTTTTTGTAACATCGATATTTTTTTCAATTTTTATTTTGAAAGGGTATACTCCCGAGGTGGTCCTATTTAAATATTATTGAAATCGGCTTCGTGCGAACTATTCGAATTCTGTATATTATGGTGCAAGGTGGTGCCATTTTTTGCGTAAAATAATTATCGAGTCAAGCATCAATAACTACTACACAGATTTTTGGCTATTACATTCTTGTCTGTACTTAGGACGGTCGTACTCACGGCGTCTTTGCTGTAAGCCTTTTTACAATGTGGACATGTAAATTTAAATGTAAAAGAATTTTTTTATGGTATTTTATCTCTCTTATATGCTAGGCTAGGCCAGTGCCTCCTCTTTTGTTACAACTTCAAAACTATCGGTAACATTATGCGTGAAGTCTGCTAGTTAGCTAATTAATGGCTCATTTCTCATTTGAAGTAGGGGCGATAAGTCCTGCACTGACGTCCCGCATGGGGTGTTTTGTGCATTAATTAATGTCTATTTTTGATCCGATAAGGAGAGGTAGCAAAAATTATAAACATTTTGTAAAAATACACCAAAATTTCATAAAACTTTTATTAAGAACATCACAAATAATTTTCACATAATTACTTACACATCAAGTTTCAATACATATAATGGTTAGTGTTAAAAAAGTGTATAATAAAATGTACAAAATAAATTAAGAAAGTGTCAAATTGCTAAAAGTGATAAAATAGTTACATTTACAGTATAGAGAAATTATTTCATTAGATTCAATTCTTTGTTCACATCACGACATATCGAGCACAGATATATCCCAGCATAATATAATTCATAATATGTAGGCATGGATTAAAATCCACGAGTTTTATAAATAGACTATAACAAATTCTTGGCGAAATTACGCATTTGCGCAGCTTTTACGTCAGCTTCAGCCAGGGTGGGGTTTTGCGCAGCTGGTAGCTAACTTCACAGCCGTCAAGTACCATGTGACACCCTTTAAATAAGCAGTCAACCCAAAATTTATACTAAAATACGAGCAATAAGCTTATATTTAGGAGCGTCACCTTCATTCGTAACATTAGAGTTTGGTCTCGAGATGCGGCAAGACTCAGCTAAGCATGCGGTACCTACCTATTTTCAAAGATAACTGGCTCAAAATATATTAAATAGTTAAAACGTTAAAAGTAACTTTTTAATGCAGTTTAATTGCGTGTAATTATGAAAGGAAATTATACTGTAAGTCTTACTACACAAATAATACATTATGAAGCACTGGTCGTGGCAGTCATGGCTTATCAGGTTTGATGTTTGTCTGGGCCTGGGTTCCTTATGTAATTAGAAATACACATTTTTGCATACACATATACATCCAGATTCAGAGTTATTGCCTTTAGTGTTTTGAACTATTTCCGAGTTAATTCGAATCCCACGAATATGTTAAAATCAAAAATAACAGGAAAGGCTCGTCTCGTTACTTATTAATGTAAACATGTGCAACTTAGTAAAAAAAATCAGGAACTGTTTACAAGAGAGACAACTATGACCTATTTCACCTATTTGGTTTGTTAATTCTCAACATATGACCAATTCAAATGACCTAATTTCGTACTTCTGACTTCATTGTACTTAACAACTACTTAGTTCTAAAATTTACAAAATAGGGAAGGAAAATGAGAAATCAATAAATTCTACAACATATGGACGCGGTAACATCGACTTAAGCTAATTATAGATTACAGAAATTTTAAAACCTTATATTACAACAAGAGCTAAAATTATTCACACGAGAAACATGATTTATTATATCTTCTGTTCAACAGTATAAATTTTAAATAAAATAGAGCATTTTCATAGATTTATTTCTCTAAATTGGTCTTATATAAATGCATAATCATAATGTTGTTTCATTCTTGAATCTTTGGTGGTTATTTCTAATTGCCACCTATGGTAGCGTTGTTCAACAATTTAGTTTATTTAGGCTGAACAGAAAAACAAATAGTGTAATAAATTATAACTGATACACGATTTAGAGGACTGTTGACGTTATTGTTGTATTAAATATGGAGTAAGATTGTCTAAGAAATGTTCGAAATTATGGATAGGTACATAAATAAAATTGCGAAGTCATTGACCGGATTTACACTCTCGCTGATGTTCGGAAACTGTCCAAGACGTCACAGACAGTGCGGCCAGCCCCCACCGCCTAAAGCAATAGCCATCGTAATAGCAATCGTTTATTACTTCATTTTAGTAATTTGGCACCGCCTATGTGACGTTAGCCATCAAAGTTGTTCATTCAACGATTGCTTTCGCAATCCGCGCAATGCAATAGATACTTAGACGGTAGGGGGCAGGTGTTCCACGAATCACGGGACTTGATTTAACTATTTCGGCGTCTGTGATTGGTCGAACACTAAGCCGCAACTGTCTTCGGGACGCCATTATAATGGCGCTAGGACCAGTCGTCTAAAAACTACATGTTATTCGGCTGCGAGAGTGTAAAGACAGCCTTACAAAATGACATGAACAGTAAAAATATTATTTATAAAAACAGCTAAAACATTATTTTAATTCCTTAAATATCCTAGTAAGATCCTCAAATTATTAGCGGACGATGGGGTTTCCTACACGCTACTATTATTTTGAGACTTCTAGAGTGAGAACACTTACAATTAAGTTGGCATAAAATTTATTAACGTCTAACGGGACTAGCTCCTTCTTACGCCTACCTTAATCAATTATATTATTAATTACAGTGATTAAGAATAAATATCGAAAATAATGGAATTTGGATTGCTGTCAAATCATCGCTAATATTTTATGGTGTGCTTTTACAATATGAAATCAACAGTTTCACCACTGCAAATCATAGTTTTATAGCTCGTTCAAATGAGTTAGTGTATACAACAATTTCCTATGGAATTTGTACAGCGCCGTCTGTAGGCGCAGTGTGTTCCATATAAAATTGCTGTTTACATTTAATTAAGGGATTATTTATATTAGACCGGGCCTTGTACGGGCCAGACGGAACATTACATAAAACGATTGGAATGTGCCACGTCCGGGTCACGTCCCGTATACGGCCTGGTCTAATTCTATTATAAATCATCCCTAACTCTTTCAACAAACTATTTGGTTATATTAAAAACTTTAGTTATCAGCTTTAAACTAATCAAAATTTTACTTGCTTCTATCATTGAAATCTTTTAGACGAATACAGCATGACTTTAGAATTAAGTTTAAGCAATCAAAATACTTCAAAATTAATCCAACTATAAACTCAATCAAACCCTTATATCATTGATAATGTATCTAATAAATCAATTCATTCAATTTTCAATGCATTCTTAATCATTTTAAAAATTATATGTAACTAAAAAATCAAAACCTTTTTAATTATAAACCTTATAAATACAAGCATGAATCTATACACAAATAATAGTAAAAATTTATAACAACTAAGCGTATCATTGTGCGGTATACAATTAGTTATTATATTCATTATTTATAAGAGATTTCCACTTTCACATGTATATAGCAGACACGTTTTATAGTAGCCGGTAATATTTTATTAGATTTTCAGTCGTGTACTACGTGCTAATCAAAATTAAGTAATCATGAACATTTATTACATGTTACGCTAAGTTGTAAATTACTTAGAAGGTCAAACATACATTAAAACATTCAAATAAAAACCAAAATGCTTTATTAATAGAAAAATATTTTTTTTATCAACTTCCAAAAAGGATACCATTGTTCGTCTGTATGTATTTTTTTAAAGTATGATATCGATACTTTCGCCAATTGTGCATCGATTTAAAAAAAAAAAACTTTATTTCGTAAGAGTATACTCTCAAGGTACTCGCGATTTAAATTTGATCGTAATCGGCTGAGCCGTTTTTATAAAATCAACAATAATGTAAAAAATACTACGTTGATGACACATCGATTTCTGCGAACTATTCGAATTCTGTACACGGTGGAAGTCGTTGTGCCATTTTTTGGTGAAAAATAATTATTTATGATTAGTTTGATAGGTTTTTTATTCTGAAGCGAGAAAAGATCAATTTGTAATCTTTAAGGCTATATTTACATTGTCTGTAGTTAGTAAAGCCTTGGGTGAGGGCAGATAATTTAAAAATGTTTTTACTTGTAGAATGGCTTCAATACTACTTATGAATGACTACTATAAAACGCGTCCAACATGATTTCGTAAGTCACCACAACTTTGTACTCTTGATTTAAAATTAAATTAGTACAGTACAGTTAAGGCCACTGGTCTTAATCTAAATTTAAAACTAGGAATGATGTCCAATTGAACACATTGCATTATTAATTACACGTCACATTTAAAATTGTCTTTCGCGGTTACCGCTACGTTCCAGTTATAAGTTTTAACCATTTTTGGACTATTTCGAAATGCTAGGTTTCACTGTCTTGTATGCTGTCTTCGGTGGCTCGGCGGATGTCTGTGAGAGGGTTGCCATGTACTCGGAATCTGTATACGCATGTGTAGGTGGGGTTGCCATGGTTGCTCTCGACGCGAAGCTCGATAATGTCGTAAGCGACGGGGTATTCTACGCCCCCTATGAGGGTGGTTTTGGGGTGTTTGACGGGGAAGTATTGTATGGCTGTGCCGTTTGCGTCGTACATGTAGTCGCCGAAGAGATGTGGTTCTGGATCTTGTTCGCCGTGAAGACCCTGAATGGAAATAGAATTGTTGTAACGAAATTGTAAAATGTAAAGACCGAATTAAAGTTCTTGGCGGGTGTGAAATTAGCTATAGGTCGAAACATATTGCTACAGGTCGCGGCATATATACTCGTAATAGTAGCGCTGAGCGAAGTGTGGAGGGGATGGTTGAGCATGGGTTCGCTGAGCGAAGTGTGGAGGGGATGGTTGAGCATGGGCAAAGAAGATATAATAATACTACGTATAGAACGGCCACTCGTTACCCCCCACCCGTTTGAGTCTTCCTCACTTCCACCCCGCGTCAGGACTCGTAAAATTCACTCTGCGCGCGGGTTGCACAGGCCGGTGATTTCGACTACAAAAAATACAGACTTACAATGGGGAAGACGTGTGCTGTTTATGGCTGTTCTACAACAATTCGCGACAAGATATCATTTCATTATTTCCCTAAAGATAAAATAAGGTAGCTTATTTACTTTTAGTAGGTAGATAATATTGTTATAAAAATTATGTCATTCAAATTTAGTTCCTTTCTCTTGATAATTTGTTTCAAATAAAATAAATCGCTTACTTTTAGTTACAGTGCTGTCAAATTATTATGAATTCATTATACTTTATAAGCACTAGAATGATATTCATTTTTGTAAATTTATTTCGCATCTAGCTCACTTCCGCATGAAAGTATGGCGGATCGGTCGTAAAGTACGCCAAGATAATTCTGCGCGCGGCCAAAATTGGGAACTAATTCAATGCTCATAGAGAATTCGTAATGCTACCAACATAACGTACGTAGCGCCGCTACTCGCGCGCATAATCTCTCGTTCGCTCCGTCGTGCTGATCACAGATAGAGTTGCCATGGGCGTGAAAATACTAGTTATCATCGTAACGCAACTGTTACAGAATATCGGTATCGATATGCAATGTATTGTTTCGCGTTAACACATACATACCTAGTAGTTAAGTGCTAATTTGCATTTGTATATTTTCTGTAAATAAACGAACATGTATATAACATTGAGTTAATATGTACAGTCCTATAATTTGTAGTTATTTTTTCTACATAAATACTAATACTAAATATTTTTTCATACATAAAGAATTAGATTTTGTTAATCTCACAATATATGACAAAGATAAACCTTGTCAAAGTTCGGGAGTAGGGAGTTATACTTTTCTTTTTTATTTTTGCTTTTCGCGGAGATGATTTACATAAGACAAAATGTTTGGAACGTGCGTTGTACGGGCCCACGTCCGCGCCCGTCCTGAGCCCGCCCTGTCCTTAATCATACCTCAACGAGCTATATCATTAACAATTTTTAAATCATTGTTTTGAATAAATATTTAGTGCTACTTAATTGACATCAGAAAAAAATCGTGTCAAATATTATTTAATAATTATCTATCTAACGGACTAATTATATTTTTTTGTCATCAAGCTAATTATACCTTTTACAAAAAAATCTTCTAGACATTCTCAAAAAAACTTTTTACTAAGATTTTTCCCAAAATATCAATATTTATTGAAAAAAACGACCTCTGCAAATATGCCTAAAATTCTGATATTATATTCTAAAAAGTCGACAGAGACACCGAAAAAATACCGTTTAAAATTCTGGATTCTCATCACACTGGCACAAGACATGTACTGTACGTAGTATTTTTATATCTTCTTTGATACATGTTAAGCTACTAAGAATATTGTGATAAACTTTTAGAACCTCCTTTTTTGCGTCAAGGGTTAAAAATATTTTTTTGCAATTATTCGGAAACATTGCCAGAAACAGTTATGAAAACCAGCAACGATCCCGCAACCGCTATTTAACCAGTGAGGGGCCTCACTAGCGTAGGTGTATGAAATATGAAATTAGGGACTTCCCTCAGTAGGCCATCGGTCGGTGCGTTTAGCGCGTGATTTACTTAATCGTTAATTACTAGGTATATCTTTTGTTTAAATTATGGGATGATTTTACAAATATACATAATCGTGTGTGTGCGTGTTCATATTACTGGATACTTCAACAATAAGTGAGAAAATTAAGGGAATTTCGTAACAGTGCCGTGTTTTGGTTATGTTCTACGTAGGTAAATGAGTGATTTCATCGAAATAAGTGTATGTACGATTGTATGTGAAACCTGCAGCGGCTAGTACATCGTATCAGTACTCACAAAACTTCTTGGTAAGTCAGAATTACAATTCATACGGTCGACATGGGTCGTTGACAACCATAGGCGTTCTACACACAAATACCCGTGTAGCGTTCGTGCGTATGTGTAGTGTCTGTGAGTAAAATGTACTGTTGTGTGCGTAAGACAGCAGATTTTGTATGAAGAATCGCGGAGTGTCCGGGCTGTGGCATGGGTTCGCTGAGCGAAGTGTGGAGGGGATGGTTGAGCATGGGTTCGCTGAGCGAAGTGTGGAGGGGATGGTTGAGCATGGGTTCGCTAAGCGAAGTGTGGAGGGGATGGTTGAGCATGGGTTCGCTGAGCGAAGTGTGGAGGGGATGGTTGAGCATGGGTTCGCTAAGCGAAGTGTGGAGGGGATGGTTGAGCATGGGTTTAGTATAGCGATCACCATGGGTTAGCGCTGAGGGTAGTGTGGAGATGTCCTCCACACTACCCTCAGCGCTAAACTTACGTGCCGCTACCTGCGCAACTACTCGCCTCGTCTTCGCAGCCGCCGAGAAGTTTGATTCGGCCTATAGGTACATGTTAAGAAAATTTGGAAGCGATGAGAAGCATTCAATTACATGCACCCATGTAGGCCGAATCATACAATTTTGAGGCCATGACCTTAGCTAGGTCTAAGTACAAGCTGCGAGAAACCCAAACCTCGCGCAGTTGGTAAGTGAGCTTCAGTCAGGATTGAGTTATCCGCAGCTTGGAGCTAACATCACAGCCGTATGAATCGGCCTATACTATTGTTAGAACAAGTCAGTAGAACGTTATGCATAACATAACATTTGTTAGTGCAACAAAACAAAAGCAAAAAAACGCATTTAAGCTTCATGCAAACGTTTGCGTATGGATTTCACCTTTCACCACTATAATGTAATAAGTGGTTATCACTCACCTAAAATATCACCATTATATCAAAATTAGGAAGACTCACAGTGCGCATTAATACTAAAGTGCAATATGACGAAACTAACGTTGGATAATAATGGATACCGTATCACTACAATCGGATAATACCACGTATCTAAATAACTTACCGAAAATATAGAATTATTCAATAAGAAACGATACAGTTTTCCATGTAATTTTTTTTTCTCTGATTCTGATCTGATTACCAGTGGTAGTTACGCAGTATAATACAATTCCCGATAATATGTAAATATAATAAATAAATAAAATATTAGGGGACATCTTAAAACGGTATCTGACCCCAAACTAAGCAAAGCTTATGATATGGCTGCTAGAAACTGATATACTACATATATACATATTTTAAATACATTATTATATAGATAGTACCTAAATAACACCCAGACAAAGAGTAAACATCTATATTTATAACATAAATATTTGCCCTGGGTGGGGATCGAACCCACGCCTCTTTGATTCAGAAGTCAGGGTCACTAACCAATGAGCCACCGAGCCAGTCGATGTCGAAAGTCGAAGTCGATGATAAAGATGTTTTGTTAGGATTTTGCCATTAATTAAGCACATAAAATCATAGATAAATGCCAAACGCTTTCAAGACACCACAAATAAAAAAGTTCAAAAATGCATTTTAAATTAATCATAAAAAGAAAAAAGCCAAACACTTTCAAAGTCACCACAACCAAGAAATAAGTTTAAAAATGCTTTAACAATAGCAAAGCTTTATAAATAAAGTTAAAAACAGTACTCACGTAGACGGAGAAGTTTTTAGGCGCAGATTCAATTTTCCCTTCAACCGCCAGAAGCCGAGACATGTGCTCGAGCGAGAAACCGGTCACTTCGATGATCGCGTACGTTCGCACCACTGCAAATACCAAACAATACGGTCGAATTGTTAAAAAAACCCGGTTACATCTAGGGACTTATACTATAGAGTCTATTTATTTTTCACGTAGTGCTTCTTCTGCTTAGCTTGCGGATTCGCATCTCCACCCACCTACTTTAGATCCATTCAAATTACGAATTTCAGAAAGGGTTCTTCATTTGCTTATTCAAATTCAAATTCAAAAGTTTTTTTATTCAGATAATACAATCCATGGTGTTAGTAACGAAACTTATAGACTATATTAGTATTTTTATATATTGAGTGACTGTAATTACAATTACGCAATATCCTACCTACAACGTGGACAGGTGTCCATCTACAAAATATAAACCCATCACATGGGCAGGCCGAATATAGAATATTATTTGATTTAGACAGGTTACTTAAATATCCGTAAGCCGTAGTGGTCTAGAGGTAATGACACCCGCCTTACAATCATGAGGCCGTGGGTTCAAATCCCGGTCCCGTACCAATGAGTTCTTTGGAATTTATGTACGGAATTTCACACCACTGGCTTTTCGGTGAAGGAAAACATCGTGAGGCAACCTGCATACTTCCGTAGAAGAAATTCGATGGCGTATGCGAATCCACCAACCCGCACTGGGCCAGCGTGGTGGATATGGCCCAATCACCCTTCGTGGGTAGGCCTACGTCCTGCAGTGGACTATTAAAAGGCTGATACAGTACAGTACTTAAATATCTCTGGAATGTTTAGAAAGTCCAGCACTTGGCAGGCATGGCACCTGGAGCAAGAGCATAGCGCAGGAAAATATAAATTCACCACAGGACGCCTACCCAGGATAGAATATTGTTTGATTTGGATATAACAATTTACCCAAATATCAAGGGAATCCTGGGAAAGCCCAGCATTCAGCGGGCATGGCACCTGGAGTAAGATCATAGCGCAGGGATATATAAATCCACCACACCGGCCTGCCCAGGATATAATACTATTGAATGGGATATTACAAGTTACCTAAATATCCAGGAAATCCTTGGAAGGCCCAGCACTCGGCGGGCATGGCACCCGGAGTGAGAGCGTAGCGCGGGGAAGTATACACCCACCACACCGGCAGGCCCAGGATGGAATATTGCTTTGTCTTGATCTGGTATAGCTCTGTGCACTTTGTGGATATCACTTGCCCGCCTGAAACATTTCAATTCATATTTCAAAACCTATTTTTTGATCCCAGTCCAATTGTCTCCAGGAAGTAACGTTTTTAAACCTTTGAACATGATTATTTGTTGTCATATTTAATCTCTTTTATATATTGACCTAAAAATAAGTCTACAGATCCAGCGCTAGCTATATTGTATGAAGATTATATTCCATAGAAGGGAGTTAGCTGAAATGACAAAAATTAAAGGGAAATGTCTAAAGTAAATAAAATAGTGGAGTACTAGATAGATCACCAAGAAACATCACTGTTCCATATCTTAAAACTGTATCTACCATCAAATTTAAGTTGTTTTTTTTTAAGTATTCATTTTGACAATCATTGATAATACTACCAATCAAATAAAATCATATACCTATACCTGTTCAGCATATTTCCATCAGGCAGGCATCTCACCAAAACAAAACACAATAAGTCATACCTGCAGACTCCAAAGCATAATCTACCAGCCCCGTCTTATCGGCGTCATATACATGCAGCATCCCAGCCACGATCCTCTTCACCAGTTCCACATCCATGCCAGTCTCCGTATGATGGTGGTGCACCTCCACTTCCTTCACATACTCCTTCAATTTTATCGCTATAACATCCATCTGTTGCCTTTCGAAAACAGCCAAGTATTCCTGAATCATTTGACGAATCTTATCCTCATCCATATCAGGCTTCCAAGTAGATATCAAACGCTCATGTATCTCTTGACTTAAGACTTGCAACTGCTCTTTAGTCATGTACTCCTGGTCAAAGTATGGCTTCAACCTCGCCGCTAAAGCTTCACTGTTTTCTGTATTGAGAATTTGTATCAAATTCTGTTGAAGGTATTTGAAGGAGTACTGTTCTATCTGCGCTTCGAGATTGTCAAACTTCGATATTTTTTCGTCGAAGTACTTGAGCCGATTGTCGACATTCACCGCCCAGCCTTCAAGAGCCGCCATGCGTTTCGTCAAGTCTGGATCGTTTACGAATTGAGGAGATGTGTAAGTGTCTACTATAACTGGTTTCTCTCGAGGTAATAATGAACTTATTTCGTCTGCGTAATGGTAACCTGAAAACGGAAAAGTTCGTGTTATTAATGCGTTTTTACTCTGTCCTTCCCGGGGTTATAGCATAATTTGTAGTTTGTTTCAGTTTTTAAGGCAGGGAAGGACAGAGATAGAATTAAACGGTATGAAAAGTCAAAAACTCACCTAAAAGTGTAGCGTCCCAGAGAGTACGTCCACTTTCTTATAGGTGATGTTTGCCTCTATCCTTCCCTGACTTAGAATAATATACACAGTTGAATATGCTTTATAGTCACCTTCGTGCTAACAATGACTTTTATATGCAAAAATGAGATCTCATCATAGTAACCTATTACTAAGGTTATTTTTTAATTTTATTTTATTATTGATCTTTTCTGCAAGGCAAATCGAAAGGTGATAGCGAAGTGCTCTCTCTCTCTCTCTCTCTCTCTCTCTCTCTCTCTCTCTTTTAGGTCAAAAAGTGTATTATACATTAAGTAATAATAAATTACAATTACATAATTATTTGTCACAATTAAATTAATTATTATGATCATCAAATTACAAATTGAAATAATGTTCGCTGAGGTCATCTAAGCGCGAAAGTATCAAAAAGCAAAAAAGGGAAAGTACATACAAAATAAAAAACCCATTGCATAGAAAAATATTATAATTCAAAATTAGCCCAGCATTAGTAGAACACAAATCGAATTCAATATCTATTTAAATTGGAATTAATACAATTATTTACGTACAGAATCTTTTAACCCCCAAATTAACAAAAAAAAATTAAAGCTCTAAGCAGAGAATTTTACGACTACAACCAATGAACACAAAATAAAAAATACCAATTTGGTTTAGCTGCGAAGAATCTAATAGTTTGACTAAAGCTTACACGTTTGCAAAATATTTAGGCGAAAATTTTAAAGCTCAAAACATACACCGAAAATTTTAAAATTAACAGATACCTATGACTAGGGGTTAGTCTTTTAGCACAATTTTTCAAATCATCAAGTTTCATAAGAATTACCATACACAAACCTACTCAAGGGTTTGTCTATGGAATTACAAAAAACCCAATATGACAGCGTCACATTTTTAATCATACAAATAATCAAGGATTTTTATTATTTATTAAATTTGCTGAGCTGAAAGCCATCGTCAGAATAGCTAGTTGACTGTTTCATTATCTTATGAAAATGTAGACATAAAATACATTAAAATTAGTCGAAAAAGTAAATTTTCTCAAAAATATAGCTTCAATCAATTTTACTTTACACCAGGCAATAAGTTCTCTTCCGTTGTTTCCGGAAAATGACAGGATTAGTTTTGCCTGAATGAGTGCTCTTGACTTTTGAAGAAAACATAATTAAAATAGTACAAAAAATATGAAAGCTGTGCTCAAAAATATAATTATAAGAATTTTACTTCACACCCGGCAATAAGTTCTTCTATTGTTTCATCGGAAAATGTCCTGATTTGTGTTACCTCAAAGGCGCTCTGAATTTTTTAACAATTTGAATCAAATAAGAAAGTTATAAATATTATATTATTGTGTCTGAATATTTTTACCCATCTTTCATACCCATTGAATAACAGTCAACTACCATATTATCTGAACAAAGATATGAGCAGACGCTCAAATATTTTTTCTTAAAATTTAATCAACTTCAGAGATAATTATATCCATAATTATAATTAAAACCTTTAAAAATATACTGTGATGATAGAATAAGAAATAAAATTGTAAATCAATATAACAGCAAATGATAACTATATGCGGCGGAATGAGCATAAAAATAAATTAAATAATTGTAAATCTGCATAAAAAATAAATATTTGTACTTAGACAATGACACAATCTTTATAAAACTATATACTACACCTATACAAGAAAGCGCAAATACGAATGATAACAATCAATAATAATTAATTACCTACAATTCTACAACAATAATATTATACAATCACTTTGTTGCACGGAACTCTTAAAAATTTTGAAGATTTTTATTCGTGATTTTGTTCAGGATACGTACTAAGTATAATCATATTGTTATATTTTTTTTTTATCAACCAATGATCATGTTGTCCGTAACATATATATTTGTATTTTTGGAAAAGCAAACCCGTTGTCTACTCCTTTACACTTTGTAAGTGTTTAATTGAAGTCCAAAATGTCACAATCACAATGCCCACAATGTCAAGCTAATACTTGCTAATATTATTTAGTATTAGATAGGCTCACATTACACCATATCCAATGTAATTCAAGTTAGAATGTAGCAAGCTTACTTAGAATATATTAATTTTAGTACAATTTAAGTAGTTCTTTACGCATTGATTGCATTTTTATCTGGATTTACTACTATTTTCCTAAACCTGGCACTGGGTCAGCATTTTTATTAAATCTTCATAAATGTGGTTTTCATATAACTATTAAGATGTTTTGTATAATTATTACGAAGTTATCGTTATCTATCGTGTTCGCGCTTTTTGTTTACAACTATTATTAAAAAAATAAAATTAGGCACTGTTGTCTTCAGTATTTATTGAATAATTGTAAAAAGCGTTATTTTGATCGATACAAAATTATTTTATTGGACATATCAAACTATGTAGTTGATATGCATATTGCACTGTAATAAAACATATTTCTGAAAATATGTTTATTATTTAAATCGTATTATTATCTTAATTTAAGTACAGTTTCATTGTACTATCAGCCTACTTTTTTATCAGCTAATTTATATTTGTGTGTACTGTAAATTATGATAGATTAAAAATTTCCAAACAAACTCAAAAAATATGATATAGGATATAAGGTAAGGACAAATAATAAAATTAAAAAGTTTTCGCACAATTAATCTGTCCGACTAATAAGTGTCAATTCTGTTATTACTAAAGAAGTAACTTGATTTTTTTCTTATTTTTTAAGCTACAGCCGATTTATATACAAACGAATTTATTATAGCTATAAACTTTTATATAACCTTTTCTCATGTTATATTTACATGAAAGAGACAAACAACTATAGCTCTTGTCTATCAGCGATTAATTTGGATAGTTCCATCAGAATTGACACCATTATCTGACCATGAAAAAAAAAGAACATAATTTTAGATATAATCTGTGTCAGAGATTAATTGAGAGCGTCCTCAGAATGACTATCTGTCAAATAATCAATTATTTTTTCGCTTTTACTGCTTACACTTAGTAAAGACAAAAATTTAATAAACAGAAACATAATCCACTTTTACTTTCAAAACTACTTCTTTGTAAGAAAATTACTAATATTTAAGAATCAATGTCCAACGAGAAATTACCATCATCTGTCAAATAAAATCAATTATTTTTTCCCTTACAATAGGAAAGAAACAAGTTACAATCATCCAATAACCCCACGCCAGAATCGCCGCATCTCTTCGTAACAGCTCTCAGCGACCACCGTCATATAATCCGATGCATCAGCCATTCTATTCTGAACTATATCCTTGTACTCTCTATACGTTTTCCTCACTTCGGGCAAATTATCACTTATATCCGGTAAAGTGATATTTATATCCGGCAGCGTAAGGTTGATTTTGGGCAGAATGTTTAGGTCGGCGAGAGTGATATTGGGCACCGGTATAGAGGGCATTTTGTTCGTGAACTCGGTAAGGTTCAGTTCGAAATCGGTAAAGTTTGGCATAGCGAGGTGCTCCCAGTTTTCGTAGGTGTAGTGCGCTGCAAAGAATCGGTATTTTCACTAGTTGTAAACCTATTTTCGTATCTCGAGTATGAAAACAATAAAAACTAGAAATTGACAGGACTTGAACCTGCTTTCAGGACCTACACAAAATCAATAAAAAATCAATCAAAGGACAACTGACATGCTCCATACATTTTTGGACCAAGCTAAGTCAAATAGGCGGCCAAAGAAATATATGTTTATGTAATGATTCTCTATGACTAACTGAACATTTTTTACTATTAAACCGAACCTCTATGTCTGATGCCTAAGATGCTGCATCACTTTAAAAGTTCAAGTGAATTTTCAAACTCATATATAATAGTTATTCAAATATCAGATAAATAACATAGAAGTTCGGTATAGTAATATGATATGTTTAGTTAATCATGTACTATCATAATATGTATATACTTTCCAAGAATCTGCTATTTTACTTTTGCAAGATGGTGTTTTCAAGCTCGTATAGTTACTCAAATATCAGACATAGAATTTTGGTTTAGTGATAAGAAATGTTCAGAGGGTCATGTATAATGTGTATATATATATATTTATTTCTTTAGCCGGCTACTTTAAGTTTTAGTCCAAAATGTCAGACATCCTTAAAGGTCAATCAAGTGAAGAACTAAAATATATGCTATGTTTACACAGATGGACAATTCGAGCGCTGCAATGAATTAGATTATTATACTTACTTTGCTACACACGCAGCTCCTTTTTAATCTTAGTTAATTACCTTACTTTTATTCTGTTGGTTTTGTAATTTACTATTAGAATGAGGTATTCCAACCTCGTATTTAGGGACCTAACAGAAGAGTCCAATCAGAAATATTTTTTGAAAATAATCTCGGTGCCATTAACAGAAATGCCATTTTAGCGTGAGTGAATATGTATCTTATAATTCTGCGTGCTTCATCTTCGAGCTCAACGTCCCTTACCATCAGGCAAGTTGGAGATCAAGCGCGGACTTATTTGCGATAAAAAACAATAGCCCGCGCCCTAGAATTTTTCCTACTATTAATTTTGCATTAAAATTTTGTTCCTTGTTTGTCACTGAATTGTCTTCTAGCACTGTTATAGTCATCCAGCTGGTTATACAGAGTCATAGGTATTAAACGCAAAACCTTTTAAGGTCGGGTCTAGTACATCTAGACAACAACTGTACTACGACTTTTGAAAAGGACATGTCCACAAAATGTATGTGCCTCCATAGTATAATAATAATCAAAAATTCTAACCACAACACTCGTTACATTTCGATAAAGTTCATATTTTTCTGAGTCTATTACAACTGTTAAAAACAAAAAGCTCTCTCCGATTTTTTTAAAACTAATTTTGAATTTTTTAAGTTATTTATTATTTTAAGTGTTTTTGTCACATTGTACTTACCTACTAACTGGTCACATTGGTAGGTTATAATTTTTAATTTTAGCAAATTAAGAGAAGAATGTGGTATAATCAGCTACGAATGCAAGTAAAATAACGATAGAAGCACTTTATTATTACTAAACTAGAAAAAATAATAAGCTGTATTGTTATTTTTCATACAATTTGTTTTTCGCATTTAAAAAAAATTGGAGGGGTGAAAAGATCTAAATTAAATATTTTTGAGAAGCCCATAAAACAAGCTTTCAAATGATGTATATGTCGCAGGCAATTTGTATGATTCCGTATATCATCTTGGTTCGATTTTTCTCTGAATAATATACTACTTGTGGACGTCACCTTTGCACAAAAACATTCGCTTTTCCTTACATTTTGCCGGGCGTTGACAAACTTTTTGTATGAAAAAGCTCCAAAAGTCCTAGAACAAAAGCTGTTTCTAGATGTACTAGACCCGCCTTTTAAAAAGTTTTGCGTTTAATACCTATGACCCTGTATAACAAAGATTAATGTACTTACATCCGTATCCTACAGCAGGCAGTAAAAGCAGCAGGAGCCAGGGCCACCAGCGACGCTTGGCCTTCACTTGCGCCGCTCGCGCGAGGTACTTCTCGTTCGAAGACACGTGGTTCGGACTTAACTGTATAAACAAAAAAGATTTGTTATAGGCCGAATCAAACTTCTTGACGGCTCTGAAGATAGCTACAAGCTGCTGACCAGGATTGAGCTGAATCAGGATTGGGTTTTGTGCAAATTATAGCTAACTTTGTTTGATTGGGCCTATTACTAAACAACAATAAAAACATGTTATTTAATGTTATTCAAGTACCAAGGACTCAGCGATTACAGATTGGAAATCCAGTAATCATAATTATGTTATGTCTAAAATATTGGGAGTTTCTCAATCCCACATTTTTTTTTAGAACTGACTTATCTTAAAAAGTAGCAGTTTTGTCATAGTGAGACAGATTTCTGCGGTTTCACGTTCGTTTCTTACTAAAAACATAAAAAAGATCGCGCACTAAAATGGTTGTCCAATTGGCACCTGATTTTGTCCACCTGAGATAAATACAAAGTAGTACCTACATATCGATTTTTATTTTGTTCTAGTCCACACAATCCTAGCTACACCTATATAAAAACATTGATACAAATGAAATAACATATTATTATGTAGACAGATATTGTATGTACCTTAATTTATAGACAAAATCCCTAAAACTGTACTGTATTGTACTAGCCTTTTTAATAGTCCACTGCAGGACGTAGACCTACCCACGAAGGGTGGTTGGGCCATATCCAACACGCTGGCCCAGTGCGGGCTGGTGGATTCACATACGCCATCGAATTTCTTCTACTGACATATGCAGGTTGCCTCACGATGTTTTCCTTCACCGAAAAGCCAGCGGTGTTAAATTCCGTACATAAATTCTAAAGAACTCATTGGTACGGGACTTGGATTTGAACCCACGACCTCACGATTGTAAGGCGGGTGTCACTACCATTAAACCACCACGGCTTAAATCCCTAAAACGCCGCACACATATTTTACAATCTTATAAGACTGATAAATCAATCAGGTTGTTACATTACTGTTGCTATTCAAATTATGTTACTGCATACATGTAAGTAAAATATAAATATAGTTTAAAAAAAAAACAAAATACGCTTAGGTTTCATCAAAGTCTTAATTTTTTTTTATGAATGTAGTCGTCGGTCTTTGTTAGGTGTGCAAAGTTTAAAGAAGATCTGATCGGTAAAAGTAGGTCAAAATGGAGCTCAAAGGGGTTGTTTACAAGCAAGTAAGCAAGCAAGCAAGCAAGCAAACATACAGGTGAAACTAATAATAGCGTGTTAAAAACTCACAGTTTCAGTGACGGTAGTGACAGTGGTGGTGGTGATGGTTTTGATGAGCGTGTAGATCCAGACGAAAGGCGCAGCCGCTGCCGACGCCGTCCGCGACGCGAGGCTTGCTGGAATATCGAGATAACAAATTTTACTAGCTGAACCGGTGAACTTCATAATGACCTTCATCTCAATAATTCGGTCGATTACGATGGCGTTTAGTGCCACTAATGCAATGGCCAGATACGGAAACTTTTACATAATATAGGAAGTTAGGAAAATTTTTTGTATGGGAAAATTAAATTGTTAAATTAAATGTTCTTATTATTTTCACTTACTGTTGAAGTACTTACGTTGTGTCCGATTGGAGTAAGAGTAGTGAAACGTCCTTTCGGTATGTGTTGAAGTCGTAACTAGGGGAATAGCTGTCAGGACTATCTGTAGTGAAAACTACTACTACAGACTACAGATCACTTTTTGACAGGACATACCTTGCATCCGATCTGTGTAAGGGTACCGATGCGAAGGGCCCACGACTTTCCGGTAAGCGTGGGAAGTGTTCGTGGAGATAGCTGTCAGCATCGTCACTAGCAGCCGAGTGATCCACCACCAATCGTGAAAGTACCTCAATTTAGAACTGTCTGAAGACTGTACCTTGTGTCCGTTCCGTGTAAGGGTACCGATGCGAAGGGCCCACGACTTTGCGGTAAGCGTTGGAAGTGTTCGTGGAGATAGCTGTGAGCATCGTTACTAGCAGCCGTGATCCACCACCAATCGTGAAAGTACCTCAATTTAGAACTGTCTGAAGTCTACCTTGTGTCCGTTCCGTGTAAGGGTACCGATGCGAAGGGCCCACGACTTTGCGGCAAGCGTTGGAAGTGTTCGTGGAGATAGCTGTGAGCATCGTCACTAGCAGCCGAGTGATCCACCACCAATCGTGAAAGTACCTCAATTTAGAACTGTCTGAAGTCTACCTTGTGTCCGTTTCGTGTAAGGGTACCGATGCGAAGGGCCCACGACTTTCCGGTAAGCGTTGGAAGTGTTCGTGGAGATAGCTGTGAGCATCGTCACTAGCAGCCGAGTGATCCACCACCAATCGTAAATGTATCTCAAATTAGAACTTTCTGAAGACTGTACCTTGTGTCCGATCCGTGTAAGGGTACCGATGCGAAGGGCCCACGACCTTTCGGTAAGCGTTGGAAGTATGCGTGGAGATAGCTGTGAGCATCGTCACTAGCAGCCGGGTGATCCACCACCGCTCGTCTACGGGGTATGGTTTCTGAAAGTAGCTCTCATCGTCGGAATAATCTACCGCCTGAAAAAGAAGATGAATTCTTTAAGACTCAAGTCAATTTATAGAATTTTATTTTGTAGTTGTAAAATTGTTATCTGGTTTATTTTCAAAGGCAGCAAACACAAGGGGACGCGTCGTAACCCCAAAGAATATGACAACTATAATAATGATACATTTTTCTTATTTTCTATAAGTTTGCGTTTGACTACATACTGCCTGATGTTAAGCAGATACGCGGTCTACAGTGAAGCACGCTTACCTAGAAGATACCTATTTACTCGGAATTTGAAGACGCCCGCGTTGTGCTTTAACGGTCAGACATACTCAGGCAAAGCGTTCCGCGTAGAATACGTAGAATAGAAGTAAAACTGTTCAAAAGAGAAGATAACGACCGCGAAGAACAGTTTGAGATCGAATAAAAAATAAGGAGAATTCTATTATGTTACACAGGTAGGTGAAAATTCTAGAAGACAGACTGTGTAGCCAGCCAATGGAGCCTGAGAATAGTTGCAGCGAAAATAGCCTTACTATTATGTCCTGAATGAATATATGAGGTTACAAATTGGAAGAACATGTAATGCGAAAAGCTTTGAGTACACATTGGTAGCTGTTTATGGAGATTATTTGTATAATACGGTAAAAGTGTTTGCACATGAATAAATTAACATACCTGCAGCATACGGTGTGGAATTTGTCAACAATCGCCTAGTTTTTGGTAAAGCACTAATTCCATTCATAATGAATTAAACATAACGGTGCTACAATGGCAGAGTCTTAGATTGCTCACGCTCTTTCTTTAAGTTTTTGCAATGCTGTTGTCTTAGATTTATTTGTGGAAGGTCAGATTCGAAAATATGATTTATACTACACCTGCTCGGAAAGTACCTTGATACTTTATCAAATTTACGGTAGAAAGTACGTCATTGCATATCGAACAAATATGCGGCGAGAAAACGCATCTGAGCGGGAGAGAAAAGTGTATGAAAATCCATTTCTTACGTGGTTTTTCTTTTTTAATTTTGGGTAAGACTATGCGCTGGTAACCTAAATATCTAAAGCCAAAAAGTTTTTACAGTGAGTTTTTATCTCCAAGTTCGCAAAATGACACTGGCCACTAGCTGTGTGTTGGATGGTGTCAAACAATTTGAAAAAAGAACATGTGAAAATTGCAGACGCCATTGGCGCCATTTTCAATTTGTGTGTTGTTTGAGGATTCAGTTTTCGTAGAAAAGTAAAATAAAACTATCAAAATGATAAGTAGTGATAGTGATGATGAAGATTTTTTAACTCCGCCGCAGTTGAAGGAAACAGCAAAAATACTGATTGATAACCTTTTACCACAGAAATCAATTAAAAAATATAATAAAACTTATGACGATTTTTTGCAATGGAAAAGGCCCGCAGCCAGTTGCCCCTTTGGCACCACAGCCTTCTACGAGCGCAGTGCCAACAGCACAGCCAGTTATTCCTCCTACATTGTCGCAAACATCTCAAACAAACATTAATGGAAAAAGTGTTACATTAAGCTTCACTAACTGCAACAATTTCAAAATAAATTTCAATTAGTAAAGATTTAGTTTTTTATTTTCCTCGTATGTGTAGTATAAAGCACTATGTATCACTCGAGAGAAAGTGCGATTCCCGATCTCGGGTGTTTCAAACGACACCCTCGACGGTAATCGGTCACTTTCTCCTCTTGGTGAACAATGTACTATTTTCATCACATCTATTCGAAAAGGACTACTTGGTTCGCCTATAAGTGCGCCCAAAGGAGGTGTTTTCTATAAGGAACTTTAAAGGTGCGCCGGGGTTATTTTTGACGCGCACTTTTTGAATTTGGAACAAATAAGTGTGACGGAATTATCTTTGTCGCTCACTTTTTGAATTTGGAAGTATTTGTAATGTTTGTGTTCAGCGCCAAGAAAATGAATGAAAAGAATGTAAATATAAGTTTTTATTTGTTTTATTATTAGATACCATGTAATTTCAATTTAGTTGTTACTCTACGATTTATTAAATAATAATATTATAGTAAAATGTGAGGCGCCTTTTATTTTCTCATAGAGGTGATGAAAAGTAGAGTGTACCACTCGGGCGCAAAATATATTTTTGGCTCGGGCGACGTACTTTGAATCCCTCCACGTTCAGGATTCTACTAAAGAATCCCTCGCTACGTTCAGGATTCTACTAAAGAATCCCTCGCTACGTTCAGGATTCTACTAAAGAATCCCTCACTTCGCTCTGGTATTCAAAAAAGCGCCCTCGCCGTAAAAATATTATTTTGCACCCATACGAGTATATGATACAATCTACTATTTCTTCATAGTAAGTAACTTCAGTTTCATATTTATGACTTCTGAGTTTCTTCTAAAGATCTTTTCATTTCTAGTACGATCTTGCATCGCATTGTCTAAGGAGTAAGGGTACCCCGAAGCATATAGTCTGTGATGGTAGCTACAAGCTGCGGATAACCTAATCCTCACGCAGCTGGTAAGTGAGCTTCAATCAAAATTGTGTTATACGCAGCTTCTAGCTAACATCACAGCCGTCAAGTTGTTTGATTAGGCCCATAGCAGCTGCGTTATATGCCAGAGTCGAACACTACGAAGGTTGGTGTCACCGTATACTGCTTGCGCAGCGTGCTGGTGGTCCAGGCAGCCGTAGTAGCCACGGTCGAGACATGTTCTATAGTTGATAGTTAGTTCACTCGGAGGTAGGGACCGTGCGGACGGTGGCAGTTGCATTACACGCTAGAGTTAAGAACTATGAATGTTGTTCTCACCGTGTGCCGCTTGCGCACTGTGCTAGAAGTCCAGGCAGCCGTAGCAGCTAATCGGTCGACTTCATCCGCGCTGGTATTAGGCCCTTGCACGCGGAACTGGGACAACGACCGTCGGGACATGTTGGGCATCGCCACTTGTCCCGGAGCCAGTTCCACGCGGTCTTTCGACAGCGGCGAGTACGTATAGTCCGTCTTGGGGTATTTACTGGGAAGAAAACATATAGCCAATGTTAGTGGGTATCATGTTGAGTGTTAGAAAGTTTTATAATAGCGGGCGAGTTATTATCAGCTGTAAGATGTCCGGTGTTAGACATAACCCTTTCATGTTGATTCCAATTACGACCGATTGGATGCAGCTTACGTTGCTGCGGTTGCAGCGTTCCCGCATTCACAACTAAGATGCGTAGAGATGGAACACCCCAAGTTTTAAGTGGGTACACCACCAGAACGTGGGATTACAACACAACCACCCTGCTGCCTCCGGAGTGGTGTGAAATCCTTAAAAATATAACCCTTGGTAAAAAGGTGGTACATGGTCTCCTTTAGAGAACTTTACGACGACCATATCGGCCATCAGTTCTACGTGCTATGAGCCCCGCCCACTGACACTAACTTCATAGTGAGTTAATTATATTTGTTGCTAAAGCACTCCATAGTCTATAGTTCTATACTCTATACCTTCATATGAACTTAATCCTCCTATAGGAGTGAATTTTAGCCAACTGGGAAGCGACATGTGAAACAAACCCGATCTCAAGGTAATCATCATCTCAGCCGTATAACAGACATTCGCAGTTGATATGTCTTCCTAATAAGGCTAAGACAGGTTGGAAGCGGACGATATCTAGCTTTTTTGTGTCACTAGTACTACACAAAATAGTCTCAAGGCCAATAGACAATTGCACATCGTCTTAGCACTAGGTGTGCGAGGAATGTGAGACTACATGATCTAACCAGGTTAAAGACCTGATTGAATACCGCGAGGCAGTTGGAGCAAATATTATGTATTTAGGTTTCGGGGGCACAGTTATTGGCCAAAATATTAGATTCAATGGTCAGAACACTGTCTAGTGTCACTGTTTATCTAGATATATAAATGAAGTGATATACTAATTTAAATGCAAGGAAGTATGCACGATATCCTCACTCAATCTTGGATAGCGCGCGATTCGTTGCCATGTGTATACAATCCTGGTGCTCGATTTCTGAAATCACATGCAATGCTATAATGTTCACAATAAAATAGGTTTTAAATGCTCCTGCTTGTACTTGGTCTTTTGACTATTTACACATGTTTCAGCAAGCTAACGATTCAAAAATAGAGCTCCTGCTTGCTCTTACGGCACAGGAAATGAACGGAGCGAGAGCGGAATAGCATTAAATGACTATTGCAACATAGGAAAATTGACACATAAACTAAAGGGCCAACTGGAACAAAAAGGTAGGGTCTTGATTAAGCAACAAAAGCCGTAAATCTGAGCCCTTCACACATGACTGCGCGCCAAATTATGCGTAACTTCTTTATCACGGCACTTGTCGCCGATTTTTCGCTGTCACTGGTAGAATCGCTCGAACTTCAATAGGTTCTATCCATTGATAACAGAATATATATCCATGGTGGCCATGGTGCTATGTTTTAATGTTGGAACTGTTGGAAGTTGTACGATTTTGTTCTTGCTTCATACTTTTTTGAACGGAAGACACTGTTACTGCACTATGCACTGCGTTTAGAATTGAAGTTTTAGCTGAAGGAATTTCATCCATCGATTAACCATAGGACGTCCACTGCTGGACATGGGCCCCATCATGGGATCCCCACATAATGGATCTTCAATAAGACCGGTTGGAATTTATTTTATTTTAATGAGCCTTGAATTATGAATCAAATGAAACTGTAAACAAAACAGATATTTGTAAAAATATTTAGGTAGCTTTTTTAGAGATATTTAAAGTTTTAAAACAATATTAACATATCTATGCAAGCTGTTACAGGATTTGCACTAGAATATATATATTAAAATCGACACGTTATTTGTTCATTTGGTTATTTGCATAGAACCAGCCAATTACGAATAATTTAAACAAAGTACGTAACAATCAAAAGGACAGACTTATGATCCCATAACACTAATCTCAAATAACTAAGCACTGTTTATTCTAGAATCACAATCACAATCAAATGCTCCAACTGCCTATTATACGGTCACAGAATTCACCAACAGAACACAATATTCAGTTCAAAACAATCTTCAGTATTTGTCACTAATGCACGTGCGGCCGTGCATTTGGCATTTGAGTACTAGACTCCAGTACAAATATAGAAGCATTATGTCTAATTTTACTGGCTGTTCCTAGAACCGAGTACCGGCATCGTTGGTGGAGCTTTGTTGCTCGTAGGCGCAAGACAGTAGGCGTAGAAACTGTTACGTATTCTACGTCGGCAGGTCAGTGGTGTGAATCTTACTTTAAACTTTCAAAAAGTGTAGGTACTATTATTATTTTTTATTTCGAATAGGTTTGCGTTGACTACACACTGCCTGATGTTAAGCAGATATGTGGTTTAGGATGTAGCACGCTTACCTAGAATATACCTATTTACTCAAGATTTGAAGACACCTACATTGTACTTTAGCAGAAAGACAGACTCAGGCAAAGCGTTCCACATTCTGGCAGTTTGTATGAGGAATGTGGACTCAAAACGCTTGGTTCTAACGCGTAGGATGTCCACCATAAAAGGGTGGCGCTTAGGTCGCGTCTGTCTAGCCGCACGATAGAAGAAAGGGGCAGGTGGGACCAGATTGTGCAACTCCTGGGCGCACTCACCGAAGTGTATCCGATAGTAGGCTGACAGACACGCCACCCTACGTCGATGCTCGAATTTAAAAGGAATAAGTTGCCAAGTGCGTGTCGAGACACGCGTAGGCTTGCGTAGACGATGACGATGATTATGATGATCATAAAAACCAATTTTAATGATGTCATTAGATTGTTAACTGCTATAAAAACACAACAAGCTAAAAAATATGTTTGTGAGGTCAATAACCATTGAGCATGCAAGCTTCGAGCAAATATCGTACAGACCCACAGTTCCTAAGTGAAAATAGTAAAAAAATGTCCGGGCGCCGTCATATATACCGACTTGGATATTTACATTAAATAATTCACAATGACCCGGTTTTTCGAATCTCGACGTTGTCACCTATTTAGTGCTTGTAATCGAGCACTTTGGCATCGCGCGGCGTTGTAGTTAGCTTGTAATCGCTACGACTAACTAAAAAGAATGCTCACTACGTAGCTTGGGACACTTTTTTTGAACGATTGTGACTCTATAGACATTTGCTCGAACCACGCAATTTAAAAAAAAAAACATTTTTCCTTTGTTTGATGAAAAAAAATGTCATCCCCATTTTGTCATGTCATGTCATTTTATTTAATCATAATTGAGATCTATGCTAAAACTATCATAATCTCAAATTTCTTGTAATTTGGTTTATAAATGTGGTAGTTTAGTTATAAGGCTTTGTAACATTAGGTCGGACGGACAGACAACTAAATTATAACGTTTCCTCATTTTATTACGTAACCCTAAAAATCGACAAAATGTATGAAACAGCAGATTTTTTTAAACAATCTGCGCGAAACCCAATCAATGCGCAGCTATAAGTGAGCTTCAGTCAGGATTATATATATATATATATATGGATAGTCAGGATTCCGCTATCTTGTTGTAGACAAATAAGTTTAAGGGTATTTAAAAAACTATTTTTTTTACAAAATAATATAGATAAATAAATATCAATTACTTCCACTGCACTCTAGTTTATAAAAAAATATATCTATATTATTTATAAAATATAAAAATTAAACTTATTTGCCTACAACAAGATAGCGGAAATACACTAAATATTTATTCAATACAAAGATTTGAAGATGAATTTCCGCAAAGTAACGCCTGATTCAATCAACTAAACCATAGAAAATCAGTAATATTTAGTGGTGGTGAAAAGTTCAGCAAATAGGTATTTTACAAATTATATTACGGTTTAAATTATTGTGGAAGAATTAGGTAAAAAACGTATAAAATGTGGTTACCGTATTGTCAGCACTTGTTCCATTGTTTCTATTTCCATAGCAGCGATTAAATCAGCCATTGTTGGTATATCACATTTAACTTATAAATAATAATAATAATAAATATGTAAGTCAAATAATAAATACAACACATAAAATTAAAAACAGGCACAACAGAACACAATTGAAAACAGCTGCTAACTGTCACTGTGAAAATTAACGGAATTTTGACTACCCTCATTTTATATCTACTACTGTTAATAACCTCATTTTCCTGTTCAACGCGAATCCATATTGTTTTTAGTTTACCCTATATTTTGGTTTTAATTATTATTTATCGGTTATTTAGATTTTATTAGGTATGTTTATGTGTATTTTTTATTCAAGAATTCCAAAAAGGATGCTTCAGATTTTCAGCTTTTGAGCTGTTTTTATTTTAATTTTTTAATTCCGTAAATATTTTTTTTAAATGAAATCATGAAAGTGTTTCTTTTACCAGGTTAGAATACGCACCACGACATAATTTTATCGACGTGTCAAAACGAGACAGTCATAGTGTTGTATGTGTATATCTGACAATTTTTCAAACGTCGACAACAAACAACGTCGTAAATATATATATATATATATATATGTGTATGCTAGGCTAGTTGGACAGTCCAGTGTTTAAGTCACATGACACAGGATACTCAGTTTCAGTGGCAGCTGTCTTTATACTATGTAGTATAATCCTATATCATCTTGTTTTATACCAGTAGCAAACTGGTGTCAGCCAGGGCTTGCTTCACGTACTATCATCACCTTAGTGGCGCAAGTGACTGTAATACTCACTTCCAGTACTCGCCGGCCATCTTGTACAAGCGAGACGGCAGATGTTCGCTGGTTGGGTCCCACGTCAGCAGCAAGCTGGTGTCAGCCAGGGCTTGCTCCGCGAACGAGCTGTCCGTCGAGCATGCGCTGTATGCTGGGCTGCCAAATCGTGCCGACCTGTGGAAAACGATACCATAATTATATATGTTACATATAATATTATTGGCCACGTACGCACTATGCAGACCGCAGTTTCCATACGCACGATACTGCTGTCAGCCGTCCGGTTATAGTGGGTATGAAAACTGCGGTTTTATACTTTTCTGTGCGACAAGCGGACCGCAACCATATCCGCATAGTGCCTATAATCATACAAGTCGGCTGATGTGAAGTTAGCTACAAGCTGCACGAAACCCAATCAACTCGCAGGTTTATGTGAGTTTCAGTCAAGATTGGATATTGCACAACTTGTAAGCCAACTTGATATCCGCTGACTTATACGATTCGGATTATACGTGGCCATTATAAAGATATTCTTCTGTACATAGGCATCAACAAACAAACAAACAAACAAACAAACAATATCTTTATTGTACACCATATAACAGATACATTAATTTAGATTTTTTCAGATGTTGTACAATGGCGGCCTTATCGCCTTTGGCGATTTCTACCAGGCAACCTTTGGATGGACTGGAGAAAAATTAAATAATAGGAATACGGTCGGCGGTGTATACATACTGTGACAAATAGTATACTTATATATGTTATAAATATACTAATAACGTGTAAAAATACATCCTACTAATCCTACTAATATTATAAACGTGAAAGTTTGTAAGGATGGATGGATGGATGGATGGATGGATGTATGGATGTTTGTTACTCTTTCACGCAAAAAACACTGAACGGATTCAGATGACACTTTGCAATAATATAGCTTATATATCAGAATAACACATAGGCTATAAATTATAATGATATAATGCGTATGCGGGCGAAGCCGCAGGTAAAAACTAGTATAAAATACATAAATACATACATATATATATAAATACATAATTTATACCAATTATAACTAGTCTAGGTAACTAGTTAGGCATCAAGTCCTTATAACTTTTATAACCTGAGTGTGGCGGCGAGCAATGCTGACGGTGTTTATCTCGGCGTCCGTACGATGTGTTCCTGCGTCCAGACTGACCATGGTTAGGGAAAATGCGGTAAAAATCTGACAAGGTCGCTTGCATGGTGTGGCAAGCTTTAAGGAAGTCTGCACATGGTAGATAAGGCACAAATTAGGTGGTGTTTGGTTTCTAAATTGGCATTGAGCAGTATAATAATAAAGCTTTATTTGATTCCACAAAAACTTGATTAGATTAGTTAATTTAAATTTGATTTTTACTAATTATACCTATTACTTTACTACTCATGCAATTTCATCTCCTTCTTATGTGGATCCCCTCAGGGTAAAAGCCTCCCTCAAAGAATTCCATTTATATCTATCTTTAGCAGTGTTCATCCAGTCTCTTCCTTCAACGGATACAATCTCGTCCTGCCACCGGGCTCCCGGGCGATCTCTACTTCTCACGCCATGCGGTCCTTTCCAGTTTGTGATGTTAATTGTCCATCTATTGTCACCGTATCTCCCAACATGGCCAGGCCATCTCCATTTGAGACATTGAGAGAAGTGTAAAGCATCCTTCACCTTGATTATTATCCGAATTTTTATGTTTCTTACTCTATCTCTCAGTTTTATATAAACTCTCCTTCCATTGCCCTCTGAGTTGCTTGTATTTTGTGTCTTGCCTTGTGATCATAAATCCACGTTTGGCACCCATAAGTTAGACAGGGTAAAATTGTTGTGTCTAAAATTATTCTTTTCAATTAAATCCGTTAGTTGTGATTTGAGTATCTCCTTTTGTGTCCAGTACTTTTTCCATGAAATAGCTAGAGCTAGGTATTGACATTGAGGAGTAAAGGAGTGGTTGTACTTTTGCACGATTTTGATGTGACTGATGGGTATGAAAGTGCACATGAAAATTTTACTAATAAAATATTTTCATCACTTTTTACTTTATAAACAGAAGCAAAACAGTATGCAATTTACTTAAGGTTAAATACAGTGGACATTGCACTGAACAAAGTTAAAATGATGATGATGATGAAATAAAAACTGATTCTGACGAATAGTTTAACTTACGAATACATCGTGGACCTTCTGATGTAAGACGCAGCACAAAACAAAAGTAAATATTTATTAAATTTGTACAAGCTTTAATTAGACCTGCTGGTCTAATATAAAATTAGTATTAAAATCGATATGTATTATTAGATTACATATATGATATAAACAACAATCATATTCAAAAGTGTCCAGTGCTTGATTCATTTTATCGTTATCATGAGATAAAATATTTCTAAAAGATAATTTACTTTCTTTCAATACATACATGCTTCATGGACTAGTACAAGATTACACGTCAATACGAGTATGCTCGTATTCATTAAAAATAACATAAAATTACGAACTCCCCAAAGATTTTGTAGCATCTGCAGCAATGCGTAATGCGAACGTCAGAGAATGTGAATGTGTGCGTCTCTCACGCAAAGTTTGTGAAAAATTGGCGAAAAGCCAACTGTTACTGTCTGCTATATCGTTGTGTAATATTCGATTAGGTTATTGTGCAACTGATTGCTGTCATTGTGGCCCTTGGAACTTTGCCCTGGAGGTATGAAAGTGTAAACAAACGTTTTGTCACAGTTTTAGGAGTGAATTATGGATCTATTAGCATGCGTGGATAGTTTTTATAGACTGCGACGGTGTCGAAAGCTAACGCATTCGATACAATGTGGAAACAACAGAGTAGCCAAGTATAGTGACACTACAAAGAAGTCATTAATTAAAAAAGTATTTACCGTCTGTACACTCCAAGTATATGTATAAAACAAAAACTCTTGTTTCTTAAATAATACTTATTGTTCAACATACTCGTAATGTACTTACATTACCAGTTACAGTGAAATTAGCAATGAAACGGAAGCAGTATTTCCTTGTACAGCAGCCTTTGTATTAACAGTAACTTAACTGTCCATATTTAGCTAATCAAAGAATAGTCATATGAATGACGTCACATCTGACGAATGTTAGGTATATGATGTCATAATCAAGTTGAGAATATGAATACAACGAAATATTATGCTAATATTAATTCAGAGGGCGTGAAAGGTAGAGCCGAAATTCGCGATAATTTATTATAATTAAATACTATGCTTATTTTGTAAATTATCCTTATTAATATTATAAATTCGAGAGTGACTTTGTTGGCTTGTTTGTTACTCTCTCACACAGCAACAGAGGAGGGCATCGACTTGGCATTTTGGAACACCTCTGCAAATCATGGTATCGGTGAAACATTTAAAAAGTTTAATGTTCTTTCGGCGAACCGTGCTATCGTTAAAACATTTAAAATATTAAACGCTATCTATTTCGGGGAACTGTGCTATCGGTAAAAAAAAAGTGGCGGCAAAATGTTTTTTCTTTGTACCGATAATAATCAGCGAACAGTAACTTCGATGTACAATTAGGTATATCGTTCAAGGGTAATTCTGTAAATGTATGGAGTTCTTCTTTATTCTATATTTTGTTTTGCACTTATAGTTTAAATGTAGGAGAGTGTCATAGACACTCATTATCCCAGAAAAATAAGATTCCTAAGGGTTAATATAAAACCAAAAGTCTCACAAGGGCGAAGCCGCTGGCAAAAGATAGTGATTTATAAGTAAACTAGTAGAATTTACCGCACACTGTTTTTTCCAGTTCACGGTTAGCCAGCTAACCGTTTGAACTTCGTTCACCCGAAGTCTGATGGGTATCGCAGAAAATGGATTAAGAATATATGGTTCTATAAACTAGAACCAAGGTGACTCGACTGATCTTGGTAAAATACAGTAGTAAGAATGGAGGCGAGCGAACGATCTAACATCAAGAAATTCACTGAAATATGCCGCTTCTTTAAACCCGAAAAGATACAGTGCAATACTTCTATATTTATCATATTAATTTAAAAAATTTAATTGCCTTGCTTGATATCATCACATCAGTCGTAGGACATAGGCCTAACCAACGTATTCCCAATACGACCGCGGTCGGAAGAGGCCAGCATCCAGCGCGTTTTTGCAATGTCGGTTCACCTTGCCGAAGGACATCGCTGCGTTTGCCGGTTTCTATTCGTGTACTTTACGGCTCCATCGGCCATCAGTTCTGCATGCTTTATGCCTTGTCCACTGCCGTTTCAACTTACTATAATCTGCTGCTAGAACTATAACCTAGATGTAATAAATATTGGAATGTCCGACTCACCGGTCCCGAGTCACGTTGCGTGACGTCTGGATCGGGCTAAGCGTGACGTCGTCCAGGGCCGAGTACGAATTTGACGACACCCGCTCATATTGGTTTTTGATCTCGTTCTGTGGACAAACGTTGCACTTGTCAATAAACTAGAATAAAAATTGGTTGATTATAAAGTCGGCTTATCGACGATAATTTTACATAAGAAAACATTGTTGAATGAACAACTGAAACAAACCGATCATTTAGGCCGATCGTGCCTCTCTATCGCTTTTTCGCGCTTTCTCTTGCTCGCTTGGCTCAGTCGGAACGTGACACTTTTCCGTGCGTGCAGCCGGCGTTCCAAGATTTATAAGACGTTATCACGTCAACAAAGATCTCGCGCATTTTTCGACCAGCTCAAATCGCCAGTGTGGATAGACTCTTAAAAGGTGCATCATCATTATACACAGTCAGGTCATAAATTTTGTCACATGTTTAATATAAAATAATTGAAAAAAGTTTATTCATTATGCAACCATTTTTATATCAAAATAAATTTAACAAAACATAGATTCTTATGACAATAAAGTTTATTCAAAATGATGTTTATTCGTTTTTACACCTTTCTCACAAAAATGTACCTCTGTTAAGCCCCAATAAGAAACTCCCAACCATACCATGAGCGAGGATGGAAAATGACCTCGTTGGACACGCGGAATACGGTTGCTCGCTTCTTCACTACTGTGTGCGTACACCTTATTTATTTATTATTACCTGTTTTTTGATATCTAAAGCGCTTTGTCACGGGTTAGTTATTTTTGTCTGTTTAGTATTTATATATTTTATAGTTACACATACCCTTCAATAAGGGGCTCATCAGAATAGAATACCAGCGTTGAGTGTTGGGTGCTTCCAGCACTCAACATTTTATAGCTGAGGTGAGTCCCTTTCGACACTTATGTTTTTTTTTTTTTTTCATTAGTTATATAAGTTTTTTTTTGTACGTGTAATGCATGTATCGAATAAAGATATTTCATTTCATTTCATTATCATTTTGTTTGTTGTAGCTCTCTTCTACGGTAAAAATTTTTTCATCCGAAAAAGAATTTCCCGATATTTTTTTCCCGCGTACCGCTTCAACAAAGCGCGGCATCTCTTCAGTCTCAGGTCCATTAGACGAGCATTTAAACGATGTTCTGTTTTTCTTCGATATGCCCGAAGCCCTAAGTCTTTATTTAACACCCTTTTCACCGTGGTTCTGCATAACCCCATCTGAAGGGCCAAAAGCTTCTGCTTACGTTTGGGATTTCTTTGAATTCGCGCCTTCACAGCTTTTATCACTGCTGGAGTCCTAACAGACCGAGGGCGACTACTATTGACCTGTCATCTACACTAGAGTATTCATTGTATTGTTTGATGGTACGATAAACGAATCTTTTGGTTATATTCAAATTTTTCAGTATGTCAACAAATTGAATTGGCGCGTAACCGCAACGATGCAACGCAATAACTGCAACACGGTCTTCTTTAAGCGTCCACTCCATATTTAAAAATGAGTAAAATTCTAAAAAGCATACATTTTTATTTTCATGAACAATTCGAAATTCGAATTCAATAAACTTTTTTATGGCCAGCATTCTAAAAGAAAAGTTTTTACTGTGTGACAATACTTATGACCTGACTAGGTATTAATCATCATTTTAATAAGACTGATTAGAAGCGGTCTTCGTGAGACCGTCTATTCAGATTATTGACTTCCTATGAGGCGCTTGCCTTGATACAATTCAAAAGATTCAGATTTTATTTTTTATTTATATATTTTATTTTTATAGGACATATCTGCCCTGATAATAAATACAGTAGATCGCCGATTATCCGAACGCCGAATAACCGAATCGCCAATATTCGAATTGGTTTTCCGAAGGGGAAGAGGCACAAGACCAAAGTGTACCATCTCACAGCGAGGCGTTCATACTTCGATAAAGCCCTCAAGTGGATGGAGCGGCAACCTGAATGCAACGGTGTACAACTTCTTGCATCCGGTGCCTATTATTCTATGTGTGACAGTTAGTTTTTCTTTATTACCAGTATATGTCCGATTATCCGAATAGACCCCGGTCCCAATTAATTTGGATAAAATAATCGGCGTTCTATTGTAATAGGATTACCACGATGGAAACCCTACTATTCAATGTTTTCTAAATGTTGGTTGGTTTACAGAATTTTAGTGAATGACATTTATTTTGATAAACATATACGTTTGTGTCTGACCACATCCTATACCTATTATGTGATGGCTACAAACTTATAACTACAGATAAAGCATGTGAACCAAAAGCACTATGTATTATTATTTTCAAAAATATCTAATTACGTATATTTTTTACATTGATTTACTTAGTGTGGTTTTATAACTTTATCCTACTAATATTATAAACGCTAAAGTTTGTGAGAATGGATGGATGGATGGATGTATGGATGTTTGTTACTCTTTCACGCAAAAACTACTGAAAGGATTGAGATAAAACTTTGCAATAATATAGCTTATATAACAGAATAACACATAGGCTATAAATTATAATTATATATTGCGTATGCGGGCGAAGCCGCGGTTAAAAACTAGTTATTAATAACTTTCTTAACTTCCATTCCTTAGTTCAATAACCTTCTTAATCTTATAATTGATTTGCTTCTTAACTACATTTACATTATATATGTATATTATTATCTTTTTCTTACTACTCAGAATCCAATTTAATTAAACGTATTGTTTTTTACGGAATACACGTATAAATAACCACTTGAATAAATATAAAAGATAGCATGATGAGTACAAGTTTTATCAGTCTTCCGAAACAACCTTGAATGCCTTTCTTTATAAAGTTGTTTTTGTTGAAGCATAAGGCCATATCTTGTATGAATATTATTTCCTCGAACAAGTCCAACGAGACGACATTCGAATTAAATTCCCAATTGTTTTACATTACGTTATTTTACAACAGCAACTAATATGCTGTGTTCGAGTGGAGACCACGTACCGGCAACACAGCGTAGGACGCCCACCCACAAGGTGACCTGATGACCTCATCAAGACCGCAGGATCGCACTGAATGCAAGCAGCTTCCAACCGCTCTTATTGGAGATCTATAGGGACAGCCAAGGGGGCGGCCTATGTCCAGCAATGAACGTCTTATGATTAATACGAACAAACTAATATTATTATTATCATTTGAATTCACAGGCTTGGCCTGGTCCTTTAATAGGCATCAATGGAGCCTAAGCCAACATTGAGAGGCCCTTTTTACAATTGAAATATAAAAAAAACAGCAGTACGTATAAAAAGGATAGCGTTGTAGACAAACTATGGCATATAAAAAGACTTGAAATATTGAAACTGGGCTATTGAGGTGAAATATTAAATATTCTGTAAAATTGGACTATGGAATGAGGTACGGCACCCGCTAAATATGCCCCATTTCAAAATTTCGTAGCGGGTGGTGACTTGCCGTCCACTAAATGGGCCCCCCATAAAGGCTACCGTAAGTTGGCACCGGAGGGGCAACATTGGTGTGGACGGCTGTAGGGTGTCGAGAGGTGTGCTGCGCTTTCACTAGACGCTACTCGCGGCGTTATGCCCTTTAACACTTCCACCCTGGAGCTTAGGTTCTTAGCTCTTGCGGTTTCCACTCCAAACCGGCCGGTTAAGGCAAGAGAGGAGTCAGGGGTCTCATTTAGCCCCAGGGAATCAGGGTTCGCGATGTCGCCACTCACCGACGACTCGCTACAAAGTCGCCCCTGCGATATTATTATCATCATTATTATCATATCAGACTTAAGACGAAAAGCCCATTATTCTCTTCAATATTTGAAAGAAAAATTTACTGTAGTGTGAAGTGTGTGTAGAGGTGAAGTCATAGAGCGCAGCACCTTTAGCCAACTTTTAGATATAAATAAATGCAAAACCAACATAAACAGGTGAGTAAGTAGGCGGTGTTTCGCAGTGCACTTTTTGCAGAGCTCCAAAAATTCGAGGCCATATCATTTGACCAGGAATATTTAACCTTCAATTCCCTATACTGCATACCAGGTGCCAAATAACACCTGCCTTCAGAAATAAACTTATATCAACAGCTCGCACGAAGCCCGAAAAAAAAACCATCAGTCATCGCTCCATCGTCAGTGATGACATCATCGGTAACAGTGGGCAACAAAAACATTCTGTAACAATTTCTTACAGTGCTAATTGAACCGAAACAGAATAGATAAGAATACCGTGAAGTTAAAGAACTATAAAACACACTTGGTTGTGAATACGGCTGAACTATGGAACCAAATTCTTTTGTCGAAGATTTGTCAGAGACTGCGATAGTGGCTCTCTTATTCATGTTTACGTTGATAGCACTGTAGTATGGTTGGTGAAAAAAGTGACGGCATGATTCACGAGGTGTTTGACATTGAGTGGTGGAGTCCCAGAAGCGGACGCGGGTGTAACGGTCAAGATGGTTCGGCATCAAACATGAAAGTTTCTTAGTCAGTTTTTCCCTTGTATCTCCGCTTCTAAATGTTTTTTTTTTTATGAAATCGAGTAGCTAAACCTTGAAAGCCAAAAAGTGAAAATTTTGTGGACGAGATAATAATAACGGTTTTTCAGTATCGAGACTGCTACAACATTAACGTCTTGTATAATTAATGATGCAAATAAAAAGCTAATTTTTAAGCTAATTTGGGTACTACCAAGTTAGTATTTATTACAAAAAGTAAACTGTTTGTGATCGTTGAAATAAACAAGCTTGCTTTAAAGTGCTGACCTTCAGACTTGAACATCAAGAAAGATGGCACCCGACAATGTCCTTAATTACGATGCACATAATCAGACCAAGATCATTACCAACGTATTCTTTTCTATACACTTTTAAAAGACCCGTCGACGCGAAGAAGATAGGAGTAAATGGGTTTTGATCGACTGGATCAAGTGTTTGGCATACAGTCAAAGCACACGATAATGAAGCATGTAAGCGTTTTATCTAATCTGATTAGTTTGAGGATTAAACACGACGCATCTACGACAGATATAAACTGAAACTAATGAACCTTAGACTATGAGCGAGCCTCTTACGGGCGAATAGTAAACTCACTACACGACAGAAACGGAAGTTTATTGAATCTATTAGACATGTTATTACTAAAACCGTATGGATGACCACTTAGGAAAGTAAACATAGTACAAACGAACTTCAATACGGCTTGTACTATCGTTTATTCTGTAAATATAGTGAAGCTATTGATAGATTATTCGTATACGGATCGATCAATACGGTCCGAGGACAGCTGGATGTATAATGGAGCATTATCAAGCAGATGCGCTTTTATTTCAACAGCAAAACAAACTAGTCTAGTGCTCAAACCTCAAGGTCTAGAATCTAGTAGAGGTGCTAGCATTTTACTTTCGGCTTTTCTACATTAATGGAAAACACTTCGAGAACGAGACAATACAATATGCATATCTCTCGCCGCCAAGGTTGAAAAACAACAGTTCAAGTTCAAAACTACGCGCGTGCAACAATCAATCATTCATAACAAATGAAAATATTGAACAGTGGCTTATTATACTGACCTTAGATGCTGAGAAATACATCTCCGAAGAGGTAATTCCAATTGATTTTACGCAATCACAGACAACATTTCCATAGCAACTGAGGAACAGACCTACCTCCCGCTCGCCGAATCCTTGACGATCTCCAAATAAAGAACCACCCAAAACCGCAGAATAGCGTACAGTCACAGCAAAACTAGGTCAAGAATCCATGATTTAGCACAACAACTGTCTAATTATCCACAAAAACGGCAAAATGAGTGCAGGCGACGCTATCAACGCGTAATACACGTTACGACTGAAAGCCAGATGGCTTGAAATAATAATGCCCATATGTAGACTGGATAAAAATACACCGACGCGGGAGAAGTTTGATTCCCGGTTATATTTGGAGGAAATATGGACTTGTTTTCCTGTTGGCTGTATCTGTGATAGTTATTTTGAAGTTTTATTTTATTTCGCAAAATTTATTTTGATATATGTAGTTCTATTATTTTATACTATAGAACTCTGTATTCTAAACGCATTTGAATGCCTATGGAATAAAGCTAATTTTGATTTAAATTCTGAAGCAGAGGTCACTTACAGACATTTAATTGAGCACTACGGAATGTGCAGTGCTGAAACGTGACTGGAGAAATTTTCAACTGTGCCACAACAGATTTAACGGGTCATAGCTTTTCTGTCTAGATCTGCTATAGAGAAAGCATTTTGAGTGTGTTTTTTTATAGTACCAGGCGGTGTTTTTAAACTTAGAAGCCTGACTATTACTTACCAAAATAACTAGTTGAAAACACCTTGCATACTGTTTACTAGTAGTCTTTATCAGGTGATCTGTCCACCTTGAGGTTGAACGTGCCAAGTTATTTGTGTCCATGTAAGAACTTTACGGTCTCATCGGCCTTCAGCTCAAAGTGTTATGTGCCCTACCCATATTGTAAGGGCGCGTTTATTTGCCGTATACATTAGTTTATGCTGACAGATGCTTACAGGCACGCTAGAAAAATACGCATCATGTGTCTGGCACATATGTACGTATGCCACTAGTTCTGGTTAGATAGTTTTACTACACAAATAAAATTCACGTTTAGCTTGAGCCCTTTTGTCTTCATGTCGTTTGGTGTTTTGTTTTTCGGACTAGGTACAGCCTAAAAAGATTTTATAATAAAACGAGATTTATATATATTAAGATAGCCCAGTCTGAAAACTGTTGAGTCTAGCAATATAGGTTGCAGTGATTTATAATTTATCTCGACTACGACTTCTTTGAGGCGACATCGCATGTCTAATGATTTGTAAAATGACGTAAGATTTTATTTAGATCTCTCGGTGCACCCGAATAGTTCATGTCCTCACAAAAATATTTCTGTACAGTCTTCACAAGCATACTGATATTATAAATTCTTTATGTGAATTTTAGTTTGTTAAAAAAATGTTCTCTCATTTCCCACATAATGGTGAATCAATATATTAAGACAATTTTATAAAATGCAAAATAGTCGAACTAAATGGTTTTTTCTTAGAAAATACAATATGATAATATTGGGAAACGCGAAAGAAAAACATTATTTTTTGATTAATTTGCTAGGTATATGCAATTTAATTGCCGTGATTATAAAACTTAGCTCGACAACCTCTGATGCGACATTGCTACAAAATTCTTAGAAGAATGACGTAAGATTTTATTTAGATCTCTCTAAAGTATTATGATTATAAATCAATCTTGGTAGCCTTTAAAATATCCAACATATCAGTGTTACACGAGGGAGCCACCAGCGTTATTTGCTAACTAAAGTGCCGGTAATCTTTAGACGAGCTTTAATTCCCTTATTTGGCGTTCTCTAAAGATAAGCTGGTAGGTCTGTCTCTACAGGTTTTCATTGACTCGATTGTTGGAATACATTAGCATAAGACCGTTGGTTTCGTCACCGTGCGTAGACTTGAGTGGCATACCGCCAAGGCGTTGCTCAAGCTCATTCATACAATGTTTACATTTTCTATCTTATCATCTTTAGAACACCAGCGGAGGAGGCCGGTCTGGAAATCTTTGTCGAATTTATAATGTTGGATTATATTTTACTTAACATGCCTTTTAATGCCCTAAACCCTAAATACAGTAAAACAATGACGTACGTAGTTCAAATTCTATAATTTTCTATGCACCTATGTAAATAGTTTGACATCATTTTGCGTGATCCTAATCAGCAAGTAAGTATTTTGCTTTTGACCTAGCTTCTCAGTTCTTCACATGGGTTAATTCCAACAGCTGGATCATGTTTGTACTCGTAACATGCGAGTTGAGGAAATAAAATACATCTTGTAATATGTTTCCGGAAGGAGTAGTGAACCCCATATTCATAAGTGGTTTGTGCGCGCTTTGTTTTATACTATCAATTCATTCATGGATGTTTCGATATGTTTTCGTGATCTTTTCACATATTATGAAATACACTATGTACATATGACTGACTCCGAGACAGCTGCCAAGTAACCAAGATACCTTTTCATCGATGTTTCAGTATTACCTCATTTACTCATTCATAAAAACAACAAATAGGCCGTAGCTATATTATATCTCTATTTGTTTCTACGAAATTCTTATATGGGAAACGATTCTAACAATTTGAAAAATAAGGAAATTTGCTGAAATATTTTGTGAGGTCTAGCCAGAGCATTCTTCTTTGGTATTTACATAGAGCCTTTCTCTATGAGTCTATGAGGGGTATTTTTGATAACCGTGAAGTTCAATTTGCAAAGCTACAGAAGACACTAGAATAGCTAACGGGTTGCATGACCCTTCTCAATTGGCATTATCATCAGCTTTGTTATTCACATCGCCATCATCTTATTTACCATTTAAGCCACTGGAGCAGGTATGCCAGCAGCCTAGAGCCACGCTCCGCTACTTTAAGGAGCTGGGCTCGCTAAAGGTAACGCTGGAGGGGAAATGCACAAAACACCCCATGCGGGACGTCAGTGTAGGACTTATCGCCCCCACATCGAAAAAGGATAAGAAGTTCGATTAATTTTTAATGTTTCCTCCGAGTTTCGCTCTCTAGGATTACACTTTATCTGCAGAAACCACTTATTGTAAGACATCCGTAGAACCTATAAGTTCTATCGTAACTCTAAAGAGTTCGTGAACCTCTTCAATTTTCCTGCACGGACTAGATAATAGATACATTTTCAAGAACTTAGAAGCAGGAAGCGCAGTATCAAGCGAGGTGGGCGTCTGTTAAATTCAATTGCTTCATTGTTATTTATGTATGGCTATAATTGTAATTCAATTAAGATAGAACGAGACACTAATGCGTCGCACGCGCATTCAAAAATCTGCCCTATGTACTTAGGATTAGGAATAGTCTAAGTCGCATTTCCTTTGAGTGAGGAAGTAGTATGATAGAGCTGGTAAGTCCCGGGTTAAAAAGTGTAAGTGGATTAAGTCCAGTTCTTTAATCTAATTCTTGAGCAACATTTGAGTAGGCTTGAAGATAAGTATGATAGGAAGAATGTGTGGTTATCTGGGACTGGTACATGATAAAGTTAATAATAGAGATATCACGAAGCTGAAATATAATTGTGAGCAGTAATTTGTGAGTTTATTATTAGTCGATAATCGTGATAGGATATACCTGTTACAAAATCAATACCAACGTTTTTTTTTTTGTTTCAACGTTTGGAACGTTTTTTTTTGCATTATACCAATTTTATATTAAAACTTGTGCCTAACTAGTGCACAATTTTTTTGTATAATAGCTCAATTCACAATTTAATTTCCTCCAGATATTTTGGTTTAACACTGTTCATTTTCATCTCAATTTTGATAAAATTTGTCTTTTAATTGGAATTATTTATCAGTTCGAGCTTCGATCACAAGAATATAGTAATAGCTGATTATCCTACTAATATTATAAACGCGAAAGTTTGTACATAAGGATGTTTGTATTCTTTCACGAAAAATCTACTAAACGGAATGAGATGAAAATTTACAATAGTATGAGTAATGCTTATACATCAGAATAACACATAGGCTATAATTTATAAAGATTATACTAGCTGACCCGGCCACGCGTTGCTGTGGCTAAATAAATTAAAATTGCGACTATAATTTGAGATTTAAACTATCCTATCTCTCAAGTTGGATCGAACTGCACATGGTGTGCGAATTTTATTATAATCGGTTAAGTGGTTTAGGAGTCCATTGAGGACAAACATTGTGACACGAGATTTATATATATTAAGATTGCGCGAAACGAAGTTCGCCGGATCAGCTAGTAATTAGATAATTATCTGATATTCGGAGCAGCCATGAAGATTGGCAGACATTGTAAAGTAGGTACGAGGTAATTTTAATACCCCCAAGGCCTTGGAACAATAAATATAGTACGCCACGGAAATTCTGTTTTAAGTGAGAGTGACGTAAAGCAAGATTCATACAAGTTCTTACAAATAATACCGATTTAGATAGATTTAGAGCAAGGTTGGTATAAATAGCGTTGTTTGTATCGGCTCTACATTAGCGTGTAAAGGTTACTGCAGTGGCAGGTATGTGTGTACTGTACTGTACCAGCCTTTTTAATAGTCCACTGCAGGACGTAGGCCTACCCACGAAGGGTGATTGGGCCATATCCACCACGCTGGCCCAGTGCGAGGTATGTGTGTACTGAATTGAAAATGTAGAAGTTCCTTCCTGCTTCTATTGCTGGGAATAGGCCTCTCCTTCAGTCATAACTGGTAAAACACATTTCGACTTGAGTTACTGAGGTATGTCAGAGGAGACGTTACGCAATTTACCAAACTCTGTCACGATTGATCTCTTTCTTGAAGTCGGACCTAACTGAACTACGTCTACTTAGGACAAATGCCGTTCTAGTACAAATCGATAACTTCAAACTTTACATATGGCGCATGAGGCGCATTCTAAACTCTCTACATTTGACTACTTTTTTTCTTCCACTGAAGATAACACACTAGGTATGTTATTATTTAAAGGGCAAACTGGACAAAATGGGGTGTTAAATACGCAAATCAGGCACGGAAAATGCAAATATACTGATACGGAAAAAATACATATTATTTAGTTTATTTTCCGCAGTATCGTCAACGCTGTCTGCCGCACGTCTTGATCAAAATTTAGCATCAATATGGAATGTAAAAAAAAAGCGTAGGTACTATAACTGTTAACTCGGAGGTTTGTAAACCAATTTTGTACGTAGAACTACTATTATAAGCCAATATAATTTCCCTGGGGCTATTTTGATAGCAAACAAGAGGCGCAGGAGGTTGAATCAACACGTGACGTCATTCATTTGTCGGCGAAGCATCTGGCCGCACCAGCCGTTGGTTTTAAATTTTCGGTTGCCGACAAACATGCATGGCATAGCATAGGGGCGAAAGTGCGAGCTAAGAGAATGTTAATTCGTACAAGTAGCGTCGATTGTCGATGTAGAATAAGAACATTATATTTGTCTTAATAAACTAACTAATAGACTCTTACACTGAAAATAAAGACGGTGTAATAAGAGTTACGAGTATATGTACTATATACCTAGTTCCGCAGCCGACTACACGCTACTGCTGCAGTAGAGCAGGCCACAGATATCTAGTATACTATGTCAAAGGGCAGACTGGTGTCGTCGACACATACAAACAGTCGCTGTCACAGGCTACAGAACAGAATGTTTTTCGAATTACATACTCGTATATAATATAAACTAGTAAGCTGTAGCGTCGTCGGAGCGACATAATAGTCTGCTGATGTAGCGTGCAGTCGGCTAGCTAAGGGATATAATACTGGCAACGAGCACACCATGCTTTCTAGAGGGTCTTGAATACCGTATAGTCTAATACGCTTAACAAGCTGGTATGGCTTATTTATTAGTTATATCTCTACGCCCCATTCAAATAATCTCGTTGTGGTCTCGACGTGACTAATGTATTACATTTTCTCACGTGCTTCGGCATTGCGCGCATTTCTACTATAATAGTAGTATAATAATATGTCAAGATACTTAAACTTTTTATGCTACGTATGTAGGAATTTATTAGTAGCGCACCTTTAATGATGGTAATTATTGCGGGAGCTTGAACATTGAAATGCAACGCTGTTTTGTGTTAATAAGCAATTATTTTAGCACCATTGTTTTGATGAAGAAATGACGTAATTTGTGGTAAAAATATATACATGATCGCATGAACTGAGGATAATTGATAATAATTAATTATATTATCAATACTTCATGGCGTTTTATGTACCTATGTAATCAATTTAAAGTTAAGCGCTTATTAATTTCAATATATCTTCGCATTTTGTTAAAATAATTGAATATTATAACATGTGTTCCGATTTTGTCGACTATAGACATCGTTTGCGAACGATTGTGGGGTCCCTCCTGATGGTCAAACTCGGTAGTCTAACTGATTTGTCCAACAGGAAAAAAATTCCGCGTGGTCAAATTGTCTTTTGTGACAAATAGTACAGTCAATAAGACAAATAGTAAATCAAAATTCGAAACGAAATCAGTTATATCTAACGTACCAATGTATACATTCTATACAAAAACGGGTTTTTCTGTATGGTCATTCTTGATAATCTAGCTGAAAACGTACATACAATACAAAAGCCCATACGAGCGAGCCATATCTTCCATTGGATCAAATAGAGCGCGCTTTCCTGGATTCCTTCAAACACTTCCATTCCTATTTATTTAACATTAACATGACTCAAAAAACTTTTATTACGTTAGGTAACTAAGTTTATATAAGCTGGGTAGCTAGCCCTGATGTCATTTTTCAGTATTTGGATGGGTGATCGTGAGTGGAATTTCCTAACTGAATGCTACCGTGGCTCGGACGACACGATAAATTGTAGGTCCCGGTTGTTTTCACCGTTTAGCCATATCAGAAACCTTCATTCATTGAATATAACATAGGATCTTTCAGGACAAACATTTTTAGTTTAAAAAATACTGACAGATGTCAAATTCAGATGACAAAGTGACAGCTGTTATATTTTGGAATTCGTGCTAGAATAGCATGACAGATGTCAAAGTAACAGCTGTCTAAGTGACAGCTGTCAAGCGTCATAGTGTTAATTATCGATTGTAGACCATTGTTGACTTCGAGATCTATCATTTTTGTGAAACAATGGATAATTGCCGAGATAAATCACTTTGAAGTTTGACAGCTGTCATTCGAGATGTAGATCTCGTCGAGCTCTATCACTTTTGTTAGAACAACAATGGTTTATATGTGATAGATACGGAGATAATCCACTTTTAAGTTTGACAGCTGTCATCCGAAATGTAGATTTCGTCGAGCTCTATCACTTTTGTTAAAACAACAATGGTTTATATGTGATAGATATGGAGATAATCCACTTTTAAGTTTGACAGCTGTCATCCGAAATGTAGATCTCGTTGAACTCTATCACTTTTGTTAGAACAACAATGGTTTATATGTGATAGTTACAGAGATAATCAACTTTAAAATTTGACAGCTGTCATCCGAAATGTAGATCTCGTTGAGCTCTATCACTTTTGTTAACACAACAATGTTTTATAAGCAATAGTTACGGAGATAATCCACTTTTAAATTTGACAGCTTCAATCCGAAATGTAGATCTCTTTAAGCTCTATTACTTTTGTTAAAACTACAATGGTTTATAAGCGATAGTTACGGAGATAATTCACTTTTAAGTTTGACAGCTGTCACTTTGACATCTGTCATTTAAAAATAAAATATGTACCTAATGAAACTTCATCATTTCAACAAATTAATGTTTCAACAAAACCAACGTTCCGTGGTATTTTATTCGATTAGCAATAGAATATAATATGAAGAGTAGAAAATAGTAGAAATAGGCAGAGCACCCATCCTTACCAGAGGAGATAGCTCGGTAGGGATAAGTGCACTACACAAATGGTCAGTGCACCTATCGCTACTGGTAGAACTAAATCTACAAAAAGTGCACTTATCCCTACCAGGGGGGATAGCTCGGTAGGGATAAGTGCACCAGCCGGATTTTTCCGCGTTCCTGCGAAAACTCTTTATTCGTAACTGTACGTAATGACTTGGTAGTGACACATATTATTCAGAAAAAAGTTCTAGAGTCCAGCAATTTGACCACGCGGATTTTTTTTCCTGTTGGACAAATCAGTTTGACTACCGAGTTTGACCATCAGGAGGGACCCCGATTGTGCTGGTCAAGTTAGCGTAAAGGCCGCGCCACACAAGTTGGCGAATGTGAAGTTAACTACAAGCTGCGCAATATTCAATCCTGACTGAAGCTCGTATAAAGCCGCACATTGATTGGTTTCACATCCGCCAACTTGTATGGCGCGGCCTATAAAAAAGGTTAAACTTTTGAGCTCAATCTAGTTTAAACTATGTAGATAAAACTGTACATACCTGATAAACCCCCTTTCCATGACCCTTCACCCTGTCCAAGCTTTCCTCCGAGGAATAATCGGAAGTCTTCATCAGCTTATCTGCAGCATTTCTCGTGGAATGCCTCGTCCGGTGAGCCAGAGGTGATGTGTACTCTTCTATTGACTCTGTTATCACTTCGCTTGTGAATTTACTGGTTTGGCCGAGTTGTCTGCAACAGAAGCATGAGGTTAATAATCTGTTAAATAAGTTCCACTCCTATCGTAGGTTGGCCAACTTTTGAAGCGGCTGCTCTAAATAGTGAGGTGGTACTGCAGCTGGACCAGTCCCGCAAGCTCTTTAATATAAATAATATATTACCGTAATTGTATTTTTTTCTACCTTAGTGTGAAACAGTCAAATTATTGATTTATCACTTTACATTTACACCAATTTTTACAAGATAACATTTCGCAATCAATATTTAAATGTTGTAAAACCACCGTCTTACAGCCTAAAGCAATTTCTTCCAATCAACTGAAATTTGCAAAAAGAATAGAATTTGAATTCGATAGTGATTTGTTCGTTTTACTCAATCTAAGTGGGATATCTGCCGCAAAAATCTGTAAAAGCTTAAAAATTTAAGAAAATGAGTGACCAGATGAGCTTGGTCCTGTGGCTTGCCTGCTGTTAGGTTTTGGTGCCATCCAGATTTTTATACATCCACTTCAAAATTCTCAAAGGCCTTAACACTGCATTTGTCACTGGGATATCAATATTTACAACAAACAAGAGAAAAGAGAGAGATATAGAAAATGTTAGTAGACTTGAATGACTTTTTTTCACAAAAATATTCACACCCATCAAGTGTGTATAGGGTGCAATCAAACTTCTTGGCAGCTGTGAAATTAGCTACAAGCTGTGCAAAACCCATTAATATACCTATTAACCATTAATCATTACAATGGCATGCAACATATACAATACATACCACAGGAGGAAACAGTTATCATTTATGTCGAGACAGTGGTTAAGGTTAAATTCATTTCCCACTCCTTATCAGAGAAAGTTGGCGTTTTTCATTTATTTCAATGCTATGAGTAAACATTATGATTGAGGATGTTTTATCAGTAAATACCTATAGAGGTTAATTACTTGTTTGTACATATCAATTCATTTCTTTATTATATACCATTTATAAATCATAGGAAACATCATTTAATATTTTGATGGGAATGCAAACAAAGGATTAGTGAAATTTAAGGTGCTGTTCAAAGACATAAGACCTGTAGGCACCCTAAAAACTGAAACTTGTTTGTACACCCTAGAAAACTTGAAAGCAAATACTTTCTATTTTTTTTTGGGTAGACAAAAGGGGACATCAAGATGTCTGGCTATATGAACGGGCAGGGACCACAAGTGGCATTTAGTTTAGGACCAATAAAATTAGGTAGTAAGAATACTAAGAATAAGATGAGTCATGATAATTCTAGCTTATAGGAGGCCTGATACAAGATAATGAAATTCAATAAGTTTTTCAAGTACAAACCTAGGTGTGACAAATAGGTATGGTTAGCAATCGAAACACATTAATATTATTTTCAAACATTTGCAATTTGGGCAAATTATTCTTGTATTATAGGACTAATCATACACTGAAAATATGAGATAGCCTGAGCCTATGAGATAGACCCAGGGTATACTACTAATTTATTATTTAAGAGAAGAAAATAGTAGGAAATGGCTACAATTATTTTCATGATAAATAAATACCTCATTATCCTGATGTACTAGCTTTTACCCACGGCTTCGCCCGCATATTTTGATTTTTGACGCAATATCATTATAATTTATAGCCTATGTGTTATTCTGATAGATAAGCTTTATTGCAAAGTTTCATCTCAATCCGTTCAGTAGTTTTTGCATGAAAGAGTAACAAACATCCATCCATCCTCACAAACTTTCGCGTTTATAATATTAGTAGGATTTATTTATCTCACATTTTCAGTGTGCAATTAGTCCTGTTTGTAGTACAGGAATAAATGCATTATTTCTCATTTTCAAAACATGACTTGTTGTGTGTATAATGATTTTTTGCAAAAAATAGCATGACTGACTTCACCCGTGTACAGAATTCGCGAATATTTCGCACAGATCATGTAGCATTTTTCACATTATTGTTGATTTATCAAAAATGGCTCAGTCGATTTCGATAGAATTTCGACGTATACTCATTCTAATAAAAAGAGAATTATTAAAATCAGACTACTATGAAAAAAGTTATGCAATAGTTAAAAGGTTATAGGTACATAAAAAAAAATGGCATTGAATTGAGTACCTCCTCCGGTTGGTTAAAAATGATGAAAATAAAATGTTGAAAAATTCAAATGGCTACATAGTAAAATAATAATTGGCCAAGTGCGAGTTGGACTCTTGCCATGCCTCTTGCGATGAGTACCATACAGTTTGGAAGACCCCCTTAATATTAAGGGGGTCTTCCAAACTTTTCCAAATTTTATTGTTATTATTTATTTTTGTAGGGAAAATACAACTTAATATTCTGTGCACATTTCAAGCACCTTCCTGTTGTTGTTATTAATATCAAACAAAAAAATTATGTTTCTTGTATGGGATTTAAGTTAATTAAGTATTAATTTTATTTTTATTTCATTATTTATTTTTGAAGTGATTATTTAATTAAATATTCTGTGAATTATTTCACTGTCACTATTATTAATATTGATAAAAAAATGACTAAAAATGATTGTTGTATGGTATTTGTTACAGCGGCTACAGAAATACTTAATCTGTTAAAATTTCAATGTTCTAGCTATAACTGTTCATGAGATACAGCCTGGAAACAGACAGACGGACAGCAGTCTTAGTAATTGGGTCCCATTTTTACATTGGGTACGGAACCCTAAAACTGTAATTTTTTTATAAAATTATTTAATATAACATTGCATTATAATTCATTCTGCCTGATGAAGCAGATATGCAAGCTTACTCAGAAGATACCTATTAACTTAAGATTTGTAGACACCTATGTTGTACTTAAGTGGAAAGACAAAATCAGGTGAAGCTTTCCACATTCTGGCTGCTCATATATATAAAGGCTCCAAAGCTTTCTGAGATCTCAGCTTTTTTGGCTTGTGCTCCTGAGACACAGGTTTTTTAAGACTTTTAGTAGGAAGTACCTACAAATTGATCATATTCCTTATAGAGATGAAAATAATAAAGTATCTGATTTGAGCCTTAGTTTCATTTAAATATCTTGAATAACAACAATATTTTTTTCAGCAAAAGGTTCAATATCACCAAGTGATACTGGGGGTTTCAAGAGATTTTTTTTTATTATTTACAAGCAACACAAAATTCTCTATGCATGTTGATTAACTAGTAGTAGTAACTACTACACTTAGCAAATTAGTTTGCGGTCTGTACAAAAAATAAGGAAGGTCATTCACTAACCATGATTCTATGGCATTAAAACATCATGACCTCATTTTTATGTATGTTTGTTGTGTGATGTCATTTGGTAAACAAATCTGTCCTTTTCCTAGAGTGGCCATGAATTTTTATGAGCACAAAACTTGATGTGGAAGCCTGAAGTTTAGAACTCTAATTTTGCTTGGTTTGGAATTTTTTTTTGCTTTTTTACTGTATATTTTGACCAAACTTAGAAAACATTTCATAAACTATAACTATTAAAATTAACCTACTTAAAATAAAAACTAATACTAAACACTAAAACTTATATTACTAAAATATAAATAAAACTAATCTAAAAGACCCGGGGCAGAGGGTAACGTGGCCAGAATGCTGGCGGCGTTGCCTTGTTGAATTGCTATACTAATTTTTTGACCAAAGTAAATGCCAGCATTTTGGTCATTCATTTAAGAAATTAATTTAAATAATAGAATGTATATTTAAACAAAAAGAAAAAATCTTTTTTAATCGAAAATTAATATTTATACATTTAAGACAACAATGAGTTTTAACTATATGAATAATTTATACATTTAAGACAACCATGACTTTTAATTATTGTTTAATATCAATAAAAACATGTTCAATTCAGTTGACTTTCTCATAGTAAATAATTTATTTCGAGAGAGTAAGGCTACCATATCTCAGATTTTTTGGGCTCTTTTTAAGATTATGGCAGGCTGAAATGGTCACTAGCTGTTCTATTGGGTCTACCAGGGGACACTCCATGTGGTGGCTACTTTGACATCATCCAGATGATTTAGAACTCAGTCACTTCCTGCTGCCTTCTTTTATATAATTTAGACTGTACTGGGGATTCCCAATCGGATAAAACATTCAAGAAGCTGTTCCAATAATTTACTAATCCATCAGATGATAAAATATTTGTATGCTTACCGAATATAGGCTGAATATTTAACTATTTTCTCCCCAGGATTTAGCGAGATATAACCAAACTCCCGATTTTAATGCTTTTTTTTTATTAGTTTTTAACAGGACTTACTTGATGGGTGTGCTTCTTTTGATCGGCGTCTTTCGTCCAGACTTGTGTGTATGTTCCTCCGTTTCCGTGCAGCTCTCGTGGTCGCAGCTGGACCTCAAGAACGGAGTCTTCGAGCGAGACCTTGACCGCAATCCGCCAACAGTCAGGTTCTCCATTTTAGAGCACCGCTAGCGACAACTCCTGTTATCACTTTTTTACCACCATCGTCACACAAAGTTGCAGCCGAAATCACACAAAAGTATTCTCAAATGCACTGTGAAACTAATTAGATCACTAGGTTTTCGTACACATTGAATATCGCACAAGGAAATCTATTTTTGTGGCTTCATGAGATGCCGCCAAAAGTAACGTAATGTCTCGATGACTTTCAACCGCAAATAAGGTTATTTCTTGAGTTTTATCACACAAATACAAACTCCAGCGTTGAATAAATAACGCATAAAATATTATACCGTACAATACTTGTACGTAAAACTTGCGTGTTTCGAAGAAAATCGTGAATTTCGTAACTATTCACTCGCTAAACATAAACTGATGACGTCATCAAAAACGTTACATGTCAGTGTCGCCAGAAAAAGTTTCCAATAAATAACTGTAGAACAGTTTTCACAATTTCGCATGCCTACCGAACGTATACCTACTCACATATCTTTAAGGACGACTTCTTTTTCTCGAAATTTATTTAAAATGATCTATTTCACGCAAAACTTCAGTACTCGACATGTCAATTTTAAAAGAAACCATAAGACTGTAAAGGGAGAACCCGTAAAATGGAACGTTCTAAGTCCTAAGCCTACGTCCTAAGCTCGAAACATATTATCAGACGCGGCTTAAGCCGGAAACATACTATCGGACGCGACTGACGGACGCGACTGACAACAGCGACTTAGCAATATGCACAGTCTTAAGACATCCGGTGTGCCAGATCGCTCTCGGACGTCCGAACGCTCAAGGTAGTCCGAAGGTGACGTCCGCGACTTATGTCCGATAGTGTGCACGGCTCAGGGTACTTTCATAGTCTAGCTACCTATCAGTCGCGGATGTCAGTCGCGTCCGTAAGCCACGTCGGATAGTATGTTTCCAGCTTTAAAGATTCTTCTAAAATAAGAGATGGATGGATGTTTTAAGACTGTGCACATTGCTTAGTCGCGGCTGTCAGTCACATCCGTCAGCCGCTTCTGACGGATGCGACTGACAGCCGCGACGTCCGAACGCTCAAGGTCGTCCGAAGGCGAGGTCCGCGACTTATGTCCGATAGTGTGTTTGCTAATAAGAATAAATAAGACACTAGAGTCTCTCTCAGAATGTATCTTTCACTGAATGTCTGTGTGTAATTTATTGAGGAATAACAACAGCTTATATACTAAATCATATCTATACAGTATGCGCTATCTATATCACGTAAAATATCTAAATCACGATTTAGTTAATCGTGCTATATCTAAAACATTCCAACGAGCTGCAACAGTGTGCACGGCTCAGTGTACTTTCATAGTCTAGATACCTATCAGTCGCGGCTGTCAGTCGCGTCCGTAAGCCGCGTCCGATAATATGTTTCCAGCTTTAAAGATTCTTCTAAAATGAGAGAGACAGAAATATTTTTTTTTTATTTCTTCTTCATTTTTACGGTTGTTTGATAAAAGGTTCATGCCAAAGGGTTAAATAGTGCCAAAAACGATACTTGAGAGAAACAGTCTGGCAACAATATATACACTAGCGGAAACGGTTCGATTAGGAATACAATTTTAATTGAGGAGATTTGAATATTCGATAATTAACGACTTTTTTGGATATTATAATAAAATAGAATCAAACGCGAAATATTGATACAATAAATTATTAATAATAATTGATTACTCTGATTGGAAAGTGCATAAAAAGTTTAGCGTATAAACGTAAAAAGTTAGCATAAAAAAGAGTGAAATACCAATCAATGTCATTGCAATTTGTCAGTCAGTGTCAGTTTAATTGACAGTTTTTGTTTTGGCGGTAACGGAATAAGTTTGTTTTGATTATTTTGTTTTGAATTATAAATTATGAATTATAATTATTTCCAGTAGTTTCCCTGCTTGCGCTATCACTATGGATGTGAATAAAATAGTTGCTAAAATAAAGCAGCTAGGGCACGTGAATAGCAAGCAAGAAGAGTTATATGAGTATTGTAGTGGGAAATTTGATCAAGTAAGTAATCCCTTATTTCTCTCGCTCCGCAACTCAATACCAACTAATCAACCCCAATAACCTATTTATTGTATTTATAATTTACTGTATTTTACTATGTCATCAGATTCTGCAGTTCCTACCTCAGCGGATAATAAACAGTGATGGCCCAGACTTACTCGGCTGCTTACTAAAGGGGATACCGGATATTGCCGCAGAATCTTTGAAAAACAGGCTCAAAGTAGGTACCTGATTCATACTCTTAGCTGTTTGTTAAGATTTCCTGTGTCGGGAATATATACCATGGAACAAATACAAATGCTTATACATGAATTATGCCTGGCAACTTGATTGACCCATAACTTAGTAACTTTATCAACTTTATTCATACTTTTTTAAAACATAAGCCCTTCGCATACGTAGGCGTAGCGTAGTCATATCGTAAGCGTATCGTAATACGCGTCTACATGTGCGAAGAAGGTAAATGCCTCCTACGATACGCTGCATCACTGCTCCGTGTGCGGACTTGTTTGAACATGTACGCGCTCGTATTGCTCTCGTGCTGCGCGCGTAACGATACGACTGTGCTACGCCTACGCGTGTGAAGGGTGTCCAGGGGAAGGGGAACTGTTATCAATACTAAAACATGGCCATGATTTTTTTTTCAGATTATAGACATAGTATTGCAGACCATGAGGGAAAAGTCCACATCTCTTGCTCATTGCGCAGATGTGGTCAGCAGGCTATGTTTGGAAATGCCGAGGTTATCTGCAAATGTTCTTGTCAGGATGTGCAATGATAGTGTACAGTCCATTGTTGATGACAGTGATGTCAATATGGTGTAAGTTTGTATTTTTATACTTATAGTTTAGTTTGTACTTTTAACAAAATTTTTGCTGATCTCTTTTGCTATTTTTTTGTGTTGCGACGCATAATGTTTAATATGTATAACATTCAATATGCAAAATGTTTAAAACGCAAAATGATAGTAATTAAATAACACCCAGACACAGAGCAAACTCTTATGTTCAGCACATAAATATTTGCCCTGGGTGGGGATCAAACCCACGCCTCTTTGATCCAGAAGTTAGGGTCACTAACCACTGACCCAACGAGGCAGCCAAATGAAAGAGTAACAAACATCCATACATACCTACTCACAAACTTTCTCGTTTATAATATTAGTAGGATTGAGATCTCTATCTACCTCTATAGAAAGAATGTAAAACAACTTATGATATTTTTTTGTCACTTTCCAGTTGGCGAGACATCCTGCCAGAATGTACCCGTTCATTATCCTCCTATGACACCGTCAAACACTGCGACACACAGATGACAAGCTCCGAATACATGGAACAATGTGTACACACGCTCTGCCAGTGCCGCTGGAGCCAGGGGCAGCTGGTGCAGCTTGCTGCTATGTTCAAGTTAATATTTCTATTCACTAAGTTACTATACGTTAGAAACTGCAACAAAGGCTATAAAATAAAAAAAATACAGTAGAATCTGTATAGAGTGTATATCTTTAAAACTAACAACTTACTTTCATACTCGAAAGCTGAATGTGCCACAGTCATTAATCTTTATATGAAATCGTATCCAATATCGCGCACCCGTTCGCACCACACAACCCACATTTCTGACAAATGCATCACTGAAAGTAATTTATACAAAGAACAACCAAATATCAAGCTTAGTATCATAATCACTTTATTGACACCATAGAAAAGAATAAAAGTAAAGAAAAAGATGACAGAAGATAGAAGAGAGAAGAGAAAGAGACAGAGAGAGAGAGAAGACGGTGTCATATAAAAAGCACAAAAAGCAATCTTATTGCTAAAAGTGATTTTTTCCAGACAACCTTTGATATATGGAAACATTCTTGCAGTCCCTAGTTCTGTTTTCACATTACAATCCTCTTCTTACTCTTTGTTACAGAGACATGCAGTTGTCCAAAAACAGTCACAAACAAGTAGTGAACAAAATCTGTTCATACATTATAGACATTCCTCCTGACACCTTACCGCCATTGGTTCATCAGCTTCTCAAGTGAGTGGTAAAGTCTTATGATCTCCTAAGTTTAATCTCATTCTGGAAACAATTCTCAGTAATGCTACAAAGTACCAAATAGTACAAAACATAGTATGGGGTTATTCCGAAAGTGTGTTGTAAGCCAAAGGGGAGTGATTAAAATTTTTTGAGTTTATCTTTAAAACCTTTCAAATTTAAAAAAAAAAACCTCCAGTAAGGGCTTGTATCAAGTGAGTTCCTGAGGTCTTAACTGAGGTTAGTATTTTTTTAAAATTTCATATTGTTTTGTGTTTGACTACACACTGCCTGATGGTAAGCAGATATGTGGTCTAGTATAGGCCGCGTCGGCCACAACGTAACATGTCTATATTCTACCTTGTCGGCTGCGCCCATTCGTGCGTGGTATCCGTGAGGAAACTGTACAACTATTAGTTTTAAGAACAATGTGCCATGCTCATTGCCACTTTATTACGACATATGTTTAACTATTCAATTGATTTTTAAAATGAATACCTCACCAAATCTTTCATTCATCATATTTTATATGTAACAAATTATACCAAAAAATCTTATTTCAGGCTATGTAAGTTGTACAACTTGGAAATAGTACTGGCGCATTTGAGCCACTACTTCAACACGCAGCTATACAGCAAGCTTGAGCCCCCTTCTTCAGATTCCGAGTCCACCACCATGGATGTCGATGATATAAGTAGGTCCATTTTTATTTCTTAAAAAGGCATGATGGTTTTTTTTATCTAAGAGATCTAGAGAAAGGCTTCTGTATTTGGCACGCGAGACGCTTGTATATATTATAGCAAATACTTTGGAGCGTTTGGGAAACATTTTTTATAATCTTTGGGATACTTTGCCTTAGATCTTTACATCGCCATGTTTACATTATTTTGTACTTAGAAAGCCCGGTGCCAGACAAGTACTCCCATGGATTCATACGTAAAACTTATAAATTCCCTCTTGAGACGTTTAAAACGCCAAACTTTTCATTGCACAACACCCCACAGTCCGGCAGAACTCTGTCTTTGCATCTCTGTTCTCTACCTGCCTGTTCCACATTTGCCAAGTGGACATTTGTGTCTATTTGGGAAACAGGACACAAAAGTAGTGGTTTTCCTTTAGTTTAGGATGTAGGTGACTTACTCGTACCTTACCAACCGATTTGGTAACAGTTAGGTACACACCCCATAAACTGTTTTAATATCTCCCATTTCGGTGGAAATTCAAACTACCACACTTTTTCCTTACACAGCATCCCACAGCCCGGCAGAACTCGGCCTTTGCCTGTCTACCTGCCTGTACCACTTCTCCCAAGGCACAGTGGACCCCCAAATGGTCCGCAAACATGTTAAGTTGTGGCCGAGGACGCAGCCGTTTACTCCCACCTGTTCTGTTGAGTAGTTCTGTTGACAGAACTACTGGGATTTTTTTTCCCATTAGTTCTATCCACAAAACATATGGGAATATAATTCCCACCTGTTCTGTTGAGTAGTTCTGTTGTGATTCAAACTATTTACTTCTCCATGCAATCAATTATCAAGTACTGGCACTAACCAGGCCAGCTACTGTTTTCCAGTTCTTGAAAAACATAGAAGAAGATGCATCGTTTTCTTCTGTTAAAGCCTGCCAATTGAAATCAGTTAAACGAAGGACAAGTAAACAGATTGAAAACGATGCTATGATAAGAGTGTACCAAATGCAATTGATTAACGGTAACATAGACATACCTTTGTTTTTAGAGAAACTAAGGTAAAGTGCTCGTATATTGCGAATCCAGGAAAAGTTGGAAAAACTGTATCAGCCGCGGACTAGGTTAGTTAAGGTTGTGAAACAAGGCCGTTATGCCAAAATATTAATATTGTAAAATGATTTTTTTTAAATCAGTAACAACCGTTTTTTTCCCGTTATAATTTAACTTTTTTATAGTTAAAATTTAACTTTTTTAGATTATATTTACCGGAATAATTATATTCCGGTAAATATAATCTAACCGTGTATTTTTTGTAAAACTGACTTACTTGTAACATTTAATGTTATTTATGGTCAGTAAATTTTCGGATTTCTGATTACGAATTTGAATTTTTGTACGTTTTTAATTTCTAACCCCCATAACTCCACCATTTTGCAAAGATTCCGCAACCGTTCATCGATGACCGGTTCTTCAATGTACTGTTCGTCGAAAAGACAGATTGGTAACAGAACAGGCGGGGATACAGTTGAGTTTTATGTGGTGTATAGTTTTTTAAATCACAGAACTAATGCGGAGAAATTATCAGTAGTTCTGTCAACAGAACAGGTGGGAATAGTAGAGATAAGTCAGGTGTAAAGCATAGTCTTTTAAGTCACAGAACTAATGGGGGAAAAAATCCCAGTAGTTCTGTCAACAGAACTACTCAACAGAACAGGTGGGAGTAAACGGACGCAGCTGCTGCGGGCCCCGTTCGTTATAGACGAGTTAGAGACGTTATAGGGAGTGTAGATATGTTTATACCTTACCGACCGATGTGGTGATAGTCACATACACATTGATTTCCTCTTTTTCTGTGGAAATTCAGACTACATACCAAACTTTTTTCTTACACAGCACCTCACAGGTCAAGATTACTCTATTTTTGCCTGTCTACCTGCCTAGGTAGAGTAATCTTTTCCCAAATTGCAGTCGCAGTTGGTCCGCAAACACGACAAATTGTTGCGGAGAACTGCTCAAACTCAGCTGTTGAGTGATTGTTCTTTGTAGACTTTGGAGATGTAGATGGCTTTTGACCTTACCGACCGATGTAGCGACAGCCGCTTCTTTTTTTTGTGGATATTACAAACGGGGTAGCCGTTTGCAGCACCACAGGTAAAGAGAGGATTAGAGAGAGAAACCTGTAATGCGGCAAGCGGGGGAGCCGGTTGCAGCACCACAGGTAAAGAGTATCAGAGTAAGTACCGGTAATGTTGCACGCGGGGGAGCCGGTTGCAACACCACAGGTAAAGAGTATCAGAGTAAACTGAAGCGTTGCAAACGGGAGAGCCGTTTGCAACACCACAAGTTACGAGACTTCAGAGAACAAACCCAAAGAGTCCTGCCTAGTGGTTAGGATTCCTAACGGTTCGAAGAAAGGAGATTAATATAGAAAACTAACCATACTGTTTACACATTTATTCATTTCACCATATAAATAACACTGCACTTATAGTCTATATGTTTTTCTTGAAGCGAATAGAGAGAGAATTTTAAAAAGAGTCCGTGGAATGTTAGCTTAACAGGGGAGGGGTAGCACACAAAGAAAACACACTGGGGGCTGGCCGAGGTTGGAGCGTAGACAAGCTGGACCCGCCGATAGACGTAGCGCCAGCAGGGCGCTGGAGATGGAAGCGCCTGTAGCGCCAGCTGTGCGTTAGCGTATATACGCCCGTGGTGTTGGGGCGCTTGAGGTGGAGGCGCTTGTGCGCTAGCTGGGCACTAGCGTGAAGACGCCCGTGGTGTTGTTCTGGCGCTTGAGGTGGAGGCGCCTGTAGCGCTAGCTCGGTACTCCAAGGTAAGAGGCAAGGTCAGTGGCCCCAAAAGATGAGGTCCTCCTGTAACAAGGTCAAAGAGACCGAAGCCTCGCGAAGAAAAATTACCAGACGCTCATGCTGTCTTCACTGCAGGACCCGTCACCACGTTCAAAGATCACACGTTAACATGAACTAACACCACATATACTTTCATAAAAATACCACAAGACATGCACCATCTTTCGTGTCTCCTTGATGACCTCTCTTCCAAGACTGCCCCAATTTTAAAACAAGGATCGCTGATCCTGTCAAAAGCAATTTAAACAAATTTCATAATTAGAATTGTTAGTTGGCAGTGTTATCGTTAAAAGAGTTTGAATGTAGAGAAGCTAACAAAAAGGTTAGTTTCTCTACAATATTCAAACCACAAAACTTTTTTCTTACACAGCACCCCACAGCCCGGCAGAACTCAGCCTTTGTCTCTCGGCCTGCCTGTACCACTTAAGGTACCGTGGACCGTCCAATGGTCCGCAAACACGTCAAGTTGTGGTCGAGGACGCAGCTGCTGCGGGCCCCGTCCTTTGTAGATCTTGTACTTCTTTGAGTACGTTCTAAAGCTATTCAACCGGCGTTAATAGGACTTACTAACCGCGACCAGCGACAGTTAAATTTCTAAGGTTGTACTTATTAGCCCCTGACATGGTTCGTTATATATTTTGCGGGGTGTAGAACTACTAAAAAATTCTACAGTTGTATCGATCGCGATGGCCAAATAATTCTGGCGACCCTTGTACCAGACGAACAGATTCTGGGTGGGTACACACGATACATTTTTAAAGGCCTTCGTATTCTATGATGTTTAAAATAGCTAACTTTTCATTGCACAGCACCCCACAGCCCGGCAGAGCTCAGCCTTTGCCTCTCCACCTGTTTGTACCACTTCACCCAAGGCACAGTGGACCCCCAAATGGTCCGCAAACATATAAAGTTGTGGCCGAGGACGCAGCTGCTGCGGGCCCCGTTCGTTATAGATGTCGCGCTGGCCATCTCTGAGAAGGGGCGGGACTTTAGATCTGTCTGTTTGGATGTAAGTTGGATTTTTATGTAAGTCAGTGACACGGACAGCAGACTTAGTTGTCTGCGCAACAATTTATTATGTTTTGAAATGCAATATAATTATTACTATGGAAACTAGCGTGGTTAATTAAAGCATAGCACAGGTGTTACTAACGGTTAGTTTTTAGTAGATTACTACTATAGTTTCGATCGCATTTGGCGATCTTTTTCAAGGTTGGTGTACTAAGAAACGTATCCACCAAGCTCACGGAGCACATACGGTCTATGAAAACCTTGGATAGTCACGGTTCTGCGGTGGCGAAACATTCGTTGAGCTCTGATATGCAATACTATATTACGTTCAATTCGATAGAACGAAAGTGTTAGCAAGAGAAAAGTTTTTCGTTCCCCGAAAAGTTAAAAAGGCTATTGAACGCTCTAACTTCAATACAGACGGGGGATGGAATTTACCACCGACTCAAAAGCCGTGTTTGCCAGGAACCAAGGAACTTGACCGCTGGGCTGGTGGAGACGTAGTGAGTTCGGCGTGCTGGAGTATTCCCGAGGGATACAGGGACACCGACGAGGAAGATCATCAGTGCGCCGACGCTACAACATACTCTGCCCGCTGCCGCCCCTGCCCACGCACCGCAACCGCTATCATCGCGAGCGCTGCGCGCCGCGGCTCGCAGTGCTATACGACACGAGCCTGCGTGCTAGTACTCCAACCTTGAAAAAGATCGCCAAATGTGATCGAAACTATAGTAGTTATCTACTAAAATTTAACGGGAGTAACACCTGTGCTATGCTTTAATTGAAATGCACTATATACGAGTATTATGTTTATGTGTTAGATCTCGGGCGACGTCTGAAAGAGAGGGGGGCATGATCCACGTTTCGGAGATTACTTGGTCCAGAACATATCATGTGGATGCCGAGTGCAGGCCACATTTTTGTTAGATTTATAGACGAGCGAAATTATGTTTTGATAATTTATTTTAATTTATTCTTACTAATTTTAACATTTCACATTTGTGAAAATCGCGGGTCGAACTTTGATACGATTAGCACAGGACCGAGACAAATGGCACCATAAGAAAGAGGCCCTTAGATTATTGATATATCCCCAGCAGAGGGATAGAGAAGGCTGCAGATGATGATGATGAATTTTGACATTTTATTTTGTTATTCATTTTTATTGACATTATACCTTGTAGTTTACAATATAGTAGTCCCGATCGATTCACATATCCTATTTAACTTTGAACACTTATTTTCCTGGTGTATCTCCAATGCAATGTCCAAGAGATACCTACTGAAACTATAAATTTAACACTAGCATTTTTTTTCAGGCTTATTAAATACTCGGATTAAAGATTCTTTTTTTTAATAATATTTTAAAACTTTATTTGAAGGCAGTAAGGGCGGCGATAGAGCAGCGAGTGTCGGACGATCTGAAAAGGAAAGAGTCCGCGTGGGTTCGCTCGGTCATCCCGCCCGATGTGGACGTCATCAGCGTGCTTAAAGTTCTCACCACTGAGAGGTGAGAAATATTATATCGGCACGGGTAGCACGGCAAGGAGAGAAAACCATTTTATTCACTTTTAATGTCAGCTGTCATTGTCAATCCATACTTTATTTCCTCTTCGAGAGGATATAATGGTGAAAAGACTATAATTCTCTTTGCTATGCTTCCCGTGCAGCTGTAAAACTGTGTTCGAAGGCAGTAAGGGTGGCGATAGAGCAGCGAGTGTCGGTTGAGCTCAGAGAGTGCCTGTATGCGCGCCATCATTCAGCCCGATGTCCACCTTGTGGTTGGTCGGTTTACGCTGCGCTTGCCAATTCGTGGTCCCCAGTTAAGAATTTTACGTTATCAATTGTAAAAAAAAATATGTCAGATTTCTTTACAGGTTGTATTTCAATACTACGGTCGTACCTATTATAAGATTGTATACGTTGTATTGTACTTATCTTTGTGTCCTACTTTTTTACAAATAATCGAACAAAAATCGCCAAAACAGCTGTTTCTTGCAAAATATTCAGTAGTAACCTTGTACCATTTCTTTCCATGTGTCACATCGTCTTGCCAACCAATCTCGAATGATTCAAGTTCGTCACGCAAGCGCTTCTTGGGCCTTCCCTGGCTGCGTCGTCCGCCAGGCACCCACATGGAAAGAATTAGGGGAGACCCAGGAATAGGACAGTATAGGTTTAAAAAAACAAGAAACCTTACAAGTACCATTACTTACCATTAGACCAAATGAATGTAGCAGCCGATTTGAATCGTGATTCTATATTTTAGACATACACCCAGTATATAATTAGTAGGTATAGATAATAATTGATTGAATCAGGCGTTACTTTGCGGAAATTCATCTTTATGACAAAGATAGGTATAGATCTTCTTGTTATTTTGTTTCAGTGCTAATCACCGCGAACTGACCGTGGTCGGTCTCATCAACCTCGCGTTTTCCCTGCTCGCCGTGTCCCGTATAAAGCCAGTAGCGCAACAATGTTGGTCCCACGGCAAATTGATACTCGTGCGCCTGAGCAAGTCGCAGCCGGAAACCGCCGGTCACATACTAAGCCAGCTAGCGGATAGGATAGCGCAAGATTCCGTCCAGAAACAATTTGCAGGTGATTCTCCATCGCTAAATCTGCTCACCTGGGATGGCAAATGGGTAAAACCATGTTATCCACTTTTAGGGAATAAATTGGCGGATAGTCAATTATTTATCCCTTAGCCATGCTAAGAGTGCTGGTGTTATCTTAGCTTGTTGTGTTCAGTACAAAGTTTTGGTCTCACCGAAAGTAAATATTCGTGCGTCTAAGCCAATCGCAGCCAAAAACCGCTGGCCATATGCTGAACCAGTAAGCGGACATGATTCCGTGCTAAAACAATATGCAGGTAAATCTTTATCTCATAATCTGGCATTTATTTCACGCGATGTATTCCGTATAAAGACTACAGCGTAGTCGTGTTGATCTCACGACAAGTTAAAATTCGTCTGCCTGAGCAAGTCGTATATTATTTATTAAGAAACCGTTTGTTTACCAAGAATACGTCAATAAATTATGAAAAACTAAAAATGTTCATAAGCAGAATGAATGAGTGCTGAAATGTGCAATAGTAAATAGGCGTAACCATACACCGTTTTACTAAACATCTCGTCTTTAAAAGTCTAAACTCTTGTTGCAGATTGCCTCTACGTGTTGTGCAAGCTAGCACCAGCATCCATAGAGCGGTGTACCCAACTGAGTACAATATTGGAGAACTTGCGGCCGAGCGCGGCCGAGTACAAGCCCGCGGCGGCCGTGTTAGATGCAGTACACCCGCTGCTCAACTACAGCACTAGGACCAGGGATGTGCTCGTTATGGTGTGTCGGAAAGGCCTATATTCAAGGTAAAATACCTTAAATATGTCAACCGCTTGTGGCCCGAATCAGGTTGTCTGTCTAGTCTAATTTGGTACTAGACATCCTATACTACGCTTGTCTACCGGCCGAGAACTTGACGGCCCATTGGATATCGCCCTGTCCACTGCCACTTCAGCTTGTTATTTTGCTGTCCTATGTTGGTAATTTTACTTCTTCAACGAATCTCATTCATGATTTAATCACACATAACTTTTAAGATACTAGATTGGAACCTTAGCAAGAACAAATAATAAACAGAAGTGACACACAACAAAAGACATATTAAGATCCGAATTAGTGTCTCCTAGGGTCATCGACTTGGCAATATTTTTTTGTTTTAGGGTACGCAGTATGGTAAAAGAAGAGTGGATATTTAAAATGAATACTGCTTATTTCAGGGACTCCATCCACCGTTGCCTAGCTCTATCCGGATTTCTTTCTATTCTACGGCATATGCGGCTATCGCGGTCAGCGTGGAACAGCCAAAGCAGCAGCGACCAGTACAGCGCTCACTCGTACCTCACGCAGCTCACTGTGGACATGCACGCCACGCACCAAGGAAACGCGTCAGTATACTGTTACCTCGCTCTATCTCGATACCTAGGCACATGCGACCAATACAGCGCTCACTCGTACCTCACGCAGCTCATTGTGGACATGCACGCCACGCACCAAGGAAACGCGTCAGTATACTGTTACCTCGCTCTATCTCGATACCTAGGCACATGCGACCAATACAGCGCTCACTCGTACCTCACGCAGCTCATTGTGGACATGCACGCCACGCACCAAGGAAACGCGTCAGTATACTGTTACCTCGCTCTATCTCGATACCTAGGCACATGCGACCAATACAGCGCTCACTCGTACCTCACGCAGCTCATTGTGGACATGCACGCCACGCACCAAGGAAACGCGTCAGTATACTGTTACCTCGCTCTATCTCGATACCTAGGCAGGCACATGCGACCAATACAGCGCTCACTCGTACCTCACGCAGCTCATTGTGGACATGCACGCCACGCACCAGGGAAACGCGTCAGTATACTGTTACCTCGCTCTATCTCGATACCTAGGCACATGCGACCAATACAGCGCTCACTCGTACCTCACGCAGCTCATTGTGGACATGCACGCCACGCACCAAGGAAACGCGTCAGTATACTGTTACCTCGCTCTATCTCGATACCTAGGCACATGCGACCAATACAGCGCTCACTCGTACCTCACGCAGCTCATTGTGGACATGCACGCCACGCACCAAGGAAACGCGTCAGTATACTGTTACCTCCCTCTATCTCGATACCTAGGCAGGCACATGCGACCAATACAGCGCTCACTCGTACCTCACGCAGCTCATTGTGGACATGCACGCCACGCACCAGGGAAACGCGTCAGTATACTGTTACCTTGCTCTATCTCGATACCTAGGCACATGCGACCAATACAGCGCTCACTCGTACCTCACGCAGCTCATTGTGGATATGCACGCCACGCACCAAGGAAACGCGTCAGTATACTGTTACCTCGCTCTATCTCGATACCTAGGCACATGCGACCAATACAGCGCTCACTCGTACCTCACGCAGCTCATTGTGGACATGCACGCCACGCACCAGGGAAACGCGTCAGTATACTGTTACCTCGCTCTATCTCGATACCTAGGCACATGCGACCAATACAGCGCTCACTCGTACCTCACGCAGCTTACTGTGGACATGCACGCCACGCACCAGGGAAACGCGTCAGTATACTGTTACCTCGCTCTATCTGAATACCTAGGCACATGCGACCAATACAGCGCTCACTCGTACCTCACGCAGCTCATTGTGGACATGCACGCCACGCACCAGGGAAACGCGTCAGTATACTGTTACCTCGCTCTATCTCGATACCTAGGCACATGCGACCAATACAGCGCTCACTCGTACCTCACGCAGCTTACTGTGGACATGCACGCCACGCACCAGGGAAACGCGTCAGTATACTGTTACCTCGCTCTATCTCGATACCTAGGAACATGCGGCCAACACAGCGCTCACTCGTACCTCACGCAGCTCACTGTGGACATGCACGCCACGCACCAGGGAAACGCGTCAGTATACTGTTACCTCGCTCTATCTCGATACCTAGGCACATGCGACCAATACAGCGCTCACTCGTACCTCACGCAGCTTACTGTGGACATGCACGCCACGCACCAGGGAAACGCGTCAGTATACTGTTACCTCGCTCTATCTGAATACCTAGGCACATGCGACCAATACAGCGCTCACTCGTACCTCACGCAGCTTACTGTGGACATGCACGCCACGCACCAGGGAAACGCGTCAGTATACTGTTACCTCGCTCTATCTCGATACCTAGGCACATGCGACAAATACAGCGCTCACTCGTACCTCACGCAGCTCACTGTGGACATGCACGCCACGCACCAGGGAAACGCGTCAGTATACTGTTACCTCGTTCTATCTCGATACCTAGCCACATGCGGCTGTCGGCAGCCTGACTGAGTGCTGCATACTGACGTCATGCCGCTTAGTTTTGCGTTTTTTAAATCGTCCGGTTTTCATGACGATGCTATTGCTGAATAACGTAACTTGATATTTGTTCCCTAACTGTGATGTCAATAACCGTTATTTCTGAATAACGAAATAAGCTATTTATTTTTTATCTCTAATGATTATTTATTTCCTACTAAAATAGCTCTGTGATTTTCTATAATAGTCAATGTCTTTTATTCTATTTGATGTCTGTTGTCGTTGACATTAGTTAGTTTACATTGATTTTAAATTTGTTATTCATTATTTATTTTTTAAAATTGGTTATTAATAGAATTGATAAATTGGTTCGAATGTAGTATTTAATTGTAGATAAGTATTTCAAACATTGTTATTTGACGATTCCAAGTGCAATTGTTAAGTCTACGGTATAAAGGAACTTTGACTTTGACTATTTGAAAAAAAAAATCTTTTTAGCAAATATGTTTTAAAGAACGGGATACATATTTTATACAGATTATTTGACGATGTTAGCTATCATTTAAAAATATAATAAAGTGCATAATCCTTATTCTTGCATGTACTTGCAGGGTGACGTCCCGCGTGCGCAACGAAGCGGTGTGCATAGAAGTGGTCTCTATATTGCGGCGGTGCCTCGTGCAGGACGCCGCCGTTAAACAACTCCTTTACTCTAGTGAGTTGCTATAGAAATAGAAAAAAAAAAGTTTTGTGTAATTATCTAAATAACCAATTTACTTAGATATTTTCGGTGTCATGAGTAGAAGCACTAGATACCATCTTAGTGTAATTTTAGGCCTCTTTATTGTGTAGACAATTTTAATGTTAAAATAATATTTTTAAATAAATTTTAAAACTTTGACATTCACACAAACAATAGTTATGGTGTTACATTATCTGTTTTTTTTTTAATAAATTTGTCATCTTATGGCCAAAACCGGGGCATTGGTCACAACCAGTGCATCTACTATTTGAGCAGCTCTATCATGCCAGATAGAGAAAGTGTCTTTCCAGCAATTTATGCTCTCAACAAGGAAACAAAATATGATTTGACATTGGCAACTGACATCAAAAGGTAATAAAATGGTTTAATTTCTTTGCTATGCAAGAAGCAAGCTTTGAGGTGCAAGAAAGATAATAAATAAATTTGAAATCTGATTTTGACAATTTTATAACCAAAGACAAATATATGTGTAAATGTATAGAACATGTTTTTTTTATTTCAGGTATTTTTTACTGCGCCGAACAAAAGTCAGTCCTGCACGAGTCTATTCTGGAGATTTTATACGAGCACGTCACTAAGTACCTGCCTGAAGACGACGCCGGCCCCGCACTCAAACTGGACAAATGCGTGACGTGCACCGGCGCTACTGCTGTATTAGCAGTATGTTTACTTTATGGTTTACAACCATCGAGTAAGAATATATAAAGCTACAGTCCCTAAGTGAAAGTAGTAAAATAATAAGCCCAATTATGAAGGCGCCATCGTAATTATAATAGATAATTAGCATATTTCTGTTTCTTTTTCACTTTAGGCATTTGATAGATATAACACTTTTTACGTTGCTATTAAATTTACGATGGCGCCTTCATATTTGGGCCTATTGTCCGAGGCGTCGTCACACATACCTTTAGAATAGATATACATTAAATAATTCACAATGACCCATTTTCTCGAATCTGGACGTTATGTCACTTAATTAGTGCTTAATGAGCGCTACCGTGGCTCGGATGACACGTTAAATTGTAGGTCCCGGTTGTTTTAACCGTTTAGCCATGTCAGAGGCCTTCAGGCGGCCTAAAAACTCTGACACCAGGGCTAGCCACCCGGCCTATACGAACTTACTTACTTACTTAGTGCTTAATATCGCTTGGTCGCTGTGTGAGCATATTTTTAGGCTAAGAAAATGATTATTATTGAAATTAAATAGGAATAGGCACTGTACATACAAAAATTTGCAAATTTGTAATAAGACGTACATAAACTAAAAAGCCTGCCCACTACGTAGTGGTAAATAAGTGTTCGAGATAAAACCTTTGGTTCGGTTTCGGTTAGGTTTTGGTTCGAACACTTATTTTGCACGATTGTGACTATGTCTATCCTTGCTCGATGTTTACATTATGGTTTCATTCGAAACCGTTCTACTATATCTCATTTGTTGGAGTTTAACTTAGAGTATAGTAACTATAGAGCGCTAGTACCGCACTAGACGCCCAGTGTCCGCGTCGTAGGCAGATGAAGTATAGCTACTTATATATGTATGTTGGCGATTACTAGGGATGGGCACGCGGGCAACGTAAACTCATTTTGTTGTCAATAGATGCAGGTTCAGCGCGGTACAAACAAGTACCTACAAATATATTTCGTGCGATAACATTAAGAGAATAATATGAGTATAAGTTTTTCTACATGTTACTTACGACATTTATTCAGAAAAATTAAGTATTTATTGGATATGTACGTCAAAAAAATCAAGAAAGTGTACTGAACAAACTTTATTCCATATGTTTGGCTCAAAATTTGTTTGTTTTAAAGCGATAATCCATTTGTTCATCAAATTTTGGTCTTTTGGAAATCTGAAAAATAAGAAAACAAAAGATATTTTTATAAATTTCGACCTTTTTTTGGAATGTTGTTCAGTATTTTGGGTAAGTTTGTCCTTTACATATTTTATACTATATTTGTAGGAGCCTATATTTTCATTACAAAAATACAGTCAGGTATTATGTGGATCGGCGACTGTGGGTGGCATTTTCCAACTGAACGCTACCGTTGCTTGGATGACACAATATATTGTAGGTCCCGTTTAGCTATGTCAGAGGCATTCACGCGGCCTAATAACGCTGACACCAGGGCTAGCCACCAGCCACATACCTACGAACTTACTTATTACAAAAATGTATCACTATCATTTTTTTTAATTTAATTTAAGTCCATTAAATTAAATTAAACCACTAAAATCTTCAAAATCAATTTAGCAGTGTAGATATCGTAACATTACATAATTATGTACCGCTATAATAATTTGACATTAAAAATATTAGAAAATATATCGCACAAAACACACTATACAATTATTTATAATAAATTATAATAAGATTTTAAGTATTAAAGTTACAAAAATCTGTTATATGTAATATGCAGTACTTCTAGTAAACATTATATCGACTACAGCGTTGGTCACGTCCCATCTCTAAATCACGCGGCGGGAGTGTGGTGTGGTGCGGTGCACGGGCGAGCCTGTGCGTGCCCGCCTCCCACGTCTTCTTCACCCCCGCGATTCCGGATTTATTTTCATAAAAATAAGTATTATAATCGACTTACCGATGAAATGTGATACTGGATTTCAATTTCGTGTGTTTTCTAGTATAGTTTTTACAAGGTCGAACAGCACATTTCACCATTTTAATACATCAATTTGAAAAAAGTTGCTCGAGAAACGCACGTTCCTAGTACTCTGCTACGACTACAAGCGCTCGCGGCGGGAACGTCGTTTTGTTCTCAATTGTACCTAATGTTCCCACTTCGTCGTGCGCGCTCTATAGTTATTTATATACTCTAAGGAGTTTAAGAACTATAAATGTAGAGCGTTCGGGAGCAGGGTCCCGGTGGATTGCATATATACAGACTTTGCCAAGGCATTTGACAAAGTATGCCCATCCTACTTTGATCAGCAAACTATTTGCTGTTTGTAAAACATGGCAACTTGTTAAAATGGATTGCATCGCACCTAACTAGACGTAGCCAAACAGTCGCGATTAAAACCTTTTTATCTTCTTCTGTTCAAATAACATCTGGTGTGCCACTAGGCTCCCATCTTGGGCCACTACTTTTTATCGCTGTGTTATTCTAGGAGCCAATAGCCAGCTTACTATATGCGATAGCTCAATTCACACTAGCCGTCGAAGATGAAGAGGACGACATTCTCGCGAGCCAGGCCGAGTCTGGCGTGTTTCTGAAAACCAAGCTCAAAAGGGTCTTGGAGAAATTGTGCGCGGCCGAGCTTGGGATCGACCTGGTAAGATATTACACTTTTTGGGGAAAGAAAATTTAGCAAAGAATTACTTATGAATAGTTTGATTAAAAAACACAGACTGTTTTAGTTTATAGGCCGCGCCACACAAGTTGGTGGATGTGAAGATAGCTACAAGATATGGAATAGCCAATCAACATACGGCTTTATATGAGCTTTAGTCAGGATTTGACATTGCGCAGCTTGTAGCTAACTTCACATCCGCCAACTTGTCTGCCGTGGCCTATACTATACGCGATAGCTCGAGCTTGGCATTGACTTTGTAACAAGTAGGAATTTATTTCTTTTGTACAAGTTTTGTACTCGTAAGTAATTTTTAAGGTGGTTGTCTTCGGTCACATTCAAATTCATTTCTTTTATCATATTGGACTGCCTCGGTGGCGCAGTGGTTAGTGAAGCTGACTTCTAGATCAAAGAGGCGTGGGTTCGATCCCCACCCAGGGCAAGCATTTATGTTAACATAGATGTTTGCTCTGTGTCTGGGTGTATTTAGATACTATCTATATAAGTATGTATTTAAAAATAAGTATATGTAGTATATCAGTTTCTGGCAGCCATATCACAAGCTTTGCTTAGTTTGGGGTCAGAGGCCGTGTGTAAGATGTCCCAAAATATTTATTTAAATATATATTTATTTTATGTTTGTTGTCATTTACAAATAAACTACTCTTTTTTATGTAGAATAGGTCTACATTTGGCCACGAACTCGCCTGATGGAAAGCGAAGTTGTGGCCAAAGATGGAGAATGTAGACCTAGAAGATAAAACTACTCATCCTAGTTTTGCAGAAACTCGTTTTAGCGGTCACAAATGAGTAGTGTTAACGAGGTACATACACCTATAAACCAAAATACTGATCAGTTTATGCTCAAAAGTGTATCAACTAAAAACTAAGGTGATATTCAGTTGTTGCACTTTGGTGCTTAATTTACTACAAATACAATACAAAATGTTTTATTTACCAAAAGATTACAGATATACCAAAATACCAGTGGACCCTGCACTAGGATGACCTGTATCGCAGGGCCCAACCACTATTTGACCACTATTTTGGATTATACAGGGCAAGACACCCGGTCTACAGAGTTATTTCTAATCTATTAGCATCCTCTTAGGGGCTTATTCTGTACATATCAAAACTAACAACTTTTGTACTGCGACTTTTGTCAAAACTCGAAAAAAGAATCTGTTTTTCCATAGAAAAATATCGTTCACCCGCCACAAAATGTATGGAACAGCTGTTTTTTTTTTGAGTGTTGATGAAAGTTGTAGAACAAAAGTTGTTAATTTTGATGTACAGAATAAGACCCTAAAAGGATGCTAATTGATTAAAAATAACCCTGTATACTAACTCACTTATTTTGGATTTTAGATGTACCTCGTAAACCTACCTATTCATGGCGGCTTAATGGGTTTTTATATACTTAAAGCGAGTAGTTTATCTGTAAATGGCAAAGAAACAAAAAAAATGAATTTCACGCGCTGACCAAAAGCATCAGTCTTAAAATAGGTACCAACTTTATGTCGTCTTATCTAGGAAGACCCCGGCCTGACCGACTTGACGCCAGAATCCAAAGCGAAATGCCTAAAAGTGCAGCAAATACTACAATGCTACGAAGCTCTCGTAGCGTACAGAATAATGCAGTGGAATGTCGACAGTAGCGACGTTGCTGCCTCCGTGTATAAGATATTCAAAGCTTGCAACCAACTGTTAGAACATACGAAGGTAAATTCACATTATTAACATACTTGAAAAAGGAGGAGGTTCTCAATTAAACTGTACGTTTTTTTTTAAGTAGATATGTAATTGTTAGGTTAAGTATGCCCCGTTGGAGTTACCTACCTATTGTGTGCCTATTGCTGTGGAGACGATGGGATGTTGGGGCAGTGAGGCGAAAAGTTTGATTTCAGAAATAGGGCGCAGGCTAAGGGAGAAAACCAATGACTCCCGCTCTGGCTCGTATTTGGTGCAAAGGATGGCCATCGCCATACAGCGGGGCAATGCGGCCAGCATTTTGGGCTCCTTTGCACCAGGTATGATCGCATGAGTTTATTTCTTAATTTTAAATTTAACCATAGACAAACCTCAAGTTTGTCTATGGTTTGACTTATTGTATGCCAAATACGAATAATTTTTGCTTAAGTATTGGTGATTTAAATATATTAATGTATAATTGGTGCTTTTTTGCACTTATAAATTAATTGGTAGTTCATACTTTAGAAGTGCTGCAAGCGTGTAAATTTTATAGAAATATTTTACTATTTTTTTGAAAAATCAATAATACTCCAAAAATGGGTTGCAAAGATTCGAATTATACCTATTCGATCTATTCGAATTTTGTCAGTAGATTGTGATGATTCAAATCGATTCTGTCATTTTTGGTGAAAAATAGTTAGGTAAATAACTTTTTAAATGTGGAATATTCCTAATAATCTGTCTATAATTCTATATCAAGTTGTTTTGCATGTTTGTTATGTTCTTAGAGATATGCTTAAACAATCTTTTCTGATAATGTATTTTGAGGTATAAGATTTCAACAGATGTCTTTTGTTGTTGATCGCCTAGGCCTAATTGGCTATTGATAATATTCGTACGAAACAATCATACAAGCATCAATTTAAAGTAAACAAGCAAAACTCTGTATTATAACAGGGTACAGTTTAAAGGGGTTTGAATATTTGTGCATCTCCACCCGCCGCCTTTATGTTTTTTTTATAAGTTTCCGCGCACGGTGAATAAGTATATATGAGTAGGGTACACTTATACACACAATAAATGTTTCGTAGTATGGTACCCTAAAGTGTCACGTTCTCGAGTTATTTGGATGTAAATATCGCTGTACGAGAACTTTGCGATCTGTTACGGCGCCTTAGAGCTGCCTACTTTTCTATCCACCCGCATTTACCGACTCCTATGTCCTACCCTCATCTCTCCTAGACGACGACCGCCTAGGTACGTTTCGTGGATAGGTGAGACGCGCTGTTTGCTTTGGCGAACAGTCTGCCCTTGACCGCCGGACGGGGTGCATTTTTCACCGCGCCACGCACTTGACGTGTGCCTAGCACCGTCTCGTAAAACCGCTTACCTATACAAGTAATTGTGATACGTGTCCTGGACGTAGTGTCATTCCGCAAATACAGTCCACTCAAGCCGCTTCGCGACTGCCTGAAGAAGAGTCCCAGGAGCAACCAGGATCAAGATTCTGCAGCTGTGCTCACCGACCCGGAGTATTCAGGTTAGTCGTCGTCTTCCCGCACCCCCTTTGTGTCCAGCGCGATCTGCCATAATACTTGGTGGCCGCGCTAACACGATCTTTACATCAAAATATCTCGAGAACGTGACACTTTAGGGTATCATAGTACAACATCTATTGTTTTTAGAAGTGTCCCCTACCCTTTCCTTAGTATATATACTACTTTCATTGTGCGCGGAAATTAAAAAAAAAAACATAATGGGAGCGGGTGTAATATGCCAGCTTCCATACAAAAATGTTCAAACCCCTTTGGTATTGTACAATATACAGGCACCACCTAAACTTGGAAAAAAAGGCAGCAAAACTTTAAACGACACCAGAGAGACGGTGAAATCGCAAAAGAGTCAAAAGTCGCAGAAGGAGAAAGGAAAGGCGCCCGTAAAGCTGGCTAACTTGGTGAAGGACAGAGCTGGACCATTCAAACCTCTGCCTTGCGTTTGGGATCTGAGGTTCTGTGTTAGGATTATTGAGCTGCTATACAGGTAAATAAAGCACATCAAATTATATGTTTGTAATGCATGATTCACTGAATTCCTCAATTTTTTTAACGTGATAACGTCTTATACTTCTATAAACGCCGGCTGCACGCACGAAAATGCATGACTCTTTGTCACGTTCTGACTGAGCCGAGCGTGCAAGCGAGAACGCGGAACAAGCAATAGACAGACACGATTGTCCTAAGCGTTCGGCTTGTGACGCATATAAAGTCGATTTACTGATGTTAATTTTACGTGGTAGATATTACACATGTCTCATCAGTAAAACGACTTAACAGACAACTATTTTTAGGATTCCGTACCTCAAACGAAAAAAACGGAACCCTTATAGGATCACTTTGTTGTCCGTCTGTCCGTCTGTGTGTATGTCAAGACTCTTTATCTCGGGAACGCGTAAAGATATCGAGTTGAAATTTAAACTGTATACTTATATCTATGATCTCTTGCAGTTGTGTAAATGAAAAACTTCTCAGATATCGCTTAAAAAAGTTAGAGCCGTTTATGTCGTAAAAAACCGCATATTTCGACACTCACAAAAATCAAAACCTACAAGATACTTCCCGTTGACATAGAACTATGAAAATTGGCGAAAAGCATTGTCTCAGAGTACACATATAGGAATAAATCTGAAAACTGTACATTTTTATTGAAATCACAAAAAATAGGGCCTCAAAATTCACAAAATATGGGTTCAAAATTCAGATTGAGTAAATCGTATCATGTAAGTAAGGTATCATTTAAAAGAACTTCATTAGTACATGCTAAAACAGGTTTTTAATTATTTTAACAATGTGTAATTTCCGATGTATGACGAGAAAAGTAAAAAAAAAAAACTTTTTTTTCGATGGTTATAGTATAGAGATATTAACAACTTACTTCCCAATTTTGTGAAATTTTCTGGATTTGTACGCAACCCTCGATGTGCGAGCCTGACTCGCTCTTCTCTTCTCTTATGTCCGGTTTTTTCAATATCTGGAAATCTCAGAATAATATCTTGTGATATACCCACGTATGATATCCCACCGTGAACTTAAGTTTTACATTGAGATACAGTGTATGTGAGATACAATAGTAAAATTAAGGGTGATTAGAAAAAAATAATGTCATAACAACCAATCTCCATTCATATTGCTATCGAATACGTAGCGATAACTTTTTCGATTGATATTGTGTTAGGCCTACAAATCCGAATTCAGATAAAATTCGTACTTTGGAATACGAAAAATATTACATGGGACATGTCATAAAATTAAATGTATTTGTTGAACAGTGAAGAAATACTATGGTCATCGTCCGAACAACGCAACAACCTAATCGGTCACCGCGACTTCCACCACTGGGCGCTTCGCTGCGTGCAGTCTGTGTTGGCCGAGCCGCTGGACAAACGCTGTGTCGCCTCGCATGTGCCGGCCATAGCTGCCGTGCTCTACAAGCGCTGTGTGTGTCGGTAAGTGGGTTACACGTATTTTTTCTTTCGTTAATCAAACAACAAATGACAAAGATAAACCTTTTCAAAGTTTGGGAGTTGGGGTCGTGACGTCACGCGGAACTTTGACGGACTAAATCTTTATACGCATTAGCAATTAGCATTGCGTGCATGCCCTGAGCATTCATTCTCGCCATTGATGGCTCCTTCTTGCGGCGACGTCGTGTGTCGGGTCGTTCTCTTCCCTCGAATATGGTCGAGGGGAGCGATGGCTGGCACATGCGTCACACTCGTGATCGGGTGCTGCTTGCGGGTCGCCGGTTTGCTCGTGGCATTCACGCAATGCACCGAAACTACTAACTTAGGCTAAAATTTAAACTAACCCATCTCTATTGTACTAACTCTTTTTGTACAGTATAATCGAATAATTGAACATTTTAGCTGACAAAGGCACAGACCCTGGAGTCTGTGGTTTGTAATTTTCCAATAAACAAAAAAAAATCTTCATACATATTTGTTTAATTGATAAAAGAAAAAATGCGTGTCTAATATTTTTTGATAGTCTATCTAATTTACTAATTATATTTTTTTAGTCTTCATGTCTATCATATCATTTTTGTATTACGAGAAATTATAGTGTAATAAACATTTCGGATAAACAAATACCTCATGGTCCAAGTTTTGGCGGGGTTGCATTCAGATTAAAAAGTTACAAAACTATGTGTAACCAAAATAGGTCTTGAGCTCTTGGTCACCAATACTAATGAACATCGTGCTTGTCTGCTTGATATTTCGTGTATCTCGGCAATTTTCCGGGCAAGTACACGTTTTATATTTTTATATGGATTCATTTCCTTACTCAGCGGTCTTTCCTGATAAAAATGCGACCAATGTCGAGTGATGCAATGCTGATCGAAATAAATAAAAAAATATTTTGATATAAATAAAAATGCGTTGGGTACATCCACCCATCAGGTGGTTGATTCTGTATGAAAACAATTTTGTAAAGCGATCTAACGTACGCTTTGTTTTTAAAAAAAATGTGGGAAAAATATTTATTTTTAAATAACATAACTTAAACTCGGTTTATAATTTATTTTAACGTGATTTTACATTTATCAAACATACTGTACTGTACCAGCCTTTTTAATAGTCCACTGCAGGACGTAGGCCTACCCACGAAGGGTGTTTTGGGCCATATCCACCACGCTGGCCCAGTGCGGGTTGGTGAATTCACATACGTCATCGAATTTCTTCTACTGACACATGCAGGTTGCCTCACGATGTTTTCCTTCACCGAAAAGCCAGTGGTGTGAAATTCCGTACATAAATTCCAAAGAACTCATTGGTACGGGACCGGGGATTTGAACCCACGACCTCACGATTGTAAGGCGGGTGTCACTACCTCTAGACCACCACGGCTTTTTTTATTTTTTATCAAACATATCCAAACGAAATTCACGGAAATAAAAAAATAAGAAAACTTAGCGCGTTACGTTACGTTTTGTCGATAGATAATCATGATAGTCAAGCATACGACCACGTAGAGCCACGAAAAGAGCTCATTTAGACGTGTGAAAAAGTGACAGAAATACTTTGCCATAACGCCGTCTCGTTCTGACACTACGAAAGAAATAATTCGTGGCGCGCGTACTAGCCCCGCTGGATAGATTAGGCGTAGGGCGCCTGTTTTGATACATATTTTGTTCCAGTTTTGAAGCGATGCGCGAGTTTGACGAGACGACAGCTCTCGGTTGTTTGGATCTTTTCAAGACTTGCCTCACTCTAATCTTCTCGCCTGCCTACTCTTTGAAGATGGAGAGCTTTCTACCTACTATAAGTAAGTTTTAATATTAGAATGCTAAAAGGGAGTTAGTGTGCATTTTTTAGTTGGAACAGCCACATAACCCTGACCACACATACCATTAGAACTGAGTTATCCACATATGCCTTGGTCTTTTTAGGAGTCCGTGCCCAAAGGCTAAAATCGGGACTCTATTAATAAGACTCCGCTGTCCGTCCGTCTGTCTGTCTGTCACCAGACTGTATCTCATAAACGGTGATACCGAGAACGTTCGAAATTTCGCAGATGACGTATTTCTCTTTCCGCTATTACAACAAATACTAACAACAGAAAAATTTACCATTTAAGGGGGGCTCCCATACAACAAACCTGAATTTTTAGCCGCTTTTCGCTCGATATTAATAACGGTGACAGATAGATGCCTGAAATAATCACAAAATATTAAGTTGTATATTCCCTTCAAAAATAAATAGTTATCCATTATATGGTATCATCCATTAAATGGTACAATTCATTTAGTCATAAATAATATTAATTTGTTGATTAATTCCGTTACATTTATAAAATAAGTTTTTTTTTTAAATATACACTTATGATAATAATACATCAAATCATTACAATAATATTTTTTTTTTATATTTTGGGACATCTTACACACGGTCTCTGACCCCAAACTAAGCAAAGCTTGTGATGTGGCTGCCAGATACTGTAATACTATATATATATATATTTTTTTTTTAAATACATACTTATATAGATAGTAACTAAATGACACCCAGACACAGAGCAAACACTTATGTTCATCACATAAATATTTGCCCTGGGTGGGGATCGAACCCACGCCTCTTTGAAGAAGAAGTTAGGATCACTAACCACTGAGCCACCGAGGCAGTCTATTATTAGGTACCTACATGTCATTATAAAAAAATAACAACGAAACTTACAAATTCAAGTCACATAACCCGCCCTTCATGGTTCCCGGTGAAAAGGTGCCCATAATGCTAGCAGCATGACCACGCTGACTAGCGATAGACAGTCTTTGAATAGTTAAAATATATTAAGTGGGGCTCCCATACGGTACGGTACCCTTCGAGCGCGAGCCTGATTCGCACTTTGCTGATTACTCGACTTCAATTACGTCGACCTTCCCGATATAGGCCGAATCAGATATCTTGGTTGTGAAACTACCTACAAGCTGTGCGAAACCCAACCCTCCTGTTAAGTAGGCTTCAGTCAGGATTGGGTTGGATACTATCCGCAGCTTGTAGCAAACATGACAGTCTACTAAAGAAAATACCGGTTTTTACTCACGTATAATTTTCCGCGCTCCCGTCGACTGGCGCACGCGTATTCCCTGACGAAGGAGTACTAATTACTCTGAAACCGGTCGGGTTCCCAGCGGCCCGGCCGCGATATTATACGTGAGTTAAAACCGGTGTTTTCTTTAGTATAATGAATTCTCACGCGAGTTTTAATGAAACATGACAGTCGCCAAGAAGTTTGATTAGCCTAGGTTCTAAGTATATATATTACAATAGTATTTTATATTATAGTTGGTGAAGCAGACATCACCCCATCAAATTGCATCGCAGAGATGTTGAAACACGTTCACACCGCGCTATTACAGACAGAGGTGGAAGATGACGAACCGAGGGACCTTATGGACAAGAAGATACATTCCTCTCTTTCTAGCATCGCAGCCATGTTGTTGGAATTACCTACTGAGGGTAGCGTCGAGATGACTAATGTAAGTGTTTCTAAGCCTTCGAGCAAATATCTATAGAGTCACAATCGTGCAAAAAAGTGTGCGAGCCAAAACTCTGCCCAAGCTACGTAGCGGGCAGGATTTTTAGTTTTTTTTTTTCAAATCGGTTTGCATTTGACTACACACTGCCTGATGTTAAGCAGATATGCGGTCTAGGATGTAGCACGCTTACCTAGAAGATATCTATTTACTCGAGATTTGAAGACACCTACATTGTACCTTAACGGAAAGACAGACTCAGGCAAAGCGTTCCACATTCTGGCAGTTCGTATGAGGAATGTGGACTTAAAACACTTGGTTCTAACGCGCGGAATGTCCACCATAAAAGGGTGGCGCTTTGGTCGCGTCTGTCTAGCCGTACGATAGAAGAAAGGGGCAGGTGGGACCAGATTGTGCAACCTGCAAATCGCTATGTATGACGGCGCTCAGACATTTTTTTGCTACTTTCACTTAGGGACTGTGGCTCTTTAGATATTTTCTCGAAATTCTAATCATATTCTTTTGAGGAAATCTTGTGCCTGTATGTTATTCTATAGAAGGTTTTTGTCAGTTTCTGTTAACTTATTTTCAGCTTTAAAAAGCTGCTTCTCAATTCGGCTGTATTTTATAATTATCTAAAGGTGACGTCCACGAGTGGTTTATTATTCAGAGAACAATCGAACCAAGATGATATATACATCATTTGAAAGCTTGATATATGGGCTTCTCGAAAATATTTAATTTTTATTTTTTTATCCCTCCATTTTATTTAAATGTGAAAAATAAATTGTAGGAAAAATAATAATACATCTTTGTATTTTTTTTAGTTTAGAATTAATAAAGTGCCTGTATCGTTATTTTACTTGCATTTGTAGCTGATTCTTATACATTCATCTGTTAATTTGCTAAAATTAAAAATTATAACCCACCAGTTAACAAAAAACACAAAACTGTGTTTGATTGGTAATAATGATGGAAGCATTAACAATAATAAAGGTTACTTAACCAGGGTTGCTAGAGATAAACTACCTATTGAGCCAAATATATTTATTTGTCCAAATAGATTCGAAATTAATTTAAAAAAAACGGAGGGTTCTTTTTTGGTTTCAACTGATGTAATAGACTCAGAAAAATATGAACTTTCTCGAAATGTAACGAGTGTTGTGGTTAGAATTTTTGATTATTAATATACCAGTCTATACATTTTGTGGACATGTCCTTTCTCCGCTATTTGTGGACCGATTCACCTACTTTGCTAATCTGCAGAGTCATGTCGCAAAATGGTTCCGTAAAATTTTACTTCAGTCCAGTAGTTTTTAATCAGTTTCAAAACAATCGACGTAGTTTTTAGTCGCCCCTGAAAAGTATAATAGCAAAAAGCAGGTAGCGTTATTATAATGTTGCTCTCAGATTACTTAAATATTATAATACTAATGTTTGAAGTCGGTTTTAGTAAAAAAACAGACGCACAGACGGACAGTAAGGGATCCGTTTTTTTTTCTTTCTGAGGTACGGGACGCTAAAAATTGCATTGTGCTACAGACGTGCAAATCGCGCCATCTTGTTATTTTTTAAGTGTAATTTGGGACTAAGAAATCTATAATTAAATTATTCGAACAGCTGAACACTATACTCTATAAAATTTAACTTGATTTCTGCGACAGTGACATAGAAGATTGACATTTTTCGAGTTAAGATAGTGGTGGAAAAAATCGATTTTCTAACAATGTTCTAATGAAATCGAATGAGTAGTTGAAGGTGAGAAATTGGATTTTATTCACTTCCTATTATTTAAGATCAAGTATGTACACATGTAAATAATGTTATGATATTAATTAAATACTCATAATAATGTAACGATAGTATTTATCGAAGTTTTTCACTATTATCGATGCTAATGAACATATAATTGGGTTTAATTCAATTACACATGTAAAAAATGTTATGATATTAAAATATACAATCAAATTAATGATAAATTAAGTTTTATTTAAAATATCGTTAGTATAAACTATCGATATTTTAAATAAAACTCTATCTAAAACTTTGTGGTCACGATCATTCGTCGCCCATCACTAATCGGCATGCCCATAAAACATGACATTGACAGGTACAGCTGTCTGTACTATTAAGAAATTCAGGACTTCATAGGCGTGATTTTTCTGACAGCTGTCGCAGAGATCAAGTTAAATTTTATAGAGTATACACGTAAATAATCACGTGGTCAAGTAAGTGTGGGAGTGAGCATTGTAATTCCGTGGTTGTGTGAGCGGGAGGGCGGATAGAGGTTCCGTATACTAACTTTTTCGAATGATTCAATAATAGCGACCCTGGGGCCTTATTTTTCAGGTTCGAGCGACTAGGAACGTATACGGAACTTTGACAGATTGTATCAAAATACTCTATTATATTATCTGTAGAAGTTGCGAAAGCTCCATACAAGTTCCGTATACGTCCAAACCGTGCGAAGTTGAAAAATCCGGCCCCTGGACGAGAGTTGAACCAAATCTCACCAGATTCGGGATCTAAAGCTGGCCAAAATCGCCACACTCACTTTAAAATGGACGCCCCCTATCAACATACCCTCTATTTATTAAACTCGATTGTTACCTAATATTTTTTTGTCGTAGATGATAGTGAAGTTAGAAGAGTACATCCGCAGCAGCAAGCAGGACAGCAGTAGCTTAGTGGGCGCGTTGCTATCGGCCAGCCACTGGAAGCAACAGGAGGCGCCGCTACTCGACCAGCTGCTGGCCAAACTCAGCGAGGCATTGGCTAGGATCGATGTACGTCGTATTTATACAGGGTTATCCGCTTGTCCTGTACTAAGCCGAAAGGGGGTGATTAAGACCATCATTATGAACAACTTTTACTATAGGGCCAGCCAGCTGTTTTTTTCTCGAATTCCTGGTTGGCTCTATAGTAAAAGTTGTTCATAATGTTGGTCTGAGTCACCTTTCGGCTTAGTAGATATACTAAGCGCCACACAAATCGGCGGATGGGAAGTTATGCGCAGAACGCTGCGCAATAACCGAAATATAGGTAAACGCGGGAGCCAGAGAGACGAGACGCCGGGGCACATCCGCCCGCCATCCTCATGTTTCCCGCGCGTTCCCTACGCACTACGACACCCGGCGTCGGAATTGTGCACGTAGGCGCAATAATTAGCTAATCACGGCGAAGTGTCATCTGCGGCTAACATCTCATCCGCCGATTTGTGTGGCGCTTACTATATATATCAGTTTTGAATAAACCTGTATTTCTAATTTTATTTAGTTGAGCTTTGCTATCTGCTTCCCCGTGTATTTCTGGCAGTAGGTAATATGTATAGGCTAAATTATATATGTTGGCAGATGTGAAGGTAGCTGCAGGCTTCGTGATATCCAATCCTGACACAAGCTCATAAAACTGCGCCTTAATTGGATTTCGCGCAGCTTGAAATTAACTTCACATCCGCCGATTTGTGTGATTCAGCCTATACGAATGACGGCCCAGTACTAACGATGAGGATTTTTTCAGGAAGACGACACGTCAGCCGGTGAAGAGTCCCCCCACTTTCCGTACATAGACTCCACCACGGGGCACGCGATTCTGAACCTTGTCTGTCTACATCTAAATACGAGATTCAAGTGCGCTGAACACTTGCTGCAAAGGGCCAAGGATTTGACCACCGCGGCCAGCGTGGCTGCGAGCTCGCATGCTCTGAGAATTGATAAAGGTAAGATTAAAGACATCCAGTCTTCAGAAAAAAGCCGCAGAGAGAAGCCGTGGTTGCTTAGATGTAGTGACACCCGCCTTACAATCGTGAGGTCGTGGGTTCAAATCCCGGTCCCGTACCAATGAGTTCTTTGGAATTTATGTACGGAATTTCACACCACTGGCTTTCCGGTGAAGGAAAACATCGTGAGGCAACCTGCATATGTCCGTAGAAGAAATTCAATGGCGTATGTGAATCCACCAACCCGCGCCGGGCCAGCTTGATGGATATGGCCCAATCACCTTTCGTGGGTAGGCCTACGTCCTGCAGTGGACTATAAAAAAAAGGCTGAAGAAAAGGCTGTATCTAAAACGACTCGTTGGAAGCGACTTGCATTTAGCGCGGGCTTGCGGTTGTCCATAATGATGAATAATGTGGCTCCCTTTTTGCAGAATTAAAAGAGCTATACAAGTCTATAGTAGTCCAGCTGTGTCACCTGACCACGTGGACGAGCCGGTGCGCCAAACTGCGGTGCTCCGTCGGCAGCGGCAGCGACCGCGTGCTCACCAGCCTCGTGCGGCTGCTAGCACTGCTGGCAGCACTCGCCCGGCAGATTGACCCGCCCACTGCGCTGATAGCACGGTAAGGTCAAGGCTTGCAAAAGCTAAGAGTGACCTAATTCATTTTATTCTAAGCTATTATCTATACGTTGTAAAATATAGCTTGATACGCGAGACATTGACATGCGCGCAATGACTCACGCACATCAAGTACCATATTTTTTATAGTCAAAATATTCGGTTCACAATGTTGTTCTTCATGCTCGTGCATCTCGACCTTGAAGTATACCATTGTGTACTCGCGTATCAAGCTATATTTTACAGGGTATAATAGCTTCTATCTATGAACTCTGGCTGTTCATAACTTCCACGAACACTGCTTGTCACCTTCAGTTAAATAAAAGACTTCAGATAAATTGAACTTCAGTTTTTTCTGATATGATTTCATTAGTAGCAGCAAATAAACTATACCATCATATGACTATTATAACATAATTACGTAATGTAAATTGTATTTTGTCTAATTTTGATTAAATGATCATTTATATTATGATTCTTTTGTTGCTATATTAAATCATCTTCATCATCATCTACGTGACTCATAATTAATCATTCGCAACGCGACTCGCTCTTGACAATTTACTGCCTCGGTGGCTCAGTGGTTAGTGACCCTAACTTCTGGATCAAAGAGGCGTTGGTTCGATCCCCACCCAGGGCAAATATTTATGTGATGAACTTATTAAGTGTTTGCGCTGTGTCTGGGTGTTATGTAGTTACTATCTAAGTATCTGGCAGCCATATCATAAGCTTTGCTTAGTTTGGGGTCAGAGACCGTGTGTCTCGCAAAATAATAAAAAAACAATAAATTGTCTATTAATTTTATACATTACTAGTTTTTACCCGCGGCTTCGCCCGCATGATATTTTGACTTTTGACCCAATATCATTATAATTTATAGCCTATGTGTTATTCTGATATATAAGCTATATTATTGCAAAGTTTCATCTCAATCCTTTCAGTAGTTTTTGCGTGAAAGAGTAACAAACATCCATCCATCCACACAAACTTTCGCGTTTATAATATTAGTAGGATCTCATTCTTGTTTCAGATTTGAGCGCCTGCTAAAGCTGAGTGGCAAGAAGCTATCCAACATCATCGACAGTCTGATCTCTTACCTGGAATCATCGCAAAAACAAGAAAACGCGAGCAAAGTGCTGCGCGACACCAAACTCATACCGCGAGTGGTGCTGGAGGCCGAGAACTACTCCAAACATGTCATCATCCTCGCGGGGAAGGCTCAGGTATTATGCATTTGAGTTGAATAAGGTTTTTTTATTTTTTTTATTACGAAATAGGTTCGCGTTTGACTACACACTGCCTGATGTTAAGCAGATGTGCGTTTCGTTTTATTTCGTTTTCTTTTTTAGCAGGTTTCGTTACATTGTAATTGTCAGGGGCTGAAATGCCCCAACTCTGTCAGTCTTGTTTGGGGAGTTAGGGCTTGCAGAGTCAAGGCGTGTAGTTAGAAGCTTGGCTCTACATGAGATCTGAGGGGTTATAATAGAGATAGATCCAACTGATTATTTTCTTTTTGACAGCACCAATAGAACGTAACTGCGTCATGTTACGCAAAAGTTCACTTTTAAATGCGAGGTTTTAAAAACATGACAACTGTCTAAGTTTGCTCCTTGATCCCGTATAATAATCATCTTTGACGTTCTGTGGCTATCGTGTGTAGCCATAGAACGTAAATTTTTAAAAACGTTTGTTATTTTATGTAATTTATAAAAAAAACTACTGCACATATGGATTCAATTTGTCAAAGATGATTTTTATACGGGATCAAGGAGTAAACTAAATTAATTAGTAAATTGCAACAGGGATATAAATGCTATAATGTAAATGTAAGTTTATGAGGACTATATTTTTACAAGCTTTTATTTAACATGTAATGGACGTACTGTACCAGCCTTTTTAATAGTCCACTGCAGGACGTAGGCCTACCCACGAAGGGTGTTTGGGCCATATCCACCACGCTGGCCCAGTGCGGGTTGGTGGATTCACATACGCCTTCGAATTTCTTCTACGGACGTATGCAGGTTGCCTCACGATGTTTTCCTTCACCGAAAAGCCAGTGGTGTGAAATTCCGTACATAAATTCCAAAGAACTCATTGGTACGGGACCGGGGATTTGAACCCATGACCTCACGATTGTAAGGCGGGTGTCACTACTTCTAGACCACCACGGCAGTTCTAGACCACCACGGCAGTGGATGTACTCGTACCTATATAGGTATACTGAACTTACATAGGTACATGTAAGTTCAGTAATCTTGCAAGTTATAATAAACCAGTTTTCCGGTGTACGATTGAGCAGAAATTTTGCACGCATATGTATATCGCGTGACAATGCAATAATATCGATGGAGTCGGAAGGTGGCCATAGGAACTCCTGTACCAAACAAGATAGACGCGTCGACCCGTCGTGTTTGGGCTCGTTTTACTTGTCTTGGCTAGCATACTTGGCTACACTTGAGATGTGTTGCTATATGAAAAACAGGATCTTAAAAACTTTCTTTTTGTGATAAACATTTCAAAAATTGACGCGTTCGCAGGATTTGAACCTGCATCCTCTGGGACTCCGGCCCAGATGCTTTGGCCAATTAAGCTAAAACGCTCTCTGCGAAGGCACCGTATTAGTGAATGTTTATCATTTTTACCAACTACTACGTTGTTGGTAAAAATGATCTTAAAAGGTTGTATTTTTTTTAAATTGTACATAGTTGTATAATAATTAATTTTCAGTTGGACTGGCAGCAGTACCTGTCCCTGGGCACGGCGCGCGACTTCAGGATCAAGGCTCCCGTGCTAGAACAAGCGCTCAACGCTCGAGGGCGGAACAACGACCACACTAGAGACGAAGGTATCAAAATCAACCCTGATCACGTTTTTGTTTCTTTCTTCCTTTCCTTCTATACGCTATATTTTAAGTTGCAACAACAAACAGAGACCGACTTGACACATTGCCGTTAACAAAGTTTGGCACTGAGTGTTTGACAGACGCGACCAAAGCGCCACCCTTTTATGGTGGACATTCCGCGCGTTAGAACCAAGCGTTTCCAATCCTCATTCCTCATACGAACAGCCGGAATGTGGAACGCTTTGCCTGAGTCTGTCTTCCCGTTAAAGTACAACGTGGGTGTCTTCAAATCCCGCGTAAATAGGTATCTTCTAGGTAAGCGTGCTACATCCTAGACCGCATATCTGCTCAACATCAGGCAGTGTGTAGTCAAACGCAAACCTACAAGCAATAAAAAAAAGAGTGTAGGTTGAATCCTCAGAATAAGGACTAGTAACGAATCACACAACTTGCCGGCTAAATATTAGTAAATGTATAATAGATATAACACTTAAGTGTTAATTTGATTATTATCTAAGTAATACATTTAATGTAGGTAAGCTTGTGTAATATACAGTTATCTTGACATAACCAAGTTATTTTTTTTAATATTGCATGCCCGTAATGGGTCCGCCAATACGTAATGCCATTGCAATACAATTGCCGTAATGTGTTGCCAGTGATGACTCACGGCACAGAAACGTGGTCTCTCACTATGGGCCTTATCAGTAAGCTCCAAGTAGCCCAACGAGCTATGGAGAGGGCTATGCTCGGAGTCTCTCTGCGGGATTCAATCAGGAATGAGGAGATCCCTAGAAGAACCAAGGTTACCGACATAGCCCAACGGATAAGCAAGTTGAAATGGCAATGGGCAGGGCACATAGCGCGGAGGACTGATGACCGGTGGAGTCGAAAAGTTCTCGAGTGGAGACCACGTACCGGCAAGCGCAGCGTAGGACGTTCACCCACAAGGTGGACGGATGACCTCATTAAGACCGCAGGATCGCGCTGGATGCAGGCCGCTTCCAACCGGTCTTATTGAAGATCCATAGGGAAGGCCTATGTCCAGCAGTGGACGTCCTTTGGATGGATGGAATGGTTCCACTATTGGAACTAATATTTATTATTAACATCTTTGTACATAGTGTTGAAATAAACGATTTCTGATTTCTGATTGCTACGATGTTATCTACAAGCTGCAGATAACCCAATCCTGACTGAAGCTCACTTAGCAGCTGCGCAAAGATTGGGCTATCCGCAGCTTATACCATGCTTGTAACATCACAGCCGCCAAAAGGTTTGATTCGGCCCTATAACTGCATTATAATAGATCCAACCGTTTATTTTCTTTTTGACAGCACCAATAGAACGTAACTGCGTCATGTTACGTAAAAGTTCCCTTTTAAATGCGAGGTTTTAAAAATATGACAACTGCCTAAGTTTGCTCCTTGATCCCGTATAATAATCATCTTTGACAAATTGAGTCCATAAGTGCAGTTTTTTTTTTATAAATTACGAGTACATCAAATACCAAACGTTTTTAAAAATTTACGTTCTATGGCTATCGTGTGTATACAACGGTTGGATCTATTATAATAAACATATCCCATATAGTCAAGGGAAAAATCGGTATCAAGCAACAATTCCATACACTGCAGATACTGCATGTTCTGTGGAATTGCAAAGCCACAAAAGACTAGAATAGCTAACGGATCGCATGACGCTTCTACATTAGCATTGTCATCCACATCGCCATCATCTTATTCACCATCTAAGCCACTGGAGCAGGTATGCCAGCGACCTACAGCCACGTCCCTTAAGGAGCTGGGCTAGCTCGGGTAGACACTGGAGGGGGAAATGCACAAAACACCCCATGCGGGACGACAGTGCAGGACTTATCGCCCCAACACCGAATTAGAAGAAGACACTGCAGACACTCCGACTAACTACTAAACTTTAACTTGACTTTTAGATACTCAAGAAGATATAAACGATGCAGCCACTGACATTCTGGAACCGAGCAGCGACCGCGAAGAAAACCATAGCGATGAAGAGAGAACTAATAAGAGGAAACGTAGGAGAGTTTCATAAGATCAGTCAACGTTATCTGTTACGCGCATTTTTGACATTTCTGATATAAATAGTACTGAGAATTTCAGAAAAAAACACTTTAAAAATACTTCATTATCATCACAGTCGTAATGTAACAAGTCGACTACTGGATGTAGGCCTCCCTTATATCGCGTATTTTAATATGTATAATCCCTTGGATATTTTTCTATCTTTGAACATTGAAATGCGAAAAAAACATATCGCGGGAGTTTAAATAGTAAAAATACTCCAAATATATAATGCAGTACTATCCAGAAGTTTGTACATAAAAGCCAAAAGGAGGTAATTTAGACCATCATTATGAACAACTTTCAAATTCAAGCAAAAGAATCAGCTGTTTTATACATTTTGTCGATTCTGAGTTATAATTTCGTATAGAACAGCTGATTTTCCGGATTGGCCCCTTAGTAAAAGTTGTTCATAAATAAGGTTCCTTTGGCAGACGAAGACAGACCTTTTGAAGTAGAAAACCTTGTATAACTAAAGCAAATGTATGAGCACTACGCTAAAATCCCAAAGGGTTTTGCAGAGGTAAATAAGCAAATCCAAATGAGAAGCAATCTTTTAATTCTGTTTCTTATATTTTCAAGTGCATCTTTATTATATTTAGCTATCCTTACAAGAGTAGATCTTGTCGTGTCATTACTGGCTTCTGTTGTAAGATAATTGCCTTCCTAAAATGTATGTTACTTGGGTAAGTAAGAATATAATGTTATTTTTTTATCTGGTCGTTTTATTTTTTAATGTTGTTTTAAATAGGCAATCAGCAATCACCCTTCGTGAGTAGGGCTTTCTTCAGGGGTGACCTATGAAAATCCAGTGTAGTACAGTAATAGGCTAATTTTTTGCTAGTGCATAAATGCCCATAGTAAAGTTGATCATATTAATGAACTTAAGTGGGTCGAATTACGTAAAAAGAACGAGTGTTAAACTGCGACAAGGGGAATTTAACTCTTATTGAACATGTAACAAAAGTTATATCTCCTTGCTGCAATTAAAGTTGCGTACTACTAGGAGATTTAGGTAACCTATTGTGCTCAGTTTGAAGCTCCAGTGTTATTTTTTAAAGACTAGATTTCTAAGTTATCATATCCTACTTATAATATTTATTATAAACGCGAAAGTTTGTGAGGATGGATGGATGTTTGTTACTCTTTCACTCAAAAATACTGAACGTATTGAGATGAAACTTTGCAATAATATAGCTTATATATCAGAATGACACAGACATGTTCAGACTCAGTTATTCATTTATTATTCTTATTCGTTATTCAGAGTAATTCAGACAATGATAAACAACCCTAATTCTGTATTTGCAGCATAGTTATAATCAGCGCCTCACAAGTCGGCGGATAGGAAGTTATGCGTAGAACGCTGAGCAAAAGGCAAAATATAGGTATGCGCGGGAGCCAGAGACTTCTAACTTCTCATCTGCCGACTTGTGTGGCGATACCTATAACTTTCTTGCGTCTAGTAGAAATACCCTTAATACTTAATGGTGGTGAACATCGCCACTTATCGGCTTAATAGCCCCTTTCTACATAACCTTGTATATGTGGTTAAAATTAATTTATACTAGCTGACCCGGCCACGCGTTGTTGTGGCTAAATAAATTAAAATTGCGACTATAATTTGAGATTTAAACTATCCTATCTCTCAAGTTGGATCGAACTGCACATGGTGTGCGAATTCTATTATAATAGGTTAAGTGGTTTAGGAGTCCATTGAGGACAAACATTGTGACACGAGATTTATATATATTAAGATTTACAAGGATATTTTTATAGTCATTTCGTCGAAACACAATATACATATATAGTAATATAATTATGTTGGATAATTCCGAATTTCCGGTAGTAGGTACAAATACCTAATCAGCTGCAACGTAATTACCTACCTATTTCAATAACCAGCACGAGGAACACTGGTGACTAAATACCGCGAACTCGCTAAAGGTAGGTACATTAACAACTTTAATTTCCGTGAAAAGCGTTAATTGAACCAAAATTCAATTAAATATTGATTCAGTTTTATTTTAATATTTGCTGCAATATGGGTCGACTATACCTACCTATTGTGAAAATCGCGGTTCGAACTGGACACTATAAGCACAGGACCGAGACAAATGGCACCGTAAAAGAGAGGCCTATACCCAGCAGTGGGATAGAGAAGGCTGCGGATGATGATGAGTGATTCGATAAATACATGTCATAAAGATTATAATTAGTTCTGTACTATTTCTTTATTCCGTGGCATGCATAGCATAGAACCGCTAGCTAAAGAGCCGAAAGTCAAGGAAAGGTGCCGCCGAAAATATTTTCACCACAATTGTTAACATACGAACATATATTTTTTCATAATTTGACATAACTATGGTATTATCAATAAATTATTTGTATTTGTAGTATGTTTGCAGAAACTCTAACAGTAGGTAAGCACACTTCATTTATAGACTTATTTCCGTATCTACCGAGAGACAAAGGTGACGCTGAAGTGGTATATTATTCAGAGAAAAATCGAACCAAGATGATACGTATCATCATTTGAAAGCTTGATTTATGGGCTTCTCAAAAATATTTAATTTAGATTTTTTTATCCCTCAATTTTTTTTAATGAATAATAAATTGTATGAAAAATAATAGTTTGTATTTTTCTAGTTTAGCAATAATTAAGTGCTTCTATCGTTATTTTACTTGCATTCGTAGATGATTCTTCCACATTCATCAAAATTAAAAATTATAACCACTGGTAGGTTATAATTTTTAATTTTGATGAACTTTCTCGAAATGGTTCGTGGTGGTGTGGTTAGAATTTTTGATTATTATTATACCAGGCTCCATACATTTTGTGGACATGTCCTTTCGGCTAAAAGGTATGCCTCCGGTCCGGTGGAACCCCGCTTTTAGATATATAATTGATTTTTTTATGTATATAGTCTGCTTCAAAAGGATTTACTACCTTGGCCTTCTAAATATCTGTATCATAGGTATTCTAAATTTTTGTACGGTGAAAATATAAAATAATCGATATACTTAATCGCATACGAGTATTTTACTGGCATGGTTATCTACTCATATTTGCCGAATTATAAAAAAACACAACACATTTAATTTTTAAGTCAGTACAATTTAATTATTTGCTACATAATAAAAATGATATTATTTAAAAGTGATATTATTACCTATTTTAATAATAACAGATGTAATTAATATAAGTTATTGATGTGTATCTTTTATATTTTTGAAAGATACCAATATATAATAATAAAAAAAAATATACTAAGACTATTATTACATAAAAACTAAGCGTGAATAGGTACTTATGTTATGTTCTAATTTATTTTATTTATTTTTTGGAAGATCTAACAAGGCCTGTGACCCCAAACTAAGCATAGCTTGTGATATGGCTGCCAGAGACTAAATTACTACATTATACTATGTACTATATTAATACGGGACTTATCGCGCGATAAATGTGCAATGTGCTCAAATCGCGGAAGTTTGAAAATAACATGATTTACTACATATTTTTAAATACATACTTAATATAGATTTAAATATATCCGTGGTGATCAAGAGGTAATGACACCCGTCTTACAATCGCCAGGTCGTGGTTTCAAATCCCCGACCCGGTACCAATGAGTTCTTTGGAATTTATGTGGAATTTCACACCACTGGCTTTTCGGTGAAGAAAAACATCGTGAGGCCACCTGCATATGTCCCTAGAAGAAATTCGATGGCGTATGTGAATCCACCAACCCGCACTGGGCCAGCGTGGTGGACATTACAGTAAAGTACTTATATAGATAATAACTAATAACATCCAGATATACAGAGCGCAAACACTTATGTTCATCACATAAATGCTAGCCTTGGGTGGAAATCGAACCCACGCTCTGTCACCACTGAGCCTCCGAGCAGTATTAAAAATTTAAAACCACACAAGTGGCTACTTATTTCCAAGAATAGAAAAAAAACCCGTAGTTGTATCGGGCACCGCGTTTCATACGCACTAATTGTCTGCTTAATAACCTACCATGGTTAGTTACAGTATTTCCCGCAACTCCAGTTCCGACAATTGTATGCGGCCACCACAACAACCCCGCCGCTATTTTTTTTATGAAATAACATTCTGCGGTTATATGGAATTACCTACATAGGTAATATGTGTAATATAATTCGCTTAATTTATTCTGAACTAGTCCATCCCAGCTTCAGCCGGCTGTAAATGAGCTCTATTAACTTTTTGGGAGAAAATAAATATTCTACAGGATAATGGAGACTGCATTGTAATTTATTGGGTAGTTTATGCCAGATCTAACCGGATAAACGGACAGACAAAAAATGCTTTTTGTTTTATAATGAATTTAGTGATAGTGATGCAATTTATGCATATTATAATATTTGTATATTTTTTACATTTACATTGAATTGATCGAGCTGTAGCGCTCAGCGTAGTTTGACTAGGTGTTCGTTAGCGATCATCGAAGTTAAATAACGTTCAGCACGGTCAGTCTTCGGATGGGTGATCGCGGGTGCATTTTCAACTGAGCGTTAAGTTGTAGGTCCCCGTTGTTTTAACCGTTTAGCTTTAGCCAAATCAGAGGTCTTAAGGTGGCTTAAATACTCTGACACTAGGGCTAGCCACCTGGATTAGACGAAATTACTTATCGTTTTTTTTTACTACCTCGGTGGCTCAGTGGTTAGTGACCCTAACTTCTGGATTAAAGAGGCGTGGGTTCGATCTTCACCCAGGGCAAATATTTTTGTGATGAACATAAGTGTTTGCTCTGTGTCTGGGTGTTATTTAGTTACTATCTATATAAGTATGTATTTAAAAATAAGTATATGTAGTATATCAGTCTCTGGGAGCCATATCACAAGCTTTGCTTAGTTTGGGGTCTGAGGCCGTGTTTAAGATGTCCCAAAAATATTTATTTATTTTATAATTATTTAAAGGTTAAAAAAGGTTCATCATTTGTCTGCGTGTATTTATAATTTATAAATACAGCTCAAACTAAGGTTACTTAGAAGAGAACAGTTGGCCGCCACAACAACCGCGCCGCCGCTATCGTTTTTATGAAGTAACAACATTCTGTGGTTATTTGGAATTACCTACGTATTGTGTAACCCTTCCGATTTAGATATATTTATTCTCAATGCAATAACAATACGCTCATGTAACAAATTGTTGTTTTCATTTATTGACATTCTTCATAAAGTAGATGGTTCTATTCTATATTTCCCATACTGTAGAGTGTATAGTGATATCCAGAACTAACGTTGTTTATCATTGTACAATAGCTACTAAGTCATATTTGACCAATGTTTATGGGCCATCGTTGAAAACGCGAAAAGTTTAAAAAAAGCTGTAACGTACAAAAAGTTTTTTGTCTCCTTAAAATGTATTGAACCGCTGATTTTTATTCGCGAGTTGATTTTGAGAGTTGTACATAATTATGATTGGGTATTACAACTCTTACTATGGGTTCAATGCGATCCTAGATTACGTCAATTCGTCCAGAGACTCTAGAGAAACACCCGGTTCGTATAGGTATGTATATTAAATATTTCTGAAATCCTGGAAGAATCTAGTCCTACCTGGTACAAAGGCCAGGCTTCGCTTCCACGTAGAGGGGACGGTATGTACCGAGAACCGAGCCAAACGGATGTATTCAGTGAAACGCTTCGTGGAAGGACCTCAAATTCGCGCCACTGTCTTAATGCCAGGAACCAAGACTTAATTTAATATTTCTCGTTAACCAGCTGAGACATTCTATGACTAACTCGCACGTTACACCTACCTTATTAGATATAAGATCAAGATAGGTAGGAATAAAAAAGTTAGGTAGGTACATATCATCAGACAGATCGCATTTACGGGGTGACATCATTAGTAATGCTCTAGGCCAGGTTTTCCAAACTGAATTGCGACCCACGAGCGATAATTTGGGCCCACTCACAACAAAACAAAATAACGAAATAAATGACTTATCAAACTCAGTGCGATTAAAAGTAACTCGAGTTGAAGTCGATGTCAAAAGTGTAAAGGCAATAAGAAACAATTTCATCTTTCCCATTTGATCTAGTTGAAAATTATTTTAATCATTAGTATTGGTACCTATATACTTAACAGTTTTTGCTAGAAGTTGTCTTGTTTTAGATGGGTCGTGGAACAAACGACTTTGGGAGCCACTGCTCAAGAACGTAGTGCTATGACCAATTTTTACCATGAGACCAACTCCAAAATCGCGAACGAAAAAGCTGTTTCTTCCAAATACCTAATTTTGACGATTTTTGGGGTTCCGTACCTCAAAAGGAAAAAACGGAACCCTTATTTTAATTATTTTAACAATGTGTAATTTTTAATGTACCTATGACGAAAAAGTGAAAAAAAAAACTTTTTTGTCGATTATATAGTATAGAGATGAACCGGACAAGTGCGAGTCAGGCTCGTACATCGAGGTTTCCGTAAAAATCCAGAAAATTTCACAAAATTGGGAAGTAAGTTGTTAAAATCTCTATACTAAAACCATCGGCAAAATTTTTTTTTCACTTTTCTCGTCATACCTCGAAAATTACACATTGTTAAAATATTTAAAAACCTGTTTTAGCATGTGCTAATGAAGTTCTTATGATACCTTACATGATACGATTTACTCACTTTGAATTTTGAACCCATATTTTGTGAATTTTGAGGGCCTATTTTTTGTGATTTAAATAAAAATGTACAATTTTCAGATTTATTCCTATATGTGTACTCTGAGACAATGCTTCTAGCCAAATTTCATAGTTCTATGTCAACGGGAAGTACCCTGTAGGTTTTGATTTTTGTGAGTGTCGAAATATATGGTTTTTTACGACATAAACGGTTCTAACTTTTTAAACGTGTGGATACTGACGTTATCATCACTACAACAACTGAAGCAGCCAAAGATCTAAGAGAAAAGCTGGCGCACCGTATAGGTAACTTAGTAAGAACTAAGGTGCGCACCATGGCTTCCACTCTCGTAAATGGTTTCCGAAGTTCTGAGAGTTGCAATCGTCTAATGGTGGATGAGGCTCTCATGAATCATTTCGGAGCTATAGTGATGGCCTCGAGGCTGTCTGGTGCCAATGAACTTATCCTCATCGGAGACGTTAATCAGCTACCTTATATTGATAGAGAAAACCTCTTCGAGATGAGGTACCATCGCCCTAACCTGGTCGCAAACATCAGCCAGGATATTCCTCAGCAATCCAGGTCAGATCTCTAGAGCAGAAAAGATACACGGGTGCGCTAATACCCCATAACCTCCCCAACACCCTCTTTTTGGTCCACACTCAAGAAGAAAAGGAGACCCTTATCACCCAAGGGTATGGAGTGGGGTCGGGGTCGCGCATCCTTACCATCCACGAAGCTCAAGGTCTGACATACGACTCTGTCATCGCCATTAAAATCAAGGCCAAGATGAGGTTGCACGAAAGCGTTTCGCACGCGGTCGTCGCAGTTTCACGGCACACCAGGTCCTTCACATACTTTGCAGACAACGAGGAAGACGCTATCAGCCACTTTGTGCGGCGTGCGACGACTGCGTCACCTAAGGTCATCGTAGACTACAATTTAAAGATGGCCATTAAAGACCGAAACGCGGCGGTGATGGAGGCTCTGCGCGGTATAAGTAGCAATTTGGAAAATGATATGTAAAATCAACGTAGTTTAAAGTCATTTCTTTTTCGTTTTTAATTTTATTAGATTTAGAGTCCTTTTGTTAAGCCTTTATAAGCAATATTGTACAAATCTTTTATTCTTAATGTATATCTTAAAAAGCACAGACCCTGGAGTCTGTGGAGTATAATAATTAAATAAAAAAAAAAAACTTTTTAAACGATAACTGACAAATTTTTCTTTTCACAACTGCAAGAGATCATAGATATAAGTACGTATATAGTTTTAATTTCAACTCGATACCTTTACGCGTTCGTGAGATAAAGAGTCTTGACATACACACAGACGGACAGACGGACAACAAAGTGATCCTATCAGGGTTCCGTTTTTTCCTTTTGAGGTACGGAACCCTAAAAATAAACTAACATAAAATCCAAATTTCAAACATTGGCTGGCCATTTCGATTCATTCCCGACTGCCCATTTTGATCGCATGATATTGACATTGATGGCTAATTACCTGAGTACCTACTTCTTATCCGCTATTAGGTAAGATCAACTTTAATAATATTTTATATAGATATAATATTTTCAACCCAGTATGATTCACCAACCAAGTCAATAAAAATGACAAACGAAACGAAACATTATGAAAGTATTTGTTCTAATAATTCATAAGAAATGAATAACGGGTTTTAGGCATACTTCGTTCACTTTAATTCAATGAAAGCTATCACTGTACCTACCTATTTTATGACACAGGCGGGAAACCTAAATGAATAATTGGGAGTGTAAGTTAGGTACCCTTCACCAGAATCATGTGGCCCCATGTGGGTCAACAATCCGTTAGGTACCTAGGTATATTCCAGGATGAGAGTGCAGATAGGTATTTATTTACCAACTAGCTTTTGCTCGCAGCTCCGCCCGCGTAATATTATGATTTTTGTGCTATTCAGTGTGACTGTAAAATAATACTTGTGGGATTAATTAATTCGGATTGTGGTTTTAGAACAGTAGAGACCTGTCTACGTTGCTTTTCATTTCAAATATCTTAACACACCTAAGTATAGGTCCCGGCACGTAAGTTGACCAAAAAAATATCACTCTCTACCTTTCGTTAGCAGAGAAAACAAAAGAGAGGTAGAGTAGCTATGGTTTAACGTTCAAGTTGTTTGCCGGCTACTAAACCTATTGTAGGTACTTACTAACAATTAATACTAATAATTGTACTCATTATTAGTATTTATCATTAATCATAATAATACATTGAGTAAAACCTACGAAGGTATACATATGTACAATTTAAGTTGGTAAAATTTACCATTTCTTCCCTATCTAATCACTGATTAGTGATGATCACGGACGAAAGGAAAAAAGTAAGTACCTTGCCTAGGTATATCCTACAGTCTGTGGGTTTACACGGGATAAGACCCACAGCAAGAGGCATGGCATGACCTATGAACACAACAACAAACAATATGGAATGCCCAGTTGCGGGTTGGTGGATTTCGTATTTCTTCGCCGAACTTATCCAGAACTGGTGTACTATACCGAAAGGGGGTGCTCAAACCATCATTATGAAGAACTTATACTATGGGGCCGACCCAATATTCGAGAAAAAAACAGTTGCAGTTGGGTACCTATGGAACAGCAGATTTTTTTTATCGAATTGTGCTTTGGCCGCATAGTAAAAGTTGTTCATAATTGATGTTATTAATCACCGTCACCCCCTCTCGGCTTACTACAGGGTAAGCAGATAACCCAGTATTTGTTATTAAAATATTATAAACGAGTTCATTCATAACAAAAAAGAACTCTGTTTAATAGCTCCATCGTTATGAAAGCATGAATGAAGATGCCAAGAATAATGAAAGTTAACTAGAACGAGCTAATTATGTAAACTGAGATCAACGCGCATTTTTAACGATTCCCATTACAGATTCCTTTCCACTCACTCACAAATACGTTGGAAAATCCAGCAGCCATTTTAAACCAGAACTTGAAAGGCGGCCAAACATTTCTTTGAATTAATTGAAATAACTTTTGTTATTATTAATGAGAACATAAATTATTTTGAGAGTTCGAGTGATTTGTCTTACGCCGGACATGATTCTAATAGTTAACAAGCTGGATTGTGTAGGTGTAGTAATCGTAGGTAGGTAGTTAGGGAGCTAAAAAGACAATGACTTCTGTGTCACTTCGTTAGGAGCGGGTGAAGAATGTATTTTATTTACAAAATTGCAAACCACATGTGCGTTGGTGTGTAGATACCTAACTATAATGAATTAGGATAGTATACAATGACTACATTACTTGCAAAATTGTAAGCTTTTAGAGTCAACTGTTGGTGAAATTCCAAGTCCAAGATCTTGTTCACACGCTTACCTACTTCATCAGCAAAATAAATGCAAAAATAGATCTTTTATAAGGTTTTCAAGAGGGCCATTTGCATGCTGTATTTTATCCAGAAGCAGCTGCAGTATCCCCGCATTCTATAATTAATTTTATAACAAACTTAAATTGTTCTATTAACTTAAAAAACGTTGAAACAGTGGTTTTTCACTTTATGTCGCACTATATTACACATCTTACGGAGGGCGCTGGTACCTACCTGTAGCACAGTAGGTATCATTATATAGATCATAGTACGGGCAGAGGGGCACCAGCCAGTTGAAATTGTTTATTTCCAAAAACTTATGAACTATGTACATATTGATTAATAGTAAAATACACAAGTAAATATATCCTAAATTAACGTACATACAAAATATTATGTGCACTGCAGCCCACACTAGGGTGACCTGTGTCGTGGGCTGCAGGGTCTTTCACTTTAGCTAGCTAATGATTAGTAAAATTATTTGTGAGTGAACGTGAAAGTGGGTGAGTGAGTGAGAGAATGAGTGGATTTTAACACGTGTGGTGTGTGTGTGTATATATTATGATAAGAATATATATTAAGAGGATATATGGATACATGAATACGAATTTGAGAACTAAAATAAATACCAAAAAGTTATAGATAGATATATTAGGCATAATAGCTCTACATAAATAGTACATCAGATTACATGTATGAGTAATAAATAAATATCCAGATTCTTAAATATACCTCTCAGTTGTAAGTATATTACGCACTACAAGACAGCGAAAAAATAAAATAAAAAATCTATCTAATAAAAAGTTACATGATAAGTTGTTAAATTAATGTTATTTCTATTTATACAAGGTTTCAGGGTAAGTCGACCTATTCCCGTTAAGGGTGTATAGTTTACTATGTTTCTGACTAATTTGACTATGAAATACACTATCCTAAATTAAAAAAAAAACAGATACTTATTTGAAATTGGTATTTATAAAATTCCCAATTTTCAGCCATCAGCTCAGATATTTTGAAACGTGTAAGTCGTATTATTATTTTTATTTGATTTTTACATGGAAAATAATGTTTTATGACCTCACTACCCAATATTGACCATAAATTATCCTTTTATAAAAAGTATTTGAATTCAAATATCTCGAAAACTGTGAGATTTAGGATATATTGTTTCATAGTCAAATCAGTCAGAAACGTAGTAAACACCACACGCTTAACGGGAATAGGTCGACTTAGCCTGTAACACTGTATATTCACCATAACAGAACCTGTATTTTTAAGGATCAAACTGTTAAATTGGTAGAACTGTTAATTTAGTTTTTTTTCAACCTATTTACCTATATTATTATTTTTTTTCAATCTGTCTGTGCACTTTTTAAATAGAGAGATATCCTGCGCTATGCTACGTAAGCAATAGGTACGTAGGTTTCATACCCACCTACTTACAAATGTTCCATTCTAAGACCTTTTCTTATATTATTTATCCTTAAAAAATGCCATGATTTGTTAAACCTATCTAACCTAATACTTAAAACTGACTATACAGATGACTATCTCTAGATATCTATATCTCTGTACTAATAATACAATCTGTTTGTTTCAGTGGGTTAAACTCTCGTTTCTTTTCTACGAACTCAGCTATTTGAGGAGGTAAAAACACTTAGGAATCTCAAATCGGCGACTAATAATTATAAATCTTATTTCAGTCACATGACGCCCGTCGCGACTGTTTTCTATGAAACGAAGGAGAAAATAGTCGGCCTTTAGATATCGTTATCTTTGTCGCCGGGAATTTATTAATACAAGTTTTATTTAACTTGCAATGGATTCCTACCTATGTAAGTTCGGGTGGAATCTTGCAACTTTAACTTGTCCAACTTATGGTGCAAGATTCACACAAATTGAAAATTTTCCACGCAAATGTACATCGCGTGACAATGCAATAATATGGTACCATGGAACTGGAAGGTGACCATAGGAACTCCTGTACTAAGCAAGATAGACCAGTCGTGTTTGGGCTCGTTTCACTTGTCTTGGCTAGCACTTTGCAGCTACATGATATCCAGGATCTCAAAAGCTTGGATTTTTAAAAGTTAACTTTTTTATTTGTGGCTAATTCTATTCTGTTTGATCAGCTAGCTTAGCATACGACCACGAAAAGAGTTTTGTCGACATGTGAAAAAGTGTCAGATATACAGAGTTATTTCTAATCAATTAGCATCCTTTTAGGGGCTTATTCTGTACCTACATCAAAACTAACAACTGTTGTTCTGCGACTTTCGTCAAAACTAAAGAAAAATCAGCTGTTCCATACCGTTTGGTCGCGAGTGAACGATATTTTTCTATGGAATTCCTATTTCTTTTTGAGTTTTGACAAAAGTCGCAGAACAAAGGTTGTTAGTTTGAATGTACGGAATAAGCCCCTAAAAGGATGCTAATTGATTAGAAATAACCCTGTATACTACACCAAAACTCTGTCTCGTTCTGTTACGTCCATAGAATAATTTCGTGGTACATATGCCTGCTAGTCCGGAGGCGTCAATCGATGGAGAAAAATAGGATTTAGAGAAATTTTATCAAAATGTATTGAAACTGATATGAAACTTTATCATACTCTGCAGTTGGCTAGGTACATCTTTCTATACCTTCTTTTCTTCTTTCTTTTTCTTTCTTTTACTAGTATAGATAATTTTTAGATATTCCTAATACCTAATATACATAAATTAGAAGAATATGGAGAATGTGAATCGACACTGCACTGGGTCCGTGTCGTGAATGTGGCCCAATCGTCTTTCATGTAGGGTTGCCATCCGTCCGGGTTTCCCCGGATTTCTTACTATACACCCCCTCCCAATCATAGTTTTGTCCATGGTAAAAAATTAAAATGTATTAATCTGTTGACATGTCCGGGTTCTGAACTGTAAAATCCGGGGTTTTCCTGCTTGCCGAAATTTAGAGATGGCAACCCTACTTTCAGGGATAGGTTCAGTAGAGGACTATTATTATATCTTCTTTGCTATGGGTCTTTCTTTTCCAATTCCTTGCAAGTTACAGATTTAGACACGCTGCAGCGTGTCCAGCCAAGACAAAGAAAAAGAAACTGGCGACGCAGCAGCCGCGCCGCTAGCCGTGTGTGTGCCGCTAACTTAATATAGGTGGGCATTAACAAAGATTAATTATTTTACTGACTGTTAATTAATTTTGTTATTACAAAACATAAATATAATATATAAATATAATATTTTACATATCAAGAAACTTTTAATTAATTTAATAAATTAATATTTTTGTTTTAACAAAATTAATACATACAAATAAATACAGTAAAAAATAAAAAAGTATAAATAAAAAAAACAGTACAAAAAAGAACAAATAATTCTTATCGTAACGAAACGGCCAAGTCAAATATAGACTTTGAAGTAAGGACTTGTTGAGTAAAAGCGTGTAGAGTTAGACTGTATCTCTTATTTACTTATACCTACATGAGATCTGATAACTTTTCGATAGTGCGAACTAGTCTTGGCTACATTTCACATGAAAATGTTTTCGTTGGTTATCTACTACTACCTATCATTATTTATTGATGAGTACTAACAATAGAATACGTACCTAAATATGGTGTGTCAACTACATAATAGATACATACGAGTACCTAATGCTTATTTATGACTGCGATTGTTGTAAGTTACCACGAATTGTGACTGTTCTGAGTTAAATACTAACAATAACAAATTATGATTCCGGGAACACGCTGTTTTTGTTATCATATTCAAAGCCGTTGTGATAACTTCCACGAAACCTTTATGGAAATGTGTTTAAAACAATTCTGTTTATTTGAGGTCCTCGAGTTCTTTTCAGAAGCTTAATTCGTAGGTACCTGGTTGTAATTATTATATACCTATATAATTACCTCCAGTGTTATCTAGAACTGACGTACTAAGCCAAAAGGAGGTGATTCAGACCATTATTATTATCAACTTTTTGTATTGGGCCAACACGAATTCCGAGAAAAAAAAAACAGCAGTAAAAGTATAAAGCTGGAAACATACTATCGGACACGGCTTACGGACGCGACTGACAGCCGCGACTGATAGGTATCTAGATAATGAATGAACACTGAGCCGTGCACACTATCGGACATCAGTCGCGGACGTCACCTTGGGTTGACCTTGAGCGTTTTGACGTCCGAGAGCGATCTGGCGCACCGGACGTTTTAAGACGTGCACACTGCTAAGTCGCGGCTGTCAGTCGCGTCCGTTAGCCGCGTCCGATAGTATGTTTCCAGCTTAAATTATTTTTAATTTTGTCGATTCCTGTTTCCTGTTTCCTGATAACCCTGTATAGAGTAGGCACTTGCCTCGTTTGTATTCTTATCTCCTCTATTTTGCACATTATTAGCAACCTATTAGCTAAGTACGTAGAATTAAGAAAAATATTCAATGAAGTCGCCAATGTACCTACCTATGCCACGAAAAAACTTTGAATAAAAACCTCCGTCGAAACAATATTCGACGAAAATGACATTGCAACCTCCATTGTCTCATAACTATTTTGAACAATCGTTGGAGGTAATATGAACCTTACATGGATGTTCATGTAAAACTTATTTTTCAAACTGGCACTAAGAAAGAAAATTATACGAGAAAAGAATTCTATTTAAATTTTTGAATAAAATTCACACTATTTTGTTTCGCACCGAGGTATATAAATACGCTGCAACAACAATCATTCGAAAAATACATTCCAAACCTTCAAGACACAGACACAGGCAAAAAAAAGTTAAAATCCAAAAAAAAAGTGAAAGTTCTCTTAAATCTCGCAATCGTTGCTGTTACGGTTATTTTACTGAAGAATCGACGATGCCTTGCGGACCTTGCGGATCGTGCTGCAGCCCGTGCTGCGGGCCGTGCTACCCGTGCGGCTCGTGCTGCAGCCCGTGCTACTCGTGCTGCGGCTGCGGATACTACTGTTGCTAGACTCGTGCTGACAGCGCGGGCCGCGGGCATGGTGCCGTGACTAACAGACTGCAGGCGCTGTGGCCCACGGAAAAGGGCACTCAAGCACCACAGCTTTAACAAACTTTTCTTTTTGAACGGCGTCGATGCCACAATGTGGCCTTGAATGCGCTGCCGCAGTGGACCCTTTCCTAAGGGCCGCTGTGGCGCCCGTGGACCGCAGTCGTCTCATCCAACTTCGTGAAAATGCCGTCATCCGTCTCAATTCAATTGTTTATTGTATGGATTTTCTGTAATAAAAATACGTAACTATATTTTAGTTCATTTTTAATTACTTAACGAGCGGGAGGGCAGCTGGGGAGTGTAGGCGGGAGGCAGCTGGGGAGTGTAGGCGGGAGGGCAGCTGGGGAGTGTAGGCGGGAGGGCAGCTGGGGAGTGTAGGCGGGAGGGCAGCTGGGGAGTGTAGGCGGGAGGGCAGCTGGGGAGTGTAGGCGGGAGGGCAGCTGGGGAGTGTAGGCGGGAGGGCAGCTGGGGAGTGTAGGCGGGAGGGCAGCTGGGGAGTGTAGGCGGGAGGGCAGCTGGGGAGTGTAGGCGGGAGGGCAGCTGGGGAGTGTAGGCGGGAGGGCAGCTGGGGAGCTGGATTCTAAATTTTAGTTAACGAAGGCCACAGACCCTGAGTCTGTGTTTAGTTCTTAAAAATAGGTTAATATCGAAGCTAGACCATTGCTGTTTTCATAGAAGTTATGAATGTAGATTAATTCCATTTAGCCATGTCAGAGGCCTTCAGGCAAGGAATTCCTCTGTCGCTGACGTCGGTCGCGTACGTAGGTCGCGCGTACGAATATACGTTGTGTTCTATATAGCACCGCACTGTGACACTGACATCAGCAGCGCGCGTGTTGCTACGCGCCGCGTATGGCGCGCGTCGGTCTCGCTCGTTAGCGCGCTTGCGGTCTGTTTGGACTGAATTTTATTTTGTACTGTATTCTACATGAACTAAATTGAAAATCACCTTTTCCCAAAATGTCTGATTTTCGAATTGTCATCGTTCATGAATGAACCATTTTTGAAATGTCTGACGGAACAGGTACAATCAGAAACAATACCTTTTGAAACATTTCGAGATCCGTCAAACTTAAAGGTAGTTTATCTCCGTAACTGTTAATTCTAGACCATTACTGGCTTCACAAGAGTGATAGAACTCGACGAGATCTACATTTTGCATAATATTATTTTACATTATACCTAATAATTATTTGACATATTAACTCTGAATTTGCTCGGGAACATGTTATAAAGCAAGTAAATGTCAAACTACATAGCCGTGGCTCTTTTCTCTTAGCTCATTGATATAAATATGCTCGTAGGAACATGCGACTAAAGAGAAAAAACCACCATAGAGATTAGTTTTTATTTTGAGGCTTCTACGTAGGATTATTTATATCATCTTAATGCTAAAAGATCTTGGCAGCACTTGTACAGCTTGCGGTCTGTTTGGACTGAATTTTATTTTGTACTGTATTCTACATGAACTAAATTGAAAATCACCTTTTCCCAAAATGTCTGATTTTCTAATTGTCATCGTTCATGAATGAACCATTTTTGAAATGTCTGACGGAACAGGTACAATCAGAAACAATACCTTTCGAAACATTTCGAGATCCGTCAAACTTAAAGGTAGTTTATCTCCGTAACTGTTAATTCTAGACCATTACTGGCTTCACAAGAGTGATAGAACTCGACGAGATCTACATTTTGCATAATATTATTTTACATTATACTTAATAATTATTTGCCATATTAACTCTGAATTTGCTCGGGAACATGTTATAAAGCAAGTAAAATGTCAAACTACATAGCCGTGGCTCTTTTCTCTTAGCTCATTGATATAAATATGCTCGTAGGAACATGCGACTAAAGAGAATAAACCACCATAGAGATTAGTTTTTATTTTGAGGCTGCTACGTAGGATTATTTATATCATCTAAATGCTAAAAGATCTTGGCAGCACTTGTATAGACCAGTCAATGAGAGAATGCAATCCTGAAATCTGTCAGTTGGTAATGACATAGACGAACATATTATATGTTTGTACTGTACTGTACTGTATCAGCCTTTAAATAGTCCACTGCAGGGCGTAGGCCTACCCACGAAGGCCATATCCACCACGCTGGCCTAGTGCGGGTTGATGGATTCACATATGCCATCGAATTTCTTCTACAGACATAATGCAAATGTTTTCCATCACCGAAAAGCCAGTGGTGTGAAATTCCGTACATAAATTCCAAAGAACTCATTGGTACGTGACCGGGATTTGAACCCACGACCACTACACTACCTCTAGGCCTATACTGCTTTTAATTTTTTTTTGAATAAAAAAGAAATTCTGTCTTATGAACTACTACTTACTACTAATTACAAGTACTAGCAAGCTAGTCCTCTCACAAGGTGGACGGATGACCAATTAGTAAGCTGTATTTCTATTTTTCATACAATTTATTTTTCATTACAGTTTTCATATTTATCACAGTTTGTTTATTTTCATAAGTAGAACAAATCAAATCAACTCACAATGAGGAGGGGCATTATTATTTACGAAAAATAATTGATTTAAATGTTTTCATGCTATAATGTTTCTGATTGTACTTCAGATTGACATTTTTCATTTTGACATTCTAGAAAATAGCCATTTTTAAAATCAGTCATTTTGGGAAAAGTTGATTTTAAAATTAGTTCATACTGAGCGCAGTACAAAATAAGATTCAGTCCAAACAGACCGCAAGCCTTGTACAGACCAGCCAAAGAGAGAATGCAATCCTGAAATCTGTCAGTTGGTAATGACATAGACGAACATATTATATGTTTGTACTGTACTGTATCAGCCTTTAAATAGTCCACTGCAGGGCGTAGGCCTACCCACGAAGGGTGATCGGGCCATATCCACTACGCTGGCCCAGTGCGGGTTGATGTATTCACATATGCCATCGAATTTCTTCTACGGACATAATGCAAATGTTTTCCTTCACCGAAAAGCCAGTGGTGTGAAATTCCGTACATAAATTCCAAAGAACTCATTGGTACGAGACCGGGATTTGAACCCACGACCTCACGATTGTAAGGCGGGTGTCACTACCTCTAGGCCTATACTGCTTTTAAATTTTTTTTGAAAAAAAAAAAGAAATTCTGTCTTATGAACTACTACTTACTACTAATTACAAGTACTAGCAAGCTAGTCCTCTCACAAGGTGGACGGATGACCAATTAGTAAGCTGTATTTCTATTTTTCATACAATTTATTTTTCATTACAGTTTTCATATTTATCACAGTTTGTTTATTTTCATTAGTAGAACAAATCAACTTACAATGAGAAGGGGCATTATTATTTACGAAAAATATCTTATTTAAATGTTTTCATGCTATAATGTTTCTGATTGTACTTCAGATTGACATTTTTCATTTTGACATTCTAGAAAATAGCCATTTTGAAAATCAGTCATTTTGGGAAAAGTTGATTTTAAAATTAGTTCATACTGAGCACAGTACAAAATAAGATTCAGTCCAAACAGACCGCAAGCGTTAGCGCCGCGTACGTTGGTCGACTGACGCGCTATAGAACAGGCCTGAATTCCTCTGTCGCTGACATCGGTCGCGGACCGTCAGTCGCGTAGCGCGCTGGCCATCAGCGCCGATGAAAACATCCTCGGTGCCTCTCGGTGGCATCATGACGCTTGTGACTGCCTCGGTGGCTCAGTGGTTAGTGACTCTGACTTCTGGATCATAGAGGCGTGGGTTCGATTCCCACCAGGGCAAGCATTTTTGTGATGAACATAGGTGTTTGTTCTGTGTCTGGGTGTTATTTAGGTACTATCTATATAAGTATGTATTTAAAATATGTATATGTAGTATATCAGTCTCTGGCAGCCATATCACAAGCTTTGCTTAGTTTGGGGTCAGATACCGTGTGTGAGATGTCCCCCAATATTTATTTATTTATCCGTTGTGCGATACCGACCGCTCCACGGTACAGGCGTCTCCAAGTGGATTTGGGATAATTATGAACCCGTTTATAAATTGTTTAGTTGCTGCAGCATACTTACGCAAGCGGAGACGGCGTCAATGCAGAAAAAGATATCACATTCACCCAATTGTTGCCGATAGGGTGACGAATGGTGAATTTTCTAAATTATTTGAAAAGCTACGTCAGGACGAGGAATAGTTCTCTAATTATTTTCATTATTTCATTAGATAAATCCTACAATGCAGGACGTAGGCGCACCTCGGCAATCACACGGTCGGTATCAATATTCATGGCGACTATACGCGCGCGCGTACCATTTCTAACAGCCTTTTTTAATAGTCAATTGCAGAACGTAGGCCTACCCATAAAGAGTGATTGGGCCATATCTATCAAGCTGGCCCAGTGCGGGTTGGTGGATTCACATACGCCATCGAATTTTGTCTCCACAGATATACAGGTTTCTTCACGATCTTTTTCTTCACCGAAAAGCCAGTGGTGTGAAATTTCGTACATAAATTCTAAGGAATTCTTTGGGACTGAGATTTGAACCCACGTTCTCACGATTGTTAAGCGGGTGTCATTACCACTAGACTACCACAGCTTTGACTGAACTTTGACTTAGAACTTGAATCTCATTCCAGAGCATAGTTTGAGATCAAACTAAAATGTAAATGTTCCAGAATGTGGGTGGAAACTGGAAAGGGACAGTAGAAACTAAGTACCTACTTTCCTCTTTTGGAAAACAGTTCAAACTATTCCAGCAAACATAAAAAGAAGACTGTGTTACTTACCAAATCTAAAATTGATTGACATGCTCATTTTTAGGGCTCCGTACCCAAAGGGTAAAAACGGGACCCTATTACTAATTTAATTGTAATGTACCAAGAGAACCAAAATATGGTGTCTTATGTCACGGGAGAAAATTGGTCCTGAGTAAAGCGAGGGGTTCAAGTCGCCCATGACTAAGACAAACATGGTTCTTGTGGTACATACTCTACTTTTCATACATCCTGCGAGCTCGAAAATAAAACCCCAAGAATGATGATGAGTAATGCTTACGTCATAAACTCACCGTGTGCTCTACCTTTTCATGTGAGGTGTTAACCAGCTCTGGTGTCAGAATTAATTAGCCGCCTTTGGGAACCCCACAGGCCTCTGACTTGGCTTGGTACTCACTAGGCAACTTGGTTTGTTCACAATAAATTAAAACAAATTAGAATGTACCCAAATTTTTTTATAGAATCGCACACAATTTATAACATAACAGAGAATGTAAATATATACTACATAAAAAAAGACCATGGCTAGCTCGATTATCATGGCCTAACACGGGCATTGCAAAGAAATTTTATTCTGTGAAGTCGAGTAGAACATACTTACAATGCCAGTTGCCGTGCAAAGTAAAGTGGTTATATTCGATTTGCAAAATGAAACCTCTTTACCATGTCCTTAAATGTTCTAAGTTGATTCATACGAATTAGACGTTCCAAATTTAAATTACTTTACTCCCTAGGGAATGTCATACAACATTATTGACCTGCCATAGCCCTCCAGATGTAAGATAATAATGATTCGTTTTACGTTGAGATTCTACGACATATAATGGGTCATTTTCGAGCAGGTGGTATGAAAAGTTTTTTATGTTTCAATAATCATATTTTCTTCTTTTTGTTTCTTTAGTGCTAGCTTTTAGCGAATGGAATCTTTTCTAGAATGTAAATGCACAGAGAATCAAAAATAAAGTAAAAATACCTCTTTTGGCAATCTGCTGTAACTTTTTCGACAAACAGAAAAAGAAGACAAAATATGTGCCAAACTGAAATTTCACTAAAATCCACTACTAGCCAATGAAAACTTTTTGCACACTTCTTGTTGTCATTTTATTTATCAGTGTCTGTCATTTTGTAGAAAAATATCGGAAAATTAATATAAAAAATAAATCCATTTTTAAGTAATACTTGTGAAAAATTAATAAAAAGATACACATAAAAACTGCCTAGATCCCCACTGGAAGAACCTTCCCTGAATTACAAAGAAGCCAGAATGCCCACCCAGCACGGTTGCTACCGAGACTTCGCTATCGGCACGTTCGCGCGCTGCCCGTCGGGCTGCGACTGCTGCAGACCTCGCGGCTGTATGCCGTGCACCTCTGCTGTGCACACCTGCTGCTCTCCAGTCGGGCCCTGCTGCAACTGCCACTCGGGCTGCGTACCCGCCTCCTGCCCCTTCCCTTGCTACTCTTGCTAGAACGATATTCATTAAAACGTGAACCAGTGCCCGCCTCTTGACCATTCTCTTGCTAATTAATACTCCTGCTAGAACGATAAGCATTACGCCTGAACTGTGAAGTTGTTTACACAGAATAGGTTACTTGTCTATAAAATGTTAAAACCATTTTGAGATTGTCTTATTTCGTTTCATGTAAAAGATAGGGAGCTTATGTCTAATTAGTTGTGCGAAAACCGTTGATCCACGAGGAACTCCTCTGCTATAGCTACCTTGACTCTTAGACGATACTTAGACTTATCAGCCATATTTAGCGAGGAATTCCTCGTGGACGAACTGCTTTCGCACAACTAGTTGTGCTATCGGGAATGTTATTTTTAAATCTTTCCCGAAGACACAACTAAATAAATATCATTAATTTCAGTCCCGGATTGCACAACTAAGCTGCCTGTGCCCCACGGTTGATAAACGATAGTTATCGGGAATGATCTTTATGAGAAGTCTGTACTAGCGTTGTTCCTCTAAGCGATAGTTCGGTAGTTGATAGTCAATATCAACATTCAGCCACACTATCGAAAGTAATGTCCAACTAGTTGTGCGAAAGCAGTTGGTCCACGAGGAACTCCTCAACAATACTATCGATAGTATCGAACATTGATACTATTCAATACCATCGATACTATCGAAACGTATGCTAGCGCTTACGATAGCACTATCGAAATAAATCAAAATAACACTATCGATATAACTGATTTTCAAAGCCCCGATAGTACATATTACGATACTATTGATAAACTATCACTTTCGCAACAACACTAGTCTGTAGGTCACCTGTGTGACCCTGCTGCAACTCGAGGAGTGCACTACTTGACATCGACATTTGCTTGTGCGAATAACGCTAGTTCGACAAAACTGAACTGCGACACACCATAGTTCGCCTGCACGCTTGGGAGACGCACTGAATCTCGATATGACTCTAGTGCGACAAACTGTAGTGCGAATATAGTTCGACATAACGCTAGTGCGACAAAGTATTGCGTTACAATACTGAAATACGAGATTACGTTGGTGCAGTATTAAGGTAGTTTGACACTAAGACCCAAATGCAATATGGGATGTACCTATCTCATAAGTGTATGTTACACAATTCTTTATTAAATTGAGTATTAGTCAAGATTTCGTTGTCAATCAACCTTGCTCGCTCGCCTCTAAATCGACTCTAGAGCCTCCAGTTGGTATCTGGCAGAGTCAACTCAAATGTGAGAGAATATAAAAATAACATTCATAATCGTAAACTTAAAGTTAAAGTTCTACTTAAAGTACTATAATAGTTATTACGTACTTTTATATTATACATTATATTGTGCATTCATTCAACTTATAAACTCTATTTCAAACTAAACTAGACAAAACTTTTAACAAAAAATATTGTTATGATTTTTGTGATTCGTTTTTTGTTTGGTAGGTTGTTCTTATGTTGGTAAATTCCATTTTAACGCCTAAAACATCCTACTCGTATGTTCAGTATCGCACTAGAGTGATGTCGAGCTTCAGTTTGTCTCCCAAGCGCGCAAGCGAATTATGGTGTGTCGCAGTTCAGTTTTGTCGAACTAGCGTTATTCGCACAAGCAAATGTCGATGTCAAGTAGGTATAGTAGTACGAGTATATAGACCGACAAATATCAGCCGTCAGACCGTCCGACCCTGGCGCCTTTTTTGGGTTAAAACTATTGACGGCGGCTGCGAGTTCGGCAGAGGTGAACGGTGGGTCATGGGTTTCATTATGCACCACGTTGTTCACTTGCTCAGCCGCTGTTCTAGTTCGGCTATGGTCCACATTGTCATCCACGATATGGTCTTCAGCATAAAACGTGTCAGCCAGCAATGCCACCGACTCCTGTGCGTTCAAAGTTCTGCCATTCCTCACTAGGAGCAGATCTTCCTGCCTCATAGCTGTTCCCCTAAGAACCCTATATATTCCTTCCCATAGTCCCTCCCTGTCCTGTTTCTCGCAATATTCCTTCCAACTCTTCACCTGTGCCTGTCTTGTTTCCCTTTCATAATTTTCTTTTGCTTGCAGGTACTCAGCGACCACCTTGCATCTTCGGACCGGAGCTGCGCAGCAGATTCTACGCTTCTTCACGACGACTTCTCTCTTCAGGACAGCAAGCTGCTCGGACCACCACGGAATGGTAAGTTTTTTATTTTCTTTTATTTCAGGTATTTTTTTTGCATGTTTCAATTATTACGTTTGTATAGCGAATAACAAAGTCCTCTAGTTGTATATAATCATTAATTTTTTGAATTTCTTCGTTGTTTATTTTAATTTCTATTGACAACTGTCCCATTTTCTCATGAAAATGGTTCCAGTGTGCTTTTATGTGTTGTGTAGTCGGAGAGGCAACCTACATAGAGCAGGAAGTGCTCCAGCGGCACAATAAATTCCCTAGGGGTTACGGCCTCTGGCGCCCAGCCTTGGCAAAGGGGAGCACTCCCCGAGGCCAATTCTCACCACGCCTAAAAAGGTGGTGGAAGGACCAAATGATGATGGTTTTGTTAAGAAAATTTTGAAAGTTATTCCGTTATGGTCCGAGGAGGTCAGATCTTCTCTGACTCTCCAGTCGTCTATCAAGTGCAGGAGGTCCACCGCGCATGCTGTGACGTCTATAAAGCTGGTGTAGCGTTTTCCCCCTCGAATTGTATCGTAGGTTGGGATATCACCTTCGTTGAGCACCTGCAAGCAGATTTCTTCCAGGGTTCCCGCCATTTCTTCCCCTCGGTCATCAATTGTGGCGCTACCCCACCACGTACTCTTCGCAGGGTTATGCTAAGCAGCTGTTATTACAGCTTCAGTCAGGATAGGGTTATGCGCAGCTTGTGACAGTTGTAGCTAACTCACAGCCGCCAAGAAGTTTGATTCGGCTTATATTAATAATTTGAATATGTATTGTACTTATTAATATGAACTGACCCGTGGTCTATTAAAATAACTACTCTTGTAAACTGTACCTATATTTAGTTCCAATATCTACGTCAAATTATGCTTCTCAGTAAGTATTTAAATATGAATAGACCCAAATTCAACAATGACAATGTGTCGGTTTTCGTAGAACGCCACCCCACCTTGCGTTACTAAAAGATTTCTGTGAATAGGCCCCTCATGTAAAAACCCCACTGATCCATGACCTGTATGACGAAATTCCCATAATTACAGCTGGGGTCTTGATATATTGGTCATAGCTTGTAAATGACCATTACACCATGAACTGTGGAGCGTTAGAGGAATAAGGCAGAAAAGGGTTTTTGTAAAATGGCCGAACTATCTACTATTGTGGATAATGAGAAGATTTCACCGAATCGTGTCAAAGTCCCCTTCAAAAATAATCGGGCATGTAACTTTACTGGAATTTCAACTTTTCTACAAAAAGACTATAAAAAGCCACGCGCGTGGTGGTTTTATAAAACGTTAGTTTCTGCTTCATTAAAATATTACAGTACGGTAAAACATTGCAACTGACTACTAACTTAGGTTAGGATTTAAACTAACTCATCTCAATAACTCTCTCTGTGCAGTAAAATAAAAAAAATATTTTTAGTTAACAAAGGGAACAGACCATGGAGTCTATAGTTAGTAATTTTCCAATAAAAAACGTTACAAATAATTCATCATCGGCATCATCATTAGTTGCACTTTGGCGGTCCATACCTATAAGTTTTCTCTCAAATTCTCTCACTCTTGACAACCGAGACAAATGCAAATGCCTGTGAACTCCCCTTTTGCAATACTTGTGGCGATACCTCATCATACCTCTGTTCAGTTTTTTAAATCGTTGTAAGTATATTTTTTATATACACTTTTATCCAGCTAAAGGAGGAGTCTTCGGTGACAAGTTTATGGAATCAAACTGATTTTAGTAGAGATTTTTGCTATTCGATTTCAGTAGGCGCTACAAAGTTAACATTTATTGCAATTAAGACTTCAAAACTTATGCCATAGAAATAATGTTCTACTTAGCATCATTTTATTTAGTTATAAATAAACATATTTTGTGATGATAGGGTTCTTAACCTATGTTTATTTTGCGACTAAAATATAGCCAAATTAAATTGAGGATTTACTCCGTTTTTGGAAGTTTGTTGAAAAACGCATACCTATTAAAATGAAATGAAGTTCTATTCAAGGGTCCTACACCAAGTAGTCACGCCAGTGTTAACTATGGGAACTCACATTCCCGGCAGTATAGGCCGCGCCACTCAAGTTGGCGGATGTTTTTTTAAATAGGTTTGCGTTTGACTACACACTGCCTGATGTAAAGCAGATATGCGGTCTAGGATGTAGCACGCTTACCTAGAATACGTGTTACCTAAATTACGGATAACAAGCTGCGCAATATGCAAACCTGACTGAAACTCAAATAAAGCCGCACGTTGATCGGCTAGAGCAGTTTGTTGCTAACTTCGCATCCGCCAACTTGTGTGGGGGCCTTTAACCCAAGACAAGGTGACAAAATAAAATATTATTTATCGCCGGTACATCGCTCGGTCTTCCGCTCGCTATTCAGACAGCGACGTTTTACAAAACGAGCGTACTTCCGGTCTCCGGTGTTTGCACCTTGCTTGTTTTCTACGGAAAAAAATACCTACTATAAGAATGTTTATCAAAAGAAGAAAGCAGGACTTCGAGGGTATAGGTAGGTTTCTCATGTTTTAGGTACCTACAGGGTTATTTGCTTGCTATAAACTAAATATAAAACAAAAGATCATGATTAACACGGTTTGATAAACACTAATATTGTGAACCACTTTTAATATAGAGCCAACCCGGAATACGAGAATAAACTCAGCTGTCCTATTCCGAGTAACAAAGTATAGACTTTGTTACTCGGAATCGACAAAGCATGGAACAGCTGATTCTTTTTCTTGAATTCTTTTCAGCTTACCTCTGGATAACCCTGTATTTAGGAGAACTTCTAGTTCAAGTTTCTCATATAGGTTCGAAGATTAGCAAAGTTTTAGTTTCTTCAGGAGGATTTTAGATTCGATCCAATTACAGTTAAATATGTACTTACTTATCTAGAGTCAATTTTCTTCACCCTATCGGAAATTTTAAATTAGGTACAGAAAGAAACTGAAGAAGTGCCGTAGCATTGGCCGTATAGGCGCCGTAACTCCATTTTTCGTGAGTTTTTCTCTTTCTCTCGCTGGGGACATAAGTGACTCCTATTTATGTGCCTACAAAGCGATTTTATAGGTAATTACAATACAATACCTACTATTATAATATCAATAAAAATGCAAGAGATTAATATTGACTTTGTATTTCACTGTACAAAAACATTACATTGCACTGAAAGACGCTTCGAGAATGAGCTGAATTACGACGACTTACTATTAACTATGTAACGATTTTGTAGGAACGACGTTCGTTCGTGAAAAACTCAAGGGCAACAGCTGGGGCGGAATCTCCAGCTGTAGTGTCCGAAGGGGCGGCCGCAGGGACCACAGCACACGCCGCCACAGGGCCCGCACCAGGGCGCGGGGTAGTGTAGCCCTGCCACTTGGCCACAACACGGTATACCGCAAGAAGAGCAAGGCATACTGAACCTTCTGGTAATTGTTCTTTACACAAATCTTTCTGGAACTTCCACTAGTACTAATTTATTTTCTCTTGCAGACAACTTTCTGGAAATGCCACTAATGTAGATAATATATTCTTCTCCAAAGACAACTTAGTAGCACTTAGTAATTTTGTTTTTTAACTGATAAATAATAAGGATGCGAATGATTTAATTCTGTAACGTGAAAATAAATAATTTTACATTAAAAATGTTTTTTACTGGATTTTGTAGTTTTGCTGTTGAAATATTTGATTCCTACTTCATAACATCATTGTACTTCATTGTTAAAATCACAAAAATATTTGATAAATTGTCAAATTAACAAATGTCAACTTCTTTCTTCTTCAAGAAATGTTCTATGGAAATTTCTATGGTGGAAACATTGAGATCCTTATTTATATTCTTCCAAGGAGGTCAATTATTGAAAACATCAATGTTTTTTTTACACTAATATTAATAAAGACGTAGCTAAATATTGAAGAAAAGTGTTTCACTCTGTAGAAGCTCTATCTGACTACTACTTATCACGAAGCGGAGTTACTTTTTAACAATTTTTTTAAACCTTTGAACCACAGAATTGAAACCTTCATTGCTGCTCAGTGCTCTGTTCAAACTTTTTGTCTAGAAGATAACTTATATTCACAGCTTATTTTTATTTCACACAAAATATTTTTCTATCTGACACTAGCAAACAACGTCAAGTAATCATGTTGTGACAGGGTGTATTGAACAATGAAGTAGGAATTTAGTAGGAATATTGAAGTGTTTTGCTAATAAATTGTTAAAAATCCAAAAAATATTTTAAAATATAAATTTAAATAAATTCCGTGTAAACCTTCGATTCTCGATATCCTTCAAATTAAACTCCTCCCTAACCAGGGCAGTAAATAAAGATTAAAGTGTTATTAGACATTTCTATTCCTAGTAAATCAAGATGCCTGTTCGGAACTGTTGCCTGGGCTGCCAGGGTCCCATGTGCGGGCCTTGTGGGGGGTGCTCTAGCAGATGTGACGGTTGCGTCGGCCCCTGCTGCGTCCACTCCTATGGTTGCTGCTCCTCGCCCTGCGGTGACGGAATAGGATGCTTGCATGGGTGAGAATTTGTGACTAGGTACCTTATTTTAGTTGGCTCTAGCCACCCACTCAAACTGGCCCGGGGAGGCCGACAATGTGGCCATATTGTCGTATATGACTGTGTGCAATCACAGTAATAAATAAGTGCTGGGAGCTCCGGCGCCTTACCCTGGGGATCCCGAGCTTCCAAGGCAGCACAGAGGTAGGTCAACGAGGGGGTTTTAGCGGGTGCAACCCCACATAACCCGGCTGTACATTATATTAAGAATTGACATTAACAACTGGTAAAATGGTTTCGATCGCGATGGGTAGGCCTACGTCCTGCAGTGGACTATTAAAAAGGCTGGTACAGTACAGTACAGTAAAATGGTTTTATCCCTTTGCCGTGCCTGTAAACTAGTAGTACTAGCTGGTGCGTTTTTTTTGAGACCAGTATACAAAGCATTAATCCATTTTGGCTGCAGGGCCCGAGGAGGCTTAGCAGCGTCGTACTTCAGCTGCGGCGACGGCTGCATCGGGGGCTGTCAGAGCGGCCTCTGCGCCAGCTGCTGCGGCCCGAGATGCGGCTGAATTCTTCGGGACCAATCAAATTGGGAGTGTAGTATGGTCGATGTGATGTTTTGATGAATAAATTATTGTACCCATAGCTAACTTAGATGTTTCATTTACGGAATAATAATTTAAAGAGTGCGGGACACTGATCCAACCGTGCTTTAGGTATAGTAACGGTAATAATATTGGGCGTTTCCTCGTGGTGATACTAGTTTGTCATATTAGATCAATTATTAGATATTCGCCCAGGACTTGAGCGAAGGGTTGGGACACTATTAGTTATAAGCTTAGTTGTGCAATTGGGAACTGAAAATGACATTAGTTGTGCCATCGAGATCTTTCAAATGTTCCTGTTGGCACAACTAGTGCGGAAGCATTTTGGTCCACTAGTGACTTCTCGATAGGTCAACTAGTTGTACGAAAGCAGTTGAGTCCACGAAGACAATCGTAACAAACGAGTATCATATGTACTTTTATAGTTAATTTGCCGGCTCGCTACCCGTCCACCCACACAAGCATTTATTCCCAACGAGTAACAGTGTGACTGGCAGTGTAACTGGTTGGGAATTTTTCTTTAAAATTTCCCATCGAGTAACAGTGTGACAGTTGAGGGTGTTACTCGTTGGGAACAAATGCTGGCTAACCCACTGGTTTATTACCCACATTAAGAAAAAAGTTCTTTTTTTTCCTGTTGGACAAATCAGACTACCGAGTTTGACCATCATAACTAGCACTTTTGAGTCTAAATAAGAAGTTTGAAGTAAAGACGTTTGTAATTTGTAATAAAAGTTTTATTCTTAAATTACGTTCACATGACGGGACACCCACGTAATACTCCAACAGACTTATCGGCCTGCGACCCGCGCAGAAAGGACTAGCACTTCGTGATTGAACATTGACTTTCATCAGCAACATCCGCCGCCGCAGCAGGGTCCACAGCCGCCGCAGCAGCCGCCACAGCCACCACACCCGCCACAGCCACCACACCCGCCACAGCCACCACAACCGCCGCAGCAGGGTCCGCAGCCACCGCAGCCACCGCAGCCGCCGCAGCAAGGTCCGCAGCCACCGCAGCAGCCGCCGCCACAGCAGCTACCGCACGGTCCGCAGCCACCGCAGCATCCACCGCACGGGCCACAGCCACCGCAGCAGCCACCGCCGCAGCATCCACCGCACGGGCCACAGCCACCACAGCAGCCACCGCACGGCCCGCAGCCGCCACAGCAAGGTCCACAACCACCACAGCCAGGCATTTTCCTCTCAAGTTAAAGTACCACGCGGGAGTATAAATGTAGAGAATATTTACTTAGAAAATTTTGAAAAAAATATTTTTCAGTGTTTTTAGACTTTTTTAGGTTTTCGATGGGTGTAAATTTTTGTAAAAGTGGGCGCTGTTTTTTTTCACTCAAAAGGTAAACTTTATTTCGAATTTGACACGCTCAGCAAGTTTGGTTTTAAATTCTTGCAGCGGTCAGTCTTGCAAGAAGTTTTGTTGTGTCATTTCGCAAAGTATGGATAAAGCACATTAAATAAAAAAATATTTTGCGAGTGCCGTGTGTAAGTACACACGGCCTGTGACCCCAAACTAAGCAAGGCTTGTGATATGGCTGCCAGAGACCGATATATACATACATATATACATATACTTATTTTTAAATATGTACATACTTATATAGATAGTACCTAACTAAATAACACCCAGACACAGAGCAAACATTTATGTTCATCATATAAATATTTGCCCTGGGTGGGGATCGACCCCACACCTCTTTGATCCAGTAGTTAGGGTCACTAGCCACTGAGCCACCGAAGCAGTCAGACATTATTCTTTTTCTTATTCAGGCCTGATTCAGGCCTAAAATCCTCATAATATCTACCCCTATCGGTAAGCGGTTTATAAATAATAGTCAGAAATTAAAATACTTATAGCAAAGAGCTAGAATTACCGTAATGGATTAAAGGATAATAAAATACAAAGTTATGTAATAAGATCGCCAGAACATAGACTTTAGAGCAATGATGTGTAATATATCCTTTAGAGAGGACGCCGCGTATCAACAAACATTAGGTAATATACAATAAATGTAGAGCCATTGTACCAGTCAACTTAGGTTCCACAAGCCGATAAATAGCTAATGACTAGCATAAAAGCGAAAAGCAAAAGGATTGTACCATGTAGCATGCTATATAGTAGGTAAATAGTTAGGTACATCTTGCTGTGGAGTGTGGACAAAATGATTATGTTAGGCGGTTGATCAATGAGTGTGGTCGTGTAGCCGTGGTGGTCTAGTGGTAATGACACCTGCCTTACAATTATGAGGTCGTTCAAATCCCGGTCCCGTACCAATGAGTTCTTCGGAATTCATGTACCTACCTACGGAATTTTACACCACTGGCTTTTCGGTGAAGGAAAATATAGTGAGGCAACCTGCACACCTACGTCCGAAATTCGATGGCGTAAGTGAATCCACCAACCCGCACTGAACCAGCGTGGTAGATATGGCCCAATCACCCTTCATGGGTAGGCCTACGTCCTGCAGTGGTCTATTAAAAAGACTGGTACAGTACAGATCAATCATTTATTCTATTCTACTTTTTCTTTTTCTCTATTTAGTATGAAGCAAAGTCGCTTTCAAAGACACACGTCCGCTTCACGGGGAGTCTCACGAGTAAATATTTTCTTTGGTCTCACGAACGACTGTCCCGTGAATGTGGATGGCATAACTTGTGCCGCGAATTGGCGGCGAGAACTTCGCCGTTAATTCACGCCACCAATCTGGATATAAATGGTTTTATATCTTTTAAACGACGCGACGAACGTTAGTGCACTTTTCATCAATAATCATAGCGGTTGAATTGGGAGCTCTAGAAATACCTAAGAATAAAACATCCAAATTACAACAAAGAAGGATATATAATTTAATAATGGACCCGGAGAGAACCGAGGGTTTCACTGGTTTAATGCCTGTAAAAGTATTTTTTTAAGAAACTACGTCCGCGATCATAGTAAGTATAGCGTAGTTATGCATACATTATGCATAGACACAGGGTCGAGATAATTAACCGACTTCAAAAAAGGAGGTTTTCAATTGGACTGTAGGTAGGTATGATTTTTTTGTGAATTCGTGTATGGTGTTATGCATGATAGCACAGATCACAAGGCCTATAGGCAGGCAGGACTAGTTTTTCTATCTATACTTAGAGCACTACCAAAAGTTTTCGAAATCGTATTTATTCCTCCGCCGTGGTGAGGCTTCCTGCTCAGGCTAGGAGCTAAAGAGACAATCATGGGCAAAATTCAGTACAAACATTGAATCAAACCATGAAGCAAACAGAATTAGGAAGGTCCTAGCGGCCGACACTAAGCGTGAGATAGGCACGCTTAAAAAACCGGACAGTTCCTACACGAAAACCTTAGAAGAGACACACAACTTGCTACTAGAAACCCACTTTCCAGGATGCCAATTGACAAAACATACCGAATGGCAGGATAGTGAAACAACTGCATCAGACACAGACTGGTTTGCCGCTGATCAAGTGGTAACAAATGAAAAAATTACATGGGCAATAAAGTCCTTTGAACCATACAAAACGCCAGGCCTGGATGGAATCTTCCCCGGACTCCTACAATGGGGGGAGGAAATATTAAACGGGAAAATGACTATCCTCCTAAGAGCCTGCATAGCATACAGATACATACCTCTAGTCTGGAGAGAAGTCAGAGTCCTTTTTCTCCCCAAACCGGGAAAAAGCGACTACACAGACCCGAAGGCCTACAGACCAATTAGTCTAACTTCCTTCATGCTGAAGACTCTAGAAAGACTCTGTGATCGGCACTTAAGAGACGAGGTACTTAACAAAATCCCACTACACCCTCAACAACACGCCTACAGCTCGGGCAAGTCAACAGAGTCAGCCCTCCACAAGGTAGTACAAACCATCGAACATGATATAAACAGTAAATCGCTTTGTCTAGGAGCATTCATAGATATTGAAGGCGCCTTTGATAAAACAAACTTTGACAGCATAAGTAAAGTACTCAGAGAACACGGGGTACATCCAACACTAGCCGAGTGGATATTAAACATGTTAAGCCTAAGGGCAGTAAGAACAGACCCCAAAAGCACAACTCGAGGATTAGTAGTGAAGGGCTGCCCACAAGGAGCGGTCATATCACCAATTATATGGAACATGATAGTAAACACACTAATCACTATACTTAATGCGCAGCGATTCCTCACAGTGGGCTACGCAGACGACTTGGCAATCCTGATATCGGGACACTTTGCGAGTGTAGCCTGTAACCTTATGAACCATGCACTGAAAATTGTGGAAAAGTGGTGCAGGGAATATGGTTTATCTGCCAACCCAGAGAAAACAGAACTAGTAATGTTTACAAATAAAAGGAACCTCGGACCACATACTTTACCGTCCTTTTATGGTAAACAACTGAAACTCTCTGAAGATGTGAAATATCTGGGCATCACATTAGACAAAAAACTGAATTGGACACAACATGTGGACAACAAAATAAAGAAAGCAACGATCTCATTTTGGCAGTGCAGCAAAATGATAGGTAAAACTTGGGGCTTGAAACCCAAAATAACCCAATGGCTTTATAATACCGTGGTCAGACCATCATTATGTTATGGGGCAATAGTTTGGTGGCCCAGAACCAAACTAGTGACTGTAAACAAAAAACTAGAGAAACTCCAAAGAACAGCTTGTATAGCTACAACGGGCTGCATGAGATCTGCACCCACTGCGGCATTAGAAGCCCTCATGGGGCAGATGCCGCTGCATCTCTTCATACAGCAAGAAGCAGGAGCAGCTGCCTACAGATTACTATCACTAAACCTTTGGGTACATGACAAAACAGCAACACACACCACCGTAATTGAGGAATTTGCAAATTGTAACCGAGAAATTCTCTCGATCTATGACAGGGTGCCTAAAAAACTCATTTTCACAAAGAGCTACTCAATACAGCTGCATGAAGAAAAAAGTGACAGCTCAGGTATACAAGAAGTAAGGATCTACACAGATGGCTCGAAAACTGAAACAGGTACAGGGTCAGGTACATTCTCTGAAGACCTGAATATACACATCGCAACAACCCTGGGTGAAAACAACTCAATTTTCCAAGCGGAATGTGTAGGTATCATCCAGGCTGCAACAGCAGTACTCAACAGAAAGGTAACCGATTACAATATTAGAATCCTCTCAGACAGTGCTGCGGTGCTCAAGGCACTACAACGATATGAACACTCCTCAGGGCTAACCTTACAGTGTCATGATCTATTGGAAGAAGTAAGTAAGAAAAATAAAGTCACTCTCCAATGGATCAAAGGACACAGCGGGTCCAGAGGAAATGACGCGGCGGACGAGCTAGCTAGGAGAGGTGCAGGTAGGCGCCCTATAGGGCCTGGACCGATGATCCCTTTGCCCTTCAGCCAAGTCAGATCCTGGATACGACAACACACAGCTAGACAACATAAGGAATACTGGGCAAGTACTGAGGGTTGTAAGCAGTCCAAGGAAGCTTTCCCGGAATTAAATCCGAGATACTCCCGACGCCTGCTGAACCTTAAACGAGACAAACTCCGACTCATAGCCGGAGTTGTCACGGGACATTGCTCTCTAAACAAGCACCTGTTTAAAATTGGTGTTACAGACAGCCCTCTGTGCAGAGGATGCATGGAGGTAGAAGAAACAACCGCGCATATGCTGCTTGAATGCAGCAGTGTGGCGGAACAACGCAAGAAATTCCTCGGGGCACCGAGGACACTCCGGGAGGCCTGCGCCGGCGTTGGCGAGCTGCTGGACTTCCTGGAGGACACCGGGTGGCTGAACTAGCTGCAGCCGGGCGACCTACATAAAACGGGCCCCTGGAGGGCTCAATTGTGGAAAAGGCCCGCAACAACAAGTAACAAGTCAGGCTAGGAAATGTCACCAGTGGCACAACAATTTCCCCAGGGGTTATGTTATGGCCTCTGGCGCCCAGCCTTGGCAAAGGGCAGTGTTCCCCGAGGCCAATTCTCACCACGCCTAAGGAGGTGGTGGAAGGACCGGATATGTATTTATTCTTATATACAACCATACAAATAGGCAGCATCAATGGTAGGCATAGTAAGAGAATATCCTGAATAGCGTAGGTACATTCACAAGACAGCTACATTTTAAATCTTAGGTACAAGTTCCACAACCAAGACAAGAGCAGAACTGCAGTTAGCAGGACCCGCAGTAGGAGCGGCGGGCGGCGGCTCGGGTCGTTGATCGGAACCTTGGGCTGAGACCGCAGCAACAACCGCAAGTCCTGCAACTTAGGTACACCTGTCGTAGAGCAATCGACTGGTGTCGGATTTTGACCTCTTGTACACGGCGCAATGGGTGTAGCTAGGAGAGAGGCGGCACGGCTGCACTTTGCCTACCCTAAAAAGATCTTGCTAAGCAGAACCAGACTGTGTACAATACTTTTAAAAAAACATTAAAATCTTACTTATATTATAAACGCGAAAGTTTAGGAGTAGGTATGTATGGATGTTTGTTACTCTTTCACGCAAAAACTATTGAATGGATTTAGATGAAACTTTGCAATAGTAACGCTTATACATCAGAATAACACATAGGCCATAATTTATTAAGATATTGCATGAAACGAAGTTCGCCGGGTCAGCTAGTATCACGACATAGTATAAAACAAAGTCGCTTCCCTGTCTGCCTGTCCCTATGTATGCTTATTTATATCTTTAAAACTACGCAACGAATTTTGATGCGTTTTTTAATAGAGTGATTCAAGAGGAAGGTTCACCTAAGTATATTATGTATAATAGGTACACCTGTGGGAAGTCGCTAGTAGCAGAATAAAAGAGCAGAGTAAAACGCATTGAAAGTTTAATTTGAATGGAATTTCATATACTTATTATAATTTGATTTTTGTTTGAGGCCACCATCACGCTAAATAATTGAATAACTGTACAAGCAGCGACCTTAATAGGGCCTATTCTGTGTGTACAAGGCTCAGAGCAAATAAAAAACTACTAGGTAATGGCCTAAGCTCGATATATTTTTGCATTGTCTCTTTTCTTTGCCCATCCTAGAAAACTTGAAGTCTTTAACATTCTATATCTAAGCTCGCAGACAAGGACTAAAGGACTAGTCTCTCTACCTACAGTCAGAGTAATAACAAGAGAAAAGTTTTTGAAAACGTGTTTATTCTTAAGACATTACAGGTACATATACCTAGTGGGTGTATGATACTAAAAATAGCGTTCACACAAACATCAGTTACCATAGAACGACAGTGGCATGTGAAATGTTAGCAGCAGGCTCCACAGCCGAGACAAGAGCCGGCATAGCAGGGTCCGCAACCGGAGCGGCGACACGGGCCGCAGCACGGGGACCTCGGGCTGGGCCCGCAGCAGCGGCCCGGCGCCGGGCAGCCGCAGCAGCACCCGCACCCGCAGCACGGCCCCGCGCCGCTGGCGCCGCAGCACGGCCCGCAAGGCCCGCACTTCGGCCCGTTACACACCCCGCACGGGCAGCACTCGCAGGTCCCTTGCGGCAGAAAATTGCAGCAACCGTTTTCCCTAGCGAAAAACATTTCGGATAGATTAGATACGTTTACTTGCGGATTTTGTGTAGTTTTATGTATAATATCCAATTTTTTTTCGATTTAATAAATGTAAATAAAAAATTGATCTTGTCAAAAGTGAATCAAAATGATCAAAATAGATAACTATTACATACTCTTTGGATATCTGTGATTAAAATCAAAAGTCATAGAAAAGTGAAACTTTTTGGAAACCTGTGAATCCCGTGATGGAAACTTTTAAATCCGAATCCGTCAGTTCCCTACGCGAACTTTTCGCTGAAAAGGTATTTTGAATGAAGTGTTTACTCAAGATCCAATACAACGTAGTACAGCGAAGTATATTATTCTACCATGTGTTTACTTAATTTATCTACTTACTCACTTGAAATATTTCGATGTTACTTTATTGTCTACTCGAAGTCTACCCACCAGTTGTTCCAAATGATACTTTAAATACTTACCCATCAGCCCTTCAGCACTAACCGACACAAACAGCTCCAGGCAGATGTTCCCAGCATTGAAATTAAAAGCCGTCATGCAACGTAGAGAATGCGGGCCACAGCGGGCACAACAAACATCAATTTGCGTTACGCAATGCGTCGGGGCCGCAAATTGCACCGTTTAGCGGTTTCCGGCGCGGTTCCACGGAACCCCTGCGACTGACGCAGCCGTCACGCAAACGACAGAAGTCGTTAACATTTTTAGGAGAAAAACTATGCGTGTCTTAAGCGATTTAAAAATAGACATTAGGCTTTGAATACAGATAATCAGCAGGTTACCGCTTTGCTGATTTTTATGATTAGTTGTTTAGGGTAAAAGTTTTTTTTATTGGTAGCCTGTTTCACCTGATATCATTTTCGGGAACTTTTTATTTCGTTTTTATTAATATTTATCGTTTTTAACTTTCGTGCAGATTTTTCAATGGTCAGTCTTGACTTATGGTCATCTTTTATGAAAGTGTTTACAATAAAGTTTGGAAAATATTTAAAATGCCATTTTAGTGTAAGGTTGTTGTTTTTTATTCGTATATGATTTCTATATATCATTATTATTTGTTTTTAATTTATAACAATTGTTTTGCTTATATATATTATTATGTACACAGTACACACATATCTTGTATTTCATGCTATTCCGGTTATTCAGTACGTGCCCATACTCTTTGTTTTATTTTAGAAGTAAGCGTTGTACGCATTTTTCATACAACTTTATTGGAATAATGACCATCTCTGACCATAGTTGTAGGGTTAGAGGTTTGTAGTAAGCTACTAGGTAGAGTAGCTGCTGGGTAGAGCGTTATTTCATCGCCATTGAATAAACCTTGGATAAACCAGAGCGAGAAACGTCACGTCACAAGCGACGTTTATCGCTGGTTTGTCCAGTGGGGCTTCGTGACAGAGATAGCTCTCTATGAAACCGAAATTAGCTGATCATGTTTTTCCTTATTTATTCGCCCGTACATTCGGATACAAGAAAGGATACAGTGTAAAGATGGTCAAATATATTAACTACTTACTTATTTAATGTAGATATGTACCGCAGTAGGTATTTAGATACAAACACTCTGTATAAGAGAAAGTATACGTCTGTGCTCTGATGTGGCGTGCCATGCGGCATTGCCACCTGCTGTTGTCGCAACATGTTGCAGCCAGCCACAGTAGCGGCACGAAATATTTTGTTGTGGTAGCTTTAATCTCCTGTCTTACCGTGTTTATCCTATGGATATCGTTTAAAAATTATCCACCTACAAATACAAATAGCTCTCACGGTTCAATCAAGAGTCAATGTAGTATTAGTGTAGGTAGAAGGATCGCCACACAAGTCGGCGGATGAGAAGTTAGTCGCAGATGAAACTTCGCCGTGATTCGCTAATTATTGCGCATGAGTGCACAATGCCTACGCAAGTGGCGAAGTAGTGAGCACGGGCGTAGGGAACGCGCGGGAGGCATGAGGTTGGTGGGTGGGTGTGCCCCGGCGTCTCGTCTCTCTAGTTCCTGCACATACCTATATTTTGCCGTTTGCTCAGCTTTCTGCGCCTAACTTCTCATCTGACTTGTGTGCCGCGGATTATAATCCTGACTAATATCATAAATCTGAAAGTCGAAAGCAAACAGATAAACTTCATTTTTGCATGGATAAAGTTTAATTTAAAGGGTGGATAGTATCACAGGCTACATACTTTTTGTCCCGAGAAAATTAAAGGGAATGGACGAAGCCACAGGTAAAAGCTAGTATTTGCATAATTATCTAATGTATCAGTAGGTAAATATTGCAGCATTTGCAGTATTATTAGTAGAGTTATTAGAGTTCGCATTATTTAACTCAACCACCAGTTTCCGCTGCTTTTCGTTGAAGTCAATTTGATGATGAGTAGTTGCATCATCACTTGACGTCAATTCTGCTAACTACCGACTCAAAACGATTTCACTGTAAGACGTCTTAGTAGCTGGTAAGGTTTCCTACAACGTATATTGTTCATCGTCTTACCACAAGTCTCACTGGAATTTGATTTTCCTTTGCACTCCCGAAGTAGGTAATGTGATTTTTTAGCTATTGCAATAAGTATTTACTGCACTTTATAGGTCGTGCCACCAAAGATGAGACTTGGCGAGCGTCATTGGTGGGTGATCTTGCGCAGGTATAGTCGTGTACAAACTAATTATCCATAATTTGTATATATATTAAACGTTTTATAAACGTTTTTTAAACGTTTGTATATGTTTATCCAAAATTTGTATATTTATTACAAACCAAAGTGCTTTCTTACGTCTCATCTTTGGTGGCACGCACTATACCTGATTTACTAACTTTTTTTTATGCAAAATAGGGCTACATTTGGCCACCAACTCGTCTGATGGATTTAAAATCAAAGTTGTACCCGAAGATGGAGGATGTAGACCTAGAAGACACCTATTCACTCTTGATTTTAACATCCAAATTGTAATTGTCAGGAAAAAATGACGGAGGCAGGGCAATCCAATCCCTTTACCTTACCTTACCTTTACTTTAACTTTAAGCCGTGGTGGTCTAGTGGTAATGACACCCGCCTTACAATCGTGATGTCGTGGGTTCAAATCCCGGTCCTGTACCAATGAATTCCTTGGAATTTATGTACGGAATTTTACATTACGGGCTTTTCGGTGAAGGAAAACATCGTAAGGCAACCTGCATGCATCCGTAGAAGAAATTCGATGGCGTATGTGAATCCACCAACTCGCACTGGGCCAGCGTGGTGGATATGACCCAATCACCCTTCGTGGGTAGGCCTACGTCCTGCAGTGGACTATTCAAAAGGCATTACAGTACAGTACAGTACTTTAACTTTACGTTTAGTCCGAACTCATCTTTGGTAAATGAGACAGAATGGCCAAATACTTATAATCTAAGGTTGAAGATGGTTAACAAACCCTAATTCTAATTTGAAGTAGGGGCGATAAGTCCTGCACTGACGTCCCGCATGGGGTGTTTTGTGCATTACAAACCCTAGTGCTTGCAAGTAATAAATATAAATGCTGTTCTGAACTGAATCGAAGCACTGACACTGACTGAAATCACTATCTGGGGACACCGCAGCAGACTATATGGCTGTAACTGGTACTTTGTACCAAGTTAAGTCTTAGAGTTTACACAAACAATATACTAATGGGAGGAAAAGAAGATCGATGACGCAATATTAATATCTTCTCGCTTTTCGATACGATTTTCCTTTCACAATTTTACTGTGTAAATAGGTAGACATCGAGCTAGTATCTATCTAGGTCGATGTAGGTGGATCATTGCAACATCGACTCCCTCTTCTTGCAGTCTGGGTATTCTGTTTTCATAGAATGCATTAATTGTTTTTTTTCTTTCCTCTGGGAACATTGCAAAGAAATTCCGTTCCGTTTCCAGTCCGTTTTCCCGCCAGTCTCTGTTTAGTGTCAAGCTTTAGACTTTATGATCACACTATGCGAATGCGGTTGTGGTCCGGCTGCCGCCGTCCGGCTGCTGACACAGAAAAATGTAGGTAAGAAACCGTAGTTTTCATACGCTCTATAATGCAGTGAACCGGCTATATGGGTAGTGGGTACTGAGTGCGTATAAAAACTAGGGCTTCATACATTTTTCAGTGTTCATGCGAAAGATAGACCGCAACCGCATAGTGCATTCGTGGCCTTAGTACCTTTTTTACCCAGGAAAATCCTTTAAGGATACCACCATCCTGGGGAAATGTGGGAGTTCCCGCTTATCCTAGTCGACAATATGTATAGGCCGCACCACACAAGTTGGCGGATGTAAAGTTAGCTACAAGCTGCGCAATATCCAATCCTGAGTCAAGCTCACATAAAGCCGCACGTTGATTGGCTATTGCGCAGCTTGTAGTTAGCTTCACATCCACCAACTTGTGTGGCGCGGCCTATAACCACTAAAAACCAGGGGTGTTTCCACCTCTGCACCATGTGTCGGGACTAAGGGCACGCTTCCGCACTCCTCCGCGGCATGGACTTAGTACCTAAATCAATGATGTTCGTACGATTTTGCTACCAATCGACACTTATGACGTGCGTAGACGTCAGACCGCAGCACGTCGCCGCGTCGGCGCCGACGTTGTCGGGAAGCGTCACGTCGCGTGTCTCCCAAAATAGAAAGCAACGACAAACATCACATGACCTCTTCAGATTCATTAGCAAATGACTAACTAAACGGTTCACGAAATAAAACAAAGTGGTGCCGAGTTCAGTAAATGATTGGAACAATTGAAACAATGACATCATCAGGTTAATCGAATAGAACCAATTCGAAGATAGATCGGTTGGGTGGAGGAAAGAATGAGCGGGAAATTATTATTGTATACTACGGGTGAAGGCGACAAGTCTTTATGCAAGTCGCTAGCGTGGCGAGCACTTCTACTGAGCGAGAGAGAGATGAGAAACTCAGTGGCGTTGCGTGTCTCTCTTGCCCAAGTACGCGCTGGTGTACTCGCCCCTTAAGACACTTTCTGTGTGAAGTGCGAGGATTTGCTACTCGAAGATGCCTGAAGTAGCTGATCTGCCGCCGAGGTGCAGGGGTCTCGAAGTAAAACTCCGGAATCTTAATTAATCCTTGGCTTTAAGTAGCCCTTTTATTCACAAAATAATCCTGTACAATTCAACCGTTAACCGTACACTCACTTTTCACTACTAGTTAACTTGCCGAGATTGAATTGTAGATTATAACTGTTCACTTTCCAAATTAAGACTGACTAACGGGCGATCCGCGTGCCCTTATATACTAAATCAACTTCTTGGCTGTTCGTTCCCGTGACCAATCAGAGATCTCCGAATGTTCGAGAACCTTCCCTTCTTTCTTCGGACCCTAAGTAGGTTACGATGTAACGGGAAGGTTCTAGAACACATTTCTTGAATGTTCTATGAATCCACTTCGAATGTTCGAGAACCTTCCCTTCTTTCTAAGTAGGTCACAATGTATCGGGAAGGTTCTAGAACACATTTCTGGAATGTTCTATCAATCGAACTTGAATGTTCGAGAACCTTCCCTTCTTTCTAAGTAGGTAACAATGTATCGGGAAGGTTCTAGAACACCTTTCTAGAATGTTCTATGAATCGAATTCCATCGAACGGCAAGAAATAGGAAAACATCTATTCTTAACTAATTCGAAACTGTAACTTAAACTATTGTATGTCCGAATTAGTGTTGATCGCCGACATCCTCCCCCTCGTGCTTTGCACAAACATCTGGACGGCGATCCCATTACTGAGACTCGTAGTCTGCTGCCTTTTTCTTGAATCTTTTCCAGTCAGACTTTTTCCACTTCCTTGATAGGTTGACTGGATGAATCCGCTCGCAAAAATCAATGAACTGCATCACTCTCGTAGCTTGACCTAGCCGGTTCCAACTTAAGAGTGGTGCTGAACTCGGAGTCAAGTACTTGTCAGAGAGCCTCGTGGCGACTGAGAGTATTCTCTTTTCTGCAATTGTTGGTTCCGCCTTGAAGCTTCTTGGTTTTGACCAAGATTTTTCCTTTTCTGTCAACTGCTTGGAGATGTCTCTCTTTGCATCGTCTGCAGAGTTTTCTTGCATCTGTTCATGGTCTTTTTTCAATGGAAGGTCAACTTCTAAAATTCCATTTTCATTCTTTCGGTTGGCCTTCTCTACGTTCTCGAATACCCTCTCTTTGCTGTCTGTGTTAGGTTGAACCCCCTCGGATTCTACAGTGAAGTCCTCCTTTATCGTTTTTTCCTCTTCTTCTTCTCGGACAGAGACGTGTGCGCATGTCACAAAGTTAACCGAATTTGATACCCCCGAGTCGCATCCATGTAGTACCCATCCCAGGTGCGTAAGTGATGCGACGGGCTGATTCTTTCTGCCTTTGCGCGTTCCTCTGGAGACTATCAACTCCCAGTTGTCTTGCCCTATGAGCAACTTCGGCCGTCCCTCTTCATAACACAATTGTTCAGCAATCTTAATCAGGTGAGGGTATTTTTCAATCTTCTTTTTGTCCACCGATTGGGGTGTAAGGCGCAGCTCGTCAATTGTCCGCGCCCCAGTGATGGACCTCTTCTTTGTCTGATGGACTCCACTTATCTTCATGTTGATCTCCATCGAGTCCTTTTTCGTGATGAGCTTCCCGCCAACAGTCTCAATGTTCAGGGCTTCTCTCGGTCCTCGTAGCCCCAACTGATTGGCTATGGATGTGTCTATCAAAGTCACTGTTGAGCCTTCATCCAGTAGAGCCAATACCTTAGTGGATCCGTTTGGACCGTAGACTTCTACTGGTACCATTTTCAGGTACGACCTCACTGCTCTCGCAGTATTAACCTGAAGTACGTTGTTGGTGACTTCTTTAACTTCTGCCTTCTGTGCCGCCTCTGGTTGCCGGTTCTCATGTAAGAGGGTGTGATGCCATCTCTTGCACATATTGCAAACGGGTCTGTTGCAGTTCTCTTTTCGATGTCGACCCTGCAGGCATTTAAAGCACAGCTTTCTTTTCATTGCGACAACCCAACGTTCCTTGATTGATGCTGCTAAGAACTTATTGCATTCGAAAATACGATGCCTTCCTTCACAGAGAGGGCAGTCTTCAGCTTTTAGTTCAATCGCTGCGTGAGTGGTTTCTCTTCTTATTCCACCCGAAATCTTTTTAGTCCCAGCTTCCAGCATGGCGTATGGTCCGCACCGATCCGCTTCTCTGTCGAAGAACTTTCCCAGAAGCGCCAGGTCAGGTTCTTCAGTGTTGGATGAATAATCATACCACCGAAAACGAAGCACCGCCGGCATCTTGTCAATGATGGTTTTCAACATTTCTGGCGAGTGCAGATATTGCGGTTTCTTCAAGCTTCTGATCGTAGCCACAGTATTGTTGACTTGACTCGCAAACACACAAACGTCCTGTGCACTATCGCTCATTTTCAGCAAGTTCCTCAGCTTATCCATCTCGGCCAGCACCAGAGCATCAGGTCTTCCAAAGCGACGACGAAGTGCTTCCATGACCTCGTCGGGTTCGCAGTCTGAATACAAGAGACTCTTGACTGCCTCTCTTGCTGCTCCCTTGATGGACTTTCGTAATCTTGTCATGTTCTGGATTGAAGAGAAATTCATTGCTGTATCTTCATACACGGTCTTGAAAGCCAACCACTCGTTGCTGGTTCCATCGTAGAATGGTAGCTCGTCTATGTAGTTGGGTACCATTGCGCTTTTCGATGATGCGCTTATCGCTTTGATAATTGCTTCTGCTAATTCCTTTGTCCCACCAACGACCGATGTAGACTCTTCAGGTTCATGCTTGACGCGGTCCTTAAAGGCTTCCTCGCCTTGTTTGTCTGGTGGTGAACCCTCTCCAGACATCTTCTTGACTGTGTCGCTGACCCACTTGTCCACACTTTTTTCTAGGTCGATTGTTTCGCTGATCACTGAGTCATCTTCTTCAAGTTGAAGCATCTCCAAGCGTGCCCTAGCTAGGGCAGATGCGGCTTGTACCTCTTCCAGTTTAAGGCGAGCTAACTCGACGCCAGCTTCCGCTACTTTCCTTTTTCTGGAAGTTGAAGCCTTCGACATAGCCTTGGAGATCTTCGGGCAATAGCCCCCGGTCGGAGTTCTTTCTCCCTTCACAGTGTCGGTTGCAGTAACGTACGACGCCCTTGACGGGAAGGTACCTTGCGTGATACCCGATGTTGTCGCACAAAATCTCGCGGCAGCCTTAGTAGCGTCCTTCCCGATGCCACCCGTGACTTCCCTCACGACGGCCTCCACGATGCTCTCCGCTATGACACTCCCCTCGGTGTTATCGGCGGCGGTCGATGTCTTCCGTTGACCACTTCCCTTGTTGCTTCTCGTTACAGGCATCTTAATCTCAATTTTACACGTTGATCACGATGATGTCATCCTCATAGATCTGCGTCAATCCGGCTCGAAGGACCAGCTGAAGGCGACAAGTCTTTATGCAAGTCGCTAGCGTGGCGAGCACTTCTACTGAGCGAGAGAGAGATGAGAAACTCAGTGGCGTTGCGTGTCTCTCTTGCCCAAGTACGCGCTGGTGTACTCGCCCCTTAAGACGCTTTCTGTGTGAAGTGCGAGGATTTGCTACTCGAAGATGCCTGAAGTAGCTGATCTGCCGCCGAGGTGCAGGGGTCTCGAAGTAAAACTCCGGAATCTTAATTAATCCTTGGCTTTAAGTAGCCCTTTTATTCACAAAATAATCCTGTACAATTCAACCGTTAACCGTACACTCACTTTTCACTACTAGTTAACTTGCCGAGATTGAATTGTAGATTATAACTGTTCACTTTCCAAATTAAGACTGACTAACGGGCGATCCGCGTGCCCTTATATACTAAATCAACTTCTTGGCTGTTCGTTCCCGTGACCAATCAGAGATCTCCGAATGTTCGAGAACCTTCCCTTCTTTCTTCGGACCCTAAGTAGGTTACGATGTAACGGGAAGGTTCTAGAACACATTTCTTGAATGTTCTATGAATCCACTTCGAATGTTCGAGAACCTTCCCTTCTTTCTAAGTAGGTCACAATGTATCGGGAAGGTTCTAGAACACATTTCTGGAATGTTCTATCAATCGAACTTGAATGTTCGAGAACCTTCCCTTCTTTCTAAGTAGGTAACAATGTATCGGGAAGGTTCTAGAACACCTTTCTAGAATGTTCTATGAATCGAATTCCATCGAACGGCAAGAAATAGGAAAACATCTATTCTTAACTAATTCGAAACTGTAACTTAAACTATTTTATGTCCGAATTAGTGTTGATCGCCGACAACGGGACTAATCGCGCACTAAAATTACGAGATAAATAAATACCTCCTCATCCCGACGTTTCGGCCGAGTTGCATCTACCGTGGTCACGGGTAGACAACCCGTCTACGACAACGGGTGTGTGTTCAAATCGCGAAAGTTTAAAAACAATGAGCGGGAAAATCTGCAGATAGGAATATTTTTTCGTAATTTTCCGAAGACATTTGAAAGTTACAGGTTTTTTGTTCTGAAGAGGCGATGGGTAATATAGCCTAGGCCTAGGATGAAGCACTCTTCGAGATGGTAGGTGCGTACTTTAGGTTAGAGCTCGACGTAAAGTGTGGTACGAGTAAATTCAGCAAGCATATTTGTATTTTAATACCTACTAGACCAACTCGTAATGAGCTTGAGCTTTGGATAATTTGAAGCAAGTTGTATAGTTCATTGGTTTGTACCTAGGCAGGTCCTTCAATTTAACCCGACTTCCAGAAAAGGTTCTATATCCGGGGGACAGACTGGAATAGTTAAAAAAAAACAGTCGTTTGTGAGTACCTATATTACGCGTTGTTAACCGCCTACACAGACCGCCTAGCTTTTGTTTTGAGTCGATTCACGGACGCGTGAACGTAGGTATTTAGCGTTCCGTACCCATATGGTAAAAGCGGAACCCTATTACCTATACAAAGACTCCGCCGTCCGTCTGTCTGTCACCAGCATTAAGTACATCACCAAAAGGAGTCGGCACTGCTAAGCGTACCCCTCTGCCAAAAGTACGCGACCGGTGGTCATGCTCTTTATATAAATATATCGGTCTGGTTGCGTCTTAATTTTCAGCTAGTGTTAGTTAATTACATTTGTGTGAACTTCCTTATATTTTGGCTTGTGTGCGTTTCTTCACCCCCACTGACTTGGCAGACTTCGGTGCTTAGGCGTGTCGACTCCTTTTGGTTAGGAACTTAATGGTCACCAGGCTGTACCTCATGAACCATGACAGCTAGAGAGTTAAAATTTTCTCAAAAGCTGTATTTCTGTTGCCGCTATGACATGAAATACTAAAAACAAAATAACATAAATATTTAAGGGACGCTCCCATAAAGCAAACCTGATTTATTTGATGTTCTTCGCTCGATATTAATAACCGTAACAAGTACACGCTTGAAATATTAACAGAACATTTAATTGTATATTTACTTCAATAATTAATAATTACATTGATATAAAATAAATATTTCAGGGGACTCCCATACAAGAAACATGATTTTCTGGTGCGATATGAATTTGGGTAACATGTATTTTCTGTTATTAACATTCACATAATAGAACCTTCCCTTCTTTCTTCGGACCCTAAGTAGGTTACGATGTAACGGGAAGGTTCTAGAACACATTTCTTGAATGTTCTATGAATCCACTTCGAATGTTCGAGAACCTTCCCTTCTTTCTAAGTAGGTCACAATGTATCGGGAAGGTTCTAGAACACATTTCTGGAATGTTCTATCAATCGAACTTGAATGTTCGAGAACCTTCCCTTCTTTCTAAGTAGGTAACAATGTATCGGGAAGGTTCTAGAACACCTTTCTAGAATGTTCTATGAATCGAATTCCATCGAACGGCAAGAAATAGGAAAACATCTATTCTTAACTAATTCGAAACTGTAACTTAAACTATTGTATGTCCGAATTAGTGTTGATCGCCGACATCCTCCCCCTCGTGCTTTGCACAAACATCTGGACGGCGATCCCATTACTGAGACTCGTAGTCTGCTGCCTTTTTCTTGAATCTTTTCCAGTCAGACTTTTTCCACTTCCTTGATAGGTTGACTGGATGAATCCGCTCGCAAAAATCAATGAACTGCATCACTCTCGTAGCTTGACCTAGCCGGTTCCAACTTAAGAGTGGTGCTGAACTCGGAGTCAAGTACTTGTCAGAGAGCCTCGTGGCGACTGAGAGTATTCTCTTTTCTGCAATTGTTGGTTCCGCCTTGAAGCTTCTTGGTTTTGACCAAGATTTTTCCTTTTCTGTCAACTGCTTGGAGATGTCTCTCTTTGCATCGTCTGCAGAGTTTTCTTGCATCTGTTCATGGTCTTTTTTCAATGGAAGGTCAACTTCTAAAATTCCATTTTCATTCTTTCGGTTGGCCTTCTCTACGTTCTCGAATACCCTCTCTTTGCTGTCTGTGTTAGGTTGAACCCCCTCGGATTCTACAGTGAAGTCCTCCTTTATCGTTTTTTCCTCTTCTTCTTCTCGGACAGAGACGTGTGCGCATGTCACAAAGTTAACCGAATTTGATACCCCCGAGTCGCATCCATGTAGTACCCATCCCAGGTGCGTAAGTGATGCGACGGGCTGATTCTTTCTGCCTTTGCGCGTTCCTCTGGAGACTATCAACTCCCAGTTGTCTTGCCCTATGAGCAACTTCGGCCGTCCCTCTTCATAACACAATTGTTCAGCAATCTTAATCAGGTGAGGGTATTTTTCAATCTTCTTTTTGTCCACCGATTGGGGTGTAAGGCGCAGCTCGTCAATTGTCCGCGCCCCAGTGATGGACCTCTTCTTTGTCTGATGGACTCCACTTATCTTCATGTTGATCTCCATCGAGTCCTTTTTCGTGATGAGCTTCCCGCCAACAGTCTCAATGTTCAGGGCTTCTCTCGGTCCTCGTAGCCCCAACTGATTGGCTATGGATGTGTCTATCAAAGTCACTGTTGAGCCTTCATCCAGTAGAGCCAATACCTTAGTGGATCCGTTTGGACCGTAGACTTCTACTGGTACCATTTTCAGGTACGACCTCACTGCTCTCGCAGTATTAACCTGAAGTACGTTGTTGGTGACTTCTTTAACTTCTGCCTTCTGTGCCGCCTCTGGTTGCCGGTTCTCATGTAAGAGGGTGTGATGCCATCTCTTGCACATATTGCAAACGGGTCTGTTGCAGTTCTCTTTTCGATGTCGACCCTGCAGGCATTTAAAGCACAGCTTTCTTTTCATTGCGACAACCCAACGTTCCTTGATTGATGCTGCTAAGAACTTATTGCATTCGAAAATACGATGCCTTCCTTCACAGAGAGGGCAGTCTTCAGCTTTTAGTTCAATCGCTGCGTGAGTGGTTTCTCTTCTTATTCCACCCGAAATCTTTTTAGTCCCAGCTTCCAGCATGGCGTATGGTCCGCACCGATCCGCTTCTCTGTCGAAGAACTTTCCCAGAAGCGCCAGGTCAGGTTCTTCAGTGTTGGATGAATAATCATACCACCGAAAACGAAGCACCGCCGGCATCTTGTCAATGATGGTTTTCAACATTTCTGGCGAGTGCAGATATTGCGGTTTCTTCAAGCTTCTGATCGTAGCCACAGTATTGTTGACTTGACTCGCAAACACACAAACGTCCTGTGCACTATCGCTCATTTTCAGCAAGTTCCTCAGCTTATCCATCTCGGCCAGCACCAGAGCATCAGGTCTTCCAAAGCGACGACGAAGTGCTTCCATGACCTCGTCGGGTTCGCAGTCTGAATACAAGAGACTCTTGACTGCCTCTCTTGCTGCTCCCTTGATGGACTTTCGTAATCTTGTCATGTTCTGGATTGAAGAGAAATTCATTGCTGTATCTTCATACACGGTCTTGAAAGCCAACCACTCGTTGCTGGTTCCATCGTAGAATGGTAGCTCGTCTATGTAGTTGGGTACCATTGCGCTTTTCGATGATGCGCTTATCGCTTTGATAATTGCTTCTGCTAATTCCTTTGTCCCACCAACGACCGATGTAGACTCTTCAGGTTCATGCTTGACGCGGTCCTTAAAGGCTTCCTCGCCTTGTTTGTCTGGTGGTGAACCCTCTCCAGACATCTTCTTGACTGTGTCGCTGACCCACTTGTCCACACTTTTTTCTAGGTCGATTGTTTCGCTGATCACTGAGTCATCTTCTTCAAGTTGAAGCATCTCCAAGCGTGCCCTAGCTAGGGCAGATGCGGCTTGTACCTCTTCCAGTTTAAGGCGAGCTAACTCGACGCCAGCTTCCGCTACTTTCCTTTTTCTGGAAGTTGAAGCCTTCGACATAGCCTTGGAGATCTTCGGGCAATAGCCCCCGGTCGGAGTTCTTTCTCCCTTCACAGTGTCGGTTGCAGTAACGTACGACGCCCTTGACGGGAAGGTACCTTGCGTGATACCCGATGTTGTCGCACAAAATCTCGCGGCAGCCTTAGTAGCGTCCTTCCCGATGCCACCCGTGACTTCCCTCACGACGGCCTCCACGATGCTCTCCGCTATGACACTCCCCTCGGTGTTATCGGCGGCGGTCGATGTCTTCCGTTGACCACTTCCCTTGTTGCTTCTCGTTACAGGCATCTTAATCTCAATTTTACACGTTGATCACGATGATGTCATCCTCATAGATCTGCGTCAATCCGGCTCGAAGGACCAGCTGAAGGCGACAAGTCTTTATGCAAGTCGCTAGCGTGGCGAGCACTTCTACTGAGCGAGAGAGAGATGAGAAACTCAGTGGCGTTGCGTGTCTCTCTTGCCCAAGTACGCGCTGGTGTACTCGCCCCTTAAGACGCTTTCTGTGTGAAGTGCGAGGATTTGCTACTCGAAGATGCCTGAAGTAGCTGATCTGCCGCCGAGGTGCAGGGGTCTCGAAGTAAAACTCCGGAATCTTAATTAATCCTTGGCTTTAAGTAGCCCTTTTATTCACAAAATAATCCTGTACAATTCAACCGTTAACCGTACACTCACTTTTCACTACTAGTTAACTTGCCGAGATTGAATTGTAGATTATAACTGTTCACTTTCCAAATTAAGACTGACTAACGGGCGATCCGCGTGCCCTTATATACTAAATCAACTTCTTGGCTGTTCGTTCCCGTGACCAATCAGAGATCTCCGAATGTTCGAGAACCTTCCCTTCTTTCTTCGGACCCTAAGTAGGTTACGATGTAACGGGAAGGTTCTAGAACACATTTCTTGAATGTTCTATGAATCCACTTCGAATGTTCGAGAACCTTCCCTTCTTTCTAAGTAGGTCACAATGTATCGGGAAGGTTCTAGAACACATTTCTGGAATGTTCTATCAATCGAACTTGAATGTTCGAGAACCTTCCCTTCTTTCTAAGTAGGTAACAATGTATCGGGAAGGTTCTAGAACACCTTTCTAGAATGTTCTATGAATCGAATTCCATCGAACGGCAAGAAATAGGAAAACATCTATTCTTAACTAATTCGAAACTGTAACTTAAACTATTTTATGTCCGAATTAGTGTTGATCGCCGACAACGGGACTAATCGCGCACTAAAATTACGAGATAAATAAATACCTCCTCATCCCGACGTTTCGGCCGAGTTGCATCTACCGTGGTCACGGGTAGACAACCCGTCTACGACAACGGGTGTGTGTTCAAATCGCGAAAGTTTAAAAACAATGAGCGGGAAAATCTGCAGATAGGAATATTTTTTCGTAATTTTCCGAAGACATTTGAAAGTTACAGGTTTTTTGTTCTGAAGAGGCGATGGGTAATATAGCCTAGGCCTAGGATGAAGCACTCTTCGAGATGGTAGGTGCGTACTTTAGGTTAGAGCTCGACGTAAAGTGTGGTACGAGTAAATTCAGCAAGCATATTTGTATTTTAATACCTACTAGACCAACTCGTAATGAGCTTGAGCTTTGGATAATTTGAAGCAAGTTGTATAGTTCATTGGTTTGTACCTAGGCAGGTCCTTCAATTTAACCCGACTTCCAGAAAAGGTTCTATATCCGGGGGACAGACTGGAATAGTTAAAAAAAAACAGTCGTTTGTGAGTACCTATATTACGCGTTGTTAACCGCCTACACAGACCGCCTAGCTTTTGTTTTGAGTCGATTCACGGACGCGTGAACGTAGGTATTTAGCGTTCCGTACCCATATGGTAAAAGCGGAACCCTATTACCTATACAAAGACTCCGCCGTCCGTCTGTCTGTCACCAGCATTAAGTACATCACCAAAAGGAGTCGGCACTGCTAAGCGTACCCCTCTGCCAAAAGTACGCGACCGGTGGTCATGCTCTTTATATAAATATATCGGTCTGGTTGCGTCTTAATTTTCAGCTAGTGTTAGTTAATTACATTTGTGTGAACTTCCTTATATTTTGGCTTGTGTGCGTTTCTTCACCCCCACTGACTTGGCAGACTTCGGTGCTTAGGCGTGTCGACTCCTTTTGGTTAGGAACTTAATGGTCACCAGGCTGTACCTCATGAACCATGACAGCTAGAGAGTTAAAATTTTCTCAAAAGCTGTATTTCTGTTGCCGCTATGACATGAAATACTAAAAACAAAATAACATAAATATTTAAGGGACGCTCCCATAAAGCAAACCTGATTTATTTGATGTTCTTCGCTCGATATTAATAACCGTAACAAGTACACGCTTGAAATATTAACAGAACATTTAATTGTATATTTACTTCAATAATTAATAATTACATTGATATAAAATAAATATTTCAGGGGACTCCCATACAAGAAACATGATTTTCTGGTGCGATATGAATTTGGGTAACATGTATTTTCTGTTATTAACATTCACATAATAGATATCTATTTCTAAATTCGCTTGAAAAATAAATAATTAAATTAAATTAAAATATTAAGGGGGGCTACCATACAGTACGGAACCCTTCGTGTGCAAGTTTGACTCGCACTTGATTGATTATTTTCTAATTCCCGCAATATTGTCCCACAAACATGTCAGCTGTTGTCAACCAAAACCTCCTTTCCAGACAAAATAAGATCGTAAACAGGTCCACGCTGCTTCCGAGAAGCCGCCGGCTATTTGCGTAGCGGCGCCCTTGAATCCGCTCGTGGATGTTATGATTACATTCCAATGAAAAACATTATAATTTTCTCTCTCCTCGTAATGGAATGTAAATTAATTCAGCGAACTGTTCAGCAACTTTGTTTACTTACCTACTGAACGGTTTATTAACTACATACAAACATATTTAGGATTAGAAGAGGATCATAAATGTAATACATATATAAGTCTAGTTCTGTTTCCTGTTTTCAGTATGCTGAGTGTGAGTTTTGTCGTAAACATGACGCGCTCTTCGGCGAGCGCGTTAGCTTGTAATTTGTATGAACTTGTTGCGTTTCAAAAACGCGCCGCTAGTGGCGCTCGCGCTGTACATTTCTTCATACAAATTACAAGCTTACGCGCTCGCCGAAGAGCGCGTCATGTTTACGACAAAACTCACACTCAGCATACTGTTGTAGTAGCTATACAACAACAGATACAACGAGAGTTTCAGTTGAGGATTATTTCTTACCCTGTACCAAAGTGCCTGTACTAAGCTAGGTGATTCAGACCATGATTACGAACAAATTGTCCTAATATGGGGCCAATCCAAAATTCGAGAAAAAAATCAGCTGTTTCATACAAAATTGCAACTCTGAAAATGTATGAAACAGCTGATTCCCGGGTCAACGTCGAGTTCTGACAACCTTTATAAAAAGTTGGTACTTACTACTTACCTACCCAAGTTCTATTTTATTATAACTACTGAAGAGATTTTTTTAAATACTTTGAGACAACGAAAAAAGGCGCAATATTTTTCTACGTTTATATCAATTATTGTGTACCTACCTACATAAGAAGAAAGAGTTAAAAATAGATACGAGTATCATTTGATTGATTTTAAACTTTCGCGATTTGAACACATTAGGTATTATTATGTACCTACTAACACAGAATAATAACTAGTACTAATACGATACTGCTACTAATAAGATAATCGATCGTAGTCACGGGTAGATTCTACCCTTGACCACGATCGATGCAACTCGGTCGAAACGTCGGAATGATGAGGTTATTTATTTATCTCGTAATTTTAGTGCGCAATTAGTTCCGTAGTAAAAATAAATGATATCTTTTGAGTGCCCATTATGGAACGCGGATATTCGCGGAACTGCGGCTGCATGCGGGGAAAATTACTTATTACAAACAAACAAGATAGATTATTTTGCCCATAGTATTTTTTCCTCATGAATCCAAATCACACACAGTTAACTACAAGATAACTCTTTAACGACTCCAAGTAAAAATGGTAAAATTAGTTCGTTTTTAAATTAATGAATATAAAATACATCATTTTAGCACAGACTGTACCTATTCATAGTGACGTAGTTAGTAGGTAGTGTAGTGTTGTAGTTGAATTAAAACTAATTAAACAACAACAACAACATTGCGTGGGAAATCCATAGTTGGGCTTATCCCAATGTTCCTTGAAAAAGTTGAAAAAACGTGAATTCCCCGCTGGTGTGACCACACTGTTCGGTTCCTAAATACCTAATCGAAATTGACCAAACGCTTCAGGCGAAGTAAGGCAGAAAAATTAACGAGCTCAGACTTACAAGTCTTACAACCCGCAATTAAAACTTAATTATCTTGTTTTTAATTAAATTCAAGGAAGCTTTCGACCATTCATTTCTTACCGTTGATTTATGACGATAGCGGCCAGTACGTAGAAGTATTTTGATGGCTTCATTGTTTTATTGGACCACTTTTGTAATTGCTTCATGAGAACTCGGAATAATTACTGCAACGCAATTCGTGTACATAATTAAAAATATGTTAAGGCAACCTTTCTAATACCATGAAATTTTATTGAGAAACGAGGCCAGCAAGACGCAATTTACCAACCCGCAACTGGTTTAGTGAAGGGCTTGATAGCCCTTCGAGAAGGGGCCTATATTCAATAAAGGCTCATATAGTTAAGAACAAGTTAGCAAACTGATGTTTAAACATCACGCATGTCCGCTTAAAGGGTTCCAGTTCAAAACTCTCCATAACACTAACCTCTCCAATCTGAAATAAAAGATGGCGAATCTCTTGTGGCGCCAAAATTTTCCCAGAAGGATTGTCATTCGATCCAAGATACTAGGTATAATGTTGCATTGATTGACGGTTGAATAACGAAGATGGGATATTTCTCCAAGGACTCTAAAAATGTATCAGGTGTTCTTTATTCTTACGAGTATAACTGTAACTATTTGTTAGTCTACTTGAATTTCTAGCTACATCTGGAAAACGGCTTTACGATTTTTGTTTGTTGCATTTGTTATCCTTTAAAAAAACTTTAGAAAAAAATAAAAAATAGAATTATCAATTATTATTAAAATCCTCGTGCATTTTATTAAATTAGCTACCTAATTCAGTAAGTTAATAACACTGTACGGTAAGCTACATCAAAGTTATCTTGTCGGACACATAACAGAGGAATTGTGGCTGATGGTACCAGGAAAACATGAGTTCCACTGAGCGGCATATTGTGGGCTCCGCTGAGGTTCTGCGAACGGCGGCGCAGGCGCACGCTTTCACGAGGCCCTCCTGTAACCATCAGTTCAGATAACAAACTAGACATCTGAATTTCACTGCTATATGTGGTTGGGCTTTTTGTACTTCAAGTTCAATTAGGTAAGCGATGACGATAGGTAAACCATGCAAATCTAGAAAATATTTCGACATTGTCATCAACTTAGCTGATATCTACAGCTGGAAGTTTATTGAAGTCTATTTTGTGCCATTTTCTCGGGAATTTATGCTACTTTAAAATTAAAGAGAGTAATGGCTGATGGCACCAGGCAGACATGAGTTCCACTAAGTGGTGTATTATGGGCACTGCTGGGGTTCTGCGAACAGCGCGCAGGCGCACGCTTTCACGAGACCCTCCTGTAACCATCAGTTCTGATTACTTGACTTCTCAGGGTACTGCTATGCAGACAGAACTTTTTGAGTTTCAAATTCACTTAAATGTGCTCGACGATCATAACCCATAAACATACTGACCATCAATTTCATCTTAGTTGTAGAATATAATATGGCACTGCTAGAAAATTTTTAGAAAATGCAATATCGAAATATGTTGTATTTACAAAAAAGATTTCCTGATAAGTATCCTAAAAATCGGTAAATTTTGATGCACATAACAGAAGAATCGCTCGACTTTAAATTTTCAAAGAACTGGGATGGGCTTCCTCCGGCGGTTTTTACCAACCCATGTGGCTATCTAGAAAAAATAAGTACCTCCTATTTATTCTGGGCTAAGACTATATTGTAAACACTACGAATATTTTTCAAAAAGTACAATTCCTAAGTGTGTATGTACAGTGAACGTAGTGAGTAGTAAACTAATAGAACTAAAATATTAACTCAGAGCAAATTTTCTAACGACTAATATTAACTATCTTTATGGTAGGTACTAAGTATCCTGAAACCAGCCGAGTAATGGCCCCCCCACATATAGCACGCGTATCGCGAACTGGCACATACGGCCCGGCGGCGACGCAGAATAGATTTCCACACTTCCAGGAAAATTGACAACGCTGCGTGTGCGCACTTTCAAAGGAAATTAATTACGATTTTTTCCTTCCGAACATTTATATTCCATGAACTTTATCTTGGTAGGTAAACGATAAGGAATTAAGTAGAATACATGGTATAATTTTTTTGTGTGGTACCGAATGGTTAATATAATGATTAGCTTTAGGTTGAAATCAGGAAGTTCTGTGGTAGAAGTACCTTTCCTATCGGTTTCCAAAAGGACTTACCGGAAGTGTCATCCAGCACATTACTATAGGTACTAGTTTTGATGAGACCATGATTTGATCAGCCTTCCTTTTTTTCTGGTTCAGTCAAGATCTTCGGAAGGTGTAATTTCTAATATTTTTTGTCTTATTTAGCTCTTTAAGATAGCACTACCTTTTGTGTCCAGTGTGCCATTTTCTTGAGTTTGCTCATCTGATTCTGATCAGAGTCCTTAGTCCAGGTTTTGCGCAGTTTACTTAAACTTTCACGTTTGCGTCTGTTTTTAGTTAGTGGTTCCTCGTTTAGGGGCGCTGTACAAAAATGTATAGAGCCATACGGAAACAGCTGTAGTTTCAATTTACGCGTAAACCTGTACTAACCTCTTTATTTCTGGACCTTTCACTGAATGTCTAATTTCCTTTAAAAATATTTGTATCTAGACGCCCTGGTGCTCACCTCACGAAATTCAATTACAACTACAAAGTCTAGTTTTTAAACTTTCGCGATTTGAACATGTTATTATTATATACTACGGGATTAATCGCGCACTAAAATTGCGAGATCAGTCTACCCGTGACCACGGTCGATGTAACTCGGCCGAAACGTCGGGATGAGGAGGTATTTATTTATCGCGCAATTTTAGAGCGCGATTAGTCCCGTAGTATAAAATAAAAACTACAAAGTCGTAATTTACCCCCAAAAGTACTCTAGCCAAACCACGGCCAATTCTCGCAGTGACGACTAAAGCAAAGCCGCTGCCGACATTTGCGTATGCGCAGCAGTACGGCGTATTTCACAGGCGGCTGCATTCTCCGATGTTTTACACGGCTTGTTGACTCCACCAGTTACCGGAATACAGCACAATTTATTACTGCTAATGGATGTTTCAATTATTTACGAAGAAAAAGTTATTAATTGTGTTGCCAGTGGGATACAGACATGAAATTTTTATTTTATGTTGTTAGCAGAAATGCTGCACTGTTTAACCAGCTGCCTACTAGTGAAGACATATTCTGGGAATGAATGTTATGTTAATAGACTACCTAAGTGACTAAGTAGACGTAAATGGTATTATACTTTTTTGACAAATGTTCACATAAACTTTTGTATTCTTAGCTGCATTCTTGTTTTAGTTTTCGTATAATCTTAAATAAAACTATCTAATCAAGGAACGTCGGCTAAAGCCAGCCTATGTTTAACACCCACCGATGAACATAGGCCTCCCTTAGTTTATGCCATTCTCCCCTATTTTTGTACAAGGACAATACATGCTGTAGGGTCATGTTATCGTCTACCTACATAATTATCTTCAACTATCATGATTTAAGAAATGTTTTATTATGAGGGCACCTCCTGTTAATTTTACTGAAACAACGTGTACACTTTGAAGACCGAGTTACGTAATTAACTTACTTTAGTCATTATTCATTATCGACCCCATACTCCTATAAACTCTGTCAATTTATCACACCAAATTGGCTGTGTTAAGGTGGGCACACACGGTCAGTTAAATTGATCAGTTTTTCGCGTCACTCCAAATGAGGCTCATTCAGTAAATTAATACGTATGTATTGGTAGTTATATCTGAACCACTACCTGAAGCTGGGCACACATGATGAAATGATCACATCAGTTCATCAAATCAGTGTATAGGTAGTTATTAAAGAAACAAAATGGCACACCTATCTTATTCTGAAAAATATCAATCCTAGAAAACGTTGATGAGAATCAAAGTTATAGGAAATCAAAATTCCAACAACTTTAGTTGCGATAATTTCTCATTAAAGAAAGAAATAATAAAAGTTATTGAAGAAACAAAATGGCACACCTATCTTATTCAAGACAATATCAATCCTAGAAAAAGTTAATGGGAATCAAAGTTGTAGGAAATCAAATTTCCAACAACTTTGGTTGCGATAATTTCTCATTAAAGAAAGATATAACAAAAGTTATTGAAGAAACAAAATGGCACACCTATCTTGTTCAAAACAATATCAATTCTAGGAAAATATGATGGGAATCAAAGTTGTAGGAAATCAAATTTCAGACAACTTTGGTTCCGATAATTTCTCATTAAAGAAAGAAATAACAAAAGTTATTGAAGAAACAAAATGACACACCCATCTTATTCAAAACAATATCTGTTCTAGAAAAATATGATGGTAATCAAAGTTGTAGGAAAACAAATTTTAAATAACTTTGTTTTCTTATAAATTCTCATGAAAGATTTAAATAAAACAAGTTATTGAAGAAACAAAATGGCACACCTATCTTATTCAAAACAATATCAATCCTAGAAAAAGTTAATGGGAATCAAAGTTGTAGAAAATCAAATTTCCAACAACTTTGGTTGCGATAATTTCTCATTAAAGAAAGATATAACAAAAGTTATTGAAGAAACAAAATGGCACACCTATCTTATTCAAAACAATATCAATTCTAGAAAAATTTGATGGGAATCAAAGTTGTAGGAAATCAAATTTCAGACAACTTTGGTTCCGGTAATTTCTCATTAAAGAAAGAAATAACAAAAGTTATTGAAGAAACAAAATGACACACCCATCTTATTCAAAACAATATCTGTTCTAGAAAAATATGATGGTAATCAAAGTTGTAGGAAAACGAATTTTAAATAACTTTGATTTTCTTATAAATTCTCATGAAAGATTGAAATAAAACAAGTTATTGAAGAAACAAAATGGCACACCTATCTTATTCAAAACAATATCAATCCTAGAAAAAGTTAATGGGAATCAAAGTTGTAGGAAATCAAATTTCCAACAACTTTGGTTGCGATAATTTCTCATTAAAGAAAGATATAACAAAAGTTATTGAAGAAACAAAATGGCACACCTATCTTGTTCAAAACAATATCAATTCTAGGAAAATATGATGGGAATCAAAGTTGTAGGAAATCAAATTTCAGACAACTTTGGTTCCGATAATTTCTCATTAAAGAAAGAAATAACAAAAGTTATTGAAGAAACAAAATGGCACACCTATCTTATTCAAAACAATATCAATTCTAGATAAATATGATGGTGATCAAAGTTGTAGGAAATCAAATTTCAGACAACTTTGGTTCCTATAATTTCTCATTAAAGAAAGAAATAACAAAAGTTATTGAAGAAACAAAATGGCACACCTATCTTGTTCAAAATAATATCAATCCTAGAAAATGTTGAAAGGGATCAAAGTTGTAGAAATAAAATTTTTAAATATCTTTGTTTTCTTATAAATTCTCGTGAAAGATTTAAATAACACAAGTTATTGAAGAAACAAAATGGCACACCTATCTTATTATAAAAAATATCAATCCTAGAAAAAATTGCTGAGATTCAAAGTTGTAGTCAAGCAAATTTCAAACAACTTTGGTTCCGATAATTACTCATGAAAGAAAGAAATAACAAAAGTTATTGAAGAAACAAAATGGCACACCTATCTTATACAAAAAAGTATCAATCCTAGAAAAAGTTGATAAGGTTCAAAGTTGTAGGAAATCAAATTTCAAACAAGTTTGTGTCTTATAAATTATCATGCAAGATTGAAATAGCACAAGTTATTAAAGAAACAAAATAGCACACCTATAATATTAAAAAATGATTCTACAAAAAGTTCACTGGTGTACGTAACTAGTAGGTATTTCTTGGACTATACTATATACTAGTCTCAAGTAGATGTATCACTGTTCACTGTGGACACCTTTCAATCGTTTCACACAAAAAATATACAAAATATTATGTCCTGAATACGTCCCACTTTGTCGCGCATGCGCGTGGCTTGTCGGGAGGTCCGATATGGGGTACCGTACGCGGGTAGAGCAGATAAAGGTCTTTTCACACATACTATTATCAGTGAAGCCATAGCCAAGCTGTTTTTATGCGGAACATTATTTCATATATTCTTTATAAACGGATACAAAACTTGTAAATGTGTCGGTGACTATATTACTCAGTGATATAGTCACCGACACCGGCACTAACACTGAGATAATCACTGAGTATTCATTGACAACTAAGTATATTTTTGTCGGATCGCGGATGCCACACCATGTAAACATACCTAATGGAGGACGAGTAGTTTCTTTATTTGAAATCTGAATTATAATTTTTTTGTAGATGATGCATGGATTCGAATACAAAACCAATTTGTGAAACAAAACAGGAACACTAATAAAAATCACTATGATTCATGTCACTCATTTTCAATTTTTTTCCTTGATTCCTCTTCTTTTTCAACAGTCTTGAGTTATCAATGATATTATGGCTAGCTCCGTTCCGTAGTATTAAACAGAAACATATCAACAATCTATAAGCTTTACTGATATGTGTGAACCGACCTTAATAAAACCGAAACGAACTGATCCAGCCGACGCGAAGACGCGTCAGGTGGATCAGTTCGTCCGCAGTGATGCCAGATATTACAGATTTATTTGTATATACTTGGCTTCTGTTACAAGTATAGTTGGAAATAGTTTACGATAAAAATAACTTAATTATAATCTTCAACTCTCGCTAAGCCCTTAAATTAACACGGAACTATAACTTAAGTACTTATTACTACTACCTACTGTTGAGTTATATTTAAGTGCAAAGTACTTTTTTTTTTCTTAAAATATACCTAAAGAGTTAATGTGAAATATAATTAAATACCTACTACTTCTAGTTACAAAAACGATTTAAGTAATTTAACTTGTTGGTTTTCTTTCATATCTAAAACTTTGTTTTTCATCGATGAAGTACTTGTACTGCAATAATTTGTGTTTTACGTAAAGATTTTTGGATAGGAATGGTGTAGGAGATGGCGACACTGCGTGTGGAGATCGTTGAAAACCTGTTTTTGTCTCTGCGATATTCTTTACTAGTAAGTAAATAAAATAAATAAATATACTAAAATAGTAGAAATAGGTACCTAGCCTAAATGGCGATAAGTTGGCCACACTTCACGTCGCCGCCACAGATTCTGCCCAAGGGCACTGAGTTTTGAACACAGATTAGGTAATAATTACCAGTAGGGATGCAACATTGCTCATAAAAAACATCGATATCAGAACATCACGGAAGAGCGTTCATTCGAAAACTACGATATTTTATTTATGAACGATTCATCAATGTTTTCTCGATGTGTCTATACAAATAAATAAAATTGGAGTGTCTGTTTGTAATACTGAAATAACCGTATTTTACTACATGCATGTGAATAATTTATATATGGCATATACATAAAAATAACATTTTTTACAATTTTTGTCTGTCTGTCTGTTTGTTCCGGCTAATCTCCGAAATGGCTGGACCTATTTTGACGGGACTTTTATTTGCAGGTAGCTGATTTGTATTAAGGAGTAACTTAGGCTACGTTAATTGAGGCGGAACGAAGTTCGCCGGGTCAGCTACTCTTTCATAAACATCGGTGTTGATCAGTATGGCTCAACGCTTTACTGGTTTAATTTGACTGCCTCGGTGGCTCAGTGGTTAGTGACCCTAACTTCTGGATCAAAGAGGCGTGGGTTTGATCCCCACCCAGGGCAAGTATTTATGTGATGAACATAAGTGTTTGCTCTGTGTCTGGGTGTTATTTAGTTACTATCTATATAAGTATGTATTTAAAAATAAGTATATGTAGTATATCAGTTTCTGGCAGCCATATCACAAGCTTTGCTTAGTTTGGAGTCAGAGGCCGTGTGTAAGATGTCCCAAAAAAAAAAAAAAAAAAATATTTCGTGAGCATGCTCTATCATCCTTTTGAAGTACTATACCATACATGGTCGATTGATTTCGATGTATTTGATGTTTTAAAAGATCGATGTACCTACTATCACTTACGTCCCTAGTTACGACTAAAGTAACTAGGGACGTAAATGATATCATCATCGATAGTTTACTATTGCTAAACTATCGTTATAGTATCGATAGTTAACCTCATAATGTCAAAAGCATTTATACCACTGGTAGTATCGATACTATCGACAGTATCGTAACTATTGCAATTAATGACTTCAATACTACCGATAGTATTGAATCCATTAGCTTTAATTTTATCGATAGCTTGTTTAATTCAATTCAGTGATATTATTAATACTATCGATAAAAGTGACTATCGATGCTATCGAAACTAACTGTAGCATTATGATGTTATAGTATTGATACTATCAATAATTATTGCTTTTTATTAGTTGATTTGTGCTGTCAAAACTGTTGAAATTATCGATACTGTCGATATTATCGTTATTGTTTCTATAGTTTTCAAGATCAACTTTAGATAACTAAACTATCGATATCTATACCACCCCTACAAGACTGCCGAGTTGGTACGTTCTCGGGTATTCCCCGACAAGCGGCGTGGTGGGCGCAAGGAAGTGAGACGTATTGAGGATGGACCTTTTCGTTTGCGAGCGAGGATGGTAATGTGTTCACAGATATGTACCTACCTTAATATACTTATTGTATTACAATATTTTGGTAACTAAATGATATAATGGTCAATGTAGGTACTTATTAGAAAATAATATTTTACGAGTACCTGTAAACTACTGAAAAGCCGTGGTGGTCAAGAGGTAGTGACACCCGCCTTACAATCGCGAGGTCGTGGGTTCGAATCCCCGGTCCCGTACCAATGAGTTCTTTGGAATTTATGTAAGGAATTTCACATCACTGACTTTTCGGTGAAGGAAAACATCGTGAGGCAACCTGCAGACGTGGTCATATTTATGCAAGCCAAAAATGAACCTTATGCAGAAGTTTTGAAGTCGCTCAAGTGTGACACCACTGATTAGGGAAATACCTAAATACATATAAGATTAGTACCTAATACTCCAGGTTACCCATTTATCAGGCCAAACAGTCATCCCCAACTACCATGTTGCAGGTACGAATCACTGCCTAGTAATCACTAATCACCCTGTGACTATCCATTGAGACTTCTTGCTAGCGGAATTAGGAAAGAAAGCTTAGTAATAACTAGTAGTTAAATAAGTATAAGCAATTACTGAGAACTGGCGCACCTTGCCACGTGGTGTCTGCAGTTGCCTAATCAAGCAATAAACATAGCCTATACAAGTCAAGCACATGATATGGCTAGACCTACAGTAAATAATAAAACCTCATACATAACCTTAAATTGTCACGCGGTCTGGAAGTTACTGCTGCACTAAATCTAAGGGATGTGAAGTCCTGATTAAATAAAATGCAATTTTATGTACAAAATAGTTATAGTATAATTTCCAAATATTTAATAGTTAATCGAATCATATTCAATAATAGGTACCCAAATCAAGCACTGAAATCACATGAATATCAAACTTTATAAGCATAAGTACAACAATTGAATCAGTGGTTACTAATTACAACTGAACCGAGTGAATACTAATCCTAAATCGTGTAATAATATCTACCTAGCAATTTAGGAAACCGCCTAACAGTTTTAAACAGTTCACCAAAGGCAATACTTAGCTTTACAATCGCGCCACACCGAATGTAATAACTTTCAGCACTCGAATTAGTAGGCAGGTACTCGTATGTACGACTTTTTGCTATGCCAACTTTTTGAAAACCTGAAAAAATATCATAACTCCCATACAAAAAAATATGGTTGCCTTACAAGTTGGACGTTGTATTTAGGTATGAAATTTTTGAACTGCAGTTATAGCCAATCTACTGAACTGATTTAGAAAATTTATTCATTACTGGAATTCATATTTAATACTCAATGATAATTGCTATGTATTATACTCAGTTGTAGTACTATTTCAACCTAATATTTTGAAAATTGTAGAAAAGGTCGGCAAAAAATGCAATTATTAGACCTTTTATGCGCATGCGCTAACTACATAGTGCATAATACTTAAAAATGATGTGCTACAAAAATAACCAGGTAGTAGACCAGGTCTGGTCTACATAAAAGTCTGCGACAGTATATGTCTATGTCCTAAGGTTTTTGAACTATGACAGTTTTTATAACCATAATTAGAGAGCGAAATAGTAGGTATTTTTCAAAACTATTTTGACAAATAATGTATCAATCCTTATCCAAATAAACTCTTTTATTAGCTTGGTCATTTTATACACATCAAAATTGTCACTCACACCAAATAATTTCAACGGATAGTTTTGAAGATATCGTAGGTTTAAAATTACAACGTAGGTAATAAAAAATATTGCCGCGGTACATACTGTTACATAATCTGTGCCACGACATCTATTATTTGGATAGATCATAAGGTCATGGAGACAAGAGCAATTTTTTTAGTAATTTTAAGAGCGTTATAGGCGTAGCTATAGTAAAATCTAGGTTTAATACTGAAAACACTAGATTTTCAACTTCGACGACGTAAACCTAGGGCCCAAAGAGAACAATCTGCCGATAGTGTATCCAGCCCAGATAGCCAACTTCATTGGCTTTCCTCCCAATCAATTTATGTCACAGAAGTCATTTTTATCTGCGGTCGAAGCGACTGAGCCCAAAAAATTGTTCCTGGATCAATTTATGAGGGACCTCGAAATCGTTTTCAAATTACGACAACGAAAATAAAGTACTTCCAAAATTTTTGAAACTTACAATATAGATACCCCGAGGCTCCACAAATACTGTGTAGAAATTTAGGATTCTCTCGAGCACCGGGAAACCCGAAAACGGGATTTTGATTGGTTTGTTGATGGTAGGATAACTTTAGAGACTGAGTATACTAAACACCACATAAGTCGGCGGATGGGAAGTTATCCAAAAGCCGAAATATAGGTAGGCGCGGGAGACAAAGTGACGAAACGCCGAGGCACACCCGCCCGCCGACCTCATGCCTCCCGCGCGCTCCCTCCGTGCTGATTTTTTTAACGATATACAAAATAATTATTTTTCGCAAAAAATAGCAAAACCGCTTTCCATCGTGTACAAAATTAGAATATTTCGCTCGAATCGTTTACGTCATTGTTGATTTTTCAAAAACAGCTCAGCCGATATCCGTAAAGTTTAAATGGGGCCACCTCGGGAGTAGGTATATAAATAAAAATAATTTTTCGATTCGGTTCACAATTGGCGAAATTATCGATGGACATATACAAAAAATATACATACAGACGAACATAGAACTTCCTCCTTTTGAAAGTCGGTTGTAAAATCAACAATTAATCGTTCTAATAAAAAAATAAAAATAATAAGATTGCTGCTACAGTTAACAAATTTCGCCGTCTCCCGTAAGTGATGTCCTGGCCAAGCGGTCAGGGATAGTGGATGCGACGTCACCCACGGTACCGGTATCAAATTCCGTCAATCGCACGTTTTCTTTTTGCTTCTTTATGTTGCACGAAAATATCATTTGGAAGCTCTATTGTTGACTTATAATTTATTTTTGTAAAATAATTATTTATATCGCTCATACGATTTCCGCGCCATATTCTTAGAAGAGTAGAAAGCGGAAGTTTTATTTTAAACCTTATGGTCATAGAAATAAAATTGATCTGGGTATAGTCTGTAAGATGAAGAACAGACTTGCTATTAGAGTCGACCAATTTCGCCAGCTATAGAAACGGTACCATTTGATGCTGGGTTCGAATCCGCCCAAGTTCATATTTTTTGTTCATATTTTTTGCATGAAAATATCATTTGGAAGCTCTTGAACTTAATTGAGTTAATATGCCTATAGATACAATCAGATCAATCCATTCATCCAGCAGCCATAAGACGTCCACGGCTGGACATAGGTGTACAGAACCCTCAAAAACCTCCAAGGGTGTTAAATGCAAACAAGATTTTGTCAAGTAGCAAAAGTTTTTATTTACTCACACAGATCGATGGTACCTATGTTCCGCGAACGAAACGTTAGCGCGTTTTAGGCATGGTCAACGCCATCTAGTGATAAGTGGTCGAACTACAAAAAATAAATATTCGAACCATTTGAACCTTAACATATCGCCCGCCATGAACGCATTGACACAATCGTTCATATAATAGTGATACAAAAGAAAAATAACAAATTAACTACAATTTGATTTGAAAACTAAGAACTAGATGCGACACGGTGCGGGTTTCGCGAAACAATATTTGATTACAATACGACCTGTGGTGGTTCGTCACTAGAATAGAGCTAATACTCTGAGTAAATACAAAAAACAAACGATAGAGCTAATACTCTGAGTATATACAAAACTTAACAACAATAAAATTAAATAGCTCTTTACACAAATGTGGACTGTATAATGGTTATTGCGCAACAGGCAACACAACAATTTTTGATAGAGGTCGCTTTATGACATTAGTTTTTGACCTTACGCTCACCACACGCGTAAGCTTGTCCGAACCAGTATGCTTTGCTGTGATAATTCCTAGCAGCCATTTTGCTGGCGGAAGATCGTCTTCCCTGATTAGTACAACATCGCCAATCTTTGGTTCAGATGCAATGTCCTTCCACTTGTAACGATGTTGTAGTTGAGTTAAATACTCCTGCGACCACCTACGCCAGAAATCTTGCAACATTTTCTGAGTTAGGTGCCATCTATTCAGCGAAGAAATGTTGGAGTCTACGTAATTTTTTTCAGGGACCACGACCAAGGGTTCACCCACAAGGAAGTGACCTGGCGTGAGAGCGTATGGCTCATCTGGATAAGTTGGGAGCTGTGAAATGGGCCTTGAATTAAGGCAAGCCTCAATTTGCGACAACAAAGTCGTCATCTCTTCAAAAGTTAGGGTGCTTGTCCCGATGATCTTTTTCAAATGAGTCTTCGTGGCCTTCACGCCTGCCTCCCAAAGTCCTCCGAAATTCGGAGAATAGGGAGGGATGAAATGAAAGGAAGTGCCATTGGAAGCGAACCAATCAGCAATTTCAATAGCTAGACTCGACCTTTCCGCATTGAACAAGGCCTTCAACTCTTTAGCGCCACCTACGAACGTGGTTCCGTTGTCACTCCACAATTCTGCTACATGACCTCGTCGGGCTACGAAGCGCTTGAAAGCCGCTAAGAAGCTCAAAGCTGTCATATCGGTTACAACTTCGAGATGTACCGCCTTGACGCACATGCAAACAAAAACGCAGATATAGCCTTTGGTGGAGTGATAGCCACGTCCCTTTGATAGACGGACGTTGATAGGACCTGCGTAGTCCACTCCGCTTCTTAAGAAAGGTCGGCTAGCTGTTACTCGAGCTTCTGGTAACTGACCCATCATTTGTTGAGTAGTTTTAGCCGCGAATCGAACACAAACTACACATCTCATGATATGTTGCCGAACGAGACTCTTGACGTTGACGATCCAATATTGGGCCCTCAAAAACGTGATAACGAGTTGAGGACCGCCGTGGCATGTTTTCTTATGAGCGTCGGCAATGATTAATCTTGCTAAGTTCGAGTTTCGTGATATCAAAATGGGATGTTTAGCATTTTCATCGAGATTGGAATTCTGCAAGCGTCCACCAACCCTAAGGAAATCATCGGCGTCGATGAACGGATTCAGCGAGGTAAGTTTACTTTTCTTATTAACTTTTTTATTATTTTTAAGTTCATTAATTTCTTCTTGAAACCAATTTCTTTGGCTCAATTTGATGCACGTGTCTAACGCTCTTTTTAATTCTTCCGCAGTTAGAACACCTTTGGGCCATGGAGAGAGTAATCTTCTGCAGTACGCGATGACTCTGGTAAGTCGTATCAAGGTTGAGAATTTAGTCAGGATGCTGTCTTCTGTTTTTTCGCAGGTGACTGTATGACTTTTTACTTTCTTTTCTTCCAATTTTGTATCCTTTTCTTGTGTTTTGTAATCTATAGTTTTCTGTTTCAGCCACTCCGGACCTTCTTGCCACAAGAGCAGCTTGGCGCATTCTGACGGTTTCACTCCTCTGGATGCATAATCTGCTGGGTTTTGGTGCGTGGACACGTGCGCGACTTGGTTTCCATCAAGGACGGTATGTATATCGGCCACTCGATTGGCAACAAACGTCTTCCATCTACTAGGATGGCTTTTCAGCCATGCTAGCACCACTGACGAGTCCGTCCAGGCGTGCATGTGTTGCTTTGGTATATCCAACACAGTAGCAACTTCTCTCAGCAATTTCGACAACAAAACCATCCCGCACAATTCCAGTCTTGGGATTGAGATTTGTTTTATAGGAGCTACTTTGGTTCTTGATGTTACCAGTCTAACGTGGATGGAACCGTTCTGGTCAATGACGCGAGCATAAATTACAGCGGCGAATGCCACGTTCGATGCGTCTGCGAACCCATGGAGTTCGACGCGTTGGTCATCACTGGATACGTGAATCCAGCGCGGGACACGAAAATTGGTAAGTTGATGTAAGTCATTTCTAAAGTGAAGCCAATCTTTCATCAGTGACGGCGGCAGTTCTTGTTCCCATTCGATCCCTGTGAGCCAAATCCTTTGAATGAAGCACTTCGCCGTTATTATGGCTGGCGCTATCCATCCGAGGGGATCGAACAGTCTTGCTATGTCGGATATGACTCTTCTCTTTGTTACAGGTGTCTCTAACGGCGGAAGCTGGACTGTGTATTCGAACTCGTCAGACTTCTTATTCCAGGTGAGTCCTAATATTTTCGTAACAGGATTATCACATTTCAGTTCCAGATTCTCCACCGATGTTCGCTTGTCTTCGTGCATATGGTCTAGCAATTCTTCACTGTTCGTTGACCATTTTTGGAGCTGAAATCCTGCGCGGCTGAGTAATTCCTTTGTCTGCTGATAAACTTCGATGCCCTCAGTCACCGTCTGACATCCTGTCAGGTAATCGTCGATGTAAAAATCATTCAGCACTCGACTCGATGCTAACGGAAAGTTCATTCCTTCATCGATCGCAATTTGTTGTAATGATTTTACAGCTAGATACGGAGCTGCTGATGTCCCAAAAGTGACTCGTGAGAGTCGAAGATGCTGGAGTTCATCTTCTGGATTTTCTCGCCAAAACAGGCGTTGAAAGTCGACATCAGCGCTTGAAACTTTCACTTGTCTGTACATTTTGATGACGTCTGCGACAATACATATAGGATAGCAACGCCAACGTAACAGGATGTGACGCAATTCTGGTTGTAAAGTGGGACCAACTAAGAGATCTTGGTTCAACGATACTCCATTACTACCTGGACAGGACGCATCAAATACTACGCGGACTTTTGTCGTGAGTTTGTCATTTCTCACGACCGCATGATGTGGTAAATATACCGCATCTGATTTGTCTTGATCTTGAACAATCTCCATATGTCCCAGATCCAAATATTCATTAATCACTTTGACATACTCAGCCTTGAGATTTGGATCCTTCAGCAGGCGTTTTTCAAGCAGTAGAAATCTTCTCTGCGCAATGTGTTGAGAGTTGCCATATTTCGATTGAGGGTCTAGAGTGCGAAAAGGCAATCTGACCACATAACGACCAGACTCGTCACGTTCAGTTGTGTTTGCATATATCTTTTCGCATTCTTGTTCTTCCTCAGTGAAGTGTTTCTTCTCGGTAGAATACTGTTCAGATTCGAGTTCCCAAAAGCGCTTCAGTAAATCGTTTTCTTCCGACTGAACCGAGTGCATGCTGACAACGACGTTATGACACATTTCTACTGACTTGCCTGTTTCACCTACAATTCCAGATAAGATCCAACCGAGCGTTGTTTTTTGAGCAATAGGAGCGCCCGGAGGACCTCTAATGAATCCCTGTAACATAATCTGGCTGTAAACTTCTGCGCCTAGCAGCAAATCAATTTTATTCGGCGTATCAAACGACGGATCGGCTAGCTCGATTGATGCTGTGACGGGCAAGTAACGAACGAACACCTTTCGTTCGGGAAGGAGAGTAGTCAATTTGGGTAAAACATAAGCTTTGACTGGAACGACAAAGCCGGGGTCGAGACGAGACTGAACTTGGATGGAGACCATCGACTTACAAACAAGCGATGCTTGTTGATCACCGCCTAGACCTGTGACAAACGTTTTCACTGGATTTTTTTTCAATTTCAGCAACTGGACTGCGGACTCCGTGATAAATGAAGCCTGGGAACCTTGATCGAGCAACGATCTTAGACAAACCGAAGATCCAGTTTTTGATTCGACATTCACCAAAGCTGTGGCTAACAGTACCTGGCTGCTAGCTGTTGAGAGACACGTCATGGCTTTGGTGGACTCGCTGGAGGATGATGATGATCCTGCACTTGAAGTGCCTGAAATAACCACATCCTTTGTGACAGACTGATTTGCATGTACTTCGTTAACATCCCTTGAAGCATTCTGGGGGTGTAAAAGTGAGTGGTGTTTACGTTTACATAAACGGCACCTTGTAGATTGGCGGCAGGTGTATGCGGAGTGATTTGGGCTCAAACAATTAAAACACAGATTACTGGTTTCGGCAAACTTACGACGCGTGGCGACATCTTCTTTAGCATATTTTTTACAATGGCATAACTTGTGGTCCTGTGAGCAGAAAATACAATTGCTTACATCTTTGTTAGCGACGTGAAGCGACAAAGCATTTTTATTTCGAATGTTGCCTTGTTTGTTTCCGCTTTGAGGCTCGATACATTCTAAGGTTCGGAAACGAGTTTCGAGAAATTCGACAAATTTACAAAGTTTTGGCAACTCATTTAATGCGGTATTATTTGTAGTTTCCCACAGTTCCCTAGACTTAGCATCTAATTTTTGGCTGATAATAAATATAACTATAATGTCCCAAGAGGAAACGTCAACTCCCAAATTTTTAAGCGCATTTAAACATTCGTTCATTACATCTAGCAATTGTTTTAAGGCGCTTGAAGATTCAGTCGTCGCCGCTTTTAAACTCATGAAACGCTTGAGAATACAGTTGGCTAAGAACCTTTTATTGTCGTAGCGTTTCTCTAGTTGAGACCAACAATGTGAATAATTATCAGCTGTGATCGCAATATGCTTAAGAAGCTGCTCTGCTTCGCCCTGAATATGAGTTTTCAAATAGTGAAGTTTTTGAACGTCATCTAAACCCTTATTGTTATGCACAAGTGACGTGAACAAATCCTTAAAACTAGTCCAATCATTGTATTTGCCTGTAAAAGTGGGGATTGTAATTTTAGGCAACTGCACCCTTAATGATTTTTCGGAACAAGAAGAATCTGTGGTCGGCGGCGCAGCAACGCTAGGAGCCGATGATTTTAGCTTGTACAGACATTCTTTTAGTTTCGATTTATATTCTACATATATTTCCTCCACTTCAGTAAAAAAATCTTTATTACAATAATCCGACGCTTCGAATTCTTTGTCACTAATTTCATTCAAAATTTTATCATGTGTTTTATTAAAGGATTCCCAAAATTGTTCAACATTTTCTAAACGTGTTTCTAAATAAGGCAAAGTTATTTTATCTTTAGCTTGTTTTCCAAAATTTATTTTAGACTTTACAATTCTATCTTTTATATTTTCTTGATTTCTAAATAACTTTTCCATCGTAACAATATTTTAGGTCAACAATCTTTAATACAAAACTAAATTCGATATTTTCTATGTCCAAAACACTTTGAATATTTTTTAGAACTCGAAGCGTGATTTTTCTAAGTGTTTAAAAACAAATACAATTCGCTATGAAATCGGGCATAGGTTCCCCGTCTTAACCATTTTAACTAAATTATTCTAAGTCCATTCAAACACTTGTGAAATTATAACAAACTATACTTGAACCGAATTTTTCTAAGTCGATGAAATTTTTCGTCAAAATTGCACTATCTCCCAAATAATTCGAGAAAAGTTTAAGTTATTCACTGCTAAGCAATAAGGTTGAAAATGTACTCACGGTTTGAATCCATTGATATTCACTCACTATGACACTACACTGTGGGGTATCCAAGGGTGATCTTCCTCCTTGGTACTGGCTGGGCTGCTCCCCTTAAAGATGACTCGGCGATGGTTAGTGCGGCCTGTCCGCACTAACTCTTGCACCTTCTGTGGCACTCGCTGCCACTGAAAGTTGATGGCTTGCCAACTGGTCTCGGCGCTGCTGGTGCTATCCAAAGCTAGCCAGCAAGCGGCCGCCAATTGCAAGCTGGGCGCCTTCTATCAGGTTGGCGGGACCGTACACGTCCACTGCCCCTCTACGTAAGCGCCTTAATCCGGCTTCGTAGGAACATGTACAGAACCCTCAAAAACCTCAAAGGGTGTTAAATGCAAACAAGATTTTGTCAAGTAGCAAAAGTTTTTATTTACTCACACAGATCGATGGTACCTATGTTCCGCGAACGAAACGTTAGCGCGTTTTAGGCATGGTCAACGCCATCTAGTGATAAGTGGTCGAACTACAAAAAATAAATATTCGAACCATTTGAACCTTAACATAGGCCTCCCATTTAGATCTGCAAAAAGACCGGTTAATAGAAACTTGCATCCAGCGCGTTCGTGCGGTCTGGAGTGTTTAAATAAAATAATATAAAAAAATAAATTGAAAAAAAAAAGTCGTCATGGGTATCGAGGTTTTCGAGGGTGTAGATTTCAAAAATGGCATACATTTTGACATAAAAAATAGAGGATGTCACTTTTTTGAAAAAGTCGTCATGGGTATCGTTTTCGAGGTTTTCGGGGGTGCAGGTTTCAAAAATGGCGTCCATTTTGAAATTCAAGATGGCGGAAGTCACTTTTTTGCAAAAAGTCGTCATGGGTGTCGTCGTCGAGGTTTTTGGGGGTGTAGATTTCAAAAATGGCGTCCATTTTGAAATTCAAGATGGCGGAAGTCACTTTTTTGCAAAAAGTCGTCATGGGTGTCGTCGTTGAGGTTTTTGGGGGTGTAGATTTCAAAAATGGCATCCATTTTAAAATTCAAGATGGCGGATGTCATTTTTTTGAAAAAGTTGTCATGGGTATCGTTTTCGAGGTATTCGGGGGTGTGAATTTCAAAAATGGCAACCATTTTGAAATTCAAGATGGCGGAAGTCACTTTTTTGCAAAAAGTCGTCATGGGTGTCGTTGTCGAGGTTTTTGGGGGTGCAAATTTCAAAAATGGCGTCCATTTTGAAATTCAAGATGGCGAATGTCATTTTTTTGCAAAAAGTCGTCATGGGTATCGTTTTCGAGGTTTTTAGGGATGTAGATTTTAAACTTGAAGGTCTTTGTACCTATAAACAAACTCTGCACCTATAAACAAACTCGCGAGCCGCATGCGGCCCGCGCACCGCCCAAAATACTAGTTCTACATATAAAACTACGCTTACAAGAAAAATATCACTACGTTAATACAATAAGTCACCACGTTTTCACTTCTGATTCATGTTCGCAGAAAAGATTGTGTTTAACATAGTTAACATTAATTAGTTTATTAGGATAATTTTGTTCTGATGCATGAATTCCAATAGTTGAAGCCACAGACATTTTCTTTTCACTTGGCGCGATATTGGGAATTTAAACTTAGCATTAAAGTTTTAGTTCCTTTGGAGGTAGCTAAATTAGCTCATGAATACAAAGCTCTCAGCTCAGGAATATAGCGGAAAGTAATGTTTAGTGCAATCTTTATATAATTAAATCATAGATAAGAATGTAAAATAATAATCTAGGATCTGACATTTTGTAAAAAGTTTCAGAAAGAGATCTGTCGTAAATTTTAACAATCATACTTATTAAAAAAAAACATGTGCCTAGTGTATAATAGTAAATTATGTTACAAGGAGACAAAGTACTGTCTTCTGTAACGGGTGACAAATTGGATCCTACGCGTAGCGAGGGAGCGCAGCGAGTGAGCTCAAACTTTACGGGAGTTTCATGCATAAGGTACATTATTGCCCTACTATAGCCATCGAGATTGTGCTATGATAGTAATGTCTTACGTTAAGATTGTATGGCAATTAATTAGTAGATAATTTTCAAGCACATGGCATGAGAAATACATTTTCACCAACTGTCTCGTATTGTAGAACAATAGGACAGGCAAAATTATTACCCTACAGGCGGCAAATGTGTAAGTCCGACATTGGTCACATCACATCCAAATATCGCAGAGTAGCTGTTAACCTTTCATTAGAGCTAACAGTTTGCCTCATATTTGTATCCATTTTGACAATATGAGGAGTGACTAGGTTCAGTAGATGGTAATAGCCTTTTTGGTTTGTATTTTTGCAACTATATGGAAACAGACAGCAGCTGCAATATTAATCATTTCTTCTTCCGAGTCGGAATCCATCTTGAGTGGATACTGAGATACCTACGAGTACGTGCGCGCGCAACGAAGTCGAAATACGAGTAACGAAGTAACTGTTGTCATAACCTGTGTTCAAATTGTTTGATGCAAATTAACTGAAGCAAAGATCCTCGTCAAACTGACCACAGGTTGGGCAATAGTATCTACAACAATTCTCGCGTGAAACGTTATCTTTATATACAGGGTTATTCCTAATCAATTAGCATCCTTCTAGGGGCTTATTCTGAACATCAAAACTAACAACTTTTGTTCTACGACTTTCGTCAAAACTAAAAAAAATCAGCTATTCCATACATTTTGTCGCGGGTGAACTATATTTTTCTATGGGACAACAATTTTTTTTTTGTTTTGTCGAAAGTCGTAGAACAGAAGTTGTTAATTTTGATGTACAGCATATTATTACTGGCAATATTATTACCACAGCTCACACTCACACATTCAAATATGTTATTATTTTGTTTGTACTGGAACTATACAGCCTAGCTACATGTAACTGAATTCAAATGTTTAGTAGCACTCATTCACTCAGTCTTTCCAAACATACATCCTATGAGTCTTAACGTTAGGAACACGAATAAATAGTCTAGCTCATTAAACGCTGCTTTTATGTCCAGCTCAAACTGACAAATAGTCAAACACTTGATATAATAGTCGCCCACCTATGATATTTTTCACCCGGTTTATTACGGTTTATATCCCCAAATACTGACTACCTATTAGAGATGCTGAAAATAATGATGATTACTTATTGTTTCACACCTAATCTACATAATGCAATTTGATTCTGGCACTTCGCCGGCCGCTACCGCAGCACCCTCGCTTTGCATGCTCGGCTTGTGCGTTGTTTGTCATGTTCTAACTTTCTTTTTTATAACCTATTTTTATTTTCACACCTAATCTTTAATGTGACGATATTCGACCAAACTTTGTTCGTCTAATAGTTGATTGACCTAATGAAAGATTCGACAAATGATTAATGTTTCAAACGTTTTTAGACAAAAAACGTTTGTCGAATCTTTCACTAGGCCAATTATAATAAAGAATACCTAACTCTACCAAACGAAACGTCATACGAAAATCGGCCACACATTTTTCTTCGCAAATGCAGGAAACCGTGTATATTAAGCGCCACACAAATCGGCGGATGGGAAGCTATGCGCAGAACGCTGCGCAAAAGCCGAAATATACGTAAACGCGGGAGCCAGAGAGACGAGACGCCGGGGTACATTGTGTAGATACTCGTACAATTTTGTTTCCAAATAGTACTTACATACGTAAACACTATGTATGTAACTTATAAAATATGAACATCTCTGTGGACACCTCTCAATCCGGGCACTCAAAATAAGTCCGTCCTGAATACGTCCCACTCTGCCACGCCTGCGCATCATGCGCATGGCTTGCCGGCGAGCACGTACCTACCTACCAACCAACTCAGACGCAACTAGGGATGCAATTCAAACGATACTACGAGTACGTAATATAATTTTTTTTTGACGATACATTGATGTTCTAAACATATGGTATGGTAGGTATGGGGTATGGGTATGGTAGGTATGGGCCGTCCCATACAACTTGGCAGATGTAAAGTTAGCTACAAGCTGCTCAATATCAACGTGCAGCTTTATTTGAGCTTCAGTCTGGGTTGGATATTGCCTAACTTATGATAGTTAGGCGATAGGCGATTAATGGCTCTTCAGGAGAATCTCCCAGTGGAGCTTGTGTGTTATAAAGTGACATAGGCTTTGCTAGACATAGCTACTATTAATCCTGGAAAACTAAATATTCCTATGGGGTAACATTAAAATCGAAAAAAAAAACAGGCGAAGCTGCGAGCAAAAGCTAGTCGTTCATAAATATTCATTCGATACATTCGATATAATTTTTTTGTTTTTTAATTATCGACGCTCTGCTATTGATGTTTTATTTTGAGCGAAGTTACATCCCTAGTTATAACTACTGTTTTGCAGTTACCTAATCTGTGTTCAAATTGAAGTGCCCTTGGGCAGAATCTGTGGCAGCGAAGTGGAGTGTGATTTTTTTTAGATTTCATGTGTTGATCTTGATTCATTCAACATTTTTGATTTTTTTAAAGTTCTCGAATGGAGACGACATACCGGACGTCCACCAACTTGTTAGACCGATGACATAGGCCACGTCGTACCAGCAAGCGCAGCGTAGGACCTTCACCGACTTGTTGGATCAATGATAAAAGGCGATGGATACAGGCCGCTTCCATCCGAGAATATTGAAAGCTGAGTGATACGCGAGTTAAGTGTACAGCTGATAGGAATAACCCTGTATATCACCATCATTATTATAAGACCAATAATTAATTTATGACCAATTTCTTAAATAACTTTGATTCCGATCATTTCTAATGAAAGATAGAAATAACGTAAGTTATTGAAGAAATAAAACAGCACAACTGTTTTTCAGAAAATATCAATCTTACAACAAGTTAATGAGAATCAAATCGAGCTGTTTAAGTGCTTACTCTCGTTTATATCGCTTTTTAATATAGTTTTGTCAAAATTCTGCCGTAATTAATGCAATCTTAATCCGAAAGGTTGCATAAAATCCTAAGTACATGTTTTATTTAAAACAAATTATCCACTTTCCAATATTAATTAAAATCTTTTGTTTAGTCTCCTGACATAAGTTTATATAAGTTAATGTTCTAGTTTGCAAACATACCTACTGTATTTTTTGTTACCTCTAGGATTTAATTTACGCTAGAGATGTTTATAATCTGTAAATACTTTGCAATTGAATAAAGACCTTTTAAAAACTAACAAACAATGAAAATCAAAGTTGTGGGTAACCAAATTTCAAACAACTTTGAACTTTTTCTAGGATTGATATTTTTAGGGTTCCGTACCTCAAAAGGAAAAAACGGAACCCTTGTAGGATCACTTTGTTGTCCCTCTGTCCGTCTGTGTCTGTCAAGACTCTTTATCTCGGGAACGCGTAAAGATATTGAGCTGAAATTTAAACTGTATACGTATATCGATGAATTCTTGCAGTTGTGTAAAAGAAAAACTTCTCAGTTATCCTTTAAAAAAGTTACAGCCGTTTATAAAGTAAAAAACGCTTATTTTGCACTCACAAAAATCAAAACCTACAGGGTACTTCACGTTGACATAGAACTATGAAATTTGGCGAAAAGCATCGTCTCAGAGTACACATATAGGAATAAATCTGAAAACTGTACATTATTATTTAAATCACAAAAAAATAGGGCTTCAAAATTCACAAAATATGGGTTTAAAATTCAAAGTGCGTAAATCGTTTTATGTAAGGTATCATATAAAAGAGTTTTATTAGCACATGCTAAAACAGGTTTTTAATTATTTTAACATTTTTCGATGAATGACGAGAAAAGTAAAAAAAAACTGTTGTTAATGTGATGATGATGATGAGTATAGAGATTTTATTTTTACTTCCCAATTTTGTGAAATTTTCTGGATTTGTACGGAACCCTCGGTGTGCGAGCCTGACTTGCACTTGTCCGGTTTTTTTTTAATAAGATAGGTGTGCCAGTTTGTTTCTTCAATAATTTTTGTTATTTCTTTCTATCATGAAAAATTATCGGAACCAAAGTTGTCTGAAATTTGATTTCCTACAACTTTGTTTCCCATCGACTTTTTGTAGCATCTATATTTTTCGAATAAGATAGTGGTGTCATTTAGTTTCTTTAATTAACTACTTACCAGCAATAGTTATCAACATTAGGCCCCAGCTGCACTGATCTGATGAACAGATGCGATCATAGCATCGTGTGAGCTCAGCTTCAGGTAGTGGGTCAAATCGTGTACCATCAATTCCTACCTATTAATTTACTGAATGAGCCCCATTTGGAGTGACGCGGAAAAACTGATCAGTTTAACTGACCGTGTATGGCCACCTTTACACGTTTAACACAGCAAATTTTATATTTTTTGTAGCAATACCAACCTCCCCGTGACTAAAGGGGCTCGCTACTTGGTGTTTTATTCCTCACATTCTTAGAACTGTTTACTTTCAATAATAGCACACTGTGGGATTACCTAAAATTAATTTGTCACACAATGAAATTACAATGTAAAAGGAAACACGCCAGGATTAGACTCAATGGTTTCTTAGAAGGATGTTTCTTACTTAATTACTTATATAAGGAAACTTACGTTTTCCTAGAGTTAATTTAGGTGTAGTGTAGAATAAGAGTGAGTTACTTTGCTTAAAATTATGTTACCAAATTTTTGAAACTACATACATACTTAGATATCTAGGTATATGTTTGGGTAAATTACTTATCCTACTATAATATTATAAACGCGAAAGTTTGTGAGGATGGATGGATGGATGTATGGATGTTTGTTACTCTTTCACGCAAAAACTACTGAACGGATTGAGATGAAACTTTGCAATAATATAGCTTATAAATCGTCAAAAATCAAAATATCATGCGGGCAAAGCCGCGGGTAAAAACTAGTTATTTATAAAAGTACCTAAAATACTATACCATTAGTTCTGCTGTTCTGTGACTATACAATTATACATATATACTGTTGTTTTGACAACTTTTGCTATGAAACCAAAAAACAGCGGATCCATACATTTTATCAAGAGTCAATGTATTGTAATTTTGTATGGTGCAGCCGATTATTTTTTGCGATTTCGCAAGTCTTGTGTGCACCAAACAACAACAAAATAACATGGTGTTGTTTGTGGCAAAACAACTTCTTATGCATATTATGTTTCACTTTATATTTTTATTTTGAGCGGAAAAATCTGAGCCATTAGTCCTGGTTTTGCGTAGTTTAGGTAAACTTTCGCGCTCGCGTGTGGCTTCATACATTTTGGTTAGTTCTTCCTCGTTTCCGCCAGGGGCACTGTACAAAAATGTATAGTGCCGTACGGAAACAGCGGTAGTTTCAATTTACGTGTAAACCTATTACCGCAGACGGTGCGAGATGCGCCCTCTAGAGAATCGTTCAAGCGAAAACTAAACACACTGGCTTATCGAACAGGCATTCTACAAGTTTGACGATATGCTAGCATTGAAATTTTCCAATTGACATTGTTAATTTTTATACTTTTTTAAACAATTTATTATTTACTAGTTTTTACCCGCGGCTTCGCCCGCATTCGCAATATATCATTATAATTTATAGCCTATGTGTTATTCTGATATATAAGCTATATTATTGCAAAGTTTCATCTCAATCCGTTCAGTAGTTTTTGCGTGAAAGAGTAACAAACATCCATCCATCCATCCTCACAAACTTTCACGTTTATAATATTAGTAGGATAGGATAGCTATGGTTACATATTTGGTATAATAGATTATCTTCTGTTAGCTCACTATTGTTTATTATAATTTAATCCAAGTTTTTTGTGATGTATTTTAGTTTTTGATTTTAATTGCATATTTGTTTTTTTTGCCATAATTAATGTAATGTTTGACGTGTAACATATATCTGTTATTGAATAAAAATCTGAATCTGGACGAACCCCTCTGGGCCTACGTTGTAATATCATCCCATAGCAAAAGTTGTTCATCTTGATATACTAAAGTAGCGTTTAAGAGGTGTGCGCAAGTAAGCAGTGACCCCGTACGTATACGTCATTCATAAGTCACATGAATTAAATAAGTATAGATAGATATAAGTACTAAATAAGTAAAAACAAGTTCCCACGTCAATTACAGCTCGAACAAACGAGAGCATCGAGTTTCGTAACGTCGTATCGCCCACGCATGGAAAACAGGAAATCGACTGACCTAGTGATGGAGCCAGCTGGAGGAAATAATCACTAGTGATAACCAGCTTTATAATTAAGCCTTTTTTTTACTGATACGGATTATTTAGCCGTATAGATTATTTCGTCAATTTTCCCTATTATTTGTTACATATGTGTGATTATAAATATTTAGTTGTTTTTTTCCCTCATACATCTCACTAAGCACATCTCTGCTCTTACCGCTTCTTTCTCTTCTCTTGGGATTTATTTGTCTTCTATTGACCAGAGAGTCTGAGAAAACGGTGAAATGATGAGACGTGAAGTGGTTATTTCCTCTTACATCGATCATCTAAGTACATCTTACCTCTAAATGATTTTAAAGCTCTACAGTGAAATGGTAATGCAATAAAGGTAGGTCGTCTTAGCTTCGATCTGTCTTATCTATCTTCTATAATAGGTATAATACCTATCTTAGTTACGATTTTATTTTAATAATCTTGCAGGTATTACGTAACATAACTTAATTTATTTTTCTGTGTTTAGAGTCTAGTGTATCTATTAACTTAATTGCGTCATGAAAGCACATTCGTGAACCTAGCAGGAAAATGTTAACTCGCAATTCACGAAAATGTTATCTCCTCCACTAATTTGGCCATTGAGTTTCCCCAGTTTGCGTAGGCACTGACGTGCTCTAACGGCGCCCGTTACGTTAGTAGGTACATACTTTCAAATATGGACATAGCAAGCAATTGTATAAATAATTTCTACGCTTGAATGTAATGTAAAATTATCTATTTGGATTAATGGCTACTATTGACGTCAGGGTTTTAGATAGAGTCTGAAATGATTCTGGTAGCTAGGCGGCCAATTGGGTTTGTCAGAAAAACATTTCAATATCACAATGTATAGGCTCCAAACAATGCGGGGCGAATGGGAGACCTTCAAAAAGAGTCTTGGGCGATTCGCACCGCGGGGCGAAACGCAGCAGTACTCTGAAACCTAGTTTCACTGTATTGATACTGAAAAATGGTAGGATGTGGCGTCAATCTAGCATGTTCCTGGGAAACCACTTGTCTGTGGACGTACTTACGCTGTATTCTAAAGAATACGGAGAAAAATGTAAGTTAGTTAAAGTACATTATAAAATTATATTCTGATTTAGGGTGTGCGGGCATACGGTACACCCCATGATCAATTTTCTGTCTAGTTATGCGATATGTGTTGAAGATAGACAACAGAAACTATCGCGATTTGAACACAATTATTATTATATACTACGGAACTAATCGCGCACTAAAATTACGAGATAAATAAATACCTCATCATCCCGACGTTTCGGCCGAGTTGCATCGACCGTGGTCACGGGTAGACTCACGTCGGGTTGATGAGGTATTTATTTATCTCGTAATTTTAGTGCGCGATTAGTCCCGTAGTATACAGGGTTATTTCTAATCAATTAGCATCCTTTTAGGGGCTTATTCTGTACATCAAAACTAACAACTTTTGTTCTGCAACTTTTGTCAAAACTAAAAAAAAAACAGCTGTTCCATACATTTTGTTGCGGGTGAACGATATTTTTCTATGAAACAACAAAAAAACATTTTGAGTTTTGACAAAAGTTGTTAGTTTTGATGTACAGAATAAGCCCCTAAGAGGATGCTAATTGATTAGAAATAACCCTGTATAATAATAACACAAACTATGTTTAGGCACAGGTTTAGGTACAAGGCTATGACCGGGGTGGGCATTGGCGGACAAACGGACAGACAAGGTGACCTAGATATTGCTGTTACTTTAACCTGTATTATTCTTAGAACCTTTCTTCCACGATATACACCCTTTTGGTTAAATAGCAGGCTCTTTATTTAACCAATCAATTTGTGTTTAATTATTTCAAAGCTTTTATGTGATTAAACAGAAAAACTTGCAAAGAAAAATGATTATTTTCAGTCGAAGCCTTAAAAGACAACGGTATCATCGGGTGCATGCATATCATAATTATAAAGTATTAACATTTATCAGATCATAATAAATGTTATAACATTTATTAGATGTGCACCCGATGATACCATAGTCTTTTAAGAGAAATTCCATCAGTTATGGCGGTATAGGCAAAGAAGATATAATAATAAATACTACGTATAGGTATATTGCTTTGCAAAGTGTAAGGACTTTCAGAACTGTAGGTATACAGGATTATTTCTACTCAATTAGCATCCTTTCAGGGGCTTATTCTGTACATCAAAACAAACAACTTTTGTTCTGCGACTTTTGTCTAAACTCAAATAAAATTGGGTATTCCATAGAAAAATATCGTTCACCCGCGACAAAATGTATGGAACAGCTGAATTTTTTATTGAGTTTTTAAAAAAAAAAATTGATTTACAGAATAAGCCACTAAAAGGATGCTAATTGATTAGAAATAACCCTGTATACCTACGGACAACATCATTTATTGGATTCGAATCCGAAAAAACAAAAAAAAACAGCAATGTTGAATGAAACTATATTTAGGTATTGATTATTTTTACGTGAAACTCGTACTCGGTAGGTTCTCGTTTAATGACTGAACGTAAACGTGGCTCGGATGACACATTAAATTGTAGGTTCCGGTTGATTTTACCAATTAGGTACCCATGGAGAGGTCTTTAGTTAGGCGGCTTAAAAACTGACACTAGGGCTTACCACCTATACGAACTTACTTACTTTATCCCATAGTAAACGAAGATTTCAAAATCCGTGAACTTTGAATAGCAACAATCTTGTGTTTCTATGGCTAATCAATGGTGTCTTCTTTTTCTGTGTCGAAAATACCACTTTAGTTGAATAAAAAGTCCAGTGCTTAATAGCCAAGTCTGATGTCAGCTAACCAGTTTTCCTTTTCGCTGAGCCATTTCGCAACAGCTTCAAGTTAAAGTTAGTCATCCATTCCGCATACTTTCCTCCCAATCTCGGCAGATATTCCCCGGCGGATGCGCCTGCGCTGCCCGTTTCGACGAACTTGCCTAATCAAAGGATTTGCGATATTGGTCCCAATCATATCTCTGTGAAAGAGAGAGGATCGGTCGATTTAACTTCCTAAAACAGGCGTAAAATTGTCTACTATGTTGGAAAAAGACGTGGAAGAGTACCTAGTGCAAATGCACTGAAGAATTATTTCCTGCAAAAAATAGCATGGCCGACTTTAACCGTGTACAGAATACGCGAATATTTCGCACGGATTGATGTAGCATTTTTCTCAGTATTGTTGATTTATCAGAAATGGCTCAGGCGATTCTGATAAACCTTAAATAGGACCAATTTCAAAGTATGCTCTATCCATTAAAAAGAATTATCGAAATCGGAATACTATGTAAAAAGTTATGCGTGGTTATACTTAAAAATACCTAAGCGTCGAATTTAGTACCTCCTCCGTTTCGTCGGTCAAAAAAGACGTGGTATAGTAGTGCAAATGCACTGAAGAAAGAGAAAGGTCGTGCCCTAGGGTTAAATATTCTAGGCATAATTACAGCAATGCCATCGAAAGTGCATAGAAACTTTTTCGAATGAATTAATTATAGCGTCCCTGGCCATCGGATCCCCAATCGCTCTTACATCCGTGATTTCAACGAAGTTGCCCAATAAACGGATTCGCGATGTCGAGCCGCTTCGCCGAAATTGCCCGTTCAATATCAATTTGCCTGCTATTTTGCAAGGAAATCAATTTTGTCCGTTTTTGCTTAATATTTTTTTGTGATTTGCCATTCTAGTGAAATTCATGTAAAATACGTGCGTTTTATTAAAATGCTGTTTGAAAAAAAGTAGTTATTGATAGGCTTTAGAATTTATTTATTTTGGTTTATAAATGCTTTCGGACGGGATGTAGATATTAAATAAATAAAATATGATTATTTACCGCGAGGCATAACCAAAAAGCAATGAACACACAATAAGCCCGATTACAGAGGCGCCAGCGTAACTGTATTAGCTAAATAGCATAGTTCTGTTTCTTTTTCACTTTAGGCATTCAATAGAGAGAACGCTTTTTACGCTGCTATTTAATTTACGCTGGCGCCTCTGTAATCGGGCTTAAGGTCATACCACAAGCTATAAAGTATATTACACACTTCTTAACAAAGTATTATAAACCTACATTTATAAATCTAAGAAGTGGTAGGTAAGTATGTAAGTTCGTATAAGCCGGGTGGCTAGCCCTGGTGTCAGAGTGCTAGAAGTAGTAGATAAGTACATATAACTATAAAAAGTTTTTGCTAACCTTTTACCTACTAAGCCGAAAGGGGGTGGTTTAGACAATAATTACGAACAACTTTTACTATGAGGCCAAATTTTGTCGATTCCGAGTTGCAATTTTGTATGAAACGGCAGATTTTTTTCTCGAATTTTGGGTAGGCTCCATAGTAAAAGTTGTTGGTGTGAATCACCTCCTTTCAGCTTAGTACAGGATAGGGAAATAACCCTATACGTACCTACTTACTTCTTACGTGCTTGATCGCGAATAAGTTATAACTCAGCCGCCAGTTACAGATAACTTATTGTCGCAATTTATTCCGTTCCTCGATAGTCCAATTATTTCATTTTCCACAAATAGTTTAGTATCAGTGTAATTGCAATTTTTAGCTTGCGCAAGCGGATTCGGGGAACCGTATTCGCGGCACATTCGACGGCCGAGTAATTACAACGCAAAGAGGGCCGACGCGGGTTACTGCGAACTCTCGTAATTAAAGCCTTTTACCACTCTACTTGGAACGTTGATGCTACACGTACAAAAAAACTTAAATCGCCAGGATAACGAGTGTAGTGCGCGGTTTGATATCGTATTTTAATTATGTCGTTTGCGTTGGAGATGCCAGAGTTAGTGTATGGCGGCGCCAAGCAGTTTATGTGAGTCGTTTAATTTTGTAGTGTTCGGGTTCTGTGTCTGTGTTTTTGCTCCAACTAATAATTAATTTGAGAAATAATGAAAACGTGAAGTTGAGAGGATACTTGACTATTAAAAAGGTCTAATAAACTATAATCAGAATAGATGTTTGGTAAGCGGAGCGTGGATCGTCCGGCAGCAAGGTGGGTCGACAATATCGTCAATGTCTCGGATTGATACTGACCATAATTGGCAAATGAATAAGGCAGATGGCACTGCAAGAGAGAGACCTACACCCAACAATATGATAAGGAAGGCTGCGGGTAAATAATAAACCAATATTATTGCAAACCCACCACCAATAAATTTCATTAGTTGCAGCCATACTCAGCGAATTTGAAGGATGTCTAGTATAGCTTATTATTTCTTTATAGAATGAAGCAATAATCATGCTGGTATCAGATGATATTTCAGATAGCAAATAGACTACATCTGGAATCGACAGTCCATCCCAAGCGCCGGTGCAGAAATGTAAGTGCAGGGGTTCTAAAAGTGGATAAACTAATTAAAGGCAAATTATAAAACTTATTTTTTTAGAAAAAAAGGTGAAATTGCTCATTCATGCTCCATCCAGAGTTCCAGACTCTCGCTCAGCGAGGCCCTCGAGCGAGGTGACTCGAGACGCGACGCGGAGTTAAGACGAGGCGACACCGCCCACACTCTCGTACCCGCGTGAACCAATGATCGATCATTCAAAAATATCATATAATCGATCGGTCATCCCATTTTTTGGCGTGTGCTTAAGTGGGCAGCTGCCCCCTAGAGAAAATCTCAGGTACACTAATCCTCGATAGATTCAAAAGCCCTTGCTGTCCAATGATTTTCCAGCTAGGTACGAGTACCTACTGAGGTAGCGAATGCTGTTCTTAGCGAATTACTAAAGTATCTGCTGCCTAGTTGTTTTCTTACAAACTTCCAAGAGCTGGCAGCGTGTGCACGCTACATCTGGGAAGGCATACTTGTTGCACTACTGGGAAATGCCATGCAATTAATAAGTTTCCTTACAGGCAGTTATTAGATGGAGAACGTTCTCAGTATTAAAGTTTTCCCGTGTTTTTCATGACTAACGGTTTTTTCCCCCTTTAAGAAATGATATGTTGCGTTGATGTATGCCCGCGTTAGCTGTAAATGTGTCGTTTCGTAGTAGTTTGTAAATAATGGGCAGTTACAGATCGTAACGGATAGTTATGGTTAATGTTTAGTGAAATTGCTGATTGTTTGGCTGACGGTACTGAGCTATTTCTGCGTTGTTTAGATAACTGGTTCTAAGTAGATTTTTTTCCCATATGTGTACCTACTGTACTGTACTCTACCGGCCTTTTTAATAACTACTGCTGAACATAGCCAAGAAAGTAAGTACCTAAGTAAGTTTGTATACTGGCGTATACCCCTACACGGGTAGCATGGCTAAGGGATAAAACCATTTTATCCACTTTTAATGTCATGTCATTGTCAATCTACACATTTCTTCCTCTTCGAGGGGATATATCGTTGGAGAGACAATTCATCCCTTTGCCATGCTACTCGTGCTGGTGTCAGAGCTGGTAAGGCGCCTTAAGGCCTCATAGCCTAGGCAGGTATAGCCAATAGCTATATAATGGTCCCTAATACAGGTTTGTCTATGCTTATACTAATAGCATAGACACTTGAGTAGTTAGTTTATGCTAATAGTATACAATAGGTAATAAGTAATAACAAAAGTGGCACAACCTTCCAAAAGCCATCATGTGCAAGCAATCAAAAAGTTGGAAAGGATAAGAAAAAAATTTCACACGTCCAGTTACAAGTAGAAACTTACATGTAAACATATCCATCCATCCATCAGCCATATGACGTCCACTGCTCTGGACATAGGCCTCCTCTATTGATCTCCAATAAGACCGGTTGGAAACGACGTGCATCCAGCGTGATCCTGCGGTCTTGATGAGAACATCTGTCCACCTCGTAGGTGGACGTCCTACGCTGCACTTGCTGGTACGTGGTCTCCACTCGAGAACTTTTCGACCCCACCGGTCATTAGTCATCCGAGCTATGTGCCCTGCCCACTGCCATTTCAACTTGCCAATCCTCTAGGCTATGTCGGTAACTTTGGTTCTTCTACGGATCTTCTCATTCCTGATTCGATCTCGCGGAGAAATTCCGAGCATATCCCACTCCATAGCTCGTTGGGCTACTTGGAGTTTATTAATAAGACCCATATTGAGAGTCCACGTTTCTGTGCCATAAGTCATCACGGGCAACACACACTGGTCGAAAAATTTTGAACATTTAACTTACAATTTATTGCATTGCTGCCAGAAAAACGGCATTAACAATAATACTCTAAATGACTCATTGGAATACTATAGATATCGTTATTCTATTATAGATAAAGTAACAGCAGTTCTCTAGAACTCATCAGCTAGTAGAATAATAAAAAAACTGGACAAGTGCGAGTCAGGCTCATACACCGAGGGTTCCGTACAAATCCAGAATATTTTACAAAATTGGGAAGTAAGTTGTTAAAATCTCTAGGTATATTATAATCATCGACAAAAAAATGTTTTATTTTTCACTTTTCTCGTCATACATCGAAAATTACACGTTGTATAAAATAATAATAAAACCTATTATAGCATGTGCTAACGAAGCTCTTTTATATAATACCTTACATGATATGATTTACTCACTTTGAATTTTGAACCCATATTCTGTGAATCTAGGCCCTATTTTTTTTGTGATTTAAATAAAAATGTACAAATTGCAGATTTATTCCTATATGCCAAATTTCGTAGTTATATGTTTTCGGGAAGTACCCTGTAGGTTTTGATTTTTGTGAGTATCGAAATATGCTGTTTTTACGACATAAACGGCTCTAACTTTTTTATATGATAACTGAAAAGTTTTTCTTTTACACAACTGCATGAAACCATAGATATACGTATATATTTTAAATTTCAACTCGATATATTTACGCGTTCCCGAGATAAAGAGTCTTGACATACGGACAGACGGACAACAAAGTAATCCTATAAGGGTTCCGTTTTTTCCTTTTGAGGTACGGAACCCTAAAAATACCCCCCTGCTATTTGGAACTCGTAAATATGTTAATAAAAACAGTTATTTTCCTTTACAGGTAAAATAAAAAGGGAATGGTACGAGTATGTTCTAGGCGATTACATTCACAAAAACAGCTGTTAATTCGATTAACATTTAGCGGTACGACAAATTGCTGAACTGTTTTGACCATTGGAAGAGTATAATTTTCTACTTGAATGCGTGTGGCAGTTTTTAGGAAAGGATCGTTACAAAGTTAATAGATATATTAACGTTGTACCTTACTAGTTATACTAAGTAAATATAATTATTCAGAGAGAGAGAGAGTGCACAGAGCTGAAAGCGGGTGAATCAGATTATTATCATTTTGAACAAATTTTACTGTAGGGTTAACCCGGAATTCGAGAATAAAACAGCTGTTTCATTTTCGGATGGAAATCGGTTCCGCAATCAATCTTATCGGAAATCTATATCCTACCTATTTAAATTGTAGTACAATTGTACATTGTACTGTACTGTACCTTCCTTTTTAGTAGTCCACTGCAGGACGTAGGCCTATCCACGAAGGGTAATTGGGCCATATCCACCACGCGGGCCCAGTGCGGGTTGGTGGATTCACATACGCCATCGAATTTCTTCTACGGACGTATGCAGGTTGCCTCACGATGTTTTCCTTCACCGAAAAGCCTGTGGTGTGAAATTCCGTACATGAATTCCAAAGAACTCATTGGTACGGGACCGGGGATTCGAACCCACGACCTCACGATTGTAAGGCGGGTGTCACTACCTCTTGACCACCACGGCTCTACCACTAAATTGTAGTGGACTCTTAAAAACGGTCAGTAAGGCGTATAGTAAGGTAGGTAGGTATCTACATAAGTAGGTACATATCTTTCTTATATATCTTCTATCTACTTACGTCTGTCTGGATGTTGATTCTTCTCTACAAGTCGCGTTTTTCAACGAATCTCGACGAAGCTTATAACGCGAGTTTGGTACACAATAAAAAAAATCGGCCAAGTGCGAGTCGGACTCGCGCACAAAGGATTCCGTACCATGTTGGTCCCTTAGCTCCATTCCTCTTGCCGTTATTAATATCGAGCAAAAAAACTCCTAAAAATCACGTTTGTTGTATGGGAGCCCTTAAATATTTTTTATTCTGTTTAGTATTTTTTGTTATAGCGGCAACAGAAATATATCATCTGTGAAAATTTCAGCTGTCTAGCTATCACATTTCATGAGATACAGCCTAGTAACAGACATACAGACGGACATACATCAGAGTAATAGGGTCCCGTTTTTACCCTTTGGGTACGGAACCCTAAAAAAGGTTCTATAAAGGTTAGTATTAATATCCATTATTTTGTCATCGGCGATTTTCGATTGTTGATTTTTGGTATTTGTTTTAAAAAAATGCTGTTACGCTTATAAGATGTACGAGTATGAACCAAGTCGATCTAGCGAGAGATAGAGGATAATTATAAAGATGTGCCGCAACTGTTACTTTAACTTTCGCGTTCACATTTGGCTCCAACTAATTTGGTTAGTTCTTCTTCGTTTCCGCCAGGGGCTCTGTACAAAAATGTATATAGCCATACGGAAACAACTGTAGTTTCAATTTACGTGTAAACCTATTGTACCCCTCTATGCTCTACCGGCCTTTTTTAATAGTCCACTGTTGAACATAGACTAAAAAGTAAGTAAGTTAGTATACTGGCTTATACCCCTGGTAACGTGTCAGAGCCTAGGCATGTACAGCGATAGCTATATATGCATCCACCCACTAATGGTCCCTTATACTGTACTGTACCAGCCTTTTTAATAGTCCACTGCAGGACGTAGGCCTACCCACGAAGGGTGATTGGGCCTTATCCACCACGCTGGCCCAGTGCGGGTTGGTGGATTCACATACGCCATCGAATTTCTTCTACGGACGTATGCAGGTTGCCTCACGATGTTTTCCTTCGCCGAAAAGCCAGTGGTGTGTAATTCCGTACATAAATTCCAAAGAACTCATTGCAACGGGACCGGGGATTTGAACCCACGACCTCACGATTGTAAGGCGGGTGTCACTACTTCTTGACCACCATGACGGCTATCTGACCCCTTATACTAATAGTTTACAATAGGTACCAACAAAAGTGACGTCATATGAAAGCAATTAAATAGTTGGAAGGATGAGAAGAACTCTTCACACGTCCTGTTAAGTACAAGTAGAAACTTACATGTATACATATATCGGAGAACTAAGTGCCTACTAGTAAAGGGGTTATGTTATTTTATTATAGTACAATATCACTACATAGTATAAAACAAAGTCGCTTCCCGCTGTATGTCTGTCTCTATGTATGCTTATATCTTTAAAACTACGCAGCTAATTTTGATGCGCTTTTTAATAGATGGAGTGATTTAACAGGAAGGTTTATATGTACACCTGTGCGAAGCCGGGGCGGGTCGCTAGTGTAATTATATTAGAGATCCTCGTCAATAGGAAACCTGGCGAAATCGTACCTTGGATACCTAACAGAGAAAAACCAATGGCCGATGTCGGAGGCGTCATATTCCCAGTAGGACTGGAACTCTAGGAACCAGCATTACGTTAGAAAACTACACCAAAGGGAAATAGGACATACTGAGAATAGGGGGAAAATAGTACTTATGCGTACATAGAACAGGGTACTCGGTACTTTACAGGAAATAAAAAAAGTATTTGCCCTATAAGTAGGACGCTTACGTGCGTTGTAGAACGACCACCCACGCCATACGTCCTAGGTATACAGGATTATTTCTAATCAATTGGCATCCTTTTAGGGGCTTATTCTGTATATCAAAACCAACAACTTTTGTTCTGCGCCTTTTGTCAAAAGTCAAAAAAAAATATTGTTGTTCCATAGAAAAATATCGTTTTCCCGCGACAAAATGTATGGAACAGCTGATTTTTTATTGTTTTGAGAAAAGTCGCAGAACAAAAGTCGTTACTTTTGATGTACAGAATAAGCCCCTAAAAGGATGCTAATTGATTAGAAATAACCATGTATATGTGTGTGGACAATTTTAACCAACGAAAAAACCGGAGGAGGTTCTCAAGTTGACGCGTATTTTTTATGTAATTGTACGATCACGCATTACAGTTTTTACAGAGTAGTCTGATTTTAAAAATTATGGATATTTTTATTGGAAAACAACGAAATTGAATTTTTTTATAAATTTTAGCGAAATTGGTTGGTAGGTTTTTGAAAAATCCTGCTAATATTATAAACGCGAAAGTTTGTGAGTGTGTATGGATGTTTGTTACACCTTCACGCACAAACGGTTGAACCGATTTGGATGAAATTCGGTATGAAGATAGCCTGTATCTTACACACTACTTTTTATCTCGGACTAACGTGGGTAGCCCCGCGGGGCGCAGCTAGTCAACAATGATCTAAAAATGGCATACTTGGATTCGAGCGAACTGTTCGAATTTTGTTAGTAGCTGCAGCCTGGGGCCTTATTGTCTAAGCGTTCTGACGTTCGGCTTCGTTTTTTCTTCTGCTCGCGCCAATTACTCACGCCACAAGAGCGAGAGAGAGGAAATGCGAATCCGAACGTCAGAGCGCTTACACAATAAGGCCCCTGCAATGACTGAAGTCGATTGTGCTATTTTTGGTGAAAAATAAAACAATTAATTATTAGTGGTCTTGAAGATGCTTTGCTACGGCTATCTCATTTGTAGGTATGTACAGGGTTATTCAGAAAGGATATACTTAACCGAACTTAGTGGTAATTCATAGCATCTTTATGAGCAACTTTTATTATGGGGCCAACTCGGAATTCGGAAAAAAACAGTTGTCCGTTGCCACTTGGATTCGACAACAATATTATGTCAAATCAGTTTTTCTCGAATTCTGGGTTGGCCCTGTATTAAATGTTGTTCATAATGATGGTCTGAATCACCTCGTTAGATAGATAGATAAACTCTTTATCGATTCACATTCACACACACATTAAACAGAAAATAGAGAATTAATTGATGCTTAAACATGTGAAGCAACCAGCGGCCTTATCACTGAAAATGATTTCTTCCAACTCCAAATTCGGCCAGGTACTAATTATATATTCTGTGGTTCAGCTTAGTACACCCTTTCCACAGAATATATAATTACTACCCTATGGTACCCTTTCTGAATAAACATGCAAAGATCTCTTCATTAAAACTAGTGCGCGTGCGCCAGTCGCCGGAGCGCGCGTATTCCCTGAAGAAGGAGTACTAATTTAATCCGAAACCGGTCGGGTACCCAGCGGCCCGGCCGTATATCATATGTGAGTGAAAACCGGTGTTTTATTTAATGCAAAGATCAGCTCAAAAAACAAGTTTAGTCCTCAAATGTAGAATCCATCATCCATCCATCCAATATTTCTTCAGTAGGTATATGAAAACCAAAAAAATGCCAAGTCGGTGAGTAAGTTACCTACTTATCCAAAAGAGCTCACAGGTGTCTGTGTGCCGCGGTAACTTCATACACATGGCTCGCTATTTGTTTGGTATGTAGTATCTACTAAGTAATTAGACATTTTTACGAATGGAAAAAATACAACCCACTTCAAACCTCCATAATTCAAGTCGTAAATATTTTTACATCATTAATTTTAATTTAATTTGTTTTAATCGAGGTCTAATTGCCCATTCTCACGGCCACAGAAAAGACAAAAACAAATTACACCTATTTCTCAGAAATTCGGTAAAAACAACTTCGCTATAAACAATTAGCAACATGAGTTAGCCAATGATACGAATAAAACGTTTGATTAAGTTTTTGATACAGTAGAGAGAGGAAGCTACTGTCGCTCTTTCTTGCTAACAGTCGTATAAAAACTTTAGTTCTGCTATTCCGCCAGCTTATGGGATATGTTGGTTCCATGGTACCAAGGTAGATTCGCCACTACAACGCGCAAAAACATAAACACTTGCTGAGGCCGGTGAGACCGACATTTATGAAGAAATCGGACAAGAGAGAAACGGATTTATTTGCGCGTAGAGGGTTCCATGGCAAAATTATTATTTTAACCGACTTCCAAAGAGGAGGAGGTACTACTATGTTCGTCTGTATGTATTTTTTGTGTATGTTTTCGCCAATTGTGAATTGATTTAAAATTTATTATAAATTGCGAAAAGGTGGTCCATTTAAATTTAGCCAAAAGCTGCTGAGCCGCTTTAAAAAAAAATACTACATGGGTGATCTTGTTATGATTGTATATTCGAATTTATCAGTTAAAGTCAGTTATGCCAAATTTGGCGAAAAATAATTATCTTAAATTTGTTTCAGTTCTCTTAGCTCAAATTGTAGTTGTACTATACTATACCGGCCTTTTTTAATAGACCACTGCCGAATATAGGCCTAACCGCGCAGGGCGATTTGGGCACACCACGCTGCCCCCGTGCGAGTTGGTGGTAGGTGCAAATAGTACTCAGTATTTTTATAACAGTAGCTTAAAATTAGCGCAAGTTTAAAATAAGCAAACATAAAAATACAGACAAACATAGTGACAAAGTTTTACATAGCTACTTACGTAATACCAGGCATAATAAATACCTACAAGCAAATTAACCTTTTGGAATTATAAATATTTTGGGACATCTTACACAAGGCCTCTGACCCCAAACTAAGCAAAGCTTGTGATATGGCTGTCAGAGACTGATATACTACATATACTTATTTTTAAATACATTCTTATAGAGATAGTAACTAAATAACACCCAGACACAGAGCTAACACTTATGTTCATCACATAAATATTTGTCCTCTCTGTCTGAAATATCTGTCTCTTTGATCCAGAAGTTAGGGTCACTAACCACTGAGCCACCGAGGCAGTCAGAATTTGGTAAAAGATAAAATATACAATACCTATTGACCTAATGATAAATCTTACATATTTTGCTGAACAATTAATTTATGTAGGCATATATTTTTTATGACATAAGAATTTTAATTAAGTAAAGCACAGGTAAAATTCACGCGTAATTTTAGTAGAAAACTGCTACTATAGTTTCAATGGCATGTGGCGATCTTTCTCAAGGTTGGAGTACTTGTACGTGGGCTCGTCTCGCATAGCACGTGCTGTGAAAACCACGCTGGTTTCCATAGTGAGACATAAGAATTATTGCAACACATGCTGTTTAATTTTTTACAATTTCACAGATTATTTATCCATCGCTTTTATGAAACATATCTGGGTATAATGCTTAGTAGGTAAACAACTAACAATAGGCATGGTGACTAAAAAAAATAATCCGTCAGATAGAATATCAAAACATATTAGACATGTATTTTTTTCTTTTGTCAATTAAACAAAAATTGATGAAGATATAGCTCGTTAAAGTTCTGCGTGACGTTACAAACCACATACAAATGTATGATTAAACTTCTGTGAGGTAAGTGACGTCGCGACCCCCACCCCCAAACTTTAACAAGGTTTATCTTTGTCATTTGTTGTTTGATTGTCAAAAGAAAAAATACGTGTTCAATATTTTTTGCTAATCTAACTCACAGACGAATTATGAGTATAATAATGATTTTTTAGCCAGTCATAATGCCTATTGTTAAGACTATTACGATGCATATAGATAAGGGTATATCTCTAGAAGTAGGACTAGGACATATTCAAAGATGAAATATTGTCTCATCATCATGAAAAATGAATGAACCATGAATCATAGCGAAAAAGATCAGCTGAGTCATTCATTTGATCCATGTAATGTCAATGACCTTTGTATGAACCAGCTGATTTCTTTTGTTATCGGTAACATGTTATAATTATTTTTTGCAAAAAATAGCATGACCAACTTCACCCATGTACAGAATCATTACATAGTATAAAATAAAGTCGCTTTCCGCTGTCTGTCCCCATGTATGCTTATATCTTTAAAACTACGCAACGGATTTTGATGCAGTTTGTTTTAATAGATAGATTATTATTTAAGAAAAATGTTTATATATATAATACACCTGTGCGAAGCCGGGGCGCATCGCTAGAACGCAAATATTATGCACGGATCGATGTAACATTTTTCACATTATTGTTGATTTATCAAAAATGGCTCAGCCGATTTCGATAAAATTTAAATGGGACAATTTTTATGGTATATTCTTTTCAATAAAAAATTTTTTGAAAAGAAAACTTGAAAATTATATAAGCTTATTGAAATCGGACTACTAGGAAAAAAGTTATGCCCGGTAATACATAAATATTATATATATATACGCGTCGAATTGTATACCTCCTCCGGTGGTTCGTCGGTCAAAAATGAATTTCACGTTACGTAGAAAAACTTACTCCATGTCAAATTAATTACATATATGTAATATACCTAATACAGTGGATTTCATTAATAACGACCTCGGTTGTAACGACTTTTTGGTTATAGCGACGTCAACCTTACGTCCCTTGAATTTAAAGCATACTTTCGTAGGAAATTCATTCGGCAATAGCGACTTCGGCCATAGCGTCGATTTCGGGTTTAGCGACTAGTTTTTATGAACCATTTTGACAGATTCCTAAAAATCCCTTGCGGATATTGCGACTTTATCGGCAGGCAAAGGCACAAAGGCTCATTCATAAAACTATTAAGCTTTCTTATCCTTTGTTTACATTCACAGATGGTCTTTTTTGATTCCAGTTATATTTTGGGACTTCTGTATAAAATACTTGGCAGTTCCACAGATGGTCAAATGCTTTGTTTGTCTGGTAGAACTCTTTAACACGTGTACGAAATTAAACTTATGAATTAGTTACATAGCAATTTCCAGTGAGTGAACAGTGTTTCTTGCACTTGTGAATATGGCTACTAGACGTAAGTACATTTACTGTTAAAGAAAAAGTGGACATAATTTCGAGACTGAATAATGGTGAAAGCAATATTGATCTGTGTAAACAATTTAAAGTTTCACATTGTACTATATCAATCAATCTATATCAACAATGTGGGAAAATCGCGAATATATTCAAGACTTTTTACTATGGATATAGCGACCATTGGATATAGCGACGATATTAATGTGGCCCCTCGGCCGTCGTTATAACTGAAATCCACTGTATATACTACGTAGCGCTCGTAGCGTAGTTTGACTAGGTGTTTGTCAGCGATCACCGAAATTAAGCAACGTTCTGCACGGTCAGTATTTGGATGGGTGACCGCGGGTGGCATTTTCCAACTGAGCGCTACCGTGGCTCGGATGACACGTTAAATTGTAGGTCCCGGTTGTTTTAACCGTTTAGCCATGCATATATATATATTATAAAATTAAGTATATCTAAAGTTTTTCGCCCATCGTTACACGCATCCATTTATTTTGGATGGGACAGTCTTCCCGGCAGGTAATCATCTACAGAATACCATTGCGGCTGCCTCGCACTTTCTGTCGTAAAGAAGCGGCTTTCTTACGAATCATCGGATGGAAGTCGTCCGTGCGTGCCTATCGCATTAAGGTTCCGTTTTCACCCATTGGTCACAGGCCCCTAAAACTGGCGATGTAAGCAATTTTCCAATGAATAAGTAACAGCTACAGCTCAATTTAAATTGTAAAGAGCTTCGCTGAAGTCTCCGCAAGCGGCGGTAGATTACCTGTCATTGGATACCAAAGTTCAGAGCCCTTATTTGCATAGACAAAGGAGGTCAGTGAACTGCGTAGGTTGGTGTACTTACTTTTTGAAAGTTGAAGATTTTTTTTTCTATTCGTCCACATAGCCCTGTCTTTAGCTTCATGACTGTTCTTATACAGTGGCGGCGGAACAAGACCAAAATTGCATATGAGTTTAACAAAGCCTTCTAGTAACGTAAAACGATAATAGGAAAATAGAAAAAGAAAATATATATGGGGTTATCAAGTCGTAGAAAACCATACTGAACTTAAAATCACAAAATGCTGACAGAACCTGGTAGAGCTTCAATAAGCGCAATCTTAAAAAAAAACGTTTTTGAAGGTTTTCGTTATATATATCATATTATACATATATAAATATATTAGATTTTGTATATTTATACGTATGTTTATACAGAATATTAACCTCGGAGATGCCTAAAATTTTGATGAAATATAGGTGGCATAGATAGAGGTAGAGCTTTTCTTTCTACATCGATCGTTTAGGTAGTGTTTTCGAAACACCGCAAAATAAGTACCCCCATTGTTTTAACTTGTTTTTTTTTTTACATTTTTGCATCAAGTGATCCTCGTTCTCTAGTTTCTAATTAAGTAAGCATGCATGCTAGTAGGTACTGAAATCGTATCTCTGCGTAACACTCGCGACGTGGTGAAACAGGACTCTTCTTTGTACAGCAAAAAAAAAAATTGCGAGCAAAACCGCGGCCCCAGAGCTATTCTGTGCATTTACAATTTTATCATTGAGTGACTAAGTACCTGTCTACATTACTGATTAAAATTTCACAGAATTGATAAAAATCAGTCGCATTTTCATACAGGGTTGCCTCTTCCAAAAAAACAATTGTCACTGTACTCACTGTATTTGACGAAATTTTGTCGTTTCGTTCGTTAAAAAGGGCTCAATTAAACTTCTTGAGAATTAATTAAATGACCTTACTTGAGAATCTAAAGTTAATAAAATAGGGTTGTATTTTTCACTGCAATTTATTAGACAAAGAGAGCAACACTTCAAAATTGTCAAGAGCTGCCAAAAGCCTTTAAAATTCCACCCAAAGAGTGAATATGACGTTGTTATTAGTAGATATCAGAGCTTTGATTGTGGATCTGTCTATCTCAGCTGCCTAGATACTGAATTGGCTGAGCAAAACGGCCCAAAAATTTGAACTATTTGTTTGAAAGTTTAGACATAATAAATGTACGCGCACAATGTCAAAGATCTGGGCCGTTTTCTTTGTGGTTGATGTTTATATTTGTTCATCTGGGCAGATACATATTCAAAGTATGAGAGTATCTACGTAAAGTAATTTATTTAACTGTAACTACGATAAGAGCTTTTTGTATTTCTTTTTTTTTCAGACTGTTTCAAGCGGCACTCATGCTTTGAAACTATTTCAACGTATTCAGAGATTTCGTCTCCGTGAACGATCTTTTTTCGCGCGCGCAATAAATTAAGTTCAATAGATATTTTGTGGTAGAGTTTGTCACTCAGACTCACAAACTGACACATTTCAATATGTATCAGTATCAGTAGAAATTATGTATGTACAAGTTACAATCTAATCTAAATCCATTAATATTTACGAACGAGTAGCTGGAATTGTTAACACGCCATCTGGATTTCGAGAATTCATACGATCAATTTGATAACTTGAAACGATTGCTTGTACGATGTCGTAAAATAGATCTGTAGATAATAAAATTTTAATAATTACATCTTGACTGACATTGGATTAATATACGGACGTGCGAAGCCAAAATCTATATAAAAAAACTGCTGAAGCATGAAACCGGCTCGCACGTTGATGGTTCCGTACGTTCCATCACAAAATATATCTGTATTATAATATTATGTGTTATTTGGCGTTATGGACCTTGTAGGCTTTGGTTTCAGTAGAAATTATTAATTAGCTTCATCCGCAAAATTATGAAATAAGACTGGAAACCTAACGATCTCAACCCTTGTGATTTTTAAGTTATTCATGTCACGTTTATTAGGCCATGTAGTTTCGTAGTAGGTATATTAATTATAGGCAATGCTCATATTTTTCATTTACTAAAAAAATGTTTCATTTGTTCTTTAAAGTGAAAATTGTACAGTTATTATGTATGCATATATGTCAATATGCAGAAGCAGAACAATCAAGGTACAGAGTCGCAGTTTTACGTTCGTTATTTGGAATGGGAATCCTGAAAAAAAGTTTTTTACCACCTTAAGCCGTCATCCATAAGCCGTGGTGGCCTAGAGGTAGTGACACCCGCCTTGCAATCGTGAGGTCGTGGGTTTAAATTTCGGTCCCGTACCAATGATTTCTTTGGAATTTATGTACGGAATTTAACACCTTTGGCTTTTCGGTGAAGGAAAACATCGTGAGGCAACCTGCATGCATCCGTAGAAGAAATTCCATGGCTTATGTGATTACACTTGACACTGGCAAATGCATAAACCATGCGATGGTAAAATATACAAGATTATTTTTTGCAAAAATAGCATGACCGACTTCACCCGTGTACAGAATTCGTGAATATTTCGCACGGATCGATGTAGCATTTTCCACATTATTGTTTATTTATTAAAATGGCTCAGATAGATAGATAGATAGATAAATTCTTTATTGCCACACCAAAACTTAAATAAACTAGGAAAACTTAGACTAGGAACTTATAGTAAGTGTTACAATCGGCGGCCTTATCGCTAAAAAGCAATTTCTTCCAGGCAACCGTTACTTGTGAAGGATTAATTTAAAGGTTTAGGCGGCGGGGTGTGTATGAAAGTGATATATGTATATACTTACTTATACAACATACATTCTAATAAATTCTAATAATAACCAACTCATACAAAATATAAAATAAACTAATATATATAATAAATAATAAAATATCGGAAAACTATAAATGACTCTATTTAAACAGCTTATACTGATGACGAAAATAAGCGAAAATAAATAATTATGGAACAGTAATATTGAAAGTGAATGTGTATCATCCTAGAGAGACGGCAACTGCGACATATAATGATTATATACAAGTTCTTTAAAACCCGCCAGGGATGGAGCGCGTCTGATGGACACAGGCAATGCATTCCAAAGCTGAACAGCCTGGAATGCGAACGACTTACCATAAAATTTTTCAGAACGAGCGGAAGGAGTCATAAGGGTGAGGTTATATGTGGATCTAAGAGGGATAGAGTGGGATGTATACCAATAGGAGAAGCGTTCTTTTAGGTATCGTGGGGTGGAAGGGTTGAACAAAATATTATAAAGGAGAGAGAGGATATGAGCATTCCGACGAGAACGAATAGGAAGCCACTTGAGTTTAGCGCGATATTGGGATATATGATCATACTTCCGTAAACCAAATATGAATCTGATACAGAAATTCTGAAGGCACTCAAGTTTGTCGAGTTGGTCTTGTCTGAGATCAAGGTAACAAGCGTTAGCGTAATCCAGAATGGGAAGAAGAAGAGACTGTGCGAGCGCAACCTTGGTAGCAGTGGGTAAGAAGTTTCGAAGCCGTCTTAATGAACTGCCAGAGGCAAACAATTTACCACTAATGGATTTCAAATGAGCATCCCAGCTTAGCGTACGATCGAATATTACCCCAAGATTTCTTACAGATTCGCTGTATGGTAAAGGAACACCATTAAATATTACACTAGGAAGTGTAGCCCACTCAATTCTCGAAATCTTGTACGAGCTGCCAATTATTATGACCTGTGACTTAGAAGGATTGACTTTTAGGCCATGAGAATCGCTCCACTCAAGGACTCGGCCAAGGTCAGCGTTCATTGTAGTAATGGCACTGTTAAGGTCATCAAGATGGGCTTGTGTATAAATTTGGAGATCATCTGCATACAGGTGGTAGGAAGAAGTAAGACGGTGGGAAATAGAATTAATGAAAATTGCAAAGAGTAGGGGAGAAAGAACGCCACCTTGCGGAACACCAGCTGTGGTGTTACACCAAGAAGACAATATATCTTCCAGGCGAACACGCTGCCGACGCCCATGCAAGTAACTGTGAAGCCAGTCTAAGACCGATGGAGATATGTTAGTAGAACGCATTATTGCTAGCAAAATGTCATAGTCAACGGTATTGAAAGCGTTACTGAAGTCTAACAGCGTTAGAACAGTAAGCTTACCGTCATCCATACCCAAGCGGATATCGTCGGTGATTTTGACTAGCGCAGACACAGTGCTATGCCCAGGACGGAAACCGGATTGGAAAGGATTGAGGAGATCATGTCTGTTGAGAAAGTTGTTGAGTTGTTTGTGTACAAGACGCTCCAGTACTTTAGACAGGAAAGGAAGGATGGAAATAGGACGATATTCAGAAAAGGAACTAGGATTGGGCTTCTTTGGTAAGGGTATAATCGTTGCATCTTTCCAGGCGGTAGGAAATACTCCACTGGTGGTGGAGTTATTGAAAATAATGCAAAGAATGGGAAGGATAATGTCGATAATGGGCAAGAGCATGTTCCGGCTTATATTATCACCGCCCACCGCATTGGAGGAAATTGACATTAAGCTCTTCCTAACATCACATTCGGTAAAAGAAGTAAAAGTAAAAAGGAGAAAAATCGGGAACTGGAATGGCAGAAAGAAAGTTAATAATCGAGTGCTTTTCCGCATCCGACATAGCGGTGACAGAAGAAAAATGTTGATTTAGAGCATTAATATCAATGTTAAGAGGAGAAGTAGACTGACGCGACTTGCCAATTCCCATTGATTTGAGAAACTTCCAGACTCTAGCTGGATTTTCATCATCGACAGATGCGTAAACATGACGGCGTATGGCATCCCTACACACCCTGTTGCAGTGATTACGGGCCTGAACATATTTACTATGATTGACATCAGTAGGACGTGACTTGTACCTCGTTTTTGAGGCAGATTTCTTATGCATTAAGCATTTAATGTCCTCGGTGAGCCATGGCGCAGGAAGCTGTTCAGGCTCAGCCGATTTCGATAAAATTTAAATGGGACCAATTTCAAAGTATACTCTTACCAATAATAAAAAAAGAATTATTGAAATCGGACTACTATGAAAAAAGTTATGCGTGGTTATACATAAAATATATATAATTATACGCGTCGAATTGAGTACCTCGTTCGTAGGTTAAAAAGTAGAAGAACCTGACATTTTACCTGCAAAGTCGGTTCCGCATTTAATAAAATCTAAGGTAACACACGAGTGAAAGTGGAAGTTTCATAAACTTGGCTCCGGTAGCGGTCCGTGAGGCCTACGCTTTATGATCGAGTAAGTAGATAAGATTAAAAATCGCGAAAAGATATCGTCTTTTTAATGTGATATCTATAAACAAATTATAATTGTATAGGTACAGGAAAAAAATATCAAAAAAATAGAAAAGTTAATCCCCTAATGTTATGTTATCTTATTTTATATTCATTTTTCTCAGTAACCACTATTAGTGCATAGTCACTATTCAAATCTTTATATTTGTTTTTAGGTCACATCGAGTTACCAAACATTTATAAGATAGTTATCAAAAGTAATTCACCTATATTTCTCGATAAATAAAGCAAGTTTTGTTATAAGTATGTCTATATCTTTATAGTTTGTTATATATAGGTAAAATTAATGTATGTATTTAATAATTTAATTTTTATTATTAGTCATGTACATGTCAATTTAAAAAAAAAAAAGGAAATAACAACGAAACTTACAAATTCAAGTCAATTAACCCGCTCCTCATGGTTCCCGGTGAAAAGGTGCCCATAATTCTAGCAGCATCACCACTCCGAATAGCGATAGACAGCCTTTGCACCAAGAACCACCCAGAGCGGGAGTCACCTCCTCTGTCTCTTATCCTCCGCCCAATTTCACGAACCATGTACATATGTATTTTGCATATTTGTGCTTATCAATCTATTATAATATGTTATTACACCTATATAAAAACTTTATGATGAGTTTTCACAAATTAGATAGTTACACAATACCTGTTTAATTTTTTATCACAAGATTTTGCAAGATGGGACATATATCAATCTCTCTACTGAAACGCTCTACTTATAGCTACATCTACGTGAATCGCCAATAATTACACAAAATGATTACTTACCAAAGTTACCAACATAGCCCAGCGGATTAGCCAATTAAAGTGGCAATGGGCACATAGTTCGAAGAACGGATGGCTGATGGGGCAGTGAAGTTCTCGAATAGAAACCACGGACCAGCAAGCGCAGCGTAGGACGTCCACCGACTAGGTAGACTGACGATATAATAAAGATCGTAGGAACGCGCTGGATGCAGGCCGCTTCCAACCGGCCTTATTGGAAATCCATAGGGGAGGCCTATGTCCAGCAGTGGACGTCTTACGGCTGATGGATGGATGGATTGATGATTACTCACCGAGAACAACAAATCACTCATTCATAACACTCACACTAAGTACATAGGTACCTACCACTGCATTCAGTAATGTATACTTATTTCGAAAATATGCATTTTGCTGTGTATGAGTAATTAATACATGTAAGCGACTCACGTGCCGGGTAGAGAGGGCTCTATCTAGATATCTATGGTGCTTTTGGATCGCACTGAAGCTTAGTAGGTTGCGCATATTAGCATTCTACAAACGCTGCTCTTTCCTAGAAGAATTTCGCAGATGGCAAAACAGTAGGTATAGCCTATAGAAATCGAGCAGCGGTGTTACCATTTCATTTTTTAAAGAATAATAGAAAAGAATGCTCAATTCCCCTTGCGACAGTTTTGATTTTTATTAGATACTAGCGGACCCGGCGAACTTCGTTTCGCTTTCCGTAAGAACCTTGTACATAATATTTTATATTAGAAAACTACTACAAAAAAAAAATAAGCCAAATCGGTCAAGCCGTTTTCATTTTATGTCGTGACAACAGAAAACGGGTTTCATTTTTATATATATAGATTTGCCGCCTTACCACAAAAGATTTAAACGCGCCTTAAACACTGTTTAACGGCACAATTTGTACTGCTAAACATTGCTTAAAGCGTGCGTAAAACTTTTGTGGTTAGACGGTTGATTTTTCGCCTAAGCCTTTTATAACAATTTGAAATGTAAGTACATGAAGTGCTTGTAATGTAGTAGTAGTTTATGTAGTTTTAGATTATGTAAGTCTTGTATTTAGTGGTAATTAATAAAGGCACTTGCCATACAAAAAAGTACATAAGTCTAAAAGTACCGTAGGGGGATCCGCTACTAGTGAAAAAAAACAAAACCGCATTTTGGGCCTGCCTATTTAAAACAAAAAAAATATACCAGGTCGATGGCCTTTTAGATTACCTCCTTATTTCTGTATTGTAAAATAGTGGATTTGGATTATGGTAGAATTGGAAAAAAAAATTTGATGAGATAATTGTTTACAGAAAGGTAGGTTATGAAAAATAAACACATTCAATTGCACATTTTTTTACATTGTACTATTGTAAATAAAATGCGTGATGAAAATATTGAATGCATTTCACGAAAGAAATCCACACGTGAAACTAAATTTAACAGATCGGCCAGGTTTTTTTAAAATTTCATATAGGTTTTCGTTTGACTACACAGTGCCTGATGCTAAGCAGATATGAGAGTCTATCTCGTTCTGGAATGTAACACGCTTACCTAGAAGATACCTATTTACTCTGGATTTGAAAACACCTACATTGTACTTTAGCGGGAAGACAAAGCAAAATGATCCACATTCTGGCGGTTCGTATGAGGAATGTGGACTCTAAATGCTTGGTAACGTGTCTGAGGGACTTATTTCTTGAAAAAGACTCAATTATGTATAATATGAGCAATAATTATTTTTCGCAAAAAATGGCATGACCAACTTCCACCGTGTACAGAATTCGGGAATATTTCGCACGTATGGATGTAGCATTTTTCACATTATTGTTGATTTATTAAAAATGGCTCAGCCGATTTCCATAATATTTAAATGGGACCAATTTCAAAGTATACTCTTTCCAATAAAAAAAGAATTATTAAAATCGGACAACAATATAAAAAGTTATACGTGCGGTTATACTAAATTATTAACTTTTGTAACTTTTTTTTACATGACTAATAATTTATTTACACAGAATTTAAATAACATTTCATAAACTTAACTATATATTACAACTACTACGTGGTTATACTTTAAAAAAATCTTAATATATATAAATCTCGTGTCACAATGTTTGTCCTCAATGGACTCCTAAACCACTTAACCGATTATAATAAAATTCGCACACCATGTGCAGTTCGATCCAACTTGAGAGATAGGATAGTTTAAATCTGAAATTATAGTCGCAATTTTAATTTATTTAGCCACAGCAACGCGTGGCCGGGTCAGCTAGTGTATATTCACTCGCTTCGAATTGAGTAGGTACCTCCTCCGTTTCATTGGTCTAAAATAGAGCCTGTATCACGAAAGGAGTCCCCCGAAATAAGTGAAACTAATTTTAACGTGGTGGCCTTGCGATTTTGGCGACGTTTCTGTGGGATTTCTTTCATGAAACGCAATCTACATTGATTTCTCTGAGTAAGTGTATCTGGCAACACTATTCACAAATCAGGTCAGAGTTTTATTGCGCGCACGCATTGTTCCGCGAAAAGCGCGCGCCCGCCAAATTTCTTCAAGAGAAAAAATTTAAAACGTCCGTAAGGTAAACATAAACATGGATTTCCCGGCACGCTGGCATAACGGCGTACTTTGCGAAAGGAATTCGTTTATTTATATTTCAAAACAATTTTTTCAAAAGAAAAATTTGCTTGCAATTTGTTTTGTATTGATTTTAGGAAAGCTGGGAATAATGTATCTTTGTTTATTTTCAAGTTACTGAAACTAATTTACTAAGAGGGCTGTGAACTGCTGATCAGTGTTTTCGTGATTTTTGTAGAACATCGAGAAAATGTTAGGTACATTTTTGATAAAATTTACGTTCCGGGAGTAATCTTTTTTCACCCCTTAAATGGTAACTACATTATGTTTTGGTGTCTATCGCTTCAATAAGAAATATTGGACACTCGTACGTCTTATTTTTTTTTCATAAAATAGATAGGTCAGTTTATATCTCAATCTGTAATCATCGAGCTATTATTACTACGTAGTAATAGTAATATAGCTTATTGTCTATAATCGCATTAGTTTAATATACTAAAATCGGTCCGTACCGGGGCGAAGCCGGGATGGGCAGCTAGTTTATTATAGTAAAAACGGATGATCATAAAAAGATCTTGATTCCCAAAATCCCATCTTGACATTATATTATTTTATTCTTAACACTAGCTGCCCGTCCCGGCTTTGCCCGGGTATGATTGGCTATACATATACTTACCACGTAATGTAGGTATGCGCCACACACATGCTAGACATACCGGATGAACCATTATGATGAGTTAAAACCTACCCAAATCGCGAGAGTTTCCGTAGTCTTAAACTGTTCGAAGTTTATGAAAAAGAGATAGTAGGTATTGGCATATCTAAATAAAAGTGAGTTCGTATGTGTTGGGTACTGTACATAATATATAGCCCTGATTTCAGAAAATGACAATGATGAGAATGAAAGCGACGTTAAAATATTACAGACCTACAATCTATACATTCTACCCATGTAAGTTAGTTTCTTGATCTTGTCTTCACTCGAGAATTTTGAAAAACATTGGACATCAGTTCTACTTCTACGAATTGTGTGCCCTACCTAAGGCCTCTTCAACTTGCTAACCCAAAGAGCTGTGATGGAAGGAATCGAAGCGCTGGCATCCAACGTGTTCCGGACGTCACGACCAGATCTTAGATTCACGTGAAGACCTTCGCTACACTTGCCAATACATTGTCTACATTCGAGAACTTTAAGGTCGACAATTCGTTTCACATACTATGTGCAGGGGCGTAGCTACCGCAGTATCAGCCGTGTCAATAATACGGGGCTCCCGGGCTACAGGGGCCTTAACGTGTTTAAGCAAAACCTAGTAAAATGTTATCCACAATGTCACTTAATCTCGTGCTTCCCGAAAAAAAATCATCTCTTTTTTCCCGGGTTAAGCATTCTTCCAAAAGTTGTCCTAAGAGGCAGAAATTTTATAACAACTGAAATCGTCTTCAGCTAGACTTACTTAGCTGATATAGGTAATTATATTCTATTCATTATCAATTATCAATTTCCTGAAAAAAAGGCAAGAAAAGTGTATATTTCATTTGAATTGTTTGGCTAGCTCAATTTCTAGGAGGAAGTGACAATTTATAAATAACCGTCTTACCACTAAAGTTTTACGCAGGCTTTAGACAACGTTTAACAGTACAAATTGTACGGCTAATCAGTGTTTAAATCTTTTGCGAAAACAAACAAACAAACAAATCTTTCCTCTTTATAATATTAGTTAGATTATGCATGAGAATGTTATCTTTGACATGCATTAGGCTAAAATTAAAATCAAATTGTTTAACTTGTATTTTGTGCAGATATCTACTATGTAGACTCGTTTTATATTCAATCAATTTGTTAGTAGGTAATTTTTGTAAATTTGTTGTCTAATGATTTCTTTGCATGCCGAAAGGTCGGATATGGCGGTTCTTTATATTATCTCTGTAAGATCTCTGTTGTACCCATATACGCAAGAATAAATGATTTATGATTCTTATAGTTGTTAGTAGGTAATAGGTATATAAAATAATATACAAACAAAAAGCCACAGAATAGAATAACAGCTCACCTATCAGCTGCCGTTCTGCCGAATTGTGAACTGAAACCGACCACGTGTGTAGCATCTGTCGCTTGGTACACTCGACGACACAAGCTCCTCAGAATAAAAATCACTTGAACCCTATATGGACGCGGTTTCAACTGAAAAACATGTTACAATAAAAAATATTGCAAAAACTCCAACGATAGGCAAGTTGTAAAGGGTTTTTTAGCCCTTCTCTAGTATTTAGTGTGACGTACAATATGCAATGTTTGTGAAGCCGCGTGAGGTAGTGACACCCGCCTTACAATCGTGAGGTTGTGGGTTCAAATCCCGGTCTACGGGACCGGGATTTGAACCCAATTTGAACCCAATGATTTCTTTGTAATTTATGTACGGAATTTCACAACACTGGCTTTTCGGTGAAGGAAAACATCGTGAGGCAACCTGCATATGTCCGTAGAAGAAATTCAATGGCGTATGTGAATCCAGCAACCCGCACCGGGCCAGCGTGGTGGATATAGCCCAATCCACCCTTCGTGGTCCCACGTCCTGCAGTGGACTATTAAAAAGGCTGATACAGTAAAGTACAGTACAATGTGCAACAGTAAAGTTACCCAGTCTCCGGTAGAACGGTCAAAATCATCATCATGTTAGATTATTAGACAGGGTACACAAAATCAAGCTTCTCCCATCGAAAAGACATAACCAACAGCTTTTACACAGATGACGTATTTCTATTGCCTCTATAAGAACAAATAAATAAATAAATAAATATTAGGGGACTTCTTACACACGATATCTAACCCCAGACTAAGCAAAGCTTGTGATATGGTTGCCAGAGACTGATATACTACATATACATATTTTTAAATACATACTTATATAGATAGTACCTAAATAACACCCAGACACAGAGCAAACACCTATGTTCATCACATAAATGTTTGCCCTGCGTGGGGATCGAACCCACGCCTCTTTGGTCCAGAAGTCAGGGTCACTAACAACTGAGCCACCGAGGCTGTCAATACTAAAAACAAAAAATATATATATATAGAAGGGGATGCCCCCTTACAATAAACCTGAATTTTTACTCGTTTTTCGCTCGATATTAATAACGATGACAGGTAGATGCTTGAAATATTCACAGAATATTAATAGGTTTTGGTCGTGGGCTCTAGTACTATAAGTACATTCCCGTCTAAAATAAATAACAGTAAGAAAGTGGACAGCACTCCCCGGGTGATAAGCGTGGACGCGATGGTGGTTGAACGGTCGAAGGCGGAAGCCACGGACCGGCTGGGTTGTATTAAAGCCTCGGAATACCATGAGGTTATCGTGTATGAGGACAGAGGAGAAAACCTGAGTTTTCTGAAATCTCCTCGTAACGATCCTGATAATGCAATTGCATTATCAGGATCAGGTAGCAAAGTGACGTCAGTGACGCATAAACGACGTCACTCTTAGGTCATAATAGGGTCGGTCGTTAATGCGTCGTCGATGACGTCATAATGTACGTCAATTAAAAGTCATTATTTCGACGTCTCATATTCACCATAAAATTGACGTTTAATTGACGTCCATTTAGGGTCAATATCAGGACGTACCATATTCGTCACAAAGTGGACGTTTTACTGACGTCAATTTAGAGTCAAAGTTAGGACGTACCATATTCACCACAAAGTGGACGATTTACTGACGTCTATTCAGGGTCATTATTAGGACTATCATATTCGTCTCTAGTGGACGTTTTACTGACGTCCATTTAGGGTCAATATCAGGACGTACCATATTCGCCACAAAGGGGATGTTTTATTGACCTCTATTTAGGGTCAATATTAGGACGTACCATATTCGCCACAAAGTGGATGATTTACTGACGTCTATTTGGGGTCATTATTAGGACGTATCATATTCGTCTCTAGTGGACGTTTTACTGACGTCCATTTAGGGTCAATATCAGGACGTACCATATTCGCCACAAAGGGGACGTTTTATTGACCTCTATTTAGGGTCAATATTAGGACGTACCATATTGTACCATATTGTTTGCACGCGCGCTCGCTACGGTGCGGACGTGTTTACTTTTTGTCGCAGCAATTATTTCTATTTAGTTCGATCGCAATGTTTACGTTTTGCCGGGCTTGTAAAAAAGACGTTACCGGTGAACTTATAATGAAGTGTACACTATCAAACTGTGAAAAAGTGTATCATATATTGTGTCTCGGTATTAAAAGACGAGATTTCGAGTCTTTTTCTACGGACTATGTGCGCCAATGGATTTGCCCGACGTGTGACAGCACAAAAAGAAAACGTGCTGGGAATGACACGCCAGTTCGCACTCCAGAACATAGGAAGTTACCAACAATAGCGAGCCCTAATTATGTCAATAACCAACGGGGTAGCAAGTGCAGTCAAATGGAAGTTTCCGTGCTGGAGAATGACGGCGGTGTGTTATCAGAATTCCAAGAATTTCGTCGGGAACTTAGAAAATGATTAAATACGCAAGACCAACATATTTTACAAATTCAAAATGTATGTTCAGCTACTAATGACGAAATTCAGGTACTAAAGACCGTTATAAAAGATAGGCGATGTTCGTGCGATTTGACCTCAATAGATACCTACTTAAAATGCTTTGAGACCGCAACCAGCGCATCGAGTCATTGTAATATAATGCACAAACAAATCAAATAATTTCAAGTGTCAGCAAAAGTCCGATGCAGGTGCAGAAACAAGTTAACACCAACCTGATTAGTGATAACAGTGCATTAGTAATTTCTCCAAGAGAGAATAAATAGTTAATCTAAATGTGCCATGGTCATAAAATTGCTATGGGATCGACATTGTAATTTTAAGACTATGGATTCATAACAATTATTGATTATATATAACAGTCTATGTATGTATATACTTCTTGAATATAAATCTATTATGCTACTTACATTGTTTTGTTTGGTTTCATCCATAGTCCTAAGAGTCTGTTCAGGGTACGTGTATAATATAGGATGCCTGCTATCGCAAACTAAATTCTAAATTCTTTTCGTCATTTACTTTGTTCAAAGGAAAGTGACTGGGATGTACATATTAGGGCAGCCATCGTCGTTGGAGTATCGTCATTTACTTAGTTCACAGAGACTAGGCCATACATACAAAGGCAGCCGCCGACATAGTAGTGACGTCATACACAGGATTCACAGTAACGTCACTATGAATACTGTATATGACGTCACTCCAACGTTAGTGTCTACCTTAATATGTACGGCCCAGTAACGTCCCTATGAGTACAGTAAATGACGTCTCTCCAACGTAAGTGGCTGCCTTAATATGTGCGGCTTAGTTACGTCTTTATGAATACAGTAAATGACGTCGCTCCAACGTCAGTGGCTGCTCTAATATGTACGGCCTAGTGACGTCCTTATGAATACAGTGAATAACGTCGCTCCAACGTCAGTGGCTGCTCTAATATGTACGGCCTAGTGACGTCCTTATGAATACAGTGAATAACGTCGCTCTAACGTCAGTGGCTGCCCTAATATTTACGGCCTAGTGACGTCCTTATGAATATAGTGAATGACGTCGCTCCAACGTCAGTGGCTGCCCTTATATGTACGGCCTAGTGACGTCCTTATGAATACAGTGAATGACGTCGCTCTAACGTCAGTGGCTGCCCTATTATAAACGTCCAAGTGTCGTCTCTATGAATGCAGTATATGACGTCACTCCAATGTCAGTATATGGCGTCACTCCAACGTCAGTATATGGCGTCACTCCAACGTCAGCATATGACGTCACTCCAATGTCAGTATATGGCGTCACTCCAACGTCAGTATATGGCGTCACTCCAACGTCAGCATATGACGTCACTCCAACGTCAGTATATGGCGTCACTCCAACGTCAGCATATGACGTCACTCCAACGTCAGCATATGACGTCACTCCAACGTCAGTATATGACGTCACTCCAACGTCAGTATATGGCGTCACTCCAACGTCCTCCAACTTACGTCATGAGGCTGTGACAAATTGTCGTCATCTGAAGAAACTACCGACGTCATGATAATGACGTCTCTTACGTCGAGCAGTACCGTAAACGGACGTCATAATAACGTATAAATGCTACCTGGGCAGACAGCTGGGGCCGCCCCATTCCAAATTCAGCCGTTCAATCTGGTTCTGAAAGAGCAGAGTTAATAGCAGCATCTGAGGGACCCGTTTTCCGTCCAAGCAGCAGCGATGGTGCCTTATCGGGTCTATTCAGTATCGCAATGCAGAGCTTATTCCGTTTCATTCACCTCCACAGACAACGGTGACCTCGAGAGTAGTTTCACCACCTCAGGCAACCCGAACGAGAGCCGACATGGGACAGGTCGATGCGCCCCGTTATATCTTGGCCTCGGCGCCACGAGACCACGCGAGAAATGCCTTTATCGAATACCTAGCCTTATTTAGAGCGACGAAAAATGTCAATCTTAAGAACTGTGATAACATCCTGGAGTTCTTTAGGCTGGGTGGTCCGGTAAGTGAGAGTCTACTAAAATCAAGACTCGAGGAGGCAGAAGCAGCCATATACAATAACGTCACTTCCCAAGTCATCAGAGGGACCATGAAAGGACAGTATATGGCAGCTTATAGCGCAGCATGTGGTTTTGTGGAGCTGGATGAGAGAGAGACGGAGCGAATAGGAAGACCGAAATACGCGATACCATCGAACGACCCAATTGTAGTCACCGCCAAGTGCACCAAGATAATGCTAGACGATAGAATCCTTGAGATGGCTAAAACCATCGAACGGAGCTCAGACGTCGAGGCAGGCTGGGGAAACTGGGTGGTACCAAAGATACAATGGGTCAACGGAGTATCAGGATGTGGCAAGACAACATGGGTGATTAGACACTTTGATGTGGACAGGGACGCTATCATCACAACAACAACAGAGGCAGCAAAAGATCTGAGAGCTATCGCACCGAATAGGAGATCTGGTCAAATCCAGAGTGCGAACCATGGCTTCATCTCTTGTCAATGGTTTCGGAAAAGAGAGCTTCGGTCGCCTTCTGGTGGATGAAGCTCTAATGAACCATTTTGGAGCCATAATAATGGCTGCCCGGCTGTCTGGTGCTAGCGAACTTGTCCTCATTGGAGACGTCAATCAGTTGCCTTATATCGACAGAGAAAATCTCTTCGAGATGAGGTACCATCGTCCAACGCTGGTTGCAAATATCACCCAGGAGTTGCTCTGCACACACAGAAACCCAATGGATGTCGCGTATGCGTTGAGGGAAATATACTCAGGTATATATTCCTCAGCCCCTCGTATTAGGTCTCTTGAGCAGAAAAGGTTCAAGGGGGCTCAAATATCCAAAACCCTCCCCAATACACTTTTCTTAGTGCATACGCAGGAAGAAAAGGAGACCCTTTTAAGCCAAGGTTATGGGGGAGGCTCAGGATCACGCACTCTTACCATTCACGAAGCTCAGGGACTGACATACGAATCGGTAATCGTTATAAAAACAAAGCCAAAAATGAGACTACATGAGAGCGTCTCACACGCGGTCGTTGCACTATCGCGGCACACTGGGACTTTCATCTACTACGCCGACGACATCGAAAATGATGCCATCAGTCGATTCGTACGGCGAGCGTCGTCTGTGTCATCGGAAACCATCAGGGAATACAACCTGCAGATGGCCGTCAGGGATCGGAACGAGGCGGTGATGGAGGCTCTGGGCCGGGAGAAGGCAAAAAAAAAAATCAAAAAAAAAAAACCATAGGACGTGAAAATGTGTATTTGTAATTTATAAGAAATAAGCATTGCGCGCATGCCCCAAGCATTCATGCTCGCCATCGAAGGCTCCTTCTTGCGGCGGCATCATGTGCCGGGTCACTCTCTTCCCTCAAATATGGTCGAGGAGAGCGATGGCTAGCACATGTGTCACACTCGTGATCGGGTGCTGCTTGCGGGTCGCCGGTCTGCTCGTGGCATTCACGCATTGCACCAACTAACTAACTTAGGCTAAAATTTCAAGTACCTACTAACTCTCTTTGTACAGTATCATCTAACAATTGTAATTTTTGTTAACAAAGGGCACAGACCCTGGAGTCTGTGGTTTGTAAAAATTTTCAATAAAAAAAAAAAAAAAAAAAAAAAAAATATTTATGTTAAGGGGGGCTTACATACGGTACGGAACCCTTTATGCGCGAGTCCGACTCGCACTTGGCCAGTTATTTTTTCTCGTCAATCAACATGTTCTTTCAGAAAATCTAGGAGATAACAGAGTTAGAGCTCTGGTTATTCTGTGGAGCTAACCAACAATAAATGGGTCACTCACGCGAGCTGGCTTGCGTGACGTGACTCAACGTGCGTGTGACGTAGGAAGTGTCAGCAAAATTGACAACGTGGGAATCGGTTTTACACGATCTTGTTTTAAAGTGGGAAATCATGTTTTTTCGTAGTAGTGGTAATATCTGGCAAAACATTGCTGCTAATGAGTGGTTTCGACGTAGATACTACTACGAAGGCTATCGACGTATTACATATGAGTTAGGCCTTCGATCACCTAATACGTGATCGAAGAGTTAAGCGTTTAGTGGATGGAATGGATTTAATTTCAAAGACCTCACAAACATATTTTTAGCCAATTGTTTTTATAGCAGTCAACCATCTCATGACATTATAAAAATTGGTATCTAACACTTTAAACCACATAGAAACAAAGACAAGGAAACTTAAATATGTATGTCTTGTACAATACGTAGAGTTTTGTACCTACGTCTCACTCACTAAATTTCTGGGTTTTTTTTTTTAGCCAGGGGAAATCCTTTATGGATACCACCACACCTCGTGGGCAGGCGGGTGGTTATGTGGGAGTCCCGCCACTGGTCGGTATACCCACCAAAACCCCTGGGTGTTCCTCCACTGCGCCTGGTGTCGGGGCTACGGGCACGCTTCCGCACTCCTCCGCGGCACCCGACAGCGCTGGCCTTACTGAGGCCCCACCTCGGAGCTTGCGCTCCCTCCAGATATACGACGTGCCGAACACCAGACACGTCGTCTACCACCACCTGGGACCAACCAGCACTGGGCGTCGGACAGCACCCGTATCCGATAGCCCTGGTCCCGATGCAACGGGTCAATTAAAGTGGCCCCGCGCCTGCCACTACGGCTGCAGAGGATAGGGAGAGCGGCCATCGCGATACCGACACTCCTCTTCCCCTGCAGCCCCACCGCCTCCGCCAACACGTTGGCGGCACCCGTTAGGGCCGCTGGCAGGATGGATAGGCAGCGGCTTCCTCGCCGCCCGTCCATCCCGTCGCCGCCCCCGCCTCAATGGGCTCGGCCGCGGCATCGCGATGAACGCGACACCGCAGTCCTCCTCAGTCGACTAGCGACCTACTGGCCAGCCTCTACAAGGGTTTGGGGAAAAAACCCGGAGAGGCGGCCCCACCTCGGGTTCCTCTTCGTTCACCATGGCCCCGTGTCAACCATGGCTAGATGGCTACTAAGCCCCCCCGCCACGACAAGGCGGGAACCCACTCGGGGGGGACAGCAGTCTTACCTACCAATACATGCATCTTCCATCTTCCTTCTTATAATGACAATAACCCTATGCTGATTAAAGAGACAATATATCATGATACTGATACAATTCTTTTTTTGATTTGTATTCTAATATATTTTTTTGTGTACCTAATGATACTGATTTGGTAAAATTTAAAAAGTGTGCTTATTTATTTATAGAAAAAAATTAAACAAGTGCCTGTATTGTGTCTACGGAATAAAGAAATTTTGACTTTGACTTTGAATACATTTTTTAGATAGGCATACCGCGTAGAACACGATTTTAGCGATTTAAACGATGATTCTATTATAAATACCATGTTTATGGATTAAAATCGTTAAGAATCAAATATACTTATCTCAACGACAGACGTTATGTAGACGATTGTCCCCATCACGACGAACAGTCACTTCGTAGAAGAGTGGCGCATGTCACACGCGTCGAGTTTCGAGGAACGCCTGATTATCTCGCCTAGTATCTCTGTGCTACAATGGAGAGAAATCGATCAGCTATACGTAACTCAGCATGACGCGGTAAGAACATTAAATTAAGCAACAATGATTAATAGGTATTGAATCCTGATAACAATACTTCATTATTAGTTGTATAACCTATATAACTTCCCATATAAGATAAGTTTTCTCGGAAATAATGCCAATAAACCGGTGTAATACTTCAAAACCTTGTCATCATTTGTAACGAGATTTTGTGACTACCGTGAATCTCAGCGTTTTTGCTGAAAATGTGTGAAACATTTTAAAAGGGGTAAAAGGTAAAAGGGGTTTTTTGTAGTATTACTTCTGTATCTTGTAGTAGTAGTACCATCAGTAGGTATCGTTATTTTTCATAATAGGTTTTATGTACTTCATATTTTTATATTATGTACTCCACACGTTCAGTTAAAAGGACTTTCAGAAGTGTATTTATATAAGTACTCATCATTATGAACAACTTTGACTATGAAACCAATCCAAAAATTGCCATAAAATCTGCTGTTGCATTTTGTTGGAATTCAATGACGTTTTAATTATGGGACAGCTGTTATCGAAAAATATTTATTATTATTTTGTTGAGATGAGAGGTATAATTCTCAAAATCCCTGCACTTTGTAAAGCAACACCTTGATGGGTCCGTATCGTAGTTTAGAATCACAAAGATTACCGTATTACTAGCTACCGGTGATACTTTAACTCTTTCAGAAAGGTTGCGCCAAGCTTAGTTTATTTATCGTAACCGTATCTAAAGTTCTAATAAGATTAAGTTCACCGTCTGTTTCTAGCTCTTTGTCTAACTGAACAAAGCTATATCAGCCTAAATCTATCTCTGTTTCCTTGAACTAAGTCTCTATTTAGGTTCTTCTATCGGTGTAATCTACTTTTAAAAGACTTTCCTTGAAATAAGTAGCTTATTGACATCTTTATCTTTTCTTTCGTCGAAATAATAAGGCTGAAAGAAAATAAATGTGATAGCTTAAACAGCGTATCAAAAGCAACTAAATCACGTTTTTGACTGTGATCCCAGATTATTAACAGAACCAATATTTCATGTGCATAATATGCTGATTGTTTAAAACTAGTTAATTAATTAATTCAAACAGTCAATGGACTTGTATGAAACCTATTTTGATGTAGAGTTTTACATTCCAATACCGTGCCAAATGTTAAGTGGAAACATTAGGCAAAAAGTAATGGTTTCAGGAACCTTTTAAATAAATTGTGCGGATATTGATAAGGTTTCGCGGAAAATACTATGTAGGTAGAGCTAACTAATGGGATTGCAGCCAGAACTTCAGGCAAGTTCGCTTCGGGTTATTTGGTTGGACTTTGGATGTGGAGATTTTAAGTGAAATATTAACGTTTTTTTTAGAATGGGAAATTAATCTTTAGATTACTTATACACTATTACCCCCAAACATAGGTATTATTAACTGCAGGTGCAGATCTAAAAAAATAGATTATAATAAATGATTACCATTGTAATCAATCGTTATGCACTCTAGACGTGGTAATTGAGATTCTAAAACCCACCTACGAGAAAATAACCCAAAGATTTCAGATTAATGTAGGTAACCTATCCTAACTTGCACGCCTAGCATGGAGGGCAAGGGATAAAACCATTTTATTCACTTTTAATGTCAGCCAAGGGGACAAATTAGCAGAAAGAGAATTTGTCCCTTTGCTATGCTAGGGGTGACGGGATAAGGATAAGGAACACATGCTCGACTTGAACGGGTTTACGTTGATTTCGCAAGGCAGTTGGCAAATTGGCAATGTTGCTTAGGGAAGTACCACACAAATGTTTTGCTTATAAACCAACTAAGTTTATTGCAACTACAGTAGAAACTAAGCCCATAATTATGTTAGTCAGAGTGTAGCACGTAGATCGCTGATAACCTGAATGTTAATGCAGTGCATATAAATTAGATCCAGGGTCAGTCCTAAGCCGGTGCAGCATAAAGAACTCTTTCGCAGAAACTGGAATAAATACGAAAGGAATTGTAATAGTGACTAAAATTCTGAAAAAAAATAGGATATTGAATCAGTTACGTTTACAATCATGAAAACGATGAAACGACGAACGCAATACAGAAAATAATCAATACTACGGAGGCCCAAAATTAGATTATTGATCAATAATCTAATTTTGGGCCTCTGGTATTGTCATGTATACTAGCTGTAGCTACTACAAGTATGTACAAGGAAAACATTTCAACAAACTTTCCAATTTGACTTCACCATAAGCAAGATTCTTCGCGCACAAAAAATAGACCAAGATGTGAATGAACTCTGACTCTGACGTTTACCATGCCCCATGGTGGAAGGGGCCGACCTCGGTTTGATTGATGGATAGATAGATACAAGTTACCTAATTCAACATTGTGCGGTCGGGGAGGTCAACACTCCAACGGCGGTGTTGTCTCTAGCCGTAGAGTCACGGAACCTGCGTCGCCTTGGACGGAAGAACATAAGTTTTATAAATTAGTGACAATGGCTCGAGTGATTTCGTGGAAGTGCCAAGGTTGGTAGTTCTGGGAAGTGGCGGCTCGTCGACAAGTACGGAGCGCTCGCGAGCTGGTGTCCCCCCTCGCTTGGGCCGCGGCTGCAGCCGGCAGCGGCGCGCCGGCCTCAGTACCGCTCCGCGCACCACACGGGATCGACTCGCGGTCCGCCAAACCGCCGAACTTTCACCTCCGCGATATCTTTATCTGTGATAAACCTTCAGTGAAATTGAATAAGCGTGCGTTTAGAAAGCTCTCGAGTCACGGCTCGCGGACGGACACCCGCTGGCGACGTCCATTTCTGCAAATTAATTTCTCCAGTGCAGTCTGTTTCTTCGAAACTGCTTATAAAGAGTTTTACCGAGAAGCGAAACGGCCGTAAAGTGGTTTTGAGGAAATATAAGTAATTACAAGTGGGATTTGTGTTTCCGTGTTGTTGTTGTGTGCTAAGGCGTTTACATTGGATCCCAACAAACCGATCGCACCTCCAATGGTGGTCAAACTACCAGGTGAGAAGTAGAAATAAGTAGCACACTGCATACGAGTAGTTGCATGGAAAGAAGACTGAGAAGATCTACTGTTTAACGTATAAGAAAATTTTCCACTAAAAATAGCGTTGTCATATTGTTTACGGCTGCAGACCACGTGCAAAGTGTAGCAAAAATAACAAACTGAGGCGCCAGTTGTTATCATTATCGCCGTGGCGGGGTCGTTCGTTGCCAATGATAATCACTGACGTCATGCGCACATTTAGTAGAGACAAACATAACTTTAATGATATGATCACAACTGTCGAGCGTTTCTGGGTGTACATTTATATAAACGACTTCAACTCATCGTTCATTCAAAATGAGACTGCGGGGTTAGTAATAATGTCATCCACATATGTAAACCTACATAATGAATATGATTCGTTTATTTGGCTTGTTCATTGTTATGAACTCACAGTAGTCACAGTTAATTTAAGGCACGTGTTACGCAGATTGATTAATTACGATGTTGATAGGTGTAATTTCATCATTTACTACATATAACTGATTAAACCAATTTCGGTTTGGTTTACTTCTATTTGGTGGAACGAGTTTCACGTACCTATGTCAACAACGAACCTTAAAGTTTACGAGAAGCTCTTTCTCATCTGGTTTTTCAACTTTTACTGCACGAAAATCTATTGAAGAGGACTCCAAGTCAATATAATATCATGTAAATGCTTATTCTGTATCATAATTGATGCATGTTTATGCAGAATCGTGTCGGCTAGGCGCGCTAATAACACCTTTCAGCGTTGGATCAATTCATTTGAAAACAATTATCGTTCCATCACGCTAACTAACTTAACGTTTCCTCAGAACGCTAAACTTCGAGCATAATTGAAACAAGCATACCACGAATCTGAGATTCGCGAAATATCGATAAAAATAAAAAATCAACATCAAATCAAGTTTAGCAGTTCTACAAGGCCCCGCAATTCTTGGAAACGAAATTGCGATAAGCAAAAAACAGATATTGAAAATCATATGTAACCTTCATTTGTGAGTGATATCGAATTTGTTTACTTATAGCCGCTTACATAAGACATAAATAAGATAATAATTATCATACATTATGGCCGAAATGAGCAAGAAACAATATAATCATACAAACCACAGGGTGCCAATTCAGAAGATACTTGAGTCACGTATGATTTAAGTCCAACAAGTTAATTTTTCACGAATGTTCAATTCGATATTAAGACTCAGTTGCAGTTTGTCGTCATTAGTGGGAGTAACTGTTTAAAACTTATTGATTACTTAGTTATTGTTCTCAACTTCTTATACATATTCTACTGTAGATTAGTATACATACGTATGATACGAATAGTACCTAGTTACCTACTAGACCCCCATAGCTACAATTATTAAACTTGTCCAAAACTAGCCAATGCCTCAAGTGGAAAATATGTAACCATGTGAAGATATTATGTACTATGGACTATGTCACTGGAAACGAGGAACATGGGCCCATAGAAATATTTATGGATCTTATCTTATAAGTAGGCTTATAATAGATCCTTACAATAAAGAAAGATCTGTTTTCGAAAAATAAACTTGAAATTAATATAACATCGAATCAAAATAGTCTAAAAATAGTGCGACATTACTGCTAAATTTTATATCTGAAGCAAAACAGTGATATTGGACGTACAGCATGTGAAAATTGCATAAATAATAAAAAACAACATTACTTCAATCATGGTCTTCAATAGAATTCTCTACCAATCTTCAAGGAATCGCGCCAACATCGAGACAATAGCGACAATCGCTTATTGTCCTCAGCTCCAGGACTTGCAGCAAATCGATTACGAAGAACCACCGCCTTTGTTTATCCTCCAACGAGACAATGAAACTTTTTCAATCTATTTTAAGGTTAGATTAGATACAGTACCTTTGTTAGAAGCCGCACTTGGAGGCTAGGTATGCGGTTTAGGGTTTACGTTTTTACACAATAAAATTAAAATGTTTTTATTTAGGAGATGTAAAATGAAAATAGACAGCTCCAAATTGGTAATTTCAATTTGCCGCATATTAGATGAAAACAGTAACATTTTAAAGAAATTTCTCATTGCAAATCTGAAAAACGATATGCTTGAAGAATTTTTAGCCCAAAAAACTTTTAGCCGTCATTTAGAATGGCATGACGATGCCAGACAGACACACTCTTAAATTGCCTAGAAAGTGTCTACATTTCTTCCGTCGTTATATAAACTACACTTCTTATTATGCAATAGAAAAACATGCCTTATGGCCAGTCTATTCGTTTTTTGCCCACATTGTCTGTAATGTTAGGTAACACAATGCTAATGGCAATAATTTGCATCCCACGCTAATGGTTAGGTATTATTAAGCATACCACTTCTTGACCACATCTATTGTAAATTAAATTTTAATACAGAGTCACGAGACGTTAATTATGAATATTGCATCTACTTGATATTTTACGGTATATCGATAAGATCTATGCTAACAGGAAAATAAAATAACTGTTACTCTTATATTAGAAAGATCGAACAGCAAAACTACACTCACGGATATACTTGTAATTTATCAAAGCGTTGTTTTTTTGCTTTACTAAGAGTTTAGCGTAGAGAGAGGACGACACCAGATACATCAACAATGAGAAAGTATCACTATCATACCTAAAACAAAGTCGCTTCCTGCTGTCTGTCCCCATATAATTATGCTCTCTTTAAAACTACGTAACGGATTTTGATGAGTTTTTTAATAGATAGAGTGATTCAAGGGGAAGGTTTATACGTATAAAGCACCTGTGAGAAGCCAGGGCGGGTCGCTAGTAATTTATAAATAGAGGTAAATACAAAATATAATAATAGAACTCTATTATAACAATTAAATACGTAATGAATGATGGTACTTATAAAAGCAGACACAAATGATAGTCTTAATAATAGCTCATAACGACGAATACTACTCGTACATACACATAATTATAATGTACATATACCAAGTGTTCGCAGAAATGAGTTATTGTAGTCAGAACACAATACATAAGCATTATTTTTATGAGGTACATTTGAAATGAAATGTAAATGCCGTTACTGAGAAGTCGATATGGTGATAGCAGTTAGTACTATTCACCGCAAAAGTTGTTTGCGCAAGACACAAGTTGTCTTGCTATATTGCCCGTGTTCACCATCGCAAATTTTTCTTTGAAATAGTAATCGTTTATGACAAAAAACTAGGCCATGACCTCACTAAAATTAGCGTTACAACTACTTAAGTAGGGTACTAAAGAGTCAAGCAACATTATTGTTCCTAAAACCAAAATAGCGTCCACAGCACAAACAGATGCTGTTGTAGCCATAGATGATACAGATTAAACAAACACGCGATGAAAAAGAGAAAATGTAGTACTTGTGAGAGTGAGTACTAGGAAAACGCGAGTTGGTTCGAACGCCGGCTGGAACAAGGTGGGACGGCGCGGGCGCAGGTATGCGTGTTCTGAGAACGAGCCGCGTCCGTTTTTGCTCCTTTTTCGATTCGACTTTACCAAGAATCGAATGGCCCGGTGGCGGGCCTACTCGGAACTCGTAATTAATCCTTGGAAGCCTCCGACCTGAGGGATGTTATGAGAAATCGCCACCATTATGACTAAATTTTTATTTATTTTTTGCATTGTCTCATTTTGAAAATGGTAAGGTTATTGTTCGGGTTCGGGGAACGGCCGTTTCGTGTTGTTAGGCTATAAGGCTTTTATGTAGAATTGTCTTCTGACCCCGGCTTGTAGGAAATGCTCGCTGGCTGATGTGCTTCCGAGAAGTGACTCGCAATTTTATCGGTCATTGGTATTATGATTAAATTGCTTCCGTCGCGCGATATTTTATTCTACATTTATACGTTTAGGTATACCTACATTTTATTTTTATCTTTGTAGAGACGTGTGTAGTAGATTGATTTGATATAAGAAAAGTATCTTGTGAATTAACTGTCTTGTGTGTATAGTTAAATTATTCGACAGAAGATCTCCAAACGTTAAATTACACGTACCTACTTTGTTGGATTGAAGAATATTGCAAAATATATTTCATGTAGTAAGTGAAGTGTCAAACATACTGTATAATAAAAGCTATTGAAATCCTTTGTCGGCATCGTCTAATGAACAGAATAAGTGAACATCAAGTAGGACAAAAGATCCTCTGGAAGGACCACCAAGGAATAGGGACAATAAATTGGCAATTCGTGCTGCCTTGCTACGGTCACATTTCCCCTTGTTGCGCTAGGACAGAGGACCGAAACAAAATGATCTAAAAAGCACCTTGCCTCGCTTTCCCAGAACCTGAGCTAGTTTAAATTTCAATGGCAGACTACTGCGAACCACTGACAGTTTCGTCTAACGAACTGATTGAAATACCGCTTTGATCTCCAGCCTAGCCGATGTAAACTCAGGCTTCAGGCGAAAGGCTTAAGGTTTAAAATTTGATTCGTTGTATTGCTGGTTTTCCTTTTGGTATCCCGCTGTTGGACTCCAATTTTTTCGGTTCGGCAAATTGAATGTCCGCGAACTGTGCGACTGCAAAAAAGGATCTCGCATTTACATTTTATCCGCAAATTCACTTTCGTTCTGAAGGTTGAATCTGTCAATTAGCTTCGCTTCAATACAATAATAAGCGAAGATATTTTTTATCTCACGATATTTGTTTTTATGCCTTCTACGGAGCATATAGGTAGGTGTCGTTAAACTGTAAAGTTACCGAGCTCTATAAATAAGTAAATAAGGTGAAGGCAAACGATTAGGTCACCTCTGAGGACTGCCTACCACATCTGTAATTATGGTAGGTAGGCATTCAATACATTGACGCGTGTTTACGTCACTTCAGTAAGTAGCGAGTGAATGTAAGAGCAACCCACGCAGGCATTTACTCTTATTCGTACGGATCAACATTTCATTCTTACCTACTTCTACCATTCGAAGGTATTTTATTATCTCTTTATGTCGAGCTTAGGTAGTAACGATAGGAGCTTAGGTAGTAACGATAGGAGCTTAGAGACTATCTTGTATACCTTTATCTATAAAATATGGATAGTAACATAAGCCTTCGATGAAATCTTTTCAGACATACAACAACTGCCGTCTCCCGATCTCAAAGAGAGTTCAAAAGAAACGCAACATCAAAGGAGGAAAGTTCGCCTCGAAAACTCGTTTCACAAGTTCACAGTAGGAAACCCCCTTTCACTCGGAATCGAGCCGGGATAGAAATAGTCACTCTCATTTACGGATTACACAACGTCTAATTGACTGGCCATAAATCGGGATCCATCGGCGTTTAAACACGTATAACGGAACGCGTCTATTTTAAAAATCGAAACTGCCACGGGTCGACGTTCCGTTCCGGGAATCTGTCGCTGCGTACACACTGTTATTTAAACTGTACTGAAGCATCGAACGAACCAACCGGTCGGTAGTTCTGAGAACGCGCGAAGGTTGCTCAGCTAAACTCTTACATTGAATCCGAACGGTTATTGCCAAAGTCTTTTATGTGCTGACTGCTGACGGCATGCATTAGCGCTTTATAGCTATCAATTGAGGCCATTAAAAATTCCAGCAACTCTGATGTTAGCTTTAACATCAGAATCGCATGTTCATCAAGTATTAAAGAGTGCTGCAAGTTTTTTTATCTGTAATCTGTTTAACTTTCTACTGGGTTGTTAGGAAATTCCTCAGGTGAGGCGAGTCTAGAGATATCAGATGATGGTTGGCGCCGCGAGCTCGATGTCAGAGGGCACAGAAAGCGGAATGAACGCCTTGAGATGCGCTTATGCGCTTCCAAGAAATCGTTTCTTGCACTTCCTGAATTGTTCTCGATTGTATCGTTCTTCGCTGGAAACGTGCGTTCCGTTACTGAGTTATCTGTTACTTTGTTACTGGTAGAAGCTACCATAGTAGGGATCTTGAAGATCCTATTGCAAGACGGTACGTATTAATTTTGTACGTAACGTATGTATTTTATACACCATGTTATACTTACTCTCAATGTGTAAGGAGCTGGCGTCAAACATATTTAGAGAGCAGAGATGCCCGTTTAACGAAACGTCACTAACAAAATTTAGAAAGATGTATGGAAAAGTCGAATTTGGACTTTCATTTGTTATGGAATTTGATACGACAGGACAACAGCATTTATGTCAACTCTACTGTGCTCTCTCTTCAAATATGTTCGTCGACTCAAAAGGCTACGGAGAATTCTGTAGTCGAGTCGTACTGTAAATATTTTGATAGCACTATAGGTACAGTTGCCCAGTAAGTGTGGCGTCTACCTCTACAATGACTCACATGAACCATTCAAGGCATTTCCTAAACAGCGCAGTGAGATGACTGTTGTAACACTTTTGAACAAAACTATTTTTGGTCATTCCAAAAATACGTGTCGCATCACTCTGTACTACCATCATCGTCTTTGTTTAATATATCAGAACAGTCACTGAATAAATGGTACTTACTTACTACATTTACATTGTCGAATATGCAGGCGACTGTTAGTCTCTCGTTTTTCATATTATTATTTATCGATATCTACCTACTGTTTGTTGCTACCAATACTACCATGAGCTATCAGCATTTACTTTATCTCCTTTCTTACTATAGTAGTAGTATGGAAGATATCTACAGTAGCGCTCGTGGCATCGTAGCTAGCGATCCCCCAAAGCAATTTTCAGCATTGTTCTTCGGATGGGTGACCGCGGCTGGAGTTTACAACTGAGCTCTGCCGTGGCTCGGATGACAAGATCCCGGTCGCTCTAACCGCTCAGCCATGTCAGAGACCTTCAGGCGGCTTGAAATCTCAAACTTCAGATCCGCCCTATACGAACTAACTTGTTTTACTGCAGTAGTAGTTGGAAAGATAAGCTATATTTTAAGATCAGATAGAGGTGTACTCGTATTTGTAAGCAGTTCTGTTTATTCTTAGATAACCTCGGAGATAGCAGTCTTCAATGTTTCCGAGAAAACATGTTTAGGTATTACAGGATTTTATTCCAAAGCCGCTTTGATAAAATTGGTTATTTATCTACTTTTTAATTCACACAAATCGCGCTCGTTTCCAAATTCACAGTAAAGTTAATCATCTCGTTGAATTTTTAGCATTTGAACGGAAATTTATGCTTTTAGCACGTCGTTGTGAAACAAATCTATACGGACATCGCTTTTACAAGCTTACCGTCTTACCACAAAAGTTTTAAGCACGCTTTAGACAATGTTTATCAGTACAAATTGCATCGTTAAAGCGTGTTTAAATCTTTGGTGGGTAGGCGGTTAGTGTTTTACTAAATCTTCAACTTTGAGGTCTTCAACGTTATTAACATGACTAATCATAAAATTCATTAGTTTGTGATTGCTGATTTGATTTGAATATTAATAAAATTGGTGTTGGGCAGGACACTTGGGAGGGTGGTGTGATGATAGGAGGAGCAAGACGGTAGTGTGGTGCCGAGACGAGGTAGACGGAGCGTAGATGGGTTGATGATGTTATCAAAATTCTTGGTCGAACTTATTACGCCACAAAAATGATAATATATAAACGGCAAAAATATAAGAGTAACGATAGGATAACCCTGCCAATCAAGTTCATTCTATCTTGGCGAAAATGCTCTTTCTGATAAACAAGTAATTATTGTAGTATATAGTCATATAGTCATTTATTCATTATTCAGGTACTATCTATATAAGTATATATTTAAAATATGTATATGTAGTATATCAGTCTCTGGCAGCCATATCACAAGCTTTGCTTAGTTTGGGGTCAGAGACCGTGTGTGAGATGTCCCTCAATAATTATATTTTTTATTTTTTTATTTTATTCATAACACCATTTGTTACAAGTCAATAAGTAAACATTACATTAGGGCACTATACAATATAGCATGAAAAAATAAAAAAATTAAAGAACTTGACAATTACCAAATTAGTCACAAAATCTTAAAACAATTCAGTACGGCAGGGATACATACTAGATATTTATAGCAATGATCAAACACTGTAGCACAAAATCATTGTATAGTTTTATTCGTTACACTTAACTTCACAACGAAAATGGGGGTATAAATTAACTTACAATGTTCGTAAATATGAAAGCTAATTCGGGAAAGTGGCGCTTGATAGCACTTTCACTTGCGTTGCGTTCTTTCTGTAACCACTTTTAAAGCATTCAACCAAGTTAATATCTGTTGCAGATGTCCGTAGGAGGCGGAGACCACTTGTCATCAGGTGAGTCTCGGACCTAATATGGCACATGCACGCTTTTTTTTTACAATTTTAAGTATTTTTTGATTTAATCGTAAATAAATAGGAATCAAGTTCTTAAAAACTTATTTTTAAAAAGATATTTTAATAGCTTAGGTACAAATTTTGACGTTTTAAATGCGGGTTGAGTAGAAAAAAAAGTTCCATTCTGAATGTACAAATAATGGATCCTATTCCTAATTTAGCCTTATCCATAAAAACTACTGTAAAAGTCATTAGGAATTTGCACTTGGATTCTGATTCAGAATTTTGTTGCTATATTTGTAGGTACCTACATTGTCCATGATGGTCTGGAATTCATTCAAACACAGTTCTATTCGGGCCTCGTCAAGTACAGCAAAAATTAGAAAAGAGTATTGAAGTTTTCTGGCACATCTACGTTCTTTTAAAAATACGACAACTGATAGAGATTTTACTTTTCTGCCAATGAAAAATAATATTCATTTATTTCTGTTTTTAGTATTTGTTGTTACAGCGGCATCAGAAATAGATGATCTGTGAAAATTTTAACGTTCTAGCTATAACCGTTCATGAGATACAGCCTGGAGACAGACAGACAGACTGACAGCGGAGTCTTAGTAATAGGGTCCCATTTTTACTCTTTGGGTACGGAGCCCTAAAAAGGGTCTGAAACAATTAAAATCCTAATGGCCATCAAGATAACTTTAAACCAATAGAGGGAATAGAGCTCAGAATAATGACAACTTATTAAGAATAGAGCGGTCCGGAGTAGGGTCAACCTCAGAGCGGTCTTTTTAAGACCTTTAAGAAAAATTAAGATATTCGATGTCAATGACTTTTTCGATCGCATTGCCGTCGTCAGTACCTACCCTACCCCAAGATAAGGTAAACAAAAAGATAAATATACAATGACATCACGTAAACCGGACTTTGCTCAGCATTTTCTCGGTAACCATTGTTAGCTCCTTTCTCTCTTGGTTTCCGAGTAGTGACAGTGTTGTTACACGCCATAGTTGTTATCGGATTCACAGAAACGACTGTAGACTTGCGACAAATCAATATGTCGTACTTGATTTTCGACAAAGCTCTCGAGTTGAAGCTATTATTAAGTATGCTAGGATTCTATTCATGTAACAAAAACAATGTACATATATGTAGGTATGTACGTAGTAATTTAACTGTATACTTAAGTACCTATGTAGGCAGGTACGTAGTTTGTTTTTATGCGTCATCATCATCATTATTGGACGTACACCGCTGAACATAGACTTCTACTATAGAACCCAATAAGACCGATTGGAAGCGGCTTACACTAATTATTTTATTGTCTTAATTTTATTTTTGATCCACGTTAGCAGTGGACGTCATGCGCTGCACTTGCTGATACGTCGTTTTTGTCTCCATTCAAGCACTTTACGAATTTTGTGCCCTGAATACAGCCACTTCAACTTGCTAATCTGCTGAGCTATGTAGTAACTTTAGTTCTTCTACGTATACCTACGCTCTTCTGTTGTTAACTACGATTAAGTAAGTAGGTACCTATATATGTGTAAATTTAAATTTATATGTAGAATTTTGTAGATTCTTAAACGCAGACAGACCGTCTAAAATACGAAGACCCGGTAAAGAACGGATATATAAAGTAGGTACCTACTCTGAATGCAAGTTGCTTTCGACCAATTCTCGAATATCTCTAAATTCTCTAATATTAATGGGTTCAAACAATTTCAAGCTTCAAGTCACCCAAGACTTGTCGCGAAGTATCTTTACATCGCCTAATAGAATTTTTCTATAGGCTGAATCAAATATCTTGGCGGCTATGATGTTAGCTATAAGCTGCGGGTAACCCAATCCAGACTGAAGCTCACTTAACAGCTGCGCGACGATTGGTTCATCTGCAGCTTGTATAGCTAACCTCACAGCCGCCAAGGTGTGTGATTCAGCCTACAGAAAAACTCAATTAGGCGATTTAAGGTTACTTCGCGACAAGTTTTGGGTGACTTGAAGCTTGAAATTGTTTGAACCCATTAATATTAGATAATTTAGAGATATTCGAGGATTACTTGATTGCTTGTAGCCGACCCCTTTGAGCTCGATTTTGACCAACTTTGAGCGATCAGATTTTCTTTAAACTTTGCACACCTTTCAAAGACCGATGACAATGCATTTATAAAAAAAAACCGGACAAGTGCGAGTCAGGCTCGCACATCGAGGGTTCCGTACACTTTGTTAAGATAATTAAAAACCTGTTTTAGCATGTGCTTATGAAGTTCTTTTATGTGATACCTTACTCGTACATGATACGATTTACTCACTTTGAATTTGGAACCGAATTTTGTGAATTTTAAGGCCCTATTTTTATGTGATTTAAATAAAAATGTTCAGTTTTCAGATTTATTCCTATATGTGTACTCTGAGACGATGCTTCTCGCCAAATTTCATAGTTCTATGTCAACGGGAAGTACCCTGTAGGTTTTGATTTTTGTGAGTGCGAAATATGCGGTTTTTTACGACATAAACGGCTCTAACTTTTTCAAACGATAACTGAGAAGTTTTTCTTTTACACAACTGCAAGATATCATAGATATACGTATACAGTTTAAATTTCAACTCGATATCTTTACGCGTTCCCGAGATAAAGAGTCTTGACATGCACACAGACGGACAGACGGACAACAAAGTGATCCTATAAGGGTTCCATTTTTTCCGTTTGAGGTACGGAACCCTAAAAATGAATCCTAGGCGTGTTTTTTAGTTTTTTTTTAAATATAATTATTAAATATATTTCACTTAAGTTATGAATCTAAAATCCCCTAAAGTTATTTTGCACTACAATAGAATAATTGTCCTCTAATTTACTCTTATCGTAATCTATTAGTGGGTTTCAGGCATGTTACACTATAATGTATCTTATCCATATCATTTAAACATTCTATTTTTGTATTTACACCTATGATTACACGATTGTGCTTATTGGGTGAGTAAATGAGGTATATTTATGACAACATTTGGGAAATCCGCGCAGACAGGTGTAGGATTCGAGTATGTTATCATCAGTTATTTAATACTGGCTTGGTGACATAATAGAAAAAAAAACAATTGTTGCATACCTAAGGATAATATATAAATAATAATCAGTGACACTATAAGTAACACTGAGCTCACTGAGGATAATTATTTAAAAATAAATAAGTTATGTACGTCATCATATAAAAATTATACCTACCACTGTTAAAAGTCACTCATCTTTTTACCGATAGGTAAATCTAAAATGTTATGTGTCAAGTATTTTTTCATTGTATAATTTATTTATTTTGTAATACTGACACTCGTGAAGACTACGAATAAAAGAGTACGCGTAAGTAACATCGTTTAGGCTTTATTAAAAACCATGTATATTCCAAACAATATTTAAATCCCCTGATCGTCTTTTTTTAGGGTTCCGTACCCAAAGGGTAAAAACGAGACCTTATTATTAAAACTTCGCTGTCCGTCCGTCTGTCCGACTGTCTGCCACCAGCTAGTCAAGCATGCGACCACGAATAACCAAACACAAACAAACAAAAAAGAACTCGACTCGAACTTCGACGTATGAAAAAGTGACAGATATATTACTTTGCCATAACTCTTTCTCATTCTGACACCACGAACGAAATAATTCGTGGCGCGCATACTAGCCCGGCAGGCTGTATCTCATGAACCGCGATAGCTAAACGGCTGAAATGTTCACGAATGATGTATTTCTGTTTCAGCTATAACAACAAATACAAAAAAAAATATTTAAGGGACAACCATACAACAAACGTAATTTTTTTCCGTTTTTTTGCTCGATATTAATAACGACGGCAACAGGTTGACGCGTTTTAAATAAGGGCACGGAACCCTTGGTGTGCGGTTCAACTCGCACTTGACCAATTATTTGTAAGTGATTGAATGAAAAACATATAATCTACGACATAAAAGAAGCAAAAAGGGCCATATTATACTACATCGATTTTGCTCATTTTCTATAACAACGCTAAATGGAGGTAAATTTACGGGTCAAGAAATTCAAGTAAGTATTTCATGCGTACAAGGTCGGTGTAGGCAAGACGGCATTCACCCAGCTCAGTGAGTCAGGCACCTGGAAGGCTGGGCTAGGCTATTTCTAGAAATGCTACGATAATTTTAACGACGTGACACACCTGTTCTGGGTAGACGCCGCTTTTATACATTCCAAAAATAAAATGCGGTTTTTAGTCATCGTTTGTTTTAACTTTCAAGTTTTGATGGCAATGCAATGAGAATTTATAGTCGTTGAGTATCGAGGAGGTTGATATCAAGATGTTATTATAAAATATAAATTGCGATTGGAAAAATATTTCGACAAGTCTCGAAAGCTGGTGGTAAATGCGAGTGATTTGAATTGACGGGGGTGCAACCACGGGAATATGAGGTACCTAAAAGATACCTATATAAACATACAATACTTAAAATAATGTAGATATTAAAAAAAACTATAACTGGTACACAAAACGTATTAAAAAGCTGCCAAAGTACGAAGAAATAATGCAATCATGTTTTCTTGGTCATTGAAAACGATAACGAAGTCGATAGCCTTATCGCTTCTCTGAGAAAAAAAAACAAATCAATATTTTTTTTCCAGAGAACTTTATCAGCCTGTTAAGGTTAAGATAAACACAGTTTCTTTGCTATCACTACATACCTAAATCATGTCCGATAGCCATCGGATTTTTCTGAAATCATTCTTTAGGCAGACTGGTTGTCGGTGTAAGTTTCGATGATTCGAATAAATGATGTATATATAATTCTTCGATTTCTTCGAATGCAGGCATACAATAACATTGTCTATAGGTTTTTGCATCTAGATTTTTGTATTGCTTTAATTTCTCAATTGGGTGACATAGACGTCTCTACTATAATACTCGTAGTAGCAATAATTGTTCTTATAGCTATAGTTCAAAGAAGATAATACTATAGGTAAGTATGTCACTTTGTCGTCCTCCTCGCAATTTTAAGCCCACCTAAACCCATCACATAATTGTTAATCGAGATTATAGCTTATTATCAGCATAATTACTGGTTTAAATTGAATTCTGCGATGATTGATTTCATCTAAGGATTTTATTGGCCATTCAAGACAAGTAGGTAACTATGTTTAGACCTTCAAGGGTATATGGATGATCCAATTGCTTGTCATGTAGTAGTTTGTCTAGTTTAAGATTATGTCTTGTATTTAGTGGTTGTTAATAAAGGCACTTGCCCCTTTAAAATGTGTTTAGTTTTTAAGTGATGTTAAGTAGGTAAGTAATCTAAGCGTTTTACTTGTATCTGTTGCGTTAGCATTTCCAAAGCTTACCCGAGAAAAATATTACTTATGGTGGAGTAAATAAATAACGCTAATGACAAAATATTAAAGAAGCAATTGAGTAGGTATTGTAAAACATAGTAACTATTATACCTGTTACGTATATGGCTACTATAAACTAAATTAAATTCAGAATGAAATCACTCAATGAGTCATGTATATGAACGGGTTTCCTACAAACTCTTAATTTGCTTAATATTACGTCAAGAGTCTTGAATGACGCAACTTTCTCAGTCAATGTGGGTGAAAAAGTAAATTAATCTTTGCTTTTCCTTTTTTAGCTCTCTGCCAACGCTTTGTGACGCTCGTTGAGCGGAAAATATGAGTTTTGCGTTTCTTTTGAACTGGGAAAATCCGGTTGTTTTCGCTTTTCTGTGTCGTTGGATAGCGTCGGTCGGTAATAGCATTAAAAATGAAAGAAGCTTTAATGTACAAAAGAAGCTTTTATGTTACAAAATTTTGTAATGTTGCGTAGTTTGAAAAATAATTATGCTGTAGATACTCGTAGGAAGACCGCCAATACAGACGCGGCGCGGCAAGACGTGGGTGTAGATAGGTATTTTCAATACTTTGACTTTCTGGTACACACACTGGATATACCTACTTTATTATTTGTCATTTGTTCAATATTTTTGTGTGTTTCTGTCAATGTAAATCCTTGTTGAGAACATAATACTGTTTTAGCTTGTACTCATGGAGTACAGGGAGATAAGATCAAAAGCATGCTTTGTCAATTTCATCAAGATCTTTGCCCTTCGAGATGACAACAGCTCAACAAAACACAAACAGCAAAACAAGAATGCCATTACAATTACAAACGGTCTTGTAAACAATGCCCATTGGACTGGTCCATAAGGTCAACAGCAGGGTTGGAATGCTAGCAGCTCGTGCGGTTACGTCGTGATCAAACTCTCGTGACTCTCAATAAATGGTTAGGTACCTACGTCTGTATGTCATCGCGTGACGTCACAAATTGAGAGCTACGTAATCTGTCTCCGACCGGACCTCCCAAATGACAATGAAACGGACTTCACGATGCATGACACCAATTCTTATTACGCCTCTTCTAAGTAATCTAATTCTGAGTATCGAAGTTTCTCGGCTCAATTTTTTTCTCGTTAGCTTCGAGAAGTTGTTAATTGTTCTGATTGGAAGTTTCTTTCCACCTTGGCTTGGCTATTAAAATACTTACTAATAATGCTCATCAGACATAACACATTGTTTAAATAAATGATATTATATTAATAGCTGCCAAAGTACTGTAAACGTACACAACACTACTGTATTCTTTATTATTTGTATATTCCTTAAACTGCATTGGGAACAAAAATAAATAACTTGTTAAAAACAGACTTGGATTTTTGAAAGAACGATTTATTATTTAAATCGCCCATTTGGTGGTGGTGGAGAGTATTTATTAATTCTTTTAAATGTCAAAACGGCCCTTATTGTCATCATGTCGTACAACATTTCCATAACCTTCAACAAGGTTATGGAAATTATGAATAAATAAAACGTAAATTAACACAATTGGAGCAGGCACATACTATGTTATGTTCCAGGAATATAAATTCCAAGCGTAATATAGTAATTTATACATTTATGAATGAATGCCTAATCTCTAAAAATTGGATACCTACAACTACATAACATTTTTAACATGTTACGGTTTACTTAAACTGTGGAATGCAGTTTTTTTAGATTTATTTTTAAACAAAAAGTTAAATAGAGCTTAATGTGATATAAAAAGCCTCTTTGCAGGCGCTTATTTTTATAAAAAGGGTTTTTGACATTTTTAAGTATTCACTTAGTGGCCTTTGATAAAAATATAATTTAATTGTAAAATATTTTTCAATAACTAAATTTATACATAAACGGATCCTATAAATAAAATAAGTTGCAAACCTGAAGTAGACAGGTATTTCAATTCTCCGAAAGAAATAACGATATCATCTGGCCAATTAGACGTTTTTCTGCTACCGCTGCCTTAATCTGACCTTGCCTTTTTTAATGAACACCAAATTTTTTCATCGTGTCATTCATGATAATTCTGTCATCGTTAACGACATGTTTTTGTTTGGAATACCAAAAAAAAAATATTTACCGACATTCAAAAATAGTAACACAATGCTTGTAACTGTTTTAAGTATAGAAATAATAAAATTTTCATACGGACTATGACATTCTGAAAAAATCACATTGACCTCTAGGGATTTTCTTACAGCATTATTAAACCTGTGTAACCATCGATATTGAATGTCTTGTTACGTTGAGGTTATATGACAAAAGAAAAAAATACTTGTGTAAATAATTAATCGTCGAACAGGTGGTATGAAAAAGATAAAAGATGTGAAAAGATGACTAAATATAAGGGCTGAAAAAAGAGTTAACAGTGTAATATCAAATCAGCATTATTAAAAAACTATAATGATAGCTGTGAATACCCCATCCGGATCCAAAGCCGGGACGGAAAGATAGGCAAGAGTGGCAAGACTGACGTTATTGCATCATTTTGCGTGACTTAGCAGGGGTCGCTACCGTACAGTGCAATGTTATTGTACGCCTTAGCCGTAGGGTACTAATTATATATTATGTGGCCTTAGTATATTATATTTAAAAGTACCTATGTATTTTATTCATAAGCTGCAATGTATTTAATCTGGAAAATAATGGTCTAGTTTTGTTGAATATGAGCATAATTAATTTCCATTTCAAAAAAGCTGCCTATCTTGATTTCCTTTCCTTCTTAGGGTTCTACTAAGGGTTCCTACTAAGGGTTCTTTCCTAATGTGCCACAAGAGGCAACTTTTAAATAGTCATACAAATCTATATCCCAAAAAATAGACACGATTGAGAAATTGGGTGAAAAAACTATGAACTCGTGACTGTATTTACTAAATCGGACAATTCCAAATAGCTTTGCACAAAGTCACCAATAGTTTTGTAATCCAGTAAATTCAGTAGCCGTAATTAAAGATATTATATCTATTTATGAGCTGGCGGTATCAAATTTAAAGCAAAAGAAATCATCATTACAATGAGTCAGTGAGATAAAATGGATGACAGATAAGAATTGCGGGAACGCATCGTACTATCTACTTCAGTGTATCAAGTTGGAAATCAAAAATTAGTCATTTCACACGTGTTTTGATGCAATAGTTTTGTGAAAAGTATCAAGACGATTCACTGTGACTAATTGGATTTTGGTACTTGATATCGTAGAACTAGGATGTCCACTTACTCATAGGCGCCACTATTTTATCGTTGTCGGTAACATGTTTTGAATGATATGAGGACGGTTTTTCCAGATTTTATCTAATACGGACTCTAGAACTTAAAAATGTTTCTGTTGATTTTCATTCGATACCTACGTACAAAGCGGTTTGGCTCAACATTTCTGAAACCGCGTGGGTGATATCCAGTTGGTAATCACGTTGTTTAAATAAAATGTACCTATCCTATTTTCTCTTGAGTGAGGTATTCTAAGAAGGTACTAAATATGTAGGTACTACCTGCCTGGAAGAGTACCTATATGACAAGACCAAAAAATGGAAATTAGTTGTTATTAACGTTTAATTTTCCCCAGCTTTAAGTTTTTATCCCAAATATGGTCGTAAAGTCAATAACGATGGATGGTCTGCCTAATTGTTCTACTCTTTCTCATAACCCCATATTTTTTGGGGATCCATCCCTCCACCAGCCGTAGGACGTCTGAACATTAGCCTCTCATATGGACTTCTACTTAACCCGGTTCTTCGATAGTTAATTGAACGACTTTAGACTTTACTTACATACCTACTATACTTATTCGAGAACATTCAAACTTACTAAACTCCTCACAATGTTTTCCTTCAAACTCGAATGTAGCGGCCATAGCCCTGCTCATCGAGTGTAACAAACAAGCGAGTTCAACACCCCCAATCAACATGAAATTACTTTTTACCCACAACGATGCCCTCAATACTCTATCTAAGGCAACCGTATGATCACCGGCATATCCCCCATTTACCTAACCATAAATATTCATCATATCGAAGAAAACCGCAGACTTTTCTAAGAAGCGCTATTTCAAAGCTAAAATCCCACTTTTTGTTCCTAAAGCTATGCACCAATGAGTTGTAATCAATTCAGAAGATTAAATTTACTACTTACTTACAATGGTACAATTACATAAATATTGAATAGGTATGAGGTATTTTCATTGTATTATTCTGTAAAGCGAAGCGGATAGCTAATTCTATTCATACAAGCAATCAAGCAATGTTCTCCGACCAAATGACCATATGAGGATACAAAAAGCAGTGGAAGTTAAAAATTATTTATCCATCAATAATTGTATAGTAAATGATTAATTACCAATTTTGCCATGGAAACTGGCTTGATTATACATTTAATTAAACAAGTCTGCCATGAAAAAAAAAACCTTCCGGTGACTAGGTATTACAGTAACACCTGTGTTGTATCCTAATTGAAATTACCAATCTCAATCAATTGCATCCTATCACTCTCTCTCTCTCTCTCACTCTCTCTCTCTTCTGTGCATCCTATGATAGGAAATAAAATATGGCCTGATAGCGCCATACAATATAGGTATTTTAAAAAAATATTGAATAGCTCATTGTTTTAAAATAAAAACTTAAATTATTAACTAATTATTTTTCGTCCATTGCAATATAAGTACTCGTACATAGGTAATAATAATTTAATTTTTAATTAAACTTATTTCGATTTTCAACTGTTTTCAATGTTAAAGATTTATCAAAATCGAACTCCTACTTACTCTGTAGAAAATAATACGCGATGAGTTAAAAACTTCCTCCGTCTCATCAGTTAAAAAAATACCTACCTACCATTTATGAATTTACATAACTGTCAACTAACTTATATAACATTTTTATTAACTTAACTGATTGTAAATCAGCTCACTAGTGACGTGACTTACTCAAAAAACCTACACCACCTATATAGTCGAGAATCTCCCATTAGGGTAATCCCAGTATAGCATTATGTGACGTTGAGAAAAACCAAAGTCACGCGACATCATGATACCTAAATTAGTCCAGGATAACTTAGATTAAATTAAATACAAGCAAACCTTGATAAGATGTTGAATTACATAAAATTAAAATAAATAACATATATTTTATTTAAATACATTTCGACTTACCTATGTTTAGTTTCATAAACTAACTTTTACCTTAGAAGGATATAATCATGTGTAATGTTGTTTTTAAACTTTCGCGATTTGAACACATTATTATTATATACTACAGGATTAATCGCGCACTAAAATTCTGGATGATGAGGTATTTATTTATCTCGTAATTTTAGTGCGCGATTAGTCCCGTAGTCATAATAATCATGTGTAGTGTAATATTTTCGAGGCGATAAAAAAGTTTTTGTTATTCTTTTTTATTAATTTTTTGTCAAAATTGGTCCTTCGACCCGGTTTTTTTTGCTATGCAGGCACATCTTGAAATCATGAACATCTTCTTCTATGTTTTGGCATCGCATTGTTGTGCTTTTGCCAGTGTCAATTATTAAGTTTTAAAATTGTGAAAATAGTCACTTTCCTAGTCACGTCATAGTCCAATAAAGTCGCGGTCAAGTTCAAACATAGTCCAAGTCATACCTCAGTAAAGCTGTGGAGACTTTACTAGAGGCATTCTATGGAGTTTTGGTAACAACACAGAACAACATGATACGTCATATTATATCACTTACCTACACTCATGCACGTAAATCAGCTCATAATCAACGAAATAAGTACCACAATTTTTCCATAATCATCACTGATAAAAACACAAGTTTAACAAAATAATGCAATACATGATTTTCCGCGTTCCTGCCATAAACCACTATGAACATCTTATACTATAGGACCACTTGTGAAATCAAGAAAATGACATCAGATGCTCCATACACTTTGATGATAGTCAATGAAGTTTTGTATGAAACAGCTGTTTTTTTTTCGATTTCGCACAAATACACATTTGTTTCTACACTACAGTAAAAGTTGTTCATGATTATAATTATACCACGTCTGAAATATCCTACATTTGCACAGCAAAACCGTTTACTTAAGTTTCTATCTACAAAGATACACAAAGAAAAAACTAAGTACTAAACAACTAATTATTTAAAACTACGCAACGGATTTTGATGCAGTTTTTTTAGTAGATATACTTACTTAATGATTCAAGAGGACGGTTTATAATACCTACACCGATGCGAAGCTGGGCCGGGTTGCTAGTATAGTATAGAACAAAGTCGCTTCCCGCTGTCTGTCGCTATGTATACACGGTCGTCGCTATGGTAAAAACGGGACCCTATTACTAAGACTTCGCTGTCCGTCTGTCTGTCACCAGTCTGTATCTCATAAACCGTTATAGCTAGAAAGCTGATTTTTTTAGAGATGATGTATTTCTGTTGCCGCAACAACAATTACTAAAAACCATTGATTTAATCAAAATTTGATTAAATCAATGCTAAAAACAGAATAAAATTAATATTTAAGGGGGGCTCCCATACAACAAATTATACACATACCGGTAACAACAAATAATGGTAACAGGTAGATGCTTGAAATATTTACAGAATGTTTAGTTGTATATACAATGCAATAATATAGAATTAAATTAAAATAAAAATTTAGGGATTCCCATACAGTATGGAACCCCGCAAGCGCGAGTCCTACTCGTACCTACTTGGCCAATTATTTTTAATAGATAGAGTGATTCAAGAGGAAGGTTTATATGTATAATACACCTGTGCAAAGCCAGGACGGATCGCTAGTCACTACTCACTAATAAGTTCTATTTTTAGACTAATTGATTTGCCGTTTTGCCTCAATACCTAATAAATATTGAGACAACATTAGCTCAGCTCATTTTTCAGCTGATATTTATCTTAATCCCCAATTAAGACGATAATTATCAATTATATTTAAACCAATTAAATTAGTAAGAAAACTTCTTGGAATTAATTTTCAGTAGTAATTAGGTAAAGTCTACAATTATCAAGAAGTAATTAGTAAAATAAAATATGGCTTCGAATTCGTGTTATAACAAGTTTACTTTAAAGTAGATAAGTAGGGAGAGATAATAATTATTACTTTGCTTAGTAAGTAATGTAAGTTAACTAAAAGTTAAGAAATAGTTTAAGTTATCAGAGCGTCAGGATATCTTAAGAACCGTATTTATTTAGATACAATTGAATGCAGGGCTAAAGCCTCATTTGAGGCTACGGTTTGTACAACAAAGTAGAGGTAGTATTTACTACCTCTACTTTGTTGTACAAACCGTATCAAACTTCTTGGCAGCTGTTAAGTTAGCTACAACGAACTTAACGCGAACTCCAATCGTTGGTATACGCCGCGCCACACAAGTTGGCGGAAATGAAGTTAGCTACAAGCTGCGCAATATCCAATAAACGCGCGGCATTGTGTCAGCGTCAGTCAGGATTGGATATTGCGCCGCTGGTAGCTAACTTCATTTCCGGCCAACTTGTCTGGCGCGGCCTATAATCTGTTAAGTGAGATTGAGTAATTAAGTACCTAGGTTTTGCGCAGCTTGTAACTAATATCACAGCCAAAAAGTTTTATTCGGCCTATATTGATTGATTGATGAATACTAAAACTAGCAAATATTTCATAAAACCCCTAGGGAACTGTAATCACCTCGAAGATTTTGTTACCTACGACTGTTATCTTATGATTATGACAGGAGCTTGAGTGATTTTACGAAATCCCTAATTCCATATTTCCACTGCAACTTATCTAAGTATGGTATCTAGAGTACCCATCGTACCTCCAAGCCAGAGATAAAAAGATAAAATATCTGTTACAATGTAGATACGAGTACCTACTATTTCCCAGAACATGGCCGATTGACACTTAAACGTGCAATATAATTTATTTTGCTACTGTATATAATATATATTTAAATGTAATATTTATATATGTAAGCTTGTTTACCTCGTAGTTCCGAGAATCTCTTAGCATGGCACGAATCCATAAGAACGCAGAATGTATGGCGTGCCATCTGTCTCCTAGCATTAGTTTTATTGTAATGACGAAATAAATAACCGTCATTGTTGTACTGTTTGGACAATAAGCAATTATTCGTAGAAAGATGAATAAATTAAGAAAACAAATTGTACATCGTATTTCTATGTACATATACGCTAGGATTAGGTCGCTACGATTTTTTAATATACTTGATCACACTCACACCTCTAGCGTCGACACTTCCATTGCAAATAGGTATACCTAATAGGATAATAGGACCTCTCTTAAATACGCGATTTATAATATTGTCCTCTCTTTAAAATTCATAATTATAGTGAAAAAGAAACAGGAACATTTTAGATAGATATTAAAATTACGACGGCGCCTTTAAAATTTGGCCTAATGCAATCGTATAAAATGTAATTAAGAAACTTTAGTAGAACTTCCTAAAATGAGGAAGTACTCAAGCTTCCAGAAAGGAGAAGACAAGATGAATGAGTACAAAATGTATCCTACCTAACCTATCTATGGCAATGGCAATACCAACTTACCTACCTAAAGCATCATTCGGCTCGAAGGACCAATAATTTTACCTGGTATTTATTGTTTTTGCTAATAAAACTGTTACAGCTATAAATATGAAGCGTTATTTTTACCTCATTACAATTTTACGTTTTCCGCGATGATAATAAAATAAATACTTAAAATACTTAGTTGTTTCAAGTTTATGGCTAGATGAGCCGGAGCGTGGTTATTGCATATTCGTTCTAGTTCCCGCGTAAATCGCCTTTTCCTCGAAACATCTCTACGATTGCATGTCTAAACGGCCATTAAATTAAGCTTATTACATTCCACTTGGCACGGGTCCTGAATTTTGTTTTCTAATTTAAAAGAGCGCTCTTTTCCTGTGAAATTGCTATTTTGTACCTACCTACAATTGCTATTGCTATTGTAAATTGCTATTGTCTACCTACTTATAACCATCTAAAATACAAAACAGTTATCTAATGTATTTTATCTATTTACAATATTGGGATATTTACTGATCAAAAGTAGGTACCAATCATGTATAATCCTTAAAACAGGTACTTATAGTGTAGGTTTCGAGATGATAGTAAAAAGGAAAACTCATAGTCTAAAGTCCTATTGCCAGTGGGCACAGTTCCCAAAATTCTGGCCCCATTGCCATGTTTGATTGGTAATGCTGATTCTCTGTACCAAGTAGATAAGTTTTAAATAAATAGGTTATTTGTCGATAAACAAGTGTGTATCTGCCAGGGACGTTTTATCTCTAAATTCTCTAAGGTATCTGCACATCAGCATATTTTATATTTAATTTAAATGATGAAAAAATAGAGACACTGAAATCTCCAATTCTCAGAAACACCGTGCTGCTACAAAAATCTGGTTTCAAAATTCGTTGCGAACCCGGAACCAATATTTTTTATTAATTTACATAGGTAATTCTATACGCGCTATTAATTCTATGGTAACTTCGACTTAGTACCTAATCAATATTGCGAGTCTAATTTTTTTTATAAGTATATTTTTTATGTAATAAAACATAAAAAAAATGGTTTTCATTTTAAAACCCGTTACAAAAGGTAACAAAAGACATCTCTATCGGTCCCGGAACTATGAATAGTCATTATTAATTAGTGTTCTAAGAATTTGTAGCACGAACGCACCAGAAAATCAACTCTTTTGCCAAACAATAGAGAAACTAGGCAGGTATTGCGGTATTCGCCGTAAAATCGAAATCGGTGATCGGTTTCTGAGAATCGCAGTGACCTCCCTAAACAAATATTTGCGACTTGTGCTGCTTACAAGAAATCTCAAAAGCTGTGTAGTTCTGAATAACGATTAGTGTTTCAAGAAATAAATCGTTAAACTTGTTTGCCCTGACTGTCCAAGAAGGAGGGTATAATGGTTAGTGTTAATTTATTCCCACCTATTATTAGTTACCTATGTTGGTATTGGTAGGTATTGATGTAGCTAGCTAGGTACCTATCTATCTAATGTTACCTATTGAATTCATAATGTGAAGTGTCATACATGTACCTACCACAATGAGCCCTTATAATATGTTTAGCCAAAGCGACAAACAGACTTAATTCTTGTGATTCTATTGCACAAGAAATTATGAATCTAATAATAATAATGTCAATATACGTTTTGGACTCTCCCTCTTTTAGTCCCCCATCTGTTAGACATGATTGAGCACATCACCCCAATTCAGTACCCTAATTTCATCAACAATAGGGTGAATGAATGATTTCCTATTTTTTTTTCAATATCATCTCTACAGTTTGTTAACAAATACTTTAAACCTTGAAGGTTGATAGAGCCACCAACGTATTTTTTGTTCAAAGTTGAGATGAATAATCATGAATGCATCGAATTTTTTTAGTATTAATATTTGACCGGCTGTTGTGATTTGTGTTTGAATTGAACAGTCGACAGCTGCAGCCACAGTCAGTGGCTGCGCGCCAATGACAGCGGCGCAAGCAGATGTTTGTGAAAGCTGTGTGGTGCAGGTACGGGATTCTAAGAACGCCGAATATAATCGGTGTACGTGGAACTCGCGCTTCATGTCCATACAGCGCTGCGTAGGTAGCGTTTGAATGCGAATCAAACACCTGCGTATATGTATAGAGCTGTGGACATGTGCATTTTTTCTAATAGAGTCAAGAGACTATCTGGATCCAAAGCTGTTGCCATTTAGTCTGGTAGACTGATTTCTATTATTGTTTTTAAAGGTTGAATTGGTATTTTTACGGCCATTTTAGTAGGTAGTAGTACCTACCGTAATTGCTGGAGCCCACAGAGCCAGTACAACATGTGCTGGAGCCTCAACAAATTAAAAAAAAACAAGAAAAGAAAAACTAATCTTGTAGCGCAGTGAGGTACAATATTGTTTAGTAACGATATTATTTTTCTTTGGTATTTGTATAATTTATTTTAGTAATTATGACAATTTATTGAAGAATAACTCGCAAAATTTAAAAATTATGCTTTATCTCAAAAACAGCTTTGTTAATAGCTTGATTATTTAATTGTTCCCGTAGTTAATTTTACTATTAATAAATTGTTATATTAACCATAGATGACATGCACCACCGCCCACTAAATGACATTAAAATGTACCTAAATTTATTACAATTTATATGAAGAATTTCAAATATGTATTAATAATTATTTAGTATGTGCACATTAATATTTCACAATAGCAAGCTAACAAAAAAATATAACTACATACTTTTGTATGCTATTCTTTGTAACGAGATAGCAAATATCGATGAATGAGTTCTCGGAAGCCAGTGAACGTTCCTATAATATCGTAATCTATCGTAGATAGCTAAGTAGGTATGGAGCAGCGTACACACACAGGCTCACTCAGACGCTTGCTCAGTCAGAATGCTCAGTCGTTCAGTCAGACGCTTACCCGCTGTGAGCGAGTACGGTCATTTTGTTTTGCTTCGAATTTAAATCTCGTACTATACAAGTGATTGTGAATCAGCTGCTCGCGTCACACTACGCTCCTCATTCTGCTTCGGAACGTTAAACGATTCGCATGGATTCAGCTAATTCGATGTAACGAAAAAAATACAGCAATCTCTAGTGCTGTCAGTTAGTTATAGTGTTAAATTGTCAGTGTCAAATTAATTGCCAAAATCACTGCGAGGAAGTGGAAAGCTGATTTGTTTTTTTACTTTATTTCTATTGAATTGAAACGGATATTCTGGACCTTTGGATTTTATTTGCATTGCAGTGTGTTTATTTAGTAACAAAAGTGATCTGAATATTTTATTACATGCTCAACATGTTTTCTTTGTAAAGTGGTGTAAACCGTGGCATCCAGAGATAAAGTGGGTGAAAACATCAGGCCACTGGTCTGTAAACCAATGTGTGTGATAGATAAGCGAGAGAAGTCAGCTTATCCTGGAAACATGACTATTGCTGCGAGATTACCCACGCAGAGTAAGTTTCTAGATACTTTTATAGGTTAGGAACTGATGCTTTTTCTCCTCCTCTCCTCCTTACTTGCGGTAATATCTTCACAATTTTGCAGTCAGACTACACTGGCAGTTATTCCTCTGCATCGTCAAATTCTACTTTATTCAATTTATTATAATTTTACTTAAGGTACTGTTAAGTACTATTTTAGTTAGCTATCCAGTGTGAGGCGTCTTAACTCAAGTATTATCTTACGATAGGTATATTCTTACAACCTGTTTAAGAAGCAAATTTTTCTGACATTTAGCTCTAGTAAAGTGGAAAAAAAATGTAATAGATGATATACAAATTATGAAAAATAAGTAGGACATAAATATAAATAAGTGTTTAATTTAGCAATCCAAGTAACATATTTAACAGTAAGAATTACAATCAAGCAAATATATTTGAGAATTAAAATAATACCCATAGATTTTCAATATTCATATTATTGCTCTTAAATAATTGCGTCATAACGTCTTACATGTATGTCTAAAATTGTAATTAAAAAGTAATGAATGAATTTATGATCTAAACACATTTCGAAAATGTAATACATGTTATTACGATTATAATCATAATGCATGACATAATGATAAGCCTATGCGGGCTACATTAAAAGATTTAAAGGAAAATGGGGTTAATAAATGATAAGGTTTTGATTTGTAACAGTCTTGAAAAGTAAATTTCCCGAAATAGATAACAGTTTAATAAAAACCATGTAACAAATAATCTGATAGGGAAAACCATGTAGCAAAATTTAATAAAGCTATGCTTAAGTCTTAAAGAAGCTCTTTTAGATAACCATATAAGAAAACGAAAACAAGACAGTATCCATCTTACCACAAAAGCTTTAAACTCGGTTTAACCAAGCAAATTGTACTTTTAAACATTGTATAAAACTTTTGTGCTAAGAAGGTATGCGTTTTGAGGATTTGATTGCTAAGGTTTGGTTTCACTAGGTCAGCATGTGATTTTTTTTTGGGTACATATTTGGCATTTACATATAAACTGCTAATGCTGATGCATTGTAAGCTTACATACTCATTTTGCGGCTATAAATAGGTAGTGTTAGCAAAGTATGTACGCCTATAATCCAAAATAGTGGTCAGTCTATGCACAAGAGTTGTTTGCATCTACAAAAACTAATAAAGCATCTGCCTTAATTAAGGCCGGTCTCGAACTGACATCCCACTGTTCACTGCTCCCCTCCCTCCAGTGTCTACCCGAGTGCCCAGCACAAATATGATGAATTTTGAATGTTTCTGTAATCTACTGCTTAAAAAGGAAACTGTCTCCTACTTTTTCTCTTATTTCAATTACATTGTCATAGAATATTATACAGTACTAGCTTTTACCCGCAGCTTTGCACGCATGGTATTTTATTTTTTGTGCTGGGATAAAATGTAGCCTCTGTCACTTTCCATCTTTCAAACTCTAAAAATCAAGTCAATCTGTTGCTGTGTGAAAAAGGAACAAACACACTTTTGGATTTCTATTATTAGTAAAGATGTACATTATTGTCCTGTACTCGTCTATTCCTGATATAAACAACTGAATGCAGCCTGATAATTCTGTTTGTTAGAAAATGCAGATTTAAGGAAGAGAAATTACAATACACAACAAATTACACATTAACATAAATTACATTTGCATTCTTCTTACCATGTCATGTGTCATTGTTGTTGTTATAATGGAGATTATGACATATGTATGAATTAGTACTCAGAATATACATACACTTAGAAAAAAAAAACACATATATTACATGTAGAATAGCTAGAATAGTGTGATTGTTTTGGGGTCAAAAATGTCATATTTATCAGTCTTATTACATTCATCGCCCCCACAGTTAATACTGTTATTAAACTTTTATACATAACCTTCCTTAATAGTCAATTTATACATAGACATGTCTTATTTTATATCAGTGAGTGATTCATATCAGCCATTAGTGTTCATTCACCTTTCCCGTTATTTGGCTATCTATCGACAATATTGCTTTTGAGTGGGGCACTTGTAAGACATGAGTCGGCAAATAATGCTGATTGGGGGCTTCAAGGTCAAAATCTACGTAATAAATACATGGTTGTACCTTTATCATTACAAAACGTACCTGGTGCAGGACACATTGCTCCCAAAATGATTTATATTTCTACCTACTGATATATTTTAGGTCACTATTTCCTTAGTGCAATGAAATTGGAATTATGTAACATAATCACCTATAAAAAACCATTCTAGATTTTGTCTCCAAAATTATAACCCCAGTTGATGTTTGACTGAAATAAAATTATCATGGATGACATTAATTCATAACTCTATGCAGTCCCTATTCATTATGCTGCGTTGCGTTTTTCAAGTTGTCCCATAGTAAAAGTTGTCCATAACGATTAGTACAATGCTATTCCAGAAAATAAATATCATCTTAGAAACATCCCATAGTACTTGAAGATCCTTCTACACTAAGATCAGAGTATAATTATAGCATCTTCGGTTAAATAAGGGCATATAAATTTGCCTTTACTTTTAGCTAAGATGTGAAACAGTCTGCTTAATTTAAAAAGAAGCCTTTTCTCTAACCTTGTTTCTGTTTGTTCCAGATGCATGCGTGGAAGTGGGCGTGCCGCTGGGCGGATGGAACGCGGGCGTGACGTGCTGCCCCAACTGCCGGCACGAGCTGCGGCTCTCGCTGGGAAAATGCCACGGGGCGCCCGCGCCGCTCACCCCGCCGCCCTTCACGATAGCTGCCCTGCCCCAGTCGCCGGTCTACTCCACCTCCTCCCCTCTCTTCCCGCCCTACAACGATGAGCTGAGGCGGCTAGCAGACACCCTCAGAGCGCTGCGGCTGTCCGGGTGGTACTATGGCAATTTGGATTGGCAGGTGTGTTTTTTTTAATTTTAATAGTTGTGTGGGCTCAATCTTGTGACTGGCTTAAACTATGTAATATCGTCATATGTCATAGTCAGGCATGCATGTGTGCAGCTGCTTCCAACCAGTCTTATTAGAGGTCTATAGAGAAGGGTTATGTTCTGTAATGAGCATCCTATAACCATAGACAAAGCTCCTCAAGTAGTTAGTTTATGCTATAACTGAAATTATGATGAGACTGTATAATGCATAACAGTCTTTCGTTGACAATCCATGTGATGAAGTCTTAAGAATACATTAACTTTTATATTGTTCCTTATTGAGTACAAACTATTATTTACCAAATGTTTTCCACTCATCATTCTTGTCCTTAACATGTTCACGTCATACACGACACTTCCTTCTCAAATTTCATTGAGGATCTCCATTAAGTTAACTAAAAGGAAATAAACAGAAACAGTCACCTTTTGTTCTATAAATAGACATTAACATGGTTCTGTGTATGTATTGAGATATTATTCTATCATTCAGAAAATTGAGGAAGTAAGATTCCCACATACAAGGAATGGGGAAAATGCTATCAATCTCTTTAATTACCAGATATATTTGTCACCAAGATATTACTCAAGTACCTAGTCATTTAATTGTATTGTTATTATGAAATCCATCCATTCACTGTCACACTTTGTTTTTAGAGTTCCGTACCCAAAGGGTAAAAACGGGACCCTATTACTAAGACTCCGCTGTCCATCTGTCTGTTACCAGGCTGTATCTCATAAACCGTGATAGCTATAAATCTGAAATTTTCACAGATGACGTGTATGTATTTTTGTTCCTGCTATAACAACAAAAAACAAGAAAGGATATTTAAGGGGAGCTCTCATACAAGAAGCGTTTATTTGTTCTATATTAATAACAACAACATGAAAATACTTTTTTTTTCTATATTTAGTTAACATGTATTTTTCCAGTAAAAACTAGAAATTATATGAAGATACTTGAAATATTCACAGAATATTAAGTTGTATATGCCCTTCAAAAATAATTAAATTAAAATAAAATATATTTAGGGGGGCCCTCCACACGATACGGAACCCAAAGTGCGCGAGTCCGACTCGCACTTGGCCTTTCTTGGATTTTCTGACACACGGTTTCTATAGCTGAATGAAATATACATACCTACTTTTCAAGGAAAATGCCCGTACTTAATGTTATGCAATTCGATTACTAATAGATTTTAAATTGACGTCAAAAATTATAAAAATCCTATTATCTTATTGATTGACAGTACGATTTAGTTATCGTTTATTTAAATGATGAATCGGTATTATTTGGCAGTATTTAATAATTCTTATATCTAGAGAATCCGTTTGTATTTCTCCGAAATTGTAAAAGCAGATTTGAAAACAGATAGGTATCTATCTGTTTTCAAATCTGCTGCCTACAATTAAAAGTAGATTATGCTTCTAGGGCAATTAACAGTGTGTGCATAACTCTTCGTTAGAAACGTAAACAGCCATTTACGTGACGGGTGCGAACTATTATTGCGTCCTTGAAAATGCCGTCGTTATCATTCTTTTATGGATAGTTCACTGCTAAACATGGGTTGGTCCTTGCGACGTCCAGTATCCACTATTCTCTGACCCAAATATGGATTAGAAAATAGGTTATTTATATATGACTCGATACTTGTTTCTAGCCATTTTTATAAGGGCCCCTTTATAGCGCCTACGTCTCAAAGCTAATATATTATTTTCGTACTAGCTTAGCATACAAGACCACGACAAGAGTTTATCGACTTGTGCAAAGGTGACAGATATATGCTTATCATAACTCCGTCACGTCGATAGAATTATTTTATGGTCCGTATGCTAAGCCGGTGGACGTCTTAATGGTGAAATATTAAAAACCATAATGTAATCAAAAACATCGACTCAGAGGCTCTCAGACGCCACCCGACCACCTGGCAGACTCAATTAAGATAAGAGAACAGATTTTACATTAAAAACGGAAGATTACTAAATACTCTAAATATTAAAATAGTCTGCTACTTTAATGTTAAAACTAACACGTAAGTTTACCGTTAAATATTTATTTAAATACGTACACGAAAAGCCATTTTCTCGCAAAAACACGTTTTAGTTAAAATTAGTAAGCCTCAAATTGTATTATTATTTAGTATATATTATTTTTTTTATAGTTTTGATCTGTGTTGATTCTAGTTAATTTATCTCTTTGTGTCTATTTATTCATGCCTACTTCCCAATGTCTTCTACCTGTAGGTTGACTGGCAGATAATGCTATTTAGCGTTAAGTCCTGCTTTTGTACAGATGGTGTGCAATAAAGTGTTAAATAAATAAATAAATCTGGAGTTATAATTAAGCCTCTAATCTGGGTAGCGACTTACAATACTAAACTCGTGTTTGTAATGTTATTCTTAAACCAATGCTAAAATACATTGGTTACATTTTGTAGGTCATGCTAGTTGTGCAAAATAACAGTTATGCTAAGTGAGAGGCAGTTCTAGGATTTGCTCTTTTATTGAATTTCCTAGTAAACTTACAAAGCGCAAGACCAGCTATATCTGTGTCAAGGCTTATCCATTCACTATCCACGCATCAAGTTGCACAATGCTACAATGTTTCTAAGTTATCGTTCTTGAGAAGCTCAATATTTAGTTGTATGATTACATACTGCTGAATAACTACTATTTATATAATGATGCCAAAATCCTTAGTTTTCACTCTGGTGTTACTTGACCTCGCTTGATTCGTTTCTCGAAAGTTTGTAAGAGCTTGGAAAACTTTGGTCAGCTCGTCGGCTTTAAAGCTTTAACAAACGATGAAAATCTGCGTTATTACTTATTACGAATACTTCAACTATTATTTTTAAAGAACTATATTCGACAGGCTTATTCCTAAAAAGCAATATCTCCCACGCAAAATTCCACGTTTTACCCAATCTCTCCGAAATATTCCAATTTCAACTTTCTCGCTCGACATTTCACATGTAAGTTCGGGTGGAATCTTACAAGTTGAATTTGACCAGCTTTCCGATTGAGCTGAAATTTTGCACGCATATGTATATTGCGTGACAATGCAATAATATGATGATGAAGTCGGAAGGTGGCCATAGGAATTTCTGTACTAAACAAGATATATGTACCCTGCTAGAGCTGCTATATGATATCCATGATCTCAAAAGCTTGTATTTAAAAAAAATATATTTTTATAATAATTTATTTCGTCTTAAGTCTAAAATATTTTGTCTTCTATTCCAGGGAGCTCGAAATCTTCTAAAAGAGGCGAGTGTGGGTGCGTTCGTGATCCGCGACTCTGGCGACAGGAACTTCATCTTCTCCCTCTCTGTGCAGACGGGCAAGGGGCCCACCTCGGTGCGACTCCACTACGAACAGGGCTTCTTTAGGTAAGCATACTTTTCTTTGATTTCATAACATAACATAATAATTATTTATTGTTTCACACCAAGGTAGAAATAATAATTATTATTCGTAAAACTTACCACAACCGACTACAGTCATGTCCGAATTCGAGTAGTTGCTTGAATCGATATTTGTAGTTTTTTTGTACATTTTTGATATTTTTAAAACATCGGGAGTAATATCCCTATCGAATTAAAAAAAAAATTAAATCGGTTGACAATTGGCGAACAATAAACCTACAAAAAATACATACAGACGAACAGAAATACGTACTTCAAACAATAATAAACATATCTACTTCTGAAAGGAAAGTCGCTACAATTTTGAAGACTGATCAGACTTAATTCATCACGGAGCAAACCGAAGCCAGCATCGCGCAAGCGTAGCAGCAAGCATTTTATAGCTTGAATTAGATCATATCAAATGATATTATATCATCATGTGAAAGGACAAAAAGAAAAAAAAAACTGATTTTATATGTAATGAAAATTGGCGATATGAAAATTACTATTACGAACTTTTTGTAGGATTCAGGAACCAATATCTACTACTCAATATGATGCGACAAGTACGTCTTGTTACTCAATCAACAGTATCGCATTAATCACTGAGAATGGAGCTTATTGCGATAAAATAATCGGCTTATAATATCCTATTTATCATGAGGTAGAATATCTTTGCATACATTATCTTCGTCAAGATAATCCTACGCATATTCAAGTAGGCATTTAGGCATTGAATAGCTAGTTTAGTCTTCTAGGCTTCTGAAATAGTCATGCCGTTTCGTTTAACAGCACGCGGTCATTCTCCGAACAGCAATTGAGTTCATCATTTTCCGATTACAAACGTTTCTTTCGAAACGTTACACAACTATAAACATTTCCATGAATTACGTAGAAAAAAATACAGTAAGTAATGAAAATAAGCGGAAACTTGCATAACGTTTTCTCTGAACAATAGTCGGCGTGGAACGAAATAAACAGACGAATAATTTCTGTTCTGCCCACGCGACGTTCCAGAAATGATATTTGTACTGAGGGAAGTTACTGGTAATTAATCTGTGACGTTGCGTCAACCATTTCTCATAAGAGCCATGAGCTTGAACGTCACGATTTGCCTCTGATGTCCTGACAATGACCTAAGGCTAAACAAACATGTAGTCTTCATAAATACTTTGTGTAATGTGTCATAAATACTCCTTAGCATGAAACTTTTCGAAATATGTACACATTGTATTCGACCTTAGAGTTGCGTGGCAATGATTAAAATTATTATCATCCACAGAAAAGATTATAACGCAGCGCTCTGTGAGATTATAACACAAGATTAATTTGAATACTAATTTTCGTAGAACGAGGTCAAGGTTGCGCTTGTATTTCCAAAAAGATCCATTTATTTTTATTTGATAAGCTGCTAGTTTTGCACTGTCACTGCAAGATAGAAAAAAGTAGCTCGCGTACCATTTTAATAAATAAAACACTCAGTCAGAGTAATAGGTAGAGTATTTACTACCGGATGCACTTTGAACTGTCACAGTCATTATTCTAGAGCAGTCAGCAATTAGCACCCTTTCCGGTGACCTATAACCCCAGAACCGGTCACTGTTCATCAACAAACAGCATTTTGCATGTCACTACGAAAATTCCCAATTAACCTAATAGGTATTGTACAAGAACTCGCCAGGCCACAGAATTCTCATAGTTATCTGACCTAACCAGTGTCATTAGTGCTTCAAATTACCTATTTAGCTAGAATACATGAGTACACAAGTGGTCAATCTACGTTAGTCAACTTCTCGTTAAGTCAATGTGCTAAAACGTCTACATACCTATTATGTACAGAATGATTCAACCTACGTCTACTTAATACTTGGCTACGTTTATTTATATGCCTACCTTATTAGAAGTGCGGTCACAGAATTAAAGCCAGAAGAATGGCATTACTAAATATATGCGTGGTTTTGTGAGAGGCTACTAGCGTTACGTACTCGTACTATGTATGGCACGAGGGGCGTACGGCATTTCGATAGCGATGATTTGCGCAAGTACTTACCTACTGTTCTGCGGTTTTTTAGTCAGGCTTTGTCTTAGTAAGGAATTCCCCAAATTGTGGGGATTTAGAGGATTATCGTGTAAGGAATAAAAAAACCCACTCTTAGGTATTTCCATCACGGATTCTAAGTAATTTTCAAACTGACACTACAAACTACTACTTCTAGTACTTTTTACTAAGATATGCTTAATAAATAAAGTTAAGTACTAAATATTTTAAAAATATTTTCTTTTTTCATATTTTTAGACTTGCAAGCAATGCCGAACTTAAACGTTTTGTATAATACTAATCAAATCTCTTATATGCATAATCTAATCAAAATTTAAAACAAATTTGATACGGGTCGGAAATATTTGTAATTCCAAATGCAATGTTGCAATAAATACTTCGGCAATACTGTATTCTATTAGCAGCAATTCTGTGTAAAATTAAATTCTGTGACATTACTTGTTGCTGTTTGACCGCTAACGACTACCTGTTCTAAACAAAGAATGCTTATTAGCACTGCACTTAGAGTGTAGTAATCTACTCATGTCTGAGGCAAAACCTTACCTACAATGTAACATATAATATGCAAACGTGCTATCAGTACATAAACATTACGATACTTAGAATTCTTAGATTGCTCGGAAGATTATCTATTAGGTTTGTGTATTGTTTAAATATCAAGGTTTCTGGCGGCTAGCCAGACGATATTACGTGAATGGAATGCAAAAGTTTAACGTAAATTCTATATAGCGACTTTGAATTCTATGCTCTAATTTTTTTGGCTTAGGTGTTCCCATCGTTAGCTAAAAAATAAAAATACAAAACATAATGTAACCAAAGTTTCCTATTGTTACAGGTTAGACTGCGATCGCCCGCTAGCGAAATACATGCCCCGATTCCGCTGTGTGGTGGAGTTAGTCCAATACTATATCCAGAGTGCGGGACGGCGCGCTATCGGCACCGTGTGGGTAGACAGAGACGGCTGCCAGCACTCCCCTGTCTGTCTGAAGACGCCGCTGAGGAAATCTCCGCCTACCCTCATGCACAGCGCAAGACTGGCCATCCACAAAGCCTTGGACTCCAATCCTCTCACGCCCAAGCTCTGGATCGCGCCCAAGCACCGACTCCTACCCCTCCCCACTACTCTCATAGACTATCTCGGAGAATACCCATTCTCCGTGTAACTGAAGCCATAGAGAAGATATTAGCGTAAAGCATCATGGACTCGCGTCCTATTTCCTAGTGTTTTGCATATTATTAATCTTACATTTTGTACAAATGAATGCATTGTCTAGTACGGGTTGCTAGAAAGGGCCGGCTCCTTAACTAACACTGTTTTAATAGTTAAATTAACGTATTATTCTAAGTATTTTAATGGGACTCAACTATGGTATTTAGTGAATTTTTTTTATGCAAACTTTTTGTTGGACCGTTTCTGTATATAGATGTTTTGAATGACGCAAGACTGATTTCTTGGACGTTTATTTGTTACATGCAATATCGATATTTGTGTACCATTTGAATATAAGCTTATTTGAGAGTTCTAAAATCCTCTCTTTTCTTCTCAATGTGCGAGAAAGGGATAGAAATTGTGTTAGAGCTGTCGAAGTGGTCAAAGTCGATGCATGTGTCCTACGCCTGTATAAAACATGTACTGTCTTACCAGATTTTAACACGCTGTAAACACTGTTTAACCGTGAAATTTGTTCCGTCAAACAGTGTCTAAAGCGTGCTTAAAACTTTTGTGGTAAGACCGTCAATGTTTAATCGATAGCCTTATTGTGCCCAATTCTGTATACTTTTCTGTTCATCTAATGCTATAAAAACACGATATGTTAGTTTTTGTTGCAACAACTGGATATGTAACTTAGCGAATCACTAATGCCTATTCTTGTCCATCGTCTTTAGAAATCATCACACTAATCCTAGAGCTATATTATTTATTTATTTCTCATTAAGTTTTAGCATTATTATAATCTGTTTGTATGGAGATGAGCTTTTCCCACTATCATCTGTTCTCATAATCGCTTGCAACACCATAGTGCGAATTATTTAAAAAAAATCCTTTTCAATGAAAAGAGATGAATACAAGTACTGTCAGATTGGTTCAGTTTAGAAATAGTTTAGCAAAATCGACCTATTCATATTTTCCTCACTATAAGACGGCCCATAGCGCCGCTAAAAGAGCTGGACTCCTAAACGCCGGTTTTTTTTAGAACCGCGATTTATATTAATTATTATATCATCAGCAAAAGCGCTATAAGCGCTAGTTATAAATATTACTTGTTTCAATATCGAAAATATCCAAAAGTTCATCTCATCTTGCTTGCACTCATTCAGCTATGAAAGCGAGAGGTCATGAACCCCCAAATGTTTTCTTTTTTGACATGAGTTACCTATATACTAAATGATAAAGGGTGGAGCTAAATTTAATGGCTCGAACTATCTGTAGCTTAGATTTTCCTTTGTTCCTATCTCTTTGGTCTGTTCTGAATTTCGTTTCTGGCACCTTACCATTGTGGTTAGTTTTTTATTGTAATAAGTGCCATCAAAACATTAATGAACCATAAAACCGCTGTAAGTAAGCTGAACGGAATTATTTGAGGCTGAACGTGTAAATATTGTCTTGATTCTTCTTTATTTATTTGTAAATTAACTAGTGTAAAGGAGGCCATTCAATGGTGAGGTGTATAATACATAGGTACTTAGGTATAGAAGGAAGTTTCGGCTAGTGATTTTCACTATTGTAGATTGTTAAAACATGTATATGTACCTTGAATAATCTCAATTAGAATAATAATTAAGCTTCACAGTTTTAGTATGTATAAATGTTTATTATTTACAAACTTTTGGATGTATCAATCGGCCTCAATATGAGTAAATTATTTAAATAGTTCTGTATAATATTTCTATTTTCTAATCAACAATATGATTTGGTATAGAGTTATTTTTATACTATTTTGTAAAGGAGAGCACCATAAATAAGATGTGTGACATAATATAAAAGTTGTGTTAACGTTTGTAGACTAATTATTGTATGGAAAGAACTGCAAATAATTTATATACAAAATATACATTCTGCCTTTACATTTGTATTTAATTTTTTCCTAGATACTAATAGAAATTTTACCTCTATATCCAAAATAAAGCATGCCAACAATTTGAACATCATAGGGTGGATATTAGAATGAAGGGTAAAAGTCTGGTAGATATGCCTTATACCCCAGCTGCACCCTCAGACTTAAATTAGATATAGGAATAAAATTAAATTAGATATAAGAAGGCATAAATAAATAGTCTTATTATTTCTTGGTCTATATCGCCACAAGCACAGATATCTATAACACAAGGTAGGATTTAGATTTAGTGTTTATTTATTTCTTGCATTAGGTATGTACAAAGCAATCATATTAGTTAGGTACATGCCCAATAATGGCGTTGATGAATAAATAGAGTGACATCGCGATCGCACTACACCTTTTTATATTAATATCTCAAACCAAATAAGAAGTCTACTTGATCTGAGATTATTATATCACATTATTATTTTTTAAATTCAATAGATTGGCTAAATAAATGTGAGTATAGCTGTAATAGAAAAAAATAAAAAGACAGTGACATTAAATCTCTTCCAGACTTTTGGTCATGTGCCAATGTCAATTCAGTATTTCAAGCACTTAGATTTTTCCCGAATCTAAGGGTAAAATACAGGTACGTATACGATGTTTTTAGGTAACGAATTATTGACACAATATAAATTATGTATAAAATAAATAAAGTATACATAAATTTAAGAAAAATTACTAAAATGTCAAATCTAGTAGCTGCCAGCTGAAATATGCCAGCCACCAAACAGTGGCCTTGAAAGTTGTTAGATTATTTCTCAATGGTAAAATCTAATTCTAAATCTATCTAGCTGGAACTAAGTAAAGTCAAGCTTAAGTTTCAGTCTAAGTTTTTTACTATGAGTTTTTACATAACACAGTGGAATAACTGTGAACGGACTGTACGTCCGTCCTTTAGACACAGCCCGGACACTCCGCGATTCTTCATACAAAATCTGCTGTCTTACGCACACAACATTATATTTATTCACAGACACTACACATACGCACGAACGCTACACGGGTATTTCTGTGCACAACGCCTATGGTTGTCAACTTAGAGTATTAATAACTATAGAGCGCTCACGACGAAGTGGGAACAGTAGGCACAAGTAAGAATAAAACGACGTTCCCGCCGCGAGCGCTTGTAGTCGTAGCAGAGTACTAGGAACGTGCGTTTCTCCAGTAACTTTTTTAAAATTGATGTATTAAAATGGTGAAATGTGCAGTTCGACCTTGTAAAAACGATACTAGAAAACACACGAAATTGAAATCCAGTATCACATTTCATCGGTAAGTCCATTATTATACTTATTTTTATGAAAATAAATCCGGAATCGCGGGGGTGAAGAAGACGTGGGAGGCGGGCACGCACAGGCTCGCCCGTGCACCGCACCACACCGCACTCCCGCCGCGTGATTTAGAGATGGGACGTGACCAACGCTGTAGTCGATATAATGTTTACTAGAAGTACTGCATATTACATATAACAGATTTTTGTAACTTTAATACTTAAAATCTTATTATAATTTATTATAAATAATTGTATAGTGTGTTTTGTACGATATACTTTCTAATATTTTTAATTAACATTATAATTCAATTAATGGTTTATCAGTTTATACTCTAAGCTCCTTATATTTTGGGTTAAAATAAAATATTTTTAAAAGTAAGTACCAGCAATTTTGTGACATACAAATCCAATAAATACTTAATTTTTCTGAATAAATGTCGTAACATGTAGAAAAACTTATACTCTTATTATACTCTTAGATGTTATCGCACGAAATAATATATTTGTAGGTACTTGTTTGTACCGCGCTGAACCTGCATCTATCGACAACAAAATGAGTTTACGTTGCCCGCGTGCCCATCCCTAGTAATCGCCAACATACATATATAAGTAGCTATACTTCATCTGCCTACGACGCGCACTGGGCGCCTAGTGCGGTGCTAGCGCTCTATAGTTATTAATACTCTAAGGTTGTCAACGACCCATGTATGAATTGTAATTCTGACTTACCAAGAAGTTTTGTGAGCACTAATATGATACTGTATGAAACCTGCAGCGGCTAGCTGCAGGTTTCACATACAATCGCACATACACTTATTTCGACGAAATCGCTCATTTACCTACGTAGAACATAACCAATACACGGCACTGTTACGAAATTCACTTAATTTTCTCAGATATTGCTGAAGTATCCAGTAATATGAACACGAACCACTCGATTATGTATATTTGTAAAATCATCCCATAATATATAACCAAACAATATATATAACAAAAGATATAGTAATTAACGATAAAGTAAATCACGCGCGAAACGCACCGATGGCGAACTGAGGAAAATACCTAATTTTATACACCTACGCGGGGCCTCACTGGTTAAATAGCGGTTGCGGGATCGTTGCTGGTTTTTATAACTGTTTCTTATTGTAAGTCTTCGTATTTTTTAAGGTTCCGTACCTCAAAAGGAAAAAACGGAACCCTTATAGGATCACTTTGTTGTCCGTCTGTCCGTCTGTGTATATGTCAAGACTCTTTATCTCGGGAACGCGTAAAGATACCGAGTTGAAATTTAAACTTTATACGTATATCTATAATCTTTTACAGTTGTATTAAGGAAAAACTTCTCAGTTATCGTATAAAAAAGTAAGAGCCGTTTATGTCGTAAAAAACCGCATATTTCGACACTCACAAAAATCAAAACCTACAGGGTACTTCCCGTTGACATAGAACTATGAAATTTGGCAAGAAGCATTGTCTCAGAGTGCATATATAGAAATAAATCTGAAAATTGTACGTTTTTATTTAAATCACAAAAAAATAGGGCTTTAAAATTCACAAAATATGGGTTTAAAATTCAAAGTGCGTAAATCGTATCATGTAAGGTATCATATACAAGAGCTTCCATTAGCACATGCTAAAACAGGTTTTTAATTTTTTTTAACAATTTTTGATGAATGACGAGAAAAATAAAAAAAAAAACTTTTATGGACGATGATGATGAGTATTTAAATTTTAACAACGTACTTCCCAATTATGTGAAATTTTCTGGATTTGTACGGAACCCTCGGTGTGCGAGCCTGACTTGCACTTGTCCGGTTTTTGTAGGAGAAATCACCGGCCTGTGCAGCCAGCGCGCAGAGTAGTAAATCTGTGTCTTGACGCGGGGTGGAAGTGAGGAACACTCAAACGGGTGGGGGGTAACGAGTGGCCGTTCTATACGTAGTATTATTATATCTTCTTTGCTTTAGAGGAACGCCCTGTATAAGACTAAACCTGAGTAAGTAGTCTGACTAGGGTAAAACGAAATACTTTAATGGTAACACTGACAGTATTATTGATTTTTACAACTGTGTTACAACTCGATCAGCAGCTCTGAATCTGAATTTCTTTCACTTCTCTTATTGGTCTGTGTTTCTTTCAAAAAAGCTTGATAAAGCTAGTGATTAAGAATCTGAATTATAAAAATACTCTAAATAATTCACAAGTACAATGTAAGAGAAAATTGTTAAATTATGGCGATAACAAATGGAAACGGCGACAACGGAGGTGATTACGCTCCGCTGAAGCAAATACTTTCCGATTCTGAATCCGAAGATGAAAAGTTAGAACATGTGCCTATTAAGAACACGGATAGCTGTAACAACCTGGACTTCAATAGCGGCCTGCAGTCTTCAAAAAACTACAGCTTGAGTGACATGGACGAGTTCAACACCAATATGAATACAATGGAAAGCACAATGGATAATGTAAGCTTCCTGCAGTCTGATATGTCTAGTAAAATGTCATTCGCGCATAGATGTGCCTTCATAGCTTCAATACTCATGTGCGTGTTTACTGTTGTGATATTTCTCTGGGGCATACCCTGTTCCGAAGTCGGCAGTTGTGCAACCAACGAATGGCAGGACAAAACGACGAGTTGGGAGCTTCCTTACGATGAAATAGAGCTTTCTGGAGCAGTGCAGGTTGTAGAAGGAGCGCTTCCTAATACTAAGAACCTTATATTTATTTATCGTGGGAACCACATGAAGCAAGAAGAAAAGAGCGACGATAATGTTAATGGTGTCATTCTCATAGTTGGTAACTCTGGTAAGGTCGGCTGGTACACCCGGGAAAACAGAATTCCAACAGAAATAAACTGCCATCTCATTGATGTGAATAGAGACAAACAGAAAGATTGCATAGTGTCAGGATCGGAAGGTCTTTTAGCTGCATTGAACCCACTGTCGGGCACTTACTATTGGTACATTCACAAACAAGGAAAGGTGTTTAGTAACATAGCAGCTATTGATTTTCCTATAATTATGAAGGATATGGATAAAGATAAAGTAAACGATCTTCTCACTGTGGCAACAGTTCTTCCAAGTGCAAATCATAACTCCCTTATTATAATATCTGGTATGACAGGGAACATCATTGGTGAGCCCATGGCAGTAGACGATTGCTTATCAGTAAAGCTTCTCACAGAATCTGATTCCATAACTTACATTTGCAAAAATGGAACCTCAGAAGCCGTGCGGCAAATTACATATCCAATACTGTACAGAAAACTGTTGAAATTGGACCAGTCTGCTCACACTCCAACACCTTTGCCTGTATCAAAAAGAATTAATCAGAGTTTGAAGAAAAGCATTGGAAATACAAGGGAAATATTCACTAATGGGCCTGGTAAACTGATTGTAGAGAATTCTGGGGAATGTCCCAACTCTTGCAGAGTTAATCTGAAACTGATCCTCGAAAGAAATGGAACAACTAATGTTAGTTGGGAGTACATCGCTAACCACGTCTTTGCTATGCGGCCGAGCTCATTCGCATTCGCAAACTCAATAAGAGGCTTTGTGCTGAAATTATGACAGTGGAACAGTGCACACCTCGCTAAGGGTGCACAAAAAGTAAACGAAGTTAAATATAATGTACAAAACCAGAGTCCAAAGAATTCATATGATGTGTTTTATCAGCCGGCAATCAATGTTGCATCAATATCATCATTCTTAAAATACGAGGAGTTCACTGCACATGACATATCAGAGAGGATAGTACTAGTGTCTTTTGATAGATTTCAAACGCACAATGTTAACGTAAGTCAGACTGACATTGTTCAGATCTGTGTACGTGGAACTATTGATCCACATGCTCCTTTACCAATATGCCAACCTGATTTGGAATATCAGGAACAGTCCCTCATGATTGCTGATCTGGATGGAGACCAATCTCATGAACTCATTTCGTATTACAGCACATTTGTGCCTCCTGAATCGTACACACCAAAGAAATCGAATCCTTATGACAGTTGGCGCTTAACTTCAATAGTCAGAGTTATACGATTAGAATCTGAGCTGCCAAAATTATTTGTTGCGGACATTTAAGTTTGCCTATGTATTTCCTATTGCAAATTTAATATTTAGAATCCAAACTGAAGATTGGTGGATCACGCCTTTCATTTTTGATACTATTTCTCTTCTCATTGCCAATACAATTATTGGCTTGCTGTAGTTAGCTTCAAAAGCAAACAATAGAAAAATCTAGTCATTGATATTGTTAACTGTTCATAAATGTAGCAGTTAGGATTAGGACTTTTTACTCATAGTATTTAGTATGTATTCTGTGTGCATGGTATTATTCGAAGGTATTGGTTTTCCTTGCCTGAGTGTTTAACCTTAAATCATGTTAGGAATAAGTGATTAGTGTTTTGTAATCGAGTCTGATAGTATTTTCTCTGCGTATGTTTATCGAAAATGTGTATTTTAGAATAACTTATAACGGCTCTCTTTTCTGATGTGATTACTAACTAGTAGGTTTAGAATTTAATGTATGTTGTACTCATCATTCCAGTCCAGCAGTCAGTCAGTAAATACAGTAGGTGCTTTCCAATAATTGAAAGAACTTAAAACCACAATTTATTAGGTACTTGTACTATTTCAAAAGCAAATACAGTCTCACAATTCTGGACTAAATACCAAAAAAAAAGATAAATTCCTCCTCTTATTGGTTTAAAACCCATTGCTTAAGTACCAATCTTGTTTTTAGGGTTCCGTACCTCAAACGGAAAAAACAGAACCCTTATAGGATCACTTTGTTGTCCGTCTATGTGTATGTCAAGACTCTTTATCTCGGGAACGCGTAAAGATATTGAGTTGAAATTTAAACTGTATACGTATATCTATGGTCTCTTGCAGTTGTGTAAAAGAAAAACTTCTCAGTTATTGTTTAAAAAAGTTAGAGCCATTTATGTCGTAAAAAATCGCATATTTCGACACTCACAAAAATCAAAACTTAAAGCGTACTTCCCGTTGACATACAACTATGAAATTTGGCGAGAAGAATTGTCTCAGAGTACACATACAGAAATGAATCTGAAAACTGTACATTTTTATTTAAATCACAAAAAATAGGGGCTCAAAATTCACAAAATATGGGTTCAAAATTCAAAGTGAGTAAATCGTATCATGTAAGGTATATAGTATAAAAGAACTTCATTAGCACATGCTAAAACAGGTTTTCAATTATTTTAACAATGTGTTTGTACGGAACCCTCGATGTGCGAGCCTGACTCGCACTTGTCCGGTTTTTTAGAATAATAGTCACCATACACAGTAATACCGAGAATTCGAAAATACGCGGTTTCTTTTCGATGCGTGTCGGCGTATTCGTTTTACGATAAAGCGTGGATTATGTACCTACGCAGTGCACTTTGCACATTCTATTCAGGACTAGTTCGAACGTATTTATATGCATTCTTTATACGTTTTTGTACAAAGTTGAACCCTGACTTATGCACGCTTGGTCTCTCCTATCGCGTAAGTCCAGGGTATTACTGTAATCTACTCCAGCCATTAAGTACCTAACCAAAAGGAGTCGACACTGCAAAGCGTCCCCCTCTGCCAAAAGTACGCGACCGGCGGTCATGCTCTTTATATAAATATATCGGTCTGGTTGCGCTTGTGTTGCGTTAATTTTCAGCTAGTGTTAGTTAATTAAATTTGTGTGCGTGTAAACTTACTTATATTTTGGTTTGTGTGCGTTTCTTCACCCCCCATTGACTTGGCAGATTTCGGAGCTTAGGCGTGCCGACTCCTTTTAGTTAGGTACTAAATGACTCCAGCCCTAGAGAATCTCTGAAACTGACTGAATCTGAATGGTGTGGCTCCAATATACAGGTGTTGCCTTGCACAGTGCAGGGACTTCCAGAGCTGGCTATACTTTTTACATTTCATTATAAATAAATTTTACTATGGGTCCACTAAGAAATCTCGAAATCAACTGTTCCTTACAAAAAGTTCTATCGACAAAATGTATGATTTTTCGGTGATTCCCCATAGTAAAAGATTTCATAATGATGGACTGAATCATTTCCTTTCGGCTTAGTACATCAGTTCTGGATAGCCTTGTGTAGGCCGAATCATACAAGTCGGCGGATGTGAAGTTAGCTACAAACTGCGCAATATCAAATCTTGATGGAAGCTCGCATAAAGCTGCGCGTTAATTATGAAATTCCTTGCACTTGGCAACACAACACCTTGTATTTCGAAATAGCTATACTTACAAAGCCCCTCTCGAAAATAGTCTTGGCACAAATTTTAGGCAGAACCGTTTACTAGCGTTTGGAAAAGTTGAGTTCCATTTATTTTCTAGATTTAAAATAAATTGGTGAGAGAAAGTGCCTTAGCTGAGGGGCTAGATTTTGTTTGCTTTGTAAAACTATTATCAATGTAATATTTTAAAATCTCTGAACATGTTTTTAAGCTACATAGCATAAATAAATGCATTAAGAATTCTAGAAGCGCTGCTTTATTACAAATCCCAGGTTTGTTAGTCCACGTATACACGATGCGGATGCGGTCCAGCTGCCACTACACAGAGAAATGAACGAAAGTGAAGTTTTCACTCGCTATGCGCACTACGTTATATTTTATATGAACTAACGTATACTATGTCGGTGCGCAGCGGGCCGTATTTACCGCATTTCCATACTAGTATTGCGCTGCAGTATCCCCGCTCCCGCACCAATGAGTTCTTTGGAATTTATGTACGGAATTTCACACCACTGGCTTTTCGGTGAAGGAAAACATCGTGAAGCAAACTGCATACGTCCGTAGAAGAAATTCGATGGCGTATGTGAATCCACCAACCCGCACTGGGCCAGCGTGGTGGATATGGCCCAATCACCCTTCGTGGGTAGGCCTACGTCCTGCAGTGGACTATTAAAAAGGCTGGTACAGATGTACAGATTGCGCTGCGGCCCGACAAATTGTGTGCGAACCTTAACAGGACAACTTAATGCGTATGAAAACTGCGGATTCGTACATTTTCTGTGTTGCACCACAACCGCATCCGCAGTGCGTACTATTGACAAATAAGATAGGTAGACAAAATAATTTACTGTGCCTATCGACGTTCAAACAGTTCAAATAGTGGAGCTATTTGAACATCAATAGGTAGGCCGCGTCACACAAGTTGGCGGATGTGAAGTTACGAGTAGCTACAAGATGCGCAATATCCAATCCTGACTGAAGCTCACACAAAGCCGCGCGTTGATTGGATATTGCGCAGCTTGTAGCTACGTTTCCGCCAACTTGTGTGGCGCGGCCTATAGAATGTAATATAAAAAAATACAAGCCTAGTTTCCGTGACATAATGTAGCGTAAAACGTTTTTCGAGTATTTTTGTATATACTATGATATATATACACAGTCAGGTCATAAATTCTGTCACATGTTTAATATAAAATAATTGAAACAAGTTTATTCATTATGTAACCATTTATATACCAAAATGAACTTAACAAAACATAGATTCTTATGACAATAAAGTTTATTCAAAATGACCTCCGTGATTTTGAATACAGGCCTTCAATCTGCGCGGCCAGTCGTCTATCGCAGCACGAACGAGGTCCATGTCAATATCGGCGGCTGCCTTAATCAAGGATGTCTTGAGTGACTCCAAATTGGGATAAGGCTTTGAGCACGCCTTTTCCTCCAAGTGTTGCCATATCTTGTAATCTAACGGACTCAAATCTGGACTAGAGGAGTCTTCGTGCCGGATGAAGTCGATTTCACGCGCCGCCAGCCAGTCTTGTGTGCTCTCCGCTCTGTGAGCTGGCGCCGAATCTTGTTGGAATACCCAGTGCCTGTTATTGAACATGGTATGAGAAACAGGTTCCACAAGGTTTTTCAGGACTGTATTTTGATACACAACTGCATTCGTTTTTACACCTTTCTCACAAAAATGTACCTCTGTTAAGCCCCAATAAGAAACTCCCAACCATACCATGAGCGAGGATGGAAAATGACCTCGTTGGACACGCGGAATACGGTTGCTCGCTTCTTCACTACTGTGTGCGTACACCTTATCATTTTGTTTGTTGTGGCTCTCTTCTACGGTAAAAATTTTTTCATCCGAAAAAAGAATTTCCCGATATTTTTTTCCCGCGTACCGCTTCAACAAAGCGCGGCATCTCTTCAGTTTCAGGTCCATTAGACGAGCATTTAAACGATGTCAACAGTTTCTGCTTACGTTTGGGATTTCCTTGAATTCGCGCCTTCACAGCTTTTATCACTGCTGGAGTCCTAACAGACCGAGGGCGACCACTTCTTAACCTGTCATCTACACTAGAGTCTTCATTGTATCGTTTGATGGTACGATAAACGAATCTTTTGGTAATATTCAATCTTTTCAGTATGTCAAAAATTTGAATTGGCGCGTAACCGCAACGATGCAACGCAATAACTGCAACACGGTCTTCTTTAAGCGTCCACTCCATATTTAAAAATGAGTAAAATTCTAAAAAGCATACATTTTTATTTTCATGAACAATTCGAAATTCGAATTCAATAAACTTTTTAATGGCCACCATTCCAAAAGAAACGTTTTTACTGTGTGACAATACTTATGACCTGGCTAGGTATATATATATATATATATACTAGCTTTTACCCGCGGTTTCACCCGCGATATAATTTAATTTATGTTTATCTTGTCAAAAAAATATGGTAACTAAAACAGTAAGTGCGCCACAAAATATTAGCCCCAATTCAATGTGAAACGGTACACAAATATTGTAGCAAATAATATACGATACTTTGGCGCCGACAGCGGAGCAGCACAAACGGCGCAAATATGCTAACCTCGGCAGTGGTTACATATTTGAGCCGTTTGAAATTGAGACATTGTGCGCGTGTTGACCGGGAGCTCATCTTGTTTTCAAAAGTCTTTTTGAGCGTCTCATGTACCCGCCGCGGGACCAAAATGTTGGTGTTTATTTGGCTCAACGTATAAGCAAGCTGATTGGCAATACTGCCAGCATGTTGGGCACGCTGCTAACTGGCAGTGGGCATGAGCATTTAGAATATCTTTAGACCTTCAAGGGTCTGTGGATGATCCAATTGCTTGTTATGTAGTAGTAGTTTATGAAGTTTTACATTATAAGTCTGTTTTTAGTGGTAGTTAATAAAGGCACTTGCTCTATAAAAAAATCAAGTACCTTGCACCTTGTTGTCACTGTTCAAACCTAACTCGATATCAAAATACCTTATAATTATAAATGCTTCTGTTGATTAAGATAAGGTTAGAGTGTACCCGCCCATAGGCCTTGTCGTGGCAGGAGAACTTAGTAGCCGAGGCTTATGGGCGGCGCTCGAGGTCTCCCGATTCTTTTTGGTCTTTTTCCCCTAGGCAGCTTAGAAGTTTGCACTCGAGGTTGGGCCGCTTTTCTGGGGTTTTTAAATATAGCAGCTGAGAGGCTGGCCGGCAAGTTGCGTGCCTCATGAGGAGTGCCGCAACTGAACCGGGCTGCACTTTTATAACTGTTCAATCCTAACCAAACCAACAGAAATTTATGTTCGTGTCAAGGTCACAACTCAGAATCAAGGTTAACCTTAGTGTCAAGATATTCATACTCACGCCATACTACTTTTAAAAATCAAGTCGATCCGTTTATTCGTATATTAGCATGGATTCTGTACCATAAAGGTAGAATAAAGAACTATGTTTAACCTCTAATGGTGGTAACTAAAAGTATTTAAAAATATTTTTAATGTCAGACGAAATGACGGCCCAGTATTAAACATCATTGTAAAATGTAGCATGGCAAAGGGAAAACTATTTTGTCCAATTTTAATATCAGTTGTCATTGTCGATTCATACTTTATTTCCTCTTCGAGGAGCTATAATGGTAGAAAGACAATTCGTCCCTTTGCTATGCTAAGCGAGACATTTATAAAAGTTTGCAGTCAATGTATGTCATCTGTCATCTAATTACGTTTTGTGAATCCATGTTAGGCCCAATCATCCCAATTATGAACGCGCAATCGTAAATTTAATAGCAACGTAAAAAGTGTTCTCTCTATAGAATGCCGAAAGTGAAAAAGAAACAGAAATAGTCTAATTAACTGTTATAATTACGATGGTGTCTTCAAAATTGGGTCTTTTAGCGTCGTTGTGATAGGTGGCAGTTTCGCTAACGCAAGATTTTGTCCTATCATACGGGAATTATGCAATTTTCGGGATAAAATGTAGCTTATGTCCTTTCTCAGGCTCTAGACTATCTGTGTACCAAATTTCATTGAGATCGGTTCATTAGTTTTGGCGTGAAAGCGCGACAGAAAGACAGATAGACAGACAGACAGAGTTACTTTCGCATTTATAATATTAAGTAAGGAAAATATATTATCAAGTATGATGATATTCAAGGACTGCTCATCGATTGATTTGACAGATATTCGATCGACAGTTGTTTATTTTGACATTCTTGCAGCGCACGCTAGAGTAGCTCGCAGATGGCAGAATTTTCCTACTTAACATTTATCGTTATATTTTGGACAATTCACAAAATATCTTTATAAATTGTAGCGTATGTGTTATTCTGATGTATAAGCTATATTATTACAAAGTTTCATCTCAATCCGTTCAGTAGTTTTTGCGTGAAAGAGTAACAAACATCCATACATCCATCCATCCATCCATCCATCCATCCTCACAAACTTTCGCGTTTATAATATTAAGTAGGATATATAGTGTATACTATATTATTATATCGTATATATTTATATTGTATTTTTTTTTTACACCTAAAAATGATTTATTTATCTTTAACTTATAAAACATGAAAACAAAACTTAAATAAATTATCCTATCTAAACTAAAATACCCTATCTAAAGAAAACTAGTTAAAAATTAGAGAATGTTTAAACCTATAAAAGGTTTAAACAGTCTTTAATCACAGGCAACGTGCCCAAAATGCTGGCTGCATTGCCTCGCTGAATTGCGAGGCTGACTTTCTGCCCAAAATACAGGCCAGCATTCTGGTCACGTACTTTCTTTTAATCTCCCCGACAAATCTTTGAATATCTCTAGAGCACCCGGCCCCCACGGTCCAAGTGTCTCTACCCCAAATGGCACAAATAAATATCCTCTGTCGAGAGATGAATATTTGCGCCGTTTGAAGGATTCTGCCGCAATTGCCGCACCGCTAGGCTGCCTTGATGTCTCTAGAAGATGTGACGGCGCCAAAGTATCGACACAAGTAGCATCCCACACCAAGGGCCGTCCCATCTTCCAGGGAATCAAGGTCATTCCATCGGGTCTTTTTCCATCTTTTTCCACCCGCGACAAAATGTATGGAACAGCTGATTTTTTTGAGTTTTGACAAAAGTTGTTAGTTTCGATGTACAGAATAAGCCCCTAAAAGGATGCTAATTGATTAGAAATAACCCTGTATAGTAAACAGTTCTGGTAGAAACCTATCGTTTGGTGTTTGGCAATAAAAATGATCAGTTTTGGATCCAAATCACTACATAGTATAAAACAAAGTAGCTTCCCGCTGCCTGTCCCCATGTATGCTTATATCTTTAAAACTACGCAACGGATTTTGATGCGGTTTTTTTTAATAAATAGAGTAATTCAAGAGGGAGGTTTGTATGTACAATACACCTGCTAAGTTTATATGTGCGAAGCCGGGGCGGGTTGCTAGTATAAAATAAATACAAAAAGATTTGATCCAAATCTTCGTTTAATTTTCGTCAGTCTAAAAATACGAGTTGATTGCAATTTTCACAAGTACGCTGTTTGAAGTGAAAATAATATGCTAACAGGCATGAAAAACGGTGCATTGCAAAGAATTTACCAAAATTAGATTTTTAGTAGTTTTAGAACAATTTTTTTTTCAGTTCTGGGAAATGACACCGAAAATGGATATACGAATAAAATACACTTTTGACAGACACAAGCTACATACATTACAGTTTATTGCAAAAAATAGTATAATCAGAAGTTATGGGTCCCCCGACAACCGCGGTCTAGTCATCAACCAATCACAGCTCTTGATTTAACAATTTCAGCCTCCGATTGCTCGAGAACTAGGCCGCAGCAGTCTGTGGGACCCATAAGATAAGAGTTTCTCTTAAATATATGCCCGTCCTTTTTTAATCTCTTTCGAGTTACATCTTACGTTTATATTTTGGTCCTTCGCTATGACTATCGCCACTTTCCAAAATTAAATAATTAAAAGTAACTTGGCCATTATGTGATCTCACTTTATTTGACCTAAAAATGTCTACTTATTTGTGCACCATATTGTAATTTTACTTATGTTTCAATTACTTAAAAAATATAAATTATATAGTTATAGAACTAACGAGAAAAACAATCGTATTCATAAATCAAAAACCTAATTATGTAATAACAATATTTCTTTTACCCCGAAGACATTTCTTATTCAAGAAGCTGATAATACTTATTTTAACATTTTGATCTTTATTAGGCGTCCTGCAGCCGAGACCTAGTATCGACCAAGTCAAGTCAATATTGCTAGAGTCTGACTAACGAAAGTTGATACTGGAATTTATCGCAAACTTTTTAAATGACAACACACGGTGCTACTACCATCGCGGATTTACCTTTAAATTGGGGTATTTTACCTTGTATTAAAAATATTTTTCAAACCTACTTCATGTACTAAACTGAACAAAATGATTCATTACATTATTATAGTCTCCATCGTATTGAAGTAGATAGGTACGCGTTAAAATCATTTGAAGAGCAATGCAAAGCCTGTTATAATAACGACAAAAAACAGAAAATAATTAACGTAATGAATATAAAACTCCTACACGACAAGTTAAAGCTCGATAAGATTTTTTTTCGAGATTCCCCCAAAGATTTGGAAGAATCAAAATAGCATTATGGTAACAATGCTACAACGTGTGAGTGAGAGAAAGTGTTTCCCTTTCAGTTTAGGGCTGTCATACTGTTATTTTTAAATTTGCCGCGCTTTGTCAGTATCAACTTTCGTTAGCCAGACTCTATTTCTGTAATTGGTCGAATATCGCCTGTTTTTGAAAGTTGGTTCATTTTTAATATGTTCGCAACTTTGATATGAGAAAAGAAAAAAAATATAGAATAAATCGTTACTATAAGAGCTTACACGATAAAATGTAACATAACTAAAATACTCCACAGCCTCTATAGGAATAATGTTCTTACTATAATATATTCATTTGTAATACTTTACTAAATTGTACTGGCCTTTTAATAGTCTGCTTTTGAAAATAGGCCGACCCATGAGATACAGTACCGTAAGTAAACTGTGATGACGTTTCAAACAGAGAAAGACTGACGTCACTGTTAGTCAATAGTAAGCAGACGTAGCGTAAGCCGAGGCTATTACATGCCTGGCTACAATATATTATATAGTATGGTACCGTTAGGACCGTAACGTTATTGTACCGTCTACTATTGAAACTAATATTCAATGATACATGTGTAAGTTAAAATTAAGTAAACGTGACGATGACGTTTCAAACCGAGAAAGCCTGACACGCCACTGTTAGACAAAAATAAGCAGACGGAAACCGAGGCCATGTCACACGCCTGGCTACACTACAATATATGTAATATTGTACGTACTTCAAAACACAATACAAAATAAATGAAACATTGCTGCTCCATGGATACAACATCCAACTTCAATATAAACATTTATCACAACGTAATAATTCTCTCTCTAGCATTTAACTACTTTACAAACTTAACTAGAAATAGTACAAGTCTTAGGAAGGTCGACTCATTTATAGCGACATTTTTTAAATCGCTAAAGCTATTACTTCCTACACAGTAATGAAGGTCGAATCATACAAGTCGGCGGATGTGAAGTTAGCTACAATTTTACGTGAGCAGTCAAGATTGGATACAAACAAACAAACAAATAACTTTATTGTACACAAAATAAAACTTACAATAAATACATCAGTGAAATTGTTAAGGTAGTGCAACACTAGGCGACCTTATCGCTGGAAGCGATCTCTTCCATATTGCGCAGCTTGTAGGTAACTTCACATCCGCCGACTTGTATGATTCGGCCTATTCTTGTTCGACTTTTGATTTTGAGATTGATGATTCCTCCAAAATCAATCTTCTAACTAAAATAAGGGTAGTTACATAAGGTAACACCTTGAGGGGATGTAGTTACATCAAGGCAACACCTTGAGGGGATGTAGTTACATCAAGGCAACGCCTTGAGGGGATGTAGTTACATCACGGCAACACCTTGAGGGGATGTAGTTACATCAAGGCAACACCTTGAGGGATGTAGTTACATCAAGGCAACACCTTGAGGGTATGTAGTTACATCAAGGCAACACCTTGAGGGATGTAGTTACATCAAGGCAACACCTTGAGGGTATGTAGTTACATCAAGGCAATACCTTGAGGAGATGTAGTTACATCTAGGCAATACCTTGAGGGGATGTCGTTACATCAAGGCAACATATTAATTATTTAAAAAAAAATCCAGTAATTTATAAATATCGTTTATAAAATATTTACATTTTGGAGTTTTCAAATGCGATTTTATCTGTAGTTTAACATGCAATTTTTTTGGAAGCACTTGTTTCTGAAATTGTCAATTAAAAATATACAATATGTATATGTAGTAGAATGAATTTTTAAAAACTATTATAATTTTATTTCATATAAACTTACGACAAATTCTATCAAAGCTTATTTAACGGGTTTTCTCAAGGATGTAATATCTAAGATAATTCTGATTGAATTCATATAAGTCTATTGCAAATTATTTACGTAAACAAAATACGGATAAATATCCGTTTAAAAACAACATTCTGTGTGAAGGTTTTTATTTTTATTAGCTCAAATACCCGATTGAATTTATTGTTATTTTTTTTGGTCAAAATATGATTATGACAGTATATAAGTACGATAAGGACGGATCTTGACGAGTTTAAAAGATAGTCTACAGGATATTTTATCATCCAAATCTTAGTATAATATCAAATTTAAAATTAAAACTTTGATCTGATCAAAATTCCGTAGTGTATGCAGACTTGATGCCGAATGTCGCTATCATTTGTCAATGAACCAGGCGGTGTCATTTCAGCAATTTCGATTAAAATTACGTTATTTGGTTCACTGACAAATTACTATCGATATAAATTTTCCACCTTTTTTAACCATGCCTTGATGTAACTCTTTCCTTATATACTTCACATCACTACTCGTGTCCGTGTATTAGTCTTATTTTCCCAAATACAGCTCTAAAGGTCCATTCAACCATCTTAGCGGTAGTGATGTCAGCTATAAGCTGCGAATAACCCAATCATCGCGCAGCTGTCAAGTGTGCTTCAAACAGGATTGGGTTATCCGCAAACTTATAGCTAACATGACAGCCGCCAAAATGTTTGATTCGACCTGTACGTGTAGTTTTCGCCTATATTTGCCTAGAACAAAACAGTACGAAAATAAACAAACTCTCGTATTTACCAGCTTAAAATAATCGAAGATAGGCGATCAATGAATAACTACACGATCAGCAAGTAGCAATATAAAGTACATAGCATGCATTAGGGTTGCTACACAGATATTCAGTTCGGCACGATCGGCACTGCCGAACGGTATAATCCAATATGAGTAGATAAATCATTCGCTATTTAAACACATTATATAATATACTACGGGACTAATCGCGCACTAAAATTCAGAGTTAAACAAATACCTCATCATCCCGACGTTTCGGCCGATTTGCACCGACCGTGGTCACGGGTACACGGGGCAACTCGGCCGAAACGTCGGGATGATGAGGTATTTATTTAACTCGTAATTTTAGTGCGCGACTAGTCCCGTCGTATATAATAATAATAAATCATTCGGTTCAGCAATGCCAAACGAGCCGAAAGGTTTCCGCTAGCCCGGGCCGTCGCAAGTCAGCTCGTATAAGGATTCCCATTATGACCTAACTTAAAAAAAAAATTCGACCAAAACTTACTTTCGAAGATGATTAACCAACAATTCAAAACGCTAAAATAATCCAGGTTATTAAGGCGTATACTGAGCGCCACACAAATTGGCAGATGAGAAGTTAGCCGCAGATGACACTTCGCTGTGATTGGCTAACTATTGCGCATGTGTGCACAATTCCGACGCTGATTGTCGTAGTGCGTAGAGAGCGCGCGGGAGGCATGAGGTTGGCGGGCGGGTGTGCCTCGGCGTCTCGTCTCTCTGGCTCCCGCTAATGCCTATATTTCGGCTTTTGCGCAGTGCTCTGCGCATAACTTCCCATCCGTCGATTTGTGTGGCGCTCAGTTTAAAAGAGTATAGGCTCAATCATACAAGTCAGCGGATGTGAAGTTGCGCAATATCCAACCCCGACTGAAGCTCAAACAAAGCATTTCAGAATTCTTGATTGGATATTGCACAGCTTTAGATATAACTTTACATCCGACTTGTATGATTCAGCCTATAGTGGCAGTTTCGGCTTTGCCGTTCGACAAATCCCGCCGAACCGAATATGCGTGTAGCAACCCTTACACATAGGTTTGCTGCATGTGTACCGAGTCAGCCGGTACGTAGGGTCATCGAATGACAGGTTTTGCAGTGAGTTTGTCGTCGTAGGTGAGGTCGTACTGGTGCAGCTCGACGAGCCCCAGCGCCGCGAGCTGTTCAGACACGTTGTTGTTATCGCTGTCGAACAACTCGACTGTTATGTCTTCGTAGTCGCGCTCACTGGAACAATCGTGGACGAAATATATTTGAATGTCGCGGCGGTATAGTGGTAATGAAACCCGCCTTACAATCGTGACGTCGTGGGTTCGAATCCCGGTCCCGTAGCAATAAATTCCTTGGAATTTATATACGGAAGTACACCACTGGCTTTTCGCTTGGTCTGTATACGAAATTCGATGGCATATGTGATTCCACCAACATGCACTGTGCTAGCGTGGTGGATATGGCCCAATCACCCTTCGTCGTAGGCCTACGTCCTGCAATGGACTATTAAAAAGGCTGGTACAGAGATAGTCAGTCAGATAGATTATTAAAAAATATTAGACACGTATTTTTTCTTTTCTCAATGAAACAAAAAATGATGAGTATATAGCCGCGTGACGTCACGAATGTCATACAAATGTATACTTTCGTGAGTGACGTGACATCATGACCCCCTCTCTCAAACTTTGACAAGGTTTATTACAGGCCACTTGATACTAAAGAAAACACCAGTTTTTACTCACGTATAATATCGCGGCCGGGCCGCTGGGAACCCGACCGGTTTCAGAGTAATTAGTACTCCTTCGTCAGGGAATACGCGCGCTCCCGTCGACTGGCGCACGAACTAATTACTCTGAAACCGGTCGGGTTCCCGGCGGCCCGGCCGCGATATTATACGTGAGTAAAAACCCGGTGTTTTATTTAGTATAATGAATTCTCACGCGAGTTCTAATGAAGTGAGGTCATTTGATGTTTTACCGACATAAGAAAAAATACATATATAATATTTTTCGATAATTTAACTCACGGAATAATTATAATAATGTTTTTTTACCCAGTAATCATGCCTATTACTGAGGACTGATGAGCGACGGGGTCGAAAAGTTTTCGAGTGGAGACCACGTACCGGCAAATGCAGCATAGGACGTCCACCCACAAGACGGAGGAGGTCATTAAGACCGCAGGATCGAGCTGGATGCAAGCCGCTACCAACCGGACTTATTAGAGATCCATACATGAGGCCTATGTCTAGCATTGATGCTGATGGATGAATGACAACAATGATAAAATAAATTATTATAAAAAACATAACTTTTTTTGAGATCTTGATATCATGCAGAGTGAAATATGAAAACGCAAATAAAAAAAATAAAACGCAAAAAAACAACTTTTCCATACTTTTGTCGAAAGTCTATAAAAATCGTAAGGAACAGCAGTTATTTTTGTTTTCAGAGTTGGTCCCATAGTAAAAGTTGTTCAAAATTTGTCATAGATGTCACCGCTTAAGGCTCCGACACCGGGAGACAAACACATTGTATAGGCCGGATAAAACAGCTCGGCGGCTGTGCAAGCTGCGCAAAACCTTCAACTTCAGTCGAGAACTTCAGTCTGGGTTTTGCGCAGCTTACAGCTAACTTCAGAGCCATCAATAAGTTGTTTGATTTGATAGCTCGGATGACACTTAAATTGTAGATCCCGGTTTTTTAACCGTTTAGGCCTTCCGGCGGCTTAAAACCTCGACACCAAGGCCATACAAACTTACTTTTATTTAACTTGCAATGGATGTATGTACCTATGTAAGTTCGGGTGGAATCTTGCAAGTTAAAGGACACGTCCACAAAATGTATGGAGACTGGTATAATAATAATAATTCAAACCACAACACTCGTTACATTTCGAGGAAATTCCACCAGTAGAGAAACACATTATATAGGCAGAATCATATAAGTCGATTAGTCACATGACATGGCATTGCATGATCTTGTCATAGGTGAGCATTTGCTTGGCCCGCACCAAGAGCTCCGGCCAACACGCAACGGATGGCTTGAATAGGTATTATGTACTCACATGACATGGCAATGCATGATCTTGTCCTGGATCATATGGGTGAGCGTCTGCTTGGCCCGCGCCAAGAGCTCCGTCTCTTTCAGCGGCAGGAATACTCCGGCCAGCACGCAGCTGATGGCCTGAGATGGCATCAGAGTGAAACGAGGATGGAGAACCCGGATCTGGTCTTCTTTTATCCACATTTCGGTGCCGTAGTCTATGTATCGCACCTGCGCACAAAGGTATATGGTAAGTAAGGTCGTATAGGCCAGGCGGCCAGCCCTAGTGTCATAGTTTTAAAGTCGCCGATCAACGGTAGCGCTCAGTTGTAAATGCCACCTGCGGTCGCCCATCCGAAGACCGACTGCTGATTTGCTGAACGTTGCTATGAATAAATTAATAGTTTAAAAACACTAGAAAAATAATACAGTAAAATATCTTCATACAAACGTGCCGCTCTCGGTTCGAATGTGTGCGTGCGCGCCGCGCGCCGTGTCGGCACGCGATTTCACGCACACGCAAGCATAATATAAGTGGCAATAAGTTGGCGGCAGTACGGGCTGTGCAGCGCGACTGTGAGCACGTGCGTACGTTACATGACCGCTCGCGTTCGTCAACTTTTGCCGGCCACTTACCATAATATTAATTATTACGAGTATCATGACTTCAAAAAGGGGAAAATAATATTGTAGTGTTTTCGGGTGCCTCAATAACGATTTCGCAAACCCGGACATATCATTCTTCATAGTTCCTACTGAAATATAAGTACCTATTTATACTTAAATCTTATTAGAAAATGTGGTATTGTATTGTTTATTTCACAGTTTATTTGCTTTATTAAGAGCGTAGCCGAGTCGCATTTTTCCATACAAAGTATTCCCAAATTTACTTCCTGAATACTATGTTTAGAGCTAAAGTTTATTTTAAGAAGTCTAGCTTTACTATAAAACAGAGGACTGAGTACGATACATCGTTTAGGTAAACGTATTTGTCGCGTATAGTGTAATAAGGGCAATTTCACAATAATTAATATTGCAAATTACTATAATTTTTTTTTCTATTGTCTTATGTGTGAATAAAGGCTTTTTAATTTTACTAAATTTATAAATTGGTAAAATATTCAATCATAATATGCTTTTTATTGCATAAATTTAGATCAAGTGCTGCTTGTTATAAAATATTAACTAAAAGTAAAAGTGACAACCCTGGGGATCAACGCAAGAGTAGGCTAATAACTCGGCGGGCGGCCTTAGATAACCTACTGTTATGTATTTACTGTGATTACGTGGCTTTTCTCACAAATGCAAACACGACTGTTACGATATTCTATATCGGCTATATATAAAACGATCGGCTCCGGCGTCATCATCAGACCTTGAAACCTAATCGTGGTCAAATTTCTTTACAACACTTTTTTAAGAAATCCAAAACAGCTATGAGACTTTTTTCCACCATGAAATTCTAGTTCATATCTTCCGGCTCCATCATCAGATCAGTTTGACAGTGCCATATTATTGTATTGTCATCAGAACTACATACAGCTGCCGATTTTTATTACGCTACGACCCTTGGAAGGTAGTTAAATTAGTTAGATTCCATCACATGTTCGTTACATACACGTCGCCCTAATACAGGGTTATTTCTAATCAATTAGCATGCTTCTAGGGGCATATTCTGTACATCAAAACTAACAACTTTTGTTCTACGGCTTTCGTCAAAACTAAAAAAATAAATAATCAGCTGCTCCATACATTTTGTCGCAGGTGAACTAAATTTTTTTTTGGAACAACCAACATTTTTTTTGAGTTTTGACGAAAGTCTTAGAACAAAAGTTGTTAGTTTTGATGTACAGAATATGCCCCTAGAAGCATGCTAATTGATTAGAAATAACCCAGTATAAGCGTGTTAAAAAGTACATTTTCTATCCATGTTTAGTTTTATTTACTACCTCAGTGTTTACACTGTAGGTATCTGGATCTATATAAAGTATATTTAAAAATATGTATACAATATAATATATAATATTTTTTAATTAGTATATCAGTCACTGGCAGCCATAACATATGACAGCTTTACTTAGTTTGGGGCAGACACCGAGTGTAAGATATAAATTTATATTCTCAAACATGCTTGGGAATGTGAACATTATTTTGACAAACCTCTTCGAGATATATTTCACAGGTAGCATGGCAAAGGGGCAAATTGTCTTTCCACCATTATATTGATAACTGGATAAGTGATAAGTGGATAAAATGGTCCATTTACCGTGCTACCCGTGCAGTAGTGGCCAAACACTTGCGAGCAGCGGCCGGCGGCTGGAGTGTTTTGTGGCCAGCAAAAATGTATTAAAATCTATTGCTAGAGTGTTTTATGGCCAGCAAAAACGTATGAAAATCTATTGCTGGAGTGTTTTGTGGCCAGCAAAAATGTATGAAAATCGATTGCTGTTGTGTAATTTAAAATTGAAAAAATGTTGTAGTCTGAAACATGGCAACCAAGGAGGTAACTATTCAAAGTTTGTTTATTTATATTTCGAGTTGATAGGAATCATAACGTGTTAATTGAATTAAAAAAATCAAACGAACAAGTTGCCGCGTGAAAAATGATAATTGCTCGTTGTTCATCATCAATCATTAATTTTGAAAATTATTTTAGTAAATAATATAGGCGCATATTTTGAGAAAAGTGTATACATGCCTTGGCCACAACTAGGCATTGATGGACTCACGCATGTGTGCGACTCGGATTCGCCTCGGTCCTCTTCACACGCCTCGTCCATCAATGCCTGTTTCTGGCCACTGCAGTGATGTACTATTTTATCTTTAGTGAGGTACCTAGAGGCTCTGGTCGCTGCGAGTGGACAACAGGACGCAGGCGCGGTACCAGTGTCCGTCGGGCGGGTACACTGGCATTGACACTAAGGATGTAGTGAGGTACCTAGAGGCTCTGGTCGCTGCGAGTGGACAAGAGGACGCAGGCGCGGTACAAGCGTCCGTCGGGCGGGTACACTGGCATTGACACTAAGGATGTAGTGAGTTACCTGGAGGCTCTGGTCGCTGCGAGTGGACAAGAGGACGCAGGCGCGGTACAAGCGTCCGTCGGGCGGGTACACTGGCATTGACACTAAAGATGTAGTGAGTTACCTGGAGGCTCTGGTCGCTGCGAGTGGACAAGAGGACGCAGGCGCGGTACAAGCGTCCGTCGGGCGGGTACACTGGCATTGACACTAAAGATGTAGTGAGTTACCTGGAGGCTCTGGTCGCTGCGAGTGGACAAGAGGACGCAGGCGCGGTACAAGCGTCCGTCGGGCGGGTACACTGGCATTGACACTAAAGATGTAGTGAGTTACCTGGAGGCTCTGGTCGCTGCGAGTGGACAACAGGACGCAGGCGCGGTACCAGTGTCCGTCGGGCGGGTACACTGGCATTGACACTAAGGATGTAGTGAGTTACCTGGAGGCTCTGGTCGCTGCGAGTGGACAACAGGACGCAGGCGCGGTACCAGTGTCCGTCGGGCGGGTACACTGGCATTGACACTAAGGATGTAGTGAGGTACCTAGAGGCTCTGGTCGCTGCGAGTGGACAAGAGGACGCAGGCGCGGTACCAGCGTCCGTAGGGCGGGTACACTGGCATTGACACTAAGGATGTAGTGAGTTACCTGGAGGCTCTGGTCGCTGCGAGTGGACAACAGGACGCAGGCGCGGTACCAGTGTCCGTCGGGCGGGTACACTGGCATTGACACTAAGGATGTAGTGAGTTACCTGGAGGCTCTGGTCGCTGCGAGTAGATAAGAGGACGCAGGCGCGGTACCAGCGTCCGTCGGGCGGGTACACTGGCATTGACACTAAGGATGTAGTGAGTTACCTGGAGGCTCTGGTCGCTGCGAGTGGACAACAGGACGCAGGCGCGGTACCAGTGTCCGTCGGGCGGGTACACTGGCATTGACACTAAGGATGTAGTGAGTTACCTGGAGGCTCTGGTCGCTGCGAGTGGACAAGAGGACGCAGGCGCGGTACCAGTGTCCGTCGGGCGGGTACACCGCCGCCACCATCTCGCCCACGGCTGGTGGGAACTGAAACATACCATCATAATAGGCATAATGACTGGGTAAAAAAAACATTATTATAATAAAATTAACCCTTGAGTGAGTGTCAAAAAATATGGGAGCAATGGGGAAACTAGCGCGCGGGAGGCATGAGGTTGGCGGGCGGGTATGCCGAGCGTCTCGTCTCTCTGGTTCCCGCGCATACCTATATTTCGGCTTTTACGCAGCGTTCTGCGCAAAACTTCCCCTCCGCCGTCTTGTGTGGCGCTTAGTATAACTGGTCAAAAGCTGGAGACGACACGATGGATGAAATGCTCGGTAGATGTACTACAAAAAAGTTAACTCAAAAGTGCCAAAGCCCAAACTTGGCCCATAGTTACCTGAAGCGGTTTGTAGCTGGACCTAGTGGCTGGGCTATTCATATCCCGCACGAGGGCCGCCAGTGTTATCGGCGGCAGCACCACGCCAAACTCGGGCTGCTTTTCTGTAACATATTTATTGTCTACATAAAAAATTTGACTGACTTCACGTTTTGATTGACATTTAGAAACTTACTGCTTTGGGTCTCAGAGTAAATAAAAAAATCAAGAAAGAATGTTGTGAACAAACAAGTGAAGCCAACCAAAACTACGCCTCGCCGTGTACAGACAATTGCACACACACACATCCCGTACAACGAAACTACGCCTTAGCTTGACAGTCGAACTATGGCGGCGCAACACAGACGCACTCACACATGTATAAAAAACCGGCCTCACTTGACTGTTCAACGACTCTTGATTTTTTTATTTGCTCTGAGCTTTGGGTCCGATAAGTCTCGAAGATCTAAAACTGATTTTTAATTTATGAGATTTGTAGAATATTAGAGGAACTTCAACATATTTGGAATTCTGCAGGTTTTTTGGAATACCTAAATTTCTAAATTTACATAAACGCTATCTGTATTTTTTGTTACGCTATAAGACATACGAATCCATCAAGTATTACAAACAGGACGACATATTAACATTCCGGCTACCAGCTCCAAAGGAACGAAACGACTAATTCGAAAAGTTTTTTTTAGTAAAAATGCAATCCATGATAATCCTTCACTGTAATACGTAAAACCTTCATCGTATTTATTTAAACTGTTACATGACCCTGTTAGTTTATGATGTTGTTATAATTTTCTGAATATTTCTATTATTAAAAAAGTGAGATGGGATTTCAGGTTAGAATGGTATGTTGTTAATTTGGAATAGCGTAAGTGAACATAATTATTAGACTATATTGATTAAAAAAATCAACATTTATTAGTTAGATTATATTAGATTTTAATAAAATGACTTGTTCAATTGTCAAAGAAAAAGAAGGTGAATATAATTTTGAATACTGTGTAAACTGTGTTCCCTCAGAATAAGCTGTATTCCAAATTGCCTGCAACCTAAGTCGGATTTGATTTTTGGAGTTTTTTTGTTTGATAGGTATTTTGAGAAGGTTTCTGTTAGCTGTTGAAGTTGAATGTTTTTATCGTTAAAGAGTGATCTTTTTTTTAATCATTTGGTGTATATTGTACTGAGCTATCCCGTTTATCTTTAAATGTATTACCGATAAACAAACTAGTATTCCATATATGCAGCAGTTCCTCTACTGTATGGGCTGAATCATACAACTTAGCGACTGTGATGTTAGCTACGAGCTGCGGATCGTCTAATCAATAACACATAGACCTAAAGCTGGAAACATTCTATCGGACGCGACTGACAGCCGCGACTGATAGCTATCTAGATAATGAATGTACACTGAGCCGTGCACACTATCGGACATCAGTCGCGGACGTCACCTTGGGCTGACCTTGAGCGTTCGGACGTCCGAGAGCGATCTGGCGCGCCGGAAGTTTTAAGACGTGCACACTGCTAAGTCGCGACCGTCAGCCGCGTCCGATAGTATGTTAAGTCCAATCCAATAGTATGTTTAGCTTAAGAATGCTGACATTAATTTATGATTTTACGATTAAAAAAGAACATAGTCTTATGTTAATGAACGTTGCGAAACACTAAACAAACTGCACTAAAAAATTTAATTTTTCAATCAGATAGATTAAAAAATATATTAGGTATTTTTTATTTTGTACAATAAACAAAAATTTACGACAGTTTAGCCCGTTAAAGTTACGCGTGACATCACGAGTGCACCATAAATGTTCAGACTACGTCACACTGGTGACGTGATGTGCCCCCACTCCCAAACTTTTTTTCATTTATTTTGGCTTCATTTAGCCTCCATTCTGGAGGTAAGCACCGGCCTCGAGGTTAGCCTTTTTACTGGACGCTACAGCATCACTGGCTGTAGGGCAATTAAAGGTAGGGCGCGAGTACCCATGCCGCCCGTCCTCGCGGACGGGCGGCATCTCTCAGCGCCCTCAACTCCGCCAATCTGACAAACTTACGTTGGCCGTCATGTCGTTGTGGATGTCCTGGAATAGGAGTCTTCACGACCTGCAACCGCCGGGTGCAGGCGGCTTCTCTTCTTCCAGGACGATTTTCCGACGTGACGCACGTCGATCCGGTGGCGTACTCGGTCAGGCGAAGGCAGCTTCAAATGGTCGGTCTTGGGAGTGAGCACTCGACCAAGTCCAAATGAAGCGCGGAGCAGGGGACTCTCTCGTCCGACTTCAAGAAGGACAATCGCCGAATCCAACTCAGTTGGCAACGTTTGGAAAATTGAGTAACGTCTCGTCCGACATACCTCAGTGCCTCAAGTCGAAAGTTTTCGACCAGTGAGTGTTGTCTTGCCAGTGATGACTTATGGAGGCGTAGTTTTTCACTATAGGCCTTATTACCAAGCTCCAAGTAGCCCAACGAGCCATGGAGAGGGCTATGCTTGGAGTTTCTGTGCGAGATCGAATCAGAAACGAGGAGATCCGTAGAAGAAGTAAAGTTACCGATAAAAAAGAAGTAAGTTCGTATGGGCCGGGTGGCTAGCCCTGGTGTCAGTTTTTAGGCCACCTGAAGGCCTCTGACATGGCTAACAGCCCAGCAGATTGAAATGGCAATGGGCAGGGCACATAGCGCGGAGGACTGATGACCGATGGGGTCGAAAAGTTCTCGAATGGAGACCACGTATTGGCAAGCGCAGCGTAGGATGTCCACCCACAAGGTTGACGGATGACCTTAAAGACCGCAGGATCGCGCTGGATGCAAGCTGCTACGAACCAGTCTTATTGGGGATCTTTAGGGGAGGCCTATGTCCAGCAGTGGACGTCCTAAGGCTGAAACGAACAATACAACTTGGCTACTGTGATTCATTCATTCATCTCGTGTCAATGGCTAGTTTTTTTTATTTTTTTCTTTTATAAGTTTTTAATTATATACAACTAGTTTTTACCCGCGACTTCGCCCGCATGATATTTAGATTTTTGACGCAATATCATTATAATTTATAGCCTATGTGTTATTCTGATATATAAGCTATATTATTGCAAAGTTTCATCTCATCCGTTCAGTAGTTTTTGCGTGAAAGAGTAACAAACATCCATAAATCCTTCCATCCATCCATCCAGCCATGTTTTAGGACCAGAATCTGGCGACCTCTACTGCGTCCTCGGTGGCCAGGTTCAAGTCTTCTCGCTACTGTGATGTTAGCTAGGAGCTGCGGATAGCCCAATCCTGACTTCACTTAACAGCTGCGCGAGGATTGGGATAACTATCCGCAACTTGTAGCTATCATCACATTCGCCAAGTTCTATGATTCGACCTACGTTTATCATTATGACCAACTTTTACTTTGGTACAGGCCGAATAAAACTTCTTGGCGTTTGTGGAGTTAGCAACAAGCTGCGCACACCCTCGCTTTTCGCGCAACTGGCATAACGAATTTGCTACTGCGCAATGACTCGCCTCCTGTCCACAAACGCCAAGAAGTTTGAATCGGCCTCTGCGTACCCCTTTTTTTTCTTCAAATATTGGGTAGGTTTGACGTGCCCGATACACACATGCACTACACACCGCACGCGGGATGTCAACGAGGATCATACCACCCCGGCCTAGAATTCGAGTTAGATTAGAATTAGGTTTCACATCATAGTGCAGTATAACTAGACAGGGCGCTAAATAATAATTACAAAAGTAAGAGAGGGCGAGATGTGCAAGTATGTAAGTGTGAACAGAACGAAACTAATATACTTTGTCTCAATTTGCGTATATGTACGTTTTTTTTTGTCTGACTTCAATGCATGGCCTAGACGTTGTAGTCACGACAAATTTTTCGCGTCAAAAACTACTGTTGAATTTTTGTTGAGACGCTTAAGTGAATCAACTTATTTATGAACTATTATCTATTTTCTATCGCTTCTATTAGTATTATGCAGGTTTTTACTATTAACTAGTCTAAATATGATAAAATCGTAACAACGTGTATATAGCTATCTAAGTATGTACAGCACATCTTTTTTCTCACACCTTGTACGCAATTGAGGATTCTAGACTAATACTTGACTATTAGCCCGGGAGGTAAGCGCAAAAAATGCAAATACTTTCTAAAAGCTGATTTTTTGGTATGAGCACAGCGCGGACACTCCGCCATTCTTTATACAAAATCTGCTGTCTTACGCACACAACACTATATTTATTCACATACGCACGAACGCTACACGGGTATTTGTGGGCACAACGCCTATGGTTGTCAACGACCCATGTCGACCGTATGAATTGTAATTCTGACTTACTAAGAAGTTTTGTGAGCACTAATACGATGTACTAGCCGCTGCAGGTTTCACATACAATCGTACATACACTTATTTCGACGAAATCACTCATTTACCTAAGTAAAACATAACCAAAACACGGCACTGTTACGAAATTCACTTTATTTTCTCACATATTGCTGAAGTATCCAGTAATATGAACATGCGCCACTCCATCATGTAGGTATATTCGTAAAATGGTTTTATATCGGTGCTGGTTGTTTCTGGCTATGTTTCCGAATAATTGCAAAAAAAATATTTTTAACCCTTGACGCAAAAAGGGATGCAAAATGTTCTTATTTGCCTAATCTGTAGCTTAACATGTATCAAAGAAGATATAATAATACTACGTACAGTACATGTCTTGTACCAGTGTGATGAGAATTCAGAATTTTAAACGGTATCTTTTCGGTATCTCTGTCGACTTTTTAGAATATAATATCAGAATTTTAGTAGGCATATTTGCAGAGGTCGTGTTTTTTAATTTTTGATATTTTGGGAAAAATCTTAGTAAAAAGATTTTATTGAGCATGTCTCGGAGATTTCTTGATTACTATCATGTGACGTCACCAGAGTTGCCGCACTTCTTAGAGCGTTCACGTCACAGATAAAATTAAAAAAAAATATCGTATTTTATTTCGTGCGATTTGCGAAAATTAGACATATATTAGTTTAAATAGAGTGAAATATGTCTTTTTCAGGCTATTATCTTTAAGGATTACCACAATCCATAGTATATTTTCAATGTTGTCAAATAGCCTATCAAGTAGTACTAAATATTTATTCAAAACAATGATTTAAAAATTGCTGATGATATAGCCCGTTGAGGGATGATTAAGGACAGGGTGGGCTCAGGACGGGCGCGGAACGGCCCCGGACGTGGGCCCGTACAACGCACATTCCAAACGTTTATGTAAATCATCTCCGCGAAAAGCATAAAAAAAGAAGAAAAGTATAACTCCCGAACTTTGACAAGGTTTATCTTTGTCATTCATTATGAGATTAACAAAATATAATTCTTTATGTATAAATAGAAAAAAAACTACAAATTATAGATAGGTGTGCAATATTATACACATGTTGTTCGTTTATTTACAGAAAATTTACAAACACAAACGCCTGATTCAATCAACTATGAACTATTCCTTCCTTCGTTCGACCTATTCGATAATATTATTTAAATAAAAATATTAAATGCATTTCCAGTTTAAACCTATTATTTATTGCAACTTAAACTTAGTAATACATTGCATATCGATACCGATATTCTGCAACAGTTGAGTTACGATAACTATTATTTTTACGCCCATGGCAACTCTCTGTGATCAGCACGACGAGCGAACGAGAGATAGCGCGCAAGTAGCGGCGCCACGTACGTTATGTTGGTAGCATTAGGAATTCACTATCAGCATTGAATTAGTTCCCAATTTTTTCCGCGCGCAGAAAGGAGGAAGGGTGGAAGTGAAGAAGATTCAAATGGGTGGGGGTAACGAGTGGTCGTTCTTTACGTAGTATTATTATATCTTCTTTGGTATGAGGTAGTCATGATGGTGTACAACAATACCCCGGATTCAGTCAGCTGAAAAATGCTTAGCGTTTGGTGGGGATATCAGATTGAACATTTAAAAATAAATGAGTATCTTGCAACTACTTTTAAAAGCCGATAATTCGCGAGCGGGTAGAAAAATAACTATAAAAAAGTTTTACCGAAGCAAATTACCCGAAACACATAACGAGGCATGTCAGTCAGGTTTTAAAGTACCGCCGCTTTAAGGCCTGACTGAAAAGCACTTTTTGGGTAATTGGCTGTGGTTAAATTCTTTTTTAGTTACTTATCTACCCGTAAACCAATTTTCAGCTTTTAGAAGTAGTTGCAAGAAACTCATAATTTTTTGAAAATTCAAACTGGTATCTCCTACAAACGCTAAACATCCCAGCTGATTGACTCCGGGGTATTTTTGTACACCACCATGACTGTACTGTACCAGCCTTTTTAATAGTCTACTGCAGGACGTGGACTATTAAAAAGGCTGGTACAGTACAGTACAGCAGGACGTAGGCCTACCCACGAAGGGTGATTGGGCCATATCCACCACGCTGGCCCAGTGCGGGTTGGTGGATTCACATACGCCATCGAATTTTTTCTACGGAGGTATGCAGGTTGCCTCACGATGTTTTCCTTCACCGAAAAGCCAATGATGTGAAATTCCGTACATAAGTTCCAAAGAAACTCATTGGTACGGGATCGGGATTTGAACCCACGACCTCACCTCACCTCACGATTGCAGGTCACCACCATGACTAACTATAATACCAAATATTCAGCTTTTAGAAAGAAGTTGCGCTTTTTTGCGCTTACCTCCCGGGCTATATGGTTTCACATGGACCTAAGAGTATGATTTTAGTATTCCTGTTAATTAAAAATAGGAGAACATAATACTGTTAATTAACGTTACCACACCCTAAAGTAGGGACAAGATAATAGGTCACTTTTGACATTTCATCAAAATTCAACAACGTAACCTTGTAACGGCGGGCATAAAATAAGAACTGCACAATTGCTTAACTTTTTTCAATTACGTTTACATATTTATTGTAATAATGACCGATACGAGTAATTTTACGATTTGCTTTCACTAATAAACCATTCTAAACATAATAAACAATTTCTGATCTAAAGAACTGAACGTCGTTACAATGTTGCGTCAGTCAACCCTTTTTCTTTTTAAACACTAGGGATGTTACTCTAAAAATCGAAAGCTGATAGGATTGTAAGTTGAATCGAATGCAATGATTACTTGTGAAGAAAAATCACCATAAATTTATAACCACGTTGTGATTATAGTAAAACCTAATTATACATATTTATTATTCTTTTAACTAACTATAAAAATACAAAAAAATAACTAAATAGAAAGGTCATTGATGTTGGGTGCAATTTAGGTGGATGTTGCTGGCAACACCAGTGCCTGTCGATGACGCATGTCATGTCGCCATAACATGATGATGACGCAGTCTTTTGTTGTTGTGCGAAGTGACTGTGCGTTTTTGGTGTGCTCTCTGTTATTTTCTTCTGATCCGGCTTTTTCACTGAACTGATCTTACTGACTACGTTTACCTGGCTATAAATTGGACTCCGATTGCTTAACGATTATTAAACAAGAAAAACATTACAGTCTTACTATGTCGAAACGGGGGAAAACTCTAAACAGTAAATCTCGCGAACTAGTGCTGAAATTGTACAATTATTTTGGACGTGAATCAGTTAACGATAGGCCTCTTTTACCATTGAAACCACCGAGAGAACGCGTTGCCGAAGCATTGGGAATAGGGAAGAAGACAGTAACTCAAATTCTGAAAGAGAAATACGGACCATCAGGCTCAGAAGATAATACTTTACGTACACCGAAAAAACGAAAGAGGGACAAGAAAATTGTTGACGTTGATAATTTTGATGCTACTGCAATTCGCAACCACATTTATGGATATTACTCGAGAAAAGAATATCCTACACGGGAAAAGCTATTGAGTTCGTTAAAAGGCGCAGGTTTATTTTTTGGAGGCAAATCGTCTCTATCAAAGGTTTTGAAATCGATTGGCTTTAGATTTAAAAAATCCGACAAGCGGAAAATCCTGCTAGAACGCTACGATATTATTTTGAAGAGAATAACATTCTTACGTGAGGTAAATAAAATTACGGATTGGGACAATGTCGTGTTTATTGACGAAACATGGTTGAATGCGAACCATACGGTTGCGCGGACATGGACCGATGATACAGCGGCCTCCACCTCAAAAGTTCCATCGGGAAAAGGAGCCCGACTTATTATATGTCACGCGGGATCAGCTTCTCAAGGTTTTATTCCAGACTGCCTCCTCGCATTCGCCTCTAAAACTACAACAGATTACCATGAGGAAATGAACTTTGATGTTTTTAAAGAGTGGTTTGAGAAGCTGCTAGTCAGCTTAGAAAACCCATCGAAAATTATAATGGACAATGCTCCGTATCATTCTGTACAAGTTGATAAATCACCAACTCAAGCAAATAAAAAGCAAGAAATTGTCTCGTGGCTGGTAAGAAATGGTGTGGAGGCAAGTCCAACTTTATTAAAAGTTGAGTTGTTAAATCTGGTAAAAGCAACTAAGCCGTCCAAGCTCCGCTATGTAATCGATGAACTAGCCCTAGAGCATGGACACGAAGTTATTCGATTGCCTCCCTACCATTGCCAGTATAACGCCATCGAGCTTATTTGGGCACAAATAAAGGGTCATGCAGCGCGGAACAATACTGAACCACCCTTCAGTACTGCTAAAATGATGACTCTGCTACAAACTGCATGTGCAGAAGTCACTACAGAAGACTGTCGAAAAGTCGTGGAGAAGACAAAGAAAATAATTTTACAAGATTTTGAACGAGATGTGAGAATAGACAATATTATTGAAAATGAATTAATAATATCTCTGAGTGCTGACAGCAGAGATGAAGATAGCAGTTCCGATAGTTCAAGTGAATAAAAGCAATTTTTTTGTTAAATTACGTAGGTACTTGTCTTATTTTGCTCCTTTAATTTATGAAAGAAAAAATAATAATGGGACAGGGATTCGCATGATCATTTTTAAAATTCACATATGTTTCAAGTCTGTATCGATTCATTCGATTCATTCATTTAATAGATGTTTTTAAGCAGGTCACCTCACTATGAATATAAAACTGACATCTGTCAAAAGTGACCTATTATCTTGTCCCTACAATAGTAGGGTTATACAGGGTTATTTCTAATTAATTAGCATCCTTTTAGGGGCGTCTTTAGTAAATCAAAACTAACAACTATTGTTCTGCGACTAATGTCAAAACTAAAAAAAAAATTGGTGTTCCATAGGAAAATATCGTTTGCCCACGACAAAATGTATGGAACAGCTGATTTTTTTTCGAGTTTCGACAAAACTGCATGCAAGTACCACATTTATTGTAATAAAAGATCGAGTATTAGAGGGAAGCTATGAATCTGAAGCGTTATTATTTAATTTGTTTACAAGAATAGGCTAGATGACTATAAAAATATAATTAGTCCGTCAGATAGATTCGAAAAATGGGAAACATAAATTGAAGAATATATAGCCCGTTAAAGATCCGAGTGATGTCACGAGTTCACTACAAATATTCAGATTATAGGCCTAATTATGAAGGCGCCATCGTAATTATAATAGCTAATGAGAATACTTCTGTTTAATTTTCACTTAAGGCATTCGATAGAGAGAACACTTTTTGCGTTGCTATTAAATTTACGATGGCGCCTTCATAATTGGGCCTTATGTCGCACTAGTGACGTCACGAGCTCACGAGCCCCCACTCCCGAACTTGACAAGGTTCATCTTTGGCGTTTATTGTTTGATTGACAAATGGACAAACACTAACTAACGGACTATTTATATTGATGTATTTTTTACATAGTTATCATTGTTATTCCTATTTTAAGTCCCTGATCGACGTATAAAAGACTTCGATTTTAAAACCGCGGTTTTAAGGTCATAACGTTCCATTTGAGGCTATTCTCTTTTGCAGTTTGCCGTTTCTTTTAAAATAGTCGTGTCCAGTACTAAAGTGTTGCATGAAAAAGATACATCATTCGTTCTTTAGTCATAATTATCAATCTTACGCTAAAACGCGGTGTTCATTCGGTGGTAATTTCTTCGGACATTCTCAAATAGTTTCTGTAGTCTGTTGGTTCTACCATCAATTCTTGGATTAAATTGGAGTGCGATAACTGAGCCTTTTATTCGATCTAACTTTGAACCCATAAAATGTTATCATATTCAAAGTTTGAAAATTTATGTAATCTCATTGTAGCGTAGAAGAATTACCGCCCTAGGGCGTTTTCGCAATTTTCGGTAATCTTCTCCGCTACAGTGAGATGACATAACTTTTCAAACTTCGAATATAAGTAATAACATTTTGTATTTCGACGAGCCAAACAGCAAAACATTAACGGTTTTATTTTGTACGTCGATCAGGGGCTTTAGGGGTATAAGAATAAGATAAGGAAATCAATCGAGCAGCTGTTCGAAGACTCACCAGCCTGTCGGCCTTCGTCCACCACATTGACGTAGAAGTGGCCGTAGTGCACCACCGCGGTCACCTGCACTCGGATCATCTTGCCGGGCGCGGGCATCGGCGCAGCGATTATCTTACCCACATCCACCTGGTCTAATGTCCACCCGTCTGTCAACAATCATTTTATGATATGACTTCTTCATCTTTACAGCCATAGGACGTCCACTGCTGGACATAGGCCTACCCTAACGTTCTCCAATAAAACCGGTTGGTAGCGGCTTGCATCCTCGCGGTCTTGATGAGGTCATCCTTCTAACTTGTACGCTGCGCTTGCCGATACGTGGTCTCCACTCAAGAGCTTCCAGTCCTCCGTGCTATGTGCCCTGCTCATTGCCATTTCAACTTGCCAATCCGCTGGGCTATGTCGGTAACTTTGGTTCGTCTACGGATCTCCTCATCCCTGATTCGGTCTCGCAGAGAGACTCCGAGCATGGACCTCTCCACAACTCGTTGGGCTACTTGGAGTTTACTAATAAGGCCCACAGTGAGAGACCACGTTTCTGTGACGTGAGTCATCACTGGCAACACACACTATTACTACTTATGATATGACTACTTCGAGCAAATATCTACAAAGCCAGTCCCTAAGTGAAAGTAGTTAAAAAGTGTTGGAGCGCCGTTATACATATCGACTTAGATAATTACGAGTACATTAAATAATAATAATTTATTTGTAGCCATTAATATTATGCTTAACACAGTAATCGGTAACAAAAGTGACATAAAATAACAATTTATAGGTATTGAACATTATTGAACTTGATTGGCATGATGTTCGAATTTTCGAATACTACTTAATACTCTAGTCATCGCTGTAGGATACCCTGTGTTGCGGTGACTAGTCTCTTCCAAGGGATAAAGAAATAATGGCTTTGTGAAAATGTAATAAATAAACGTATTTTAAAAATATTAATATCTAGAAGCACGCATTGGTTAATAATAATAATATAAGTTTAGTATAAAAGTAAGTATAGAACAACAGTGAATATGTAATAGTATGCCATAAGTAAATATTTGTGTGCTATTATCACCTAGTATTATGTAGGATTGTTTAACTGAAAATTCGTATTAAATCTTTTGTATCTTTGTAGTTCAGATTATTAAGGTAGGTTTTAATTTTGTGTTTACTTTCCCATTCAATGCAATTAAAAAAATCATTTTGTTTGTTTAAAATTTTGTATAAGTAACTTCCGCGAAAGCTATTATAGCTTCTTTGACCTATTAGTGTTCGTGCGTACTGGCCAGTGGGGTTTACGTCTGAAACTTGAGCTTCCAAGTGCTGCGACCTGCGTATTTGTGAAACCTTAGCACCGTAGCCGAGATATAGACTTGTCTGACACTTAATGCTTTTGTCTCTTTGTATAATTGGTCTGTTGGATATCTAAAAGGTTTCCTATAGGCTATTAAGACCGCACGTTAAGCTCTTTCTAACTGAATGAGGTGGCTAGAACTAGCGGAACCCCAGGATATGACACAGTAGATTAATAGTGACTGACACGTTTGTTGCCCGTGGTCTTATCAGATGTATTACTAGTAGGACTACGGGAAAAAAATTCGTGCCCGTGGTCCTACTAATATTGCAGTGACATATTTTCAAGGTTTGTAACCGGGCACTTTGGCATCGCGCGGCGTTATAGTCGGCTTGCAATCGCCTTACGACTAACTAGGTTTTGACTCGGACACTTTTTTGCACGATTGTGACTCTAGACATTTGCTCGATGTATGACTAGAGTCTGGCTAACGAAAGTTGATACTGACAAAGTGCGGCAAATTTAAAAAATATCAGTATGGCAGCTCTAAACTGAGAGGGAAACACTTTATCTCACTCACACGATGTAGCATTGTTACCATACTGCGATTTTGATTCTTCCAAATATTTGGGGGAATCGCAAAAAAAACCTTTTTTTCAAGCTTTAACTTGTCGTGAGTTTTATATTCATTACGTTAGTTATTTTCTGTACGTTATTATTATGCCAAACTGAGGCTTTGCACTGCTCTCCAACTGATCCAAATGATAATAACGATATATTTATCTACTTCATTACGATGAAAAGTATAATAATATATTGAATCATTTTGTTCAGTTTAGTACATGATGTAGGTTTGAAAAATGTTTTTAATACAAGGTAAAATACCCCAATTTAAAGGCAAATTCGCGAAGGTAGTAGCACCGTGTGTTGTCATTTGAAAAGTTTGCGAAAAATTCCAGTATCAACTTTCGTTAGCCAGACTCTAGTTAATTAGACACAACACATGTATAAACTGGAAGCCACACCAGCCAGGGAGCCAGCGCACTCTGCCGTGGTTGCCCGCAGAAAAATGAAACGGTAGAGCATGTCCAGTGGCATTGCAAGGCCACAGTAGAAACTAGAATCGCTTACGGGTTGCATGAAGCTACTATTGCTTTGGCATCGGCATCGTCATCGCTATCAATTACAACATCTAAGCCACTGGAGCAGTTGTGCCAGCGGCCCAGAGCCACGTCCGTAACTTTAACACCTTCAGTGCCCCCGACTCGCCTGGAGAGTTCACGTAAATCTTATTCCAGTGCCGGCGACTCGCCTGGCGAGTCGACTGTAAAACGTAGCCTAATGTAGGCGGAATCCCAGAAAACATGAAAATCGTAGTGGCATTGAATATTGGCTCGGGTAGACGCTGGAGGGGGAAATGTTCAAAACACCCCATGCTGGACGTCAGTGCAGGACTTATCGCCCCAAATCGAATAAGAATAAGATATAACTTGTCGTATAGATATGACTAGAACTTCATATCACCTATCACTAATTTGGCTAGAATCGTCCATTTCGATGGCGTTTAGCACTGTAACCAATGGTAGAAAAAATTTGTATCGGAAAATTAAATCGACGTTTTTATTATTGTCCACGTTTTTACGAAATATTATTACCATTTCCTAACAATAACAAATACAAAAAAAAAAAAGAATTAGCTATTCATTTTTATTTAATGGAAGATGTAATCCCTTGGGCATGCTAGGAACGCCGGCAGAGTAACCAAAACGTTTACAGATTAGTGGCGGCGTAATAAGAAACGAAATAACGGTATCACGGTAATGATATATAACAGTATTCCGTCTTCATACTAACGGTCGGAACGCGAATCATACATACGCGCCTCGGAGCGGGGTATGCTCTTGGTATGCTAGTCAGCCGCGGCGCGCCGTACTGATAAATGAACGTGTGGATTTAAAACTAGTAAACGTTCGATTAATGTTTTTAGAGATTTATGTTTCACTACGGAACCCCAAAAACATACCCAATACGTATTTTTATTGAACGTTTCCATGTTCATTCATGTAGAGATGATGATTATGAAAAATATAATAGGTACGTAAATAGGGTAACTAAGGAAGAGTTTACAAGTAGAACACATACCAGGATGTTTCATGATATGTTTTTTGGTACAGCGCGCGCCTTTGAAGCAGGTTTTCGTAGACCCGCCCTTGTAATGTTTGCAGATGTCCTCTTCGTCGCGGTTGTGGTACCCCTGACAAAAAAGTAGTAAATATATAAAATATTATAAATAAATATACTACGGACATCTTTCTTACAAAAGACGGTCTTTCTTACGGTCTCTGACCCTAAACTAAGTAAAGCTTGTGATATGGCTGCCAGAGACTAATAAAGTACGCAAACAAGATAGGGATGGTGATCACTATATAGTATAAAACAAAGTCGCTTCCCGCTGTCTGTCCCCATGTATGCTTATATCTTTAACACTACGCAACGGATTTTGATGCGGTTTTTTTTAATAGATCGAGTGATTTAAGGCGAAGGTTTATATGTATAATACACCTGTGCGAAGCCGGGGAGGGTCGCTAGTTAAAAATATAATTAGTCTGTTAGACAGATTATTAAAAAAAATAGTTGATTGAATCAAGCGTTACTTTGCGGAAATTCATTTCCAAATAAAAAAAAACAAAGATATTTAAAAAATATTAGACACATAGTGGTGGCCTAGAGGTAGTGACACCTGCCTTGCAATCGTGAGGTCGTGGGTTCAAATCCCGGTCCCGTACCAATGAGTTCTTTGGAATTTATGTATGGAATTTCACACCACTGGCTTTTCGGTGAAGGAAAACATCGTGAGGCAACCTGTATACTTCCTTAGAAGAAATTCGATGGCGTATGCGAATCCACCAACCCGCACTGGGCCAGCGTGGTGGATATGACCCAATCACCCTTCGTGGGTAGGCCTACGTCCTGCAGTGGACTATTAAAAAAGGCTAGTACAGTACAGACACATAGTTTACCCCCCAAATAAGACAAGTTAACGTGACGGCCTCAACTGGGTCTTCGTAATCGGGCGCGTCAAGATCAAGTCCACTCAAGCAGACTCCAATAAGTACTGCTGGGGCATAATGTGTTGTAACTACTTCTTCAAGAATTTCTTGCAAAATGCCTCCCAAATATGCCAAATAGTTTACCGTGACAGCTTCAACCGGGTCATTGTACTCAGGCGCGTCGAGGTCGAGTCCACTCGAGCGGGAGCGGGCGAGCACCTCGGGCGGACCGGCCGCCACTGCCGGGGCATAGTGCGCTGGCACCTCCGCCTCCGTTTCGGGAGTCTTGTCTACTGCAATCACAATACAAACCATGTAACGTTCAGAGCGCAGTTTAACCAGACTGTACTGTACTATACCTTGTAAAATATAGCTTGATGCGCGAGACATTGACATACGCGTAATGACTCACGCACATCAAGTACCATATTTTTTATAGTCAAAATGATCGGTACACAATGCTGTACTTCATGGTCGAGATGCGAGTGCTTCCACTCTGCCCTACCAAAGCGCCCCACTGGTGGCGCAGATTCCACTCATTCATTTTTTGGAGTGGAATCTGCCCCACTCATCCCATCTTGGTGGGGCAGATTCCACTCACTTTTTAAACCAGTGGAATCTGCCCCACCAGGGGTGTCGCATGATTTTAAATTAAATTATTAGTACGATGACGTGCGAAATTCGACTTCATAATTTTAAGATAATTATGCTTTTAATTTACAATCTTCCTAATATTCTGAATTTAATGTCGTCACTTATCTGTTCTTTTGGAGGGGCGTTATAATGATTAAAATTTTGAAGTCGAATTTCGCACTTTATAGCACTAATAATTTAATTTAAATCATGCGACACCCCTGGTGGGGCAGATTCCACTGGTTTAAAAAGTGAGTTGAATCTGCCCCACCAAGAAGGGATGAGTGGGGCACATTCCACTCCAAAAAATGAAGAAGTGGAATCAGCCCCACCAGTGGGGCGCTTTGGTGGAGCAGAGTGGAAGCACTCCGAGATGCACGAGCATGAAGTACAACGTGATTTTGTTTAGTCACCTAATCTACAAAAGCAATTCGTTTCTGGCAGTTCGCGGTCTGTGTTCGGATCACAGCATCGATCGATCACGGGAGGCATTTACAACTGAGCGCTACCATGGCTCGGACGACACATTAAATTGTAGGTTCCGGTTATTTTAACCGCTTAGCCATGTCAGAGGCCTTCGGAAGGCTTAAAAATTCTGACACCAGGGCAAACCACCCAGCCTGTACGAACTCACTTAGTATTACAACACCTTTCATAAACACGTATAATTCTTCAAAGTTCAAAATGTGAACTGTAAAATTTAAAAAATGCTGATACGTTTATCGAGACTCGCGGTGTACGACCGCGAGTTTACCTCTCTTTTCAACCAAAGTCATGTTCGGGTGTAAGTAATGTTCCGCTCTTCGCAACCACCCGACTTTTCTGCCCATTGTAGCTATTTTTCCTGGCCATATAATTATTAGTCTGACATTTTGGCGTAACATATCGGACCAATTGTTTTTATACTCCTGTCCATATTTATCTGTCGCATTAATTTATCAACTACCTAATAATTAAATACCTTCCCGTTAATTAATTCACCTGCCCCCCTAACGCCTAAGCAATAGCAATCGTTTAAGACTTCATTTTAGTCATTTGGCACCGCTTGTGACGTTAGTAATCGTAATAGCAATCGTTTATGAAGTCATAAACGATTGCTATTACGATTGCTATTGCTTAGGCGGTAGGGGGCTGATCCTAATAACTTTCCATATATTTAGAGAACAGCCCAAAAAATTACTTGGTAATCAATTAATATCCTTTTAGGGGGCTTAAAAGGATGCTAATTGCTTAGGAATAACCCTGTATATTTAGAAAAACTCATGTAGCGGCCATGAATAACGTTGCGTGTACCCTCTACAGACTCCGGGGGTCTGTACCTTGTAATGTAATGTTACGACTTTTTTTGATAAGAATTGGCATTGTTAACACACAAACTTAAAAAATAATCCAACTCTTAACTTACTAGAAACCGCCAGTCCGTGTTGCACCACAATGTCGTTTAGCCTCTCGCCACTAGCCAGGGTCACGTACACACCAACCGAATCCGATTCGCTGCAAAACCATATAAACATTAACCGCCTTACTACAAAAGATTTAAACACACTTTAAACATTGTCTAATCAGACAATTTGCTCTGTTAGACAGGGTCTAAGGCGTGCTTAAAACTTTTGTGGTAAGGAAGTATGAGCGTATCGTGCGTAGACGCGCTCCGTGAAGTGAGACGGCGAGGGGTCGAGGGGAGCGCGTCTTCGTATGGTGAATTTAATAATAAAAATCATATAAAATTATCGAGACAACTTTTTAACTATTTTATGTGATTTGCCAATACTTTAGCTACTACTTAATACATTAAACAATTTAAAAAAACTTATAAAAACTAGCCAAGAAATAATTTCTTCGTTCAAAACAGAGGTGACTTAAAATTTTTTTAAGAATCTGTCTTATTGGAGATCCATAGGGGAGGCCTATGTCTAGCTGTGGACGTTTAATGGCTGATGAATGGATAAAACATAGACCCATGAAGGGCGGTTGGGCCATATCCACAACGCTGGCTCAGCGCGGGTTGGTGGATTATTATAAACACCATATTGTGTAATTGATAGAAATGTGACTAAAGAACTATAAATTTTTTGAGTCCATTCTTTCATATATTTTTTATAGCGTGATTGTTAGGTTTCACTAATTTCTAGGTTGGCAAACAACTAAAGAGTTCTTACTAATAATATTTAAAAATAATGGATTGCTCGCCATTTCAGGCTAAAATAGAGATGGATCGACTTATTTTTTTTTAAGATGCTAGCGGACCCGACAGACTCGTTCTGTCAAAAAGATTTGGAATGTTGCAGTTTTTTGTTCCTACCTATTTTATAGTCGGGGCAAAAAAATTAAGTGCACTTTGACTCTTTGACGTTAGGAACACACCTACATTGCTTAGACGCCTTAGACAACAGTGAGTGCTTGTAATTTAATATGAACTTTATTGAATAGCAATAAAGTTCAAATTGACTATACATTTTAGTTAGAAAACGTTTGTATAGGAATAAGAAAAGGGCTGTTTTCAGGTAGGTTTCGAATTTTTCACGCCGTAATAACCATCCTTAGACTTTAACGAACATTTTCAAAAAATGGCCAAATTGGTCCAGGCTTTGTTGAGTTATGCGCTTATCAACACATTTTGTGATACATTTTTATATTATAGATTTTAAAACTCGGAGATATTCATAGGCGAAATTTCATCCCGGCAAAATCCCAAAGCCTCAAGTAAAAGCTAGTGTATAGTGTATACATGTAATACATTTTATTTAAATATAAGCAATATGTTAATAAAACTCACTTTTCGTCGACGTAAAACATACACGGAACGTTGAGGTATACGGCTATTAAGTCTTCGTATTTCTGGATCATGTGTTTGTTGGTGAAGTCCATCAAATTTATCTGAAAATATATTATATTCAAAAAGTCCATTTACACACAAAATAAGTTTTTATACCGCGACATTTACGTCGCGCAGTTACGATAACGATTATATTTATTATGCATATTATAAATAATGAAAGAGCAAAAATAATTTACAAATATTGAGACCGAGGTAAAAAAACCGGATCATTAAAAGGGTCATAAATGGTAAACGTTAAGTTTTACAAAAAAGTTTATAAGAAATTAAAGATGCGAAATTTTATTCTCTACTTTAAATAACGCTCTGAATATTTTTTGCTCTAAAGAGCTTTCCGAGATATCGGTCAAAAACTTTTTTTAACATGGTGCTTGAAGCTCCACCTGTCCGCATTTTGTTATTTTATGCTCAATAATCACCGAGCAAGTATCTATAGAGTCACAATCGTTCCGAGCCAAAACCTTGCCCAAGCTACGTAGTGGGCAGGCTTTTTAGTTAGTAGTAAGGAGCTCGGTTACAAGCACTAATTAGGTGACATCACGTCGAGATTAAAGAAAATGGGTCATTGTGAATTATTTAATAGGTATAATTGTTTCGACAAAATTTAAAAAACATTTCAATAACTATAACTATTAAAATTAAACCTACTTAAATTAATAACTCATACTAAAACTTACACTAAAACTTGTAGTAAAATTAAAAAAATATTTATTTTATTTTATTAATATATTATATCTAAGTAGGTAAGTATGACGGCGATTGGCGACTTAGGGATTGTGGCCCTGTAGATATTTGCTCGAAGTCAGTAAGAAAACCTTATAAAATAAAATAAAAAAATGGTTCGGATATACCTCAGAAGAATTACAAGTAATAGAAGTATTGTTAAATTTTATTAAATAAAAACTACGTTACCAATGTCTTAGTCATATCTGGTCTAAGCGAGAGTGAGTGGAACAAAAAAAAACGCAATTTCTGTCGCATACGTCAAAATCACCAGTTGGAATGTAAAAATGGTTAAAATTTGGTTAGATTAGGTCATTTGTCTTTTTCGGAAATTTGAACCCTCTAGTTCCAGCAAGAAAGTTCAAATCTCTGATCATTTTACTTTCCTACTTTTTACCTTTTTGAATTTGGACAGTCGCGATAGCTAGTTTGTGAAACCCTTCGAAATTACGTAAGTTCGGGCGTATGTGCATCTTTATCTAACACCTTTAAAATTTCATATTTAAAATGGGACAATGTGATATATATCTGTTGCTATTTTAGTACTGTTTCTAGTACTTTGTTCTTATTCTATGGGATATACTATCAAGAAATTATGAATTTTGCGCACTGACTGAGGGCGCCAATACATCTTACAAGTAAAAAAGCAGTTTATTTTTCAAGGTACTTACCCCGGCGAGGTGGCAGTAGCGAGCGTAAGGCGGCCGGTGGAAAAACAACGGAGCCAACGAGCACAAGCTGTCTGCAGGTACAATGCGAATCTCGCCCGTATCCACTAGGAATAGGTTAATTCTGTCGCAATCCTCCTGAAAACCACACAGATTCGTTCAAAATAGTTGTTTCAGGTCAAATCACACAACTCGGCGATTGTGATGTTAGCTACAAGCTGCGATAACCCAAATCTTGTCCCAGTGGCGGATTGACCCCTAGGCTGAGTAGGTTGGAGCCTTTTTTACTAGGGTGAAATCTTCGAAAGAGACCCGATTGCTTTGGGGTGCAGTGGGATTGTACCGACTAAAGCTCCTTCGGTGGCCAGCCTTTGTGCGCTCTTGGAAGCTCCGGGGTTTCCAGGGTAACGCACCGGTGCTCCCACTTAATATGACTACTCGAGCCTAATAACTAGGCTTGTACAGTCATCTACGATAACGGTGCCAACAAACGTTGTCGTCCTCCTCAGGCCCGTTGGAGTGGATGGCCAGAGCCCCATCTCTAACCATTCACGAGCCCAGAGGTCGAGTAGGCTGGAGCCTAGAACAGCAGATTTTAGGGGCCGGCTGGACCAGATCATTTCATTATTTACACAATTAAAAGATTAATTTTGAAATACCTAAATATTATTAGATCTACAGAAAAAAAATATGATACTTTTTTTTTTTTTTTATTCCAATTTATTTTTGGGACTTTTATATAAAATACATGGCAGTCCCATTGTATATTCTAACTTACTAACTACTTAATAGTACTAGCTACGTATTTCGGATCACTTGAGGCGACTCACCAAATCAAATAGCGCTCCGGCTGCGTCAGAGCTAGGTTCAGCAAGTAGCCTGTTATATAGTCCAACGTCGAGCCTGTTGAAGTAATAAGTCACCTCAAGTGCCCGTCTCTCTCAATTCGTAGACAATCTACCAGTAGGTGGTATACGTCTTCTACCAAAAATATGATACGTTCAACCGGTTAAAATCAGTCTGAAATATTTTTACAAGCTTTTATTTAACTTGCAATGGATGTATGTAGTACGTATCTATGTAAGTTCGGGTGGAATCTTGCAAGTTAAATTTGACCAACTTCCCGGTGTCCGTTTGAGCTGAAATTTTGCACGCATATGTATATCGCGTGACAATGTAACAATATGGTACTGTGGAGCTGATCTGGTGGTAGAGTCGGAAGGTGGCCATAGAAATAACAGTACTAAAAAGATAGACCCGTCGTTATTATTTTATACTACGGGACTAATCGCGCACTAAAAATTACGAGATAAATAAATACCTCCTCATCCGGTCACGGGTAGAGTCTTCTCGTGACCACGGTCGATGCAACTCGGCCGAAACTTCGGGATGAGGAGGTATTTATTTATCTCGTAATTTTTAGTGCGCGATTAGTCCCGTAGTATAAAATAATAATGTGTTCAAATCGCGAAAGTTTCTCAAAGGGTCTAACAACATTTGTTAGACCCGTCGTGTTTGGGCTCGTTTTACTTGTCTCGGCTAGCACTCTGCTGCTACATCATATCCAGGATCTCAAAAGCTTATATTATGTATTTAAAAGTGTAGGGATATTTTTTTATACAGGGTTACAGGCTAAGTCGACCTATTCCCGTTAAGCGTGTGTATAGTTTACTACGTTTCTGACTGATTTGACTATGAAACACCATATCCTAAATCTCACAGTTTTCGAGATATTTAAATTCAAATACTTTTTATAAAAGGTTAATTTTACGGATAATATTGGGTAGTGAGGTCATAAAACATTATTGTACATGTAAAAATCAAATAAAAATAATAATACGACTTACACGTTTCAAAATTTCTGAGCTGATAACCGAAAATTGGGAATTTTATAAATACCAATTTCAAATATCTGTTTTTTTTTTTAATTTAGGATAGTGTATTTCATAGTCAATTTAGTCAGAAACAAAGTAAACTACACACCCTTAACGGGAATAGGTCGACTTACCCTGTAACCCTGTATATTAAGTCCTTACTTATGTTCACAACGCCCTAACAGGATATGTAGGTACCTAGCTATTAAGAGTACATAATGCAAAACATAAATAAATACTAAATACTATATTTTTATAATTAATTTGTTACACATTACAGCCTACTGGAGGCAAATACGTAAATCCGCCACTGCTTGGTGCAGCTGATAAATGAGCTTCAGTCAAGATTGGGTTACCGGCAGCTTGTAGCTAGCATTACGGCCGACAAGATGTGTAATTCGACCTCTACACTCAGCCCTCGTATTCTCCTTTGTCGGGATGGTTCGATTTGAAATATTCGTAGTACAGGCCGAATTATACTTCTTGGCAGCTGTGAAATTAGCAACAAGCTACGCAAAACCCAATCCTCGCGTAGTTTATGTGAGTTTCAGTCAGGATTGGGTTTTGCGCAGCTTGTATCTGACTTCACAGGCGAAAAGTCGATTGACTCGGTTATATACAGGGTTATTCAGAAATTGTATAGCAGAAACAGGTGATACATCTACTTTTATAATGGGCCGACCCGGAATTCGAAAAAAATCCGGTGTTCCATACATTTTGTCAAAGGACATGTCCACAAAATGTATGGAGGCTGGTATAATAATAATTAAAAATTCTAACCACAACACTCGTTAAATTTCGAGAAAGTTCATATTTTTCTGAGTCTATTACAACAGTTAAAAACAAAAAAGAGCCCTCCGATTGTTTTTAATTTATTAGAAAAAAATAAATATAATTCGCTCAAAAGGTAGTTTATCTCTATCAGCCCTAATTAAATAACCTAAATAAAACCATTTTTACCAATTAGACACACTTTTTAAGTGATTTTTTGTCACATTGTACCTACTAACTGGTCACACTGGTAGGTTATAATTTTTAATTTTAGTAAATAATGAGATGAATGTGAAAGTGTCAGCTACGAATGCAAGTAAAATAACGATAGAAGCACTTTATTATTGCTAAACTAGACAAAATAATAAGCTGTATTGTTATTTCTCATACAATTTATTTTTCGTAATTAAAAAAAAAATTGGAGGGGTGAAAAAATCTAAATTTAATATTTTTAGGAAGCCCATATAACAAGCTTTCAAATGATGTGTATATCATCTTGGTTCGATTTTTCTCTGAATAATATACCACTTGTGGATACCTTTGAGTTGCAATTTTGTTGGTATAAGCCGAATCATACAAGTGATGTGAAGTTAGCTGGAAGCTGCGCAGTATCCAATCAACGTGCAGCTTTATATGAGCTTCATTCGATTGGATATTGCGTAGCTGGTAGGTCACTTCACATCCGCCGACTGGTGTGATTCGGCCTGGTTAATTTTTTCTTAATTTACTCGTACATTCATAGGATTAATAAAGACGAAATCTAGATTTCAAATCGAATTCATTTTAACTGGGCTCTAAATACAAAGGTAGGCGATAGTTTGCAGTTCATTTTCAAATCTATACTTTATTTCAATCTATGGCATGCACATAAGCCTACCTAAGTAATAAACTTAGGTAGACTAAGTTTATGTTCAGAGTGTGATATGAATCTATGTATAAATTGTAAACATGTATAGGCTGAATCAAACATTTTGGCGGCTGAGAAGTCAGCCATAAGCTGCGCACATCCCCGCTTTCCGCGCGGCTGACATAACACATTTGCTGTTTCGCAATCATCCGCCGCCAAGTATGTTGAGTCGGTCTCTATTGTTGTTTGTTTATTAATACATTCCGTTTCGTATGTTTATTGAAATTGACCAAATCAAATGTTTCTATTGATTTTAAACGGATTACAAAATTTTATGAATCCACTGACTCCACACTAGTTTTAAAATTGTATTTCTAAAGTCAGTGGCTTCTCTAAAGTTTTAACATTTAGCAAGCAAGTTCGTATAGGCTGGGTGGCTAGCCCTGGTGTCAGAGTTTTTAAGCCGCCTGAAGGCTTCTGACATGGCTATAACTTTAACAGTTTGACGTGTGATAATTAATAATAGATTATGCACCTAGAGTGCCAAGGGCGACATATTGGATAGGAGGTATGCAAAGCAGAGTCTAGAACAAATAATGTCTTAGTGTTGGGCGGCTTGAATACCTAGCTTCACTTAGAACTCTAAATAAATCCCTAGCTCCATTCAAACATTAATTCATTACAATAATTTATCAAACACATTAACGAGGTTTAAAGTTTAAATATAGTTTAACTCTATAGGGTCCCTCGCTGCGCTCAGGGCCCAATATGTCACCCTTGATACAAGATACGATTCTGTTCTCTAGGTGCATAATCTTTCTATTATAAACCTGAAATGACATTGCAATTAGGAACTAAGAAATAACAATAAAATAAATTTAACAAGATAAATATTATAAATCATTAATATATGAATGAATGGTCTCAAAGTAAACTTACTATGTACAATTGTACACATTTCATTTGATGTATTAGAATTGGACTGCTGTGTATGAGTATGCTTTCGCAGAAGGATGGCCGATTGTTAGGATAGGTCGAACTAAGGCGGCTGTAAAGTTAGCTACAAGCTATGCGAAACCTAATCCTCGCGCAGCTGTTAAGTGAGTGAGTGAACCCAATCCTGACTGGATTGGGTTATTCGCAGGTTGTAGCTAACTTCACTACCGCCAAGAATTTGATTCGATCTATATTTGTATGTGGTTATGGTGTATCAATGAATGATAGATTGCCTAGATTGTAGCATTGTTAGAATTTAACAGATTTTGTTTTTTTGTGTAGTTTTTGTATTATATGTATGTAGTTTGTATCTTAGTAAAAACTACAATATTCGAAAAATAAACTTACTCTACGTCCCTTTTGATGCCAGATGATAGCATGCAAAAAGAAGAAAATTTAAATGAAACTTAAATACTGTTCAGAGTTACAGCTTGGTATATCAATAGCAAAATCGCAAATACTAGCAAATACTGTATAGTATAGCACTATATCGTAATGTTCAAATTTTTCTACATATTCATGCAAGAGAAAGCAAATATGTAGTTCAGTTTCGAGATTTTTTCTACACTGCGCACGGAACAGAAAAATACTGCGAAAACATATACTTTTGTTAGTTTTGCGGCTGCGATTGCACGGGAATGTGATGACGAGTAGATTTTCGCGCACTTTTGTTGCTCGGGGAACTGAAAAATGTGCACGAAAGGACACATTTCAGAAATGTACGGAGTTTAGGCCAAGACCTTGTACCGTACCTAAATACTAGCCTTATTTGTTTTGTAAAATTCCGATATTATTATTTTTTTAATAACGGCATAAAGTTAAGGTAGAAAAATATTTCCAGATAGTATTATAATAACAATGCTCTAAAAATATGTCGACCCTACAAAGAAATATCAATTTAGAAAAACACAATACATTAGAAAATTAATTTAATGTATAATAGCAATTTTTGGAGCCCATTTTTGCGTTTATTTTGGAGCAAGGTACAAAGTCTGGGCCTATGATGAATATATTCTTTATCAGATATTGTTCATTGCATTTGAAGTTCAATCAATCCTTAATATCATATTTTAAATCCGATAGTATGTTTGTTTGTTAGTCTTTCGTCGCAACGGTACACCAGCATCGACATGACTTTTTGCAAAGTTGGAGAATGACATAAGCTACGAGTATAGTCCGCGCCACACAAGTCGGCGGATGAGAAGTTAGCCGCAGATGACACTTCGCCGTGATTCGCTAATTATTGTGCACGTGTGCACAATGCCTACGCAAGCGGCGTAATAAGCACAGGCGTAGGGAGCGCGCGGGTGGCCTGTGGTTTGCGGGCGGGTCTTGTCTCTCTGGCTCCCGCGCATACCTACCTACATTTTGCCTTTTGCGCAGCGTTCTGCGCCTAACTTCCCATCCGCCGATTTGTGGCGCGGATTATACTACTGTTGATTCCGGACAATTAAAAGGTTTCTATGGTGTTGTTAGCACAAAATCAAAATATCACGTGGTACCTATTATGGGCGGCCCATTTAGTGGATCGCAAGGCATCATTCGCCACAACATTTGTAATGAGGCAATAATAGCGGGTGCCATTCCTCATCTCATCAACCAATTTTGTAAAATATTCAGTAGGTATTACAATAAGGTTATTGTATTGTGGAATTTTGCTGACTCATTAACCACAATATCCTACCCTATAGGCTTATACCATCACCCCTATCACAAGCTAATTAAAAGGGTCTCTCAATACTGACTACTTCTCCATCGATGCCCTCAAGCAAGCCCGTGATATGAAAACTAAATAATATTAGTAAGGAGTCGGTTCTTACATTTTTGTCTAAAATAGTTAAGAACAAGTATCTGATTAAAGCGATTTAAATGTTGACATACCTCATCTTCCTTCACACAGAAGGCTCTGTAGTAGAAGCCGGATTCTTCATCGTACACGGCGCAGTAGGTGGCCGAGCGCGCCTGCTCGACGGTCAGCGCACAATCATTCTTCTGGTAGTACTCCGTAATGTCTTGCATGAAACTGGAAACAAATCAATTAAAAATTAAAAGTCATCGCTTTGATAGGTGTGCAAAGTTTGAAGAAAATCTGATCGCTCAAAGTGGGTCAAAATCGAGCTAAAAGCCAACCCCTTTTCGTAACATATCGCAGCAGTCAAAAACCGCCAGATACAGAAGTCTGCTATAGCTGAGCATTTGCTTGACGGAGGTACTGGTCATTGGATCGAGCTCCACGACCCAAAAGTCCTCTCCACGGATCGACACTATTTTCAAGAATAGTTCGTGAAGCGGTGGAAATAAAAAAACATAAGAATTTCATCCGGGAGGATGGATTTAAGTTATCGGCGTCGTGGAATCCTGTTGTCAACAAATGAAAATCGCGTAGTGTAGGTAGAAGGACATTGTTAGATGCCGTCAGAGTTGTGTGTCGTAGTAACAATTTATCAAGTTCATATTGAATTGGCGGTACCAGCTGTTCTACATTCCAGTCTACCCGTGACCACGGACGATGCAACTCGGCCGAAACGTCGGGATGAGGAGGTATTTATTTATCTCGTAATTTTGGTGCGCGATTAGTCCCGTAGTATATAATAATTATTCGCAACAAAGCCAAAATTACGAAAAACGTTCAAAATTCTTCAGCTTAACCTTCACTCCGCCTGTAGTAAATCCCAGTCATACTCGTACGTGTGTATCACTCACTCTGCGAGCTTCTCTAAGTGTGTATCACTCATACGAGCTTCTCTAAGTGTGTAACATTTAGTCAGTGAGCTTTCCAATGTGCGTATCACTTACTCTGCAAACTTTTCTAAGTGTGTATCATTCATTCTGCAAACTCCTCTAAGTGTGTATCACTAATTCTGCGAGCTCCCTTAAATATGTACCACTTAGTTAGCGGGCTCCTCTAAATGTGTATCACATACTCAGCGAGCTCCTGACTGTCCTCAGTGATAACCCAGAAGCAAGCAGCGGCGGTGGAACTGATAACGCCGTGGTACTCTCTCTTAACCCAACATATCTCAGTCACAAGTGTGTATCACTCACTCTGTAAGCTTCTCTAAGTGTGTACCACTTACTCAACGAGCTCCTGGCTGTACTCAGTGTCCTCAGTGATGACCCAGACCACGGCACGAGCGGTTGAACTGTTGACGCCGTGGTAGTCTCTCCACCCGGCAATCTTGGTCTCAATCTTTTACTATTTTTTAGTGATAAGCAGAAGTTTGTAGAAACTACATAAATTTATTTTATTAATTTGGTCAGAAATGTATATCACTCACTCATCGAGTTCCTCCAAGTGTGTATCACTTACTCAGCGAGCTCCTCAGTGATGGCCTAGAAGCAGGGATCAGCAGTGGAACTGATGACGCCGTGGTACTCCCGCTCCGCTTTCAGCATGTCTTGCGGGGGCTGGTTAATTGCTTCGGGGGAAGGTGGTGGACTTTCAGTCACCGAGGATACTCAGTGATGACCCAGAAGCACAAGCACCAGCGGTGGACAATATGACACCGTGCTACTCTCGGTCCGCTTCCAACATATCTCAGTCACGAGTGTGTATCACTTACTCAGTGAGCACCTGGCTGTCCTCGGTGATGGCCCAGAAGCAGAAGCAGGCACCAGCGGTAGAACTGATGACGCCGCGGTACTCCCGCTCTGCCTCCAGCATTTCCTGCGGGGGCAGGTTCGGTGCTTCGGGGGAAGGCGGTGGACTTTCTGCAATCGGAAAGATGAGAAAAAAATGTAATTACTCATAACTGCAACTAATTTTTTGTGACTTTAGCTGGCCAATTGGGAACTCGTCTTTTTGTGGCTAATTTGCTTCTGGTTGATAATGATGAATTCCAGGCCGTTTTTGGCCACGGCGACTGCGTAGCTTCTGCTTAGGGAAAAGGCTATCAGGTGGTGCACATTTAGGTTTTTGCTTTTGTTACAAATAGGTATAAAATGTGTAATATATGTATAGTAGTGTAGTTCGAACGAATCTACAACTTATTGGCTATGTTAGCTACAAGCTGCGGATAACCCTATCCTCGAACAGCTGTTAAGCGAGCTTCAGTCAGGATTGGGTAATTAGGTATTTGTAAAAAGTCACCCCGAGCTATTTCATCTTCTGTCTGATTTAACCGTAAGAAATCGAAGAGACCAAAATAAATGTAGAATTTTTCCTTCAAAAACTTTTTATTCTATAAAATCGAACTGATACAGGCACCAAAGAGGTTTTATTCTGTGAAGTCGAGTAGAACATCCTTACAATGCCAGTTGCCATGCAATGTAAAGATGTTATATTTGATTTTGCTAAATGAAACCTCTTTACGATGTCCTTAAATGTTCTAAGTTGAGAGATTTTCATACGAATGAAACATTCCAAATTTAAACCACTTTAATCCCTAGGGAGATTTTGTACAGTAAAATCAAATAATTGTACATTTTATTTAACAAAAGGCACAGACCCTGGAGAATGTGGTTTGTAATTTAAAAAAAAACCCCCTAGGGAGTTTCATACATCATTATTGACCTGCCATAGCCCTCCAGATTGTGTTAAGTAATAATGACTCGTTTTACGTTGAGATTTTATGACATATTTTCGAGCAAGTGGTATTAAAATACTTTTATAATATTCATTCAACAAACCAAGCTTTTCATCACGATGAAATTAACTCTAACTTTATAGTTTACTTTAATATTGTAAAATTAGATGTAATAAGAACACAAACCCTTGAAGTCAATGGATGTAAATATAAAAAAAAGCATTCAAATTGTTTCACCTAGAAATTTCACCTTTTTATTCATTTCGTGTCAATGGCTAGCCTTCCTACCTTTTTTTTTAATTTTTTTTTTTTAACTTTTACATATATATTTTTTTACATATATCTAAGTAATTCTGATAGTATATACAATATTTACATGGGTTTATGGACTTTAGATATTTTGGGACCAGAAACTGGCGACCTCTATGGCGTCCTCGGTAGCCAGGTTCAGGTCTTTTTGTGTGCATTGTTTTGGACAAAGCGGGCAGGCTAAAAGGTGTGCCATGGTTTGAACGGCAGCAACACATGCACACTGTTCTTGATCTGACCATGTTCTCTTTGCTGCGGCCAATCCCGCCACGTAGCCGATTAAGGGACTTCCAGACTGGCCACGGTAGTTCATGTCCAGGTGGTAGGGTTTCAAATGGTGATATGAAATCTGGAGGGGATGGGTGCATGGTCTGCCATAGCTCACATCTTTGGTTCATGGGGGTCTGAACTTAGAGGTTCTGTGTGCTTCAGAAAGCTTCTTCGGCTTTTTAAACGGGAGTCTATTGTTTGGTATTTGTATAAGGGGTGTCTGGCGTCTGTTTCTTGTTTCAACTTCTCCAATGCACTCAATACTATTCCTACTTAAAATTATTATAGACGAATCGAGATGCGCACATGTATAGTTACGTTAAAATAAACCTTACCTGCGAGGGTTAAAGTCTTAATTTCTTCAGCGAGCGTGCACTGTACTTCTTTAGCCACCATCTCGGACTTCCTATTCGGCACACTCTCCGAAGAAGTCGAAGAACTCGAAAACGCGATTAGTACCTAAACAGATATTTTTAGATATAATTATTTTTCGCCAATAATGTCATAACCTAGTTCGATCATGAACCGAATTCGGTAATTCCGTACGAAACCCGTATAAATAATTTTATCATTATTGTTGATTTTTTAATATCGACTCGAGCCGACGTCGATAAATTTTAAATGGGAGTACCTAAGTATAATATACCAAATAAATAAGGGATCATAAAAATCGGTTCATGATTGGTGGAGTAATCACGTAGAGATCTACTACGATAACACGACCCGCCCCTCCAAAATTCAAAACGTTTGAGTGTTTGTGAAAGTGTTTACAACGCGCCACTGATATTCATATTTGACTGCCTCGGTGGCTCAGTGGTTAGTGACCCTAACTTCTGGATCAAAGAGGCATGGGTTCGATCCCCACCAGGGCAAATATTTATGTGCTGTGTGAACATAACTGTTTGCTCTGTGTCTGGGTGTTATTTAGTTACTATCTATATAAGTATGTATTTAAAAATAAGTATATGTAGTATATCAGTCTCTGGCAGCCATATCACAAGCTTTGCTTAGTTTGGGATCAGAGGCCGTGTGTAAGATGTCCCATAATATTTATTTATTTATTAATATAAATAATGCCTAAATGACACCTAGACATAGATCAAACACCAATGTTCATGACATAAATATTTGCCCTGGGTGGGAATCGAACCCACGCCTCTTTGACCCAGAAGTCAGGGTCACTAACCACTGAGACATTCGACTGCCTCGGTGGAGGCAGTCTAATTATTAAATAATAATATATAATTTATTTCGTTGACAAATTCTGAACTAATTACAAAGTGATCTTAAATTTAACTTAATTAACAAAATTCATGCAGGATAGACTTTATCACTAAACAGAATAGAATTAAATTAAAATTATGAAATAGTATAACATATTCATGTGTGCCCTAGCTCCCGGAGTAGGATTCCCTGAGTTTGCGGGAGCTAGTCCTCTTCTGTTGTGCTTAATGTTGTTTCGTGTCCATCGTGTCTCATGATTGCTGGGCAGTTACACGTAGTTCCAACCTCGTTAGGGTTAGGCTCGTGCAAGTGCGTTAGTGTGTTAGGTTAAATGATTAAGTACCTGTTCCTCTTTCGGTACTTTAACTCTCTTCGGCTTCTCCGGCGGACAGTTGTTGGAGCAGGCGCAAGCAGAAGATGCAGCTGTCTCGCTCAGGACATCCATCAAGTTATTGCTGTTGAGAGGGTACGATGTCAACGGCGGCAGAGACACGACAGACGCGTCTTGCACTGGTGTATCCTCCGAACTGGGTAAATCCTCTGTAAACAATATTTTTTGATATCCTCTTGAAACAGCTCACCATAAACAGAGCCGATTAAAGACGAAAAGAAAGAAGAAAAATAAAATCAACTTTATTATTATATACTACGGGACTAATCGCGCACTAAAATTACGAGATAAATAAATACCTCCTCATCCCGACGTTTCAGCCGAGTTGCATCGAGGTCGATGCAACTCGGCCGAAATCCCGTAGTGTATAATAATAATGTGTTTAAATCGCGAAAGACAAAAAACAACATAACATCAACTTAGAAATAAAGAAGTCACAAGCATATTTCTTTTCTTGCTAGACAAAGAGCGCACAGCGAATATATCTTATTCTTTCATCTATTTATTGTGACAAATAAACAGGTAAGATACAACTAACATTATATATTAATACTAGTTATATACTTAACTAAATAAATTTACATTCATTAACACCAGCTGGAAGAGATCTGCTAGCTACAAGACCACGACAAGAGTTTGTCGACGTGTGCAAAGGTGACAGCTTCATCATAACTCTGTCACGTTCTGACACGTCGATAGACTTATTTTATGGACCTTATGCTAAGCCCCCGCTGGAATATTTAGTACAATATACTAACCTAATGACTGGACCTTTGGATAAAGAAGGAAAAAAATCCTTTACAGACAAATACTAATCTTATTCGCTTATAAATAAAAATATTTAAGTTAGGTAGTAGGTTAGTCTATGCTAGTACTTACCCTACCATTTTGATGGGGTAACACAATCACATGGGATCATGAGGTATAGGCCAAATCAAACTTAATTGCATCTATGAAGTTAACTCCAAGCTGCGCAGATTCCCTCTTCTCACAGCTAACATAATAAAGCTACTGCTCAATGACTAGAAATATGTTTACAGACGCCAAAACATTTGATTCGGTCTATAGACAGATTATTTGATAAGACCAGAATAATTGCAGAGTTCTTCAATTTAATTGCGAATAAGGCCTAATTAGGTACAAAGGCGCCATCGTAATTATAATAGCTATACTATTTCTGTTTCTATTTCACTTTAGACATTCGATAGAGAGAACACTTTTTACGTAGCTATTGAATTTACGATGGCGCCTTCATAATCGGGCCTATAGAATGGTTAGTAGTTAGAATACCACCATGACATGTGCATGTTTTATGATGATGAGTTCTAATAATGTAAAAACTCCTCCGGAAAATATTAGGACAGATAGAAGGATCCTTGAAAGTAATTGACAACAGATTGTGCACCATTGAGCTGGGTACTCACTTAGCACTGTAGCATGTAACGTATCAGATACGGTATCAAGCTCACAGTGATCCGCCGAGTGGCGGTATCACTGCGGCGGTATCACAAAAACGGCTCGCAGTGTGCTCGTAGACGGCGATACGACCGCTAATGTGGTGAGTACGTAGGCGCAAGCCTCCGAACTTATGCATTAATTATAGAGTGGATTGAAGAAAAAATATGAAATCTAATCAAGGTTTACCAAAATACTCCAGTATTGTGGGACCCTAGTGATAAAATTATTATAAAAACATCTAAAAGAAACTAAACTAAAAAAAACTGTAAAAGTAAGATGATCACATCATTGTCTTGTTACAGGAGAGAGAAAATGAATATTTGAATGAAATATTGTACATGAATATGAACGCAGCACTAGCCACTAGTTGAGACATGTTGTCGGCGTGACGTTGTCGCGAGCACTGCGGATACGTCAGCTCGTAGATACGCGGTGGACCGTGGACGACCCACTTGCATGTTGATACAATACATATCTGATACCTATGTTACATGCAACACGTCTAAGTGAGTATGCAGCTTTGGAAGTCATTTTGAATAATAGAATGTAAGTGTATGTTGTTTAAAATACTATATGTGAGACATCATAAAAGAATCTATCACCCTCACATTAATTAAAAATAGATAGTGCTATTATTAGCTATTAAGCAAATAGCTACAACAATTAGTAGTTAAGATAAACTCACATCACACAAATAGTCAAAATGTGTGGACTAATATTGATAGATACACTTTTTATTGATTCACAGACATTAAATAATACAGAAAATAGATGCTAAAGCAACCTGCGGCTTTATCACTGAGATGGATTTCATCCAGGCAACCTTCTCTTTTAAGTATTGATAACCGCACCTTATATTGATGTGCAATGCAAAGTTTTGTTTAGTTTTTAATTCTAAAGAGGTCAGTTTTTTAGGTTGCATGAAACTTTTTGTCAGCTGTGAACATGAGGACAGTGGTTGTGCAATTTAATTTAATGTAAGATGCATTCGGATAGCCTACTGATGGAAAATTAACAGTTTAAAACACCAATAATGATCACATTCACCATTTGTTTTGGGAATGTGTGAGCAAAAGTTGCATTTTTAACTGTTTTCATTTAGCGTTCTGATAGCTTAAAAAGAGCTAAAAATGCCATCGTGAACTGTAAATTTTGACCCACCTGTGGAGGTGAGTTCTTTGTGATCATTTTTTGACATGAGTTTGAAATTTAGCATTCGTTTTGGGTAGTGGGCAAAAGTTGCATTATTAGCAAAATAGGTGAAATTCCCAAACCAAACGGTTTACATTAACACTAATTTTGCAAATGCCAAAAACGCTATTGAGCCCAAAACGAATGCACCTGCAGTAGCGCAAGAGGGGCAGCGCGCAGCTTGTAGCTAACATCACAGCCACCAAGTTTCATTCGGCCTACAATAAGTATTGTTTTCCATACATTTAGGAGTCGTATGTACTCACCAATCTGTCCAAGGGCAAGATTGAAATCCGTAATGAGATATGTGTACTCATCAAGTTTCTTCATGAAGTTGAGAAATCTGTCCTTCAGTTCCGCCGGGTCACAGTTGAGCTGAGACACGAAGCTATGTGCCTGAAACGATAAGTTGAAATGGACTATAATCCTTGTTATAAGCCGAAACAAACTTCTGTCTGTGAAGTTAACTTCAAGCTGCTCAAATCCCCTCTCATGTTGCAAACGAGATGTTGCTAATGTGGAAACACTTGTTTTCACAGATGTCAAAAAGTTTTATTAGACTCTTAGATGTAACTTGATATTACAATTTTTGAAGTACATGTTGTTTTTAAACTTTCGCAATTTGAAAACATTATTATTATACATCTACTAGACTGAGATAGATAAGGTAGGATGATGAGGTATTTATTTATCTCATCATTTTAGTGCGCGATTAGTCCCGTAGTATATAATAATAATATTATGTAACAATGACCATAAGGTTAGTTTTTCAAGAAAATAATTAAGGGTCTTTATAAGGCCATACCTTACTAAACAATGTGCATTTTGAGCATAATTATGGTGCATTCCAATAACCTACTGATGGCAAAATTATCACATTCAGCATTCGTTTTGAGAATGAGTGAGTCAAAGTGGCATTTTTAACTGTTTTCATCCACCATTCAGATCAGCTCAAAAACAGTTAAAAATGCCATCATGAACTGCCACTTTTGACTCACCTGCGGAGGTGGGTTCTTTGTGATCATTTGAGTTCTTAGCGTTTGTTTTGGGAAGGGAGCAAAAGTAGCATTATTGGTGAAATGGGCGAAATTCCCAAACCAAACCGTTTACATCAACGCAAATTTTGCAAATGCTAAAAATGCCATCGAGCCCAAAACGATGCATTCGTTCTGGCCTTTAATTGTTAAGAATTTCAATTCAAAGGTATTAATAGTGTAGTGAACACCTAAAAGTTAATTCCACTGAGGCCCTATAAACATATTACGAAGTGTTTATCAGTATATATTTATATTTGGCCATATTAACCACCCTCTATTTATTGCTAAAAAATAGGGATGAGTGATACAAATCGTATATAGATACTGAAACTATATATCGGGTTCGTATCGGAAATCCGATATTGACCCGCGATGAAACTATATATTTTTCTAAAACACGATATTGCTGATAACGCTGATTTGATTCGTAATGTTATACGTTATAATGGAATATCGAACGAGATATCGAGATATTGAATCGATTAATTATAATATCAGTGTTTTATGTTCAAATGTTCAATTTCGAGTCATACGATTTTCGCGCCATTATCCTCTAGAAGAGTAGAAATAGAAAGTGGAAGTACTATTTTGAACCTTATGCTCATAGAAATAAATACAGAATAGATTTCTTACTACTGATCTGGGTATAGGCTGAATCAAACTTGATGGCGTTTGTCAACATAAAGCGAGTCGTTGCGCAGTATCAAATTCATATGTCAGCGACGATGAGGTGTGGGGATTTTCACAGATTGTCGCTAACTTTATAGATATTACATTTATATTTTTTTTATGCTATTATGGCAAAAACTTTTGTCCTAAGCCTGGTTAAGTAAGAAGAAAAATGTATCACGACAAAATTTTAAAACAAAATCTCTAACCCAAAATTAATCAGATATTAAACCTGATATTTTATATTGCGGTAGCCAATGCACGCCTTGTATCGAATGATTTTAAATCAAAATCTGAATCCGTTTGACAAAATATATGGTTTTTAGCAATATATAGTTTCAAAATCCGATATCAAATATTGATATATAGTTTCGATACGATATCTTGACAAAGGCGATATTACCCACTCCTACTAAAAAACGAAAGAAAAGTGAAACGAAAACTTTTCTTACCTGCTTTTTTAACTTTTTTATATCGTTAATGGCGCGGTCACATTTTTCATCAAATGTATTTATTCTTCCTTCCATTTCGGCACGTCGGTGCATAGTCAACGTAGCAAGATCTATGAAGCTCCTGAAATATGACCTAGTTTTAGAAATTCATATTCATAACAAATACGAGCCGCGAAATAGAAAGGATTTTCGAAAGTTACGACTACTCACATTTTGATGTTTTGAGCTCAGTCAAAGGCAACGCACAACGAACTTGGTGAAAGTTGTTAGAACACAATCGAAAACAGCAGATTCTCTGTTCGATGTAAATTTATTGTCAGAAAATTCACGAACTAAACGTTTTTCAAATATTTTTCCATTTTTCGGCTAGCACATGAAAATTGATAAAACATTGTAAGTGAGTGAATGAAATGAACAAAATAACGAATGAATCATAGAAGATTATAGTATTGTTTGATTCGTTTGCTAAAAATTGTTTTGTAAATAGCGTCATCTCTGGTCACATAAACAAACAATTTTTACACTTCTACTTGACACTAGATGGCAGACATAAATTTATTTATAACTACTCGACGATAGATGACGCTAGGAGTATCTTCTTTGAACAGTTTTCCGAAATGGAAAAGGTTCTATATTTTATTTATTGAAGGACGATTGAAGGATTTGAAGGACCATGATTGTCTTGCTTTACATCATTTTTTTATTACGCATTTTATATTTTGGCAATTATAATTATAGGCAAAATAAAACACTGCTTTTTTAAAACTTGACAACCAAATCTTTTAAATACTCAGTACCAAGTTTCTTGTCCTTTAAATACGATTATTGTCAACTAGGTTTTTGCATTTTTGTGCCTAACCAACATCTAACCAATAGAAAAAATCAGTGTACGATATGTACCTATCTTGTAAAGCGTAAAAATGTAGTGTAAAAGTTAAGCCCTATCTTGACTGATAGGTAAGGAACCTATGGCTGAAACAATCAGCAATTTTAATTAAATAAATTTAACATAAATCTCGACTGCACCCGAACCACGGTAGCGCTCACCTGTCGTTACAACACCTACCTACGTTTTTAAATTCAAGTGACAATCAGCACCGCCGGCTTGGATGCGCACCACGTAATATTTCTTTCGACGAGACAGCGTTATAATATGGCAAAGTATCAAAGTATATATATCTGTCACTTTTTCACACGTCGAAAGGAGTTCTTTTCGTGCTGGACTAGAGTTTGTGTAAAAAGAGAACCGTCGTTACGGTGAACTAACAATGAGAATTTAATCAGCAGCCAAGGTACCGACTACTCGGTAGACGCGAGTCTACTCATGAAAACCGTACTCATGAATTGGTGTCTACCAAGTGTCTAACACTTTCAGTCGTACTAGCAATGACAGTGCAGTGTTGTTAACGTACCTACCAAACTCTGTGACCTAACTAGTGTAGCAAAAAGATATACGGGCGGCCTCTCTTACCTTTTTGCAGAAACTCTAGCTGGAACTTGTTGTCAGCCATCAAAAGACTTTATAATAAGTTATAAATATTGTAGATGTACTAATAAGTGACAATTCAACAAATAGGTAAATTACCTATTATGGTAGGTACATATAGGTATATCCTACCTAGTTAGGGTAGACCGGGGGCAGTAGTAACATTTTTTGGTTTTCGGACGATTGTACTAAATCAACTTGGATTCTTACGATAATGATTATGTTACTAGAAACCTAAATTCAATATCTACAAACCATTTTGTTGAATTTTACATAGGGCTTTCAGAACATAGGGAAAATTAGGTAAGAATTATGACAGATCAAGTGCTACAATTGACCCCTCAACCTACTCTGGGTCAATTGTACCAAAAATTCAAAAGGAAACAAAAAACAAACGAATAATCTAATCATAACTATAATATCGTATATTTATTATTTTGACACTTATTAATCAATTTTTATCATTAGGAACTTAAGTTTTAGGAACAGTTCTACAAAATTATAAAGATAAAACTAAACAATTTTAAAAGTAAGTTTTCTCCACATTAAACACAATAATGCGAATTCTTATATTTTGGTATAATCACTTTTGCTCTAAGCTTTGATCAAAGCTTAACAAATAGCTTATAAATCTAAAATTATTCTAAAAAACTGACAGGTATTATTTTCTATTGAGTTACAATTGACCCCTGGTACAATTGCCCCTGTAAAAGTTTAAGATTTTACTTAATGTTATTAAGTAAAATCAGTAGTTAGTGGTAGTAGTTAGTAAATAAGTAATAATAATAGAAGCAGTTAAATTAATAATAGTTAAATTAAGTAAAAAGTTAACAAAAATATTAAGTAAATATTATACTTAATTAAATTGTATTAGGGGTCATTTGTACCACGGGGTTAATTGTACCGTTAAAACTGACCCCAGTGACGACGGTACAATCGACGGTAAATTTTGGAGAAATAACTAAATACCTTGGAACACTGTTGAGCTTTAGATACACAACATTGGGAATTATAAGGCTGGATACCTACGTAAACGCGTGATTAATATATAGTTACATGAAACACAATAACCACTTAGTGTCAGAGCAATCAAAATAGCATAAAAAAGTTACTTTGGATGCTTGAAAAAAAACAAATGCTCCTGCAGACGTCTATTTCGCAGCCAGTGCGCTGTCGACTGGTGAACAAGTCAGGACACGTAAGGCGCGTGCCCCCGGCTCTCGCACACACACACAGGTCACCTAGTTGTTGAGATATTCTCAATGTGACTATTGCCCCGTGTTACTACTGCCCCGGTCTACCCTACTGCCTAATAAAATGTCGTCAATCGAAGGAGAGCCAAACCATTTCCTACTTTTCCTTGGTATACCCAGTAGGTAAGGACCTATATTTAAATGCCTATCTATAGCATGCATACTTACTTACATGCATTGTTAATTAACATTAACAATGATTTTTTCAGATGATACTTACATTCCTACCTTCCCTGGTAGGAGTGCAAGTTATTCCTATTAATTTTTCAAAACTCCTAGAAGATAATTTTCATTGTATTTCTTTATATCTTTCCTTGAACTTATTTACTTATCCCTTACCTGTATATCGTACCTATATTAATTAATTCAATTATTTTTTTCAATTCAATTCTTTTCTATTAGTATAAAACTAAGTAAAATGACAGTGTGAAACACTAAAGCGTTAACTAATTAAGGGCCACAAAAATTGGCGGATGAGAAGTTAGCCGCAGATGACACTTCGCCGTGATTCGCTAATTATTGCGCATGTGTGCACAATGCCTATACAAATAAGCGAAGGCGAAGTAGTGAGCTCGAACGTATGGAGCGCGCGGGAGGCATGAGGTTAGCGGGCGGGTGTGCCCCGGCGTCTCGTCTCTCTGGCTCCCGCGCGAGCCTATATTTAGGCTTTTGCGCAGAACGCTGCGCATAACTTCCCATCCGCCGATTTGTGTGGCGCTTAGTATACCTACTTGATAATTGATGTTTGAACGTATTACGTAAGCAGGTAGATATCTATTTCATACTTATGTCTGAAGTCAATTTGACTGCCTCGGTGGCTCAGTGGTTAGTGACCCTGACTTCTAGATCAAAGAGGACAAATAGGCGTGGGTTCGATCCCCACCCAGGGCAAATATTTATGTGATGATCACAGGTGTTTGCCTTGTGTCTGGGTGTTATTTAGTTACTAAGTATATCTATTTAAGTATGTATTTAAAAATATGTAGGTATACGTAGTTTATCAGTCTCACGCAGCCATATCACAAGCTTTGCTTAGTTTGTGGTCAGAGACCGTGTGTAAGATGTCCCCTAATATTTAATCTAATTTAATTTACCTAATTCTGAGTCTTAAGTCTAGCGCTATTTGCAGTTTCACCATAAAGTGCCATCTCATATAATCCAAGATAAACAGCTATTTTTATCAGCAAAAGTGAAACTTAACGTTCCCCGAGCAGTCATGTTCATTAGCCGGACACCGGCAGCGAGTTACGCACTACGTTTCAATTAAAAAGGCAAACTAAACAAGAGCCGCATAATAAATTCAGCGCGCCCGCTCGCCACTAATTGGATTCTGAGGCTCGAGCAACCAATTAGGGAGAGAGAGGGACAACATACCTCTCGATCCAGGAAAATTATGCGTATGGGGGAGATGGAGATGTTTTCCCGCCGAGCGAATTCGAGCAATTCGAAATTAGAAGTATTTATCGTTCAGTTAACGCTTCTCGTTCATTCTTTCACTCTCGGTCGCTCGCGGGCGCCATCTCGGTATTATTAGTGTCACGAGCAAACGCGGGGCGTTTAACTCAATTTGAGGTAATACCGGGACAGATACTTACGTTGATCGATGCTAATAGCTTTTATTGATATAGTCTAGGTGTTATTAGTTTATCGAAGTGAGGCTAGGCGGCAAATTGCGCTGCTAATATCGCCATTTGGAGCGATCGTGAGACCTTCAAATTGCCGGTTGTTATGCGTTTTGAGTTATTTGATAATTCATAGGTGTTTGGTTCGGGATAATGCGCCGTTTACGGACTACGTTGCTGGAAGTTGTGATAGATAACGAGTGAATGGTGGCCACTTAAATTTTATGCTAAGACATTTGAGCTCGTGCCGGCCAAATAGACGATGCATGCCTCAAAGAAAGTCGATTGGACGTTGACCGTCGGTTATGTACGATACTAACTGTATCGGTTTTATCCACTATCCAACCGGAAAACAACTTTTCACGAGGTGAAAAAAAAAAATTGATTTTGACTATCATCATAGGTACTTGCATGGCATTTGCGATGACAAGATCCCAATAGGTTTTGTCAAGATTTTATTATACGATATCTTAGTCCGAATCTCTCCTTGAAGTCCATGTCGTCCAGTCATTTTCATCTCGGACGTCCTGCCCCCCCTACCGCCTAAGCAAAAGCAATCGTAATAGCAATCGTTTATGACTTCATTTTAGTCATTTAGCACCGCATATGTGACGTTAGCCATCAAAGTTGTTCATTCAACGATTGCTTTCGTAATCAGCACAAAGTAATTGATGGCTAACGTCACATAGGCGGTGCCAAATGACTAAAATGAAGTCATAAACGATTGCTATTACGATTGCTATTGCTTAGGCGGTAGGGGGGGCTGGACGCTAGAATTTGTATCAATATACCAGGTTTTGACCAGGCTAGAAACCTTTTAGAAACTACTTAGAATTTTATTTTTCACAAACAGCTATGGGAATAGAAGTGATGATTGTAAAAAAAAAGTTCATTGGTTATTATGATAGGTATCTAGGTACGTACTTACTAACATTAACAAAATGTAACCAATATGCGTAAAGAAACTATTTACTTACTTATAACATAATTTATAGAAGACATAATCCCAACAGTGGACGAACTGCGGCTAATAGTGATGATGATTATTATTTACCATAGGAAGGAACACCCGACTACATCATTAGCAACTGATATTTAATTACATAGGTAACTATATAACTATAAATACTTAAACACTGGACCTAAAGTGTGAAATAACAATGTTGATTTCACCTATTAACGTATAAAGTAATCACGCACAACAGTGCTCTAACTATGTTTTAATTGCGGGCCGCAGGAATAGCGGACTTGGTAATAATTGCTTACAGGCGCCCGCATTGACCCGTGCTGCCTTTGTCGAGAATAGTCACTGGACCTTTCTTTACTAAGTAGTTGAATTGCTAGTACGTAGGTTACTTAGATAATTTGAATGAGTATTTACTGGTTCAAATATTATGTACTAGGTAGGGATCTATTGAAGAGAACTAAAATGCCAAGAAAGGGGACAAGTTTTACAAAATGGTTTCCTAACTAAATCATATTGATTGGGGGCTGCAGAAACAGATTTGCCAATGATTGCTTTAAGGTAGGTACTAAGCAATCCGTGCTGCGTTTGTTGAGAATAGTAATTGGAAGGGTATGGGGTCAAAAGGTATGAAGGTGCCAAATGACGTCCGAAATATATTAGAACAAAAATTGTTAGCAAAACTAATTATAATTATTATTAAGTATATCATCAATCAATTAACAAATTTTAAAAATTTTAAGTTGTCCAAAGGTGACGTCCACAAGTGGTATATTATTCAGAGAAAAATCGAACCAAGATGATATATACATCATTTGAAAGCTTGTTTTATGGGCTTCCCAAAAATATTTAATTTAGATTTTTTCACCCCTCCGATTTTTTTTAAATGTGAAAAATAAATTGTATGAAAAATAACAATACAGCTTATTACTTTTTCTAGTTTAGCAATGATAAAGTGCTTATATCGTTATTTAACTTGTATTCGTAGCCGATTCTTTCACATTCGTCATTTAATTTGCTAAAATTAAAAATTATAACCTACCAGTGTGACCAGTTAGTAGGTACAATGTGACAAAAAACCACTTTAAAAGTGTGTCTAATTGGTAACAATGCTTCCATTTAACAATTTGGAGGTTACTTAATCAGGGTTTCTAGAGATAAACTACCTATTGAGCCAAATATATTTATTTATCCTAATAAATTCAAAATTATTTTTTAAAAAATCGGAGGGCTCTTTTTTGGTTTTAATTGATGTAATAGACTCAGAAAAATATGACATTTATCGAAATGTAACTAGTGTTGTGGTTCGAATTTTTGATTATTATTATACCAGTCTTCATACATTTTGTGGACATGTCCTTTCAAGATGTTTTAACTTATGTGTTTCACTCACTGTTGGGAAATGTATCATGTTCTATCATCGACTTGTAATTATTTTTAGTTTTTGTTCTATAAAACCTATAAGATTGTGGACCACATGAATATCGGATAAGGCTACAATATTGCTTCTTGTTGACCAATGCAGCTTTTGTTAGGAATAAAAACAGAATTTGTTCGTGTTCGGTTTTTTTATATGTTGAAACTTTTTCGTTGTAGGTGTTTTAGATGTTGGCTAACTAGCTTGGGTCCTCGACTTCGACGCGCTTAATTTTTTTGCCATAGGTGGGTATATACTCGTAGATAGATAGTAGGTATACTAAATTACTCTCCGGTCTTTATGTTTAGCCTTGTTACCTAAAAATCATGTCGAATCGTCACTTAGTTGCTGAGTAAAAAAGTAACAAACCAAAAAAAAAAACACATTTTCGGATAAATCTTAGAATATTTATTAGTAAGAAGCCTAGGGAGTCACGACATCTCCCTTCCATCAACTACTTTTCTAATACGGTTCTCTGGCATATTCATGTGTTTGTACTTAGATACGTGAGTGTTGTCCTATTTGTAGGATTCTAGTGTCTCGTTTTCGTAGGTTCCAGCAACTGTCCAGTCACCAACGCTCCTACGCAGGGGCGTATTGACGACCCAGTCAGTGCGAGTGATCGTACTTAGTCTCAGATACAGCCCCGAGTGATGTGTTTAATTACCCGCTATATTTAGCTCAATACATCGACAAAATAAATATTTTCGTTATTCAGATTCTCAGGATGCATAATATCAAAATAAAATGAATCATAGAATAAACACATAAAAAATAATACATAAATATGTACCTAATTATCAAAGTTATTGACTAAAGCTATGCTAATATGTAATTTTAAGTATAGGTAGATAATATCTAACGCTTCACATCCGTAGCGGTCACTAAGGTTCTCTGCAAGCGGCCTTGTCACCTGTTCCTCTGTGCGTAGTTTTGTGCATGTGTAGAAATCGTTATTTGTAAGATTCCAGTGTATTAGTCTTACTATTTACTGGTTCCAGCAGCTATTCAGCCACCAACGCTCCCGCACAGGGGCGCCGCGCGCCGGGCGTTTTGACAACGCAGTCAGTCGAAGTGATCATAATTAGTCTCAGAATTAGCCCCCAGTAACGCGCTTAATTTCCCCGTGTAAACATAACTGCATTCAAAATGAATGGGAGTGGCTATTATTTGAAACCAACCAATTTCATTACTGGTACACTACTTATTTAATCACTCTTTCTTGATGTCTTGATCCAGCAACTGTCCAGCAACCAACGCTCCTACGCAGGGGCGTATTGACGACTCAGTCAGTGCGAGTGATCGTAATTAGTCTCAGAATTAGCCCCGAGTGATGTGCTTAATTACCCGCTAATGGCGGGAAACGTAACGTTACAATAACACGCGTTAATTATGTTTTAAAGTATTTAACGTACGTGCTTATTTATATTATAATTCCACTAATTAGATGCTGTACCTTTAGATACGGGGTGGTAATCTTATTCAGAGGGGTTAGTCCAGGTTTACCTACACGTAAATTGAAACTACAGCTGTTTCCGTATGGCTCTATACTTTTTGTACAGCGCCCCTGGCGTAAACGAGGAAGAACTAAGAAAAATGTAAGGAGCCACATGCGAACGCGAAAGGTAAGTAAACTAGGCAAAACCTGTATGCTGAGTGTGAGTTTTGTCGTAAACATGACGCGCTCTTCGGCGAGCGCGTAAGCATGTAATTTGTATGAACTTGCACTCGCACAAAGTGTTTCAAAAACGCGCCGCTAGTGGCGCTGTACATATGATCATACAAATTACATGCTTACGCGCTCGCCGAAGAGCGCGTCATGTTTACGACAAAACTCACAATCAGTGTACTGGACTAAGGGCTCAGTACTAAGTAGAAAGCTGGCCATTGTACCTACTGATCATTGAACATGTTTTATGCGATTTGCAGAACAAGAGCTAAATCAAGTTAGTTTGAGTTAGTTCGTATTGCTGACGCAGTTTTCCAAGGCTAACCCAAACAAACTTAGCTTATGATTTTGGTCTGCAACTCGCATTACCTACTCGTACCTAGGTACTGGGTACCTACTAGCAAATTTGGACAACCTTGAGGTTAAGCCAAGCTATATCCAAAGAGCCCACAGTGAAAGATCAGATTCTGCTCCTAAGCACAGTAGGTATGTATTAAAGGTAGGTCATATGAGTATAATAGGCCTAATTATAAAAGCGCCATCGTAAATTTAATAGCAACGTAAAAAGTGTTCTCTCTATCGAATGCAAATAGTGAAAAAGAAAAAAGAATATTCTAAATTGCTATTATAATTACGATGGTGTCTTCATAATTGGTGGGTCTAATACATGTGTATTGACTATTCATATTTCAAATTAGTCTCTGTAAGCATAGTTATATACTGATCAAATCAATGCTAATGTGGCTAAATGGTTACCTTAATAAATAGTTTCATTTAATGAGTTATATTACCTGTAATGTTTTTTTTGGTGTAATTGACTTAAACGGGTTCCCAAAAACCCGAACTTTCTTTTATAGTATTTCGTCAAAAAAGGATCTGTTTTTTTGGGAACCCGTTTATGTCTTTTATTCCAAAAAAAACTTCTAGGAATAATTCTATTTTGCCATTAGCACTGATTTTATTTTATTTCAATCAGAAGACATTGAATATTTCCATAGAGGCTTTTAGAGATGTTTCTCCTTACATTAAAAAAAAGTAATACAAATGAAATATAACTAAATGTATGTTTTGTGAAATTTAGATATTTCCTTTTTTGTAAGTACCTAAATAGTTTAAGAAAGTGCTTCGCACGTTCAAGCTTTTAGCACTAACCATCTCGAAAGTCACCGCAAAATGAAAGAGTCATCATCATAAGAAAACTACTTACTGAACCGCATGCAAAGACTGGGCGGGGCCAACTTTATTACATGTCACTGAGCGAGACAGTTGCATAAATCTGATGTGTTTAGAGAGGGACAGGTAGCTGGGTTGATGGCTTCTATGCGCAAGAGCACAATGCCTTATTGTTTTCCTTTGGAAGCCGTTAACGCCTATTCTACTAGTTATTGATGTTGTATGTTGTTTAAGGTATAAGGCGTGTGTTGTGGGTTTGCTTGTGATTTTAAGGTTTTAACCAACTGTCTAAAATAAAACGTGATATTTTTATATCATGACCAACATCATCATCTTCACACCAGGGGGATATACTTTCCCTATATATTTTTTTTGATTGAATTAGGTATAGTTTGTTTAATTAGCGCTAAGAACTTTCGACAATATTATGGTAGTACTCATCTTGGCGAAATGAGAACGAAACTATCGTTTTCTATTCAATATGTATCGCTTTCGTGTCGATAACGCAGTTGCCACGTTTCTTGGTAGAGGATCAGGGGTTGCCATTAAGTACCTAACCAAAAGGAGTCGACACTGCGAAGCGTACCCCTCTGCCAAAAGTACGCGACCGGCGGTCATGCTCTTTATTTAAATATATCGGTCTGGTTACACTTGTGTTGAGTTAATTTTCAGCAATTGTTAGTTGATTACATTTGTGTGCGTGTAAACTAGCTTATATTTTGGTTTGTGTGCGTTTCTTCACCCCCCACTGACTTGGCAGACTTCGGTGCTTAGGCGTGTCGACTCTTTTTGGGGCTTTTGGTTAGGTACTTAATGGAGGTTGCGAACATATTTTGACCAGAGTCGTACCGCATGGGCCTCATTCCGACTCGAAGTACTCTAACGAGTGCGTTCTCAGTGCAAATGAAACAGACTATAGCTACCTACTTACTACCTTTTAAGGTAGTAGTATTTATGTGCTATCCTATGGGAACATTTTATTTTTTCGGGATAAGTATCCTATGGCACTTTATATACAATACAATATCTTTATTTGCCAAAGCTTAGCCTAATTACATAGGTACTTAAAGCAAACCAATACAGACAATCTACTTATAAATATTAAAACTACTAACCATATTTTTCACACTATGTCCATATCAAAAATCAATTGATCCATTTCTCCGTTGCTGCGTGAAAGAGGAACAAACCAACAAACTAAATACTTTCGGAATAATAATTATCTAATGTTAGTAAGAAATTATTGATTTATTATGTAAATATTTCAAAATGCAAAGAAGTTATAATTTTGATTTTCATTAAACCTTAATAGGAAACAGACAGACTGACACATGTATTATAATATAGTGAATTTGACAATACAGCGTGACTACAGACTGACTAGGCTACTGAAAATTATACGGTTTATGATGTGTTAGCTCGTAAAAAGATGTTTCCATCTGCATTGTCTAGTTTGTTAGGGTTTTTAAGTTTTAGGCCATATTTATGTTTATGTGTATATAATTTAACTTTCGATCCCGAAAAAAAAACAGGACTTTCGCACTCAAATAAATAATATCAATAAATTATAATAGGTATATAAAATGTGTTTGTCTACCGGTGTCGGAGCCTTAAGCGGTGACATCTATGGCAAATTTTGTACAACTTTTACTATGGGACCAACTCTAAAAACTTAAAAAAACTGCTGTTCCATACGATTTTTTATATACTTTCGACAAAAAGTATGGAAAAGCTGTTTTTTTTTTGCATTTTCAGAATTGATCCCACAATAAAAGTTATTCAAAATTTGCCATATTTGTCACCGCTTAAGGCTCCACCTGTAGATACACACATTGTATATATATACAACGCGGTCAGAATATCTGTGCACCTCGCTGGAATGCGGCGCCTCTCCCGCTTCCCCTGTCACCTCTCCGCGCACTCCCCGGTGCGACAGTACGGTTAGCATCTTCGTTGCCGATACACGTCCCGATAATTTTGATATTTTCGCTTTGTTGTTGTTTTGTTTTTTAATATTTATTGTTAAGTTTAGACTATATGACGTCACGAGGTCAGGTGCACAGATATTGTGACCGGGTTGTACTTACCTATGACTTAAAAAATCTTCCTCAAGTTACCTATAACATAAAACTACAAAAGCTATCAGAGTTTTATGTCCATCAGTGGAAATCCTACTTATGGCTGAAACGACGACTACGATATAATTACATGCATACTATTATATATTATTTTGTAGCATTAGTACTTATAGCTTAAAGATTCTCAGTGATTAAGAACCTATTCGTATACGTTGTACCTACATACTTCGTCTTATATACAGGGTTATCCAGAACTGGTGTACTAAGACGACTAGACGTAATTCAGCCATCATAATGAACAACTTTTACTATAGGACCAAGCAGAAATTCAAGAAAAAAAATTATTAGCTGTTAAAAATGTGTGAACATTTTGTCGATTTCGAATTGCAGATTTGTATGGAACAGCTGTTGTTTTCTCGAAATTTGGGTTGGCCCTAGTAAAATTGTTCACGATCATTGAGCTAAAGACCTACAATGTCATGATGATGGTTTTAATCACCTCCTTGTGGTTTAGTACCAGGTAAACTGATAACCTCGTATTAGTAGAGGCATGACAAAGACGATCAAATTATGGAATTAAAATGAAGTATATATTATAGCTGTAAATTTCGATATTGGCTCTCTTAGCTCTATAAATAAAATAGTCGTATTGTACATAAATACAGTTAGATAAAATGCATCAAACGCTGCACAAGAACTTTGTCGCCGTAAAGTGATTTAAATTTTCTTGAAGAACCAAAGTAAACTATGGTTGTTTGACATTGACATGGTGTTAAAAAGTAAAGTATTGTACAGTGTACAGTCTGCTAGATAAATGGGTGAACATTATGAGCTGTCAGTACGACAGTCTGTAAATTAATATGGGAACGAGTCGGCGATTGACAGTTGGAAGAATTACTAGGGTGACTAGGAGTTAGGTGCTCTTTAGGATAGACAATCGATAGTTGGTCGATGACAGTGAGAGTTGTTTCAGTGGTGACAAGTAAGGAGAGAAGCGAGCGGAGGAGATGATATCGAGTATAAAAATTTATTAATAGACCGCTGTTGTCGATCAAATCACTAGACAGACAGACAAAACTCTTTATTTACAACCACAATTAAAAAAATAAACACTATTTACACATATACGACAAAAATATGATTAAGTATAAAGTGGCGGCCTTATAACCCATGGCGATTTCTTCCAGGCACTAGACGATCGATATATTGATGTGACTCACTCGTACAGCATTCTATCGTCTATCTATTCTGCCCAATACTGTCCATCCTACTAATATTATAAACGTGAAAGTTTGTGAGGATGGATGGATGGATGGATGGAAGTATGGATGTTTGTTACTCTTTCACGCAAAAACTACTGAACGGATTGAGATGAAACTTTGCAATAATATAGCTTATATATCAGAATAACACATAGGCCATAAATTATAATGATATTGCGTCAAAAATCAAAATATCATGCGGGCGAAGCCGCGGGTAAAAACTAGTATAATAATATATCTCGAAAAAGATCTCTCCATCAGAGACGTCAGTGCCGGACTTATTGGCCGCACACCGAATAAGAATATAATGAACTGTATTACATACATACGTGTTTAAGTACCTAAGTACTTGTATTTAACAGGAACGTGTGGTCACCGTAGCAGCTAATCGTGATCATCCAAAGCGAGAACAGTTCTCACGAGCGGTTACACAAACTTGATTCAACTTTAATGGCGGCCTCGCGTGAAAGGAATTGATTTGACAATGTTGTGACTCTCACCTTTTGGCTGTTTCGCCGCGTATCGCCTGCCATTACCTTTATTATTATACCTACAATTGGTTTCTCCTTATTTACACTTTATAGTATACTTTTGTACTGTGCCTGTACATTAGTATTCACCAAACCACACGGCGCCAGCACCGTAGATCGCCCAATCGCCTAATCGCCTTCCGTGGGTAGGCTTATGTCTAGCAGTAGATTAAAAAAGCCGGTACTGTACAGGTACCTACAGGATAGTACCTCCAGTAGAGTTACCTTTGCTCTGGATTATTTCTGAAACAGATTACGTTTGCTGCCTCGGTTTTTCACTCCCTATGCAAAATGAAGGGTGTTCCACAACTATAAATAAATATATAAATATTAAGGGACATCTTACACACGGTCTTTGACCCCAAATTATGCAATGTTTGTGATATGGCTGCCAGAGACTGATATACTACTTATACGTATTTTAATTACATACTTATTCGGCGGTTCTCCCCACGGGCCTTCAAAAAGAATCATGGACGAGTCGCCCCGCGGGCCGAACCACTTGCGGGGCGAAACGCTGCAATACTCTATAGATACTGCCTAAATAACACCCAGACAAAGAGCAAACACCTAGGTATGTTCATCACATAAATAATTGCCCTGGGTGTGGATCGAACCCACGCCTCTTTGATCCAGAAGACAGGTTCAGTAACCACTGAGCCATCGAGGCAGTCAAAAGTTACAGTATAGTTGAGAACAGTTCGCGCAAATTATTTTGAGATCTCGGAAGTTAGGTTAGCGGCTGCGCAGAACGCATGTTTCAGCCTTCAGGCCTTGGGCATGCGCCAATCTGCGCAGTGTGCGACTCATACATTTCGAGACTTAAAAAAAAACTGCGCTTACTTACTATGTGAACTTTTTACTTACCGCGAGAATGAGTAGCACAAGCTTTGAGTATTTGGTGATACTAAATAATCAAATAGTACAGGCTTTACCTCAAAATAAGGACTAAATTATTCTAAGAGCTATACTTATGTACATACTATACAGCGACTACATTACCCAGACGCTAATTGACAGACTTCACATATCTTGAAAAACATGAAGAGCTCTGGGCGGGTTTCCTTACGTTGTTTTCCTTGACGGTTTTAATTTAGGAATAGCTAGAAGTGCATGGCTTCCGAAGTTCAAATCTCCTATCGATACCCAATTAAAAATAGCCTCCAAAAGAGTTAATACTTATTGTACTATTGCACATCAGTTCAATTAAAATCAATATCAGTAAGTTTTTGTCATAGACTTCCTACTAATATTATAAACGCGAAAGTTTGTGAGGATGGATGGATGAATGGATGGATGGATGGATGGATGTATGGATGTTTGTTACTCTTTCACGCAAAATCTACTGAACGGATTTAGATGAAACTTTGCAATAATATAGCTTATATATCAGTATATATAACACATAGGCTTTAAATTATAATGATATTGCGTCAAAAATCAAAATATCATTCGGGTGAAGCCGCGGGTAAAAACTAGTAATGCAATAAATTAGAAAAAGAATTTCGACGTATTTTGTGACAATTGCTCGCTTTCTTTATGAACTTTGATGCTCACCATAAAACTGTGTACCTACTCGTATACCTACCTCCCTCGTATATATGAACATATCAGAGTTTTGCTATGCTGCATTTAATTTTAATAAGTAGGCATTATCTAAGCTTTCATCACCTCGAGGCGTTACATCTCACCAAGAAGGTTTAGCACGGAGCCTTAAAAAGTACCGTCATTCTCGTCTCTATTTATTTATCACACCAAACAAGTCATATTTATGTAGGCGAGCCAGTTAGAGTAAAAACAGTCATTACGGTGGCAACTATTACTTATGCTGGCTACAATCTCGCAGGTGCCGGGCAATTTGAGGCGTCAAATGATTAAAAACGCGTTAGCGCGTATCTTTGATACCGATTCAAAAAAGGAACAGAGTGAGAACTTTGATTTTGAATTTGGAATTTATTTGCAAACGTACCTATATGAATAACAGTGAAATTTGGATATAGGTAAAGCTTTTCAAGAGACCGGGAACCAGAACTTTGACGTTTTGACGACTTTGAGTTTGCGCCACCATTGAAGTCCCACGGCATAATTTTGGAACTAAGTACAAAGGTAAGGTAAACGTACCAATGTACGGACGTTTTTGAACTTTCCTGACTTTGAAGTAATACTACCCTTATACCTACTAATAGACTTACAACAACAAAGTGAATATGACCAGGTAGGGCATTTATCAAAGATTTATAATAATTAAACTTTTTTAAATTTGTTTGAGCTTTAATGGGAATTAATATCCAAAATGTAAAAAAATACCCAAATGTACCAAATCGCGGACGAATTGTCCTAATGCGCGGAATGTCGTCCCGATTCCCGTACGCTATACGAAATTGAACTCTTTTTGCTTTTTATTAGAATCTAAATTGCCTTACTATTGTATTATTATTTTTATGAACTTTAAAATCGACCCAATCTTGGACAAATCGTCCCAATTCACGGACGCTATTCGAATTAGAACTCTATTTGCTTTACATTAGAAATTAAATTGCCTAATTGTATTATTACTCATTATTATTATAGAATATTTTAGTTTAAGCCATATAAAGTCTCATAAATCAAAGAAATAATAGTTTACATGCAATAAAATATATTTCAAACAAACAATAATCACATTATGAAAAAAATAAATGCTGAAACGTTAGGTAGTTAACACTAATTAGGCCAGAGTAGAAGCCTTGAAAAATAATGAAAAGTGAAAAAAAATAATAGTAGGATGAAACCCATTAGAAAAGGAGGGGAATATTATAAAAATAAAAGGAAAAATAATTTACGGGCGATCTGAGGTCGGGAAGGGGATGGAGGGGGGGGGGGGGGTTTTAAGGGTAAAAAACGGCTTTTCTCGATTTCCGGCAAAACTAAAAGTCCAATCGAAAAAAGTCATATGGCAAAGTTGTAGGCAATAAAAAGATCTAAAACTTTTGTATTGACACTTTTTTCACATAACCTCAAAATTTATGTGAAAAATCCAAAAAACCAAGTTTTTGGTTTTTTATTTTTATCTTTTACAAAAAATTTTTTTTTTAACGAAATTTGGTGAAAACTTACCTTTTTATGTCCCAAATACGCTGTAATTTATTTGATTAAAAATATTTATTTTTTTCACCTTATTTTGAATTAGTATCGAAAAAACACCCTAATTTTCAATCGAAAATTCAACCGTCAAAATATCAGCTTTTTTCAAAAAGTTGGTATGTTTTCTGTTTGTTGAAATCTCTACTTTCCGATGGTGAAAAAAAATATATATGTTACTATAGTAAAACTTGTCAGAAAATGCAAAAAATCGAAAAAAACTCGAATTCAAAGTTTTTTAAATTATTATAAATAATTTTGAGCTATTTATTAAAATTTACACGTTAATTACTCGAAAAACGTTAAATTACATGTTATATTGATAACAAAAAAAATGCAAATAAAAATAGACTACTATAATTCACAAACAAATAAGTTAATAAAATTGATATTTAATAAGACATTTACAATATTTGGAGAAAGTTGTCGAATCTTCTTTAAATTATATGCGTAGATGCCTATTTATAACTATTTTAAAATAAATTATATATACCTGAGTAGATATACCTGAGTGACCTACGAAAAATTGTAGCCCATCAAAAGGTGTTTTGTGGAGAAGTGGGGAAGGGGCTAGGCTGGTCTGGGTCTTACTACATACTCGTAAAGTAAAGTAAATTCGTATAGGCCGGGTGGCTAGCCCTGGTGTCAGAGTTTTTAGGCCGCCTGAAGGCCTCTGACATGGCTAAACGGTTAAAACAACCGGGACCTACAATTTAACAATTTTACTACATACTCGTACAAACCTACTATTATATACTATATATTTCGTAGCAGCTGTTACAACCGTTAGCCTAACCAGTATTCGAAATACAGTACAGTATACAACATCGTTTATAAAAATACACGTGCACACTGAGTTTCTTGAAGATTACTGTGACAAGTTAACTTAAAAAAACAAAAAAACTTTTCGAATCTGCATAGGAAGGTAAATACTATCTCTATTTATATCTGTATCAATCAACTCAAACATAAAAATCGTAATATTTTCTTTAAAAAATAGTATACTTAACGTAACATAACCTAAAGATTGAAATTAAATGATATTTTAGTACAAGATAAAAAAATAATAATCTCCTTAATTTTACACAAACAAATTTAGTTAATCCCATGAAAAAAAATATTTCAAAATACATAAAAAATATATTAAAAATCTATAAAAAATATATCGTAAATATATTTTTAATAACAAACTGTTACGGCGCCTTAAAGCTGCCTACTTTTTCTATCCACCCGCATTTACCGACTCCTTGTCCTACCCTCATCTTTCCTAGACGACGACCGCCTAGGTACGTTTCGTGGATAGGTGAGACGCGCTGTTTGCTTTGGCGAACAGTCTGCCCTTGACCGCCGGACAGGGTGCATTCATCACCGCTCCGCGCAATTGTGATACGTGTCCTGGACGTAGTCTCGTTCCGCAAACAAATACAGTCCACTTCAAGCCGCTTCGCGACTGCCTGAAGAAGAGCAACCAGGATCAAGGTTCTGCAGCTGTGCTCACCGACCCGGAGTATTCAGGTTAGTCGTCGTCTTCCCGCACCCCCTTTGTGTCCCGCGCGATCTGCCATAATACTTGGTGGCCGCGCTAACACTTTTTCCTGTTCCTTCGAGCCTAGATATACCGCAATTCGGGGCCATATTACCTACTGGTTTCCATATTTCTCTTCATTTCTTCCAAAAAGTAGTCATTTTCCGCTTTTTATTTCGAAATTTCATATTTTTTCTCACCATTTATTGCAACTGTGGGTATTGTGCAAACATTTATTCTGTTTGAAAACCGCGTATTAGGTTCTTTCTGGGTCTCCGCTTATCTATAGCCGCGCATTGTACATGTTTTAGGTACTGTGCAACCATTAATTTGATTATTTAATTTATTTGTTTTCGTGATTTACCGCAAATTTGAAAGTAGTCGTTCATAATGGCTACTCGCCTAAAAGAAAAAGACGCAATAGATTTGGAGGTACCGCTCGATAAATTGCAAGTCAAACGTTTAACTTTAATTGGCAAACGCGATGCTATATTTTCGAGATTACAGCAGGTGTATAATCGATCCTTAAATGCTTTCACCAACGACACAGAAAAGGATTTATTTTTATGCAGCATGATGTCACTCGATCGTTTGCAAAACGAGTTTACTGACATTGTAGACGAAATTAATGTCATTGAGTTAACACTGAATCCTAAGTACCAAGTTAATTTTCAAAACCTTAATGCGTTTGAAGATATGTACTGCCGCTGTAAGTTTGTTTATGAAAAGCTTAATCCGTCCGCTTCGAATGTTAAAGCTACTAATTCTGTCACGCCACCGCAATGTAACTCAGTGAAGTTGCCAAAACTTGAATTAATGCCGTTTGATGGTAATCCAATGCATTGGAAAATGTTTTATGAGTCATTCACCCAGACAATTCATAACAATACTAATCTGAGCGATCACGAAAGAATCCAATATCTTATAAATAAACTCAGTGGTCGAGCGCTGTCTGTAATATCAGGAATCATACCTAATAGTGAAAACTATCGCCTTATCTATAACACACTTGTGGATAAGTATAACGATGAACGCTCGTTAGCGACTTCGTATTTTCAACAGCTGATTGACTATAAACCTAATAATACCGCTTCCGCAAAAAATCTAGAAACATTTTTAGATAAATTCTGCTCCGCAGTCTCGAGTTTACATTCTCTAAAACTCAGTAATTTATCGGATTTTATGTTATTACAACTGGCTTTAAAACGACTCGACCCAAGTACCGCTCGCGAGTTTGAAAATCACGTCAGAGGTACATCTATGCCTAGTTATGATGAACTAATTAAATTTGTACGCGAACAAAGTAAAATATTAGAACGCACTGTGACTACATCTGTTCGTTTTTCGGAACATAACAATAACAAAAGATCTACGCATTCTTTCACTGCATCATGTGTACAAGGTCAATGTTCTTTGTGCAAAAGGGAAGATCATTATCACATGTACAGGTGCCCCGCATTTGATAAGCTTTCAATTGATGAAAGATTCGCTTTCATAAAACAAAACAAAGGCTGCACTAATTGTTTAAGCCTTTCTCATATTTATCCTGAGTGCAAATCGATTCACAAATGTTTTAATTGCAAATGTAATCATCACACAAAATTATGTAGAAAGCTATTTTCCCGCGAAAATAATAGCTCGCATATCGCTTCACCTTCACGGGAGCAATCTGGCAACGTCGCGCGTTTCGTGCCTTCATCCGCCCCGCATCAGCTTAAAAAGCAATCTGGCAACAGCGCGCCCTTGCCTCCTGCATCGCGTGAGTCGAGCGATGCCTACACGCATGTACGAGTACCTTCGGCGACTCAATCAAAACAACCTAATGTTACACTTTGCAATAATGTTACGCAATCAGCTGATACTACCTGTTTACTAGGAACCGTGCAAGTTTATGCTACCGATTTAAATGGTCAGCAACACATGTTACGTGGTTTGATTGATTCTGCGTCGCAATCTAATTTTATAACCGCGAATTGTTGTTCTAAACTAAATTTACAATGCAAAAAGGTTGCTAACACTGTCGTTAAGGGCATAGGTTCCGCGTCAAATCCTATTAAGGGGATAATTTCCACAACTGTGCACTCGAGATTAAATAATAATTTTGTATCGATTGATGCCTTTGTTATTGACCGCATTACAGATAATTTGCCTTCTGTAAAAATCGACATCTCGCGTCTATCTTACATTAATTACCTACCGCTCGCTGATAACCGCTATTATGAACCGTCTGAAATAGACATTCTTATTGGAGCTCCGCTATTTTCTGATATTTTATTATCAGGCCGCGTCGCTGGCCCACCAGGGTCTCCAACCGCACTCGAAACCATATTTGGTTTTATCGTAATCGGAAACGCTTCTGTTTCACCCGCTCATGTCAACCATGACTCCGCATGTGATGATAATCTCGCATCTCAAATATCCCTCTGCGCCTTCGCAGAAGAACCGCGACTGGATCATATTCTCCAGAAATTCTGGCAACTTGAGGAAGTTCAGTGTGAACCTACCTTAAGCCCCACCGCTCTTGAAAATGAACGAATTTTCACAAATAATTATTCCCGCGATTCTAATGGACGCTACTCTGTCGCGTTACCTTTCTCATGCGATCCCGCCACCGCTCTCGGTGACTCATACCAAAACGCTAAGAAGCGCTTTATGTATTTAGAACGCAAGCTCGTCGCTTCACATTCGCTACGAGTGGAGTACGATGCCATAATAAAGGATTACCTACAGGAAGGTTATATCTCATTGATCAACAATGACGATCATTTCTCTGGTTATTACATACCACACCACGCAATCGCTAGGCCAGATAAGACTACAACTAAATGGCGCATGGTTATGGACGCGAGTGCTAAGACAGAATCGAAACTGTCTCTCAATGACATCTTATACACCGGAGATAATCTACAAAATGACCTATTCTTAATTCTTTTAGATTTCCGCTTCTATCCGATCGCTTTCACATCAGATGTGAAGCAGATGTACTTACGAATTCTCGTAAATGATGACGATCGTAAATATCAAAAATTTCTTTACCGGTTTGATCCATCATTACCGCTAGATACCTACCAATTTAACCGCGTTTGTTTTGGTCTGCGTAGCAGTCCTTTTCAAGCTATGCGAGTACTACGTCAGCTGTGCGCCGACGAGCGCGCTCGCTTCCCGCACGCCGCTAATGTTATCGAAAATAATACCTACATGGATGATGTATGCTATTCGATGCCATCATTGTCTAGTTGTTTAGAACTCCGCGACGAACTCCGCGACTTGCTCAAGGCCGGGGGCTTTGCCTTAGTTAAATGGTCTAGTAATACGCCGCAGCTTACAGAATCGCTTCCAATATCGGATCGTCATTCCGCTAATATTGATTTCGATGACTCAGACTCGAGTTTAAAGGTTTTAGGCCTACAGTGGTCACCCAAATGCGACGACTTTATGTTCACCGTGAACATCGAAGATCGACCTGTAACGAAACGCAATATCTTATCTGTAATCGCCCGCCTTCACGATGTTTTAGGTATTATTTCTCCAACGATCCTTCAGGCTAAATTAATTTTGCGAAAACTGCAAGAACTGCAACTCGATTGGGATGCTAAACCGCCAGCCGATGTTGTAAATATTTGGCAGAACTATGTTCGTGAGTTACCATGCATTCAAAACCTGCGCCTCCAGCGTCACTTAGGCGTTGAAGAAAATTCAACCGTTACGATTGCGGCCTTTTCAGATGCCAGTGAGCTAGGATACGGATGCGTAGTGTATGTAAGAACACAGTTTGATTCTAATTCCGAACCAATCACTCGTTTAGTGTGCGCTAAATCTAAAGTCGCTCCGATGAAAACAATTTCTATCGCCAGGTTAGAACTTTGCGCGTGCCTACTCATGGCAAAACTCGTTCGCCGCGTTCTCGATACCTACGAAAAACGACATACCATCGACAACGTATTTTGTTTTACCGATTCAATGGTAGCGTTGCAGTGGATTAGGGCATCACCGCACAGATTTAAAATTTTTGTTGCTACGCGTATAACAAAAATCATCTCCGCGATTCCCGCTGATTCTTTCCGACATGTACCTGGAAGTGAAAATCCTTGTGCTGACGCTTTGTCGCGAGGATTATCGCCTGCACAGCTTCTTGGTCATAAACTGTGGCTCACAGGTCCCGCTTGGCTGCGCGATGATTTGACGAGTTGGCCAGTCAAGTCAGTGGTTCCCGCTAAAATTGATTCAGAATTACCTGAATCAAAGAAAATTGTTTCGCTTCCTGTAATTCAACCACAGGCCGAAGTTCTCAACCCGCTGTTAGAACTTGCTGGACGCGTCTCGTCCTGGCTAGTACTGCTACGAACCGTCGTGCAGATTTATCGCTTCATCAAGAAGCTACCGCGTGCCAAATGTTTTTCCGCTGATGATATTAGCTTCGCTGAACTACAAGTTCTAAAAGCTGTTCAAAACCATTATTTCGCAGACATCATTCAAAATTTAAACTCGGGTACTCGTTGTCCGCGTGCTATTCAACGGCTCGTGCCATATTTAGATTCTGATGGACTTATACGAGTCGGAGGCCGTCTCCGAAATGCCGATTTGTCATACGATCAGCAACATCCAATTTTATTACCGCGAAAAGACCGCATAGTCGAGTTATTAATTGTTTACTATCACCGCATAAACTGCCACACTGGGCCAGTTGCTCTAATGTCGATTCTTAGACAACGTTTTTGGATTCTTTCCTGCCGCAATATTGTCCGCTCAGTAATTCATAAATGCAACTTCTGTTTCAAAACCAAACCTAAACCGACATTTCCGCTCATGGGAGATTTACCTGCCTGCCGCGTAAACGAGGCCAAGACCTGGGCTCACACTTCTTGTGACTATGCAGGTCCGATTTCAATTTTACCGCAAAGAAAACGTGGCATACGCTCTATCAAAGCGTATTTGCTAATATTTGTCGACAAAGTAGTTCGGTGCTGCCATGTTGAATTGACGACTTCTCTGAAAACATGTTCATTCCTCTCTGCATTCAAACGTTTCCTTGCGCGACGTGGAAACGTTTCTGTAATGTATTCGGATAACGGTCGATCATTTTTGGGCGCGAAAAACGCATTATCAGAGATCTACACGCTCGTAGATTCTGACAAATTCCATAAGGCGCTATCAGACGAATTGTCCGCGCACCGCATTACTTGGCGATTCAATCCACCAAGAGCTGCTCATTGGGGAGGGGATTTTGAGATCTATGTGAAGGCATTTAAGACTCACCTTGCGCGAACCATAGGTTCACAGTTGCTCACCTATGAAGAAATGTTAACCGTGCTTACGCAAATCGAAAGCGTCATTAATTCGCGACCGCTAACTCTTCTCAGTGAGGATCCTTCTGAACCCACTGCTTTAACTCCAGCACATTTTTTAATGGTTTCACCTCTGAAACATTTACCCGCGTGCGCAGCTACAGACGAGCCCGCACACTTGCTAAAACGTTATGCTTTACTTGATCAAATGGTTCAGTCGTTCTCAAAACGCTGGAAATTGGATTTCTTACATTTGCTACAGACTCGTGGCAAATGGAACACGCCTTCTAATCCTATTCAGGTAGGCTCCGTGGTGCTTATCATTACTGATAACCTCCCACCGCTTTCCTGGCCCCTAGGTGTCGTCGTCGAGACTATCCTAGGCGCTGATGGAATATGCCGCGTTTGTTTAGTAAAAACCGCAAACTCTTTGTATAAACGACCAGTCGTTCGTTTATGCACTTTACCCACGCAATAAATAAACTTCTTATTCAACCGCTAACTTTATTCAACCGCTAACCTTATTCAACCGCTAACATTATTCTAACCGCTATTCTTTGACCGCATCCTTTCCTTCACTTAAAAACCAATGGCTTTTAGGCCGGGGGCAATGTTACGGCGCCTTAAAGCTGCCTACTTTTTCTATCCACCCGCATTTACCGACTCCTTGTCCTACCCTCATCTTTCCTAGACGACGACCGCCTAGGTACGTTTCGTGGATAGGTGAGACGCGCTGTTTGCTTTGGCGAACAGTCTGCCCTTGACCGCCGGACAGGGTGCATTCATCACCGCTCCGCGCAATTGTGATACGTGTCCTGGACGTAGTCTCGTTCCGCAAACAAATACAGTCCACTTCAAGCCGCTTCGCGACTGCCTGAAGAAGAGCAACCAGGATCAAGGTTCTGCAGCTGTGCTCACCGACCCGGAGTATTCAGGTTAGTCGTCGTCTTCCCGCACCCCCTTTGTGTCCCGCGCGATCTGCCATAATACTTGGTGGCCGCGCTAACACAAACTTTTGGCCGATTTCCATATATATTTTATACATTTTTAATAGATTTATAATATATTTTTTGTACATTTTGACATTTATTTCTTTAATATTTTTTTTTGATTTTTTGCATTTTCTGAGAAGATTTACTATAGTAACATATTTTTTTTTTTTCACCATCGGAAAGTAGAGATTTCAACAAACAGAAAACATACCAACTTTTTGAAAAAAGCTGATATTTTGACGGTTGAATTTTCTATTGAAAATTAGGGTGTTTTTTCGATATTAATTCAAAATAAGGTGAAAAAAATTAATATTTTTAATCAAATAAATTACAGCGTATTTGGGACATAAAAAGGTAAGTTTTCACCAAATTTCGTTAAAAAAAAAGATTTTTGTAAAAGATAAAAATAAAAAACCAAAAACTTGGTTTTTTGGATTTTTCACATAAATTTTGAGGTTATGTGAAAAAAGTGTTAATACAAAAGTTTTAGATCTTTTTATTACCTACAACTTTGCCATGTGACTTTTTTCTATAGGACTTTTAGTTTTGCCGGAAATCGAGAAAAGCCGTTTTTTACCCTTAAAACCCCCCCTCCATCCCCTTCCCGACCTCAGATCGCCCGTAAATTATTTTTCCTTTTATTTTTATAATATTCCCTTCCTTTTCTAATGGGTTTCATCCTACTATTATTTTTTTTGGTTGTATAAATTATCGACCCTGGCCTAAATAGCACTGGTAAAGGAACCGTATTTAGTACGTTGCAAGATAAGTGGATTAAATGATTCCCAAGGTAATGTATTCAGTCTTCCCATACAAAATAAAATGCGTACTCTTATATAATAATATCCCACAGTCTCTAAGGCAACCTCAGTAGTATAGTTACCTTAAAGTTACCTTTAGAACACGGCGTACCTAGATATGACAGAAGTGGCACTACATCAGGCGGTCAAAAATTAATGCTTTTAGTCAGAAGTCTTGGTACATTCTTTAAGAAAGAGCTATGAAAAAGCTTGCCCGTTGAAAAATGAGAACTTTAGTTTTTCAGTCCTAAAAAACCAATGGTGGAATAATAACCATGCTCAAATAAAAGGTCAGACATATTTTTAACAGAGCTATAAGCATTGATACACCAGCGAACTGACAAGAATATACAAATATGCACCACCTGTTCAAGGTAAAGGTAAAAAAAGTCAGAAAAACTCACGGAAAACGTTTAGCAACTCTATTCAATCTAAGAGTGAAACTACGTGACTTAGAAAAAATATATCGTGTGACTCACGAATAAAGTTAGGCATTTCAAGATGCCTGGTAGAACTTATAAAATCTCAGACCGGAAGCAATTTGAATTGCTTCTACAAACGTACTTTTATCGACTGTCAACTGAACTACACAGATGGATGGGAACCACATAAATCTGGTATGGAAGACAGGGGATTTTGCAGACTTTATTGTCACATAGGAGACTCTTTTATGGGTACCCATAAAAGAGTCTCCTATGTGACAATAAAGTAGAGATATGGGTGGTATAAGCACTTTCCAACCACACAAGGCACCCAAACTGTGTGAAATATATCCAGTTCTTTTCCAATGGGGCCTAAAATGATAATATACTTTTAATCGCCATATTTAAATCGTGTGTGGCGTGGATTTTTCAGATATATACTTAAAGCCTGGAGAGAAGTAACAGTGGTCTTACTGCCAAAGCCAAGAAAGATCGATTACACAAATCCAAGGTCGTTTGCACCAATAACCTTTTTCTTATTGAAAACGCTGAAAATAATCTGCAATGAGCACATAAGAGAAGTGCACATAGACCCCTAGCAAAAAACGCAGTCTACAATAATCAACATGCCTATTAATCAGGAAAATCAACGGAGACAATCAGGTGGAGAGCACTCCACCAAGTTACCTACAAAATCAAATCTGCACTGGAAATCAAACAGTTCTGTTCAGCTAGCTTCATTGACATTGAAAAGGCGTTTGTTAAGACTATTTTCATTAATATTAATATTCAGGTAAGTTTGCGAAAATAGTAGACAGTAGTGCATTATCACAATACTCGCTAGCAGAACATTCAACTTTGAAATGGCAAGCACGACGCGCTCACAAAAAGTCGCTAGAGTCACAAAAGACTGCCTGAATACAAGGTAACTAGTAAAAATGACATGATCCCTATCATGTCATTTTACTAGTGGTCGAATTTGTTGCACTCCTTAACAAAGAAGGCATTGTCACTGTGGCATATGTTGAAATCCTGGTGATAATAGTGTCTGGACGTTTTGACTTTCAACTTCGTGTTAGGACATAAAATGAAAAATGGTGTGAACGCCACGGACTCTCCGTGAATCTACCACTGAAATGGAGTTATTCACACAAAAAAAAAGAAAACAGATTTATTATGATACTACTAGGAACTCTATGTATGATACTACTAGGTTAATACTAATCAAGGAAGTTAAATATCTAGGTATCTGGCTAGACTATTGAGTTCTGTGGAAAAATACTCGAATATGTCACCACTAAGGCAACAAAATTTTATGGCAATGCACTAAAGCGGTAGGGAAAGACTGAAGTCTAACAAATAATCAGACACCAACGCGCGCAAAATACAACTATGCTACGAGAAACGCAGAATATCTTGCTCTTTAATTAACAGATGTATGAATAAGACACAATCAGCTGCTATTGAAATAATCTTAGAGACCACATCGCTGCACCTGCATATATACAGCAGGAATCGACGACTTCTGCCCTATGAATTAAATCTAGTAATATGTGGAAGAATACGAGTGCCACAACAACCCACTGTAAAATAATCGACCGGGCGATGGCAATCATCTCCAAAGCAAAAAATGGTACGGATATTATAGCTAGAACACAGCTCGACAGAGAAAAGTATGAGCTAGTCATAGAGAACGATGTATCTGTCGATATTCAAATTCAAATTTATTTATTTACAATAAATATAGCTTGACAGACTTACATCCAATACGCTACATTTATAGAGTTGAAATACTATACCTATATACAATTATGCTAAAACAGAAGCAAGGAAACAATATAATGCTATCTTGGAACATATACGCAGATGGTGCAAAAAACAAGCTTGGGCTAAGAAATTCCTTTGCCAAAATCAAAATCTGAGCACTAAAAATCTTACTTAAGATAATCTTTAAACATAATGTAAAAATATTAATATTATAACATTGTTTTAAATATGCCTACGTTGTAAATCGATCAAAAAACATTTTTGTCATATATGAAAATACAGTTTAAGCAATACTAAAGCAAATTGGTTATAACTATTGCTTGAACCAGCCCAAAATAATTCTTGATTCAAAGGAATAAGACGCAAACGAATTATAATAATCGCATTTTGCACAATTTTGAAAACGATGTCACTACATGCAAGTAATAATGAGACTTATTTTAAGGCAATAAGGTCGAGATCCGAGCTTTGGTACAACGGTTATTAAAGAACTGATGTGTGTCCCACTTCTCGGACGGAAAATGTGATTATTGTCCGTGCATTGGGACAAGTACGGGTTTAGTGAGTACCAGTAGGCGGATACGCAAATATTATAAATAATCATAAAGATTATGTCTAGATTATAGGTTATAATATTAAGTAGTTTATCCAAGTATCGTTATAAAATAGCACACTTACTGTATCACATTAGACAACTAAGAAATGAACTAAAGTTGATGACAGGGTAGGCACCAAAATCAGCTACTGAATTAACAGATTAACGAAAATTTTACGACACCGCACTTTTGAGATAATTTGGTTTGGACACCATTACACTACGTGTACAGTTTTGCCTGTATAATACTTTGAAATATAACCAAGAATGTATTGTCATTCATAAGATTAAGTTAAACTTTTGTAGAAAATTACAAAAATTAAAAAACCGAGTAACGTCCGCGTTCTGGGACTCGTCCGCAGTTACGTACGTTTACCTTACTATACGATCAAGGCGCTAAAACTTCAGTGGTGGCGCGCAGTATACCTAATTGCTTACGGTACATGTAAGTACTTAATTTAAAATTATTCACATTATTAGTCTCTTTGTCAAAACTAACGTGAGATTGTCTGTTAATATGAGTTTGCAAAATAATTATTTATTGTAAGTCACTGTAAATATTTCGTCTTTATAAAAAGTCGTAACTAAATTCTATACAGCATTCTACATCTCGAAGATTCTTGAAAACTCAGATTCTATGTGATTTGGTATTATTTGTTGTGAAATTGTGATCAAGTTACGGTAAGATACCCAATGCACGTTTTTTTAATAATTGAAGATACATATTTGAAAGAATAGCTTTGAGGGAAAACACCGTAAGGAAACAGACCTGTGTTGTAGTGTTTATGCCCATATTTCCGTGATATAGGTATAAAGTCTGCCAACCCGCACTTGACCTGCGTGTTTGACCTTATTGCCATATTTCACCCTTTTTGTAAAATCTCTTTTTTATCACACAGATCAAATACAATAGAAAAAGTATAAAGTTTTCTTAACTAGTAATTCGGCCAATCTTATTAAAGTTTAATCTGAGTAGACAATAGCGATAAAATAAACGACATTACTTACTGTTTTACCAATCCAGTAAAAAGTAAGGTTTAAAATCTATTCGACCACTCTCAAAAGGCTTAGTTAAATTAATTAAACAACGTAATAAAATTAGGATAAAACTCATTGGTTCCAACACAAATTTTCAAATTTGGAATGCGCCGCCATCTTGCAAATGGCTGCCATAAACGGTTTAATGGGATCAGCAGCTAAATGAAACCAACTATTTAACGCTGCCTTTTATTGTACCAATTCAGTTGAACATTTTTATATAATAGTTTTATTTTGTAGCAGCTAGGTACCTACTTAATTTTATAACAGAGTGTAATAGTTATTAAGATAGGTAGAGCGCCGCATTATTCCATTAACCTTGCTAGCAGTTTACCACCGTTTACTTTATTATTTACAATTTTAAAAAAAATATCAGAAATACTAGATCACTATCTTTTATAGATAATATTTTGTCAGAAATACATAATTTAGCAGATTAGGTATTTAGACATAGTTATTTTGTCTACAGTAGACTCTACTTTTTAATTTTTGGTGGAGGCATAGATAAATTAAGTATTAATTTATCTATGGTGGAGGTACGCCATCAAGTCAAAGAGGGTTATTTTTACTGACAATTATTATTATAGTACCTGTTGAACAGAACCTAATGAGTACCTAACCCAATATTTGAGTCAAAAGCAGAATACTGAACCATAGAGCGGAGCACAATCAACGGGAACATAAACAAGCAAACTATTTTCAAAACGTGTGAATGATAAATTATAACACTGGCCGCGAGCTCATTCCCAGTTAAAAAGGTTCGAAAAAATGAAGCGTTCGAAATTTAATTTATTCAAAATTGAAACGTCACGGAACACAAAGGCGTCGGATACAATGGCGGACGACCGCGGCGCGCGGCAAGAGTGTTAACACGAAAATTAAATGCTGATATCACAATTAATCAAGGGCCCATATTAATAATTGGCTATTCACGACGCCGTGAGGTGTCAAATTATATTGCTCAATTAACCGCTCGTAGAATAGAATAGGGCGTGTTTGTTGCCGTGTTTGTGAAGTATTGTGCCCGTGATATGGCTTTGTTGCTGTTGCTAAGGCAACTTGAAAATACCATTAAAGCTATAGGGCTGATAATAAATTAATATAGAGATAATGTATAGACCCCACATGATTGTAAGATCAAGTAAAAGAAAATGAGAACACGTTCCTTTCTAGAGTTAAGTATTGAGAACTACATGAGATACTTACCTACTTACTTAGTACATAGAATAGCAAGAGAAGGATGCCTGAATAGCCTGAACATTTCATCCCAATACTTTAAAACAAACAATCAAATTATTTTCATCAAAAGGACCGATTAAGAGTATAAAGCATCATCTAAGAACAAACTTTTAGCTTTCAAATATTTAGGAAAAATAATAGATACGTTTCTGAAAAAATGTGTCGTATACAAAGACCTTTTTTAGATTTAGAAGATTTAGGATACAAATAATACCAATTCATAGTACCTAGCTATGAAAAAGAATTAGATTGTTTGCTACTCCGAAATGAGAAACGTAAAAGAAATTACATTTGAATTTTCTTTTGGGCATTAGTTAACAGTACTTCTAATTCAAAATCTGTATTAGGTACTTAGGTATTATATTTTAAGTAATATACTTAAATAAATAAAAATAATTACAAACAAAGATTTTTACACATTTTATTTATACTATATATAACGGGACTAAACTCACGTGTACGAGTTGGCGAGTGCTAGCACGCGGAGCCGTCTCGCAATGCATTGAAACTATAGTCCTTGTTACGACTATCCGTACCTAAGTACCTACACGTAAAGGACATGTCCACAAAATGTATGGAGGCTGGTATAATAATAATCAAAAATTCTAACCACAACGCTCGTTACATTTCGAGAAAGTTCATATTTTTTTGAGTCTATTACATCAGTTAAAACCAAAAAAGATCCCTCCGATTTTAAAAAAAAAAATTTTTGAAACTATTAGGATACTTAATTAAATATATTTGGCTCGATAGGTAGTTTATATCTATCAACCCTGGTTAAGTAACCTTCATTATTGTTAAATAGAATCATTTTTACCAATTAGACACAGTTTTTAAGTGTTTTTTGTCACATTGTACCTACTAACTGGTCACACTGGTAGGTTATAATTCTTAATTTTAGCAAATTAAGAGATGAATGTGGAAGAATCAGCTACGAATGCAAGTAAAATATCGATAGAAGCACTTTATTATTGCTAAACTAGAAATAATACAGAGCTGTATTATTATTTTTCAAACAATTTATTTTTCACATTTAAATAAAAATGGAGGGATGGAAAATCTAAATTAAATATTTTTGAAAAGCCCATAAATCAAGCTTTCAAATGATGTATATATAATCTTGGTTCGATTTTTCTCTGAATAATATACCACTTGTGGACGTCACCTTTCATCCCGTTATATAATAGTATAAAATGTGTGAAAACCACGTTAATTTCCATAGTAAAAAATATTTTTACACCTGTAGATGAAAAACAACAAATAAATATTAAATACACTAAAACTAAATAGTTAAGAAATGTTTTTACAACTGAACAGGCTATTGCCCTCATAATCTGGGATGTATAAATAGGTAGGTATACAAAAGTATGCGATTTCTTTTCTTTCAAATGCCGCACATATTATTAAGTACCTACCTGCTTAGCGATCTAGATCAAATTGACCAGATAAATAAGCAATAATTTTCATAATTAGACGGATTATGCCAAAATTGATCCGTTACTAACTAGATTTCACTGTAATCTAAGGAAAATTACCGACAGAAAGTTGAAACGGTAATTTTATTACCAAAAGAAGGATTAAAAAACTGCGTAAACGTCACCTTCTAATAAGTTTTTTGCGTATTTATAAATATTTGAACCCATAAATTTGTCAAAATTATCTTCAACTAGGATTTACATTTGAATGTGAAATCGTTAATCCTTTAAAATACATATTTACTTTGAACATTTACGACAATTTCTAGTAGGTAAGTGCGGTCGTATATCAATCTCCTGCTAATATAGAAGTGGATTTTTTCTTGAATTAACTGTATCACCGTTAGCAAATAACAGATTAAAATTAGTGCAAATGAAAGTGTATAATCCTTTGACGGAATAATTATCAGAAATTTGAAATAACAAACTCGTATTTTAAAATTGCGACAGTTTTAAGGAAAACATGAAAGCGGAACAAACTTGTAATGGAAAAATACAGGTGAATACGACCTGACTTAAGTAAATCTTGAAATAGACAGCATTTTGGGCAAGTTGCCAGAGATTAGAGACAGTTTAAACCTTTGGTAGGTTTAAACAGTGTCTAATGTTATTAATTCGTTTAGTTTAGATAGGATAATTTAGTTTAGATAGGTTTATTTAAGTTTAGATTGTTTTGTTTTATATTATTTAAATGTTGTGAATAAGCAAATTGTTTCAATAAACTAAAAATTAACGAAAATGACGATAGCTTTCATCCACTTATTGCATATTTGACTGTTACTGAGCAGTGATCTATTTTTTAAACGACATAATTTATACTAAGAGCGTTCCAAACTAATTGTTGCTGTATTGAATAATTATTATAACTGACATAACACGTTACTCAAGACGCACACGCATTAATTACTGATAAATAACATTGCAATAAATGATTAAGTATTGGAAAGGCCAAGCCACGTGATAATAATCGGCCAAGTGCGAGTCGGACTCGCGCACGAAGGGTTCCGTAGCATATGGAAGCCCTCCTTAATATATTTTATTTTAATTTAAATGTTTGTTTTTCAAGGAAATATACAAATTTAATTCTGTTAATATTTCAATCATCTTCCTGTTGCCGTTATTAATATCGAGCAAAAAATCACGTTTCTTGTATGGGAACTCTTCTTGTGATTCTTTTCCCTTAAATAGTTATTCTATTTTAATTTCATTATTTATTTTTAAAGAAAATATTTAACAAAATATTCTGTGAATATTTCAAGCATTTACCTGTCACCGTTACTAAAATCGAGCCAAAAAAGGCTAAAAATTCAGATTTGTTGTATGGGAAATAAATATACATTTCATTCTGTTATTAGTATTTGTTGTTATAGCGGCAACAGAAATACAGCATCTGTGAAAATTTCAACTGTCTAGCTATCACGGTTCATGAGATACAGCCTGGTGACAGACAGACAGACGCAGACGGACGGACAGCGGAGTCTTAGTAATAGGGTCCCATTTTTACCCTATGGGTTCGGAACCCTAAAAAAGTTAGTCTCTGATATGAAAAAAAACTTTGAAACAATTATATCCATAGTATCGTGACAAATTGATATGACTTTTGTAATTAATTCACAGAAGTCAATTGATCGATACTATGTTATTATATTAATTTACTGGCATAGTTATAAAAGGACGTTCTAAAACTAGAAAGCGGATCATTCATCAGTAAAAAATATTATTTTAATAACAGTGTAATGTGTAGGAACGATAAGTACTATATTTTTAATCTACAGGTGTCGGACTCACTTGGTCGGATGTTCTTAATTCTGTTATTTTAGAGATGCCACAACTATCGATTAAATTACCGGTATCGATGTACGATCATCGAAATTTATACCTAGTCTTCATAGATAAAAATAATTTAAATAAAGTATGTAATGAATTCTAGTATTATCACTAAAATTTCGAGATAAATAAATAACTCATCATCCCGACGTTTCGGCCGAGTTACATCGACCGTGGTCGTTCCTAGTCTACCCGTGACCACGGTCGATACAGCTCAGCCGAAACGTCGGGATGATGAGGTATTTATTTATCTCGTAATTTCAGTGCGCGATTAGTCTCGTAGTATATAATAATAATGAGTTCCAATATTTGAAGCATTTTTTGTACATTTCTATGAGGTAATTTAAAACAATAAAAAGTTGAATCAGCTTTTAGTAGGTACTCGGTTGAACAGGGCGTGTTATTTTTTTATATTTCTTGACATTTTAAAACAATATAATATGGAATTAATGTTTGTTTTGTTTGTGAACTAAATAATATTTTAAAGAAGATTTTTGATATATCGATATCAATAATATAAAAAAAAAACAAGAGACATCTCTATGACAGTTACTAACACTCATGCGTAGAGCCTTTTATTTATGGGCGAAATATTTTTTTGGATTTGTCAGGAAATGATTTCATTTAGAAATCGCTTTACACGTGCCGAAAGTAATGAATTCTAGTATTATCAGATCATTTACTTTAATGTATTCGAGAAATTATAATATTTGTTTAACTTTGTGACGTGGTTGTATCGTTTGCTCATTTATGTTTTTCGACGTTATTACAAATGTCGGTATTTTAAGACAAATCCATATTTTATTTTAAATATATGACTTTTGTAAAGCCTTGTACAATACTATGCAAAAAGATTAGCAATTTTTTGCCGATAAGAAAAAAATAATCGCATTTATATTTTTCAAACTTCACGTAAATATCGATAAATTGCAAATTTTACTAGAGATATCCTCAAAGGAGCGTTAATTAAAACACGATCTCTTATTATTAAAATTTAAAGTAATTATATTAGCGGTAGAATTAAAATTAAAAATCATCATGACCAGCCGGTTCAGTGCCCAAAAAATTGTTTATTTCTTTTTCATGACAAGCGTTTAAAGGTGTTAACGAAATATTGTAAAAAAACAAGGGTATCATTGGTATCTTGGCCATCTGGCTCGATTGTTCCGTTATGATACCTTTTTAGTAGCTTTATTATGTTTTTTCTGTAATGGGATTTGTCTGTTTTTATTTTGATCGGTGATCTTTGCTTTCCGATTGCTTTGTTTGGATATTATTATTGTGGTTGTTTGTTTCAGAGTGATGATGTTATTCAAAAAATATTATTTTTTTATTTAAACTAAAAGTAGCTAAACTTAAAGTACGTAGGTATGTACCTATAAGTTTCGTATTTTAAGCTTATTAACTTGCTAAAAATCACAATTATTAATGAACTACCTATTTCGAAAAAAAATCGTGTGTAAGAATCGTTATACTGTATGTTATGAACATGTTTATATTTAAGTATTAAAATTTACTTATTACCAAATATAACAGAGTTGAAATTAGAGATGTCATTATTATCGATACACGATATTCGAATATCAAAACTTCGAAAACATATGCTACAGCTAATAATAAATTTATTACCTGATTAAAATACTTTATCTTAAGGTACGAGATATTTTCTTCACACCTTCAGTAATTAAGATAACAATCATGTCAACATACTCGTGCCTCTACAGAAGCTGAACAAGTTAGTTTTATTGGTGTGCATGTGGATTAGTAAAATCTTTATGGTTCGATTGCGTGTTTATCGATGGGACCATTAAATCTTTCTCTACTGGATCTCTATCTTCATATTTAATCTAAGAAATACTTTTTTTTTTTTAATTCGTTTAATGACAATACTACACTACTACTACATAGAAAGCAATTGGATCAAGATAACCCAAGTGCTCAAGCCCACTGCCAGTTGGCAGCGTGCCCAGCATGCTGGCAGCATTGCCACGCTGAATGGCAATGCTTATACGTTGAGCCAAATAAACACCAGCATTTTGGTCACGCGTCGCGTGAAATACTTAGTGACGAGAAATTATTCTATTTTACAAAGAGAACAGTTTTGAAATTTTTGAAATGTATAAAAAAAAAATAGTGCGTCGAGTCCCTCCGCGCAGAAGAAGTGAAACTTCGTGATGTGGAAATGAAAATAGGAAGGGGTAGAAATTGATTTTGGAACGTTGAACGTTTAACGCATCAGTGGTTTCATACCCCTTCCACAGTAGCGTTAAACGTTTAACGCAACCTTGTTGGAAGTCGCATTAGAAATTTCAGTTCAATAAAATTATTATATTTTATATTCTATTATTTTGGAATAATTTTGAGTAGGTAAGCATATTTTTGGTGTGCACAATAATGTGTCTTATACGAGTATAAATAAGGGATCTTTTAACCTTATCCCACTTAGTGGGGTCGGCACAGTACGTTTCCTTTCGCCACTTCACTTTGTCATAGGTACGTCATGTCATGTCATCATTAACTACTCACCATCATTTTATAGAAAGATACGTTTTAAATTTTTCAATATTTAAGTGTTATCCAATCATCACTGTGTTGTGTGTAGAGTGTAGAGTGTAGAAGTGTAGAGTGTGTAGTCAGGAACCGTCATTAGGAACTTAAACTGTATCCGATAAAAAAGTCAGAAAAAAAAATATAAATCATTTCACTTCTATACCTGATGTAAATATAACAGGTAGGTACAATACCACGTTACCACTCCAATGTCATCATCTCGGCTGGAGAAAAACTAGAGTTTTTAAAAATATAAATCGTAGAGTTGGGACACAGCGCAGGAATATCGATAACATTGTTAATTAATTGAATATTCGATAGCCTCATTATGAATTTTAACGCGAGGCGCTAATGAGCTTGGGCACGTTACAATTTGTCTTCGTTATTCGACATCTACGTTTAGAATTTAATTAAATTGAATAATCTAACGTGATTTACTGTAAATTAACTGGGAAATGTACGCCTGATTGGTGCTTGGCCGCTTTTTTATTGGGAGATGATTTTATCAAGTCGTCAATTGGAATATTTTATTTAATTAAGATTAATAAGATGGGGAATATGATTATTATTTTAAAATCACTGATTGCATAGGTGTAACTTTGCGCCTTAAAGTGGGGGTTACAAATTGATTGCAAGAGAGAGTTGGATTTGAATATATATACTATATCTGTTTACTTTTTAGGATTCCGTACCCAAAGGGTAAAAACGGGACCCTATTACTAAGACTCCGCTGTCCATCTGTCTGTCTGTCTCTAGGCTGTATCTCATGAACGGTTATAGCTAGAACGTTAAAATTTTCACAGATGATGTATTTTTGATGCTGTTGTAACAGCAAATACTAAAAACAGAAATAAATATATATTTAAGGGGAGCTCCCATACAACAAACCTGAATTTTTAGCCGTTTTTCGATCGATATTAATAACGGTTACAGGTTGATGCTTGAAATATTCACACAATATTTAATTGAATAATCACTTAAAAAATAAATAATTAAATAAAATAAAATAAATATTTAAGGGGGGCTCCCATACAAGAAACATTACTTTTTAGCTTGATATTAATAAGGACAATAGGAAGATGCTTGAAATATGAACAGAATATTAATTTGTACTCGTATATTACCTAAAAATAAATAGTTAAAATAAAATATATTAAGGGGGCTTCCATACTGTACGGAACCCTTCGTGCATTCGTGAGTCCGGCTCGCACTTGGCCGATTATTATTTTAAGCTGACATAGCAGCGCAGTGCGGTTTCATTCGTTCTTCTACCGTAGTTAGTCTAAGATACTCTATTGGCGTATTATAAGCCGTGGTGGTCATATCAAGAGGTAGTGACACCCGCCTTACAATCGTGAGGTCGTGGGTTTGAATCCCCGGTCCCGTACCAATGAGTTCTTTGTAATTTATGAACGGAATTTCACACCACAGGCTTTTCGGCGAAGGAAAACATCGTGAGGCAACCTGCATACACCCGTAGAAGAAATCCGATGGCGTATCAACCACCAACATGTATAATCCACCAACCCGCAATGGGCTCGCGTGGTGGATTTGGCCCAATCATCCTTCGTGGGTAGGCCTACGTCCTGTAGTGGACAGTACAGTACAATACTCTATTGCCACAACTCAAATGTACACATAGTACCAAAATTCAAATCTTTATTTATTTATTATAGAATTTAAGTTAAGGTTGGTAAGATAACTTTTCGATATATTTAATTGAGAACTACAATGAATATTATGCTCGTAGGCAGGTAGGTTATAGTAAGCTTATGTATGTATGTACGTATTGAATTGTAAATTATTATTGACGAAATACTGTTGGTCACATATTTACAGCTGATCAAACATCAAAAAAACACGAAACGACATAAATTTTCCAAAATTCGTTACACATAAAACGTGTTATTTGTTTTGTTACATGACATCCCTAATTTATAGTGACGTTTCAATCGTATTAATTTGAGACAATTTTAACTGCCCACAGATTAAGTTTGAGTTGGCTTAGGCCAAGTTTTGGAGGCAGTAAATCAAGCTGCCTTCTAACGCTTGAGCATGATAATAAAATACAAAACCGAGAATTACCATATTTAAATATTTTAACACTTTATTGATTGTCGACTTTTTATTTGTGGGCTCGTTTGGTTGGCGAAGTTATGGTGTACATTTTCGAGGAAATATGTATTATGAATTCACACGCTTTGAAACAAATCTCTCAATAAGATGTTGCTAATTAAAATGACTACGATTAAATATGGTGTATGAAAACATACTCGTATTTAAAAATGGTAATGTCAGTTTTCACAAAATAATGAAGTGCTTACATTTAAGTATTGGGCTGATTCAGAGTTTAAAATATTTGTTCTAGGTCTAGGTGTTATTTATCTTTGAATATCTACTTATCTGCAGTATTTGCTATGTGTCCCGTCGTACGCTCGTTATGTTGTTTATTTATAAAGGGAATAAAGAATTTTCCTGTGAGTAAGTAAGCCGTAAGCCGGGTGGCTAGCCCTGGTGTCAGAGTCTTCCTGTACAAAAATCTTTCATTTCACAGTAAATGTTTAAAGAGATAGCTGTGAAATTGTTGTACGATGTCTAATCCGTGAGTACCGACGTAGTATTATTATATCCTCTTTGTCATGAGTTAGGGTTCGCTAGCCATTTCTGTTATCGATAGATTTACTCTGCCTACAAATAAGCTTTTACAAAAATTATAATACTTATCGATAAAGCTGTCAATTTAAAAGCATTTCGGAATAAAGAGGAAAAGGCAGAAAGACGCGAACGGTCATAACTTTAGAGAGGGAAACATTACGTAGCACATCAAAAATAATTAAATGCACATCTAAATTCTTTCATTGATTTTGTAAAAAAATATTAGCCTGCTTTGCTCTGTGTCTGGGTGTTATTTAGTTACTATCTATATAAGTATGTATTTAAAAATAAGTAAATGTAGTATATCAGTCTCTGGCAGCCATATCACAAGCTTTGCTTAGTTTGGGGTCAGAGGCCGTGTGTAAGATGTCCCAAAATATTTATTTATTTATTAGCCAATAGAATTGACCTGTGCTATTTAAATGCACGAAACATCTCTATACTATAAGAACAGTTTGCTTACATTATCGTAGGTATTGGACTACATTTTTCTAACAATTTACCTGTTCTATTTTCCAATGGTGTAAACTATGTATGGATAAGCTTAAGATTTCTACTCGAGATCAGAATTGAGGGTTTGCGTAGAGGAACTAATGTTGCTGTCATGTCGGCGACTCTAAGGCAGACTATCGACCCGATGGTCAGATGTAATTATATCAAATAAGTTGGGTGGCAAAAGATGAGGCTTGCATAGGGCCGGAAAAAATGGCATAAAAGAGAGAAAGCAGTGAGTGGACACGTGCTGATTAGATAGAATATTATTGCGTTGAATCATTGTAAAATATATTGGTAACTAGTTGACCCCGTGAACTTCATCTCACCATCTGCCAACTCTCAATGACAACCATTTTACATTGAGGAACATTTTATTTGGGAAAATGAAATTAATGTTTTCATAATAATTCTCGCTACTTTTATAAATTTTCTCAGTTTAAACCGTCCCTGGACTTCCACGAATATTTCAAGACTAAAATTAGGCAAATCGGTTTAGCCGTTCTCGAGTTTAAGCGAGACTAACAACAACCACGATTCATTTTTATATATAAGAAGAAGAAGAAAATAAGAAGAAGAAAGAAGAAAATAAATTTATGTTTTGTTTTTTGCGTAAATAGTGACAAATAACTCGTGTTATTTAAGAATCACATTACGTATTTGAGTTTACTGGAGTTATGAATAAAAAAACAGATACGTTTTGCACATACCTATCACAGACTAGGCCCTATTACACATATACCTATGAATACATCAAATAAACATAACATAGTATGCTGTGTTGTTGTTATCTGGGTTATTCCCTTAGAGATTCGCCATAAAGGCCTATTCCCCAAGACACACGGGCCTGAGTGTACCTAGTTTGGGGAATAGCGCTAAATGACAAATTAAATGTAGTGTGTCTATAGGTACAGAAATAATTCTTTTTTGTTTGGTATGAGATTTGAGATGTGCTAAAACACGAATTCCAGATATTGTAATCTTCAATGAACAGTGTACGTATCCACAATACTTACCGTAGTAAAAATGTAACCTTTTAAAATTAAATTTTTTATCTATTTTGAAGGTCGATTAAATAAGACCATCCCTCTGGAAAAAACGATCTCCTCAACTTAGCCGGCCGGTGCGAGAGCTCACATTAAATTATTATGATTTATGTATTTTACCGAGGCCCCCTTAATTATATGTGAAGGTTTAACGAACAAAACCTAATGGCGGCCATTCTCGGATTCGGAGCAGTAATGCGAAATATGAGGGATTGTTTCTCGCGCCTTTTGCGGTTGCGGCTGGGATTAAGCAATTTGGGTTTTCATAGCTTTCTGCTAATAAGAACTTAAGGGTTATTTTAGAGTGAAAATAATAATGCTTAAAAACTTTTTTCGCGCGTATGTAAAAATTTTGCGCGCGTAAGTTTAACTGAAAAGAGATTTAATTAGCGTATGGGAGAAACATGCTACTCTACTCATATATATTACTTAAACGTATTTATTTAAATGACATAGGTTAATTTTGATATTTTTACTAGCTCTCTTAAGAACTACTTAACTTTTGCAAACAGTTCTATAAAACACTTTCCGTGCCGACTTACTTTCCGGTTTCGATGATCACGGGTAAGGCTGATTTTGCATGAAAAAATCATGTACCTACCAACTGTTTTATTTAGCAAAATTTGTGTTTGTACTAGTGATAATAAGTGAAAAATTAAGTCATTTTGTTGATTATAAGATGCACTATGTGCACGAGTGTTGGTAAGTGTTATAATGTAGTAGGTTTGTGTGTGTGGTAGGTGTTCCGCGTTATTACCAAAACTCCATAGACGTTTCTAGTAAAGGCTCTACTGCCTTAATGTGGCATGACTTCAACTATGCTTAGACGTAATCACTACTTACTTGAACTGGACTACGACTGTGAATATTTTGATAATAACATAAATATTGGTGAAAAAATACTTACACTTGACCCTGGTAAATACGTCAAACATGTATGTAACGTCAATATACATAATACATATACTTATAGGAAAAAGGACAGCTGTTATTATAACAAAAAAAAAATACATGTATGTATACAGTTATACACATAGCTTAATTTTCTTTGCCTACCAGGAAAATTACACAGTATCCAACTTACACACCTTTCGCTTAAACAATTTGAATATGCAATCAAAAAAACTTAATTTCAGATAACAAACTTTATAATATTATTTAAATCGTAATCTCTCTTCTATACAGTAGAAAAACCAATCTAACAATTTCTACAAATTACCACAAATGACTATATGTAAATGCACGTACGTACTAAGTAAAATGTGATAATAATAACCTTCTTGTCAATCCGATTCGCTACGCCTCAACCACGTGGAAACATATGCAAGACTCTACTATGCAAATGAAAAACTTACTCTGACGATACGTTTTTAAAACTCATTATCCAACGAACCTCTTTACAAAATCTACAAGTTTAAACTCAAACTTATTCGAAAACCAATAAGGTTTATTGTCGAAGTCCGGACTCATTTTTAAAGATAGAAATCTCGTCGGTCTGTGATCGCACGTCGTAATGACTCTTGTCGGCAAAGAAGTCGTTATTCATTTTTTAATACAGTGTTTTGTTGAAACGACATTTTCACTAGTAATCACGATTTGTACAGGCAATATATCAGGGTAATAAAAGGCACATTATTGCCTCGCTGTTGATGGTTTTCAATTTGATGTCTTCATCGCGTTGTTTTATGTGCGATCACTCAATCAGTTGTGTCCGAAATAATGATGGTAAATGGAGAACGCTTTTTTTAATCAAGCGTGGAGATTATTAACATAGGTAATGATGTGGATGGTGTGATGGTCGCACGTAGTCTAATGAAATATTGATTGGTCAATGCATGACAGCCTCACTCTACGAATAAATAAAATTCGCAATTTGTCTGGTTTTTGGTGGTATCAATGTTGTTAAATTAATTTTCATTATTTTCGATTGTCTAAGTCAGCTTTAATGAAGTCGTCGTTATTTCTAAACAATGTTACTGATTTGGATTTCTAAAGATTTTTTTATTATTTTTATCTATGAAGAATATTATATTTCTGAACAATTCATTGCGACTGGAATCCAAATTCTGTGTAGTTTTAATTTTTTTCTTTCATTTATGTATGTATGTATTGTAAATGAAAGACGATAACCTTTGTGCTGATATTTAATGAAATTGTGTGCGTTAAGAAAGTATATAATTGTGATATGTATTCTACGTTTCACTTCAAAAAAATCAGCTATCTGCACCACAATCTCTTGTGTATGGTATGTGGTATAGGTTTTCAAAAACAACACAACTGCCCTATCTCTACCACAGCATCTTCCAATGTTGCCACCTCAGACTACGAGAAAAAAGGCTTTTTTAGGGTTCCGTACCTCAAAAGGAAAAAAACGGAACACTTATAGGATCACTTTGTTGTCCGACTGTCCTTCTGTACGTAGGTATGTCAAGACTCTTTATCTAGGGAACGCGTAAAGATATCAAGTTAAAATTTAAACTATCTATGGTCTCTTGCAGTTGTGTAAAAGAAAAACTTCTCAGTTATCTTATAAAAAGTTAGATCCGTTTATGTAGTAAAATACCGCTTACAAAAATCAAAACCTACAGGGTACTTCCTTTTGACATAGAACTATGAAATTATACATATAGTAATAAATCTGAAGACTGTAAATTTTAATTTAAATTACAAAAAAGGGGGGCTAGATTCTCAAAATATGGGTTGAAAATTCAAAGTGAGTAAATCGTATCATGTAAGGTATCGTAAAATTAGCACATGTTAAAACAGGTTTTTAATATTTTTAACAATGTGTGATTTTCGATGTATGACGGGAAAAGTGAAAAAAAAAAACTTTTTTGTCGATGATTATATGTGTAGTATATAGATTTTAACAACTTACTTCCCAATTTAGTGAAATTTTCTGGATTTGTACGGAACCCTCGGTTTGCGAGCCTGACTTGCACTTGTCCGGTTTTATTTCTAGTAGTCTGAGGTTGCCAAGTAAAAATGTGCTCCCCAAATATGTTTACCTACGACCTTACAGTTACACCACTTGATTTTTATGTCTGAGGACTGGCCGAAGAAATGGTGTATGAAGTTGAGATTAGTACCAGAGAGCAACTTGTTGAACGAATTAACTCCACTTTGCCAAAATGTAAGAAAAAAATCAATTTGTAACTACAATTACTTGTTGGAGTTCGACGTAAATTTCGAGCATCCCTAAGCAAAAAGGGAGCTGTTTTAGAAAAAAAATAGTTACCTATCATTCATTTTACGCATTATTTTTCCCATAGTTTTAGTTTCATTTCTCTTATATAGCAGAATTTTCATAGACTGGTAAAGTTTAGTACCAATGTAGTATTATATATCGTCAGAGTAAACTATCATCTGAGATGTTTTTAAGAGTGTTTGACTTCCATGATGTAATATTGTTATTTTTTAAAATGAATACTGTTGGAATTTTTGGAAAAAAAATACCATTTTTTTGACTTTACGACCACATAACTTAGGAATCGGTACCTTACTTGTATCTACTTAATTAATTTGAGACTATGAAGAATACATCAGAGACCAAATGTACAAATACAAAATCACTTTATTTTCACATCGCATATATACAGAACAAGCTTAAACTAGAAAAATAAGCAATAATTCGTTAGAACAATGAGCGGCCTTATCGCTTGCAGCGATTTCTTCCAGGCAACCTAAATGCCATTATTTTGAAGATAAATTATGTTGCGGTCGGTGCTGTTCAATAGCATAAATAAACTATAAAAACAAATTACACACCTCCATGAAAATATATTATTTTGTCCCCGCCATGCGCCAGTGGTCAGTAAGAGCAGTTAAGAGATCAAATTTCGGCAATTTAGAAAAATTGTACGCTTTTTGAGCTTAAAAAAGTGGACCTAGGATTTTTTCGGCCAAACTGTATTTTTAATATAAATGTAATTACCTACATGCTATCTCAATTTGTCTAACTCTAGACCAAACACCCTGTATATCTATTCTTCCTATCTATACGTCACTGTCGCCGAGGTTGCGTTAGCACAATCTCTTCTTCTCCCTATTTTGGACTATGCTGACGCTTGCTATCTCGACTTATCTTAGGAGCAATTTGTCAAACTCCTTCGCCTTCAAAATCTTTGCATACGATTTTTTTCCGGTTTTCGGAAATATGATCACATTACTCAATTCCGTAACAAGTTTAAGTGGCTCCCTATCTGTCTTTGCCGTGATACTCATATTCTTTCCCTTCTCTACAACGTTTTCTTTAAGCCTTTTTCTCCTTCGTATTTAAGCTCACGCTTCCCTTTTCTCTGTGACATTCACTCTGTCAATCTTAGGTCTTCTAGCAATCTTCTTCTATCAACTCCATCTACAATACTGTCTTTTACGATTCTTCTTTCTGTGTCCGAGCTGTGGAATGACCTTCCAATTCCAGTGACCATCAGACGTGCGCAGAGCGTTGAATCATTCAAGACTCAAGTTAAGGAATATTATCTTGCTCAGCAGTTTTAAAAAGTGATATTACTTATCACTTACCTTTTAACTATCTGTATTTATTTATGTATGTAAGTAGGTTTATTTTTATTGTATGTAATGTAAATAGAGATATGGTGTAATTTATTTCATGTCAATATACAATTATTCCAAATATATGTCAAAAATAATTCAATACAACAGAAAATAATCGTCAAGCTGGTACTTGTCACGTACAAGAAAACATGCCAAAAAAGCCCCTCGCGCGTAGACCGTTGCCCAAACGTTCCCAACACACTAGCGGCATTTCCTCGCTGTATGGCCAATGAAATTCGTTGGACTACAAACCAGCCCGCTCGAGGATCCCGACCCTTGTATTATAATACATACAAGAAGTATTTGTGTATGCCTATTATTATGTAGTGTATTTATTGTTTTTGGATAATTATAGCTTTACTTTATTCATTTATGTCTGCACCACCGTCCATGTCAATTACATGTTTCCACACATTAAAGGTTGTCTGGAAGAAATCGCTTTTAGCGATAAGACCGCCTTTTGTACCATTCGTCTGTCATTTTTTTCTTCTTCTGTTATGGTTTACTACTTGTGGTGTCAATAAAGTGTTCTTGTATTGTATTGTACGTCCGATGCTTGTATGGTTCCTTATTGCCCAATGCCCAGAAAAAAATATTCCCCATTTCAAATATTGAAACTCCGCTATTGTAGGAATCGTTTAAAATTCAGAACCATACAATGACTGCAACACGCCTTCCAGCGCACTCTTATTTCATGAACAAAAACTTCTTGCCTTTAACATACAATACAATGTAAGGAAACCGCAAGAAATAATAGTTTCCGACTGTACCATGTAACTTATGGCAACATACTTTAGTGGCAACAAATTAAAATTTACATCTTAAAAATTTGCTAACATGCAATTTTAAACTCTACCAAGATAAAAATTGGGATGTTGAAAACTTTTTTGTGGGTAGTTGTAAATTTGTATTGCGCGTAAAGCAGCTGAAATAGCGACAGTGATGGCTCAATCAATGGAGATGCGGTGGGTGTTTTAGACATGTCGTCGAGAAAACAATTTGTTTTACAATGTACGCAGCACCATGGCCGATGGGATGGGTGCGAACTTTTATTGGACTTTATGTTAAGGTACTAAAGGGTGTTTTATAGTTCAGTTTATTTTTGTAATCGTTTTTGTATACGGTATAGATGTGGAGGTATTTTTTCAGCGCTACCTGTCTGAAAAATTCAAGCCGAGTCATTTTCTTTTTTATTGTATGCCTATTTCGACAATATGAAATAGTATCTCAGATAAAATTAATGAAAGGAGTTCTTCTGAGATATACGTTTAAAAACTATAATATTTAAAATCTGGAACAGAATCATAACAAGAAAAAAATGTGATTAAAAGCTATGATTGGTAATAAATAAATAATTATTTATTTCGATCACACATTAGAACATAGCATAAAATTTGAGCATTAAAATCAATAAAATATTTAAATAGACTAATTTTGCCTTTTGGTTATTCTTAAGCCTTATTTGGTAATATTCTTTAGACTTAAAGCTGAGGTTGAGGTGGGGTTACATTTAAAAAAAAAAATAGAGTATATTCTTCAGGATCCAAGAAATCAAGATCTTTTATTACGGCTTTTGTTTAAGTTTATTTAATGCTCTAGAATGAAAGACTTAGTTTCAACAGCTTCCCACTAGGATTACAAATACGAGGCATCATGAATAACGAATAACGAGTACTTTTGAAAGCGCGATGTGAGAGGATGAATGATATTGATTCAAATTAAAAAAATATCATAGATAAGGGAAAATTTTGAAATATTTAATGAACCGGACAAAATTTTGAAAAGTGACCGGCTTTATTAAAAAAAAACTTTAATTTCTCACCAAAAAAAGTTTAATAATTCGAATGCTTAGAATTATCAGCAACAGCACCCCATTATTTTTTACGAATAAAATAGCCAGATCAATTTTCTATTTAACAGACCGAGAAGTTATTTTTTTTAATGTGTAAATTATGATTAAATTAATTAAAAACTCACTGCCGCCTACCGCTCTAGCGCGATCCTGTCGAGCGCGACCGCGTAAAATTGTCCGAGTGAAGGGGCGTGGTACTCGATTTTTGAGAAACAATAGTTCGTCAATGCGTCACCTTGTGCCTACAACCCTACACTGCGTTTTTCCCTGTAGTATGTTTTTTGCTGTACCCAGAGCTGATGACAACTACAAAAATGAAATACAGAGCATATTTTGCAGGACTCAACAAAGCACTGTCCATCTATAGGCCTATTACTTAGTACCTACACTACACGGCTCATTGTCTTAAAGGCCTAGACGCCGATGATCCATAGTAACTGCTATATTCCCTGTGTTCGCGGTATGCTTTGAACCAAGGTGCTAATAACGAGGCATCCCGGGTAGCGCGCCCCGCTGCGAACAGAATATGAGATCAACGCAGCTCCACGTAGTAGGTACTCCTTTGATTGGAGGCTTTGCAGCCGTCAGCCTTTCGTAGCCAATATCGGCAACCAATATCTATCTGTATGAAGCGATCATAGACATCTAGAGAGAGGGCTTTTGTTTACACGGCGCGGCACGGTGCGCGAAATTTTTATACATAGGTATGTATAAAATTTTTCATCACATCGATTCGAAAAGGACTACTTGGTTTGCCTTTAAGTTCGCCCAAAGTTGATGTTTTCTTTATGGAACTTTATAAGTGCGCCGAAATTCTCTTTGCCGCGCACTTTTTGAATTTGGAACAAATAAGTGCGACGGAATGTTCTTTGCCGCGCACTTTTTGAATTTGGAACAAATAAAGCAAAATAAAGAAAATAAAGTGCGACTGAATGATCTTTGAATTTGGAAGTATTTGTAATGTGTTCAGCGCCAAGAAAATGAATGTGAATATACTTAAGTTTTTATTTGTTTTCTTTTTTATTAGATACCATTTAATTTAAATTTAGTTGTTACTCTACGTTTTATTAAATAATAATAAATACCTATGAGGCGCCTTTTATTTTCTCACAGAGATGATGAAAAGTAGAGTGTACCACTCGGGTGCAATAGTACATTGTTCACCGAGAGGAGAAAGTGACCGATTACCGTCAAGGGTGTAGTTTGAAGCCCGAGCCGTAGATGAGGGCTTTAAAACACCCGAGATCGGGAATCGCACTTTCTCTCGAGTGATACATAGTGCTTTATACTACACCTTTATACTACACTCATCATCACTATCACTACTTATCATTTTGATAGTTTTATTTTACTTTTCTACGAAAACTGAATCCTCAAACAACACACAAATTGAAAATGGCGCCAATGGCGTCTGCAATTTTCACATGTTTTTTTTTCAAATTGTTTGACACCATCCAACACACAGCTAGTGGCCAGTGTCATTTTGCGAACTTGGAGATAAAAACTCACTGTAAAAACTTTTTGGCTTTTGATATTTAGGTTACCAGCGCATAGTCTTACCCAAAATTAAAAAAGATAAACCACGTAAGAAATGGATTTTCATACACTTTTCTCTCCCGCTCAGATGCGTTTTCTCGCCGCATATTTGTTCGATATGCAATGACGTACTTTCTACCGTAAATTTGATAAAGTATCAAGGTACTTTCCGAGCAGGTGTAGTATAAAATATATTTTTGGCTCGGGCGACGTACTTGGAATCCCTCGCTACGTTTAGGATTCTACTAAAGAATCTCTCACTTCGCTCTGGATTCAAAAAAGCGCTCTCGCCGTAAAAATATTATTTTGCTCCCTTATGATACAAATTACAATCTACTATTCTTGAACCGTAAAAGGCTTGCTTTACGTAAATTAAGTATACATGAGTTTTTTCATCAGATTACCTATACTCAGAATGTTGTTATACATTCTGAGTATAGGTAATACTGTAATTATTGACGTCATGCTTAGTTGTAATTGTAGAGTTTCGTGTCTTAGGCGACCAATATCTTTGAGTAGGACAGAGTACACTTTCTATATTATTTAGGTACCTAGTGTTGTGTTTTTTTCAAACATGTCGTAATGTCAGATGCTTTTAGAATCCAAAAACGGCCGAGATTTTTTTCCATTGACTTGCAGGCTTAGTACCTAGACAACAATTTTTACATAATGACTGAATTATAGAAAAAAGAAACATTTGTGTATCTACCAATACGGTAATAGACTGCAAGACAAAGCCACCCCAGTGTTTTCGCTCTTTCAGATCCGTTATCAGTGCCGCCAGCGCCGCCATATTGGATTCCATTATAAATCAAACTTCCGCCTTTTTGCTTTTACCTCAGTGTTGCCAGAATGAAATCATTCACTCGAAAATCACGAATAAAAAATGCTGAAATTCCCATAAAATAATACGCCACTGATAGATAATATGTAAATTACATAATATTATATATCAGTGGCGTAATTTAGGTTACATTATATTACTTACTGAAAATGTATTTGATATAATTATTGTGAAGTGACTGAAAATATCTTTCAAGAATAGGTAGGCACAATACCATACAATACAAGATTAAATTATGTTATTATGGCGTGGAAATAATTTTATTAGATTTCATCATTTTTATTTACTGAAAATCAAAGCGAAATTAAATTCAAACTAAAACTGGCAACACCATTTTCCATTTGCCAGGCACGAGCGTCAGATCTCACAGCCGATAAGTTCTTTATTATCCTAGATGATTTTTTAACCTGTGTACAATGTACACACTCGTACATTGCAGGTTGTTTCGCATTAGGAAGCCGTTTGATTGTGTGCACTTTGTAGGGAAATTGCAGCGGGGACAATAGGGTAATAAGAATACGCCATTTTTAATTGTGTGATATTCTAGATTGCACGACGATGTGGTCGACATTAGTGGCTATTTACTTCATGTCAAAGTCAAAATATATATTTACCATGGACGTTAGGTTTACAACATCCTTGATATTTACAGAGTTTCTGTTACACAGGGATCCCATTTCCCAGAGAGATAACGTCACTTGAGGCAATTTTCAACCACAAAAGCATATAGAAAATCTGGCCGCGAGTTATCAAACCTGTCAAATATGTATTGAAATTTCCGAAAAATCCGATAACAGCCACCGAAAAATCGAGAAGATTTTATGTCTCTTTCTAACTCGTGCTCTTTTAAATCAATGCATTTCTTTCCCTCCCTTATCCCTCTGGTAGGTATCTCTGTGCTCTTTGGTATCTCTGTTTTGCTACATTGATCCAGAATACTAAAGATTCATCGTCAGGACGTACTTTAATTGAAAGTTTCAAACATTTTGTGTGCTGTACTGTACCAGCCTTTTTTAATAAATAAATAAATATATCTTTATTGTACACAGAACCACAGTACAGAAATTACACAATATACAATATTATGCTGTACAATGGCGGCCTCTGGCGATTTCTACCAGGAATTCTTTGGATGGAGTGGATTATTCTAAAAATAGGAGTATGGTTGGTGGTGTATACAATACAGTACATACATTGAAATAAATAATAGCAATACAGAAAAGAAACCTACAGATACTATAATAAAAAATATATACAAATATAAGATGCATTATTCTTATGAGTATACATACTTATATACTAATAGCTAAATACATAATATATATACCAATTTTAGATAACATAAGAAAAGATAATGTTGATAAACAAGATTTTTAAATATGGGAAGGGATTTAGCCTGTCTAATAGCAACAGGCAGTTCGTTCCACAGCAGGACAGCTCGTAAAGTAAAGGATTTAATAATTCACTGCAGGACGTAGGCCTATCCACGAAGGGTGATTTTGTGTGCGCAGGCATGGAATGAGGTTTAGTGTACCTAGGGCTCACTTTTAACAACCATTTTGTTAAAGACTATTACTCTTTACTTACTATAGGTACCAACATCTCTACGTTTTGTCACATTCCACAGGTCGCAATAAAACAATACAAATTAAGTAATATAAAGCAAATTGAAGCGTAGGAACCTAGGAACTATACGCAGATTTAGAATATTAAGAGGTTCTATGACACTAACCATTTTAAACCACACATTTTTACAGTAAAAGACTTCATGTTATTAGTACTGACGTCAAACCAAACAAAAAAAAAACAAAAATAAACCATAAAAATATTTCATAGATTTTCCTGCCAACTTGATTCAGAGTAGATTTTCCAATTTGGAATCGTAACTGGCTGAAAAAAGCTCTTTTCACTTGAATGCGGGATTTATCGCCCAAGTTTAGCTATCCCTTAACTTCGGACAGATGAAAATTGTCAGTGTTTTTTATTTATGGCCAGTATTATTTACGTTATTTATTCATCTGCAATAAGTAAAGAAGAATGCATAATTTTCTAACATATTTTCATTCATAACAACTCAAATAGGGTATCTTATATACTGCCCTATTTTATTAGACTAGCGAACTGCCCCAGCTTTGCACAGGTGTATTATACATATAAAACTTTCTCTTGAATCACTCTATCTATTAAAAAAAAAACAGCATCAAAATCCGTTGCGTAGTTTTAAAGATATAAGCATATACGTATGGGGACAGACAGCGGGAAGCGAATTTGTTTTAAACTATGTAATGATTTTTAAGTTATGATGTGTTAAAACTGGGCTTTATTTTTGATCGCATCCGGATAAGTAGATTCATCAAATCAGCCACAGGACGTCAGGTAATGAGGTCGTATATCCTCCTAATCTATACTTGAGAACTTTTTAACACCATCCGTTATCCAGTCCTTGTGTTCCGGGGTGCTTTTGCATTTCAGCATTAATAAACTCAGCTAAACCGAGGCACTTGCCTGTATAAACAGCCAAACGGGACATAGGTACATGTGCGTCTATCTTTAGCTACAACTCTAAATATATGTGCCCACTTACAACGACTCTCCAATATTTATTGGGTCTATGTATCTAGTACGTACTCTAACTAATTTTAAGAACTGTTTGATGCATCAGTTAAATTTTATTTTGTCGTGAGTATACGCGAGACACACATAGGTACCTACTTTGTTAATAAAGAAATAACTTCTCGATTTGATTCGTTTTTTTTAATGTAAATTGTATGTATGAGAGTTAATATAAGGTTTTAAGTTCAAGTTCAAATGTATTTATTTCAATTAAGTACCTAAGAAACAATTTTGAATCGTCATGAATGTACAATTTTGAAATTATTAACAAATAGCGTGAAAAATAATAAAATAACCTTAGATTATATGCTAAGTTGCGAGAATAATCATTTATCCAAGAATGTACACAAAACAAATGAACAATAACAATAAAATTATAAGACCTCATCGAAAAATTACAAGACAATCTTGCCATATGAGAGTTATGGAAACCCATCACTCCTACGAGTACCAGCTGGGTTGGTTGGTCGGTTTATTTTTTTTTTTTTTTTTTTATTTTTTTTTTTTATTTTGAATAGGTTTGCGTGATAAATTTAATTTAATTAAAATTAAAATTTAATTTCGCGTTTGGTTTAAATTGATAGGTAAGATTGTATAATATGTTTTATATTTAACGGTATCTTAATACTATGTAGGTATTTTTTGAGTGAGGACAGGGGACAATACACTGTAATAAGAGAATGTACTTTTTTTAAATGTCTCATGTACGCTAAATTGTGAAATAAATATATTTACAGAATATAATGTAACACTATATCAGTCCACAAATGAAGGATAACTGTTACATTTCGCTGCCATCATGCCTATGTAGCAAAATAAACGAGCTTATGTAATTATTTGAGCAGCACTAGGGTCGTAATGGCGTCGCTTCCGGTGCGGCCGCCATTAGTGCCCATTTCCTACCGACATCCGGTAGATTGAAGCGCCATGCGGCATTTTCTAGCAACTAAAGGCGTTAACTATGCCTACCGTATTACAAGTCAATTATTACTTTTTTAATGATATTAACCGTAATTGCGATTTTATCAGAATTGGTGTAGCTCTTGGAGGCGAGTATAAAGTGTAGTACACTTAGCTACCTTTAATTCTTACTTTTGATAACCTATGGGATATTAACTTTTGCGACATATATGTAAAATAAGATAAACATTTACTTGTAGAAATAATTTTATCTTGCATAATAAAGATTCCTTAAAAATATTTATTTCCACAAACACACAAATTACAAAGGAATCTTAGGTATAGCATGTAGACAAAAACAAAAACGAAGCAAAGAAAACAATTCCTTACAACTCTTTCCAGCGTTCCCACTTTCGGGGCCCGTATTGTGGAGACCAGAAATACGTAATAAAAAAGTACATACTTACGTTAGTATGCAAATAGGTAGCAAATTATCTTTTATAGTTTATAATAGGTACGAGTACACAGCGTGTCTATAAACTACTTACGTACATATTCTAAAATATCATTGCACAATGGTACACATAATGGTAGGTATGTGAAAAAAAGAGTGGTTCTGTACTTTTTCTCCAAAGCCAATGTTTTTTTTTTGTATGGAACCATCCAATATATAAACTTGATCATTAGAATGATTAAAATATTATAGTTATCGTAGAATACGTCCGTACATAAGTGTGTACACAAATATAATCCGTGAACTTTTTCAGGTCAAAATGTCGGACTCACATACCTTGGCGACCTTTACCTTGTTATTAGGTACATGTATAAATGCCATAGAAAATAGTGGTTCATCTTGAAGTATTAAAGTCGGCCTTAAGTTATCAGCTTTGTGCGTTAGTTACCAGCTACTCTATATAGATAATGATTAATGACTAATAATGTGAACAATCCCTACCTCTAGCAGGACAAAACGTTAGACTTAGACACCTTGGCGACTTTTACCTTTTGTTGTGATTACAGGGCTGTAGTGAAAGAAAATGGTTCATTTTGATGCACTAAAGTTATAGGTCGCAAACACCACACTTACACAAGTTGCGCAAACGCAATCCTCGCACAGCTGTTATTAGATATTTATCTAATAATTATTCAGACAATGTTGAATAATCCTAATCTTACATTATGATAAAATTGTTACGTCCTTAAATACTACTAAGTGTATATAACTACAATACAGTGTATTCTCAATGATTAAAATCAGCCATGCCCTATGTAACAGGGTGACATGTAACTAATTAGATATACACTCTAATTGTACCTATGTGTTTTGCTGAAATAAATAAACAAATAAATAGAGCTTCAGTCAGCAGGATTGGGTTTTGCGCAGCTTGTAGCTAACTTTACAGCCAAGAAGTTTGATTTGACCTATACACTATACAGGGTTATTTCTAATCAATTAGCATCCTTTCAGGGGCTTATTCTGTACATCAAAACTAACAACTTTTGTTCTACGACTTTTGTCAAAACTCGAAAAAAAAATCAGCTGTTCCATACATTTTGTCGCGGGTGAACGATATTTTTCTATGGAAAGATAAAAAAAAATTTGAGTTTTGACAAAAGTCGTAGAATAAATGTTGTTACTTTTGACACACAGAATAAGTCCCTAAAAAGATGCTAATTGATTAGAAATAACCCTGTATATCTAAAAGGTTATCTTCTTGTCCTTTACAGAGCTAAAAGGGGGTGATAAAGACTCCATCATTATGTACAACTTTTACTATGGGGCCACCCAAAATTCGAGAAAAAAATCAACTGTTTCATAAGATCTTGTGTATTGCAGTCTTACTCTCTCTCACATACACACACATATACATAGCTCTCCTTTACTATAAACCTAATAACTTTAGATCTAAGTAAACAATTCTGTGTAAAAATTATATTAAAAAACTAAAATATTATATTACTATTTTTTGTCAGTTGTGTTATAAGAGCCAGTACCTTCCTACTTACAATGACAATGAGCAGTCATTGTAAGTAGGAAGGTACTGGCTCTTATAATACAGGTTTTGACCTAGCATAAGGGCCAGGGAACCCAGAAATCAATTGTGCAAATAAAGTAATTGGACAAATAAACAATTTTGTATTTTTTGTATTTTAAATAATAAAATTCCAACTCAGAATCGACAAAATGTATGAAACACATTTTAAACTACATATAACGGGACTAAACTCACGTGTAGGGATAGTCGTAACGACTAAAAATCTGTGGAAACCACGTAAATTTCCATAGTAAAATATGTATGAAACAGTTTATTTTTTGCTGGGTTGGCCCATAGTGAAAGTTGTTCATAATAGTGGTCTGAAGCCTTGGTTTGAGTCCTTTCACCTTAGTAAACCAGCTCTGGATAACCCTATAGATGATGAGTAAGAGTGTGAAGTAATACAATCCCTAAGCCATGGCAGGTCAAAACGTCCGAGTCATCTTACCTTAATGGATGGTTTGATTTACAAACAGTCGGCGCTGAGTGGCGGAAGCGGGTGATGGAGCCACGTGCCCCATTGGACGGGGAAGTGCTTCCGAGTGACTTAGTGAGACACCCGAGACGAGCCACTGTTTTCTGGTGTGGTACAAGGTATGAAGTAATTTTTACTTCAAGCTGTTGGCCACTGAGGCCTCTACAGCCTACCGGGCATGGGCGTGCGCAGGCGCTGATTCCTAAGTTTAGGATACATGTATAGGAATGAGAACAAAACATTAACGGTCGTAAATGCAGAGTTATTTTGGAGTGTTTAGTGGTACTTTTGTCTGTTTTCTTTGAAAATTTTAATTCGCTTGTTAAAAAGACGGTTAAAATTCTGAAAAGACTAATGTTGTTGAGACGTATCGGTGGGCTCCAAACTCGGCTAGGCCTGCTAGGTGGTTCTCTATGAATGAAATCATCAACTCAAACTAATTGTATTCTTTATATGTGTCATACCTAATTATCACATCAGCCGAAGGACGTCTTTTGATCGTGATTGTAGGGCATCTCGCTAATAGATATCTAATAAAACTTTTTAGTAGGTACGAAAGATCAAAGTGTAACTATACTCTATAAAATTTAACTTGATCTCTGCGACAGTGACATTGACATAGAAGATTGACATTTCTAGAGTAGAGATAGTGGTGGGTAAAATCGATTTTCAAACTATGTTGTAATGAAATTGAATGCGTAGTTGAAGGTGAGAAATTGGATTTTATTTACTTACTATTATTTAAGATCAAGTATGTAGGTACACATGTAAAAAATGTTATGATATTAAAACATACAATAAAATTAATGATAAATTAAGTTTTATTTAAAATATCGTTAGTATAAACTATCGATATTTTAAATAAAACTCTATCTAAAACTCTGTGGTCACGATCATTCGTCGCCCATCACTAATTGGCATGCCCATAAAGTATGACATTGACAGGTACTGTCTGTACTATTAAGAAATTCAGGACTTTTTTTATTTTTATTTATATTAATGGCCCACAGACTCCAGGGTCTGTGCCTCAGGCTTAATTCAGGACTTCATAGGCGTGATGTTTCTGACAGCTGTCGCAGAGATCAAGTTAAATTTTATGGAGTATACCTATGACAGTCACTCTGAGGATTGTAAGAACCCAAGCACAGTATTTGTATCACTTTGCCACCTCATCGTCACCGTTGCCATTTCTGTCAAAACTAGTTGTCATTTACATGTCCGTAAGACTACAATACAGTTTCCAAATAAAAAACGTGCCACAAGAGTACGAGTAAATATCGAAACCCCGAGACAAATCAAACCACAGTCCTTCCACAGTACACTAACGTTTTATTCCGATAGATCCCCATAAACCGAAACGAGAAAGCTTGCCCTTACAAAATGTAAATGCGGCAAATCAGAGTTGGCCAAAGGGTAAGAGGCGCGAAATCATTGTCCATTTGCCGAACACAACAGGGTGTGACAGGTTGATTCAAACTTACCCTATGCCTTACAAAAACTACCCGAGAAAAACTATAACCTCTATGTCTGTAGTTTTAAAGTTTATTGTCGCTCAAACTAGACTAGGGTGATTTTTTTCGAGTGTCGCCTTTGTGTGTAGTGTTCCAACACAATACGAAGTGTAATAAAATAAACAGGCCTCAATAATTTTTATTGTAAGAAGGGACTCGAATTATCATTTAGATGGGGTGGTTTTCGTCGATGGCGCAAAAAGCCGACGCGTTGAGTTACGGATGACTTTCCTTTAGGGGTTTCCGGGATTCCTGTGATTCGTACCTATAGATTTTATTGACAGGGCCGTGTTTCTTTTTGTGATAAAAACGTTTTATTGCGGGCAGCCTTTTGTTACGTAAACTTAGATATGGGAAATAGTGTGAAGTACATTTTTTTATGCAAAGAATTTACGTACCTACATAAATAATGTAATCTCATAATGTCTCATGCTACTGTACTGTACTGTATCAACCTTTTAATAGTTCACTGCAGGACGTAGGCCTACCCACGAAGGGTGACTGGGCCATATCCACTACGCTGGCCCAGTGCTAGTTGGTGGATTCGCATACGCTATCGAATTTCTTCTACGGAAGTATGCAGGTTGCCTCACGATGTTTTCCTTCACCGTACATAAATTCTAAAGAACTCATTGGTACGGGACCGAGATTTGAACACACGACCTCACAATTACAAGGCGGGTGTCACTACCTCTAGGCCACCACGGCTTTTTCTCATGCTAGTTCACTAAAAATAAAACAATTTCTTTTGATTCAAGAATCGTTACTTTATCCATGGTGTCTATGATCACAATGAATTTTACCCAAAAAAGTGTTGGCGTATATGTATAACCAGTTTTTTTAATTTCCCTGCACATATCTTAGTAACGTAACTGGGACAATTCATCATAATAATTATAACATGCCCGAATTTTGATATTCATGACAAATATAATGCAAACATTAAATTTTAATCCCCGTTTGGTGGACGAGTATTAACGAGCTAAGCCCCGCGAAGAAGCTATTCCCTTGAAACGCATTAGTCGACTGCGTGTTAGGGTTTGGGGAGTGTGCGTTGTTATAAGCGGAGCGATTTTATCAGATTACATGTCGTGCCGGAAAAAATATAATATAATAAATAAATCAGTACAAATGTTTTTTTTTTACAAATGTTTTATTAAAATGTGTATTTCGTTGCTTAAGCTTTTCCCATTTTGTTAATTACGTTTAAGAATTAGTAGAAAAAAAAATTGAATATTAACTAGTGTGTACTTTTTATTGTTAATTTTGTTGTAAGCATTGAAAAGAATGCAAATGAATGTGTACAACCCTCAGCGAGATAGCGAACTATGGAAACCGGCCACAGGGTGCCCAAGATACAGGCTTTGCCTAGTTTGGGGCCCGTTAGCACTACATTGTAATAGTACATTCTTTAATGTTAATAAATATATTTTGATTTGATATTCTGAAATGGACTTACGAGCTACAACTCTGTACTCAGCTCCGATTCACTCCGTTTTGCTAGAGTTTGGATGGTATTTGGTGTGGGACTTGCGAAGTTTTCATACATTGTTCAATGTTGATTAGATCTCACGTAAGACTTTTACTATTTTAACATTTTGTAACTATTTGCCGTACAATATCCATGATTCTACCATAGACTAAAAAGTACCTCAAGAATAATCTTTGATTCTACAAATTTTTGAAATTAAAGGATTTTTAATTAAATTTAATAGTAAAGTAAAGCTTCAGTACAACCTGAAACGTTACGTAAATTAAATGTACTTCAAACAGTGAGTATTCTTGTTTGGCTATAACTAAAAGAAAAAATGCGTTGCTGCACGCCGCAGAAGCAGATCTACAACAGTAGATACGTAGCAAATAAAATCGCAGTACTCAGGCGTAGCACCACAATACGCATCGCTACGTAGCTACGGAATATATTTCGTAAAAATATGTATTTAAAATGTAGTAGGTAATATCGCTAAGACAGATCACTGCTACTACGGAATCGTACCTAACCTATACTGTATTCTTTGGTTTCCAAATCGCTACTTCCCGTAGCAGTACCCACGGCCTTACAATCACAGCACCCGGGATATAAACGCCTTTAGCCGGGGGACGCCAAATGGAAAGAGAATCAGCACTGATAAATGATTCCAGTACAAATGTTATTTTGATCTTGCGATAGTGGCGATTTGTTTTGGGGTGCGTACGATTACAATTCGCTTCGCGCCGGCCTTTACTGCGCTCTTTTTGATTGCATTGCGTATTGTGTATTGGTAGTAAATAGTAGGAAGTGTTGGGGTAACGTGCAAGGTGTTAGATTTTTTTTTTAAATATTATCATGGCTTCGTAGTCATCATTTCAGATATGAGACTACTGGACTAAAGCCTCCCCTAATGATTGCCAATATGTTCTATTAGAAGTGGCTAGCATCCAGCGAGCGGAATTGGTCAAACCATTAATCCTCGCCGTAAGTGGATAGCCTACGCTGCGCTTACCAGATATCTGTATACGTATCTGTATACATTTTTCTTCTTTTCGAAACAGCGATTCGATGATAAAATTTATATTTGGCTATACTTACATTATAAGGAGCGGTCGATGCTGGGTCTCAAACTTAAACGTAAGAAACGCAGAAATCAGACGAAAAACTAGAGTCATAGGCGCAGTATCGATGCTCTGTAGGCTCAAATGGAAATGGCGTGGTCACGCCGCCCGAGCAACAGACGGAAGTTGGAGTGAACGGATTATCCACTGGCACCCGAGAGATAGCGCACGGGACAGAGAACGATCCCGGAGAAGATGGTGCGACGACATCGTCGTAGAGGTCGCGGGACTCGTGGGAGCGACCTGGACGCGAGCAGCACAAGACCACGAGAAATGGCACAGCGTGGAGGAGGCCTTTACCCAGAGATGGGTGTCCTAAAAATGTTAAATATACAGGGTTATTCCTAATCAATTAGCATCCTTTTAGGGGTTTATTCTATACATCAAAACTAGCAACTTTTGTTCTGCGACTTTTGTCAAAACTAAAAAAAATTTTTTTTCGTTCCATAGTAAAATATCGTTCCCCGCGACGAAATGTATGGAACAGCTGGTTTTTGTTTTGAGTTTTGACAAAAGTCGCAGAACAATAGTTGTTAGTTTTGATGTTCAGAATAAGCCCCTAAAAGGATGCTAATTGATTAGAAATAACTCCGTATAAAGTACCTGTATAGATTAATATAAATAAACTGATGCTTTAAATACCTTTGTTAATCTTTTTTTTTTTTAGAAATAAAGTCTGTTATATTTTTATTTATTTTATACTTATACCTACTATTTGGCTACCGGTAGGAAGCCACGGAAACTGCGGCGGTGTTGGCCTCAAAGAGATTATCTTGTGTTCAGGTGTTAGGGCACAGTAGGCATTGTAGATGCTTCACGGTCTGTTAAGTAACTCCATATAATTATAATACACTGTTTCATACATTCCTCCTTTGGTGGTTGAGCTAAACTCTACCGTTTACCTTGTTACTAAACATCCTGGCGTATTTATAGAAATACGCCAGGATGTTTAGTAACAAGGTAGACAGATGCCTTGATTGAGATCACACTAGACTGCGCTAGATGCAAAAATTACGACTGGTCATATTGAGAATCTTGGAACGATCAAACAGTGCACATGGAGATTCTACGGCTGAAAAGTTCATAAAGACTTACTCATAACTTCAGCAACCAAAACTGACTGAGTAAGTACCGTTTATGAAAACGATCGGTCATACTAAAAATCTGTAAGGAAAGTCTACGTGCAACAGTGGACATCTTATAGGTCAGGAACGGTGATATCAGAAATCTACCGCTGAAATATTTCTGACCACCAAATGTTCAGCAGCCAAAACTGACCAAGAAAGTAGTGCAAGTTTGTACGGTTTATAAATGCATTTCGCTAACTTGGTCTATGTCCTTAAGTAGACATCCTATTCTCCTCGCGCCTTATAAAATCGAACGGTAAAGGGACAGCAACCTCACTGACTTATGCATTTCACAAAATAAAATCAAAAATATCCCGCACTTAAACTAAACTCAAACTTTTCCCTCCCAACTCATTACCCCACCTCCTTTGTAAGCAACACCGCATACGATAATCACAGCGTGAAATCTAACGCCTTCAAAAGATGTTTGTTACTTGAAAGGCGGACAAACCGCCCGCTAATAAAATATTATTGACAAACGTTTCGATAGAGATATTTTATCACAATATAATGTAATGATTGGTGATGGCACGATAGAGTGATTGAATCGGGCGAGCGATTAGCTTCGTGAATTGAGTCGAGGTTGGAGGAAGGTTTTATGGACTGACATTTGGATGTGGTTTCTCGTGAAATTCTTTTTTTGAACATATTAAATGAAAAACAGCTTAAGTACATTTTAGGACAAAGAACTTACTTGATTAAAATCATCCCTACCTATACATGGTTACTGGTAACTAATTAGCATCCTTTTAGGGCTTCTTTACATAAAAACTAACAACTTTTGTTCAACGACTTTTAACAAATCTCAATAAAAGCTGCTCCATAGAATAATATCGTTCATCCTCCACAAAATATGGAACAGTTGTTTTTTTTTTGTTTTGACAAAAGTTGCAGATCATAAGTTGTTAGTATTAACTAAAAGGTTGCTCATTGATTACCAGTAACCGTGTATGCATGTAGAATTGTACAATGTACACATTGATTGATTTCTGGAGTTTTAAGTTTTTTTAGGCGGAGATTCTGTACCTACTTCTACCTATCAATAAGTGGAGGAATTGTGACTGTTTGGCGCTCATGGCATCAACTAGTTACACAAAAAATGTTTACAGACAGCAATGACATGTATGGGATAGCTTATTTTAGTATTGTTATTTCAGGATAAATCTAATAGTAAAAGTTGATTATATGAATTACTATTTACATCCTAGAATGTTTGACGTCTAAACCTAAGAAAAAAAGAGATTTCTGTATTTTTAATACAGCGTAGGTATCATTTTTATCACTTTTACGTTGTAGTTATAAGCACTGGTACCTGAGACATTAACTGATACATCGAATACATTCGCAAAAATCATCAATTTTCCAATAACCGGAAACCATTTCCAAAAGCCCGCCTCCTCCCACTTTCGCAAGAAATCCGTCAACACCCACGGCATGTCATCAACACCCCGCAATATTCATTATCTTAATTATTCCGTCTGATTCATTACGTATAACAATTTAGATTATCTTCGTACATCGCGCCTGTTTAACACCTCACGATTAGCCGGCGCAGGCGCACAAAGCCCGTCGTAAACCTCGACATGACGAAAAAATAGAATAAAAAGTCTGGGTATAATAAAGAGAGTTCGCTCCGTTTCAAGTGAGAGTAGACGATGTGTAAAGAAACAGTACTCGTGACAGTCGTGACTAAAGGCGCTGCATCAAATCAATCAAGCTCAATCAACATTTCGAGTCGTGTGTCACACAGAATATTTTTATTTTAATTTGTAGGGATCACAAATCTGGGTCATAATTGTAGTTGCTGTCATTTTAAAATGAGATAAAGATGGACAATAATTTTAAATGCTCAGTAATACTCGTTTCTTTACTATTTTTTAAACAAGCAAGGATCACTGCCACGAATTTTTATATCAACGTTCTAAAATCATAGGCTATACCTAGCCTAAAACATATTGTGCATAGGCCTAACACAATCTAGCAAAAACACTATTCATGGGGTGTTTCCTTGAAAACCTATCTTACCTAACTTTGAAATGTACTTATGAGTAATAAGGATCTACTTCTTCTATGTTTTTATAACGTAGGAGCATGTATAAGGAAAATCTCTTAAATCGCACTATGTAGAGACACAAAATATCTATCTTAAAATTATGGACGGCCAAAATGTTTGAATTGAAATTTTTTATTGTTCTTTAGATTAGAGCTTAGATTTAATTGCCCTAACTGTATCTCTGTAGATCTGCACCTCCGTGGTTTCAAGGTGTGAAGCTGTCACGGCGAAATGATGACTCCATTATTAGCCGACTAAATAATAACGTGGCTCGTCCCGTCGGGCTCGCCTGATGAGTTAATCAGTTGAACATGGCGGGGTTATGTCGATCACGAGGAGGTAATTAATAATTAGGGTTGTGTTTTGCGTTGGGTTTTTGCGATTTATAATTTGGTTTCTAAGATTGAAAGGGGATGGGAAGGAGGATGTTATTAATGATAAAGTTGTCAGTTAGTTCCCAATTATTTACTTCGTTTGTAAAAATCTATTTCAACATATATACCGGTTAAAATATACACCTAGGTACCTAGGCTTTATGGTTAGTTTGATCTACTTAGTAGTTAATTTTTACATAATATACAGGGTTATAACTAATCAATTAGCATCCTTTTAGGGGCTTATTCTGTAGGACATATCAAATATTCAAGACATACAAAAGAGCATTTATGTTCACCATGGTTCCTAAACATTGGTTTTAGAATAGTACAAATAATTTCAAAGAGGACACCATAATTTTATCTATAACTCCAATATTCGAATTAGAAATAGGTACTAGGTATTTATATTATATCAAGTACACTTAGGCGTGGTGGTCAAGAGGTCTTACACCCGCCTTACAATCGTGAGGTCGTGGGTTCGAATCCCCAGTCCCGTACCAATAAGTTCTTCGGAATTTATGTACGGAATTTCACACCACTGGCTTTTCGGTGAAGGAAAAACATCGTGAGGCAACCTGCATACGTCCGTAGAAGAAATTCGTTGGCGTATGTGAATCCACCAATCCGCACTGGGCCAGCGTGGTGGATATGGCCCAATCACCCTTCGTGGTTAGGCCTACGTCCTGCAGTGGACTATTAAAAAGGCTGGTACAGTACAGTACAAGTACACTTTATGTTAGAGCACCTACTCGTAATAGGCGGCGGTTATTTCACTGACAAGTGTTTTTATTTATCCCTACCTATATCTAAGTACAGTGGTTACCGTGGCTCGGATGACACGTTAAACTGTAGGTCCCGGTTGCTTTAACCGTTTAGCAATATCAAAGGCCTTCAGGCAGCTTCAGTGTTTTTATGACACCAGGACTAACCACCCGGTCTATACGAACTTTACTCTTAGTACTTCAGCTACTAGCTATGTATTTATTATTATTATATACTACTTGACTAATCGCGCACTAAAATTACGAGATAAATAAATACCTCATCATCCCGACGTTTCGGCCGAGTTGCATCGACCGTGGTCACCCGTGACCCGTGACCCGTGACCACGGTTGATGCAACTCGGCCGAAACGTTGGGATGATGAGGTATTTATTTATCTCGTAATTTTAGTGCGCGATTATTTCCGTAGTATATAATAATAATGTGTTCAAATCGCGAAAGTTTAAAAACAACTTTAGCTAGAAGCTGTAGATAAAGAAAAAACAAAACAAAACTTAAAGATTTCCATAAGTAACATCACTTCATGATTTTTTTTTCTTAATCAGTCTTCAAGTGAGCAGTCTCTAGGCACTCTCGGTCTGAAATTATTTTTTTAATTTACTCGAGGCTCTGCACGCCACGCATTCAGCCTCCACCATATTATTAAATGCAATATCTGATTTGACACGAACGGCATAACAGTTTAAAATTGTTTTTACTTAATTGTACGCGCCTGAAGTGTTATACTCGGTTACACAAATTTGCTAACAACTTTTTTATTGAAATATCGTATGTTTAATTCTTGTTGATTTTTTTTTATATTAAAAGTTTTGAGTTGTTTAATGCTGACAGATAGATCCTTTTATTTTTCGATTTTGATTCGGTTTAAAAAATAAGACCTTAAAAACTAATTCACTTAAGTCGTTAAAGGCGATAGTTGAAATTTCGTTGATAATACTAAAATATAAGCTCGAAAATTTTCAATCGATATTTTTTTTTCAGTAGGTAGGTAACTTAGAAAACAACTAAAATACTTATTTTTTGCAAAAAATAGCATGACCGACTTCACCCGTGCACAGAATCATTACATAGTATAAAACAAAGTCGCTTTCTGCTGTCTGTCCCCATGTATGCTTATATCTTTAAAACTACGCAACGGATTTTGATGCAGTTAATTTTAATAGATAGAATAATTCAAGAGAAATGTTTATATGTACAATACACCTGTGCAAAGCTATTGCTAGAACGCAAATATTATGCACGGGTCGTTGTAACATTTTTCACATTATTGTTGATTTATCAAAAATGGCTCAGCCAATTTCGATAAAATTCAAATGGAACCAATTTCGAAGTATATTCTTTCCAATAAAGAATTATTGAAATCGAATGAAACGAACGAAACTATGAAAAAAGTTATCCGTGGTTATACATAAAAAAAGAAAAAATATTCGCGTCGAATTGTATATCTCCTCCGGTGGTTCGTCGGTCAAAAATCGATGGAATTCGCTTCAGTAAAGAAATAAAAATATTTTAACATAACAAAATACGAGATAATAAAAACAAAAGCTAGCAATAAAATGCCAAATCTCGCGATTCCTGCGACATCTACATCCAATTAACGCTTGTTTAAATTATTAAGTTTCACTTATCAAAATTTATTAATTTTCGCATATAAATCACGCCACCTGACGGCGGGTCGACCACTCCTCATACAGGCTCAGACTCCACTCAAACGGTGCGGAGCTGAGTAGAGCGTTGCACTCTGTAAGTGCATTGCAGAAATGTAATGCATATTTGCTTGTAATACAATATCTGTGATTGCCTTACATAAAACCCAACATCTGGGTTCCATCTGAAGTTAGATTTAGAAATTAATAAGGTCCTAAATCCATATTTGCTTAGTGTTGTGGATTGTGAATGTCCCTCTTTGGATTTATACCTGCCCATGAGTGCGAGCCTTTATTACTCTATGATTGTATACTCTGTGGTCTTATTATAAAAGCTCTGACGTTTTGACGTTTCGCTCTCTTTCTCCTGTGACCTGTGACCGTGCTCGTATTAAGTTATGATTTATTGATAGCGAGTTAATTAAATAGTATGTGCCATCTTGTATCACAATATTGTGGTTAATAAACTTAATCTCCTTTCATCAGTCGTTTTAGTCAACCCTGGGTCCCTTAAACCCATCACTTAGCAAGAAAAAAAACAGTATAATAAGCTGCAGAGCCATATTTTACTTCCCTAAGCAAAATTCATGTCGTTTCTACAGCAGACTTGTGGACTATTTTAACTCCTAAAGTCCCAATATCGAGATTGGTACAACGGTATAAGTATCCTCTTTTAGAAGCTTTCGTATTGATTTTGTCGTTGCAAATGCGAGAGAGAAACAAGGAGAGTTAAAAGCTCGCAATGGTAGCTCTGCCCAGCTCAGCACTTTTCCGCTCCGGTATGGTGGAGTCTGGGCGATATTCTGGTCAAACGAGTCAGGGATAGACTAGTTAAAGTTGTTAATTCGAAACCAAAGGTGTAGGATGATAGATTTGCTAATAAGTGGGCGCGTTCTTATTATAATTTAACTCTTCTATAAATCTCTAAACTGCATAGAATTATAATATTAAAATTGCTCGCTTATATACATTATTAAGTACCTATGTGAATTATTTAGTTTTGATGAATAGCGATGTACTTATACTTACTTTTATTGGTTGACTGGTTGAAATTGTGAACTTACTCTAGAATTGTCTATACTCCACATAATACCTTACTAAAATATCTTTCATCATTGAAAAAGCTATATTATTTAACAAATGTCTTTTGGAGACATTCATCAAAAGTCACGAAGATGACAATGCGGTATAGGGATGCCACAATAAAACACACGAAAATATTTGTAATGAAATGTAGAATAAAGTACAGTAAAGACTCTACTTGTATACTCCACAAAACATTACCTACTCGTAAAGCCGTAGTGCGAGGCAAAACTTATTTAACTTTTTAGTTACATGTAATCAAAAAACATCACTAAAACATGTACTCACATTGAGAGAGACATCCAAATGTTATGTCACCTCCAAGTTTATGACACTTTTTCCACTAATAATGTTATTAACACTCAATTCAATCGAAGATGTTCGATTCTCGTTTAATTTGATAGCTTGTCATCACAGTTTGGAAACTATTTATGGACTTAGAAAATGTTTCCGTGGGAACCTCGGTTTGTTTAAGTATTACCTTGTCAGTAGGTGATAAAATAAGGGATTCATAACCGTCGAAAATTAAAACGAAATTGGGTAGAGACGTTTTTGAAAAAGGAATTAAGTAAGTTTAATCTTGGAAGGTTAATGCCTACCTACTTGATAGGCTAATTGTTCGAACGATTTTATTAATAGAACAGGCACCTATGTAATTTTGTTTTCATCATCAGAAAAAAATATTTAACGTACAAATATTTATATTCGTTGCAAAACATATCACTGTAGTGTTAGTCTAGTCTAGCAGTCCTACAATAAAGTCTAGTCTGAGATTCTCCCCCTTAAATTATAGTTTGTAAATACAATAAGTTTATATAGGTACAGATTCATTTTTTTTTAAATTTTGCATTTGGTCTCTTGGTAAAACGTGTTCATAATGATTAGTACCCCGAAATCTCTTGCAAACTCCCGTCGAATGAATATATTATATTATAGCCGCCGTTCAATTTTTTTATTAGATCTTATTTTCATGAAAATACTCTACATTGAAATTGAAATATGTTTATTTGACAAAAATTGTTACATAGCTGTTGAATGATATGCCATAAGGAAAATTACAGACATGAGTTTTTGGACTTAACTGCGGGTTCCAAACTCGGCTAGGTCTGTTTTTTGGTAACTCAAGTGAAGTTAAGAATTGCCGAAGTATACAGTGTGCGCGTTCTTGTTTACAGTAGATAGATAGCATAACCACGACATGTTCCATTCATTTAAAGTACTAATAAAACTTAAAACGTAATTGTAATAACGCACAACCACTCTCAATTCATGGGTCAAATATAATCCGCGACCTTTTAATCAATAAACGGGCATGTAATTATAATTAGTGATAATAATTATCAGGTGTATTGTAATTTGCAAAACGCCGCGCTAAGTTCGATGGCAATCATACGTGTACAGCTCCGCCCCGCGCAGGCAAAATGCACGGTGGTGCAACAGCCAATATTTTGATGACATTGCGTTGGTAGTGACTAGTGATCAACACTATTTTCGTTTTAATCATGGCACTACTGCTTGGCACAACCAGTAAATAGTGTAGCAGTTTTTTCTTTCGCGATGTACAACCAAATTTTCTATAGCGATGCATTTACTTATTAATGCAATTTAATTACTAGTGAACTCATATCAGATGTTTGTGATAGAATGGCCATGTGCTGATGGGTACATATTTGTATCTAAACCTCTAAGAAAAATATAAAAAAATATGTGAACATTGACGAAAACCAATTAACTGATTTCAAAAGCTTCATGATGGAATCATATAAAAGCGGACAATTTGATTAGTTTTTTTATAAAAGTCTGTCAAAGCCTATCTTGAATGATTTTGTTGTCTTTTGATATTACAGTTCCATTACAGATATTTCTTAAGCGTAAAAGTACTCATACTCATTTATTGATAACAATACAGTTACTTGTCAAAAAAAATGCAAAACGAGTAATATTTCACCAAAAAAATATACAATGAAAAATACAATTGTAAAACACCAATTAAATGAAAATAGTATTTGGGTGTTTGGATTATTTCGAACTTTTGTCTGAGAACCTGAATAATATTGGCATAAAAATATATTAAAAGCATTGTAAAAATGAATATGTAAAAATGAATATCTGTTTTCGATTTAAATTCTATATTTTTACTGCATAGTTACTGTTTACAAAGATTAACTAATTTCGAGCTACCTGCACTATTGTCTGACATTGAAATCAAATTAATTTAAAAATATTTTTGATTTCCGAAAAGGATATTGAAAAAAGCTCACAATAGCCGATACATTTTATGACCACGAACCCTCATCCGCGCCCACTGTGCGTGGCCAATTACATAAAGCGTTTCATTTGGTGCCGCGGAGTGTGGCGGAGTGGTTATTGTGTGACCCCGCGCGATACCATCGCGGCTTCGATTCCGGTTCGAGGAATAAATCCTTCGAGCTTCGTGCTTTGGTAATAAAATAAATACTTATCTCAGCAGTCAGACTTTGAAGCTGGCATTTATAAGACATCCCCTCTGGGTTTTCTCGCTTCCTTTGGGACACTTTGATATATTTTAACGTAACCACGCGAATAGTTTCCTGTTTTTAACAAATTGAGGTAGGTACCTAAAGGACATGTCCACAAAATGTATGGAGCCTGGTATAGTAATAATCAAAAATTCTAACCACAACACTCGTAACATTTCGAGAAAGTTCATATTTTTCTGAGTCTATTACAACAGTTAAAAACAAAAAATAGCCCTCCAATTTTTTTTAAATTAATTTTTAAGTTATTAGGATAAATAAATATATTTGGCTCAATAGGTAGATTGTCTCTAGGAACCCTGATTAAATAACCTCCAAATTGTTAAATAAAAGCATTTTTACCCATTAAGATTAAGATTTTTAAGTGATTTTTTGTTTGATTGTACCTACTAACTGGCCACACTGGTAGGTTATACTTTTTAATTTTAGCAAATTAAGCGATGAATGTGGAAGAATCAGCTATGAATGCAAGTAAAATGACGGTAGAAGCACTTTATTATTGCTAAACTAGACAAAATAATAAGCTGTATTGTTATTTTTCACACAATTTATTTTTCGTATTTAAAAAAAATATGAAAAAATCTAAATTAAATATTTTTGGGAAGCCCATAAAACAAGCTTTTAAATGATGTATATATCATCTTGGTTCGATTTTTCGCTGAATAATATACCACTTGTGGACGTCACCTTTTAATTTAATCACGTTAATTTAGTTATGTATTTTATAGACTGTTTCTTAAAAATTATAATCAATGCTTGGTTAAGGGATAAAAATGAGTCACGCAGCACTTGTAGCAGCCTTAGGTATTGGACTATTTTAAAATCCGCAAGCATTATTAGTAACAGTATGTATGGCACGTTCTAATACTTGTACTCACCATTAACTTGTGTTGTTTTAATAGCCCCGAAAATAATTTCCAACATAATTTTCGTCACTTTAAATTATCAAACGGGTAACAACTACCTCCTACTGCTGTTTAGGAAATAAACTTTTTCGTTAGTTTAATAAAATTAACTTTAAGGACCGCTTCCACCATCAAAATAAATTAAGTCATGTAAACGTTGACTGTTAATCGAATTTATTTCACTCGGGCTCATTTCACGTAGCAATAAACGTTTACAAAATAGCAAGTGGCCTACAAGTGGCGGGTAAACGTATTAACGGTGACATTTCCATCCAAATGTTATCGTCGAAGTCGGCTTAACGTTTTTTCTCGTTTGGTAATCGCATTCCGACTGTAGCAAGCCGATTAACTTGATGATTTGAATGTGTTTTTGTTAGTATTTGTTACAAGACTTGTGGAGGTGGCTGCCGCAACGTACACAAGTCGCAGTACCTATAAGTAAAATCTGTAGAATTAAATAGCTGTTGTGTGAATTTTTTGGGTACCTAACTTGTGTACAGTACTAAACATCACACATGTGCGTAAAACCGTTTATTAAGTATTATGACTATTATAAAGTATACTCATTGCGCAGAATTTCCAATTATAAGATTTATATTCGTGCCATTTAGATATAGACATTTGCATTGTCTAATGTACCTATTGTGTAAGTGTGTAAAGAGAGTTTTACTTAAATTAAAACTATTATTAAAACTTCAAGCTGAGTGTAATAATAAATCTTTGAATCTATGTAAGCCACGACTCGCTCTTGACCGATTTAATTCATACTCGCAAATCTTGTAACGATTTATATTGGTACCTAACTACTTAACGATTTCGAAATTGTTTGATAAATAGCGCGACAGCAATTTTCCTCCTTTTTTGAGAGAAATACCCCTCTAATCTAAGTTGTTAGTTTTGATGTACAGAATAAGCCCCTATAAAAATAAATAGAATAAAAATTTACTAGGAATAACCTTTTATACTAATTACATTTTGCTTTTCTTTTAAATTTTAACCGACGGAACTAAAATATCAAAGCTTGTAAGCTTGTGTTGTTGTCGCACTAAAACTTGTAAAGTTGTCACACTCGCCTCAATGAAGTTGTACAATGCTATGAAATAGAGTACGCAAATGAATTGGAATTAAAAAGTGTTGTAAGAAACTATTTAAGACGTTGCATTGTGACATTGTTGTGGAACTCAATTAAACCTTTTTGCTTTTGCACCTCAATGGTAATACAAATTCGGTACTTAGCGTAAAATTACAACAAGATGTGTGTAGGTATTTTTAAGTAAAGAACAGAAAATGTATTTATTTTAGTAGACCTTTCTATTCTATACTGTTTGTTGCAAGCTTATATTTAGTTTCACCTGTCCCGCTGTCTGTCTGTCGGTCTGTAATCAAATCTTGCAAGTTAAATTTGGTCCACTTCCCGGTTTCCGATTGAGCTGAAATTTTGCATACATGTGTAAATTGCGTGACAATGCAATATTATGATGACATTGTGCTGACCTAATGATGAAGCTAGAAGGTGGCTAAAGGAACTTTGCAATTAAACGACACAACTTCATCGAGTTTGGGCTCAGTTGAATCATCTTGGAGAAGTACTTGTTCAGTAAAAAGTTTGTTTCTTAAAATATTCTTGTTACCTCATATCTTTAACAGCTTGAAATTATACCTATTATATTGGTAAGGATCTATGCTTAAGTAATCGTAGTCTTTGCATGTTATACAGTCCCGGTTTTAATTTACATTATAGGTAATTAGTTTAATAACCGTGAGTATTTGACCCACTGTTAGTAATAAATAGTTGTACTTTCTTACATCTTAATCATTCTGTCATTATAAATTATATAAAACTATATACTGGAAGAAATCGCCATGGGTGATAAGGCCGCTACTTTATAATCATATTTTTGTCGTATATGTGTAAATAGTGTTTATTCATAAATTGTGGTTGTTAATAAAGAGTTTTGTCAGTCGAGTTTATAATGGTTGATCAATTTATCTATTTTAGATAGATACTTAAATATAACTTACCCACACTAACTAAATAGGTATATTCCAAGAACATTTCTGCAATAAAAATAATAAGTCCGTACTGCGTATAGGAAAGAAAAAATGCCTAGTCGATGTGCGTTGCAATCTGAGCATATATAAGAAGTGTACAATGTTGATTTAAGAATATCGAACAGACTAGAAGAAGGTCTGTCAAAGTATAAATTTTAACTTTCCACAAAATAAGCAGGAATCCGGGCCCGGCCCTAACACCTATATAGGTCCTACCTACTTACCCTGGCCGTCGGCTTTTCAAAACTTTATAAACAGTAAATTGAAGTGTTATCTCTCCTCTTTCCCATCAATAAAACAATAGCAAGGCGTCAAAGAGTAATGGTGTTCAATAAATTAAACAATTTCGCGGCGAAGCCGTTCAGTGCTTTACAAATGGCGGGGTGGAGGAGATTGCCGATATGCGCGAGCGCAGCAAGTGCATTCCATGCTTCTTATTTCAAGAATAATAATCCAAAATTCTTGTAATAAGATAAATGTTTACGGGGATAACGCAGCATCTCATTTTCGTATAATTTTGGTCCGCTGAGATTAAATTACGTCTCAAAGAGACTTTAAAAAAGTTTATAGAATCCTTTTTAAATTTTCATAGTAAATATTAAATTAAACAGTTTCCTGATCTAAATAACGCTTGTATCTTGAACACCCTGAGTTCATCAGTTTGTTTTATTTGTTGTGTCGCTGAGAATTGTATCTAAGCAGTAATTAAATTATCATTTTACAATATTATTCTCATTGCTAAATAGTTGACCTAAACCTCGCAATGCAGTGCGACCTAAAATTTAGGTTTCAGTCTGGTCCAAAGGTTTATTTATATATAAAGTTTAGTAGATTTAATAACACGTCATAAGAAAACTCAATTATTTCCTATAACGGATGCGCAGGTCCATTTTAACCGTTTCAAATGTAGTAAATCGTATTAAAAGCCGCATAATATGTACCTAGCTAATCTCACTACTATGACGATGTTGACAATTTTAAAAACTATTAATCTTCAATTTTATATTTTGTAAGTATACGGAAACATTTACACGCCAAGCGCTCGTACCGGTGGTGGCCACTGACCCGGTTGTGGCCATTTGGTGCCAAAATTATCGCATAAATTATAATTTTATAAACAATGTAATACCATAAATATTGTTTGTGTGTATCTAAATGTTAGAAAATTTCTTTGAAAATATTATTTAAAGATAAAATTTTCTTTTTAATCTTTAAAATTCAAAGTGGCCACAAATGGTACTAAGATGGCCACAACCGGTGCATCTACGCTACCTAACAAAGAATATATCCAACTCAAAATAAATGTGAGGCAAGGAACAAAACAAAAAGTTAATAGAGTTATAGCCCCTATAAAGCAATTCGGTCCAAATTATAGGGACCCTAAGCAAATATTGTAAAACCTAATCGATCTACAATGGCTTATGGATATTTTTATTCAGTTTTTATAGACGCTGTTAAATATAATCGACTTCAATCATGTTGAAGACGGAAAAATTGATTAAGTACGCAGTCACTTAGTGAACTCTAGATAGGTAATTAAATAACTGAATGTAAGTAACTGAAAACTATAAATGGTTTATTTTACTTTTAAAGTTTTTAATATTCTTAGGCTTGTAGATTTTACTCACTAACTCATCCTAAGCTCTTGAAAAACCTGAGATGGTGGTGGAAAAACCACCTCAGGTTTTATTTAATTTAATTTATTGTTATTGTTGTTGTTGTCTAAAGACACAAATAAGTATCAAACTTATACACTATCGAACATATTTGTCATTTTATTCTTGAGTATTGCTTGTCTCGTCACTCAATAGTAGAAAAATCCTACATGTTCTTTTTTTTAGTAGCTTGTGTTAGTTCTTATACTTAGCCTAAAAAACTGACGGGAAAGCTATGACCTTACACGAATGTCTATATCTATAACATTTCATACGTATCTACCTCAGAACTTGCCCTACATTTGCATATAGCTTGTCCCAAAGACTCTCGACTATTTAGCATGCGAACCGACCGCCGCCCCGGGTGTATTATCGGCTCAATAAACTTAGATAATTTACAACCGGTAACAATGTGTGCTGTATCGGGCTAGTCATTTCTCAAATACGCGCCTCGCCTGTAGCGCCCGACAAATTAAATAGCTTCACTCGGGCGAAATATTAAAGGAAGTAGGCAGGAAAGTGTTGCCTGGCCTATTTTAAAAAGTTCAACTATCACAGACCGGTTGGTTTTTTTAGAGATAATGGGAAAAAGGATTGTTGAGAATATGTACAATGATAGTGTGGTCGTTTCATTTAGCGGCTAAATAAACTTTAATTTACAACAAACTGCTTATTTTTTTAATTGAATGTTAGGAATGCAGACTGGTATTAGGAGCGAGTGTAAATAAGCTTCCTAAAATGTGTAGAGTACGTAATATGTTACAGCGTACAGTGGGGTAGGACAAAAACGTTTCAATTTTTTTTTCTAACACTGGAAGAAAGTTTATTCTGCTATGACCTAGATATTTATTTAATTCATGTTTATATGTTAAAAGCTCAGAAGTTTCCAAATACCCCACCATAAAATTTAGGATAACTCAGTTTACACCGTATCTTTATCCTGGCAACACTACTCCAACAAAAGGGAACAATGGCGGCACGTAAAGTTATTAAATGATAAAATTTTGTAATATTAAAATTGGCGAGATAGGCTCGTGGGAGTGAACCGGGGAAGTTTGAAGCTATGAGGGAAATTAAATTACATTGTTTATCGATACAAACGCGTTCATGATTTTGCTATACAAAATGTACTAGTAATGGAGAAACGCAGCAAATTGCATAGCACTTCTTCTTTTGAAATCCGGTTGTCAGCTATAACTAAGTATTTATGTAGGTAGCTTTAACCACGGATATTCATGGGACTCTTATTTTTTTTCTTAAATTCTTTCAATCTATGAAATTTTCTAAATTTTGATTTACATCCGTGCTAAAAATCAAGTCCATACGTTGCTCTGTCACTGCGCGAAAGAGAAAGAACAAACGAAAATCTTGCAAAAAAGGGTGAATAAAACTGCTCCTTACATAATATCAAGAGTCAATCCTGATTCTTTTATCTTATTTCACAGTTGGTCCCATTCACGTCTTAATTGTAGAAATAAATACAGATCTTTAATTCCAAGACAAAAATACCTTGTAGGGACTTAACTCCAACAACGTTTTTCCAATAAAAAAAGATACATATTTTAATGCAATCTATTAGACAAGATTAGCTCTGTCATTTTAAACATAACAATCTATCAAAGGTTTGACTGATCACTAACTAATAAATAATAATTAATATTTTGGGACATCTTACACACGTCCTCTGACCCCAAACTAAGCCAAGCTTGTGATATGGCTGCCAGAGACTGATTTACTACATATACTTATTCTTTAAATACATACTTACATAGATAGTAACTAAATAACACCCTGACATAGAGCAAACACTTATGTTCATCACATAAATATTTGCCCTGGGTGGGGATCAAACCCACGCCTCTTTGATCCAGAAGTTAAGGTCACTAACCACTGAGCCACCGTGGCAGTCAAATTAAAACTACAATTTAAAAGATTGATTTCATCTCGCAATCATTTACAACGCTACTTTGATATCAAAATGATACAGACAAATGTGTCTGTGAAGTCGTGCGTACAAAATGATACCATCTACTAACATTGACCCTACATTGGCACTTACTATAAGTACCCACTAAAAACATGTGAATGGTTTCTCAACTCTAAAACACGAAGTTGAGACAAGAAAACCTTAATTTATTGTAAACCGCCATTCCAGTTCATTAAACGAAATTAAGCAGTTAAACTCATCACCAATGACATTAAAAACTTAATTAAATTACATCCCAAATCAATTTGTATCATCTGGGAAACGAATTTAATTATCAAGACGAGAAATGCCAAAAGCGTTTTAAAAAAAAGATAATTTGGATACCTGAGTTCGTCCCGCACCTTGTGGCAAATTGAAAAGACGCGCTTGCTCTCCCGAGCCGAGCTAATAATAAATTCCCAAATAATAATAATTCATAAATAATAATCGTGGAAGAAACAAAATAAAAATATACACGTCGAAATAATAAAGGATTCGCTCGAGGATCGGAAGACACGGGTCGAAATTTTAAATCGAGGTTCGGGGCCGTGTTATTTTAGTGGCTACTTTTGTTTGGCTGGCTTATACGACTTCTTTTTTGTCATTCTATTATAGTGAAGAAATAATGTTAATACGTACTTTGTTTTTTTTTTACAGAGATAGAGCGCAGCTACTAATACGTCTACGAAAACCGTAGAGCTTGCGTAGACCACAGTAAAAAAATCTGTTGTCAAGAATAAGTGTCACCCGAGTGTCACCAATATAGCCTAAATTCTTAAGCTGTGCTCTTAAGCTATTTAAGCTAGTGTTTACCATATTGTTAATCAGCATGAGCTGTAGTCAAATATAATTAAGTACTGTAAATATTGTAAAGCTATGTATTTTGAGATAACGATTTTCGAATCCGTCGATTCTGTACTAATGTATGTTAGCATGTTGATTAAACATCGTTTTTATTTGCCATCATCGAGCAAGTATCTATAGAGTCATAATCGTGCAATAAAGTGTCCGAGTCAAAATCTTGCCCAAGCTACACAATGGGCAGGCTTTTTAGTTACGAGTAAGTTAAGGTGATTGCAAGCTGACTACAACGGCGCGCGATGCCAAAGTGCTCGATTACAAGCACAAATAAGGTGACATAACGTCGAGATTTGAGAAAATGGTTAATTGTGAATTATTTCATCTATTTATCATATCATATTTATCATTTGTAGATATAAATAACGGCGCTCGGACATTTTTTTTTACTACTTTTTACTTAAAAACTGTGGCTCTGTAGAGTTGCTCGAAGTTTGCAATACAAGAAATGAACGCAGTCCAGACACGATCAGTTGTTATGTTTATTTTCACTTGTAGATACTTGGCCAATTCCCCAAACGTAAACTAGGCATACTGTGTGTTGTACATTACTTTTATCACCTCACAGAAGTTAGCAGGCTGTATACTATAATCAGGCCTCGTAAAAGGCGCCAGTGTGCGCCGACTCGGCTCTCATAAAATTGTTTTTTTGACTCAGAGCTATAATTAGACGATACGTTACGTTTTTGTTTGGCCCACATTTCTCGGTCCTCTAATTTTTGTGTTTTTTGCCGCTCCTTTTGTAGTCGTTAATATGATTACACCGTTCGGATGATGGCTTCATACGTGTTTTAGATTATAACTTAATTTGCTCGGGTTACGTTATTTGTTTTTTTATTGTTGTCCGACTTCCTGAGAGTCTGTCGTGGGTTTTTTGCCGACGGTCGTTAGGTAGAGGTGATTGAATGTGATGGTGGGCAAATTGTCGGGTGCGTTTGTAACAACGCCGGGTATCGTCACGTATTGAGATTGCTCTCGTATGTGTTTTGAAACTTTAAATTGGTTTGTAATCTGGATGTTTTGTGTAACGTTCTCTCACGTAGCGTGATACTTCGTAGGTGTAAATTAATTTGTAATGAGGTTGTGTCTAGTGTGATCCATTTACGATCGTGGTGCGATTGCGGTTGTGTTGCAAGTAATTGTATCGATAGCATATATTTTTAATAGTTCTTCTTTTTCTTCTTTTGTTTGGCGTCGCATTGTTGTAATTTGCCAGTGTCAAGTAATAAGTTTTAATATTTTTTGATATTTTATCAAAGTAGTCACTGTCGTAGTCACGTCATAGTCCAATCAAGTCGCGGTCAAGTCCAAACGTCGTCCAAGTCATACCTCAGTAAAGCAGTGGAGACTTTACTAGAGGCGTCTATGGAGTTTTGGTAAGAACACGAAACAGCACGATACGCCACATTATATCACTTGCCTACACTCATGCACGTAAATCAGCTCATAATCAACGAAATACCACAATTTTTCACTAATTATCACTGATAAAACACAAGTTTAACAAAATAATACAATGGGGCGACATGACTTTTCCGCGTTCCCGCCAAATCTCCTTTTAATAGTTTTATAATTTAACTGTTTGTAGGTTCTAATATAAAGTTGTGTGTACAAGGTCATGGAATTTTGATAGCCTTGTGATTAATTATTAGCAAAAGTAGAATGTATAGTTTTAGTAAACTATACATAATATAATTAGTATGTAAATACATCTTCAAATCATGTTTCAAACTGCCCATTTTGTGATATCACACTGAATGAAAAAATCTAGATCGGACAATCTCAGTTAAATTGTATGACAATAGGGGAACCGAAGGCACAACGGGACACTTAAGGAAAATCAACATATTTTCTAATTCTATTAAGTTTTATTAAAATAATAGTTTTACAATTGTCCTTAACACTTGTCAGTCTACATTACGAGTAATTAATCATCAGACTTTAAAAAATATCACGCATTAAGAAGATTTTGGATGACGTATCGTACTACGCTCTTAGTTAAGCGGACGCATGCGTATTATCATCTCAGCCGTATGCCCACTGCTTGACATAGGCGTTTTTGAATGGGTTTCCAATAAGATGGTAGAGTCAGTGCTATGGTTATTTGTACATAAAAATATTTATCTGTCAGAACTAACAGGCTGGATCCAACTTAATTTATATTCAGAAATGCAATTCCTTGGTATTCAGAAGAAGGAGTGACAAAATTTCCATAATATCCGAAAAGATATTATGGAGGAAGAACTGTAAAAATAATCTTCTAGCAGTATTTTTTAGACTACAAATCATAATAATGGAATGGTAATTGTAAAGAATAAACCCAGATCTAGCACGGCGTAATACAATTAAGTGTTTCGCCACCGAGTGCTACGCTTTAATAATTCCACGAAGCTTTTTCTACTTACTGGAGGTTTAAGCATTGTTAAGAATTGCGCCCATACCCAGCGGCGTGTGAACTCAACGCACTCACCAACCAAGTTATCATTCTTTCAAAGAACCAATTCATATAAATTCCCATTTTCTCACAAAATACGATTTCAAAATGGCAACCGTCCAGCGGCCGCATCGCTGAGTTGCAACACGCCGCGCGAGGCCGCTTGACAGCTAAATTACTTAATCGAACGCGCGACGTGCAAATTGCCGCGCCGCCGCGCCGCGCGATCACGCAACGCTCAGTGTGACACCGCCCTTATTCACAGCTTTATCAATTGCCGTTTGAACACTCAATTAGAGTAGAAAGTTGAATTATTTTGCGCTCTCTAATCGTTTCTTTATTTCATTTTATTACTTACCTAGTAATTATATCGTTGCGTAGATATTTGATTGCAATGAAGTGTTTTACATAACCTGAAAATTGCCTAAATGTACCTACTCTACATTTAATTTCTATACTATCTAGTAGTTTTCAACTATATGTACAAATGACGTAATGAATATAATTAGACAACGAACGATACAGTCTTTATTTGGATGGATTTCAACGATATCATCCAGGCTGGTATAAGCACCACGAAATAATTCTTTCGACGTGTCAGAACCAGACAGAATTATGGGGAAGTAAGAAATATATCTGTCCCTTTTTCACACGAAGACAAAACTCTTTTCGTAGTCGTATGCTAAGCTAGCTGGAGTCAGATAAGTCCAGTTTTTTAATCGCTAAGCCACAGTACAGTCCTTCAAGTGGTTTAAATCTTTAAATTTTACTCTGCTTTTAAAGTCATAAAATTATAATACATGAAAATGAGACTCTTGTTATCCTTTTAAAGACAGGTCCTGTGCGTGCAAACTTTTATTGTACACCACTTAAAAATTCAGAGCGAAAAGAATTATTCCATCAAAAAAATAAAAATTATACGAAATAATTGAATTTTCAATTATGAAATACTTATAATTTTGGTTGCATTTTACTTGCGTTTATTCTTCGTGGCTATTTCTCGAGTGCTTCCACTCTGCCCCACCAAAGCGCCCCACTGGTGGGGCAGATTCCACTCCCTCATTTTTTGGAGTGGAATCTGCCCCACTCATCCCATCTTGGTGGGGCAGATTCCACTCACTTTTTAGACCAGTGGAATCTGCCCCACCAGGGGTGACGCATGATTTTAAATTAAATTATTTATGCCATGAAGTGCGAAATTCGACTTCAAAATTTTAATAATAATAACGCCTCACCAAAAGAACAGATAAGTGACGACATTTAATCCAAAATATTAAGAAGATTGCAAACTAAAAGCACAATTATCTGAAGTCAAAAATTACGGATTGTATGTAGTTAAAGTAAAAGAAAATTATAAATTTAATATTATCATTCAATTCAGTTACAAAAATCAGTGAAGCCAAAGAAGTCATCGTGTTCCCTGTTGACAGTACTGCTACAATCTACGCACTCAAAAGACCTGTAACAAGTTCTAAAGTTGTTGCTGATTGTCATGCAAAAACATGTTCAGGCAACAACAAAACCGACACACTGGCCAAAGAGGGTACGAGAAAACAGGTAGGAGACGAGGCAACTAAACACTGTAAGTCAATAGCGGTGGAAGAGTGTTGCTGTGTTGTCATACAAAAAAAGAATACCAGAATATATGGAACAAAAGCGAGGATTACGAACACTCTAAGGTTGTTTTCCCTAATTTAAATAGAAACATCACAAACGACCTATTGAAGTTGCAGTGGCAATACCTCCGACTTCTGGTAGGACTCATACCTGGTCACTGCAACTTAAATAGTCGCTTGTATAAGCTAGAAGCCACTGACAATCCACTACTGGTTACTAGTATTACATGTGGGTTAAATTAATATCGGCGTCAGCTCTCCAACCTGTATACTACATACATAAGTTGTGATTAACGTATAAATGCAGAAAATTCAGGGTTATTTCTAATCAATTAGCATCCTTCTAGGGGCTTATTCTGTACTTCAAAACTAACAACTTTTGTTCTGCTACATTTGGGAAAACTAAAAAAAAAAACAGCTGTTCCATACATTTTGTCAAGGGTGAACGATATTTTTCTATGGAACAGCAACTTTTTTTTTGAGATTTGACCAAAGTCGTTGAACAAAAGTTGTTAGTTTTGATGTACAGAATAAGCCCCTAAAAGCATGCTAATTGATTAGAAATAACCCTGTATAATTAATTCACATAATAAAGGTTGCAATTGAGATGGAAACTTTTGCTGACTGAGATAAAATCGCGAATAGATTATTAAAGACCATTACAATGAATGGATTATAAATGGAATAATAATATATAGGCAATTTTTAATTTTCTTTTACTTTACGATGACTTCGAAAATATTTGCGACATAAATACTAAAACTACATACAATCTGAAATGTTTGAATTCAGATAATTGTTCTTTTGGTGAGGCGTTATAATTATTAAAATTTTGAAGTCGAATTTCGCACTTCATGGCACTAATAATTTAATTTAAAATCATGCGTCACCCCTGGTGGGGCAGATTCCACTGGTCTAAAAAGTGAGTGGAATCTGCCCCACCAAGATGGGATGAGTGGAGCTGATTCCACTCCAAAAAATGAAGGAGTGGAATCTGCCCCTCCAGTGGGGCGCTTTGGTGGGGCAGAGTGGAAGCACTCTATTTCTCTGACGCACTGATATCTAGAAAAAAAAAAACTCTTTTGCGTGTTAACCACGTTACTCATAGGTACATCAAATTGCTTCACTCATTGTAAGTATGCAGAATTCCTTGAAAAAGGAATTCACCTGAAACCCCTATCCTGAGAGTTTGGTACCTATTTGCTCGGATTTAATAAGTCGCTCAGGGCATTTTCACCTACTGTGAAGTCATATTGTTGGTAATCATTATTTTCTTGCCTTTATCCCACTACGATCCTTTCGCTACTTCACTCATTAATACGTGAGTCGTATTAATGTTTTCTCGCGTCTCAACAGTTAATTTCATAAAATATATATAAATATGAATATCATATTCATATATATTATCTCCCACGCGTTAGAACCAAGCGTTTTGAGTCCACATTCCTCATACGAACTGCCAGAATGTGGAACGCTTTGCCTAAGTCTGTCTTTCCGTTAAAGTACAATGTAGGTGTCTTCAAATCTCGAGTAAATAGGTATCTTCTTGGTAAGCGTGCTACATCCTAGACCTCATATCTGCTTAACATCAGGCAGTGCGTAGTCAAACGCAAACCTATTTGAAATAAAAAAAACAAAATTTCACACAATTCATTCATAGTTTTTGTTGGTCTACTTTTCCCGCTTATTGAGTACTTTTAGTGAGACGAATCTCCTTCCTCCTCATAGAAGATAGGCTGTTACTCTTAAGTTTCTAAGTCATTGGCTCTACTTTCATACGTACTTAGTAAGTTTCGTTTAAAAATAACCTAATTTCTCTGAATGTTTTTTTACTTATCCATCTGCGCTTCATATCCTGGAATGAGAATACCTACGAGTACGAGTATTATAATCGGATAGCTCTTGGTGAATCTAAATCAATTTGATTGGCCCTTCGTAGCGCCGCGCACTTGTTAAGTAATTACACCGTCCAGATTAGTAAGACCTGTAACGTTTTAAAATTTCATACCATTAATTAATACTCCCAAATGTACTTACGTGTAGGTACAAGATGCTAGTTACAAAGTGGACCCTATAGATTACCGGATATTTGGGTGAGAGTGGCAATACAAATTTTGAAATTGGAAATTGCTTCCGAAAATCAATATTCACTTAGTTTCGACACAAATATACCTAACATTTAACAGTCACGGATCAATTATGTAAATATATGTGCATCTTGGAAAAGTATTGAGGTCTTTAAGTACTTTGTTTAACATTAAGTAAGCTAAGAAAAGAGAAATGAGTTGATTACCCTACGTGACCTACCTGACACTTCTAGAATAAGAATTGTAGTGATAATGCTGAAAAATAATTTCTAAGGAGTTTATGAATATATTAACTTATCTACAGAAGTCTATAAACAGAAAACTAGAAGTATAGGAAAATAGAACTTGTAGAAGATCGAAAAACTAGAAAACTCTCCAACAAACTCGATTAAGCCAGGTATCTTTCTAAATTGGTCGCTGGATCCGGACCGGGTTTGTATGATAATTTTTAAATCGAGCTGCGCGATGAAAAATTGATTTCGGCTGATACGCTTTTGATTATACGGTTGGCCGTCATTAGATACAATTATTGGGCCTCAGATTTGGTGAAATTGTTTCCAACAGTGAACGATTACGCATTATGAAGTTATTGGATACAATGAAGTCATTTGTTTCACTTTGATGTAGTAGTCGGTGATTGGAGTCGTTATTCAGGTGTTTTACTTATTTTATTTTAAGCCATGTATTCACTGAGCAACTATTGTTTATAAACTCTGTATCAGAAACAAAATATATGTGTTTCTGAAACAAAAAAAAATATTTCAGAGACAATTATTTTGTTTTTGTTAACACTACGTGTTTATCGATTTATTTCGGTAAACATTTACGTGATGTTTCAGAAACTGTGAAACCAAAACATTGTTGCTCAGTGAAAACAAGGCTTTATTATGGATTTATATAATTTTTTTCTGATTCAGATTAAAAATTGTTGTAGAATACAGTTGAAGTTCTAGTTTTCAATATGTTCCATTGCAACTAGTTGCCTGGCAAAAAAATATTCTACGGTTGCAAATGTTACTTGACTAGGCGGCATTATAGCAGCATATGTAGATGCACCAGGTTTGGCCACTCACTGCCCTAATTTTGGTTACAATAAGTAGGTACTTATTCATTGAGCCTCTTTATCCGTGACTACGTCAATAATAACAAAACAATAGCAATTTTTAGGGTTCCGTACCTCAAAAGGAAAAAACGGAACCCTTATAGGATCACTTTGTTGTCCGTCTGTCCGTCTGTGTGTATGTGTGTATGTCAAGACTCTTTATCTCGGGAACGCGTAAAGATATCTAGTTGAAATTTAAACTATATACGTAAACCTATGAACTCTTGCAGTTGTGTAAAAGAAAAGCTTCTCAGTTACCGTATAAAAAAGTTAGAGCCGTTTATGTCGTAAAAATCAAAACCTACAGGGTACTTCCCGTTGACATAGAACTATGAAATTTGGCGAAGAGCATTGTCTCAGAGTACACATATAGGAATAAATCTGGAAACGGTACATTTTTATTTAAATCACATAAAAATAGGGCCTCAAAATTCACAAAATATGGGTTCAAAATTCAAAGTGAGTAAATCGTATCATGTAAGGTATCATATAAAATAACTTCTTTAGCACATGCTAAAACCGATTTTTAATTATTTTAACAATATGTTTTTATGGAACCCTCGATGTGCGAGCCCGACTCGCACTTGTCCGGTTTTTTTTTACGTGTGTGTAATCTTCTAAAGATGCCCGACCGCTTTGGGGTGCAGTCGGGTTATAGGTATTTATTCCAGTAGGTATTTTGCAATAGCAACTACTACCTACTAATACTACTACTACTACCTACTGGAATAAAGATTAGACTAGAGGTCTTAGTCTAGAAGACTTAGTTGTAAATTGGAACTTTTGATCACATGCTGTCAACTAGAAAGCGAAATAATTTTACTCTTACTGTCCACATATCTTCAGCTCGTTTTCTATTCCACGTTAATCTGTAAGCGATCACTGTATTCGTATACAAATTGTCCGCAGCGTAGAACAGAGCCTAATAAATAACAATATGTATTAACAAGCCAGTATTGTTACAGACCACGAAAGAAAAGAAGTAAAATAAAAAAGCCTTGCCATAGAATATGCAAGTTTAATTCAATGGTTAGTGGCATGGGAAGGTATGGTTAAAATTGAGAATAAGGTTGATAGGGTTTTACCGTTAATTATTACTCAACATCTTGAATATTAGGGCCGGATCTACTTTTTGGACTTCCGTCCAGGGCCCAGAATTCACCTGAACTTAAACTACGGGGAATAGAAACATATTCGCATGTTTCAGGTATTGTGAGCTGTATTAATGTATATTCTCTCAAATACAGTTTATAAAAACTTATGTGGCGTGCAGAGTTTCCTCTCTGCAATGTTCTAAGGTACAGTCATGTTCGTAAATATCTCGAAAGCATAAGACATTATAGTTGTAGCGCTATGCAACACCTGCGTTTGGATATTTGTTAAAAGTACGTCTAATAAATAATATAGAAAATTAATAGACATGATAATGGTAGTACTAAGCTCTTCTGTAGGAGGTAAGGAGTTAAATGTTTTTAAATTACAGTGCATTCACATAATGAGATATTTTTTTCTGATCTACTTGTTGAACAAGTATTTAGCTTTAAATTGTCTGTCGCTGAACCGATAAATAAACCGTATTAGACTGTACTGTATGTATCAGCCTTTTTAACAGTCCACTGCAGGACGTAGGCCTACCCACGAAGGGTGATTAGGCCATATCCACCACGCTGGCCCAGTGCGGGTTGGTGGATTCACATACGCCATCGAATTTCTTCTACTGGCGTATGCAGGTTGCCTCAAGATGTTTTCCTTCACCGAAAAGCCAGTGGTGTGAAATTCCGTACATAAATTCCAAAGAACTCATTGGTACGGGACCGGGGATTTGAATCCACGACCTCACGATTGTAAGGCGGGTGTCACTACCTCTAGACCACCACGGCTTAGTATTAGACTACAATCATTTAAACATATAGCAATGTTTGAGGCGTTGCTATTTTTCTCAATCAAAATATCGTAAGCATTGAGGGAACAACAAAATATTGGACAGCAACAATTGCTCAGAAAAAGAAATAAAGGATTTTAAACAAACCTTTAATTCATATTTATTATTCATATAGATGATCCAATTGCTTTTGATGCAGTTTATGTAGTTTTAGCATAAATAAGTAGTACCTATTGTATTTTATTGGAGTTAGTTGCACTTGCCCTATTCATTCATTAATTACATCAATATTATAATTAATTACATAACATAATTACAACTAAAAGTTTGAAACTCCCAAAAACTAAAACAAAAACTTGTTTGAAGTTTGTTTGAACTGTCGATAAACATGGCAAATTGCAGCTTTCAGAACTGGATCAATGCGTTTAATCAATATTGACTATTTACCAACACTATTCTTTCTTTTACTAACACTACCATATTTCTTGTTTATTTACCCAAACTCAGAATTATCAACTTAAATGTAATTTTACTATAAATTAAAAATCGACGGCCTCGGTGGCTCAGTGGTTATTGACCCTAACTTCTGGATCAAAGAGGCGTGGGTTCGATCCCCACCCAGGGCAAATATTTATGTAATGAACGTAGGTGTTTGCTCTGTGTCTGGGTGTTATTTAGTTACTATCTAAAAAAATATGTATTTAAAAAATAAGTATATGTAGTATATCAGTCTCTGGCAGCCATATCACAAGCTTTGCTTAGTTTGGAGTCAGAGGCCGTGTGTAAGATGTCCCGAAATATTTATTTACTAATTTACGTTAGGTTTGTCATGATTTTTAATCGTTGCACCAAATTTAGATCTGGTTTTTAAATATAATATGTCGAATGATATTTTCTAGTACTTGTAAGGGTAACATTTCTCTGGTTTATGATTGGCCGATTTACAACCAGCCGCATTTTATCCAATAAGAACTGCTTCCGGCGTAGTTTTAAAACAGCCAATCAGGAAACGAGAAAAGAAACTGAAGAGATGTAAAAATATTAATCTTTCGGTGAGATCATTCTCGATTTGCGCCTCGTGGCGAAAGCACATATTCTTAGTCAACAAGAACTGTGATAATAATTTTAAGAAACTAATGTATCATATTTTATAGTGACCAAATACACATGAAAATGGACTTATTAGTTTGATTCTCCACATATCAGAAGTGCAAATGTAACCTGCAGACCCACAATATGGTATGTACATTTATATTTATTAATATTTCATATCGCTGTCTAGGAAGCAACATTGGTACCGATTCCTAAATCTGTGATGTAACACTGTTTTAAATGACGCAACTAATCATATGGTATTATAATGGTCAGGTCGCGGCAAAGTTGGCCAAACCAATTGTGAGTGATTGTCTTGATTAGATCAAAATTCAATCTTCGGAGTATTACTAAACTGTCCTAAAACTGTGCGCTTATTTTATTCCTACCTACCAGAATAGTAGGCGTGGCATTTGATTAGTGTAACATGTGGCCAGGAACTCCTAGGCCGTGTTAACCTGATTGATTACTGGTAGTATCTTGGCTGAGACACTTCTCAACAATGCTGCTACCAAGTTTATCACAACGTGCGCTTATTCTATTCTCATTACCTACCCGCAGATAAATGAAATAGGCATCGCATTTGATTGGTGTAACATGTGGTCAGGAACTCCTAGGCCGTGTTAACCTAATAGATTACTGGTAGTATCTTGGCTGAGACACTTCTCAACAATGCTGCTACCAAGTATATCAAAACTGTGTGCTTATTTTATTCTTCCTACCTACCTGCAGAATAATCATAGGCATGGCATTTGATTGGTGTAACATGTGGCCAGGAACTCTAAGGCCGTGTTAACCTGATCGATTACTGGTAGTATCTTGGCAGAGACACTTCTCGACAAGGCTGCTACCAAGTATATCAAAACTGTAAGCTTATTCTATTCTGATTACCTACCCGCAAAATAACAATAGGCACCGCAATTGATTGGAATAACATGTGGCCAGGAACTCCGAGGCCAAATTAACCTGATTGATACCTGGTAGTCGAGACACTTATTATCGACAGTTATGATACTGGGTGATTATCAAACTGCGCATTTGTTTTATTGTGCGGGTACGCAATATTGTGATGTGAATTCTATCATTATCGATAATACATATGTATAGCCCCTGACTGTGTATATCTACCCACAATCAGAATAGGTTTATTCAGATATGTGTGCCGTGCCTGGACTATGACTAAGGCTTTTGTATGCCACCAGTGAAATAAGTAGTTCTTTATAAAGACGCGTACCATCGAAAGTACTATAGTTCTGCCATACTTTACGCGGATCGTTGACAAGACAATAAGAATGTTGCGTAGACTGCAGTGGTACCAAATTTGTTTCCGTTTGGTATTGTAAGCAAAGAAAATGTTTTACCGGAGACCCTGACTTTATATCACCTTTGCTCCAAAATAATAAAAAATATAAAGGGTAAGAAATGGCAGACACAAAAAAAAATTGACATTTAATAGTCATATTACTTTGTATAAAAATAATTTCTGAATTTATATTGGTTCGTATAGCCGCCAAATTTTTAGAACAATGTCATAATAATACTATCAGAATTTATTTCACTACGTAAACTTTGGCCGCTATTAATGAAAATACGTACATAATAGTAAAATCATTTTCTAGCTAATATTAACTTAGTACGCTACAAGGTCATTGTACATTTTTGGAATATCTCATTTTAGGGGAGCGTCTTTACTCAATAGTTTTTGATATAGGTATGGAGACATTACCAGTCTTATTCCAAAAAGTTCATTGGTGCCAGACTTAAACCACGCATAGCATATCCACGGTTGTTACGGTATTAGAGTTAATACAAGGATTAAAACGCTATTACAAATCAAGATCTAACCTAGGATCAGATAAACCAATGATAGTCCATGGTTTAAGCAGTAGCCACAGAAAAAAAAAAATATGATTTACAATCATTAATTCGTTCTCGCATGTTAAAACTTTTTAGAATACACTTCAAATGCTTAAATAACTGCTTAAATAACGTCTTAATGCATAAATATATCCAAATTGTTGTTTATAAGTATAAGTATTCAAGTATCCATCTTTTCTTCTTTAAGTATCCATCGAATAAGTACAAAAACTTAATTAATTATTTTAACAATTTCTTTGTTGGCAAATGCGAGTGTATGTGAAGCCAAAATCCAGGCAAGAAAAAAGGCGAGTCTATGTTGTTGTCGTTTTGGAACTTCATTATTCTTATATTTCTAAATTCTAATTTATAATAAGAATGCCGAATGAAATAATTTAAATCAAATTGTAAACTAGAATTCTTTTACTACCGAAGTTTCCTTAGTTGATCCGTGGTCTAGTGATAAACTTCGTTTTATAATAAAGTTTTTGCTAGTCCATGGTTTGAGTTCAGTACTTAAAGTTAAACGTATTTTGGAATAAGACTGCACGGGTCTGTGGTTGTTGTATACTTATTCTGTATCGTTTATTCATCTTGATTCAGTTTCCTTATGAAGTAAAGCAATGGTCAAGTTTGTTATTAAACACAGAATTTACTTTAAAATACCTATTTGTTACGTGAATACCCTAAGTCCACTTCCTCTTTAATGTCTTATAATGTTTACTAAGTACCCTTGAACTCGAATCACGATTTAAAATATAATAACGTGAATTATAAATTACATGTGTAACCATTGATGTGGAGCCATATATTTTTGACTGGGCTATATGATTTAGGCTATGTATGCCACCAGTAAACTAAGTAGAAGCTCGGAGACGCTTATAGCTATTTACGCCATAGGCGAGCATGCTACACCAGTGTTCCAAGTAGAAGCCCGTGAATGCTTTCAGCTATAAGTACTTATGCTGAGGGTGGGCATGCTACACCAGATAGCCCAGATATGAATACAAATGAAATTCGGACCAATTAGATAGCCCGGAGACGCTTACATTTGTAACGTACTTAATTACTTACATACCGTAAGCGGGCTATGTCGGTCTACAAGAATATCGTGCAACGTGCGTCGATAAAATTAGTCGCAACGTGCGACTGGGCTACGTACGCCCTACGAGAATATGGCTCCGACTGGTTCATAATATGGTTATGGAATATAGTTAACATGTGTGACCTAATTCAGCAATTTATAATAAGTTGAATTATTTAACCTTAAATGTTCTTTGATTAATTTCAACGAAATATTTGAAAGGTTAATTCCTCATTGAGTTGGGAAATTTTCTATAGATATGAAAATAAAATTTGTGTTGTAGACACGGCCAGCTTACATTAATTGTTAATTTGATTATTGGCTTTCTTTAGCTGGACAACAAAAACAAAAAGTATGTGCAAGCTAGACACGATCTATAATTTGTATACATCAACTAGCTGACCCGGTTAACTCTATATCACCTATCACACTTATCCGGTCGATTCTAATTTTGATGGTGTTTAATGCCACCGAAGATTAAATAGAAGAACATTTATGAAGTTCATTTTTACAATTTTAAAACTTTTAATGTGTAATAGATATGTCTATTATTGAGACAGAACCTTTTAGATGACGTTCACAGAAAACTATGATCAGTAATGTAACAACGAGGGTAACAACATCTATGATATCTACCGTCGAGTGTGTCATAGACTGACATTAGATTGCGATTTTATAGCCTCAGAAAGAGGATATACTTGTACTGTAGTCGAACTTGCCTTCACAAAGTTACATTCATAACATATCCACAAGTTAGAGATTAGAATCATCAAGACCGATCAAAATATTCAAGAGAGGTTATAGTTATTGTGGTTGTGCACCATACGCGTTCAGGTTACAAGCATAGACTAAGTACCTACCTACAACACGCCGGAATTGTTTCTTTATTTACCCGACTGCCAAGGATGGGTATTGTTTTTCGCGCGTATGTTGTATGTTTGTTTATAAATATTTTTATCAAATTTTCAGCAACATTTCGGTAAACGAATTATAAATTTTTGTTGCCGTTAGCCATGATGCAATGTTATAACTAGTAGAATATTATTTACAAGTACATTGATACAAAAGCGTTTCGTTGGCTTACGATTAACATCAATCAAACGCTGTTGTATAATTATTTGATTTGATTACGATTCACGGTCACCCGTGAAATAATTATATGTTTACTAATGAGTATTTCTCTGCCTTTCCCGGAATTATGCTACGAGTAAATGATAAGAAGACCCAGCTACAGTGCAAAGGACATATACCCCGTTGTCTCCACGAGAGTTCTTTGGCAAATTACGTAAGTCACCCCAGATGATTGACCGCAGTTGGTGCTACATATGCTAGCATATGCTAGCTTTGTCATCACTACTACGTCGCGTTGGCAGTCTATGGCACGAGATTTATGGTGAAGAAGTCACAAGTGCTCTGAATTTGGCAGCCAAATAGAGGCTTCAAATAAACTCATTCCAGTTGATATAACCTGTGAAACATCTATGGTCCAGTTAGTGCAAATTAAAAATAAAGTGAAATTAAAGTGAAAAATAAAAGTTTAAAAAATGCAGTGAAGAAAAGTTTAAGTTCAAAATTACATCCCCCGTGTTGTGCGTAAATTATGCGTATATAATATGAAGCGACCGTTCTATTTCGCATCCTCAAGATGAATGTAAATTGTGTGTTCTATACTAAAATACTTTTACTTTCTAGATAAGGACCAAATTTTATAAAAAATGCGCATCCTACATAGTCATTTGTCCACAATAATCAGACAAGCCAGATTACTGTAAAGATCATTCCGATTAAATTAGCTGTAGAAACTTAGAGTCAGCATGATGATACATTATGATTAGGACACGTGACTAGGTCAGATGCCATAAGATAAGGTTAGCCCATTAAAACTAAGATAAATATTGCATTTTGTTTGAACAAGAATAGCTTCAGAAACGATAGTAAGTAATATGAAAACTTTCTGTAGTTTTTGAATATTTCGTCACAGATTGTAAGCGCAAAGTTGATATTACGTAATTACTACGTAATGATGAATGAATAAAGCACATGATATCTGTTTTTGACATTTTATGATTTTTTTATTGACATTGCATAATTATAATTTGCTCATGCTTGCTCTGTTGTGAAATTGAACCTAATTTTTGACATTGTATCTGCTGATTTTTTAATTTGACATTTTACTATTGATATTGCATGATTATAAGTGATTCATGTTTATTCTGTTTTTAATATTATTTTTTGATTGTATTTTTTGATTGCGTATTGTATTACTTTTGCTTGTTTTGTTGTTAACTTATTTTAATATTGTGAGGCACATGTTTGATTGATTCATTCATTGATTCTGGTCGTTTTAACCTCAATAAAAAAAAATGTATTTGTATTTTGTATCGTACCAATTTCAAATAAAATCTAGATTTTCTAGTAGCTTTTCTAATTTCAAGTTGCTTATCGAACAAATATGTCTATTATACTATAATTATACGTCATTTATCTTTGTTCAAATTCAGTTTTGCTGGTCGCACTTTTTAATCAAGTTGTGCATTTTTTGTTTGTTTTGTTAAAAAGATATACTTGTCACTTTTTATCTATATTAATTGTTGTGTTGATCCATTAGAACACAAAAATATTTAAAAAAAAAAATGTGCCCGGATATAAGAATCGACGTAATACTCTTAGCTGCTAGTTAAACTTGTATTTTTTTAAATATGTTGACCGTTATATCTTCTTTAGTGTTGTGTATGGTACACGTAAATAGTAATTGTCTTTTTTTAAATATGTTGACCGTTATATCTTCTTTAGTGTTGTGTATGGTACACGTAAATAGTAATTGTCTATTTTTATGTGTTTAATAAGTTTCGTAACGCGTTTTTGCTTGAAACAATCTATATTATTTTTTAAATTTTGTGAAGCATTTATTTGTTATACGTTATTACGGACATACACACACTAATCAAGGATAATATTTTTTTAAAATGAATATTACCCATGGTCTGTAATGCAGTTTTCTGAAAGGCAAAATTCCATTTATGACTGCGTGATGATAAGCCAAATGTCATGAGTTAAAATTATAAGATAGGTTTATTTCAATGCTGAGTAGTTAAGAAGTAATAGGTAATCTATTTATTTGTAAAGTCGTATAATTACGTTGTTTTTTAAATTATATTATTCAGGGTGCACCAGGAGGTAGCACATGAGCCGGATGGCCGAATGTCATGATTTTTAATCGTTGCACCAAATTTAGATCTGGTTTTTAAATATAATATGTCGAATGATATTTTCTAGTACTTGTAAGGGTAACATTTCTCTGGTTTATGATTGGCCGATTTACAACCAGCCGCATTTTATCCAATAAGAACTGCTTCCGGCGTAGTTTTAAAACAGCCAATCAGGAAACGAGAAAAGAAACTGAAGAGATGTAAAAATATTAATCTTTCGGTGAGATAATTCTCGATTTGCGCCTCGTGGCGAAAGCACATATTCTTAGTCAACAAGAACTGTGATAATAATTTTAAGAAACTAATGTATCATATTTTATAGTGACCAAATACACATGAAAATGGACTTATTAGTTTGATTCTCCACAGGTTCTTTTTTTTTCAAAATCGCCTTTCAGTTTTTTATATAACAGCAAACCACTAGCATGATTGTACCTGCTTAGTACCTACCATAAAAGATCTTGGGCCGTAATCGTGTATAATCTTCCGCCTACGTTGAATAAACGCCACAATATGACCAATCGAACCATCGGAAACCCAGCTCCATGATGGCAGTAAATCTTATAAAATGGTGATTTATACCCGCTTTATAACATCGTTTATCATTTAGAAACAAGTGTTTATGAAATTGTTGTATCGAAATTAAGTTGGTGTCGTAATCTGATCTGTACCAAAGGGTTTAAATTAGGTAGTTTTCTTGTGATAAGTGGGGCTCCGTTATCAGAAGATCTAGGTATACGTCCGTTTATATTTTTTAAGAATGTACTTATTAGGTAGACCTTTTACTATGGAAATTCACGTGGTTTTCACACATTTTATACTATATATAACGGGAATAAACTCACGTGTGGGGATAGTCGTAACGACTATAGTTTCGGTCGCATTCGGCGACCTTTCTCAAGTTGGCGAGTGCTAGCACGCGGAGCCGTCTCGCAATGCACTGTGTCAGATCAGTGCATTGCGAGACGGCTCCGCGTGCTAGCACTCGCCAACTTGAGAAAGGTCGCCGAATGCGACCGAAACTATAGTCGTTACGACTATCCCCACACGTGAGTTTATTCCCGTTATATATAGTATAAAAAGGTAGACCTTTCTTCTGTAAAGTAAAAATAAAAAAACCCTTTTTTTCAACTACATAAAATTACATCATTACAATTAACATTAAAATTCAAATTTTACTAAACATTATTTCAATTATTATTTACTTATTATTCTTCACGTCACATGTACTCGTCAATTATTTCTTTAGTCCGTAAAATGTTTGTCAAATTTACTTCTTATATGATATGTCAATGAAATATTAGTTTGTCAATGTAGTTGTCACCTCTCTGGCGTAGGCCTCCCCCAAACTTTCCTGTCTCTTGCTATTTTCATCCACTGCACGCCGTGTCTTTGAGTGAAAATGTTTTTCCATCTGGTGGTGTGGTTCTTGAAAGATATGGATTGTCCAAGACAAGTATTATATTCATTTACATATTCTATTACATTTTCTTTTACTTTTATTATCCTTCCCTTCCATTAGTCATTATTTTAATTTTTGATGCGTTTAATGTGAGCCCTACTCTTTTTACTTTCCGTAGCTATCGCGATATCGTCAGCAAATCTTGGGTGGCTGAGATATTCTCCGTTTATTTTGATTCATTTTTCTAGCCAATCAATATTTCTAAAGATCATTTCCAACACTGAAAAGAACTCTTTTGGCAAAAGAGGATCACCTTGCCGTACACCGTTTCTAATAGGAAATTCAGGACCATTTCTTTCTAAACGTATTTTTGACGAGTTCTTCGAGTATATGTTGTGTTGGACGTTTATGTACCCTTTATCTATACCTTGTTGTCGTAGAGCTCTCTAGATGGCATTGTGTTCGAGTGAGTCAAATGCTTTAGTGAAGTCAATGAAACCCATGTATGATTTCAGATTATATTCTCTATATTTGCATTACAACCTGGATATATCCACCGCTGAAAAGCCCTTTCTTATGTAGGTAGGATATATTTCAAAGTCTATACGTCCGTTTGTATTTTTCAAGAAATTACCTACTTATTAAGTAGATATCTACCTTTCCTATGTATGCAGGAACGATATATTTCAAGAAATATTATTTCGTAAGCGTTAATAGTATTAGCGTTTATATTGTTACTGAAAAATACTTCCATTTAATAAAATACTTTTTTTTAATCCATAGACATATTACTGACAACATGTGGTAGATATCATGATTTAAATTAAACAAAAGGTGGGGTAATCTCCTCACCTCACGTATCGACACAGAATATACAGCAGTTCCATTAAAGCTCTATTGCCGTACATACTTGCTGAAGTCGCTGGATTGCTGAAAAACCCATGATTTCAGATTTTGTAGGATACAAAAATCGAATAGTATTTCAAAATTTAGTTAAGTTTATCAATAACAGAAATAAAAATATTGTAAGTGGATAATGTTAGGATCCACCACAGTGCCAAAGTTTCTGTTTGAAGAGAAAGTATTCCGAGTTTTCTGAAAATACTATAATCTATTTGTCTAAAATTTATCATGCAAAATATTTATCGCTCTATAAATAAGTCCATGACTTTTTGGGACCTGATACATTTTTTTTATCAGCGGCGGAATTATCCACGCTAAGTAGAAATATTAGTGGAGTAAGGCTCTTCGCACACGTAGGCGTAGCGTAGTCGTATCGTAATATGCGCCTACATGTGCGAAGGGGGTAAATAGCTCCTAGGATTCGCTGCAGCACCGCTCTATGCGGACTTGTTTAAACATGTACGCGCTCGTATTGCTCTCGTCCTGCGTGCGTATTACGATACGCTTACGATACGACTATGCTACGCCTACGTGTGTGAAGAAGGTTATAGTTCTTTAGATAAATACTGCCCCTTTCTTCGTACGCCGAGACACGACACGACCAAAGCGCCACCCTTTTATGGTAGGCAGAATGTGGAACGCTTTGGGTCTGTCTTCCCGCTAAATTACGTGGTGGGTGTCTTCAAATCCCGAGTAAATAGGTATCTTCTAGGTAAGCGTGCTGCACCATAGACCGCATATCTGCTTACCTTCAGGCAGTGTGTAGTCAAATGGAATCCTATAAGAACTAAAAAAAATAATTAAAAAGAATAACGGGGAGATTCGAAACAGCAATCACCACTAGATAGCTTTTTGTAAGTCACCCACAACACGGGCTTCGAGTCTAATGTGAACAAATGATATTTCGCTTGTGTATTCTGAACCTAATTATCTTGCTAAAATTTATACGTTATTTCTGTATTCATGTATGTAATTGAATTTAATGCTTTTAAATTTAAAAATAACTATTAAGCATAAAAAAATCTCTGACTCAGGATATCGTTCTAGGTTTTCCTTTGTCTTAGGTATACAGTAATGAATATCAGGGCAAGATTTACTCCGCGCTGTTAAACTGATGGCTACCCCATCTGATCGCATTGAAGAAAACAATGGAAATCGGCGAAAAATTGCTTCTTGTTAACTCGCGGCGGAGCGGACCATATACGAAATTCAGGCCCAGACTGATATACTGCCATAATCTAGTTACCTAAATCATATTGTTATACAACATGCCTTATGTTAGCAGTTTTGGCCTAGTTTTGACGAAATATGTTTTGATTAGACTATCAGTTTAGTCATTCTTTTCTAATACTCAAATGTCTCTGTTCACTTTAACTAAATACAATATAACTGAGTACTTAAGCTTTTACTGCATAAAAATCGAAAGGGTCAACTACTACCTACTTCTTACTAAAGATCTTATGATAAAATCTAAATTTTAGTCGCAGTCATGGTGTATCGTCATCATTCAATCTATCAAACGTAATCGACTATTATGTACTGGATTCGATTATTTGCAAGTACGATTAAAAACCGCGCCAACGAGTCCTCCCTAATCATCGTCTATTATCGATGCATTTATGAGGGTATGCATCTCATCTCGAACACCGCCATTCGAGTTTAAAAAATCTTAGAGATACGTACAATAAAAGTGATCCCTGCTAATTATCATTAAAATAAATGGTGTATCAGCAAATAAAAGCCCCTGGAGATCTCCAACTGAAATAGTTCTTCAAGATTCATCAGGAAGAAAGAAAATAACAGGTGAGTGACTTGTTGTATATTGCAGTAGTCGGCCCAGTGCATCGATTTAAAATTACGTTTGGGAGGTTTATCTTTTTAAAATCCCATCCCCTAGCATAACGCATAAGCATAACGCTTCACATGGAATGAATTACCTAAAGGTATACATAGTTTAAAATACGATTTAAACGTAGGTATACACATGTATTGATATAACTACTAAGTTTTAACTAAGTAAGTATGGTTTCTAAATATTCTGTTTTAATCAACCGGACCTAATGCTAGGACTCCAAATGTTTCTATGTGCCTATAGAAATAAATATTTATGACCATAACTAACAAAAGAGATATTAAGTTGATAGTTAGCAAAACCGTTTGAAATTGACATATTTTTTAAATAAAAACTAGGTTTCTAACTGGCGATTGGCGCAATTGATTACCAGCTCTCCTGAAACACTGAAAGGGAACAAACAAACCGACAAACACACTTTCCCACTTACAATATTAGTAGGGATAGCGTTATTGACGTAGCATGCAACTTATTACAAGATTGTGTTCGATAACTTCATAGTACAGCTTAAAATAATTTCCGACCGCTATAATTTCATGACTGAAACATTCATTTTCCAGTACACATTTAATTTCCTGTGCCAACTTAATTAACTTTAGATTTTCCACGACTTTTTTGGTAAAGTCACGATTTGAATAGGTGGGTGTGGTTTTTGGATTGCGTTCTTGTTGATCGATAGGTATTTTTTTTACGAATTATCATCATTTAGAGAAGATTTTACAAGACTAGTTTTTCCTAAACAGGGTTTTTTTTTGCTGTAGATAGTTTTCGTACATTATTAATAATCAAAGAGTGGATTGAATTAAGTGTCAAATAAAGAAATATGTTTCTGCTGCTCATCAGCATTATGCTATTTTGGTGTCGTGACACCTTGTACAGGAGTACGTAAGTTTAGCGCTGCACGTAAGTTTAGCGCTGAGGGTAGTGTGAAGGAGATGGCTGCGCATGGTGACCGCTATTCTAAATCAAAACTCAACCATCCCCTCCACACTAATACTAAACTTACGTGCCGCTATCTGTAGGCACCTACTAGAATATTATGAAACGTTAAGCATACTTTACATACTTTTAGTTAAGTCCTAATTTAAAATTTTCTGAATCTTAGCTACAGTTTAAATTTTCTTTCAATAATTTCAAGAAATTGTACTGAATTTTTGAATTTTTCAGTATTCAATTTTCTCACCATCACGGTGTATAAATTCAAAAATGCAACATAACGACAGTAAATACCCTATCAATGCACCGAACAATTACAATTATCTATCTAAATAAAATAAAACATTTCAAGAAAAAGTTTCAAGATAAAGTCAGTGGCACACTGTTGTTAGCGTGTCGCTAGATTGTCACAGGCGTCAACACGACAGCACGCGACGTGCTCAAATTGTTTTCCTTGCTCATTTGCATTTTTAAACATAGGGAGAGGATAATACTTTCGCAGAAAATAAGCTTAGGTTATGTTTAACAAGTTCTCCGTGTTATTTTGTTTCGTATTCCATTTTACTTGAGTGCCTATGTCCATGTAGGCTAATATTTTCTACTGCGGCGATGTGCCCTACGGTCTTTTTCGCTGTTTTACACGTATTGTTGTTTGTTTTTTCAATAAAATGTATCCTATGTGTCGATCAGTGCGTATAGTTTTATTATGTATTCCATTTAAGTTCCTTAATAAAGTTATTTTTTTTTCTATATCGCTTGAGGGATGTGGGCATATATGTGGGATAGTTATGCCTATCGCTTAAACTGCTTAGTATAATGATGATGAATTAAAATAATTTGCAATAATAGGTACAATAATATTATACATAAAGACAGTAAACTAATATTTCAGTTTTGTGACGTACCTATATTTTTGTACGTAGCAATGCGATGTGTGGTGACACACAGGAGTAGGAGTAAGGGTCGCACAGAGCGGCGACCGAGGCAAGCAAGAATGTCAAAATTCTGGGTCAAATCTGGATACGATTGTCACAGCACCAAGGCAGATAGCACATTAAAAGAAAGGTCAAGTAGTAAGAAAGAAGGCTTTGAATAATGATGTTGTAGTGTACATATCTGCCGTGAAAGATAAACAATTTATCTATCTGTAACATGTAAATAGAACATTTTTATAACATCAAAACAATAATGTTTTAAAAATACTGAATAAACCAATTTACTCAGTTGCAAACAAACTTTCGCATATTTAGTATGAATAGTACGATTTCTAATGTCGAAGACCGCGGCCGTGCGTAAGGGCCATTCCACGCCATGCTAATGACGCCAGCATTGATACAAATCGGGCACCGACACGCGTTCCTAACGTAATCACTTAATTATTGAGCGACACCTTACCTGCGAGTAGGGTTGTCAACTTTACATCGGCCATTTTAAGCGTTGTTGTTGTAAAGTTGCTGGCGTTGTTGAGCCGTAAATCTTATTGTTGTCTCGTCCGTTATTCGAGAGGTTAGCTTAAGGAGCGCTGTGGTGATTATCCTGGCCTAATATCCAACTTCAAGATGATCGTGCTAAAATTATGGTTTGAATTACTCTTGGAGAAATGGCAAGACGAATTACTTGACAAACATACGTCAGATGTTTGTGAAGTAATTAAAACTAATACGAGTAAATGTTTAGAAATAAGCATATAACAACAAAGTAGACAAATCTAACACAGCCTTTTTATCCAAAATCTTGCAGAAGCGGTAGAATTATAGGTACGACACATTTTCAGATATTGGATCTAATTTTTTACAAATATGAGATGATAGAGAAAGTGCAAGTAAATAACTTCCTTCTCCGATTTAAAAACTATAACAAGATGATTAAAGAAAATAAGTGAAACACGTTTTTACTTCTTTCTCTCGAAGCTTCTTTCTATGAACGTAATAAGTGTGTTTTCACAGCCCTACGCCACAGCACCAACGTTAACCATACTACTTTTTATTATATCAATTTGTACCCATTGAAGGCACAATTTCGGCCTAATTCCTTTATAATTGCGGGATCGCCCTTCCAGCTTTCCACGATGTGAACTTAGCCTTATCTGATTGAGCGTTACGAGCATTAGGTAAAACGAAAAGTCGCTTTTTAATAGCGCATTTCGGGTGTGTAGTCGCGCCTTAATGTTTCTATTTTTGTTTTAATGATTTTATGGGGATTTCATTGCGGATTAATGGTTTTTCTTTGTAATAATGAGTGTTTTTGTGGTTTGGCTTAATATTAGGTTTTATTTTAGAAATAAAGAGATTATTGTTTTTACTTAGTTTATTTATCTAAGCAGTTGTTTTGCTAGATAATTTAGATTTTTAGGTTTCATAGAATGTCTATCTGATAATTCAGTATATAAAAAACAGTATATTTTATTTTACGTAAAAGATACTATTTACCTACTGTTCTCAGTCCAGATAAATTACATTTTCTGTTCGTTTGACCATTGAAGACATAATTACTAAATAACAGAAATGTCTGAAAACTACCTAAGTAGGTACTTGTACAACTTCTTGACGACATCCGCTGGCATCAGATCCTTCTTGATGAGGTCACCCATCAGTCTATCTTATGGGTGGATGATTTAAGCTGCATTTGCAAGTACGTGGTCTCCATTTGAGAGCTTTTCGCCCCCTTAAATCATCGGTCCTCCGTGCGTAGTGCCCTGTCCACTGCTAATTCAACTTACTATCACTTTTGGCATGGAACGAATTAAGTTAAAAGCTATAGTAAACTTCCCAGTAGGTGCTATCATGTAATGCTAAACTTTCTGTATCTAACATGAATTACTTATGTCAATCAAATAAAAACTCAAGCGCTACGAATTCCCGGGCTTCATTATTTTCAGCCGGTTTTAGTGGAGATTAATACCGCGATAACGTAACTAAATGAAAACTAAGCCGATTGAATCATTTGGAAACCGACGCTTCATTTGCATGCTCTGTAATTAGTATAATTCATTCGAGGTACAGTCAGCTGCCAAAGGAAGTATCGGACGAAAATTGACTTACGCATAGAAATAGAAAATACTGGTATACAATATCTTTAGTAACTAATCAAGTATGTTAAGTAGGTAAGTGGGAATATTCTGCTTGGCTAGCGATGGTGACAGAGTTTTAAGCAACCTGGAGGCCTCTGACATGGCTAAACGGTTAAAATAACTGAACTAAATATTAACTGTAGTAACTACTCGTAAGTCACAAGTCAATTCATATGGGCCGGGTGACTCGCCACAGTGTCACAGTTTTTAAGACGAGGCATCGGGCCGACAAACACGAAAACGAATACTTTTGAATGGACGATGTGAGAGAACGAATGATATTGCTTCAAATTTAAAAAATATCATAGACAAGGAAAAATCTGGTAAAATTAAATGAACCGGACAAAATTTTTAAAAATGACCGGCTTTATTAAAAATTAAAAAAAAAACTTTCTAATTTCTTTCAAATTTCTCACAAAAAAAATTAATAATTCGAATGATCAGAATTCTCAGCGACAACACCCCATTATTTTTTACGAATAAAATAGCCAAATCACTTTTCTATTTAACAGACATATATATATATATATATATTTATTATTTTTTATCATATATATTTTTTTTAATGTGTACAACTCACTGTCGCTCGCCGCTCTGGCGCGATCCTGTCGAGCGCGACCGCGTAAAATTTGTCCGAGCGAAAAGGGGCGCGGTACTCGATTTTTGAGAAACAATAGTTCGTCAATGCGTCACCTCAAGCCGCCTGAAGGGCTCGCTGGCATGTCTACATGTCTAAACGGTTTGAACTACTTGTCTGGACTTACAATTTAACGTGTCAACTGAGCCATGGAACATAAGCAGAGAAAATAGTAAATATTTAGAATTATTGAGTTACGATACTGGTATTTATGAAGATCCACCAATCCGGACTAAGCGTATGTGGTGGTAACCCAATCGACATCGTGAGTAGGTCTATGCTCAACATGGACTTTAAAAGATAACGAGACAATAAATAATCGTAAAGCATTTTTCTAAAAAATAAGTTCAGGTCAGTCAGGTCATAAGTATTGTCACACAGTAAAAACTTTTCTTTTAGAATGCTGGCCATAAAAAAGTTTATTGAATTCGAATTTCGAATTGTTCATGAAAATAAAAATGTATGCTTTTTAGAATTTTACTCATTTTTAAATATGGAGTGGACGCTTAAAGAAGACCGTGTTGCAGTTATTGCGTTGCATCGTTGCGGTTACGCGCCAATTAAATTTTTTGACATACTGAAAAATTTGAATATAACCAAAAGATTCGTTTATCGTACCATCAAACGATACAATAAAGACTCTAGTGTATATGACAGGTCAAGAAGTGGTCCCCCTCGGTCTGTTAGGACTCCAGGAGTGATAAAAGCTGTGAGGGCGCAAATTCAAAGAAATCCCAAACGTAAGCAGAAACTGTTGGTCCTTCAGATGGGGTTAAGCAGAACCACAGTGAAAAGGGTGTTAAATGAAGACTTAGGGCTTCGGGCATATCGAAGAAAACCAGGACATCGTTTAAACGCTCGTCTAATGGACCTGAGATTGAAGAGATGCCGCGCTTTGTTGAAGCGGTACGCGGGAAAAAAATATCGGGAAATTCTTTTTAAGAATGAAACAATTTTTACCGTAGAAGAGAGCTACAACAAACAAAATGATAAAGTGTACGCACACAGTAGTGAAGAAGCGAGCAACCGTATTCCGCGTGTCCAACGAGGTCATTTTCCATCCTCGCTCATGGTATGGTTGGGAGTTTCTTATTGGGACTTAACAGAGGTACATTTTTGTGAGAAAGGTGTAAAAACGAATGCAGTTATGTATCAAAATACAGTCCTGACAAACCTTGTGGAACCTGTTTCTCTTACCATGTTCAATAACAGGCACTGGGTATTCCAACAAGATTCGGCGCCAGCTCATAGAGCGAAGAGCACACAAGACTGGCTGGCGGCGCGTGAAATCGACTTCATCCGGCACAAAGACTGGCCCTTCTCCAGTCCAGATTTGAGTCCGTTAGATTACAAGATATGGCAACACTTGGAGGAAAAGGCGTGCTCAAAGTCTCATCCCAATTTGGAGTCACTCAAGACATCCATGATTAAGGCAGCCGCCGATATTGACATGGACCTCGTTCGTGCTGCGATAGACGACTGGCCGCGCAGATTGAAGGCCTGTATTCAAAATCACGGAGGTCATTTTGAATAAATTTTATTGTCATAAGAATCTATGTTTTGTTAAATGCATTTTGGTATATAAATGATTACATAATGAATAAACTTATTTCAATTATTTTATATTAAACATGTGACAGAATTTATGACCTGACTGTGTATGAAGCTTTTAAGAAAATAACTCTTTAAAACAGTTTTTTTACTTAAAATTCAGGAGGTACAAAGTTACGTTAAATTTGGCTCTTGATAATTTTAATCATCATAAATAATAATTCATAACTGACATTGTCTGTACCTGAGAACATACAGTTAGCCATTTGAGAACCTACTTCATACAAAGTCTTAACAAATAATCCCATTCTTTTCTATTTATTTTTACGCTCTGCTGATTTAACAGTTCGGAGTTGCACATTAAAAATAATCTTCCGAAGTAATTATACCATTACAAATATATAAATGTGTTATTATGTCGTAGATCATGGTTAGTAATTCATGAACATCCCAGAGCAAATACTTGTAGAAGCGATGTCTACAAGCATTCGGTGTGTTTGCGAACAAGAACACGTTGTTCGAAAACTTGTCATTGGATCGTGCCAAAAATATTTTGAGAAAAATTGGGTACTCACAAATATTTATTCATTTTATTGATACCTATTCACAAGTTATTAACTATATTGTTAACTAGGGGTATGTATTAAATCCAACAAAATTGTAACAAAAGCAATAAAAGCTCAAATATTATGTCCTGTTATATCCTTTTCTTAGGGGCCACAATATATTCTTTTCGTTTTTTTTGCGGTTTACATTTCTTCTAATGTCGAATAAACAAAAACTAGAGTTTTATATGTGTAACCTATAATCCATTAATAATTATGTAATCCATTGCGTGAAATTGACGTTTAGTGAAAAGTTTTTGGCACCAAAGCACGAAGGCAATTGCTCGTCTCTTACTAAATATTTATTCTGAGCATTGTACGAGTACAAATATAAATGTGAATAGGCAATAAGGAGGCGAAATCACTGAGAGCTTGAGAAGTTTTTTTGATAGATAATGGTGTTAGGCAATAATAAGAATGTTTGAGTAGAAGCTTTGTGAAAGTAAATTATTTGTTTCATTTTATCATTTCACTCGTAGGCCATGTAAGATAAGATAGGTAGTGGCTATTACAAGTGTTTTAGAATTTTAAGCTAAATACAGGACCATTCAGAAGCTGTGTATCTAATAAGTAAACTGCGGTGATCCTGACCATCACTATTGACAAATACTACTTTAAGACCAACATAGCATTCGAGAAAAAGTAATTAAAAATTCTCAAATATTTTGTCGAATCTGAGTTGCAGTTTTTGATAGATAGTAGATTTTTTCCCGAATTTCAAGTTGGCACGATAGTAAAAGTTGTAATCGTCGTAATGATAGTTTTAATCACCCCCTTTTGGTTTTCTGAATAACCTTGCATTTTAAGAGCCAAATTTTGTTTCAATTATTTTTAAGTACTGTATTCCATATTCTTACGTACTTAGGACATAACTATTAAAGTGAGTAAATGTGCTAGCTACTAAGAGATTTAATAAAATTACTATAATCTCTTCATCTAGGTGTGTACAAGACGTATAGGATACGGTGCAGTGTAGTCATTAAGCTACATCACCACTACTTACGACTATTTTTCAAAATAAATCACTATGAAAGTTGGTCTCGTCGTCAATCGTTTCTAGGCTCTCCCATTAGTGCTCGATTAAAAAATCATGATCATAACACAAGTGCATATAGTTCGGATTAGATTTCCTAATATCGCCAAATATAGCTTTTTCACGTTTTTTCTATGAAAATAATCTTTCCTTACATGTATCCTATACTCTACTACGTTTTTGCCCGCGGCTTCGCCCGCGTAGCAGTAGCATAAAAAGTAGCCTATAGATACTTTCGTAACTATAAACTACCAAAAATATCCAAACGAAAAATCAAGGCGATCCATCGTTTAGTTGTTGCATAAAAGAACAAACAAACCAACAACACCGCCGCAATTCACAGTTACCCAGCTTATTAATATATTATTAGTATTAGTAAGGGTAATATTGTACAATAACAGATATTGAGTAAATATATGGATCCCTTCGGTGTTTATGATCTTCGTCTGATGAAACCAGCCATATATGTACATATGTATGAATGTATCTACATACCCCATTGACTAAGAATTTACTGCGTCTCAAAATTAGCGCCATTGCGCCGGCGCATCTCGCGTTGTTCATACGAAGATGAATGACTTTCGTGAAAGTATAGCTCATGAAAGCTCGCCTTAATCACTTTTAGCAGCCATAATAGTGTTATATATACATACTTACATAGCATTATTATATATGAATTCTAAGCATCATAACGGCTTCATCAAGTCGTTCGCGGTCTTATTGTATTTCCTGGTTGAGTTTACCCTTTGTGTGATTATAGTTGGTTCGCACGCACTGTGTTACTTTATGCCACCTTTAAAAAGCTTTTATTAGTTTGCTATGGCTTATTTCTTCTTTATTAATGTGACGTTAAATAAATAGTATGCACATTGTGTGTGATTTATTTGGAGGGTTTAATGGTTTACTGCGTTTTGTTTTATTTTTATGTTCTTTTGTTTTGTGGCGTTAAGAATTAGGAGTAGTACTTAACGTAAATACATGTTTTTATAGACGTACCATGCTTTGCTTATGCTTGCAAGCTTTGAATGAATCATCAGTTACAGTACAACTTAATGTTTACTCATACCCTACGCTGAAATCATTGAGCTTTACCTAGGTGCATTATATTGCTGCGCTACATTTTTCAAAATTTACGTATTGTGCTTAAAATACTTACTTATATAATCTAATCGAGTTTAGCACACACATTTTAGGTAAATTACTTAAATGACGTTCAAAAGTGCCTTTATTAACTACAATAATATATAATAGGTACTACTTTATATCCTAAAACTGCCTTCACTACTACTACATAGAAAGCAATTGGATCATCCAGAGACCCTATGACTAACGTCTGCCATTTTGTCATATGCCGAATGTATTTTCAGTTTTTTGCAACAAAATGTGGCTAATAAGCTTAATTTATATTCCTAAAATTTAAAATATAAACATATTTATACACATTGATGCGATAATTTTCGTAATAAAATATATCACTATTTTCTTCTGACATCTTCATAGATCTCATAGGTATATGAAGTAATACTTTATTATAATAATGATTCAAGTAGTTAGTGTTCTAAATAAATAGGACTACGTTTATTCAAGTCCATGTGCGTTACAGTCCTGAAGTTACAGAAATCATTATAAATATTAAATCAATAACACTATTACGTCCATTTAAATAAATAAATATTAGGACACACCTTACACACGGTCTGTGACCCCGAACTAAGCAAAGCTTTTTTTTTTTATTAATATAACACTCAACAGTCAAGCTAAAACTACCTACTACTTCTACTACATAGAAAGCAATTGGATCATCCACAGACCATATTGAAGGTCTAAAGATAATCCAAGTGCTCAAGCCCACTGCCAGTTGGCAGTTGTTATATGGCTGCCAGATATGCTACATATTTTTAAATACATAGGTACTTAGATAGATAATTACCAATAACAACCAGGCACAGAGCAAATACCTATTATTCAAATAAATACTTGCCCTGGATGGGAATCGATCCCACGCCACGCGTCTTTGATCTACAAGTCAGGGTCACTAACAACTGAGCCACCAAGGCAGTCAATTTATATTTCATGCAATTCCATAATATTTATTTTTAACTCTACTCGTTGGATATCATTGGAGTGGAAGCTCGCCTTTCGCTCTACGATAGACTTTATCAACGCTAGAAGCTACGATTACCGATTCGTTCCGGCCACCGCAGATCTACAGATTATGTACTAGGAAATGTCTTTCTTTGGTATATATTAGGTGACCAGTAGTTTTATATAATGTATGCAAGACGTGCTGAGATAATAAATGACTAGGTAAGTGCTGTATACAGCATCGCAGCTTCTTTATTTTCTTTCATGCATTTCACGCAAAGCGGACAGCAAAAAAAAGTGAGGTCGTGAATTTCGTTTATATTCTGGTTAGTTATACTTCTAGTAGACGTGGATGTGTTCACATATTTTTTTTTGTGTGATGCATTTTGCTAAGTTATAAGATTTTAAAAATTTACTAAGAATCAAGTCATGAATTTTTGGATGCTTATTATCTGTATCAATTAATTTATAAAAATAACTAAAAAGTTATTTTCAAAGCAATCAAAGTTTTAACAAAATATAACGGACATTTACACATTACCAAAACAGTTCGACGTCATAATTATAGCTTTCTCTTTCTAGCAAGTAGCGATAATTAGTATTATATTTGTTAGTAAAAAAAATTATAGTCACGAGATGGCGTTACTATATGGTGTGATTTACCGTCGTATTATAGTTTTTGAAATGACTATTTTGTATGAACTTGTTATTATTAACAAATGAATATAAATATATTCTTAATTATATTTAATTTTCAAAATTCGTTTATTTTTATATTTTTGCATGTTAGAATGAATGATTAAAATATTAATAGCGTAGTATTTTAGCATGTTAACTTATAAATCCGATTGCTTAGAAAGAGCTCATTGCGATGTGTATGTGAGTACATATATGCTCTATATCTTATACTATTAGAGGTCACTTTATAATTTTGTGAAGAATTAGAAGATTTAAGGTTTTATTAAAGATTAAACAATTAAAAAAAATAAGTGTCGAACTTACTCAAAAATTGATTTGAAATATACACTTCCGGTTATACTATACGTAAAAAAAATTTGGAATCCGACAAAAAATTAAAAATTTCAAGTTTCGAACTATAAGAAACAATACTTTTTAGTTATTTTTATAAATTAATTGATAGAGATAATTAGCATCCAAAAATTCATGACTTGATTCTTAGTAAATTTTAAAAGCTCATAACTTAGCAAAGAAGAATCACACGAAAAAAAAAATTATATGCACACATCTACGTCTACTATAAGTATAAATAACCAGAATTTACAAAATTCACGACCTCATTTTGTTTGTTGTCCGCTTCGCGTGAAATGCCCCTCATGTGTTATTTTTAGTTTTAGTAGTTTTAATAGTTTTCTACCAGTTGGCTTGGTCATTTCTACATCACACCACAATAACTTCTTAGATTCCTTACCGGTCTTTGAATCCGGACACCAGGGATACGATAAAAAGGTCATGCATAGTTTACTCTGAGGCTCCACACGGTCACAGCATTCGCTTATCCTATTGTATTAATTAAATATCATAGGTAGTACTTATTCATTCAATATGTTTAATAGAATACCCCGAGCACTTAGGCTGGCATCGAAAGCTCCTTCTTGCAGCGGCGTCATCAAGTCTTTCTATTCCCTCAAATATGGTAGAGAAGAGCAATCAAACTTGTTATTGAGGGCAGCTTGCGATAAGAACTACGTTTTACACGTAGTAACAAAGATCGCGAATCCACGTTTCCATACAAGTCTAAGTGTAACAAATAATAAGATAATTATATCAATATTATTTCTCGCAAATAATAGCACTACCTACTAGTACCTACTTCCACCGTGTATAGAATTCGAATAGTTTGCACGAATTGATGTGACATCCATGTACATTATTGTAGATTTATCAGACATAGCTGAGCCGATTTTTGATAAAATTTAAATGGTATCCATTTCGCGCACATGCCATTTGAAGTAAAAAATATATTATTTTAAATCGGTTCCCAATAATTGGCAAAAATAACAACGAACATAACAAGGTACTAAAAAAAACATACAGACATAGTAGGTAAGTAGTTAGTTCCTTTTTTTTGGAAGTCGGTAAAAAAACTTGGTTCGCAAAATATTTCTCCGTCAGAAATTACTCCAGTGCGGCGACCTTTAAGCATTTCCTGGGGCTGCATTACATCTGGGTTACTTTAGCTGGTCATTTTCGGCGGTAATCGTGTCAAGTCACACCAAGACCAAATCCGAGCGCATTACACGGCTATCACATATCAAAGGCAGCCGGCCTCGCGCGAATTCTGCCGGATAATTTGGCCACATTTAAAATTATTATCGGGCTCGAGCATTCGTCATAGAGTGGCGAGTGTTGAAGAGAAATGTGTGAGAGTTTGGCTGAGAAAGAATTGTTGTACATTTATTTAATCTAGTGTAAGCTTCGAATATTGCTCGATGAGTGTAAACAAATAAAACTGATTAGTTTTATCCAAAAAATAACTCATATAGCTTGTCTAGTGGCAACTTGCTCCATACACCATTGAAATGGTATCGGAGAGAAAAACTTAAACTAATTTTCATCGCATCTATTCGAAAAGGACTACTTGGTTCGCCCTTAAGTACGCCCAAAGGTGGTGTTTTCTAAATGGAACTTTATAAGTGCGCAGGAATTACCTCTGCCGCGCACTTTTTGAATTTAATACATTATAAGTGCGCCGGAATGATATTTGTCGCGCACTTTTTGAATTTGGAAGTATTTGTAATGTTAGTGTTCAGCGCCAAGAAAATGAATGAAAAGAATGTAAATATAAGTTTTCATTTGTTTTATTATTAGATAAATTTCAATTTAGTTGTTACTCTACGTTTTATTAAATAAAAAATAATATTACATTGAAATATGAGGCGCCTTATATTTTCTCATAGAGGTGATGAAAAGTAGTGTGTACTACTCGGGCGCAAAATTTATTTTTGGCTCAGGCTACGTACTTTCAATCCCTCGCTACGTTTAGGATTCTACTAAAGAATCCCTTACTTCGCTCTGGATTCAAAAAAAGCGCCCTCCCCGTAAAAATATTATTTTACTCCCATATGGTACAATCCACTATTTCTATGCAGTTTTAAATGCATCATTTAGCAGGATGCGATCAAACGCAAATTCATTTTGAACATTTTTAGAAAGAAATAAGTAAGTAATCATCGTTTCTTGTGTAGAACGTTCACAACTGCACATACATAATTATATTATTTCCCGTGTTAAACTTGGCTTATTTGATGCAGTACTTAACTGGTCTACACAACATACTACGTATCATTTTAATTTATTTATCTGCTGGGCTGAACGGTGGCTTCAGTTTTTTTTCACTATAGGTATATTTGTTTACTCCCAATTAGGCTTAGCGAAAGGATGACTCACTAGGTCCATAGCTCGTTAGGTTTTTCGAGCTCACAAATAATTAACTTATTATAAACTTTATTGAAACAATTGTGGTTGACGGGCTTGCGAGACTCCTGAATGGAATCGATAAAATCTTGTCATTTCAAGATTTTCTTTCATTGTTTTAAATTATTTTACTACTTTGGAAGACAGAAAAAGAGCATTCCTTGGGGTCGAACCTAGGATTTGCGAAGAATATCCGTACTTATGTCCTTGGCTCGGATTAAATCTGATAAGTATCTCTTTAAGGCCACAGGCTGTAATCCACATAGTTTTTTAATTGTCTGTATTTTAAATTAATAAGTAAATAATGTAATATAACAAAATTTCATACGTTGTGACAGTGAGACAGCTTAGAAGATGTTTAAAATTTTAAATACTTAAATACTACCTGACCCGGTGAACTTTGTTTCACGCGTTACCTTAATAAATTATAGCCTATGTGTTATTCTTATGTATAAGCATTAGATATTATTGTTAAGTTTCATCTCAATCTGTTCAGTAGTTTTTGCGTGAACGAGAATCAAAAATCTCTACCTACATACAAATAAACTTTCGCGTTTATAATGTTAGTAGGAAGTAGGATTATAGACTTATGGATAAAAAAATAAACGTGTATTGTGTTTTACGTGTGTTATATTTTGATTCAATAAATTACTCACATAACATACCTTTTTACAGCTTATCCTAATGTTATAATCAATTTACATATAACCATGTATCACCTCGCATTCATCTTTAGATATAAATTAACTTAAATATATTTTTGTACCTAAGTATATTTGTGTCAGACTACAGTAATGTACAATTAGTATGATTCTACTTATTTTATTAGAGAAGTCGTGTGCAGCTCAAAAGTAGTATTTTATGTAAATTGGGCATTTGTATACCAATAACTTATGTTTGTATAATTAAAATTAACAATCTGTGACGATATAATTATTATATTATACATGTAAGAGAGATCTTAAAGCTTATACAGGGTTATTTCTATTCAATTAGCATCCTTTTAGGGGCTTATTCTGTACATCAAAACTAACAACTTTTGCTCGGCGACTTTAGTCACAACTAAAAAAAATCAGCTGTTTAATACATTTGGTCGCGGCTGAACGATACTTTTCTATGGAACACAATTTATTTTGAGTTTTGACAAAAGTCGTTGGACAAAAGTTGTTAGTTTTTATGTACAGAATAAGCCCCTAAAATATAAAAGAATCGTCCTGTATAACAGAATAAATATTAATCAACTTGCGAAGTAGGTTAAGCTTTTAAACACAGCGCCTTAATTTCATAAAAATATTCCGTCAGAATAAAATAAGTACTTATAAAACCAATATTTCATGTGTTTTGTTGTTATTACCTAGGTACTTGATTTTATGTAAGTACCTATGAATATTTTATTTTGTCATGTTTTTATTTGAAGACTGTGAATCCGATATCCGAACAAGAGAAAAAAGAGTATCTGAAATTTAAAATAACTTAAGTAGTATTTGAAGAAAAACATCAATTTCTGGCTGTTTCCTTACTATAGTACCGACGATTTTACAAAATTATATGAAAAACGCTGTGATCTTAAATAAATAAAATATAGCAGATAACTATAATAGGCCTAAAACCAACGGTAGAATTATAAAGTTAGGTAAGTACAATGTATTTGATAAGTATCTGTACAATTAAGAAGTTCTAAAAATAGTGAGGACTTGAAAAGTCACAATTAAATGTAGATCTCGGTTTGCATTGGGCCTTTTTAATTCATTACAAAAAAGTTCGCGGTCGAGTTTAAACACAGTTAAAAGGACAATTTCATACAAATCCATACAATTTCACGTGTCAGCGGCTCCAAACAATGCCAGCATGACCAATCACAGTGCTTATTGTTACAATTACAACTTTCAAATTGAACTTTAACACTGGTAAATAAAGGCTAAATTTGTGGCAGTAAGTGTAAGTAAAAATGGCTGTAAAGTCAGCCATTTTGTTTGGCTAATTGGCTCGCTTATCGGCGTTATGCATAAAGCGATCATTAAAATTGTTGTTATTTTACGACGCGATATTGTATTTCTTATTCCATTGGCTAGGTCAAAATTTAATACTGTACTTTACAAAAAATACAGGAAAATAAATGTGCTTAGTGCCGGATTAAATAAATTATTACTGCGAGTAAGTATAAAGGATGCTGTTGAGCTAGTTTTTACCCGCGGCTTCGCCCGCATGATATTTTGATTTTTGACGCAATATCATTATAATTTATAGCCTATGTGTTATTCTGATATATAAGCTATATTATTGCAAAGTTTCATCTCAATTCGTTCAGTAGTTTTTGCGTGAAAGAGTAACAAACAACCATCCTCACAAACTTTCGCGTTTATAATATTAGTAGGATGTCATCCATGCCGGTTTTGCCTACGGCTTCTATGTACATACTAATTAGTTAAATTACAATAGTATGTGCTAGCGCTTATAGCGTAGTTTGACTAGATGTTCGTTAGCGATCATCGAAGTTAAGCAACGTTCAGCACGATCAGTCTTCAGATGGGTGACCGCGGGTGGCAATTACAACTGAGCGCTACCGTGGCTCGGATGACACGTTAAATTGCAGGTCCTGTAACCGTTTAGCCAAGTCAGAAACCTTCAGGCGGCTTAAAAACTCTGACATCAGCTGGCTAGCTACCTGGCTTATACGCAATTACTTACATATCAATAGTATTGCTTTGCTGACATGTATTAGGGCAATGTAGTACCTATACCTAGCTATTTTTTCTGTGACTGTAACGCGTTTATCTGTAATGCTGTTTTAATAGAGCACCTAATAAGTACCTACCTACTTAAGTAGAGCATTTTTTGCGTTGAAACTGAAATCATTAAAATATGTATGTACAATTGTACATATCTGGTACTTAGCATTTCCTGAAAACTTTGAAGTTATCTGCTTTCTGAATATACATACTTTTCCAGAGGAATTTAAAAATAAGAATACCTATTTTTGTTTCCTAAATTTTCCAAGTATGAATAAACAATGAATTTGGCTTCTTATTGGTCGCCATTTCTTAGACTTAATTGACTTCCATTTGCTATAATTTATTCTGAGTACCGTTACTTCATTGTTTTCTTTACGTTAAATTAAATTGTATGGTTTTGTACGATCAATTATTATTTACGGCAATTAATACATCAATCAATGCCAATGGAAAATAAAAATTGCTGTTAATTATTGCATTGGAAATTTAAAAAATTGCTAATCATTTTATAGATTATTTTTATAAAGTACTGTAAGCACGACACAATTTTTTGTTCTTTTTACATGAAATATATCTAATGCGTTAAGTAGTACAAAATCTTTCGAGTAAGTATAGCTTTTAAAATTAATATAATGCAACACGATAGTGTAAATATTGAAAAAAATCCATATTTTTCTATCAGCGGTTTCTTTGTGAATGAATACTTTTCAAATAAATGTTGTACTTCAAACTTTTTTAACAATTCATGAACATAGGTGTCATATATAGCTTAGACGTTGTCTGTGAAGTGTTTGAGTTTTAATATTAAAATATAAATAAAATAAAATAGTCAGCCTCTAGGCCTATTATTACACTCAAAATTAAACCCAATCATAAAACTACAAACAATAAAATTTGAAATTCACAAAGAAAATAAAATACGTCATTGTCAACAAGTCTATAAGGTTATTGCCCCAATTAAAAGATATTATAAACATTTAGAAATAAATATAGTGAGAGAGTATGTACACTACTGACTATATAATACAATTTCTACACCTAATATTCACACAAGATATGTTTATAGTAGTTATAGTGGTACCTATTAAGTCTTTAAGCTGCTTAATGATACCTGTCTATAGAATCAATGTCCACAAAAATGGAAAAGAGATGGAATCTAAAATTTGTGGTGCTTTTAGATGACTTTTTCATTGAAGTGAAAACTTTTTCTCCGTTACAGCTTGACAACTTTTTATGATTTTATTTTGAGTGCTTTCCATACTACGGTTGGGCTGGCTCAGTTGGTTAGAGCGTCGAGCTAGTGATCCGAAGGGGCAGGTTCAAATCCTGCGTCGCTTAAATTTTTGAAATGCTTATCACAAAGATAACTCTTTGTGACAACTTTTTGTTTTGATTATTTTTGTTACAATGGATAAGTAGGTGGGTAAAGGCCGAATCATATAATTTTGCGGCTGCGATGTTAGCTACAAGCTGCGGATAACCCAATCCAGACTGAAGTTCACTTTACAGCTGCACGAGGATTGGGTTATCAGTAGCTTGTAGCTAATAATATAGGTATTACAGCCACCAAGTAGTATGTTTCAGCCTATAGCTCTATAAGTGCCATCGCAAACGAACGTGTCCTCGCTGCAGTCACTAACGCAATATTTTTTAAATTTACTTTAATGAACAATTATATAATTTTTTTAATGCATCGCGGTTGTCGCTAATATCCAAATGCTGCGTTTTATTAACTAGCGAAAGCGTTTGTGACAGTTTTAATATTGCTCATCTGCAATCAATCTAAAAAAAGCAGAGTCGATGAAAGTAAATAAATAAGTGGATATTTGCTTTGTGTGATGCTATTTTGCATGTCAAATGGTTTACGTAATAACCATGTAAGTAGCCAATCTACAACGTAACATATTGGCTGTTATTTCTAACAAAGTAATTTGTTTTGTAGGTTTATGAATGTCAATATAATGTAGGTAGGTCAAAGCCTCAAAATAGTCATTTTTTCACATAGTTTCTCCATTTTTGTGGCTAACATCTATATGGTTAGATAAATAATTATAGTAGGTACAAGTTACATTTTACATCAGGGTGGATTTCCTTCACAAAATTATAAGATGTCTTACATTTGCGAGATCAGTGATGCACTACACTATTTTTTGTCATGAATCAAGACAAATGCAGTACTAATATGGATAATTAACCCTGACAATGAAACTTACTGAATTTGTAAATCAAATCAAAATAATTATACAGGATCTTATTAGATCCCATATTTATTTTGAGTATTCGGACTGTTGTCCGAAGAATTTAAATATCGAAAAATCTGACTTGATAAAATTTGTGCTGAACTGCTTGGTATGTTAAATGGCATAAGAAAACTTTGCAACACGTATAATATCATGACTAAAATTCAAAGCATTAAGACGACTATTTTAGTCTTAGCAATGAAAATTCAGCAAGTTTACATTACAGGCAAAGGAACATTCCAAAAAATGCCTCCAAAAGTCACTGGTACACAAATAAGAGAGCCTCTATGGTGGCAGCAACTTTCACGTGTTATTAAGTAAAGATTCTATACTGAACGGGTTATGTTTCCTCTCCTTCGAGAGGTTCTGTTCAGTCGCCGTGCTCGCACTGAGGTCTAAAGAGACCGCCCGTCCCGGGTCAAAGTCGAACTTCTCGAACTTTCCATTCGCAGCTCCGAAATGCTGGAAGAAAGATGTTTGCGGGTCCGGGGTGGGGCTGTAATGCCTTCCAGAATGTGCGTCGGACGTGGAACTATCCGAGTTGTTGATGCCGTCTGCTCCGGACGGCGCCCGGAGGCGTCCCGTCAGAGAAAAATCTTCAGGCCCTGAGTCGTGACAGGAATCGCCTCCTACCACGTCGATCATGCACTCTTCCCCTTCACCGTCTCCATCAGAATCCGAGTAGATGCCGGTGTTCCTGTGCTGCGCCAGATATTCCGCTTTCAGAGCCTCCAGGTCCACCGCGATGCCTTTGGCCCGTAGTTTCCTCGCCTGTCGATCTAGCGCTTTTGCCAGTTTCTTTCTTCTTCTCGCCCTGTGATTAAATCAAAGGGCCCAATTAGTATAGAACCTTGCAATATAGCTTCAAATGTTTTAGAAAATGTCTGTGTTGATCGGTCTTTTCATATGAGTAGCATATTACAGAGATGTTGTGCAATTTAAATTACTCGCTACGTATCATTTCCCTCTTATCACACCACCCTGTCACACCTAAGTGTTTAAATACCTAATAGTAAACATACAATCAAAATAACGAAAAAAAACGTAAAAACTATTAAAAAGCCATACGTACACATCTAAAACCCATACGTACACATCTAAAACCCAGTTATTTATACATGCATTATAACGAAGCAATCAATGACATATCACGCAATAGCTATTATTAACAAGTATACCTATATATAGGTACTTAATTATCTAGAAAACTGATGTAATTTACGCATAAGTTGATGCTTTCGACTATCCTTTGGAGAAAAAACTGTGCTGCATAGTGATTTAGACGTACGAACCCGTTTAAACGAATAGGTTTGTGTAAAATGCATCTTTTTTTTATTTTGGAGATCATTTATCGGACTTCAAGGCCTCCCCTGTAAATCGCCAATTAAGATCGTTTAACGCAGGTTGTTTATGCATATACATATCTATACGCGTACACAAACTGCGTAAAATATATGGTGGTAAAAGTATATATCTATATGCATACGTGTATGTACACGATCCAACGTGTTCTCTACATCCATAGCAACTCTAATTATATTGATATCAATATTACCATGTATAACAGAAATCGTCGTCACAAAAAGAGATAAAGCGTTCTAAAAGTCCAAACAAGTACAAATTATGCGGAGGTCATATGAGTTATCACGTTTTTATTTCAATAATAGTCCTCAAGATACACGGTGATAAGAGTTTACTGGAAGTTTGTACTGAAATTGGGAGAATCATCTGCTTATTAAATATCATCTTACGTATTGCGTAATATGTTACATTTTAAATTGATTTTGAGATTACTTGTCACGTAGGTGCCTATATTGTTATTTAATTGCTGAAAATATATGATATTACAACTAATTAAGTTTGCTATGTGCGTGTTTGATGTGCTTACTCTGTTGATTATTATAGATATACCTAACTACAAAGTTTCATGTTTAGATTGTGATTTACAACCGATTTAGCGTAACAATTACAAGTAAGCAATTTTACTATCCCATAAGAGCGCATGGTGTTAATAAAGATATGCATGTACGCAAAATACCTATTGTGTGGTGTGCAGTGTAATAATGATATAAATAAATAAATTTATAATTAAATAATGTCTTATTTTAATTTGCTGAAACATGTGAATAGCGACACCAACATCATGCAAATATACCTATAGCAACAGTTATATATATAGCAACAGTTTGACAACTTACAATATTTTAAGTAAAAACTGAGGCTACAAAATGGAAACCACTTCCAACCGGTCTTATTGGAGATTCATAGGGGAAGCTTATGTCCAGCAATGGAAGTCCTATAACTTACATATGAATGCATGGATGTGACAAAATGAAAGGGTCAATTTTATGGAAACATAAACATATGCAGTAGAGTTCTATTGGTAATCAAATCAATTGTGCAATTAAGTAAAAAATGAGGACCAGTTTTGTAACCGAAATGAAGATCAGTTTTGTAACTGAACTGAGAATCCATTTTGTAACTCTACTTAAGATACATATTTCACCTGAAATAATGACCTATTTTGAAACTGAACCAAAGATTAATTTTGTAACTGAACCTATTTTATAACTTTTTTGTAACTAAGCGAAATGTCAATTTGGCAACTGAACTGAAGATTCTTTTTTTGTAAAAGAACTGAAGATTCATATTGAACCTAAACTATAGATTTAGTTTGTAACTGAACTAAAGGTCCATTTTGTAATTAAAATTAAAGTTCATATTATACTTAAACTGAAGGTTCGTCTTGCACCTGAACTAAATATTTAGTTTATAACTGAACCGAAAGCCCATTTTGTAACTGAACTGAAAGATCACATTGCACTTAAACTGAAGGTACATATTGCACCTGAACTGAAAGTTCATTTTGCTACTGAAGCGAAGGTCCATTTTGTAAATTCCTCACCTCTCCCTGGCGCGTAGCTCGTGGGGTGGGATGGGCTCTCCAGAACAGGACTGTGGATGCGCGTTGTGCGCCGGCCGACCGGGTCCCTTCTTCGTGTGCTCCTTTTTGCGCCATTTCGCGCGCCGGTTTTGGAACCATACCTGGTGATAAGAAAACATGTAGTGAACAAGGGGCTCTATTCTTCATATATTAAGTAAGTGGTAAGTAGTAAGTCAGTGGTTTAAATTAAAATTATGTTGAACAGAAGCGGAAATAAGTAATTTTTTTAAATTTATTAGAGAAGAGGAGAGCATCACTTGTAAATTCGTTCGTAAATAGCTCGTGGATTTGGTGTATTTGAAAATTTCTAAGGAAAAGTATTATGATAATTTAGAATGTATGCTGTACCCGTCCGAGTAGTAATACCTAGTAAGTAATATCTGTATAATTAGTGGTTTTACATTTCAGCTGGTAGTATGTCCCAGTGATTGATAGAGACGCGTCCGCAGAAACTGCAAGATGAGTTGACGCGAGGAATGCCAGGAGTGGTCCTCTCGACCCGAACCGCCCGAGTTGTAATTAATTCTCTGTATATTAAACAGTGTTCTTACATTTCAGCTGTCTAGTTTAGCTGTATTTTTGATAATTTAGAAGTAGGGAAATACTACCAAACGTAAACTGACTTATTTAGAGTAAAGAAATAAATCACAAAGATTTTTAAATCAATTCGCCACACAAAAAATCCATTCACAGATCGAGTGAATTAAATCGTATTAGAAATGGCTCTGGTAGGTGATAGGTACATCTCAATTGAACATTTACTGTGATTAAACACTTAAACAGCTGCATAAAATGGCAGAGTCTCGCCGCAAGGTATCAAAGGTATGTAAAGTGCCGCTTGCAGATTGAGACGTTAAACTCTCGCGCATTTACATGCTAATTCCATGCGTGCGCGCGCATTTGTGCGTAGGATGGGACTTGCTCTAACCCTCGCTCAAGGTAAGAAAAAGGTTTTATTGTTAACCAGTTTATATAATAGAATAAATTTTCACTACAAATTAAATCTAAAATGTCAAAAATTGTAACTATACTCTATAAAATTTAACTTGATCTCTGCGACAGCTGTCAAAAAAATCACGCCTATTAAGTCCTGAATTTCTTAAAAGTACAGACAGTAACTGTCAATGTCATACTTTGTGGGCATGCCGATTAGTGATGGGCGACGAATGATCGTGACCACAGAGTTTTAGATAGAGTTTTATTTAAAATATCGATAGTTTATACTAACAATATTTTAAATAAAACTTAATTTATCATTAACATTATTGTATATTTTAATATCATAACATTTTTTACATGTGTAATTAAATTAAACCCAATTATATGTTACATTAGCATCGATAATAGTGAAAAACGTCGATAAATACTATTGTTACATTATTATGAGTATTTAATTAATATCATAACATTATTTACATGTGTACATACTTAATCCTAAATAATAGTAGGTAAATAAAAACCAATTTCTCACCTTCAACTACTCATTCGATTTCATTACAACATTGTTTGAAAATCGTTTTTTTCCACCACTATCCCAACTCTAAAAATGTCAATCTTCTACTGTCGCAGAGATCAAGTTAAATTTTATAGAGTATAAAAACATTCTGTAAAAAACTAGCCAAGTCGCGATGGAGCTGCTTGTTTATCTCTAAAAAGTAATGAAATATAGACGAAGTCGTACCAAGTCTAAGGTTCCTTACTGTGATTTCTTTATTATTATAGTTAATGTTGTGTGAACCGCCGACCGCTGAATGCCGTTGAACATTTTTGATACTTTAGTGGGTACAAGTCAATTTTGTTTACACGTAATGTTATATCTGTTGCAACTATTATGTTTGTTAAGCGAGACAATATCCCATACTAGTATTGGTAATTGGACGCTAGTATCTCATTTTAGGCTGTTTTTGATTGTGCAACACATGCAGCACGCTCCAAAAAGAAGAGAGCATCGAATCGACCACCGATCTAACATTAAATGTCTATTTTACACTATGTCACGTACAGACTGACTTCTATCAATGATTAGAAGTCCGTCTGTACTGAAAATATTTTTTTTATACTGTTTGTGTTAGGCTCGCCTACAAATAAGTATTATTGAAATACGCAGCTTTATCAAGCCTCCAATTGACTGGTTATTAAATCAACGTTTTCCAAGTGGCAATTTTCCATCGTCAAAGGGTAGCGGTTCTGGCGACAGATTGGTGCAATGGTGTCATGGAGCACCTGGTTTTGTACCCTTGTGTACCCTTCAACGGAACGAAAATACTCTTGATTTGAAAACTTATGTAATTCAATTCAGTTTATTTAAGCAAAAATCAAATGAATACGCAGTCTACGGGCTACTAGATAACCGTTAAATTTTGTTTAAAGAAAATAAATTATACCTAGGTATATTTTTTCAGAAGTATAAAGAATAACAAAATTATCTCACATAAGAAGGTAGGTAATATTTGGAAGATAAGAACAACAATGTACCTAAAGATCTAAATGTATATAGGCTTTTGCGATAGAGTCGATTATAAGACCAAAGGTTAATTAAAGTAAAGAGCAACATATTTATTAATTAGTTGTTAAGGAAGAAATATATGATAAAAATATTTAGTTTTCAATTTCCCCACCGGTAAAATTACTAAATAAAAGTATTGTATTTTACCAATTTTCTCGGAAACAAATAATCTTTTCAGTTATTTTGTTACAGATTTCTGAGCATATTTGCTACAATATCAATACATATAAACTAGAAGAACGAAAGTCTCTAGAATCTAAGCTACAGTAGTAATATCATAATCATGTAAATGTCCATTCATAACAAGATTACAACATATTATACTCAATTATCCGTTATTGGGGATTAATTCAATGACAATAAACGGGCAGATGGCGCGCCAGCCTTAGCCCTAATCCTAGGGCATTTATAGTAATGCCAATATAAGCTCGTGGATTAGTATTAAGCATTGAGCACTATTATGTACCACAAGCTCAGTCATGTAGTTTTCATCATCATCATTTCGTGGCAATGGCTAAGTTTTTGTTTATTTTTTATTTTTTTTTTTCTTTTTTTTGTTTTTTTTTTTTCATTTAGGTATTTACAATATTTACAAAACATCAGATCAAATCTTATGGGACCAAAATCTGGCAACCTCTATCACATCCTCGGTAGCCAAGTTAAGATCAATTTGGCTGCAGTTTTTCGGGGAAAGGGGGCAAGCTAAGAGATGTGCCATAGTTTGGGTAACAGCACCGCATTCGCACTGTTCTTCATCCGATATGCCCCATCTCACCATGTTTTCGTTGCAGCGGCCAACCCCGACACGTAGGCGATTAAGGGACTTCCAGATTGACCACGGCAACTCGTGTCCTGGTGGGAGACTTTCTGAAGGCGGTATAAAGTGTAATGTAGTTTTACTAACCCCCCACTAATTGAGAACTATTGACGGATTTCTTCTTCTGAGCCATTAGAAGTCCACTAATGGACATAAGCCTCCTTTAAATATGAGACCGGTCGGAAGCAGCTTGCAACCGGTTATCTGTCCACCATGTAGGTAGACATACTACTCAACGCTTGTTAATTTTAATGGTATCCAGACAAAAAGCAAAAATACTCTAGAAATTATAATAGTAAACTCGTCAAGCAATCATTTTTATCATAGGTATTCTCTAGTTGTAACGAGACTCTACTAAAAACTAACCGTCTTATCACAAAAGTTTTACGCACGCTTTAGACAATGTTTAACAGTACAAATTGCACGGCTAAGCAGTGTTTAAAGAATGTTTAAAACTTTTGTGGTAAGGCGGTAAATGTTGGGGCTGTCCGTTTGTGATTACTCATTTAAATAGCTAAGTACATTATTGACCATCCTGTAACAAAAAGGGAAAATTTTATGCCTTTAATTCTATCTTTTAAGAACTCCCTTGGTTAAAAAAATAATCTTAGTTAAAAATAGTGTATTGTCTTAGTAGTGTAACTTAAATACAGAAATTTCCTCTGGGATATCCCTCAATAACAAATGGCTGCTCGTGAAATCGGCCCATATCATCAATAGGTATAAACACAGCACATATCCAGCGCTACTCCAACCACACTCAGACCCATACCTTCAAACGTACATCCCTAAAGAGCTATTGAATAAAACAAATGCGAACGGCCTCCCATCAAGTATTGGAGCGACTACAAAGGTCATGTTTACGAGGGACCCATCCCGTTTTACTGCGAAATGTATTAAAATTGGGATTAATAAGGATTAATTTAATAAAATGGGACTTAACGCCTTTAGCGGGCACCGAAATGAGCAGTCGTAATTGCGGGCCGTCAGCTATAATGTTCGAACAATTAGTGAAAGCCTTTTATTTATAGTTCGTAAATTAAATTGAAGTTATCAGAGTTCGAGAACTCAATTAGCTCGGTTGGTGCGTGGAGTGAGCAGGAATAAGTTCATTAGTTTAAATTAAGTTCCTTTATTTTGTGTTTAAGTGGTGCCCAGGGCGTCGTAAATATGTCCTACTAGAATGCATTAGCCGCTAAAATGTATATATTTTTGATTTAATTTTTGATTGATTGATTTTAGACAGGGTCGAAAAGTTTTCAAGGAGTGATATACCAGCGAGCGCAGCATAGAACGCCCACTTACAAGGTAGACGGATGACCTCATCAAAACCGCAGGTTCAAACTTGATGCAAGCTTCCAACAGGTCTTATTGGAGGTTTATTGGGGAGGCCTATGTCCAGCAGTGGACGTCTCATGGCTGATGGGTGGATTGATCTTAGAAGATTTATTGTTTTTTTTAATGTGTGAACCTAATTTTTACTTTTCGTCTACGTGCTGCTATGCAGATATCAGCATACTTTGCCGTACATATTTTTAATATCAAAGATAGAGACAGCTGGGAGAGATTCTTTATTATGTAAGAATGTAAAAGATTCAGTCGCTAAGTACCTACGCCGGAGGGCACATAATACCTAAAAAACGACGTCAGGGAAAATTACTTAACCCATATCAAATGTTTTGTAAGTAATTTTAACATTTAAGTTTATCTGAAAGTCTACGCAGCTTGCGTAGACAGTCTACGAAGTATCGTGATGGGGAAAACGCTGACTTCGATTGTTTGTTTCTTAGTAAAATGAATAAGAATTTAGTTTTTTGATAAATTAGGCTGATAACATAAACGTCCACAGATTTGGTTTTACCCACGCCTGTTACACCTAGGTATTATAAACACATTTTTTTGGGGATTGGGGAGATTGGGGATTTTAAGTAGATAAGACAAGTGAAAAATATTCAACTGAAAAAAAAAACTAACTTTGACAGCGATACTAATACTAAAATACCTAACTAATATTGTTTTTAAACTATCGCGATTTGAACACATTATTATTATATACTACGGGACTAATCGCGCACTAAAATTACGAGATAAATAAATAAATACCTCATCATCCCGACGTTCCGGCCGAGTCGCATCGACCGTGGTCACGGGTAGACTCAATCCACTCAGTCTACCCGCGTACCCGTGACCACGGTCGATGCAACTCGGTGATACCTGATGAGGTATTTATTTATCTCGTAATTTTAGTGCGCGATTAGTCCCGTAGTATATAATAATAATACCTAACTAAATTAATACCTATATGTAATTTAGACTCACGCTCATTCCATAGATATGACAGAGTATCGCTAATGCTATTTAAATAGTTAGTATGTGCAGAAAAAATTGCTTGGCCAACTAATATATTTATGCAATAGTCCAGCAGTGTGATCTTAAAGTGATTATAACAGGCTAAATAACATTATGATGCCATAGTCTGCACACACAACAACACAACGTAACGAATTATAAACCAAAAATTGAACAAAATCAGATCCCAAACAGATCTTATTTATGCAGTGCGAGTTTTAAGTACCCATATACCTACCTACTTATCTTAATATATATAAATCTCGTGTCACAATGTTTGTCCTCAATGGACTCCTAAACCACTTAACAGATTATAATAAAATTCGCACACCATGTGCAGTTCGATCCAACTTGAGAGATAGGATAGTTTAAATCTCAAATTATAGTCGCAATTTTAATTTATTTAGCCACAGCAACGCGTGGCCGGGCCAGCTAGTAATAAATATAAATTTCTTCACAATTAATGATGTGGTTTTTTAAAATTTCAAACTCGCGTCAGGACTCGTGACCTTCGTAATACCAAGTTTTCACTTCTGCCGGCTCTCCCGGAGTGTAACCCGTTGTTTTTTTCGTTCGTTCGATTCAGCCATAGTAAGTAGGTATGTCCACTGCAGGACTAAGACCGATTAGATGCTGCCTGATATTTTTATTGTTAGCAAAAACTATTTAGAATAATATAAACAGAACTAATTGATAACAAAACTATTGACTATCCTATAAATTTCAAACGACGCATTCTATTTCAAGACCAATATATTGTACCAAATAATTTCTATATTAAAATCCAGTTTTATTAGGCAGGTAATTAAGGTGTCACGGAATAAATTCACAAAGCCGCATCAATTCCCCGTATTAATGGCCCAGGTAGGGGAAGGTGGGGTGTTTCGGCCCTCATTAGATGGGGGAAATCAACTATGGATTTTAGAAACAGTACTTTAACTTTATTTTTTAGCTAAGTATCTTTGTGTTATTGTACATATATCATATTATCGGTTCGGATAATATTTATCTCTGATTGTCTACTCGCCATTTCTTTGTTATTTTCATTAGTTAGAGATACTTGTACTAAACAATGTAGTTAGTAATACTCCTTCAAAACCAAATCGGTTTCTATAATTCACTACATTGTTTGCCACTTTTATTAAACCTAAGAGATAGTAGTGGTAAATAATTATAGTTTTATTTTTAAGAATTTTTAATGGAGTTTATTTTATGCATGTTTAATTAGATTTGTAATATTTCTGACCTGTGCAATTAAAAATATTCTTTGCCTGTTCTTAATTTCTTTTTGTGAATAAAAATATAAATAATTACCCGAGGCACTATTTATTTCAGTAATCATTCAATTCTTGTTTTTTTTTGTGGTAGATACAAAGATTTTTTTAGAACTAATTAAATAAATATTTGTACAAAGTTAATTCACTGTGCTGCATTTCCACAGTCGTTCATTAGAAGGGGCGAGCCTCCGATGGCCATTACCAGCTCGGATTCTATTCCGTAATCAATGTGTTTCGATTATCAGGAAGAAAGGCTCGCTTTAATTAAAACGTTATCTATACGCTTATATGCTGCTTATGTTTAAATATTCAATGCACGTATGTATATAAGTACAATGTTTATGCCGAGTTGCAGTATGATGCTCAGTTTAGTCACCTATATGAATCTATGTATGTATCTGCTATCATTAAAATCATCATATCAGCCGTAAAACTTTCATTGTTGGACATAGGCCTATCTAATTGACTTCCGACAAGACCAGTTGGAAGCACGTTGCATCCAACAGATACAAATCTATATCTAAAGAGTCTACTGTTAGTTTTGACTGTAATAAATATTAAAGAAATGTTGATAGAATGATAGATGACTAATTATAACAATGTATTTTAAGTGAGTTTTGAGATCAGAACCAAAATAAATGAGTAATTCTGTACTTTATTATCTTATCACTTCATAAATAAGTAGGTAAAACATTACATTACTACTTCTAAAGAACAGATTTTTCAGACCTGATATAACATTTTTTTTTTAATCGAACACAATTTATGTCTTTTTAACAAAGTACCCTCAATACACTTTATTAAACAGAAATAAGTAAAATGGGCAATAAAATTTTGTCTACTACAACTAAACAAGTCAATTAATGTATTGGGTTTTTCCCGTCACAAATCATCACTTTGTTAACATTTGTCTGAAAACTTTCCCCCTTGAAAATCCCCAAAAAAGTGGCTGACAAAATACGAAAACCGTTTGTGGAAATCGTTGCGCGTCCACAATTGACACGCCGGCCTCACCCCTGTCTCCCCTTGTACTTAAGCCGGTAAATGCTGGTAAATAAGGGGTGGCGACGATTTCTTCAATACAATCAGAAAATAAAAATAATGTATAAACTATTACTTATAAATCATTCAGAACCTAAAAAAATATTACCTGATTATTCTCATTTGCACAAAAAATGCATGAGCATATGCATACTGCTTAATGCTCATGCATTCGTAAAATAAATAAATCTATGACAACGAAAATAAAGCGTCAAATTACTAATTTTGGTTGTTTTTTTTTTGAATTTTTAGAAATATTAGAAAACTGGCTGATAAATATATAAAAACGGCTTGCATTTTTGCTGCGCGCTCACGATTGACGCACCGGCTTTATCCCTGGCTCCCCCAGTACTTAGCGGCTTTTCAACCGACCATAGCTGTCTCACTCGCATATTTTCAAGTTGGCGTGCAAAGGCATTGATGTATTAATAATAACATGGCAATATGTATTTAAGAAAAGGGGCCCAAAATTGTTAGGTGGGTACTTTTTTATCTCCTATGTCAAATTAAGAGATTGAAATACAAAAATTCTTAAAAACGTGTATATGGCTATACACATGCTTATTCTGTACATTAAAACTAACAACTTTTGTTCTGCGACTTTTGTCAAAACTCGAAAACAATCAACTGTTCCATACATTTTGTCGAGGGTGAACGATATTTTTCTAAACTGGAACAACAACTTTTTTGAGATTTGATAAAACTCGCTGAACAAAAGTTGTTAGTTTTGATGAACAGAATAAGCCCCTAAAAGGATTCTAATTGATAAGGAATAACCCCGTATAACAAACAAATGCTTTATCTATATCATTATTATCAGTTGTGTCAACCCACTGCTGAGTATAGGCCTCTCCTCTTATTTGGCATTGTTCTATATCTAATGCTAATGTCATTCATGCAAGACTCGCATTGCTTTTGGTGTCTTCAACCCATAGGTCTTTAATCTACTTAGTTTTTTAAATTCACATATTATTATTGTCATTTTATCTTTGTTTATGTACAATCGCTGAAGCCAGATGAAATTTGGCGAATAAGATCCCCTTAAGCCGGTAAATTCTGGTAAATAAGGGTCGCCTCGATGGTGGATACATGGACTTCTATTTTGGTTGTGTCATTTCCCGGGATTTAGAAGCGATTTCCTTTCCCGCCCGCCCTTTGATCGGGCAGCGCTTGAAGCGCTTTGCGTTTTGAACCCAATCTATGTAGGTGAAATTGCTTGCATTTGGAAAGGCGAGTTTATGTTCATTTCTGAGGTGATGCGTTTTAGAAAAAGCTACGGAAGATAGGTAATATTTTTTTTTTTGCATTACAGCAAACTAAATGAGATTATGGTTATTGAGATTGTAAAGCTTTATAATTAAGTATGTATATTGTATAATTATAAAATTGCATGCGATAATAATATTAATTAATTACTCGTAACTTACTACTGTTGCTTAGATCTAATAGGTTCTACGGTTTGAAGAAACTTGACTTTTAATCTTTTCATATTTAAAATGAAACTTTACTTTTTAAACATACAAATTATAGTATATTAACATTATTTTTTATACCTAATATTATCAAATTCGAACTTATAAACATATTTTCATTCTACCTCCTTTCTATTACCTAGCAAATAAGTAGGTCGTTAAAATCCACATGGAATAAAATAAAGTAGCAAATAGAGAGCTTTTGGTTTATCTCTCTAAAATTACTTGAAATGCCAAATAAATATTATTCAGATGATATGTGATAAAAATGGCAAATCACTTAAAGCGCTGTAATTTAGTTTAATACTATCTCTTTTGTTTCAGCCCTGAAATTGATATCGGATTGCGGTGAGGTAGATAGAGACAGATATAAATTTCACACGCTCCTTTCGAGTTTGCTAGCGAAGCAATATTTTTTTAGGGATGTCCATAGTATTTATTTTCTGTTCAAGTTTTTAAATGATATATCACCTATCAGAAAAATCTGTCCATTTTTTAGAACTACGAGTATAATGAGTTATTTTTATATCTGCTAGCGTTGAGATAGGTATCTCAATGTCTATCTATAGTATTTTAACTGTTTTATTTTCAATTGATTAAACAATGTATGTACTTTGAAGAAGTTTGTTTAGTTTTTTATATAGGTAGGAACTTGACCGTTAAAATAATTCTATCGGCTTGACCACCAATAAAATATCTCGACGTATTTTATACAACAATAAAGATGTTCAGAATAAATATAATCTCTAGATTAAAGCAAGGCTTGAATCGTGCGCGAGCTATCAGAATAACTCAATAGCGAGACATTGCATCTCATTAGGTCCAGTAATTACATTAAAGCAGTTTAATACAGAGCATGCCTTGTTTGTTGCCGTGAAATTATTCATGTGCGATAATTCAACGCCTCGGGGACAGCCCTACTGGGCTCGTGTCTATCTTTTACCGCTCCGTAAGCCCCCGGCGAAGTGGGCTCATGTCTGATATCTCACAGAGAGAGACACCAAATGGATAACGTGCAAGAGCGATAGGGACGAAGGTGACTCCTTAAATTTTATATTCTATCCGCATTTTGTCGCCTAAGCGTTCCATTTAGTGTTCCATATTTAAGCCTCTCGCCATTCTTTTTTCTTCTCCACGGAGCGGGGAATGTAAGGCGATTTTCTTTATATTTTTTCTTTACTTTTGGGGTGTACCGGGACATAGAATGTGTGCAGAATACTGATGTGTGCGTGCAACCGCCGACGCCCTGTTAGGGAATGAAATTGGCATATAAATGTAAATTTTATGCTATGAATTTTAAAATGAAGTCGATACTTCCGCGCTTTCGGCGGAGAGCAGTTTTAGCAAGTTTTTTTATCGTCAGACGAGGATGAAATTAGATTAAAATATGCCAGCTTGGGTAAAAAATTGTGTTTTAACGACCGCGAGAACCCCTTGAATAAAATAAGGCGCGCGTTTCTTGTATCATAAACAACGCTTATTTACCTCTTCGGCAAAAAAGTAAGAACGCCTTCATGTTTCAGTCACAATTGATATTTTTATTTATCTTTAATCTTTATAACTACTTACCTAGTTAATACGAGAAAAAAAATTAAACAAAAAAGTCTTTTCAAAACTTAAGAAACACATTGACGTTCATAACAAAAACAATCGCAGAACAAAAGTGTGGAATATCTACACTATAATGGTTACGCTATTACGGCCTATAAACTAAAAGTGATTGCAAAACCGTGACATAAAAGACCAGTTCACCGAGCGGACGAAAGAAAATAGAGAAATCAAAGGAGAGGAAAAAATCCACTTTACAGACGCAAACAAGTCACTTTAAGTTTATTGAGTTGTAATCGAATTGTGACGTCCCTGGCTGCGGCGCGTCGAGGTCGGAGCGGCGGAACCTGTAGCCATCCTTATCTGACCCACCCATTTAAATCTATGCTATTCAATCGTGCCGTCTCACTCGCGTCCCAGGGGTGCCTCCGAGATTGCAATCTTTTGATTTATACCAACTATTAGGAGCGTGCGGGATACTCTGTCTCTCGAAACGAGATCCTTTGCGATAAACGTCTCATACAATCGACGTTAGTACTGATTATAGAAATGGATTAACTTATAACTTATCTGTGTTGTACTTTATGGAGATGAAACTCTTTGTTCTGTCCGCAAAAAGGCTTGGACTTGACCGTCGAGCTATCTAGTTATACTAAACTGTCCATCTTGTATGATGAATGGGCATGGCGACTAATGTAGCTCATGCATAATTTTCTTGCTAAAATAACTAGACTAATAAATAACTCGTCTAATCAAAATATAATGAAGTCGTTTCAGTACAAGATTATTTTTTGCAAAAAATAGCATGACCGACTTCACCCGTGTACAGAACTCGCGAATATTTCGCACGGATCGATGTAGCATTATTCACATTATTGTTGATTTATCAGAAATGGCTCAGCCGATTTCGATAAAATTTAAATGGAATCAATTACGAAGTATACTCTTTTCAATAAAAAAAAAATTGAAATCGGACAACTATGAAAAAAGTTATGCGTGGTTATCTATATTAATAATTTCGTCAAGGGGTACGGTAGACTCGATTGAAACTTTATCTAAATGATAAAACATAAAAAAATAATGATTTCGAGTCGACAACATATATCCGGAAAATTCGGATTATCGAGTATTTTAATAAATTATAAAGGTGCTGACAAACAAAAACACGGTGTCCATATTGACACCGGATGACGGATGACATAACTTGAGAAGTGTTGCCAACACCACAAATAAAGAATCTGCTAAAATTGTTTTAAAATTGTGACAAAATAATGCTATATAAACATGCTAAAAATTGTGATAACATTTTTCAATATGAAATGAAACGTAACATAATTATAAAATTATTATTAATTAACAAAATATGTGTATTAATCGACTATGACCTATTATTATGTTTGTAAGTATCTTGGTCTTCATCGACCACTAATGAGCTTGAAGACGAGGTTGAGTCATTGCTCAGACTGTATAACTCCCCTTGGTACCTACAGAGCGTAGTGCGTTCTCTGGAACTGCGTAAGACTAGCAGCATTTCCTTGCCCTTTTTAAGTCGAATCTCGAAATTAATTTGAATGGTAAAAAACTTATTGTACAATTATTTTACATGCTAAAAAATATGACGTATGCTATATTGCAAATAAATATGCTAAACAAGATGAAAATATGCTAAATTTAGCATAAAAATGCTAAATTGGCATCACTGATCTTGAGCAGTCAAGTTTTTTATGTTTTGGCGTCACATTGTGGTGCATTTGCCAGTGTCAAGTATTAAGTTTTAATAATTTTTGATAATATTGTTTCAAATTAGTCACTATCGTAGTCACGTTAAGGTCCAACCTTTGGTTAGTACCACAGGTATCTAATATACTAGGTTAGTACCTAACCGAAGGTTAGGTACCTACTTAATGTTTTCAATGATCCGAAACATAAAATAGGACAGGAGTGTAGGCTATTAATTTTGTGTATGTAGTAATCAGACTCCACTGGAGAAGCAAAGGATACAGGCTACATATAGTACATCATAATATATCACCAACCGGCCTTATTGGAAATCTATGATCTATCCTTATGTCCAGCTGTGGACGTCCTACGGTTGATAGATAGATAGATAATCATAGAAAATATAATACTTGCCATACATAATCTTTAAAGTAGACGTTGCCTTTCTTTTCGTTTTATCAGAATGTATAGATACATTTTCAGTACTTATTCATTTAGTTTTGAGCAATTACTTTGGGATATTGTTTACACCCATCATTCCGAAATTACCTATTTTTTAAAATGTATGTCTTTCATAATTGTTTTGCTTGACCTTCATCATTTTGTTATTAGCCTAATCTCCTTGCCATACCTAGATGAAGGATAAGTTTTTGCTCAGAGCGAAGCGATCCTTCCTTCATCTATGCTCCTTGCATTTGGTAATCAGTCATGATTGTAAAAAATTGATGCAGCGAAGAGCTCTTCGTAAAGATGGTGATCAAGTAAAATTATGATGAGTGTGTGTGTATTATAAGTCATATTTCACCCGAGCGAAGCCGGGTTGTCATCTAGTACGTTATATAATATATACGCGCCGAATTGAGTACCTCATCTGGTTCGTCGTTAAAAAACCTGGCCTTTGCATGTGTATTTAGAACTTAAGACTAATTTAGTCTTCGGCCTGGTAAATATCACAACGCAAAAATCACTAATTTTTACACAAGTTTTAATTACTTAGTTAGCTTTTTTACCCAACGTTTTTCAATATATTATAAATCTAAATCCGTAAAAATATACACCTAAACCTTTGCATACGTAATTATTTCGATATGTGGGTATTTTTTATAAACATCTTATTCTGAAAAATATAGAAATAAACGTACTAACATTTTTCATTGAAGCAATATGCTTATAGGTAGATACTTAAATAAACTAAATACACTGCTCTACACGAAGCCTATATAAGTAAGTAAGTAGGCTGGGCAATGGTAAAGAAGTATTTAGTCAATTTAATGTAATGAGATGAAGCGGGTACTAAACTACAAAACATCCTCATCCTCATCATCGCAATTATAATACTAGTAGTATTTTAATTGCGAAAGTGCTTGTTCGTTTTTTGATGTGTTTGTTACTCATTTACGCAGAAATAGAGGATTAGTTTTGAAGTTAAATAGTTTTAAAGTCGGAGAATATCATAGACCTCTTTTATTTCAGAAAAATAAAAGACTCTAGATTTTGATAGCACAAAAAACAACAACTAGTACCTAGCTGATAAAACTAACAAGTCTCCATTTTTCTTAGATAGTTTACAAAGGTCTCAAAAGCAGTCGAAGAGGGTCTAACCAAAACGGTATTATCTCAAGACGTTCCCTAAAAGTTGTGTGGCCACCGGGCGGTCCCTGCAGGCCGCTTAGCCTGGGAGGTCCAGGAAAAATAAGGGAAATCGTCCCTCATTTATATTGAAAGGAAACCTTCGGCTATTTACTTACCCTTATGTGAGCCGATTGTGAGGTTAGGATGGGCGTGTAAAACGTGCGGGCGAAAAGTTATTTTCTTTATTTTGATGCGGTTTGTATTGTCAGGATGTCATGTACAAAGTCAGGATAGTTTTCTGAGTACTTATGCCAATGTGGAAGTATAAGTCATTATCATTCGTATAGTTTCCAATGGAAACTACATTCCATCTATAAAGCATCACGCATTTACCATACTAGTTAAAACTGGTAATAACTTGTTCTGTTCAGTAGCCGTGGTGGTCTAGAGGTAGTGACACCCGCCTTACAATCGTGAGGTCGTGGGTTCAAATCCCCGGTCCTGTACCAATGAGTTCTTTGGAATTTATGTACGGAATTTCACACCACTGGCTTTTCGGTGAAGGAAAACATCGTGAGGCAACCTGCGTACGTCCGTAGAAGAAATTCGATGGCGTATGTGAATCCACCAACCCGCACTGGGCCAGCGTGGTGGATATGGCTCAAACACCCTTCGTAGGGTAGGCCTACGTCCTGCAGTGGACTATTAAAAAGGCTGGTACAATAACTTGTTACACTTCACATCACATGCTATCTAGTATTTTTGAATATAAGAAAATCAACTTGAATTCTGAAGTAAATCACTCGAGATCGAATAGGTAGGCCTGTGTTCTTCAGTAGACTGTTAAACCCTATTTTTGTATTTTTTTTACATTCATTACTGTGAATTATTGTAAGTACCTAATAATTATTTTAGAGTAAAAATGAACTGGAACCATATATTATATAACTTGAGATGTCATACCTACATTGCATAATATACTCTTATTTAGAAAGTCTACTTAGTTAATATTAATTTAATACAAAACAAAGTCGCCTTCCCTGTCTGTCCCTATATCTCTAAAACTACGCAACGGATTTTGATGCGGTTTTTTAATAGATAGAATAATTCAAGAGGAAAGTTTATATGTATAATAGGTACACTAGTGCAAAGCCGGAGCGCGTCGCTAGTACCTAGTTAATAATATCAAACAAGTACGAGTATATTGACAATTAAAATGTGATATCATTTCGCAAGTTATTTTTCGAGCTCTACAATATCTAACCAAATAAACAGTTCCCTACCTACTAAAAAGTACCTAATCACTAAAACATACTTAGGTATTCAAACTCAATGATCAAAATACCCAACTAAGTACTCGTTACCTACATAACTTAGGTTTTGTTGTTTAGGTACTTAGGTTCACTTACGTAGGGTTTTCCCGTGCCTATAGTAAATCAAGCAGCAAGCACAAATCTCTATTTAAATCTTACTCAATACAGCATCCTCGCATAAATTACCTCCAGAACCACGGAGGAAATGAAGACGTTATCCATGAAGACTCGCGCTTTCGTCTGCGCTAAATATATTACATTTAATAACCTATCCCGACGCACAAAGGGTTTTAATGTGGTGTTTGAGCACCATAACTAAATCGATCCTCAACGGACGACTGTGAGTCATTTTCAAGTTTTTTTGATTTACATTTCCTGTTTTTAATTCTGGATTGGCTATTTTAGATGTTTAATGGGACGGCTACAATTTTGGTTTGATGGCTTAATAGCAGTTAAACGGTTACGCGTAGTTTGGTAGTGGTGACTATTTTATGTGTAGCTATAGAGTTTGAATGATTTATTATTTATGAAGCGAATTAAAAATGTTACCTAAAGTTTTGCTGTACCGACCTGCGTCCGTTTGTTTTGAATTTGAAACTTAGTAAACATTATAAGACGCTGGAATATTACTAATATATAAAAAACAAACACCTTGAGACAAATTTTAAGTACCTAATGAAATATTTCCTTAGAGCCACTCTACTTGCTCTAGCTCTTTCAGTCGCCACTAGCTACAAGTGTTCAACTACCGTGAGTTGCGACCGTTCATCGTCACCATAATTATGTTAACTAACTCTACTTACAGACACTCTGCTCTCTTTGAGATCAAGCCGCATGGCTAGTGCTTCTTTTATGAACATGTCAGCGTAATGCGAGGTGAGAATTGCCCATTCCTACTCCTCCAGTTGCCACGGGTTGAAGGTGATTCGCGACCGTCACTTACCAATGTCATCACCACATGTTAACTAACAGCTCTAAGTACTTACAGCCACTCTGCTCTCCTTGAGATCTAGCCGCATGAATAGGCTAGTGTTTCTCTAACTTAGCCAAAATAGTAACAGGCAAGGAATGCGCTGAATGGAAAAGGAATAAAGAGTGTCCACGACTTTTGACTGTCGTGGATAATGACAGTAAGTATTGTATTGTAGTAACCGAGCATTACTGACAGCTACTCTGCTCTCCTAAGATCAAGCCCCATGGCTAGTGCTTCTCTCATGAACACATCAGGGTAATGAGCACGATAGAATAGTGGCGGGCGAGGAATGGCCTTTCCAACTCCTCCAGAAGCCACCAGATGAAATTACTCCGCAACAGTCACTTGCCGCTGTCATCACCTCATCACCTGATATTTAAATGATTTACTTACAGCCACACTGCTCTCCTTGAGATCAAGTCGTATGCTAGTGTTTATCTCATGAGCACGTCAGAATAGTGGGAAGCAAGAAATGCCCAATTGCCCACCCCAGTTCCTCTAGTAGCCACAAGATGATGTTAGTCTGCAACGGTCATTCAACACTGTCATCACCTCAACACTTTCCGTCATACCACAAAAGTATTACGCACGCGTTAGACTGTTTGACAATACAAATTTCAGGGCTAAACAGTGTTTAAAGCGTGTTTAAATCTTTTATTTTAAGGCGGCTTATATTTAAATGTTTTACTTACAGCCACTCTGCTCTCCTTGAGATCAAACAAAAAATCTACCTATATAGTGCTTCTCTCATGAATATGTCTGGGTAGTGCAAAACAAGCAAGACTCTCTCTAGTTTCTACACTTGTTACTACTTGACGTAGCGTTGGTCCACAACCGTCACTTGCCACTTACAACACTATTATTTTTATTAACTAACTCTACTTACAGCCGCTCTGCTCTCCTTGAGATCAAACCGCATGGCTAGTGCTTCTCTCTTGAACACTTAAGGGTAGTGAGCTCATTGGGGTAGTGAGCTCATTGGGGTAGTGGGAAGAAACAAATATCCACTTTAATTCTTCCAGTGGCCACTAGATGAAATTAGTCTGCAACGGTCCTTTGCCACCGTCATCACTTTATATTTATGGGTATATTTTATCAGCTATACTTACAGCTACTCTGCTCTCCTTGAGATCAAGCCGCATGGCTAGTGCTTCTCTCATGAACACGTCAGGGTAGTGAGAAGCGAGGAATGCCCTCTCCAGCTCCTCCAGTTGCCAGGAGTTGAAGTTGGTCCTCGACCGCCGCCGCTTCCCGCTGTCGCCGTCGTCGTCACCAACTCCTCCTGTCAAATAAAATAAACGTTCATAAATTCTGACGAAATAAACAGAACCTCAAAAGAATGACAAGTAATAGAAAGAATACAAGAAAGAGAAACCGTGTACGCAAATTAAAACTACGTTACAGTTGTCTTATTAACCTTCCTATACTCGCGCGTTGGTCTGTGAGACCGACGAAATATTATTTCGCATTTATTTTATATTCAAACAATGCACCGTCTTTGAGCTTTTTGCTAGCTGCCTCATTTGTTGATAGCTTTACTTCAGTACGCTGAGCGAGTTTGTGCAAGTACGGCGTGTGGGTGTATTTGGCGCCAATCGGTCCGTGAGACCGACGCGAGTATAAGTGCAACAAAAAATGTGTATGAAATGTTTGTATTGATTATACATTAATTGGCATTTTATGGTCTAAAATCTTGATAGCTACATCTCGAGTCTCAACTAATAAGGTACTAAGATGATTTTTACTGAGTACAGATTTTAGTCAGTTTTTTCTACACTTGAACAAAAGTTTGATATTTTTGAAGGCTGTCACGCGAAGTCTGATAGACATTACAATAATAAATTAATAGTACGATTAACTAAGTTTATTTTGTAGTTAAATTATATGGCTACAGGAAAAAAATATACCTATGTAGCTTATACTGCTAATAATAAAAAAAAATGGGACCCAAAGTTACGGTCTGTGACACCGTGCGCGGGTATAGGTGTTACAAAATTTGACGCGAGTATAGGAAGGTTAATATCTGGTTTTACAGCATACTCGAGAGTGAGTGGAACGTACGTCAAAATCACATTTTGATATTATTTTTACATGCTTTTATTTAACTTACAATGTATGTATGTAAGTTCGGGCGGATGTAAGTTCGGTTCTTGCAAGTTAAACTTGACCAACTTCCCGGTTTTCGATTAAGCTGAAATTATGCACGCACATGTATATTGCGTGACAATGCAATATTATGGTACACTGGACCTGTACTAAACAAGATAGACCCGTCGTGTTTGGGCTCGTTTTACTTCTCTTGGCTGGCACTCTACTCCCATATGATATCCAGGATCTCAAAAGCTTGTATTTAAAAAGTTATATCTTTATAATAATTTATTTAGAACTTTTACTGCTGCTCCATGATATTCAGGATCTCAAAAGCTTGTATTTTGAAATAAAATAAATTTGAGTAATATTTTTTTAATACAACGTGCTGTGCTGCAGAGTGCATTCAGATAATAAACGTTTTAGTGTTCTTCTGATTGAATAGCTAATGTGCAAAAGCAGTTATTTTATTACTATACAGTTATCTTATTCTCGCATCACCGCTATAAACAAACGTATAAAATAGATAAGTACAAGTGGCTAGTATGTCTTAATAAATGTGCCACTATTTTCACGGTTAATGTAAGACTTGCGATATCTATTGAATGTTTTAATAAAGTTGCGATTCGATTTGTCTATTTCTAACATTTTTTTGTTTATTTAATTTGAGGTTTAAACCACCACGTGCTAAGCGATAAATTGTTTTCGCAACATTTCGTTTAGAGCGCTAGCTACTTTTTGTTGACTAGTCAATTACAAGAATTACCTATTTGTGGATCGTGATACAATTTCACAAGTAAATTATGATTCACAGTTGTTTATCCAGTTGCAGTTTTTACATTACTTAATTTCATTCTTCCTAATTTCCAAAATTCAAAAACCAGACCGCAACAGTGAAAGTACCTACGTGCCAATTTGCTACTTGGCTGCGTCTTAATTAAAAATGTTTTATTGAAAAGCGAAGCAACAAGAAAAATACAATTACGCTCCGAAGTTTATTCACACGACGACGCAACTCGTAAACCTGCCGCTATTAAAACTTCACACGGATCAGAATATAAATCATAGCATTATATCGGCCGACGTTAAATTAATAAAGTCGAACGTTCCGATCACCGACTCTCGGATTGAAATGAATAAGACATAATCATAAAAGACACGGCGAACTCCATTCCAGACAATTCCTCGACAGTTAAAACAAAGCCCCGACCGGGGGCTCATAAAAAAGAGATAATCTCCAACAAACCGTCAGAACAAGTTTTTGAAAATAGAATATAATTTCTAATTTTCTCCCGGTGATTTTAATTAAAAATGGTCCCGGGAGAGGGAGACGGGTAGAACGCGCCGCGTTAGGGGTTGGAAAGGGACGGCTATAAATTACCCGCTCGGTCCTCGGAGGGACTAAATAAATTAGAAGTGATTAAGAGGAACGCGCTTCTGTTGCGTTCAACGTATCGTTGTTTTGTTTCTCATAATTTGGTGTATTAAGTTTTTTGGTTGATTAAGTTATTGAACGTGTTCGAGATAATTATGTTTCACGTCAACCTGTTCTCGATGATAAAATTAATAGTTTCCGATTGTTATTTCTTTGTAAAGCAATTAATATTATTGGCAAGATAATTTAAAGCGTCAACAGACATTTATTGCGTTTGACATTTATTTGTTTCTGAACACTTGTCTGACCAAAGATCGAAGCGTTTGACAGCCGAAGTGTCAAAAGTAGATAACCTTGTCTATGATTATCAATTACCCACGAAATAAATCACTTCCCTCAACAATTCGAAGGTTGATTCAAACTTGTTATTAAGACAGATACGTTACGCTGTCGCCTTAAGAGAAAAGGCTAAATTACTGCTTGCGAGCGAGACGGTGTTATTGGTTTTAATTGGGGAGTGAAAAGGATGGAAGTAGTTATTGTATTAAAACAAACGACCGCCTTGGGCCCGCAGACAACAGTTTTGGCGCGCTTTAATTTAGTCTGTTCAATGTTTTAGTGTCACCAGGGAGGGGAGGGGATAAGTATCTATTTGAGGGTTGTATAGGCCGGTTAATAAATTCGTTCAGATGATAATTTGTGTGAATAGTATGAATTGCTACCGTCAAAACAGTTAATTTCAGAATTTGTTTTTATGAGTGGCGATGTTCATTATTTGTTAGTAAGTACTTAGTTGATATTTGTGTGTAGTTTGTGTCAAATAGTTTATTATGTGACATCAAAAATGGACAGGGGAAAGTGACTAAATTATTAATTTTAAAATTTTCTAACGGATCTTGAACTCATGCAGATCAAAAGAATAAAATTTATTTACTTAACAGTTGGTTAAAATTTGTCGTATTGTTGACTAAAATGTTGAAGAAAAATTAATGTTGTATCCTTACTAATATTTCAGCCTTGATCGTAATATTGCTAGGGCTCTATAACTTATAGTCCGAGATCCCACCGCAAGAACATCCCGCTCATAGCGTAAACGGTATAAACCAATTTTTTGTATGAATAATAGGGTTGCCTTGCAAAGGGGCTTGAACATTTTTGTATGGAAGCTGACATATCCCACCCACCACATGTTTTTTTTATAAGTTTTCGCGCACAATTTAAGTAGTATAATTATATGAGTAGGGGACACTTCTAAAAACAATAGATGTTAGTTCTATGTTACACTAAAGTGTCACGTTCTCGAGATATTTTGATGTAAAGATCGCAAAGTTCTCGTACAGCGATATTTTTTGACATTTTTGGATCTCGGGCTATTAATCATTAGAATGGCTGAACGTATGTGTAAAAACATTGAAAATATATTCTTGTGTAAATGGGAGAGCATAGCATGTTATCTTCTGCAAGTCATTTAAAACGTTGCAAAAATTGGGAGAGGAGAGCACAATCCACTCTCTTTCTGTTTTCCACTCCGTTCAGCCGCATATTTATTAAAATCAACAACCCTTAATAACATGAACACATTAATTTAAAAACAACTTGAGTGACTTGAAATAATCTAAAACTACACAAACTACTACATGACAAGCAATTGGATCATCCATAGACCCTTGAAGGTCTAAAGATAATCCAAATGCTCAAGCCCACTTCCAGTTGGCGTGCCCGGCATGCTGGCAGCATTGCCACGCTGAATGGCAATGCTTATACGGTGAGCCAAATAAACACCAGCATTTTGGTCACGCGTCGCGTCCACCAGACGCTCAGAAAGACTTTTATTTATACTACATATGTTACCAATCATTTTTTTTTGCAGTTAGGTACACCACATACTTATTATACAGTTGTGATGTTTATTGGCAGGTATGTGTGTGTGTGAATGTATATTTCAGTTATAATCTTACATAGAATATTTAGGTAGTAATTGGTGCAGAATTTAATGTCTTTATTTTACAACCGCTAGTCGGTGGAAAGCGCTACCATAGACAATACCAATATTTCCACATTATCCACCGACCATCTCACGACGTCGCAGACCGAAATTAAATGTTTCTATTCAATAAATGCGATTTTATTTCGCAATGCCTTTTATTTTTCCATTATCCCAGACAGTAAGGGGAAATTGAAATGACAAAGCTGGCATTTCTGGTATTTATGTATAATTTATGGGTTATTTTGGCGAGATATACATCTTTATTGTTGATTGTAGTTTTATGGACGTTGAGTTGGTATTAGTTCGGTAGTTTTATCAAACTGCTCCGATGAATGGACTTTGATTGCTGTTAGTGGGCCCGTTTATTACGTTTTCCTTTATTTTCATTATGTTCTTGTGGAGGACGTAAATAAGATCGTTGGAACCTTATTGGGATGTAGGTGAGTAGGTACTTTGATTTAGTACTATCTTAGTGAGCGACTAAGCTTCAGTCGCTTTAAGATTTTTTTTCATCAATGTCGCTTGAGAATTTACTTAGTAGAACTTTATGTATCTAGCAAACACCTCTGCATCTTTGAGCCATAGAATTTCCACATCAACTGGCTTTCTGGTACAAATGATCTCTTTAAATTATATTATCTGTATTAGATATCTACTTGGTACCTACTTATGCGCCTATATACCTAAGATTCGTTTAATTGCAATAGTTTTCAGAGGATTAGACTTACATTTTTTTAATTAACTAAACATTTACTTTTACTACATTCGCACTTATGTATCATTAATATATCCTGTTCATTATAAAACCCTATAAATACCTATAACATTAAACGTTTTACCAATACATGTAGTAATACAACTCTGCACATATCAAAAAATGGCGCATAAAACCTGTCAGCGTAACTAAATTAAAAATAAATTCAGTTATTAAAATAAAGAACTCCGATCGCATTATGTAATAATTATGCAAATTGAATTATTTTTATACAAATTAGCCTCGCTGTCGCCGTGGAGCCTGTAAAATTAAATGACATTATACTTTATTAATCGTAAAGTGAAGAGACAATTGCCGGCCAGCGAGTGGCCAGAGCCGGTAAAAGTTCGTGTGACCAATCAAAGATCAGATGGATCTGAACTGAACCTTCGGTCTTTTTCACTAACATCGATCAGACAAATATGAACTGAACCTTTCCATTTTTCCGCTTTAGAAAATAACAAACCTTCGCGCGCTTTTTGTCATCAAACTGGAACGTCTCTTTAAGAAAAAATACTCGTACGTTTTAGGGCTCACAAAAGTCTCAATTAAATTTTGTTTCTGCAGGCCAATTCTATTAGATCCGATGGTTCTCAACGGAATCTTTTCTTTTTCCGTCTTCCAAAAAGATGGAGGCACTATGTTCGTCTGTATGTATTTTTTTGTGTATGTTCATCAATATTTTCGCCAACTGTGAACCGACTTCATAAAACTTTTATTAGTTCAAAAGAATATACTACCGAGGAATACATTACCATATGGGACAACCCATTTCAATTTTTGAGTCGTTTTTGATAAATCAACAAAAATCGGTATTGCGATATTTTTGCAAAAAATAATTATTCTGCGTTGGGAAATATCAAAAAAATCACGCGCTTTTACGACAACAGCAGTAATTTGAATGATTTTGACAGTTTTGGTGAAGTAAAAATACGTATAAAGTTCACAAGCGTTGGAGTTCAGTTATGTTTCTGCACAGTAGCTGAATCAGCAGCACAATCCTACTAAGATCAGACGAATCTAAAATTGAAACAGAAAAGCGGATAACGCTAGTACTTAACTTATCTGTTTAACTGCCATGGAAAATGTAAGACATTATTTTTCGCTTTTACTAGGTCATTAGCTGTAGCGAAGCAAAAAATACATGTAAAGTTAAGAAACCTTCCAGTTCAGTTTTGTCTCATTTATCTGATTGCAGGTAAAAATTGGTGTGACCAATCAAAATACTGGACTCATCGCTCTTATAAGTAATTTCTTAATTCCAAGAATCAATTGAACCTTGATTTTCGCCAAGGGCCGGACTCTAACTGTCGGGTTGCACCGTTATAAGCACGTATAACCACATCGTTGGGAGCAACCGATGATTTCTCTGTCCGTTCACACTCGCAAGTGAGACGATTGTTTCTGACAACCGATTAAAATAGTTTATTTTGCCAAATTGCGGGTTGGGAAGTCGTAAAACTTCGCGTAAGTATGTATTGTATATTTAGGTTATTAATATTTTCGTATTGACATTTTGAAAGGTTCCTTATGTATGGCGCAATAAATTTTTATGTTCTTTTGACTAAAAAATGATTTAACTTTAGTGTTCTTTTGATAAATTTATTATATCGTCAAGATTAATTATCAGATTACTTTAATTAATTGCGTACTGTAATTTCTTAATGGTATTCTGTGCTTTGAAATAAGTTTATCGGAAAATCGGTGAGCTGTACTACGTTGTTTCATCTCCTTTTTAATCATTTGAATGATTTAAATCTTATTTGAACACTTTTACAAATATATCGCAACCACTCGCCACCTCTCATAATATCATTAAAAAAACTACACAAAAGACTCTCAGTCAATTGAAAAAAGTTACAACTATAAAGATGTCCAGAACACCAAAATCTCCCAAAAAGTCGGGTAAATTCGCGCGACGTTACCCAAATTTTATCCAAATTGCAGGTTACGTAAGCAGGTAGGTAATTGGTTAATTGGCACGATCGGTTATGGGCGCATCGGCCCGTTGCCGATATGGCGACGTTGATAAATGACTTATTTGGCCCAAGTTTGGTCCGATACTGAATTTACCTTGTTGATTAAATTATAGACTGAGGTGCACTCGTTAAAGTGACTTTATTACGGCAGGATAAAATGTAACGTACATACTTGATTTTTTGTTGTATGTTTTTGTTTGGAATCGAATTGTAGCCATCGTGAAGTTCAGGGAATTCAGTGAGTGAGTGTTGTATTTTGTATCTGATGGTAAAGAAGTTAAAGGATCTTTTACATCACGATATGGGTACTGTGCCCAAATTAATTTTTTGAAGTAAGAAATTGTCTCAAATATGTTTATTATCTATGATTATTTGACAGTAGTGATTAGTTTTTAGAGGAACTTTGTGTATATATTTAAAAGTATTCATCTACTGTAAATCACATTTAAGCAACTATGAGTGCGAAAATGATCTCATCAATGATTTATTCTGACAAATATTGACAACAACATGTGAAAAGCTTTGTTTTATTCGTAAATGTACTAATGAGCATGACATTGCACCTTAATTGAAAATATGATTCAGTTATTGCATTAGAAGGGTTTACGTATTTTTTGTATCTACTATGATAATGTTCTGAGCTAATAAGAGTATTTCATTAAGTTACCAACAGCAACTTATTTTATCAACTGGGTTTTTAAAATACGAACCCAAAATTGGACTGTCACCAAAAACTCATGAAATCAGAAACTATACCTACGAATAAAAATATAATCACCATAAGAATCACTTGTGCTGGCTTTATAAATTGGTCACTATAATTTTGTCTCGATCCCGGGAAATTAATTTCCAAATTCGTTGGCCGAATAAAGTTACAATTTTAACCTAAATACGTACCTGTTTTCAAGGCAGGCACGTGTACAGAGACGGATTTCATTTGGTAAAAACATCATATTTCTTTTGTGTTCTTTAACTAAAATATTTTTGAGTTAATAATCTCTCTTTCTCTCTCTCTCTCTCTCTCAATCAATCAATCAATCTTTGCAAAATATGTAGTATTACATGTAGATCCTAAATAACATATTTTAAAAGTTATACACAGATGACCCTATAAGAGTGTGGCAACGTTAATTTATATAATATTATATTCTCCTATTTTTATTTAATCAATATCATAATATCTCTAATATGTAATATATATCTCTATCTACAGCTCTGAAATTCGAAACAATACTCCGGTTTGAAATGAATATATACGCGAATAAATGTCTTTCACCTGCCCGCTTCACTTATTTTCGCAATCACCGCAAGTAACTATTAAATATAATTAGGTGCACGTGTTTTATGACTTTAGTACAAGTGCAAGAGTTAACGCGACTTAACTATCTGGCTGTAACTTGCAGTAATCGACGAGCCGACTGGCCAGCACCCATCAGAAATTTTATGGCTCCACAGGCAAGGTATTGGCTTCACGAGCAAGATTTTGTTTCAGCTAAAATGCTTAATGAGATTACGAGTATAAAGAAAATATAAGTTAGTATGCGCATGTATAGATCTGATCGGATCGGGTAGCAAAAATGAGATAGCATTATTGCTATTCTAGCATCCTTATCATAAACACATTATGTTCATCGCAACGTGATCTAAAAATCAACCTTCTGACCCCAAGAAGAAGGTTGAGTTTTCAGATCACGTCGCAATAAACATACTATGTTTACCTATGACAAAGAGGGCAGTAATTAATGTTTAGTAGAACAGTATACATAAGGTAAGCCCTGGATGGCTTTGAAGTTTGTCCTCCATATTCCTGAGACGCCAATGTGATATTTGATTAGTAGTTCAAGTATCACTCGTGTCAATTTAAGTCTTAATTTACGTAGCAGTGTATATGTGTTTTCAAAGCCATTTTGCTGTGAACTTGTCTTAAAAATTTCCACTTAAAGGTGCTTCTACTTCATTATTCTAAGGTAGCTGTGTACTAACAGCCTGAAGTTTCTGTCCAGCTATGTTATTATCTCGGCAGAAAAGACAGAAGTCTGCCGCAGCTATGACATTCAATACGCGTCTATCAGGTATGTAGCCCGGATGTTCAGTCCAGGTTTCAAGGTTTGTAAGTATCTTGAAGTTAATAACCATATTTATTAATATTTAAGATCCAAATAAACGTCTTTGAGCTTATTAGGTTCATCTGAACGAGCTTTCTGCCAGTTAAGAAGAAGCTAATAATGGAGTTGAAAATTAAGTCTTACATAGAGATGTACTTATCCCACTTACTTGTAGAGTCAGTGATCGTTAGATCACACAGCAAATGACAATAAGTTATTTCCAATATTAGTTGAAAATAATATGAAATGAGAGAATTATTTCATATTTTTTCAGCCAACCATTTACCTATACATATTTATACTAACTTTACTCACAGCTTTCTTTTTTCATATTTTTTTAATTCTTTTTATCAGTATTCTTGTAGTCAGTAAACATTCATAACCTGCAAAATGTGGTTAGTGGATTAGTAGAGCCCATAACTATATTTATATTATTTTTAATTTTTTCGACCCCTGTGATTCAGTCTTAATCCAGTCCTGTGATCCCGATGAAGATATTACTGAAAGTGGCTTCATTATGGCGTTTCTGCGAAGTGTTTGCTGGCGTTTAAGATGCAAATTAAAAAAATATTTTTAGTACTAGTATAAAGAAGTAAATAATTAATTCTTTGCAGCTACGCTAAGTTCAGAACCTAAAATCATTTTTTTTGTACTAAATGACCCGGTGAGCTTCATCTCACCATCTGTCAACTGTCAATGACAACTTTTACATGCAGGAAAATTTTGTATGGGAAAATTAACTTCACGTTTTCATTATTTTATTCCCTACATTTTTATGTTTCCTTACCGTTTAAACGTTTCCTTGACTTCCAAAGATATTTCAAGATCAAAATTAGCCCAATCGGTTTAGCTGTTTTCGAGCTAATGTTGCATAAATATTTATTAGACTTAATTAAAAAAAATAATTAAAAATCACAAGTGCCTATTCATTTTTATTTCATTTTGTTACGATGCATATACATATTATATTTAATGCATAATTGCGGAAAGTTCAATATCGGCAATTTAACACCATATTTCGGCCCTGAAAAGGTGCCCGATGAAGACATTGGCTGGCAAGAGAATCCTTTTATATCGGTAGCATACATATAAAGCCGAATACCAAGCAAAATTCGAGTTCGAACATGCATATTTAGGTGAATATGACCAGCACAGATCAGGGAACAAGGTTGTTCTCTGATCTGTGACGACCAGTAAGTTATCGATGACATCGCAATATACAAATAACACAAAATTATGAAATACGAATAACGATGTAAAGACGCAGTAAACTGTAAGTGTTTTGAATTTGTTGAACAAAGTTAATTCCTTCAAAATCCATACATCGGAGCCTTAATTCAGCTCTGAGTTCTCGATGAAGACATTGGATGGAAAGTGGCGTCATTACGTGAGTTCTGCGAAGCGCTCGCCGCAAATTGAATCCCTTTATGTCGCCAGATATATTGACTTTTATAGGCCACTACGCGGGATGAGAAGTATTTCATATCGTGAGCAGTAACTATATCATTTTTGATGATGATTTAATTTGATACGAAGAATTTGTAGTAGGTAGGTAAGCACCTTGACAAATATATTGAATTTTTTTTTATAGAGTGCATAATTCACACCACCAACCACTTTAGAAACACCACCTTAGAAACTTCTTTGCCCTCCCCAAAAACTTGAAAGTAGTACTTATATTTTTTCGGAGAGAGAAAAAGTGAACAGAAGAAAATTTTCTCTAGATACGTGGGTATAGGCCTCCTCTCCCTTGTGCCAGTTTTCCCTCTCTTGGGCTGATCTCATACACGCGTGTCCCGCGATGGATCTGTTGTTGTCGACCCATCGGGCTAGTGGCCTGCCTGCGAAACGCCTGCTATTGGAAGCCACACTGCCAGAGATCAACTCCACCTGCTAATGGTTAGGTACATTTTATTGTAGATAAAAACCACAGATATTTCATAAAACAGATTGATAATACTGTTGTCACTTGAGGCAATTATAAACCACAAAAATGCATGGAAAATCTTTCCAAACTGCTGTCAAAACTGTCAAATATATATTACAATTTGACGTTGTCTAAAAAACCCAAGGAAGTTTCATACGAGAACTGGAACGCTTACGAAGCAAAATTTTAAAAAGAAAAATGTACTTTCTTTCTATCAACAAAAGGTTCACATTTGTTTCTTACTTATCAAATGGGAAAAACATTCCGAGCAGGACAGCAACAACTGTTGGGCGTTGTCCCTTTCTCGAAACTTACCAGTATTAATAAAACTATTGGATGGTAGATTATCTCATATATCTGGTAATCATTAAATCGCATTTAGTCGTACAAGTTGATAAATAGATTAGCATAAAATGTATTCTAATTAACGTAATAAGTTCGATAATGTTCTGACTTTAATATTGGTACGTATTTATTTTTGCAATACAAAAACTGTTTTTTCATATTAGTAGAATTAGTAGTAATTTACCAACTACGCACGGCCGCACATATTGCTCTTCATAAAACAATATGGCTGATAATTTATGCAAAAATCGTTATTCTGCTTGCTGCTTAATATTTTTATAAGTTGAAAAATGGTGAAAAATTGTCGCGTTAAAGGCTGTAATAGTGAAGCTTATGCTGGTTGTGGAATTTCATTTTTTAGGTAAGTTTCTTGGTTTATTTACAAATTTCTTGTGTAGGGCGACAATAACAACAAAACATTTCGGGAATGTGATGTTAGGTTGTAGAGAGAAGTAATTACTATTTATATATAATCTAATACTACGTACGTTAGTAAGTCATTGTAATCAATTAAGAACCTACTTCTATGAACTATGCACTTTTCTTGTATAGGTAATAGCAAAATAAAAAAACTGTGTTATACTTAGTAACTAGTACAGCTCGGTAACTACGGGTAGATATAATTTGCTGTCGCGCTATTTATCAGCTTATTTTTATAATATTTGGCAAGATGGTTTAGTATATTCTAACAAGATTTGTAAGTAGGTATGAGCAAAACTGGTCAAAAGCGAATCAAGATTTTCAATTTGTTTATTTATAGAAAAAAATACTTACAGGACTTAATACTAGGCTTTATATATTTTATCCTTAAAGACTACGAATTAAAAAAATACATAAAATAGGACAGAATAAATACAGACATTAATTGAAATTTATAAGAACAACAACGTGTTATTATTTTTTTACGCTAACTATACCTACTGTTTAATTTTAGGAATATTTGAGATCACAATTTGACTTCTTCACAATATGAAAAAATATTTTTAGCAATTATTGTTGTCCATTCGTCGGCAAAGATGTCTACTAGCGGGTGGGAGGCGCTGAGAGCATTAAGATGATGGTGTAGAGATAGTATTATAATGAACTGATGTACTCAGCCGAAAGGAGGTTTACTATAAGGCTATAGTTTGAGACTAGACTATATTTTGAGGAAAAAAATCTGCTGTTACATACATTTTGTCGATTCCGAGTTTCGATTTTGCATGGCTGTTCCATGGCTGCTTTTTTCTCGAATTTCGGGTTGGTCTCATAGTAAACGTTCGTAATAATGATCTTAATTAACCAATCATTTTACTTAATACAGGGTAAGCAGATAACTCTGTTTATAATAATATTTGAATTTCAGATTTATCCCATCTGAAATACAAATGATTTCCCTCATTCTTTTATTGACCTTTCGACGGTATATACTTAGTGTTTTGTAGATTGTCCTATTAAATGAAATTACTGTATGGATACACTAGTAGAAAGAGATGTATTCCAATGTTGCTGCTTTACTTTACGGAACGTTTTTGGGATGCTCGTAATCATTCCAGTTCTTGTATGAAACTTCCTTGAAAAAACCTTGATAAAGCCACCGGATCGAGATATTCTTCACGTCTCTTTCTAACTCGTGCCATATTAAATCGATGCATCTCTTTCAGATTTTTTCTGTCGACCACATTATCCGTCTGGTGAAAAAAGAACTTTCGTTTCATAAATAACAACTTTTCAGTTCTACGAATAGTTTATCAACATTGTTAGGTTATAATTTATCTTTTAAAATTGTATTCTTACAAGTAAACATATGAATGTAGGTAAAGGAAAAAATTGAATTAAACGTTATTTACATGCAAATAATAAACATATCAGGTTAAGGAAAAAATGTGTATGGTAAAACATTTTTGGATGTAAATAACTCTGTAGCATAATTATCAAAAATGTAACTAATTTTCGTAGCGCGTTTAAGTCTTTTACTTAAAACTTTTTGTTATAATTTCGTAGTAGCACTAGGGTCGTGTTTCGAATAGCGTATCATATTTTATTTAGTGAATTGAACTGGCTGAAATTAAATTATTAATTTATGTGCATTAGATTTTAGCTGCTTCCTTATCAGGCTGTCTCAATCTATAAGGGACGCCCATATAATTTTCCTCAAGTGGATATGTCACGGCTGAAACGATGTTGAACTACATTTGGAAATAGAAAGATGTACTACCTACTTATAAAAATTAATCCAATAATAATAATTAAGTCATACATTGAATAAATCAAGCAATAAGATATTTATACTCGAGAAATTTTAGGCTCTGACTCGCGGAGCTGAGCAAAGCGTTATACACGATAAATAGTCAATTCTACTATATATTCTGTAATTTCAACAAATTAGTGGAAGCTATTTTTCCTGTGGGAGGAAGTACAGAATGATTCGCGCGCTCGTAGGACAAAGTCGCGGGGTCGGATCGGATTGAATTCGCGTACCGACCGCATCGCATCGCGTTCGCTTCCAATCACCCACGTGGGACGCAGCGTTACCCTCGACTTACTTTAAACTGCCCTTTGGCTACTTGCAATTTTTATCCCGTTCATAATTACCGGCTACCGAACTAATGGCGGATTATTAAAGGGAATGCTAAAATTATTAGCAATATACATATCATTATGGAGGCATTAGCGCTTATTATGGGATGCGACAGGCGAAGACCAGGCATTTTGCTAAAAAGCGATATTTGTATGCCACGCGAGTCGGTTATATCTCTTGTAGCTGGAATCTCGATATTTCGTTTTATTTATAATTATGTACAATCCCTGTAAATGGAAAGGTAGTTTGATCATGTGTAGTAGCAATTAATTTAAGAAATAATCGATTTAACACACAGGCGACAAGGAAAATATAAAATCATAATTGGCAAGTTTGTTGTGTTTTTAGGGTTCCGCATACAAAAAGCAAAATTTGATGTTGGTTTTTTATCTCGTAAAACTACAATTTTGTGGCATCATTATAGTATGATTTACAAGATATTCGATGCCAACTGGCAGTGGGTTTGAGCATTTGAATTATCTTTAGACCTTCAAGGATCTGTGGATAATCCAATTGCTTTCTGTAGTAGTAGTGTAGGTATGTTTACATATAAAGTAGTATTGTATATTATTGTAGTTAATAAAGGCACTTTTGCCCGTTAAAAAAAAAGACATTCAATTCATACTGGTCTGATATTCATATACCTGCTTTTCGAACTTACTTACTTCAGGTAGTTAGGTAGATTTTAAGGTCATTTAGGAGTAGGTATATAAGTATTTTTACTTTATTGCCATTTAACTTCAAAATGCAAAATTTAAACATTATAATTGTCTATTTTATGGTCTCTGTGTTATGGAATCTGGTACTTATGTAAAAATATACATAATAGACATTCAACATTCGATTCTATCTTAAACCACCACAAATAAATATAAAGAGAGTGACTTCTTACATGGTTTTTGGGAAACATGTACTACTGTACTGTACCAGCCTTTTATAATAATTGTCCACTGCAGGACGTAAGCCTACCCACGAAGGGTGATTGGGCGATATCCACCACGCTGGCCTATTGCGGGTTGGTGGATTCACATACGCTATCGAATTTCTTCTACGGACGTATGCAGGTTGTCTCACGATGTTTTCCTTCACCGAAAAACCAGTGGTGTGAAATTCCGTACGTAAATTCTACGGAATTCATTGGTACGGGACCGGAATTTGAACCCACGACCTCAAGACTGTAAGGAGAGTGTCATTACCACTAGACCACCATGGCTTTTACATATATTAGGAAACATGAAAAGACTCTAATTGACAGTTACAGTTTGAATTTATAGAAAAATATTCTCTTAACATTAACAATTTGCAGAACTCTGACCGATTAAGACCTAACACACACTTGGCCAATCATTTTCTAATAGGTCACTGAGGAATTGTGAATAATGACGTGTTAGAACAAAGGCTAATAGAATAATAAATTGTCTCGAAGTGTTTAATTACAACAGCTGAGGCAATTTGTTATAATAATGCCTACAGCAAAAACTACGAACAAACTACATAGGTCAATCGCTCAATAAAATACTAAGTAGCCGACAGTAAACACTAGATATGAGACATTACACCATATTTTGATGTCCTTTGCACATATTGAGTTATCCAGAACTGGTGTACTAAGTTGAAAGGAGGTGATTCGATAATTATGAACTACTTTTGCTATAGGGCCAACGTGGGTTTCGAGAAAACAAAAACTATTTCATACATTTGTTTTCATACGTACGTTGATTCCGAGTTTCAGTTTTGTTTTTCTCGAATTCTTAATTTGTTTATAATTATGGTCTGAATCACCTTCTTTCGGCTCATTAAAAAATAAGCAGATAATGATCACTGTGTCATCCTTCACTGCGTATAACTCAAGAAAGTAAACATCAAATTATTTACTTATTAATGACGGCTTTATTGGGTTTACTGTGTTGTGATGTTGGTTTACTGAAATTTGATTTGATAGAGCGGGTAGAGCTTATTTGTTTTTTTAGTATGTCTATAAAAGTGCGATTTAACTTATTAACAAATTAGTGTGACAACGCACCTACAATGTCGCTTCTAATACCTACGTCGTAAGTAATTCATGATTACTGAATAAAATTAATACTTATAATAATATGTTGTTTTTAAGCTTTCGCGATTTGAACGCATTATAATTATGTACTGAATGATGAATAAATACCTCATCATTCCGACGTTTCGACCGAGGTCACGGGTAGACTCAGTCGATGCAACTCAGTTGAAACGTCGAGATGATGAGATATTTATTTATCTCGTACTTAATTTTAGAGCGCGATTAGTCCCATAGTACATAATAATAATACATACATATTTAGTATAGGTTTTTTTATTGGGTTATCTAATGGTAATATCAAAACCAGTGCATAGCAACAACACACCATTATATTGTATGTAGATTCTTGGCGGTCTGGTTTATACAACTTATACTTAGAGCAAAGTCTCTGAACCCCAGCTATCCACATAATGAGCTACTTACACGAGCGTATCTTCAAAAATCTGAATAGAAAATTACTATTTTTCATGCGGTTCTCAACGTGCGGCGTAATATTTCGTAGGCCGCGCCCGGACCGCCCCGGGCGCGCCGCGTCGAAGATTGAAACATGATAAATCGATCCAACTATAAAACACTGAATATTATACAGCCGTTCCGAACGCCAATTTTATGCTCGTGATAATATAGGTGTAATAAAATTTTAATATTTTACGAAAACAATATTGATAGCCGCATGGACGACGCGCTCGATGAAGCGATTGGACGCAATTAGGCAAATAAAGTTATTAAATATTATCGTACATAATGACATATATCGAGGTATAAAGGTAGGTTTATGGGTGAGATGTAATGCGGCTTTTTGTCCTTAATGCTGGTGTACACCTTGAACGTGTTCCTTGTTATAGGTAATTATTTAGACCACTTTTCTGTATAAGAAGCGATTGCAATAAAAATTGATAAGTTTAAGTACTTACATATGTTATGGGTAGCCTTGTATGTAAATAAAGTCGCCATACGTATGACAACTGGTCAATGGATTACACTCGTCTCTACCTTGATCAGCTAGCAATATAAAAATTAAACAAAAATATTCCTATTATATAATTTTAATATAATTTTGGCTCTTGAGTCTTTTTGCTGGTAAGAGCGTTTTAGAACTTGTGACACTCTTTTAGTTTAGTGTAAGGAATTAATTTCTCTTTAGTGCAACGTACTGTAATGAAATAATGACTATTAATGGTAGTGTAAGTAAGTAACTTACTTATATTCTTAATGGTACTGTAGTCACTTAGTAAAACTGAACATGGTTTCGATTCCTATAGATAGATGTGTAAAAATGACACTGTATTTATGACAAATTATACAAGATCACGTATTGGCATTGAAAAAAGTTAAACAAAATGATATGATGAGATTCAACAACTCTATGCAGGTTTTTTCACGCTATTTTTCGGTCTTATCTTCAGGAATACATTGAAAGAGGCTTATCTAAACGATTTCTGAAATGACGTGTATTGTGCACTGTAATTATGTATTTTGTACATCAGGCTAATTTGATATTCCATTAAATTTGGCTGAAATAATTAAAAAAGATTTATGAATTTAACTTTTTTATATCTGTAGGAAAATATTATGTTTAGGTGCGGCACATTTATGCTGAAAGTAATTGTAATCAATGGTTTTAATTTCAGGAGTTTCATTCACATACTTTGCTGATGATAAACGAAATTCAATAAACATCCTTACAAGGTCCATTATTTGGTCCAAGTTTCCTCATCAAGTCTGTCCAAACTGCACATCTGGCGAACAGTCGCACCGCGATAATTATTAGGGGATTACTCCCGAGTGGATGTTATCTCCTTACGTTAATGTCGGGAGCTGTCGATGGACAGTGGCAACATTATAGGGATGCGCTTCTCGATATAATGGCTAAATATCGATATTATTAGTTTGGAGCGTCATACGATTTAGCTGATAATAGCAAAAGGGATGTTTTGGGAAATTAATATAAAAAAGTTTTGTAAAGCTTTTATTTCAGCATTGATTCTCAATAGATAATTTTAAAGTTATTTCATTACAGAAATTAATTTTAAAGTAGGTACTTGTTTATTTTTTTTTCATTTACAATATTAATATGATTTTTATGAACTTTACTTTTAATGAGAAACGCCGAAAAAAGAAGAGCTCGTTGATGTCTTTTGTTTGGCAAATCTAACGACTAAGCTTTAACAACCCCTTTCTTCTGACACATTCTAAAAATAATACAATAATGACTTATAAGCCAAAAACTCTACACTACACGTTACTTTTAACATTCCAGCTGCAAAAAGTGATATCAATCACATCAAAAACATCACGAGCGTTCAAAAAGTTTTCCACTTATCGAAAGAAGCGTACATCATCGTATCGCAGAGCACGGCACTATTTTTGCAAGTTGCTCTACAGTACATTATCTGTGAGTCCCGCGGGGGCAATATTTCAATGTTGGTACTGCGCTTGCGGGGGGAATGTTTGACAAACACTGACTATTCGCTTGTATTTGGATTGCGGTATTGTTTGTATGGTGTACTGATAGACGAGATGAGTATTTTAAATTACTGATTCGAGGTGATAAGAGGTGAAAAAAAAATATTTTAGTATATTTGTGATGTGACGGGACTACATAATTCATAATAATTTATTTATTTGCCACTAAGTGTACGTGTACATTGTTAACATTGTACAGATCTTAATTAAAGATAAGAGCTTAAAACTTAGCAGCCCTTGTCGGGCATTGCAAATACATGCTAGGGCACTATTAAAAGAATATAAAATTATCGAAACATAGGTACATTTAGGCAGCTGATCGTCGTATCGTTTATAAACCATATAAACCATATAAATATAAATCTCGTTTTATTTTTTAAAACTGTTAAATTCGAAGTATTCTTCCAAAACATAAAAGCAGTTCGAACATAGAAATTGTTTTATTTTTTTATTAAATTTTGCTAATTTTGGCTCGTTTCGTGTTATTTTGAGTGTGGAGTTTCTTTTTCTAATTGCGTTTTATCAAAGATCTAAGAATTATAAGGCAAAGCAAGAGACTCAAAAATTATACTTTTGCTTAAAATATATGTAAATAAATGTTTGAGTAAAATTCTATCATTGTTGTGAAAGTGTCTCCACTTATATATCTACTTATTAGCCAAGTCAAGCTATATAGCTAAGGATGTGCACTAACCAGAATCGGTATTTTTTTCAGTAGATTAGCTAAGCGTACCCATTTTCACTAGTGCTGAACCAACGTGCCCTGTGACGATAAACGATCTTGATTGGTATAGCCTGAGTGGAAAAGCACCCTTAAGCTCTGGGCATATTTTTTTACTTTTGAGACCAAACCGAAACATTTTCCATCGCCTTCACAAAACAAGTCTAAAAGTATAAAATCTATTTAAATTCATATTTGGAACAAGTGGAAGTGCGAGCGACCCTTGCAAACGTCAGGCAAGCAAACCGCGCTGTTAACTTCTGATCTATTACCCCCCGGAGAGCTCTACACTCTGCTATAAGTACGGTGGTTACACCACGCAAAACGTGGAGATTTCGAGAGAATTACAAGATTTGTTACATGTGCTTTGGATTTGAATCGAATAGTATCAGCCTTTTATGACCATGCAGATTACATTATTCCAGCCCAGCGCTTAGAATGCATTGAAGTGCTGGTTTATAGTATTCCAGTTGCAATCCAGCGCTAAATTCGATCGGGCTGAAATTATGTAAACTGGTGATTCGTTCACTTTTGTACACAGAGCCTTCTCCAGAGTTTTAATGGGCCCTAGACGCCTACTATGTGTGTTGTACTCTTGTAGAGTGATTTTCACTTTTCTATTCTTAATTTAATTATACAAACACTTTCGTGCGTTTTGTCTAGAATAACTAATTAAATAATATGCACACTAAACTACTAAGGCCTTTGGTATCTTTAGTTTCAATTATTTGGTCCACAATAAACTGCTTAAGGTTGCTGAAAACAAAAGAAAGGCGTAGCAGAGGTGTAAGGTCTACAATTTTAGATCGTTTTGGGATACTTTTGGCATCAATTATTTTTTCAGTATCAACAAAAATCACTTCTATTTCTTTGGTATTTAAAAAAATATTGTTAGTTTTTTCTGCATTCAAAAATAATATGTATTCATCATTCTACTCCATACAAGGCATTAAAAAAGTCAAATGTTGACCAAAACTTCTAACGGTCCCCCAGACCCGCTAGTTAAAACATTGCGCGCAGCAAGCGTAACGCGCGGGTTAATTTTATGCTACATTAATGCTGGGGGGCTGCAGTCTTCTAATGGGGTTAGTTATGGGTCCCACAGACCCCGTGGATTAGCAATATGTTCGGGATGAAAGGATTAGCCGCTCGTGTTGTGATAAGTCTGCTCGTTTTACTGGATTATTGCTATCTGTTGGTTAATGGGATTTGTTTTGCGATTAGACAAGGTCAGTGCTAAGATGTGTGTGAAAAAATGGAGCGGGTGCACTAAATTCTGAGTAGAACTTCATAATTTTTACGACAACGTTTGATGTTAAGTATTAGCAATCATAGAGATATTATAATGAGCTACAATAATAGGCACATTTTATTGACACAATAATAAAGAATATGGGTAACTGAAGAAATAATACAAGAAATGATACATTGTACAAGAGCAATTTTATTGTTAAGAATAAATACTTACGTTAACCGCTACCTTAAAACAGTTAAACGGCTACGTTAAATGTTGTGACACATTTGTTGTTATTTTGGACACCTCATAAAAATGACGTCACTGAATTGACCACACATTTTTTACCCCTACGCAGTAACTTATACATAAATTTAGTAATTATATATATGTTGAGATAGAGCCACAATATTAAATAAGAGCAGCACATACAAATTACTCTATTTTTTTCCTTTCATAAAAAATATAACTCGTACCCTGTTATTTTTTTCAAGTCATTCACTAACAAATCGTATTAATTTATTCATAGCGCACAATATTGGAGCATGAAATTAGTTATTTGTTTTTTCGACGAAAAAAACGTGGGTGACGTTTTTTAAGCCAGTCCCATGAAGAAACGTTTTATAAAGGCATAATCAATTCGTTTCAGTTATAGAAAAACAATGGTGATTAAATTTCTCGTAGTTAGTATTTTTATTGCATTATTTCCATGTACTTACTGAACGTTATCTAAATGTCTGATGGTAGTAAAAAGTGATTGAAAATAACAATCTGGAATACAATAAATCTAATTAGTACCTAAGTAAATTCGTATAGGCCGGGTAGCTATAATAATCACCCTTTGTGGGTAGGCGTTCGTCCTGCAGTGGACTATTAAAAAAGGCTGATATCTGTTCATAATCATAAATACAGTTCAGGCATATTAGACAATTGTACATTAATAAGTACCTACTTAAAATACTCAGTCAACTCAGGACTCATTAAAATATCAGAATGTCATGAAACATGACTACCATAAATTGTCCTTATGGCCCATAACCCTGTTACCTAATACCTGGCCTATTCTAGCACCCGCGAGACCAATCGGGTCGAATACCCAATAACTGCTAAACTATGCGACATATTGGCGCGAAATCATACTCTCCCGCGACCAATTTCTAAAGGCAACCCCGACCAAACTCGACAGCCGGGGAAAAGTAAACAAGAAAAAAATGTAAAGTGCGACTCGAGCTTGCTAGGGTAAGCTAAGGTATCAAGGGTTCAGTACCTTATTTTTTTTTAATCATTTTGAGATAAAGAGACTAGACTATTTCAGTCTTACCACAAAATTTTTATGCATGCTTTAGATAATGTTTAACAGTACAAATGCCCAGTCAAACAGTGTTTAAAGCATGTTTAAGTCTTTTGTGGTAAGTCTGTTTGTGTCTACCTACTATGTTTTAAGTATACCTACGTAAACTTAGTACATAACAATAATAGTCTCTAGGCGTAAATATTTGAAAAAAGCCGTTTCGGTCTGTCTGTGTCTGAATCGGTACTGTTGGGAAACTATAGGTAGGACTTGAATCCAGCGGTCTCTGACTATAACTAAAATATAATATGTACTTACATAATGATGATAAATGCACCTTCGATATTTAAGATATAGGAAATCTTGTGAAAATTTCAGTCAAGTCAAGTCTAACAGACATTATAATATAGGCTTAGTAAGGCCATGGAGAGATAAATATATTATAATATAACTAAACTGTTACTCTTCTATATAACCAAAAAGACCCTGCCTGTCTTCTTTTAATCCTTCCATCAGAACGGAACTCCAAAAAGCGCATCGAATTTGACTAATGCTTGTTTTGGGGCACGCGTTGCGCGATCGGTCACTCATTGCAACGAGTGACACAAGACGCGACGCCGCGCACCTATTTGGCAATGGCAATCAAAATATAAGTCGTCACTATGGTTTGCAAAGCGAAATTGACAATAGATAGCTATAATAATATCAGTTCCACGACACATTCTCCTATGTTTAAATAAATTTATGGTTTTGTAAAAATCTATCAGACAGATAACACAGGCTCAATGATACCATAAAAGTATTAATATTAACCAGAAACTGTTTCATTTTTACTGATCGTGTACGGAACTCTAAAAAGCGCATCGAATTTGACTAATGCGTGTTTTGGGGCACGCGTCGCACGATTGGTCACGCATCGTGACGAGCGACACAAGACGCGACCGCGCTCCTATTTATAGAGGTAATGGCAATCAAACTTTACGTCGTCACAACTTCTATAGTTTTCAAAGCGAATTGACGGTAATTATCGGTTCCACGGTGCGATTCTGGTTTATGCTCCATAAAATAAACACTTTTTCTCTTGTTTTTCTCTGCCATCTTTTAATAGACTTCAGGTAATGAGTGGAAATTATTAGAAGGCAGAATCAACAGAAAGTAATTCCATTACGTTTTATAACTTAATTATGTCATAAATAAATAGCTAAAGTAAAAGATGGAAATGTGTCATGTCGTAAAGTTTTTATAAACTTCGTTAATGTAAGGGTTAGAAGGAAAGGTACATAAACTGACAGGAGCTCATTATTATAAACTCTACCTATATGTAATTTCCTGCACATCTATGCTGATAATATCTAAGTCCAGCAAAAATAATATATTTTTTTTTCTATATGCAATGTTATATTTTGTTACAACTGAAATTTCTAATTGAACAATACTCCTTATTATTGTTCTTATTATTCAGGTTAATTAAATGACCTAAGGTTAGTCACCCGCAGCTGTGCATCAAGCCGGGCTAAAAAGGCATCAGTTTATTTATAAAGGCGACGTCACCCTCTTGTGGGTGTGTGAGGAAATGGCCCCTGAAATTGGCCCGCCTCGGTAACAATTCGCGCACCTTGCGTCGACTTGACTAATAGCCCTTATTATAGACATTTTGGGCCATTTTAGCCTTTATTATACTCGTTTTTGGACCACGTTGTAGACATTTTTGGGCTATGCTGCGTCACTTCTCGAGGTGAATGTGTTTTTTACGAGTTTTTCTGAAGAAGGTGACAATGTTTTTTGCATAAATTGGAATGACAATACGTAAATCTAGGCAGTAGGTACTTATGGTTTGACATTTATCTGCTGATGGGTTGTAAGGAAATTGAATCTGTTTTGTGTTTAATTTACTGGATATTTTTTTGGCATTTACATATTATGTATGTAATATTATCTCTTTAATAATGTGTAATCATTATCTACTCTTATGGTTACTAAAAGACTATTTATTGTAATATGTTCTTATGCAATATAGATTATGTAGTTTTAGATACCAAAATGTTCTACTAGTATCAACATACATGCATATTTCTATAGAAAAAGTGCATTGACTTCTAACCGCATGTTGTTGGTTGTTTAATATTTTTACCAATTTTAGCGTTCAGTATTGTAGTAAAAGATTGTTATTTCTAGATCTAGAAAATATGAGGCGCCTTTTATTTTCTCATAGAAGGCAATGAAAAGTAATGCACCACTCTAGTATTCCAGAGTTTACACTCTAGAATCCCTCACTTCGCTCTGGATTCAAAAAAGCGTCCCGCGTCGTAAAAATGTTTTTTTATCCCATATGATACAATCTACTATTATGTCATAAGAGGAAAATGTCGTTTCTTCTACAAGAGTAGGTATTTATCAACTTATACCCATGTAGGTAGGGTATATTTTTGATCTTGTTAAAAATGAATATATAGAATATATCTAAAAAATGTGAGTTCTTATTCATACAATAATCCCCGCGTTCAGGCAATGTTCAGTTCATCAAGGGGTAGTAATTTATGCGTTGTTCCGTAGAAGCCCGGTCTCCCCTTACTTTTATTGATGTACTTTTGACTAGTTCTCATTCCTTAATCATTTATATAATGATATATTTGACTAGCTGACCCGGCGAACTTTGTTTCACGCAATATATTTATAAATTTTAGCCTATGTGTTATTCTGATGTATAAACATTATTATTACTAAGTTTCATCTTAACCGTGCAGTAGTTTTTGCGTGAATGAGTAACAAACATACTCACAAACTTTCGCGTTTATAATATATTAGTAGGATAGTAGTAGGATATACTTATTTAAGATAGAAAAACATACATCTATATTTAAAATTTAGCGGAGGACGAGATCAAATCAGGAATGAAAAGAAACGCAGATGAACTAAAAGTACCGACATAGCCCAACGGAACCCAAGTTGAAGTAACAGTGAGCAGTAGAGCTTAAAATTCTTGATTGGAGATCACGTGCCGGCAAGCGCAGTGTAGGACCTCTACCGACAAGGGAAGCCGACCTAAGACTGAAGGAACTAGCTGGATACAAGCCGCTTCCGACTGGTCTTATTGGGTATCATAATGGTGTTTTTCAGCGATTACTTACCAAATTTAAGAAATGTTCGTCACGGTCATTCTTCGGATGGGTGACTGCGAGTAGGATTTACAACTGAGCGCAACCGTGACTTAGATCACACGTTAAATTGTAGGCCCCGGTTGTAATTAAACGTTCAACCATGTCAGAGGCCATCAGGCGACTTCAAAAAACTCAGACACCACGGCTAGCCACACGGCCTATACGAACTTACTTTTTTATAACGAGTGGCCTATGTTTCGCAGTAGACGTCCTACGGCTGATATGAATAAGATGAGAATCAACCCGTCCCATTGTAGAGCACTGTTCGAAATCTTACCACAATGTTCTCGAGGGCTTGTAATTTATGCGTTGTTCCATCGCAGCCCGGTCTCCCCTCGCCCTTTATTGATGTACTTTTGACTAGTTCTGATTTCTGTTTATTACGCCATTTAGCCGTGTTTATATTGGGATTTTGTTTGATAGAAGGATTGCGTTTTTGAGGGTGAGCTTTTGTTATAGATGACTTTAAATTTCTTCATGGTACTGGTACTGTAGAAGTAACGTAACGTAACAGCTCATGGAGAATATTTATAAAGGCTAAAGAAACCTAACCGAGATTAGGACTTGCTGAAACTTCAATTAGCCATATTCCAGTACCGCCCCCCGACTCCCTAAGCAATAGCAATCGTTTATGACTTCATTTTAGTTATTTGGCACCGCCTATGTGACGTTAGCCATCAAAGTTGTTCATTCAACGATTGCTTTCGCAATCCGCGCAAAGCAATTGATTGCTATTACGATTGCTATTGCTTAGGCGGTCGGGGGGCAGAACGAGCCTTTTCAATAGTCCACTGCAGGACGTAGGTAGATCTACCCACTAAGGGTGGTTGGGCTATATCCATCACGCTGGCCCAGTGCGGGTTGGTGGATACACATTACGCCATCGAATTTCTTCGGGGACCTGGATTTGAACCCACAACCTCACGATTGCAAGGCGGGTGTCACTACCTCTAGGCCACGACGGCTTCCAGTAGGTAGTATAGTATAATATTCCAGTAGGTATCGCTAATGATTCCTTTGTTTCTTAAACATTATAGAAAATGAAATAAAACATTTTCGTTCATATATTTATTCCTTTCTTTCTTGTATGGTAGATACTGGTTATGTAGTAAACTTTTAGGGCAGATGATTTTTTAACATAAAAAATAGTCATAAATCAATATGCATCATCAATGTAAGTCTTATCATCTTAGGCGGGTGATTATATCAATTCAATTCAATCATATTTATTTCAATTAGGTACAAATATACACTTTTGAGACGACATTAGCTAATAATCATGTAACGTCAATTACATACCTAATTATCACAAAAACAACAACAATAATAATTCAAAATAAAATAAAAAAAATAAAGAATTAAAGAGACAAACAAATCAATAACAAAACAGTCACCAGTGAAAATTAATAATTTGACAATATTCACAACACAATGTTGCCAGAATGAGTTTTGGAGATCTTCCAGTCGGTTTGATTGGTAGGTTTAACTCATAAATTATAAAAGTAAATAAAATAGAACGAAATGAAATCGAATAATGTCCAGATTTATATAATAAAATGTCACAGATAAAATAAAATTTCAAAAATGTCAAAATAAAAAAAATATATAAAAAATAATGAAATATTAATGTCAATGATTTAAAAAAATATATACAAGAATAAGGTATCATTATTGAAATATAAAATGATAGATAGATCACTCCAAGATGATAAGTAAGTAATGATGTAACTACATTTCAATGATTTTGGAACTTTTAAAACTTCGTTTTTTTGTAATTTTTTCGTTTTGGTTTGTTCATTATGTTTTTACCATGGTTATATTGGTAGGAGAGCTCACGGTACTAAATGAGGATTTTCTCGAGCATCATAGTGACCTATTGAGTTGCGGAGCTTAGATGACAAAAGGAAAAAAATGGTGTTTTGTTTAATAGAGGGATTGGGTTGAGTGGAGGGCGCGCTTTTGTGTGAAGTTCAATATTAATATTGACTTGTGCAAGTTTTGTCTGGTTGCGGTTTTGTGGTTAGCTATTGTGGTCAGGTAGATTATAAGGTATCAAAATAAATAAAAAATAGCAATGGTATAAAGTGATGAAGCAAAGTGTTTAACTAAACATGGATTTTTTTCTCTCCTTCCAGAGTTTGTGTAGAGACACTAACAGTTTAGTTAATAAAACTTCTTTAAAAGTATTGTAATAATATTATAGTATACTTTGTTTAGCTAAATTTAAACAAATGAATAAAATTAGGTGAAAAAAAACAATGCAAATGTGTCTGTTTACACCGTAAGAGACATTTTTTTTTAACGAATAGTTATCTTGAAGGTAGAGTAGAGCTTTAGATTGACTTATTTTTCGGAAGTTTATTTAGAAATTTCCATTGAAATGTCGAAATTAAAATTTAACTTTTCTATTGTTTTCAAAAGTACCTTAGTGTCTACTAAATAGTTCCAACAAATCAAATGTAAATAAAATTGAAAATAATTATGAAGTCAATTACCGATGTCATTATTTTAATAACTACAAGTATTATTTTTATTTTTCTTTAAGATAACTTTAAAACAAGCAATTAAGTATGAAAACTTATTAGTGACAAACAATATCTTTCACAATAACTGCATTTAATGATTATTAATGAGAAATTGATAATACTGACTACTAACAATTTTATTAATTGTTTACAAGTTTACAATTGATGATTCAATGAACTAGATATTAATGTTATGCACTTTATAAAAAAAATACATCCAATTAGTGTTCAATATGTTAATAAATCAAAACATTATTGTTATCTTAAAAGCATTAAGCATGTACCCAAGTATAGTAGGTACCTACCTTGTATAGTTGTACACCTAGATAAATATTCTTTGCTGTGTAGATAAGTAGGTACACTTAAACAAAAAATAAACAAAACATTATGTTAACCAATCAAAAAATTATAATCAAGTACTGAAAGTGGCACAACGCATGCCTTATAGTTAAGAGCGATCTCTCCTAGGCGACCTTATAATTATGTATGTAGAAAAAAGGAGATTTATTTTCTTTACTTACCTATCTTTTAAACGGGCAAAAATGCCTTTAATAACTACAATAATATACAACACTACTTTATTCGCTAAAACTACCTACACTATTACTACATAGAAAGCAATTGGATTATCCACAGACCCTTGAAGGTCTAAGGATAATACAAATCCTCAAGCCCACTGCCAGTTGGCAGCGTGCCCAGCATGCTGGCAACTGGCTACGTATAGGCATTGCCACGCTGAATGGCAATGCTTATATGTTGAGCCAAATAAACACCAGCATTTTGGTCACGCGTCGCATCCACCAGACGCTCAGAAAGACTTTTGAAAACAAGATGAGCTCCCGGCCCCCACGGACCCAAAGTCTCAACTCCAAATGGCTCAAATATGTAACCACTACCGAGGTTAGCATATATTTGCGCCGCGTGTTCTAGTGGATGAAACTAACCAAGCTAAAAGGGAGGAAAAGAGAACTCAAAGTTATTACATTATCGATCGCATTATCCTTCTGGTATCTGTGTTCTATCTATATGTATGTCTGTGTCATCATTTATCTCCCAGACGAAGGAATATTTTTGGATGCAATTTTTTAAAGGTATGAAAGTGATGTTATCAGTATAAACGGTTCTTATCCATTTCTATAAACTAGCGTCAAACGTTTCACAATTTTAATTTTACATTATACCTACCTACTTGTTACCAAATAAATAGCTAGTTAGCAATTTCAGTAATTTCCATTCCTACTTTTTTTTCAAATAATTATTTGACATATTTATTTCATTAATTTTCCTGCTACATTATATTTATTGTGTTTAACAATTTAGGTATCATTTTTGCGTTGAAATTTCAAATTTATTGTCAAAATTTAAGATAACATTATCATAATTAACATTAAAATAAGTTTACATGTATTAGACATATTTATTTAAATATTACAAATAATTAATTGTATAATTCGCTTATAAAATTAACAACTTACGTTTATGGATTATTTTAGTAGGCTAGTAAGTTTAAGCGAATTTCCGATTCGATTTCAATTTCCAAATCGGAAATTTCCACCACAAAAAGTGATTCAAACACAATGTTATTGATAAGCACGTAACTATAAATAGGTACTCGTACAACGATTTTCTTGAATATGCTTGTCATCTAGAGATACATTGTGTACAAGGTTATGTTCGTGCCCCGTACTAAACCTAAAGGGGGCCCGGTGATTAAGTTCTTTACTATGGACTACTTTTACTTTGGTTCCAACCCTATAGTACTTATGGTACTCGTATGGTACACCACTTGGTATCTAAGAATCACCGCCGCCGCGCGCCGTGGCGTCGGCATCCTGAGTTCTTATTTAGCTATATTTAGCCGTCGGCTAAGAAATCACACGTCCACAAAATGTATGGAGGCTGAAAAATCTAACCACAACATGCGGTACATCTCAAAAAGTAAATATTTTTCTGAGTCTATTACATCAGTTTAAAGGAAAATAGAGCCCCCCGATTTTGTATATTAATTTTGAATTTCTAAGGATAAATAAATATCTTTGACAGAATATGTAGATTATTTCTGTCAACTCTTATTAAACAACATTGAAACAGCTAAAATAAAAATATTTTTATCAATTAGACTTGCTTAATGATTTTTTTGAAATGCATCTGGATGTACCAACTTTTTATGAATTCTATAACTTTAACAAATTATGACATACATATGGATGAATCAGGTAATAATGCAAGTGAAAGAACAATGGAAGCACACAGAAAAAATGTGAGCTGTATTTCCATTTTCAATACAATTTATTTTTATCATTTAAAAAAAATGGAGGATTGAAAAAAAATATATTAAATATTTTTGAGAAGCCCATAAAGCAAACTTTTAAACGATGCGTATTGTCTTGGTTAGATTTTGCTCTGAATAATATACCGTGGGAGTGTCTTTTGGAAAAGTAAATCCTATAGGTACATGTAAAATGGAAAATTGAAATATATGTGATTTTAACGCGAATATTATACCTAGTTTAAACTCGTGCCAGACAAATAAAATATATTAAATGAGACGGTTAAGAGATAATAAAACTTTATAAATTTATTAGCAATTCAATATGTCGCGACTAACGTTGTTGGATTCAAAGTTATCCATTTGGCTCTATTATTCCCGTTATTTATAATATCATACCTGTTTAAAATATCATTTTTGTGTGATTAATTTATTATTTCATAATTATTGACCAATATTAGTGATTCAATGAGTGATATAAATGCCGTCGGCAGCGTAGCAAAACCATAGTTTAAAATAGCATCATTAAAATGGAATAAGTAATTTTATTTTTTATTTTAATATTTAGATATGAAATTCAAATCACTAAATATTAATTCATTAAATAATTCTTCTAAAATAGTCAAATATTATTACAAATAAGGTTCTGTTATTAAATGGAATAAAGGACTTGTAAATTCAAATGCAAAAGTAATAATATTAATTCCTGATAGATTTTTCCTATGAAGCAAAACATGGAAAACTGCATAATGTAAGTCCGTAAAAGAAATTCGATGGCGTACCTATGTGAATTCACCAACCCGCACTGAACTAGCGTAGTGGATATGGCCTAGTCACCATTGGTGGGTAGGCCTACGTTCTGCAAGAGGCTGGTACTGTACATTACAGTACATAATTTTCCGTTAGTAGAGCCGATAAAAAAATTGAAACCGCGTTCTTGTTTGTTGTTATTGTAGTTAAAGTTACGCTTATTTTGTATACTACCGGGTATTTTATTGCTGTTTAGTTTAAGTTTATGTGTATTTCGGTGTCTAATAAAGTTTGTTTTATAGTAAACGACCAAGTGTTTAGACTACAACTCAACATGGTGTAAAGAGGCAATATGGCCAACCGTAGATAACTCGTCTTATACATATAGTGTTGTGTATTGGTATATTTAATGAATATAGATCTTAATCAACAGAGTCAATGTTACAATTTAAGTTGTTGTGTTAAGTTGACAAAAGTATGGTGTTTACAAATAATTCCACTACACTTAAAATCAAGGTTTCTTGAACAGTATTTTGTTTTTATGAAAAACTCAATTCAAACCTTCAACATGTGTTTTATTTTCATTCTTTTAAAAATTGTTTGTGCGGAATGTCCTTCAGAAACAAAAAAGTAACGTTGTGAATAGTATAATAAAATAGAAAAAATAATAATTAATAGTCATTTCAGATTGAGGTGCTTTTTTACCAATCAAACATCTTCTAAAAATAAGCGGGCACGTATTTCTGTTAAAACACGCATAACAATTTAAATACTTCTCTATCCTAACATCATGAACATGATCCGAACTCAACATTCCTAACTGATTAAAAATCCCATAAAAACATCTCAACCAGAGACATCTTAATAATTTCACACATTATCATCCCAACAATTTATTGCGGTCCCAAAAAACCTATTGATATTTCTATTACCCGAACAAAAAAACCTATATCGAGCACAAAGCCTGGCGACTGGTATTTATTCTGTGACAAAGCGGCGGACTATGCGTCATCCACAAAACATTAAACATCCTAATTTCGTGAGTAACACTTCAGCTAGTGCCGACAAAGGTCGATAAAATCTGAGTATCGACATCGAGCAGCGGGCGAGAGCGCGGCGCGACTCGCGCGCAGCAGGCGGCCGCCAGACCAACTAATAACTTACATTCGGATTACGCTCGTTAGCCTCTTAGCACCTTGCCCGACGTTTATTTTTTATTAATACAAAATTTATTCAAACCCGAACATATTTCGGGAATAATACCTCGAAAGCAATATGTTACGCCTAGAAGGATAAGTGTATCGACGGGGAACGTTAGCCTGTCATTATTTATTCCATTATTCGAGAGTTGCTTTGATCTTCAGAGGTCAGTTGTGTTTAAAGGGTTACGGCGAGTTTCAGTTCCTACTCTGACAAGTCCAGCTTGAGGATATAAATTTTAATCACAATGGCTAACTAATTTTAACAGTGTTAGAAAAAACATTTTTTACCGTATGTTTAGTATCTACTTAATCTGATGGTTCTTATCGAATTTAAATGTTCAATTCGATGTTCGGTTTCTTCAACGCCCTGCACTATATTTTTATTTTCGGTACAAAATTTGATGTTTTGTGTTTTTGAGTGCTAAATTGTAATTTTATTTTACTCAATCAGACCACTGTTGGTACTATTAGTTGACATTCAACAGTTTTTAACCGACTTCCAAAAAGGAGGAGATTCTATGTTTGTCTGTAGGTATGAATTTTTTTGTGTATGATCATCGATATTTTCGCCAATAGGCTATTTGACAACATTGAAAATATACTATTGATTGTGGTAATCCTTACAGATAATAGCCTGAAAAAGACATTTCACTTTATTTAAACTAAAATATGTATACTTTTTGCAAATTACACGAAATAAAATAGGTACGATATTTTTTTGATATTTTATCTGTGACGGAAACGCTCTAAGTCGGGTGGTAACTCTAGTGGTGTCACATGCTAGTAAACGAAAATTTCTCGATTGTGTAATTTGGTTTTGTGTTTTAGGAGCAATATTATCGGATCTGTAAGTTACTTTTAAAGTATTTTTTGTCAATTTTCAAATATAAACTAGCGTATTCACCAGTATTAACTAATGTTATTTACTAGTATGTGACGTCACAGATCAGCGCCATTACAGAATGTCGTTTTGGCGGGAACTTGAATGTCTATTCTTTAACACTTGATTTTCATTGTTAATACAGTAGATCTCTCGGAAATATAAATGTAGTGTGCTTATTATGTACTAACAAATAATTTAAAACTATTTCCAAAAACTAGTCAAATAGCCTATTGTAAACCGATATAAAACTTTTTTTTTTTGTTTTAAAGGGTACACTCTGTGGTTCCATTTAAATTTTTTAAATAGTAAAATCCACTCAGCCGTTTTTGAAAAATCAGCAACTATGGAAAAATTGTTTTGGTACCTCCATCGTTTCGAGTGAACTATTTAAATCGAAGACACGAAAAATCCTAGAAGACAAAAAGTACCATTCAGCGTCTTTAAAAAATCCATTCAAACATTTTTTGCAAACCAAAACCTATTTTGCTTAAAAATGTATTTTTGATTTATTCAGAAAAAATAATTGCCCTTAGCAAAAATTACAGAGCTAGTTGTAATTTTTAAATACGCAACTAATTTGCCAATGATTGGGTTCTAACCTTTTTTGTTGCTGAATTGCGCGCCATTCGCGGCAAATTAGCATGCTATTCATTTCACCACGCTTTTAAAGCATCTAGCTGCTTAAGAAGGCCATTAACACTTTCTTAAGAGCCTATACCTCCAATACTTACTGTCTCGGTTTGGTATTTACATCCGATTTAATATTTTTAATTTTGTTGCCTTAAAAACGCCGACAAGAAATATACAATCTTATTTCATTTAAAATGACTACCTATATGACTATATTTCTTAAACATACATCTAGCCATATACGTAGCTATTAAAGTCTAATTTTTTATTTCATTATATTTCATTTATTTTTTAGCGTAGACGGACAATTTAATTTTTTTAATGATAACTAAGAATTAGCGTACCGTACCTCAACTTTTCCTAATATCTCAAAGGCGGTTGGTCGGCTTTTTTGGGCGATTAATTGAAATAAAATAATATTCTCGTGCAATAGCTAAAAATATGGGACGAATAAGGTTAAATGGATGGATGATACATTAACATTAAATATACCTATGCTGTATTATCAATCAATTGATTATAAAAGTGCACCATTGCATTATTAAATTGTTTTTTTTCTTATTTCGTGTAAATAACTAAGAGTAAAAAAATTAACATGTGGTATCGCATAACTGTATTAAAATTTAAATTCGAAATGATTTAAATTATGAATTGGTTTCAAAAAATTCTCAGCCAATCTTGGTTCATCCGCTTAAGAACTAAGATGCCCTAGAGTAGCCCTAGAGCACAAATACACATAAGGCCCAAGTTTAGAGGCTCCGCCGTAAATTTAATACCTGGCAACGTAAAATAGTGTTCTTTCTATGAAATGCATATAGTGAAAATGAATCAGGACTACTCTAAATTACAAGTATAATTACAGTGTTGCCTCTAAAATAGGGCCTATAGATACAGAAATAACACCTCTCTGCTATTCGTTTAAAATAAATAGTTAACTATGCCAGTGAGACAGTACCTAACTTGAGCCATAGGGTCTTAACCAGCTATTTAGTTATAATTACTTACACATTTTAGACTTGCATTAAGTATTTTATAATGCTACTTTTACCAAGTCATGCAGCTCTAAGTAGGTTAAAGTAAGCCTCAAAGGTCACATTTCATCATATTTATTTGAAAATATTAAACTTGTTATTATTGGATTGGAATATAAACAAATGACCTTCTCGGCTGATTAACATTTTTTGTATTATGAATAAAGATGTTGATAGATTCTTTGTAAGTATTATATTTCGTCGTATTTCTTGATTATGTTATAGACAAACCTCCTCAAGATTATGTGATTATTATTCTTTTGTTAAATCGGATTGGCAAGTTGGAACGGCAGTGGGCATAGCACGGAGGACAGACGATGGGATTGAAAAGTTCTCGAGAGGAGACCACGTACCGACAAGCGCAGCGTAGGACGTCCACCTTGAAGGTAAATGACCTGATTAAGACAACAGGATCGCACTGGATGCCAGCCGCTATCAGCCGGTCTAATTGGAGATCTTTAGGGAGGCCTATGTCCAGCAGTGGACGTTCTATAGCAGATGGATCTTTTGTTGTCTTTGTTACCACCATTGATGTGCCTACTACATTATTACAGTGTTACAATAAGTAACAAAAAGGAGTTTATTCATAAATTAGATAAAAAATAAATTTCTAGTTTTTCACGGCTTTATAATGTTTAAAAGAAAAGTTAGGATTTTTCCAACTTTAATGCGTGTGTACTCAAGAGTTTAAGTGAGACAGTGGTGACCGATTGAAAAGCTTTTGAATAGGTATTTATGTAGTATAGAATATTGTAGTAGGTAGGTATTTTATTAATAAATGTAAGTAATTTTATCTCTGCAATAAGTACCTACCTATTTACTTACGCAATACCTACACGCCTCAACGGAAAATTTCCTAATCTAAATAATTATATAATAATATGTGTATGCTACTAAATTTTAATATTAAATACTTTAAGCTTCAGGTAAATCGAATAGACCTTGAAAATATAATGTTTTATAATATAATATAAAAATGAAATGAAAATTAGATTATTGATAAAATTATAATTAAAATTAGAAAATTAATAATTTTAATTACCTGCCTACTTCACTTCAAAAGTTTTTCAATACTTAATCACTTATTGCTATAGGTATTTAACCTATGTCTTTTTAGTTATACGTATTACCCTATGAGATTATGGCAATTTTATTAATAAATTCCCTTAGAAGGCTTTCCGCGCCTTTCAAAATGATTTAACTACCGAAACTGAAAAAGTTGTTGCGACGATTACCATAGTAAGCATAAGTAGATATTTATAAGTGTACCTGTAAGCCGCCAGACAAAATGGTAAAAACAATTATATCTAGGAAAACATTCTTGCAAAATTATAACTAGTGGCAGTTATTGAAGTAAGAATAGATAATTATGATTAAAGTATAGCTAAATAAAATTAAATATTAAAGTAATTATTTAGAAAGCATTCTGCATCATTGCTGAGATTACCTACAACACTAGATTTTAAAATTATTCGATTGGAGTAATTTTATATTCAATAAAAAATCATAGCATTTAAGTGACTATGCGATTTTATTGGCATTTTAGGTGGGAGGTGGTTTTATTATTTTCTTTTTATTTTAATCAACAAAAAGCAATCAATAATTTCGTTGTAATCAATTAAAAAATCATATAACAGTTAGACTAGGAAAACCTACTAACATTATTGTTAGAAAAAAAACCCATGAACGAAACCGCATAATGAGCGGTAAGTTTTAATTTACTGCACCGCACCGCACCGCACGAACTCTACCTACAATTACAAACCGAATACATACATAATAAGGAATATTACATCTTATTTGCCTCAATAAAGTCTTATTTTTTGACACTAGTTTCTGGAGAGATCAATTAATTAACTGGGTAACCCGTACTAAACAATTTAAGGACCTTCCTATCTATACCTAGGTAACCATTGCGCCGTTTCCGTCCGTCGGACTATTTGTATCGTGGTCATGTCGTAAAAAATAGCTACTTAAGTATAGTTATAAATTATTTATACTTATTATACTACCTAAAGGTGGCAGGTAAATTATGAAAACAAATAAAATAAATAGGTATCTACATTTAGTTAATTGATGCAGCTAATTACTGAACTTTACAACAAGCACGCAAACAAATGTTTCTCAAAATTTCTTAACCAACCAAAATACGCCAAATCAACTTTTTACTTACCTATAGGTACATGGAAATTCTCATTAAGCACAATATAAATTACCATAAAATTTATAACATAATAGGCAAAAAATAAAGAAAAACACATGCCAAACTTGTTTTATGAAACAGATTTTTCTAAACTTCATGATTAGAAAATATGTTATTCGAACATTCGACTCTAGCTATACCTATAGAGCTACCTCTTAGCTAGCAGTAGGTACTAATCTACCTATTCAGAGTGTCAAAGTGATCGAGAGTTTATTTTCCAGCAGTAGCGAATGGGACCTACCTTTACTGCTTCCTCCATCTTCATTGGAGTCTTCGCTGGGGGGTCCGTGGGGCGCCCGGTTAGGCAGCGGGTGGGGCAGCCTGGGGCGCGCCAGGAACGGCGGCGGCACCCCGAAGAAGGGCAGGAACGGCGGCCAGGCGGGGCGCGGGGCCAGCTGCGCCGCCGCCGCCGCGTACAGCTGCAGCGGTGCCGGCAGCCCACCCTCCAGCACCATGCCGGGCCCGCAACCGCCGCCCGATATCTTGACACAAACCCACCGCCTCACCGACCGACACACGCATCATCAACTGTCATTTTAACAACTATCTCATGCACTATCATTCAATCCAATCCCAATTGTTATTTTCACTGACACTTTTTTATTTCTTATGTGTTGTTGATAATTGATAACACTCGAGGTGTGTGTTTACGCGCGCGTGTACCGCGGGCCGTGTGGCGGTCTCGCGGAGCCAGGCCCGGCACTGAGATGGCGCGCCGGTCTCTGGGCGGGGCGAGCTCCCCCTACCCCTACCACGACACAAATTAATTCTCCGCCTCCTTCATATTATAGATTTATTCCTCTGACGGTACGCGCACACGGTAAACGCTTTCCGACCTTATGCTCTGAAGTTAGAGACCGATATTGAATAACTGGTAATAAATTAAGGGCAGCCAAACATTGAATTAACGGCGGCGTAGACGACGGGTTTGCGTGAATTAAAATAAGCTTTATTCTTTGTTGATAGCGTTTATTATCGTTTGTGGATTGGTTTAACATAGGAGTTGTAAAGTTGCGGACGGCTCGGCCGGCTAGCGGGCCGTCATAATCTTTTTTAGCCGCATGGCGCGCCGCTTCAAAGACATGTAGAGATTCTGGAGGAAGTTACGGAATTTCATCGCAGAATAAATGTGCTCGTGGGTCTTCATTTAAATTTGTTTCTGTATAAATTTATGCTTCAGTGTAAATCTTTGCTGAATTTGGTTACTTTATGTTTAATTCATGTTCATACAATTGAGCAACTAAGTTTTATAAATTTTATAAAAAAGATTTTTGTCGTCGAGCTTATTTTTTGATAAATGATAGTGACATGACTAAAAGTATATTACTTTGCATAACTGATAAACAAAATATGACTACCCACTACAAAAAAGTTTGAAAACATTTTCTAAAAAAAGTCATTACAGAAATTATTTCCAACCGTCCAATGGAGAGTCAATTTAAAAGTAACTCATTACTAACGTCTGACAGATGATTGACTAATGGTAAGCAATCAACAAGCAATTTCCCCAGAAAGAAGATAGTCCAGCTAGACTGATACAATGGTGTTGCGTAAAACTAGATTACATCTCGGTCTTCGGCTAATGACGGAACAACAATCAATCATACAAAATTAACACGTTACAGATTATATTTTCGACAGTGATGAATCATAAGCGACCGAAAGGCAATCAATTTCACAACCAATTCCATATTCCATTAAACAAAAAAGGTAATAACGTAATTGACATAAATAATAATAAAATATGTCAAGACAGCGTAACGAGCGCTCGGACGCGACATGACAGCTCTATCAGAAATCTCACACTGACTGTACCGGGCGGCCCGCCCCTCCTTTGTGGAAATGCCGCCGCGCGCGTTGATTGGCCGCCGCTCGGGGGAGGGGGGAACTGGGAGGCGCGTACTAAGGGGGGGTGTCGGGAAAGCTTAGTGTTGCATGAATTTAATTAGTGTGAGGAGCACCTCGGGCGCATTAGGAGTCGCGATGGGCGAAGCAATAAAAGATATAAAGGAATGAGTATAAATTAAAAGTTAAATAGAGAGTGTGGTGTGAGCAAGCGAGAGGAAACTCGAAAGGTAGCTCCGTCTCGCTCTGGCGCAGGGATTAGCCAGACGTAATTGTTTGACGATCTTATTAGTATCAGTTAAATGTCGTAGTCTCTTTTTCTCTCGCGAATTTAATTACTTTTTAATTAAAGCTTGGGTAATGAGAGTTTGATACTCGTTTCAGTATTTTTTGTTTTATGCGGCAATATCTCCGTTCTATTGTTTGGCAATAGCGATAAAAATTTAAAATGTATGATAAATCTTTTTTGAGCTATCGTTGAAAATTCCAAATTTACATTCTAAATTATACCTTTTTAGTATAGGTAATAAAGTTTTCTACTATTCTTTTCGTACAATATTACCAATAATTTAGAAAAAATGGTAGAGCCACATAAAAATCCCTAAGATAGATACAAATAGTTCCAGCTTCCGTATTCCAGCGCATTCCACCTCATCTATCACCAATTCCGTTGAACCGACATCACTAGACCATCTTCCCTCTCATTTCCTCTCAAGATGTTCTAGATACCGCCGTCTCTCTCTGGTGAATTAAGAGTGCCATGCACGCGCGCATCGTTTCTCCTCATTACAGCGAGCGACCCCGCGTTATGTATGCTCGTGAATGGCTAGCTTTAGTTATTTTTATTGAGTTGTATTGTTGTGGTTTCGAAGTTATGTTCCTTGTTTTTATTTGTGTTCTGACAGTTGTTGGGTTTTGTTTTTGATCTGAAGTTAATAGGTATTGTAAGTATAAGTCATTGCTTAAAATACTTAGGATAGTTTATTAGATGTTGACGGGTGTTCTTAAGTAGGTACTAAGATATGTATTAATACCATATCTACCTATTAATGTTTTCATATTAGGGATCCATGGACTTAATGCCAGTTTACTATAAAACTATAAGTATCTAACCTATAAGTAGATATGTGTATTTTTACTGATGTTATTTTTCTACTAAGTAGTTGTGTTAATGTTATCAGTTAATCTATCTACATAAATACTAAAAAAAAATAGTAGATACTACTAATAAACAATACCTACAAATTGAAATTGAATTTATTAAAAAATACATAGAAAGGTACCTATCTACAATAAACTTTCAAATAATTTTCCAGTACAAAAATATTAAAAGATATAATGCTTAGATTATAAATTTACGACAATTTATGATAAAATATTTTTTTCAATTAGGTAGGTAGGTATACTTAGTTAGGTACTAAGCACCTATATAGGTAAACGTCATATTCATGCGTGCATCAACATAAGATGTGTTAAGTGTGCGTGCGTCCTTAGTGAAACTTATCTAACACTTTGATATACCTACTTACTGTTTAATTTTTGTTTTGTTTTACAAGCTGACTACCAATCTTTTTAAGTAGTTATGCAACGTCGTTGTTCGCGACAGTTTGATTGATGTCGCGGCGTCGCGCGTCATCGCCAGCGATTCGTTCCATTGTACCCATACCCTGTCGATTTTCCATCGAAACGAACGAGCTGTTTAACTCTACATATCTGATTCCTACGGCCAGAAAATGGAACAGTTTCTGTTTCCTGAGAGATATAATCTATTAAATATTTTCAAAGTCAGAGTGGATCTTCCTCCTCTAGTCCATTTCTTTATTTCTTAGGGTCGTGACTTCCACCTTCCATCAATTTCTTCCGGATGATTTCCTTAACTCTTTCCGCTCATCGGCGACGGTTTCGGCCGCGTACGCAACCAATGTTCGCAACTGGTTGCGTACGAGGAGTTTTTCCTCTTCGTAGGCAACGTTGCCAAGGAAGAATATTTTTTACGCATACGCAACCAACGACTTTTTCACTGACACCTATCATACATTCTAGAGTATGACAGCTGTCACTTTGATATCTGTCATTTCTTAAAATAAAAAAATTAAAAATTACGATAAAGAAGTTATTTCGTATTCCTCATTAGTTTAGTAGTGCCATGAGGGATTAACGAACCGCAGATTTTAGTCTTTCGCACGTAGTGTGGTAATGTAAAAAACTCGTTGGTTGTGTATGCAGAAAAAAATATTCTTCCTTGGCATCTAGCTGCCTACGAAGAGAAAAAACTCCTCGTACGCAACCAGTTGCGAACATTGGTTGCGTACGCGGCCGAAACCTCGGCGACATACCTACCTAAGTACTCACAGGCAGCGCGTCGTATCCAAAGTGTTCGGAGCTGGTCGGACCTACGCATCTGACTGTGGCCTCAAAGACGTTTCCCCTCTACCTTGCCAGTAAGTTTAGCTTTTCTAGATTAATTATCGCCGTCTTTTCTAACAGGAAAATACTAACAAAGATAGTGAATACGTAACCTAAATTTAAACTTCCCTAAATCTTGTAAAACTCTCACCGATAAATGCAGAAAAGCACTAAAAGTCTGTCAGCATAAGATGGAGAGGAGCATCTTAAACATCAGACTACGAGACAAGATTAATCTAACTAATATTAGAAAAAAAACTAAAGTTACTGATGTTACATATGCAATAAACAAACTTAAATGGAACTGGACGGGCCATATGATTAGAAATAGGACAGAAAAGTGGTCAAAAGATGTCACTATGTGGTACCCTCGTGAAGGAAAAAGGAAAAAGGGACGACAGAAAAAGAGATGGGAAGAAGAAATCAGGAAAATAGCTGGACCACTATGGAGAAGAATGGCTACAGACAGAAAAATATGGCAAAATCTGGGGGAGGCCTTTGCCAAAAGGCAATCTGATACTAATGTTACTGATGTCTCAATTTGAATTGTATATAATATGCATGTATGTAAATATTATTATCACTATCCACATCAGTATTGATATTAATTTATTATAAATTATGTAATGCATGCAATTAAATTATTATTAATAAAAATTTGAAGTATGAAAATGTATGTAATAGTTAATTAATAGTATCAGAAATAAAGGCTTTTGTATTTGTATTTGTAAATCTTGTAAAATGTCTATAAATAAATTGTGCAAAACATCTAATTTAGTATGACATCAATTGCTCAAAAATAAAAATAAATAAATATTTCGTAGTACGATTCATGGAATAAATAATTCATTCAGCGTGCGTGCAAATCAATCGCCATTTTAATTTCCTCTTGTCTAAGTCAACCCGTTTGCTAATGCTTTTCAAATATTGATAACGCAAGATGGATGGAGGGCACGAGTATGAACAATTGATTAAAAATTTAATAGAATTAGTGATGTGCCAGACATCGATAAAAATAATAAGGAAATTTTAATCACGACTGTACTGACATGTTATTTATATTGCTTTATTATTGACCGACGAACCACCGGAGAAAGTATACAATTCGACGCGTATATATATATTTTTTATGTATAACCATGCATAACTTCTTTCATAGTGGTCCGATTTCAATATTTCTTTTTATTGGCAAGAGTATACTTCGAAATTGGTCCCATTAAAATTTTATCGAAATCGGCTGAGCCATTTTTGACAAATAATATGAAAAATGCTAATAATATGAAATATTTGCGAATTCTGTACACGGGTGAAGTCGGTCATGCTAATTTTTGCAAAAAATAATCTTATTATATCCATAGGTTTTATTTAGATGTCATAGATGTTTGGATTCTTGAAAGTTTTGACTAAGCATATTGGACTGTACCTATAAATCATAACGACTCAGTTGTTCAATACTACATCAGCGAATAAAAAAATCATGTTGGGAGTAATTTATCCCAAATGTCTACGCTACTTGAACTTACCAATGAATTTAAATTTTTTGTACCTAAGTACTTGTAGAATTTTACATCTTGTAGGTAATATATCAATCAATATGGAATGTTAAAAAAAAGTCGGAGACCTACGACCTGCAAATAGATTTTGAACCAATCCACTGACTGATTTTTACTTAAATTCTCAAGTCACTAGTTGTCTCGATTGCAATTTGTTAAACATATTTCTCTAAATTGTATTTTTATGCAAGGATCTTTATATTAAGTCGATTTAAAAATATCGATAACTTTACATCACTAAGTTCCCAAAATCAAATCGCCGGCATGATTGATGACGTGTCAGGCCGTGTGACGTCACGCCCAGCTTCCTTCAACGGGTTAGGGCTTGCTAAATGGTTTTTTTCTCCGTTGTTTAGTGAAGGTTGACCGGGTACGATCATTAGTGGCATAATCATAGTTCCCAGGCAAATATCATATTGGTTTTTGGTGGTACAAATGGTTTTAAGATGAGATGGGAAAAACTTTGATATTAGACCAGCTGGGTTTAATGTTTAGATGGGTCCTCATTTGTCACTTAGATAATAATATGTCTTTGAAATGCCGACAGGATTGGATTGTTTAAAAAATATTATTATCAGTGTAGTTAAGTTAGGTTGATGGTTATCAAGCCGTGGTGGTCTAGTGGTGATGACCCCTACCTTAAAATCGTGAAGTCGTGGGTTCAAATCCCGGTCCCGTACCAATGATTTCCTTGGAATTTATGTACGGAAATTCACACCACTAGGCTGGCCTACATTAAATATGGCAATACATTCAATATGGCCCGATCACCCTTTGTGGGTAGGCCTACGTCCTACAGTGGTCTAATAACGAGGCTGGTACAGTACGTATATCACAAGAGCAAGTCCATATTAAGATTTTTTAAGAATTAGCAATTCCTAGTTCAACAATATTCTACCTTCGTCCGTAGGTACCTACCTATGCCCGTGAACCTTATGTCGACAGTCTCGATATGAGATCTTGCCTTCTTATGGTCTATTATGTACCCTGCTCAAACTAACACTAGACATAAACTTAGACATACGTTGTCCATTAGATACCTTTTATTTTATCTCTATGCTAACTCAGCTCGACTGATTTATAAAATAATGTGCTTACGTTACGTAAGCACATTAATTTTATAAATCAAGCGTATTCGTATAAATCAATCGTCATTTTTCGTACTGATTTCGTTGATAACAAAATTAAATAGTTAAAATAACTAAATCATGTAGGCCGTAAACTTACAAAAGTAGTTAAAATACTTATCTACCTACCCACACGTATTTCAAGGCTCCTACGTAATACACATTGTAGTTAGCTTACGATAAACACCAGCGAAAATAAACTTCTTTACTTTACTCCTAGTAAGTACCACCTAGATAATAAAATAGAAATAATCTCCCAACCTAAGTCCGATACCAAACTTCCTTCCTAGGCCATAACTCTACAACAAAATAAACTCAAGTCTCAACAAATCTCATCTCCATTTTAAACAGCTCTACATCCAGTAACCTACAAAGAAACAAACCTAATTTAAAGCTCTCTGCCTTCGTATCTAAACTTTAAGCACATAAGGCACTCGCGCGCAAAACTGCTACAAGGTACTTAAAACCCTTATGTAGCTACAACCACTTAAAAGGTATGATTAGGGTTGACACTTATGTATTTTTGATTTAGAAAACAGGCATAAAACAAACCTTACGGACTATTTAGACGTTTTCTACCGTAGTCTTTATAATTTACACCCAATCTAAATTTGAAATGTTGAGTGGATAATTTTATCAATTCTTAGATCAAGCATTAAAAATATAAAAAGATTTTCTTAGTATTAAATAAGATTTTTGGTATAGTGTTGGGCAGACTTCCAATAAAAAGTTGAATTAAAACGTAATTTTGGCTTTAAATGTTGTGATAATTTTGCTAATCGAGTTACGCACAGCCAGAAAAACTCTTTTATAAAAAAATCTTCTAAGCGTTTTTCAATATGAACTGCATCACTGCTTACTTTGTACAGAATGTGGACAAACTGTACTGCCTTTTAATAGTCCACAGCTGAACAAAAAGCTAGGTATCTGCAAAGGGGACAGGACCATATCCACCACGCGGGTGCTCTTGTTTCACGACGTTTTCCTTCACCAAATAGCCAGTAGTGTATAACAACACATGTACCTACATAAATTCCAAGGAACTCTTTTGTACGGTACGGGCTTAAGTAAATTCACACAGAAAGCCTGTAAAGCGTGTGCCCAAGAATTATTTATAGGAAACCGCTAGGCTGTATTGAATTAAAAAAGGAGTAGTTAATGCCAGCCCTAACAACGGTCCTTAAGTGTTGGAGTCAAAAAGCGGGATTCATAATCTTGTTAGCGCTGAAATTTGCATTAATTAAGGCGAGGCCCTCGCTTACGTCTAAACTCCGGGGGTGGGGGTGGGGGGAGATAATATTCAAATGGTACATGTAACGATGCGCCCCGAGACCAAGCCGCGCCGCCCGCAAGCAATATAGAAGGTACAGTCGAGAACAAATTGCAATGCTACATTGAATACCCTTATTTATTTCAGCACAATAAATGGCACCGTAGAGTAAATAAATACACACGGTCTCTGACCCCAAACCAAACAAAGCTTGTGATATAGCTTCCAGAGACTGATATAGGTACTACATAATATGCATATTTTCAAATACATACTCATAATTAATATAACAACTAATAACATTCAGACACAGAGCAAACACATATGTTCATCACTTAAATGCTTGCCCTGGGTGGGAATCGAATGCCTCTTTGATCCAGGAGTCAGAATTGCTAACCACGGAGTCACCGACGTAGTCAAATACCTATATTCATCACAATTTTTTTTTACCCTGGGTGGCTCACTGGCTCAGGTGTCAGTGTCGCTAACTACTGGGCCACTGAAACTTTGCGGAATTAGTCTGCGTGTCTACCAAATAGTCTGTTAATTGCGACGTTATGGTCGAAACTTATGCCAAAACCTTAAAAGATTCAGAAATTATGTTATATCGAAAAAGTCATATCAATTTCCATAAGACACAGTTAAAAGCGGTTATGGAATACGAGTATAAATTATTGTTTGGGCGTTTTTGTCCATTGCGTTAGTTGGTGTCATTTGCTAGCATCTAGGTTGTCGTTGCTATTTTGAAAACCTGAACGCGTCATAGCACAAAAAATCATGTGAGCAACTTGAAAAAGTATGTCTTTATCTGGTTTTGGAAGAAACGTCCCTTCACTCTACTTGTGGTGCAAAGCAGTAGAGTTATGGATGATAAACGAAACAGAGTATTTCTAGCAAAACTATTACTGTTTAGATAAGCGAAGGTATGTTTCGTCTATTAAAACATAGAGAAAAACACTAATTTGCTTACTGAGATGAAAGTAAATTATATCAATTACATCTATCTCACACAATAACAATGAATTAACAATGATGATAAGCTTTAATTTTATTATCCATCATTCAAAGGTTACTGGCACCTGGGATCGAAATTCAAGGTTCTATTAGATGAACAATTCGCTCCATTCCTTAGTCAGTCGAAGGAAAGGTCATCTCTTTATCAGTTGTGTCACCGCCAGTACATCTCAGGGAGCATCGAGGGTACGCTCGACAATTTCCTCGTCGGGTAATTCACTAGGATTTAATTTAAATTAGTTTTGGCTTGGCTTAATAGCTTCCCCCTCTCCGGGTGGGAGACGTGGCTGCCACCGGGAGGAGTATTCTGGAGTGCTCTATGTTTGTGGTTGAAATTTTAAATGTACCTACCTTACTAAACTTTGACTATGTACGTGCTTCTCTTTAGTTGTTTGGACAAAAAATTTCTTTACTTACTATTTTATGTTTAGTTTACTTGGTTAAGCTTCACGGTTACGAAATGAATTCTATTCATCTGAATTATTGTGGTCTTCCTAATTGTAATGTTATCACTTATTTTATATTTCCATTTATTTGTTTGACAACGTTTCGCAATAAATTACCTAAATGTTGTGAAGATGTGTGGTCAAATGCAAATGTATCTAAAATAAGAAAAATATATTTAGATTGATAGTTTCAGCACCATAATATAAAGTGGAAGACGTCCTCTTCTGGACATAGGACAACAAAACTTAATTGCTGATTTACTTGACCACAAATACACGTAAAACTATCCAAAGAAAAGTTGGTACGGTTCCTAACAAAATCCCAACATCCCGACTTCGCTTGACTACTTAAATAATATAAGTAAATAATTCTTGTGTCTAAATTCATGCTTTTTGAAACTCTCTACATTCTTGGCAGATAGAAGAACAGCATTAAATCAAGTCGACTTATTTGTCTCAGAGCTTGGACTAATTTATTGTAATGAACTATGTTATCTAGTTTCTTGCTTATTTAGCTTGCTTCATTTACCAAGCTACTAAGTAGATCTAAAGACTAATTTACACAGATTAATGCAAAAAATAGAGTAGGCAAGCAACTCAGTATTATCATAGGACCATTTCAATCAACATACAATAAAAAGGTGGATTAATCCACCGTTTTATTATATTGTTCGTTTGTTGGTATTTCTTTAAATTACTAACTGACCCGTTTGATCATAAATATGGACATATAACTTTCTTGGGTTTGATGTTTCTCATTCTAGAGTTAGCTTGTTCTGCAGCTCGAGTATGTAACCACCAAGTTTGCAAGTAGTTAAGACATGCGATGAGTAGGTAAGTACTAATTGCATGTCTACTAATTATATGATAGTAAACAACATACATGTATGGACTATGTATCATTATCTGGAGAGCAGAATACAAATTGCCAAGCTTTAGTTACCAGCAAACTCTGCTTAGCTTAGCCCAAGTCACAACACGTAGGTACTTTTAGAATGATTACAGAATTTTAATTTAAATTTTAGCATTCGTTCGTTCGTATAGGCCTAGCTAGCCTTGGTGTCAGAGTTTTGAAGCATCACATTATATAACCAGGCTATCATAATTATTAATATGATTTCTAGAATACCACCTCTCCATTCCAGTAAATAGACTGACGCGCCATCCTCCTCACATACCTAATTATTTGCTTGAGCTTAAGCCGCGCCATATTAGCGACGACATTTCTTGTTAAACATCGCCCTTACTTCGAAACTCTGCCTCCGGCGATCAAAGGGATGTAACTGGCTTAAAGTAAACGTTAGAACAATCAAATGTAGCTGTAATTTAAACTTACCAACGCTTCTTCGATCTGTATTATTCCGTATTTACGCAAAATAACATTTATTTTGAATGAAAGGATTAATGCAGTTTTTAGTTCGTAGCTAGGAAAAGTTTTTCTGTATAAGTTAATCATAAATGGAAAATTTTCAGCTTGCACTTGAGATAAGAACTATAATTACATGAAACAAGAAGTAGAAGTTTTGTAAACTAGTTTTATTTGGATTATTAAAGTGTTGGTATGAAGTATCCGTGCATAAATTTCAAAGAACTCATTGGTACGAGATTGAGGTTTGACTCAAACAATCATGGTTCTAAGGGTTCTCCCCAGAGATGATGCCTCCGAAGGATGGACGATTCAATATTGCTAATTTAGCGACTTTGCCGTAAGAAATGGCGACTTTTCTTTATTTTAGCGAAAGAACGACAGATTAATTTGATTCTAAAACATCTGTGGATTTATCTGTTGTAAGTCCACAGATGTATACATCTTCGAACAATGATTAGAATGATTATGATTGTGATAAATATATGGAGCCATGTTTTGACTACACCAAATTGGCAACAATAAGTACATCCATTCGGTCGCCGCGCCGTCCTTTCAGAAGTAGGTATCATCAGTGAGGTTCTTAACTTCCTTAAGGCGAAAGTTGTCGCACTAGACAAGACCTTATGTATTGGTGAAATTAAAAGCGCATCGTCACCGGGTCAACTTTAGCGTGCTGGCACGCGGACAGATGCGTTAGGGTTATGGCACGTCGGAGATGGCTCGAGAGGCCGGTCCTGCCTCGTGGCAAGATAGTCATACTCATGTCACTAAGTCTTATTGCAGCTAGCCGTTTCTATTTAGAAATAATTATGTGATTATTAGCGTTACGCCCCTCGACAGAGAGGTACGCATCGCTAGATAAAGACACATCTCATCTTGCGAGATCTGAGAATGCTATAATTAAACAGGCATCGTCACCGGGTCAACTCCAGCGTGCTGGCACGCGGACAGATGCGCTAGTTAAGGTTATGGCACGTCGGGGATGTCGTCTCGAGAGGCCGTTCCTGCCTCGTGGCACGTCATCTGCCGCCCTCGTGCCATTATGTTTTACTGCTGCTCGTCGTCGCTGATTTATTGGTGCGGTTATGGATTGTGGATTGTTTTAATTCTGTTTGGGGGTAAAGTTTAGAGGCACTAAAGAGATCTGTTTTGGGTATAGGTGTTTTTCTGTTTTTGTTCTGAGGAACACATAAGGAAAAACTACCGGTCATACCTATCGCACATTTAGGTATTTAATGTTTATTTTGCTTAATAAAATTATATGCCTATTTTTTAGATGAATCGACTTCTATATTCTCTTACTGTATCTATTGTGGTATTACGAGGTAACTTAGAAGATGTATAATAGTTGGCAGTGAGTATTCATCATCATTAGTCATCATAGAATAAATACTACTGCACCTGTTCTATAGTAACACGACATTACGAACTGTAAGTAGAATTTTTAAGTAGGTACCTACCAAACAAAAAAAAAACACGTAGCCAAATGCAAAGCAGACAGCTTATGCTTAATTTATTAAATAACTTGTGGTTACTATAAGTAGGTAGTTGGTGTATTTAATATAATCCTAAACAGCTTACAGCCCAATGCTAAACAACGTTTCTATAAGATAAACTTAAAACTTTAACGGCAGTCTATTAAGCATTACCGGCAAAACGATAACCGAAAACCAAATATGACTGACAGGTGTCGAGTTAACAGCTTTTATTGGGTCTAGTGATGATATAGATAACGATATTTCGGGTACCGCTAAAAGAGTCGTAAACAATGCGCGTGTCAGTCAGACCAGCACCGCAACACATGTTTCAATTATTGTTATCAGATATTGTAGTGTTGTCTATTTATAGTTTAATTCAGCGGTATCTTACGCATTCTTTAAATTGAACTCGTCTAAACCGTGGCTTCCCTTTTTTTTGTATTTACATCATCTTCAAAGTGTGATCTTTTACTGCCCAAACGCTAAAACCCAGTTGTTTGTGTAGTATCGCTATTTTATCTTTTTGTTTACATAAGCACAATAAAAAGAACTGACTGACGGACTGATGACAGTTAAGGTCGAAAAGCTCTTGAGTGGAGACCACGTACGGGCAACCGCAGTTTGCTTTTTGCAGTTTTTCTTCATACCCTTCTGAAATTTACATTAACATTTCGATCTGATTATAAATCATTTCAAAACAACATTTGCAAAAAAAATTGAGAAATTTTTCATGTCATTAAATTTAAAATGACTAAGCAAACACGGGATAAAATCGTCAAGTTATGGTAAAAGGGTAAAAAAAACAACTTATGCACTTTCTTTAAGTCCATTGATATAATTACTAGTTTGTAACTGGGTAACGAGAAAGGAAAAAAATTTCTTCGATTGTAACCAGTTACAAAATAGAGTTACAAACGCGGCTGAAAGGTCTCTACCAAAGAACAACAGTTCCTTTCTTTCTTTACCTCAAAGTACTGTAGAAATTGATACTTAAGCACTTAAAACCAAACATAATTTCACTGCTTGCCTACTTACAGTTGCACGGCACAAAGTCGCTTCTTGTTAGCGACACCTCACACAATAGTTTTCGATGTCCATTTAAAATATTATCTCCCTGCATTCAGCCGCAATCGAGACCGACTCTATAATTGTCACATCTGGCAAAATATTCTTTTTACAATGGGGTCGGAAAGGCCCCGCTCGCCCAGTCAAGGGTTAGAACCGGTAGTGTTGTGTTATTCAATTTGAATAGTTGAACAGTTGTAATGATTGCACTTGTTGATAACAATTTATATTGTGTTTAGACAAGTTTATTTAAATGCAGGAACTACTGACTGTTACTTGTATTGTTGGTATACCTACGTATAATTGCTGCCTACTTATTTATTTTGTGTATTTATTATGTGGTTTCTCTTTAAGATGGAAAATCATATTATTAATTCTTGTAACTACCTAATTTAACTGGTTAAATACAAAATAAATGTTGCTGGATAAATAAGAGACTTTGCTTTAGTAGATATCTATTTTTCTGTCTCTCAAAAGCTGGCTGACATGTCATGGTGGAAAATATTATAGAGCCGAGGATTTACGAGTTCAGTATTTACTTATTTATTGCAATTTTGTTCGAACTAAATCTTTTAATATCATTATTAAACTAGATAGATATGTAGACTAGACAACTAGGTAGTTTCTATAACACATATTTCAATAAATATTCAGTACCAACAGCATTACAATATTCTACCATCTTCAAACAAGAGCCAAAGCAGATAAAGCGCCGCAATCAATCTTAATAATCAGCCTATATAAACAATCTTGCGCATCTGATATTCCAACCTTTCATGTAACGGTGGAAAAATATCGCCCGGGAAAGCTGGGAAAGTGGGAAATCATGAGTTATGGCCACCCACGCCCACCGCCCCGTGTCATTAGCGATCGTAAATATTCCCGCGAAACAGCGGGGAAATACTTCGGCGAAAAAACTGGCAAGTTTCTTTGGGTACACGGGTTTTAATGGTTTTTACTTTGAGGATGAAGATGTGAAAGAAATCTTGTTGTGAAGAAGATATTGTGTTACAAGAATCGACTTGGCATTTTTTCAGTTCTAAAATATTGATGGTTACAAGTGATGTTACGAGTGTGTTTTTGGCATTGGCTGGATTTGCTAAAATGAGTAGGTTTTTATGTGAAATATTAAATAAGGACATTTTCAGGCTTTAATGGCCATCTTGTCACAGACAATGGTAATATAATATGAGGCTCAATTGGCAATATATCATCATAAAGATTACGACTGTCTAGACGTCAAATACTTACTTGTTGACCATATCCAAAACGAGTCATAAGTTGGCCAGTTTCGCAATTCTTCAAATTCTTTAATATTGGCCAAAAAAGACTTTGGTTAAGTACATCAAAGCTGCAATATGCTTTTACAATAATTTTACATGAAAGCTATTTTAATAACAGGTGAGGGACAGAAAATTTAAGGAGAGTCTAAAGATTTAACTGTCAGCAATATCCTACTATCCTACTAATATTATAAACGCGAAAGTTTGTGAGGATGGATGGATATATGGATGTTTGTTACTCTTTCACGCAAAAACTACTTAACGGATAGAGATGAAACTTTTCAATAATATAGCTTATATATCAGAATAACACATAGGCTATAAATTATAATGATATTGCGTCAAAAATCAAAATATCATGCGGGCGAAGCCGCGGGTAAAAATTAGTTCTGAAATAAAAATTTTGCCTTTTGCTCATTTGCTCATGTCATGTTGTAACGATGACAAATTCTATTTACTGTACTGTACCAACCTTTTTAATAGTCCACTGCAGGACGTAGGCCTACCCACGAAGGGTGATTGGGCCATATCCACCACGCTGGCCCAGTGCGGGTTGGTGGATTCACATACGCCATCGAATTTCTTCTACGGACGTATGCAGGTTTCCTCACGATGTTTTCCTTCACCGAAAAGCCAATGATGTGAAATTCCGTACATAAGTTCCAAAGAAACTCATTGGTACGGGATCGGGATTTAAACCCACGACCTCACGATTGCAGGTCGGGTGTTACTACCACTAGACCACCACGGCTTGCAACGTAAATTTCACATAAATTCTATTTACCCCTATTTAAATATCACTTGAAAGTAATAGCTAGGTATATCAGTTTCCCTTAAAAGTTTCTCTGTGCAGCATCTTCAGTCGCAGCACAGAATACGGATAAATAACGGTAACCGACCCAGTAGTAGCTTAAATCAAACTGAAGTCTTGAAGATATAACCCACTTCAAAAATCAAAGAGAAAAAGGCGATTGAGTGAAAATCCAAGTCGCTGAGCCTACATGAGTTATTCTTTTATGTGCTAGTTTGTAACGGGATCTTCCCGTGGGGAGGAAAGGGGACACTAAGTGGCTTTTCATTTTGCCGCCTCGCTTCCCGGCCTCGCATTTTTATTTATTTTTCATCGCCCCGGGGCTTGGCCCGATATTATATCGGCCATTTTGTTTATTTTTATTACGATATACGCTCAAATGCAGCTATTATTTTTTATAGAATGTGCACAATGAATATTGTAGGTGGCGGTTGTAACAATGCGGTTACATTTAAGCTGGATTACTTTACAAATTGAATGGGCTTTTGACGGTTTATGAGGATTTGTGTTTATGATAACAACACCTTGTAAATTACGACGCGTTGTTAGGTTCTAATATGATGTTGACGATAATAAGTAATATTGCTGCAATTCTGCAACGCAATTGAAGTCAGTGTCTAGTCGATTATTCAAAATGAAATCGGTTAGAGTATTGACTATCATAAAAAGTAAAACGATGACTTATGAAAGTATTGGATATATAAATGGTAAAACATTAGGTTTTTTTTTTAAATACACGGAATCTACTGGGTTTATCTCAAAAATACACCTACATCATGACACCAATCACCAAATTTGTTGCCATTTGTCCTAACTTACTTGATGGAATCATCATCTGGTTTATTTTCTCAAACAAATACGTAAAATTCACGTAAAAGAGAAAATACATGTAAATCTAACATAATAATAAGTAAGGATAAGTTGCAAGTGTCGTAATCCTACTACATGAAACCTCATAAATCAAAACAGTTGTCTTGTTTCCCAATAGTACTCAATACCAAATTTATTTATTACACACCAAAAAATATATCTTCCAATTCTCTACCATTATTTAGAAATAATTATATAAGTTATCCTAAGTCCTTCAGTGTCCTAGAGAACTTAAGTTTTTCTTGTTTAATTTTGGACAAAGACACTACAAAATAAATGTCCTTACCTTTAGCACGTAACAAGCTCAGCCAACAACAGATAGTGCACAAATCAGCTCGGCGTCCGGGTACTCCCGGTATCCGGTACAGAGGACATAAAACAGAATTGAATAGCCCTGTCCTGCTGAGCTCAGCGCGCCGACTTTACTGCTGAAGCCGAGCTGGACTTTGTATGCACTATGTATCGAGACGAGACACTTCTTTGCTAGGGTTTCGTAGGTAAAATAGATACACTCGTATGGAGTTTATACATTGACTTACAAATTTACATAGGACCCAAAAAATACTGGCAGAAACTATTGTTGAGTAATAATTTAAGAACCATATGGTTTTATTTTTTTATATTTATTTATCTATGACATGAAGAAATAATAAGCTATAGGTACTTATTTACTTACTTATTTATTTATAAGCTTATTTTACTAATAACGATGTAATTTTTTACTGAACCAAGATAATGCACAAATCAATTAGGCGTATACTTACCTAAGAGGCGTAAGTAAGTACCTATCTGCTACAAAGGAACATAAAAAATAACAGACGAACATATGAAAAAACTGAGTTGTCTTCCCTTTGCGTCTCTTTGCCCTGCTGAACTCAATTTTCAGAGTTTACTGCTGGAGCCGAGTTGGACTTTATATACACTATGTATCGACACATTTCTTTGTTAGGGTTTCGTAGACGGTAGGTAAAATGGATACTTGCTTCTTGCTGGCTTGATTTTTGCATTGACTTACAAAACTTTTAAAATACCCGACAACTGAATTACAAAATTAATAAATTTAATTTCTGTACTGACTTATAACTATCAACACATGATATCAATAAATAATTTGTATGTATTTGTAAAACAGAATATTGCCTAGCCTTGGTTTTGGCATTCAAAAATTGTTATAATTACTTTTAATATTTCAATTTCAATACTTTGTAGAGACTTTCAATAAAGACCGACTAACAAAGTACATAATACAAAAAAACTCGAAAAAATATTAGATTTGAAGTAATCATGACTAGCTTCATGGTTGTATAAGTCTATCCACATATTTTGTGATGTCAAGGGCTATAATAGTAAGTATACACTAGAAAGTATTACTCGTATGTACTCAGAGGTGCCAACAGAGATGTAACCTTTACTTATTGTTTATACGTTTATTTTTACCCGACTGCCAAGGAAGGGTATTGTTTTTCGCGAGTATATTTTGTGTTTGTTTGACGACTATATATTTTTTTGGTGTCATAATATACAAAATAAGAGGAAAGAACGTGTTTAGTCTTCACGCTGATAAATTTGGAGTACCTACCAACCGCCAAAAAAATGCCAAACAGCACATCTGAACACATCCCTTCACATCCTGATTATATCAGGAGTCAGAACCATGCTTACCTACTGACTATCTAGCGTGGCAACATCATGTCGTCGGAAGACGTTAACCTCAAGCCTATATCCATTGACATTATCGATATAACCTTGTTGGTTTGAAAGCCGCTCTTTTTTCTCTGTGATTTTTATCAGATTTTTAGCCTAGCTTACTAAACCCCACTTACTACCGCGCTACTGGTACATGTAAGTTGAGCGAAGTGTGGAGGGGTTGGCTGCACACGACCTGTAACTTACGCTTAGACAAGGGAAACACTCTATACTCTATAAAATTTAACTTGATCTCTGCGACAGCTGTCAGTATAATCACGCTTATGAAGTCCTGAATTTCTTAATAGTACAGACAGTACCTGTCAATGTCATACTTTATGGGCATGCCGATTAGTGATGGGCGACGAATGATCGTGACCACAGAGTTTTCGATAGTTTTAATTAAAATATCGATAGTTTATACTTACTTTTAAATAAAACTTAATTTATCATTAATTTTACTATATATTTTAATATCATAACATTTATACATGTGTATTTTAATTAAACCCAATTATAAGTTACATTAGCATCGATAATAGTGAAAAACGACGATAAATACTATCGTTACATATTATTATGAGTATTTAATTAATATCATAACATTATTTACATGTGTACTTACTTGATCTTAAATAATAGTAAGTAAATAAAATCCAATTTCTCACCTTCAACTACTCATTCGATTTCATTACAACATTGTTCGAAAATCGATTTTTTCCAACACTATCTCAACTCTAGAAATGTCAATCTTCTATGTCAATGTCGCAGAGATCAAGTTAAATGTTATAGAGTATAGGGTGACTTTAGTACCTACATCAAGACAAACCACTTTTAAGTATTATTGGACCAACCCCGAATTGCGAAAAAATGTAGCCGTTCCAAAGAAAAAGTCTTTTGACAACTGACAAAATGTATGAATTTTTTGAAGTTGGTCCCATAGTCAAAGTTGCTCATCTTGTTGTACTAAAGTCACCCTTCAGGGAATTTGCTTAAGTTACCAGTCCCCCTGCATAGCTAAAATAATGATAATGCGTTCAGGTTGTGTGCGGTTCAGATGCAACACACAACCCAATACCGACAACTCCGCTCCGGTTTCCATCAGCGGCGTTCATTCCCACAGCTCAATATAACAATCTCCTTACAAAAACACAGGCCGATAGTATTACAGTTGTATTGCACAGAATCCCTTTGTCTAATTTACGATGGGCGATAGGAGCGGTATCGCCGGATCAATCAGTAATTAAAGATCGGCTTTGCTGCAGTCGCACGCCGCACTGAAACCTACATACAAATATATAGTATTGCTTGTTAGGGTCCCGTAGTAAATCATCGCTCAATATTGAAAGTTTATTGTAGTTTGTTTCTTTATCTAGAAACTGAAACTAGGTACCTAAATTCATCATCACCATCATCAGCCATAGGACGTCCACTGCTGGACATAGGTCTCCCCTAATGATTTCCAATAAGACCGGTTGATAGCGGCTTGCATCCAGCGCAATCCTGCGGTCCTAATAAGGTCATCCGTCCACCTTGTGGGTGGACGTCCTACGCTGCGCTTGCCGGTACGCGGTCTCCAATTCCTATATTCTCCTCCTCCTCTTCTCCTCCTCCTCTCCTCCTCCTCCTCTTCTCCTCCTCCTCTCCTCCTCCTCCTCTTCTCCTCCTCCTCTTCTCCTCCTCTCCAATATCCTCAATAAGTAGTTTAGCTTTAGACCTACGTCACCGGCGAACGTCATGTCTACGCGAAAGCACTTTTTAAGCCAGAGACTAGCGGTCTAGTTTAGTAAGTAGGTACTAGATAATACCAATGGTCAGAGTAAAACAATTTTAAAAAAAATCTGTTTGTAAAGTCTGTCAATAAGTATAGTGAAAACCCCTTCAAATGAATGTAGAAACGTAAGTATTATGAAAGATTACAATAAATGTCATATCTATAAATATTTTATCCTTTACTAGTTATCATCTTATTATGTATTATAATAGTTTATGTAAGTTTATGTGTTTTATTTATTTATTATTATTTTTTAGTTTTGTTTTGTGTTGATTCTAGTTAATTTATCTATTTGTCTATTTATTCATGCCTACTTCCCAGTGTCTTCTACCTGTAAGTTGACTGGCAGATAATGATATTTAGCGTTAAGTCCTCTTTTTGTACAAATGGTGTGCAATAAACTGTTAAATAAATAAATTACTATCATAGAATCCGAAAAAAAAACATTTACCAAATTACCTAAGTACTTAGTTCGATTCATGCCAAGATAAAGGTTCCTCTTCCTCCTAAGGTCGTTTACTCCTACGTTTAATATTTGGTAGTAGGGATATTGTCATCATTTGTGATAAGATAAAGGCTGACTAACCATAGATATATTATCACTAAAGAAGTCGCACTTCACACCAAACATCATCAAATCAAAACAAAAAGAAAACAAACAATTGCGCCGACTATCCCCATTCCCTAAGTGCTAATCCTGGTAAATCCCGTAGCACAAACAATGCCACGCGACGCTACGCCGCACTACGCTATACCACGCTACGCCACGCGTCGGCACGCGGCCCGCCATTACCCACGCATTAAGGAGATATCTCCTGATATCGGGATGTATCAAGGGATATTAGGATACATCCAGAACTATTACAGGGCCGTTATCGCGTTATCTTCGCCAGATTATCGCCGGATTATGTGCAGTATGGGAACAGGGGTTATGGTTTGCATAATGTATTGCACGTCTTGCATAGGCTTGCCTTGGAGCTTATGTGACGGTAGACCAATTCTTTATAGACCAAAAAACTTTTGAATCTAACCTTGAAAGATATGAAACATCTCATGGAATGAGGAGAGTTGCTGATTTTGTTTACGTATGGTAATCGAAAACTGTTTTAAGTATTTCCATGCAACGTTTTGAACGAATCGCAATATAACTAGGAGTATAAATTAACTGCTTTTGTTATGATTCCTCTAAATTAAATACATTGTATTTCGCGAGTTTCACTTAGGAATTTACAAATACTTAAAGCTACTTGTTTTACATACTATATTTGACCACCTTAGTTACCATCTTTGACTAATATTATTATCTAGATCAGAGTTTCCCTATGGGTCGCGAGCCCACTGTTGGGTCGCACGAGCGAATATTGAGTGGCCCACCACATTAACCGTCGTGGTGGTCTAGTGGAAATGACACCTTCTTTACAATCGTGAAGTCGTGAGTTCAAATCTTTGTCCCGTACCAATGAATTCTTAGTAATTTATGTACGGCATTTCACACCACTGGCTTTTGGGTGAATGAAAACATCGTGAGGCAACCTGCATACGTCCGTAGAAGAAATTCGATGGCATATGTGAATCCACAAACCGCACTGGGCCAGCGTGGCGGATATGGTCCAATCACCTTTCTTGGGTAGGCCTACGTGCAGTGCAGTATGCAGTGGACTATTATAAAGGCTGATACAACACAAAAATTACTCTTATCAAACTCACAATAAAAGTAACTCGAGTTTAAATTCATATCAAAACTGTAATTGCTAAACATAGAAATAATTTTTACCCTTCTGAATAAAATATTTTTTTTCATTTAATTAGTTTAAAAGTATTTTATTCATATTGGTAACAGTAATAGTACAATTAACAGTTAAATTTTCTAGAAGTGGGACCCTGTTTTGTAAACTTATATCAGATGGAACGTAGCTCAGACAACTTTATGTATAGGAACCACTGATTTAGATAACTTTGATCAAACGCCTAACTTGGTAGCCATAAAGAACACATCTCTAAATTAGTCACTTCTAAATACCTACCTTCTAAAATCTTACTCCGGTATTAAGCCTTAACAGGATATAGTCAGCTAGTAAGACCATAAAATTACTTGAAGAAATCGCATTGTATATCATAATCAAAAGGTAAAAGAAGGCAATTTGCTGAATACAATAAAAACGACAATCATAACAGCACTTTAATAAGAAACATTGCTTCCAATCCCCACACCCACCGAGGGGAGGACTTACTTAAATATGAATCATTTCATTATAATGCCATATTCAATCCGAGCCTCACTTCACGTATTGTAACAAGGGGAGAGTGAGTACAATACGAACTACCAAACAACTCAAAGAGTGGTGAAATGAAACAACCAAAATGCTCAATTGTAAGATAGCAACGTAGTCCAGAGAATGCGAAACAACTCAAAGAGTGGTGAAATGAAACAACCAAAATGCTCAATTGTAAGATAGCAACGTAGTCCAGAGAATGCGACCGTGGCTCTATGATTCGAGTTTGCTGAAAAGTTAGTCGCACTGTAACTATTGGGTAGATGAAAAAAATTGACGCTGACTATTGGTTCAAAAAGTGTTAAAAATTCAGGGAGCACTGTTATGTTCTGATTAATTTTGCAGAAAATGTTCCTGATTTATTAATTTTGGCTAAACTCTGGTATTAGATTTCATATTACCTAATGTAATCTTATTTGCAGAAAACTTTTTCAGTTTAATAAAGTATTTTTTATTTCTTATTTCGTTACAACACGATGAAAAAAATAACTGACACAATAAGTAATACCACAAACCATCGAATTGGCATTTTTGCTTACATTTCATATTGATGCCATAGACCACGAGTAACTTTATGAAATACCTATACCTACATACAGCAAACAATAGTCTTCATATGCAAATTTTTCTAAATTCAGGATGGAAAAATCGGCCAACATTATAAACCAAATTGAACTTTTTCGCTATCCAACTCAGCTTCCAAAGCACACGCAAGATTCGAAATTAATTATTCAAATAATATAGAGCGTATTGTCATCTTCCCAAGATCGAAAATTGTATGAGGGTGGCCAGGTTCAAGTTGACTTTGAGGGGAGACTGGGTTTTATGGGAACAGCAAATTCGGCACGTGTCATCCGATGGAATTAGCTGTAATACTTGCATTAATAAAGTGTGAAATTGCCACCGACGGTGTTTGTTATAATTCCCTATTATGTTTTTTGAGCGTTTCCCCCGGGCGGCTGGCGCGGTCGAAATAGATTGCTTTGTGGGATTATCGTTTGATGTCCACGTACTGTGCAGTCAATCTAGTGGTAATTAATTGGTTTCCAATAGGTACTGGGGAATAGTTACGGTGAAGATGCTAATCGAAAGAGGAGAGAGGTCATTTACTAATACAAGCAGTGCAAGATTCTTATAATGATTTAAGCACAAAGCAGGACGTATGTTATTTCCTTTTTATTTAAATAAAATTACCACCAAATAAATTCCCAAAATAATGCGACTTCGTGGCAGGCCCCCCACAAGGCTGCGGTTGTGAACACCTTTGATTGAAATTGGCAGGCATCGGCACAATAGCGACAAAACTGGAAATCTCGTAGAAGAAACCTTTGCCCAATAGTGGACACTATAGGCTCATTAACAAACATTTTTTCAGACCTGTGAATAAGAAAGCTAAGTAGGTTATTTGTTAATTACACATTTCAAAAGCAAGCCACTACATAATATATGCGTAGAACGACTACGCTACAAGTGCTACGCGTGCTACGAGAGCTACGAATATCCGTTTTAAATGTATTTAATTTTATGTGATCACTAGCATAAGACCGCGGGACGTGGAAATTCCTCCACTGACAAGAGCCTTGCTCTTAAGTTATGATGATGATGGTTGATTACGCATAACGAAAACTGTTATTTGAAAATTTACAACTTGTTGTTTTGCAAAGTGCTGAGATTTTCAGAGGTCTAAATATTCATCATTATGAACAACTTGTGCTATGTAGCCCCGAAACCATGAAAATAAAATCAGCTGTTTCGTAGGTACATTATTTATTGATTTTCGCAATTTAGTTCGTCCGATAGTAAAAGTTCATAATGACGTATACCTAGAAGGTATTTTCAAGAGCTATTGCGAAGCGAAAATTCTTAGGTGATGAATGTTTACGAATCTAAAATCCAAGATAAAAAAGCCAAGTACTATCGATTATGCCAGTAAATAATTAGCTTGTTAACAAAAAACTGATAATAAGTATATATTTTTCCAAAGTATTGCAGTTTTTCTGACTTAAATAAATAAGTGACCGAATGAGGAAGCTACAAAAATAGGTACTGAAGACTTTGTTACAAACAGAACTTTTTATCGTGGCGCCCTCACTGAACGTTACAGGTAACTCAGTCACGCAGTACTATTCCTTAACTAATTGGACCACTTTTTATACCTGTACAACGTCCGCCTAGCGAGCAGCTGACCAACTTAACTCCAGAGTTGGCAAAATGTTGAAACTAAATTATAAACAATCAACAGAGGCCTATCATTTATTTTTCATCTTTTTCAGTTTATTCAATCGTCAAGCAATAATGCACAATCCTTATCTGCTTTGAATTATGACCATTAATATCAAAGCAAGAATAATTATGTATAGATACGAACTGTACACTTTGAAGTAAACGCTTTCCAAAAGGCTTTAAATTGTTCGAATTTGTCTATACCAATGAGTCTATACTGCTTCTAGTTCAAATGTCTCAGTGATCATCAGAAAAGCTTTTCATATACGGCAACAGCCTGTATTGTTCAGTAAAGTTCATAAAGTTTGGTAACCAAGTCGATAGCTGACTCTTTCAAGTGGCTTTAGTGTTTGGTGTTGATGATCTGATGATTTATTTTGCTACTTGCGACAGTGGCGCCAACCTTCAACGCTAAAGATATCTTGGTCGGCTGGTCTCGTACAAACGGTAGTATTTAATCCGACGTGGTCTCGGTCCCAGCGTTTTATTGATTGCGCCGACCGCTCATCCGCGACGGCTGCCACTGGATAAACAAGGGAAAAAATAATAAAATAAAGATGGCGCGGCTACGCCCCCTGCGGAGCGGCTACCGTTTTCAAATGTCATTCCGATGCAGCGGTGGGCAGTTGTCGATAATCGATATCGATGTAAGTGGCAATGGGCAGGGTACGTAGTTCGAAGAACGGATGGCCGATAGGGCCGTATAGTTCTCGAATGTAGACCACGGACCATCAAGCGCAGCATAGGACGTCCACCGACTAGGTGGACTCACGATATAATAAAGATCGCAGGAACGCGCTGGATGCAAGCCGCTTCCAACTGGCTTTATTGGAAATCCATATGGAGGCCTATGTCCAGCAATGGACGTCCTACGGCTGATGGATGGATGGACGGATGATATCGATGTACCAGTACACTAAGACAAACCCCGAGCAGTCATACCGGCGTAAGCCTAGACGAAGTTCGCAGACGTTCTGCTATACAGTTTCCACGGAATGTCCATCATTGTTTTTCGCCAAAAATGTAACAACCGACTTCAATCGTACAGAAATTCGAACAGTTTGCTCAAATAGATGTATGTCATGTTTGGATTATTGCTGATTTTTCAAAAAACCTCTCATCCGATTATATACCCAACGATATTTAAATGGGATAACTTCTGAAGTATGACCTACCAAACAGAAAAGAATCATTAAAATAGGTTCATCATTGGCGAAGTTTTTAAAGTTTTGCCGCCTGATTATCCATGCATTCTGGCTTCGCTTTCCGTATCTGCATGGCTAGAACATAATAAAATATAAGGTCTAAAGCCATCACGCTTACATAATAAAGGAGTTGGTTTCGAATATAAGATTCAACAAGTTGACTCAGAGAGTATCTATTAGTTGCAAAATAAATGTTTGATATTTCTTGAACAATAGCAGGTGAAAAGTTTTTGTTTCAGTCCATAACCTAGATTCTTAATAGATACTTTAACAATTAGCCATTACACGGTGGGTAGTTACGTAATTTAAATATATGAATAAATATATGCATGTGTAAAATTTCTTGAACCGCTTTTACATATAATTTTAGCACCTACCGTAATATTTTATGGTTTCAGAAAGGTATATTTTTATGCTAGGGTCGGTGTTTGTTTTACCATAACTCACCTGATTGGTGTCGTAGCCGAAGGTAAACAAACGGATAGAAAGAAGCAAGATGTTAGATCTTTACAAAATCATGTAGCGACATACCTGTTTTAAAGCTATTAATGAATTTATTGATGAAAAACATCTTAAAGAAGAATGCAAGCCTAAGAACTTCTTATGTCAACCTGCTAAACTTTATTATTTTATGGAGCCTGCTAACCTTCGTTTGGACTGGCTTCCCAATTAGCAACAGAGCGGTTACAGGATCTTAACATGACATACAGGGTTAGTTCTAATCAATTAGCATCCTTTTAGGGGCTTATTCTGTGTATTAAAACTAACAGCTTTTGTTCTACGACTTTTGCCAAAACTCGAAAAACAATTTTGTTGTTCCATAGAAAAATATAGTTGACCTCGACACTATTTATGGAACAGCTGATTTTTTTTTGTTTTGACAAAAGTTGCTAGTTTTGAAAATAAATATTATATAATAACCTTGTGTAACTATTACTCGTACCTACTCGTTTCTGTAATGTTTTTTTGCGATTTTAGTGTTGGTTTCATAGTATAAGTTAATCATAGTACCTGATTTGTAGTGAGACATACTTATAGGTTAGAACGTTTGTATCCTTAGATCTAATCGTAGCTCCATCTAGGACTATCAATATTTTTTCCCATCTCTACCAACCGATTTTCCACAGTTAACGCTGGAAGTAAATCGATCGAACCGTTTTTTTCAGACAATCGTCAATCAATTCTAGCTTTGGTGATATCGACTTATTCAATTTCTGGGGCCATTCTCATTTGTCGTGGTTTGGTCATTCCCGTCATCGATTTTTTTATCGATTTCCGATAGCTTCGGCCGATTTGCTACGCGCATTCCTAGCGTTTTCAAAACATCTTGTAGATTTTCCTCGGGTCAAGTGGATCGGATGAATCGGAACCGATAAATACTAAAATGACGCAAACGCGAAGTAACCTTTGTGTAGACTAGAGGATCAATTAGGCAATTTTATTTATTAGTTCGTGGTCTCTCGGTACGAAGCTTACTAATAAACTCATCAATATGTAATAATTTCACGTCGACGAGTAAGGAGCCTCCAAGTAGCCTGACGAGTTATCTGAAAGATCGAACTAGTAATAAAGATATCCGTTGATAACTAAAGTTAACGACATAGTTCGGTGGATTGAAAAGTTGGCATGGACCAAGCACATAGAAAGAAAGTGGACAGACGGCCACATCACTAGACCGCACTGAAAACTGTGTAACCTATTAGAAATTCAGCAGCACCTATGGTTGTTGATGAAGTAAGTGCGCAAAAACCGGGTGGCTATCAGAAGAATCGGCCGGTGTCAATTTTTTTAAGCAGCTTAGCTAACATATGAATAATGAACTAGAGAACTATGAACCAAAGTGGGGACTTGGCACAGAGGGATTCTCGTATAACTGCACGTCAAGCATATCAATATCATAGTAACATAAAGCATCGTGCATCAGTGCACGTAAACAATTATTATTTGTTCCTATCATATTAGTGGTCAACGTAAGTTATAACTGTAAATAAATCCATATTTATCTCTACTTTCTCTTGGATAAGCCATGTTACAAAGACTGTCAAAGACTATTCCGTTCTACAGCTGCCATTGATGAAACTAAAAGTATTGTAGTTGATTGAATCAGGCGTTACTTTGCGGAAATTCATCTTCAAATCTATGTTTTGAATAAATATTTAGTGTATTTCCGCTATAATTATTAATTTATTATTATTCAGTTTCTAAAAGTATAATTATTGTAATATTAGTAATTGTTTGTATTTTTTTTTTTTATAAATGTCCTTAATGCACTTAATGCCCTTAAACTTATTTGCCTACAACAAGATAGCGGAAATAAGCTAAATATTTATTCAAAACATAGATTAAAAGTATTGTTTCTAAAAAAAAGTAGAATAGAAAAATGTAATGTCACCACCACTAGTGTCGTAGTAGGTATCACTATTAAAACTATCAAAACTTAAAAGCGATTAAAAATTTAACAATGAAAAGCTTTTAAAAGTTTTATCACTTTCCAGAGCTTATAACAGAAATGTTTTATTTTCTTGTACAAAAGTAACAAAATAGTTTTTCTAATTTATAAACGTGGGCTAAGTAATCAGGTATCACCTCATCAAGGAGTGATGGTATTAATTAACGCTGCAGACGTCATGGCGAGAGCGATCCTGTTCCCCGCATGGGGCCGTCCTAGTTGTAGGGTCGCCATGGATTTTAAACTATATAATAGCTTAGCAAAAAAGGTCCACGAGTAGTACTCGACAGCTTTTCGTCGAAACTATATTCGTACCGGAGTACTGAAAAAAAAAATATGAGTAATTTCACCACCAGCCTTTATAACAGTCCACAGCAGGACGTAGGCCTACCCACGAAGGGTGATTGGGCCATATCCACCACGTTAGGCCAGTGCGAGTTGGTGGATAGTAATTTCACGTGAATATAAGTAAACATAACGTTGCGAAACAATTTTGTTTATACACAGTGATTCCTCATTTGGAACATAAAATATCGGATGATTTTTTTGTTATAAATCCAAATGGTTTTCAGAGATCTTATAACTAGTAAGTTAGCCTACACAAGCCTGTAAGCCTACACGATACACAGTACTAATAATCAATTTGTTACTTATTTTATTTGTAATATTATTTATGCACTACATCCTCAAATGTAAAATAGCTGATTAGTAGTTTGGATAGCATAAGACAATGCGGTACACCTGACGATTATTTTCTTAACTGAAAATCTGTTAGTATGAAATTTTTTTTTCAAAATTGTTGGTAAAACGAGTTGACATAAGAAAAAAAGGATACACTAAAATCTCTCAAAAACCTAACAGTATGGCCACTCTAATATTACAATTCCATGTATTTCTCAGTTCCACAAATTGATTTAAAGTGTATTTAAGCGTATCGAATGGGCTCCGAGTGGTGATTGTGGACATTCCATCCTATGTCATTCCTGCGGTTAAAAAACGCCCATTTGAGGAATAATTGCGGCGGTAAAAAATTAATTGGTTTGGCAGTCCTTAGAGCGAGCTTTTTAACGTTGTGATAACAATATAGTTTGTTATAGAGGCCGTCATGTGTTAAGAGTCTTGATTTTTCTACAGTTGTAGTTATAGTTAGAGTCACTTTAAAAGCTGTAATTTAATTTTTATTTACTTTAGCATCACAGTTTAAACAGGAATTAACATTAATTTGAGATGTATTATAAAAAATAGGACAACATGGCTCATTGCCTAAATCATCAGAACTTACTATGTATGTTAATTATTACTTTGTAAATTCAGGTATTGACAAAGATTATATATTTTTTTTTACTAAGAAGACTAGCGTGGTTTTCGCATATTTTTATTATAATATGATACAAAATTAAATGTTTAATTTTACTAATATAATTTATTTTTATTGCTTTCACGCGATATTTTTAAGGCATACATTATGATCACTATATTAAATAGAGCCAAGCTTCTTACTCTACAGCCCCTAACTCTACGAGCTCTAACTTTATAAACTCTACAGGTAACAAAACAGTTAAGCCACGTACACATTAGCTATAGTGGCATTAGCAGCCAATGTATATGTCGCTTGGCTGTTTTATTACCATCACATTAGTGTAAGATAAAAATTTACTCACAGTTCATTATATTTATGTTTTACGAAATTGTTCTTTATTTACCGAAACGACCAAGCCACACATATTGACTAAGGAGCAAAGTATCTATGAAGGGCTTGTTTGTAATTTTAGGGCGTGTAAAGTTAGAAAGCCGTGGTGGTCAAGAAAAGCCGTGGTGGTCAAGAGGTAGTGACACCCGCCTTACAATAGTGAGGTCGCGGGTTCAAATCCCCGGTCCCGTACCAATGAGTTCTTCGGAATTAATGTACGGAATTTCACACCAATGACTTTTCGGTGAAGGAAAAACATCGTGAGGCAACCTGAATACGTCCGTAGAAGGAATTCGATGGCATATGTGAATCCACCAACCCGCACTGGGCCAGCGTGGTGGATATGGCCCAATCACCCTTCGTGGGTAGGCCTACGTCCTACAGTGGACTATTAAAAAGGCTGGTACAGTACAGTACAGAGTTAAAAGCTTGGCTCTAAATGAGATCTATTAACTTTTTTATACTGTGAGCCATAAACTATCTTGGCAACATTTTACATGAAAATGTTATTGATGGGATTTATATTTATCGATGCGCAATAAACTGTTAAATATAGACACTTTTCACTTTTGTTCCTATTGTACCTCCTCCGACCTAAGCTTTGTCATTTCTTAACAGTGTCGAGCTGAACATTTGATTGTAGGTACGGTTTTTTGTGTTCATGATGATTTATATTAGATCGGGCGTGCACGGGACGGGCCCGGGAGGAACCCCGTACGGGGCCCGTGCGATGCACGTTCGGACGCACGTTCTATACATTTTGTGTAGTGGCCCAGATGGGCCCCGTCTGGGCGTCCTACGGGTCACTACAAAAATATATGTGCGTGTCCGTCCCGTTCTAATATAAATCATCCCTTATTCATGATCAGCCATTTAAATTGACCAAGTTCGAATTATAAAGTATGAGCATGAACATAAACATTACATTACATTACATCAGACTCTCACATTACCTTCTAATGAATAATGTAATTGTTTTAAATCATAAACTTGCAGTAATGAAATCTAAATTATGTGCCTAGCAGGTGCTTCTATTAACTAACCGAAAAGTGATAAATTTGAATAGTTTATTGTTAATTATGCGTACTTAACATAGTTACTAATTATAATAGTATTTACTGCTTCCTTATTGCTTTATCTACCAGAATAAATGAATTTTATTTATAGTTTTCATATAACTTAGCGTACAGAAGGCCTAATTATAAAACAGATGTTTGACTAATTGGTAGGTCTTTCTGGGGAAATACTGCACCAGTTTTTCAAATTAAAGGGCGACATTTACAAATTTTCAGTATTTTACACAGCATGACTAGTTTCCAAGTAAATTACACCGCTTATTACGAAGTATATTTCAATGCAATATAATTAGTACTAGCTTTTGCTCGCAGCTCCGCTCGCTTAATATTTTGATTTTTGTGCTATCCCAAGGAAACTTATTTCCGGGATAAAAAGTAGCCTATGTCACTTTTCAGTTTTCAAACTATGTCCATGCCAAATGCAAAATCAAGTCAATCCGTTGCTCCGTTGCTGCACGAAAGAGGAACAAACCAACAAACTTTTCGGATTTATAATATTATATACTAGCTGACCCGGCGAACTTCGTTCCGCCTAACAGTCGATTAACGTAGCCTAAGTTACTCCTTATTACATCTGCTACCTGCCAATAAAAGTTCCGTCAAAATCGGTCCAGCCATTTCAGAGATTCGCCGGAACAAACAGACAGACAGACAAAAATTGTAAAAAATGTTATTTTGGTGTATGTACCATATAATTATATTCATATGCATGTAGTAAAAAACGGTTATTTCAATATTACAAACAGACACTCCAATTTTATTTATTTATATAGATGATTGTTATATTTATTATGAATATAAATGATTTCATATATTTATATAGATGATTATTATTATTAGTAAGGATAAGTTTTCTTTCTTTTTTAATTATGTAGGTAGTTGTAAATAATTAAATATTTAAGTTTGTGCAAAAAATATTTATTTATTTTTTCCTAGGCTGTTTTGGTCTAGTGGTAGTAACACTTTCCTGTCATTCGTGACGACGTGGTTTCAAATCCCGGTCCCGAACCAATGCAGCAATGAGTTCTTTGGAACATAATGTACGAACTTTCACACCACTGGCTTTTTCGTGAAGAAAAACATCGCGAGGCAAACTTCATACGTTCTTAGGAGAAATTTGATGGCGTTTGTGAATCCATCAACCTGCATTGAGTCAGCGTGGTCTACCGCATTTGGTCTAATCACCTTTCGTGGTAAGATCTGTTCAATAGCGGAGTATCGAAACTGCAAGTACCTACTTATAGTATCTACTAATGTTGTTGTTATTGACACTATAAAATTAGTAATACATTTAGAAAATATTTTGTTATAAATCAGCGTCATCCGGAAATGAAAGATATTTTTCATTAATCCCTCATCATTACAATAATAAAACATTGTTAAGTACATTTCGACTACAATGTATTTGTGCAATAATTTGCTTTTCTATCTTGCAAATTTTATGACTGTCGGTGATAGCAATTCATAATTTCATTGGTTGGACTGAAATTAATAACATTTACGATTGCACAAGATTATATTATTATTATGACCTATATTCCGACATTATATTCCCTAGTTATAACCTTAGCAAAAAACTATGATTCACAATGTTAAGTTATTTCAAGGTTAATAAATGATACCTACCTTTAATAACTATAGTAGCATAAAAAACTTGATCGAAATTTTATTTCTATAACCTCATTTTACCTTTTAATGCTTAGTCCATTGTTGGACATATGGCAACAAAATGTGTATATACCAACAATAAACCGAAATGGGGTGGTGTAGAACATACTTAATTACTTATGAACATCATTTTTATAGTGTCAATTTAAGTCAACTTATAAAAAATCAGCTCTAATAATCTCAATCTCAAATCGGAATCGATACCTAAATGTTTAAAACCGTACTTTTTCTCAATTTCTGGGTTTTGCATCATATTAAAAGTTCATACTGGTGATTTGAGTCGCCCCCTTCTTAGGGTTCCGTAACCAAAGGGTAAAAACGGCAGGAAGATGCTTGAAATATTCACAGAATAAGAAGTTGTAAATTCCCTCCAAAACTAAATAATTAAAATAAAATATGTTAGGAGGGGGTTCCCATGCAGTACGGAACCCTTAGAGCGCGAGTCCGAGTCGTACTTAGCCGATTATTTATCTTAGTAAGTACCACCCTTTCTAATTAACCCTGTATAGCTGATATAGACTAACTTACTCTCTAATAACAATATTCATGGTTAAATGTTAATGTAAGTAACAAAGTGCTCGTCGTATCAATGCGTTTGATGAATTAAAGGGCAGGGTTCGCCAGTTAGTGGAACGGAAACAAAATTATAATTATATTATAATGCATAGGTCGTAGGGCACGAAATTGGGGCATTTTAGATAATTGTGCAGTGATTGTATAAACGTCTATTAATACTTGTAGGTACCAACTTAGTTTTATGCTTTTTTTATGAATCACTTGTAACTTTATGAGGGCAAGTAGGTAAGAGGAAATGCAATGGAATATCTGAATCCACTAACCCACACTTAGCCAACATGGTGAATGTGGCCTAATCACCCTTCGTGGTTAAACCTATGTTCAGCAGTTATTAGCAGGTACAGTGTGAAAGTAAATTAATTACACCTTTATTTCTTCTCATACCACCTTGCTAGTAAATAGATAGATAGAAAAGCTTTATTGTTCACACAAACAAGAAATTAAAAAAAATAATAATAATTAAAGTTTTAATAGGTGTCATTTTTCAGTTTATAAATAATACTCGTGATTATACTGAATGTAAAAGTAAAGTAGATAGGTTGTAATTAAATAGTTAAACTGTGGCGTGTCGTGTATGTTTACAGCAAAATAAAACATTTTGCTGTCACAGCCTACAGCATAAAACTAATTGAACAGTTGGAATGCATATTTATTCTTTATGTACCTACATTATTTTAAATTCAACATTGTGAAGATACTTTTGTAAAATGTGCAGTCCAAGCAAGATAAATACTTGATTTACACTTGCGTGCAGTCTTGCGGCCCGAGGCGTGTTACGCCAACGACCCCAAACCTAAGTGTAAGGTCTCATGCTTCGCTCTCATTGGTCATCCAGAGCTTTTTTACACTAGCTTTTCTCGCTTTGTCTCTTAATTCGTGCTTTCTCCTTTTACGAGTGGGTTTGAGGCACTATGAGCCGACTTCCCATGTCTGTTTCAGAGCAAGCAGAAAGAAAATGATCGTTCATCTCACACATTGTACGGAAGTCAAAATTAGGCAAAATACAATCGTACAAAAAAATGGTAAAAACATTAAACGATTTTACCATTTTTTGTGTTCTTAGTTTTTATTTTGTTACTACAAATTGCGTTCTTCATGAAAAGTCCTTTCATTTGATACTCATATTGCGTAAAAAAATTTAATCCGCCATGTTGTGGCGGTGGCCATCTTGTATTTACGTCAATGTTAAATACAAAATTTTTTATTGTCATTGAAACTAAAGCTGTGTACCAAATATCATATCAATCTGTCTACGGGAAGGATTTCAATTACTAAATTTGACCCAAAAACGGGCATGTGAAGTTAAATAAATCCGTTAAAAAAAACAAGATACGTTCTTCTTACAAGCTCTCTTATCCAAACGCCGATCGAACTACGAGGCGAGGACAGGAACGAGACAGAACATGCCATAACTGATAACATTTAAAATATCGATTATTTCTCCTTCAAAATGTCAAGGTAAAATAATCGACGGTAGCGTGCGAACATTAATCAATCTTTAATTAACACGTGTGCGAAAACACATTTGCACTCCTCTCAATTAATGTTCAAAGATAAAACGCAAAATATCGCTGCCAACGCCATCTTTAATATATTTTGTCTCGTTTTCACGAAACGGTAATCGAACGCTCCATCTTTTTCTGGTTTGACAGCTCTTAACCATTCCCTCGAGCTATGTTCCCGACCACACCTCTTTTACACCTGCAGCATCTTATTTTTCTTTTTTAGGGTTCCGTGTGCAATAGGCGAAACGGAGGATATTTTATCGACTAAAGAAAAATACACAAAAAGCTCTGGCAGCATATTAAGTTTGGCAGTCAATCACCGAAAGTAATAGGTACAAAACCTGTGACATTAATAAACAATACCTACCTACATAAGTCAAATCAAACTTCTTCGCGGGTGTGAAGTGAAATTAGCTGCATGCTGAGTAAAATCTAATCCTCGCGTATCTATTATGTGAAGTTGTGAACTTCTCTAAGGTTTGGGTTTCGCTAACTTCACAGCCGTCAAGAAGTTTGATGCGGCATATGCTAAATTATTTAAGAGGCCGTATATGAGTTTTGGACATAATTCGTTTTTCCTGTTCTTTTTTTCCTTTATTCCAGTTTATTTATTCGTACCTAAATAAATAAAATAGAATAAAGTATATAAAGGTTGTTTGATTTTTAGCTATTTTTAATAATAACACTATCCTAATAAACACTAGTATTTTGTTCCCACATATGCAACGATGAGACATGGCAAAGTAGTTCGTGCTAAAATAATATAATTCGAAAGAATTAATTAATGTACGGAACACAATTACTATGGAGTATTTTAATCTTGACCAACTCTTTCTAATAAATAATCGTCCAAATAAATAAAGACCTATATTATTTTTAAAAGCAATGGAATCGTTACTTCGGCGTGAAATGAATTGAATTGATTACTTTCATCATTTTTTACAAACTCAATAAGGGGCAAGCAGAAAATAGAATAAAAAAATACAATTATTTAATTTTAACACACGAGGCAGTAGAGTATCAGTCTTCAATTGCCAATCTTCTATTATATAAAAGGCTTCCCTGAGTGACTGACTGACAGACAGCCTACAGCCCAAACCGCTTAAGATATGAGCTTGAAATTTGGAATATAGGTACATTGAACGACGTAATGGAGCATTAAGGACGAAAATTTTGAACTTTCGACCTCTAAGGGGGTAAAACGGGCCCTTTTCATTTGTATGTAACTTTTTATTCCCTGTACCGATTGACTTGAAACTTTGTATACATGCTTTTCAAACAAAATAAAAGTTACGTTTTTTCCTGTTTTTCCGAATTTTTCTCATCTAAGGGGTCACATAAGGTCCCAAAGTTGGTGAAAAAAGCGTCAATTACTTCGAACCAGCTGAACGGTTATGGTTGAAAATTTGTATGAAGGAAGCACTCAGCATGTTTTAATACAGGAACTAATAAAATCCAGGAAAATCTATAAGGTTCCTTAAGGATACGCAAAATTAATAAGTTTAGGCTACAGCCCAAACCGCTGAAGATATGAGCTTGAAATTTGGAATATAGGTACATTGAACGACGTAATGGAGCACTAAAGACGAAAATTTTAAACTTTCGACCTCTAAGAGGGTAAAACGGGCCCTTTTCGTTTGTATGTAACTTTTTATGCCCTATACCAACTGACTTAAAACTTTGTATAGATGCTTTTGAGACTAAATAAAAAATATGGCTGTACCTGTTTTCTGAATTTTCCTTAAAAAAATCCTTAGGGGTCAGATACATCCCAAAACTTCAATGCTCTTTTTTAAATAATGTAGTATCTAGAATAGGATTATGATAATGATAGTTTATCTTTAAATAGGGCAAAATAGGTCCCCAAAAGTTTAAGATTTTTTTTTATTTTGTGATCCAATAGTCTTAAGCTTAGCGCACATTTGGATCAATATAGGTATTTTACTATGGGATCAACCCTGAAAATAACCTACATTTTCCATACATTTTGTTGCGGATCGATGAACTTTTTGTGTTGAACAGCTGATTTTATTTACGTGCTTTTGGGGTTGTTACCATTGTAAAAGTTAATCAAATGATGAGTATAATAGCATCCTAGAACATGCCTGACTAGAATTACAACTTGTACATGGTCTCCACTCGAGAACGTTTCGACCCTAACGGTCATCAGCCCTCCGCGCTATGTGCCCTGCCCATTGCCATTTCAACTTGCCAATCCGTTGGGCTATGTCGGTAACTTTGGTTCTTCTACGGATCTCCTCATTAATGATTCGATCTCGCAGAGAGACTCCAAGCATAGCCCTCTCCATAACTCGTTGGGCTACTTGACTAGCTTACTAGTGCCATTTTTTCATTTGCCTGGAAAATTAAATTTCTAATGACTTAATGAAACATGTCGAATACCTGTACCGGCCTTAATTAATAGTGCACTACTAAAAATAGGTATAGGTATCCGTAGGGATAGCACTACGGATAATAGAAACAGGTGGGTCTTAAGATGAACATGGACAAGACGAAAGTCATGTGTAATTCCCATGTTTTACCTACCCCGTTTTCTGTTGGAAACTCGGTTCTTGAAGTCGTTGACTCGTACGTCTACCTAGGACAAGTAGTCCAGTTAGGTAGGTCCGACTTCAACAAAGAGGCCAATCGACGAATTCAACTCGGCTGGGCAGCGTTCGGAAAAGTGCGTAGTGTCTTCTCGTCCGACATACCTCAATGCCTCAAGTCGAAAGTTTTCGACCAGTGTGTGTTGCCAGTGATGACTTAGGGCACAGAAACGTGGTCTCTCACTATGGGCCTTATTAGTAAGCTCCAAGTAGCCCAACGAGTTATGGAGAGGGCTATGCTTGGAGTCTCTCTGCGAGATCGAATCATTAATGAGGAGATCCGTAGAAGAACCAAAGTTACCGACATAGCCCAACGGATTGGCAAGTTGAAATGGCAATAGGCAGGGCACATAGCGCGGAGGGCTGATGACCGTTAGGGTCGAAAAGTTCTCGAGTGGAGACCATGTACCGGCAAGCGCAGCGTAGGACGTCCACCCACAAGGTAGACGGATGACCTCATTAAGACCGCAGGATCGCGCTGGATGCAAGCCGCTTCCAACTGGTCTTATTGGAGATCCATAGGGAAGGCCTATGTCCAGCAGTGGACGTCCTGCGGCTGATGGATGACTGAAAATAGGCCTATCCGCGAAGGGTAATTGGGTCATATCCATCACGCCGGCCGAGCACGGGTTGCTGAATTCACATACGACATTGATTTTTACTCATACAATTATTATTATTGGCTCCCTCGGTGGCTCAGTGGTTGACCCTGACTCCTGGGTCAAAGAGGCATGGGTTCGATTCCCAGAGCAAATATTTATGTGATGTTCATATGTGTTTGCTCTGTGTCTGAGTGTTATTAATGTATTTTTATTTATTTATTTAACACTTTCTTGCACACTATTTGTACAAAAAGAGGACTTAACGCTATACAGCATTATCTGCCAGTCAACCTATATGTAAAAAAATAAAATAAATAAATAATAAAAAAGTTAGGGTTTAGTTTGGGATCAGAGACCGTGTGTGAGATGTCCCCCAATATTTAATTTATATATTTATTTATTATTGAGTTAATTTCAGAAATTCGGCAATTTATCATCCAAAAATTCACGTATGTACTCCGTAATAAGCTTTAGATACAAGTAAATTAAATAACCAAATACTGAGACAATTCAGGCTAAACCGTAGGCATTATTTTCTAAGTAATACAATAATAGGCTCAGTTATGAAGACGCCATAGTAAATATAATAACAACATAAAATGTGTTCTCTCTATCGAATGCTTAAAGTGAACATGAAACAGATATAATTATGATAATTAGCTATTATAATTACGATGGCGCCTTCATAATCGTGCCTAATGCGGGCTTAACCACGAGCTACTATTATTTTAAGTAAGTGCCAAGAAAACGCGGGCCTATTATCATTACAAGCAATACAAAAACGCAGGCTAACGGCATGCTATTATAATTTTAAGGATTTATTAAGACTACACGGGCCAGACCGCGAACTATTAGATATTATTATAAGCAAATGCCAAGATAACGCGGGTTGAACCGCGGGCTGTTATTTTAATTAAGTATTATAAGTATTAAAACAACGTGGGCCAAACTGTGGGTTATTATCTTTGTAAGTACCTAATTATTAACACAACGCGAGCTAAACCGCGGGCTTTTATCATTTTGCGCAAGTACTAAGACAATACGGGCCAGACCATGGGCTATTATCATTGTAAGTAATACGACAATGCAGGCCAAACGGCGAGCTCGAGCTTTTATAATTTTAAGCAAGTATTAAGACATCGCACTCCATGCTGCATGCTATAAATAACCATCTTAAGCAAGTACTAACAATACGCGGGCCAAACCGTGACCTATTATCATTATAGGCAAATACTGTTACAATTTTGACCAAACCGTGGGCATTATCCTTGCAAGTAATTTTAAGCAAGTATTAAGACAACGCGGGCCAAATTGCGGACTATTACATATTATTATAAGCATGTACAAAGACAACGTAGATCAAACCGCGGGCTATTTTCATTTTAAGTAAGTACCTATGTACTAAGACAACGCGGGCGAAGCCGCGGGTTTTAAGCTAGTACGAGTATAAAAGTGTCACTGAATGTATGTCATTAATCTACAGCAGTTTTTCTATGAAATATGCTTTAATACATCCTCTCGTGGGCTATCATAAATCAATGGTTTTATATATCGTTATCTTTTCTATTGCAATGCTATAAATAAAAGAAGATACATTGTTTTAAAAAATATTTTTACTAATGGGTCGGTCTACCAAAAATAGCAACGGTAGGGCAAGTGACTGTAGCACAGGAAACTCACTCGTCTCATCTCACGAGGCATCTAGTTTTTAACATCGACGCAACCAGAGCACTTAGTCCAGGTTTTGCGTAGTTTACTTAAACTTTCGCGTTAAAGTAAAGAAAATTAAATTTTTATTTCTTCAAGCTGTGTCGGTACATAGGTGTAACAAATGGTTGGTCTCAACAGTTTGTCCTCGCAGACATGCAATAGTATAATGAATTTATACCTAGCTACTTCTCAACGACTTAATTACAAAGGTAACGGGATTTATACCATTTGCGTTTCCTACATCTAGAAATAATAATGTAGTAATAAACTTTTCTATTCACAACATTAGAAACATATATACATACATACACACACACATATATATACATCTATATGTTACACTATATTTTCGAGATCGTCTATTTGGGAAATATATTATTTCAAAATTCCTACTTTATACAAAATTATTATAGTAGTATAGATGTACTAGATACCTACTTGAGATCATATTTTTACAATTAAAATATTATTGTTTTAGAATTTCCACTTATTGAAATGAAATTTTAATGGCATAATTAAATAATTACCACGGATCACGTACCGGCAAGCGCAGCGTAGGACGTCCACCCACAAGGTGGACAGATGACCTCATTAAGGCCGCAGGATCGCGCTGGATGCAAGCCGCTATCAACCGGTCTTATTGGAGATCCATAGGGGAGGCCTATGTCCAGCAGTGGACGTCTTTTGGCTGATGGATGGAATTAAATAATTATTAGTTTTCTACAAAAAGCATCTGTTTACGTTGTTTGCGTGTGGCTCCATTCATTTTGGTTAGTTCTTCCTCGTTTCCGCCAGGGGCGCTGTACACAAATGTATAGTATAGAGCCATACGGAAACAGCTGTAGTTTCAATTTACGTGTAATGTAAACCTGGACTAACCCCTCAGTAAGTTACCTATCAGTTTAACTTGCGTTGGCGTTACTGTCGTATAAAAAAACAATGACTTTCGATTTAGCTTCACAGTTTCATATTTATTGTACTGTTACCCTCTGTAATTTAGTTACATACTTAGTACTTTTTTGTCCGTCAATATTCTCAATCACTAGTAATCACACAAGCAAATAGTAAATTTCTAACAGAATGTGTTTACTGCCCCAATATGTAGGGGCCGTTGAATGGCTGCTCCTCAATGGACGCCGGTGATAACAAACTGTTATTCAATGAGTTACACTAAATAATTAAACTCTATCGGTGCACAAATCATCGCGTATGTTTTATTGTCCAATTATGTTGGCAGGATGGGCTTATGCAATTATTATATTTGAATCAAGTAGTAGTAAGAAGTAAAACATCAACCACTTCAACCAGTAAGAAAAAAATAAAAATATTCTTATCGCTCGAATCCGTAATTTATTTTTAGAGCATTATTTAATAAATTCTTGTGGAATACGAGCCTTTACACCACCGCTTTGTAACAAGGTAACACAAAATAACTACAATTACGAGATGTAGAGTTGAGAGTACCTATCATTATGTCTTAGTTAATTCTGTTATTTTTTTCCCACTTAATTTTTTACACCTTTTTTAGAATATCTACATAAAATGTAAGTATTTAAATTCACAGTAGGTATTTACATTATTTTTACTATGTATACTTATTATACATGGCTATTCCTAATCAATTAACATTCTTTTAGCTTATTCTGTAGGTACATCAAAACTAACAACTTTAGTTCCGCGACTTTTGTCAAAACTCAAAAAAATAATCAGCTGTTCCATACATTTGGTCGCGGGTGAACGATATTTTTATATGGAACACCATTTTTAAGTTTTGATAAAAGTAATCAGTTTTGATGTACAGAATAAGCCCCTAAAATGATTCTGATTGATTAGAAATAACCCTGTATAAGTAACCTAGCAACCAAGTGTACTTGTGATCTCAATTTTCCAAATAATTAATTTTAATTCTTATTGCCATATTGCATGACGCGGCCATCGCGGGCGCAACGAAGTCAAAGGAGCTGTTGGTAACTGCGCTCGTATTTCGAATGGACGTCTCGCAATAGGTTATCACATTCATTTGCTGCATCCGCTCTTATTGATAGTGTTATCGCCAATTAGCAAGTCGATGCGTGTTTTGATGTTTCACCAGGATTTATCGAGACGTAACTTAATAAAGTGTTGATACTCTGGTTAGCCTACGGATCAGTCATTTGATTAATAAAATAAGTGGGGAAACGGATCAGTCATTTGATTAATAAAATAAATGACAAAAAAAGAACGCACAAACAAGATTTTTTTTATTTGTGTTTTACACACTACAGACTCCGGGGCCTGTACCTTTCATTAACAATGTTTCGACTTTTTTTCCAAAGACAATACTAAACAATTACAGGATTATCTGCTTGCCCTGTAATAAGCCGAAAGGAGGTGATTCAGACCATCATTGTGAACAATTTTTACTATGAGGTCAACCCGGAATTCGAGAAAATAAAAAATCAACTGTTTCATCATTTTAGGGATCACTTTGTTGTCCGTCTTTCCGACTGTCAGTTTGTCCGACTGTCCGTCTGTCCGTCTATTGTCTGTCCGTATGTGTGTATGTCAAGACTCTATTAAGAAATTTAAACTGTATATATTATCTATGGTCTCTTGCAGTTGTGTAAAAGAAAAACTTCTCAGTTATCGTTTAAAAAAGTTAGAGCCGTTTATGTCGTAAAAAATCGCATATTTCGACAGGGCCTCAAAATTCACAAAATATGGGTTCAAAATTCAAAGTGGAGTAAATCGTATCATGTAAGGTATCATATAAACTAACCTCATTAGGACATGCTTAAACAGGTTTTTAATTAAGTATTTTAACAATGTGTAATTTTCGATGTATGACAAGAAAAGCGAAAAAAAAAATCACTTTTTTTCGATAGAGATTTTAACAACTTCCTTCTCAATTTTGTGAAATTTTCTTTATTTGTACGGGGTGAAGAAACCTTCACCTCTGCTGACATATAAATTTTCAACTGCGAAATTACTCGCGTCATGTTCACAGACGCCATTCAGTTTGATTCGACTCATAATACGTGTTATAAATACTTACCTACCTATCACGCACTATCACAGTACTTAGTTTCCACTGTTTATTTCACAGTCACCACCTATGTAAGAGAACCTTTAAAAGAGACCTAAGTGTGTCCAGCAGTAAACGTCCTACGGCTGATATGCTGATTCATTAAGTTTTTCAACATTTATTTAATATATCAATGTAATGAACTAAGCAAGTTGTAATACGTATTATAAACACTTACCTACTTAGCACGCACTATCCCAAAACAGCACCGTATGTACCTACAGTTTCCATTGTAAGTTGTTCGCAGTCACCAGGGAACCATAAGTCAGCGCTACGAGCTCGGATCACAGCGCCGCAGGACGAAACCGACAGCTCGGGATTTATATAGGAGCAGCCGATAGCACGGCCTGGAAAATATGGCACTGCAACTCATGGTGCGTCGATACGGCCGGGGAACTCGCGTTTATGTGGATTTTGGACTAAAAATCTGCAAAAAAAAACAATTTATAGATTTTATGTAGCTTTACTAAGGTAAATAGTTATTTATCATAGATCTAAGAGGCGATTATTCTACAATTCAATATTTATATTGAAGCCGCTTATAGCACGGGCTGGAAAATATAGGAGTGCAACTTATGGTGCGTCGCTACGGCCGGGGCACTCGTGTTTATCTAGATTTTGGACTAAGAATTTGTAAAAAAAAACAATTTATAGATTTAATGTTGCTTTACCTAGGTAAATAGTATATATCATAGATCTAATAGGTGATTTTTCTACAACTCACGGTTTATATAGAAGCCGCAGATAGCACGGGCTGGAAAATATGGCACTGCAACTCATTGTGCGTCGATACGGCCGGGAGGACTCGCGTTTATGTGGAATTTGGACTAAAAACTGTAAAAATAACAATTTATAGATATAATGTTGCTTTACCTAGGTAAATAGTTTTCATAGATGATATTTCATATCATAGGGAAAAAATGCAATTAAGAGCATCGTGAATCGACCACTCTTTTCGCGTTTCTGTAGAATAATGAGAAAATTTTCAGTACATTTTTGATTAAGTTTACATTCCAGGAAAAAATCTTAAAACTTAAAACACTCCTTTAATTGTAACAAAATGTTATATTTTTGGTGTCGATCGCATGAGTAAGAAATATTGCACGTCTTTACGTATATATTTTTCAGAAAAGTTTTTAGTTTATGTATACTTTTCAGCCAGTTTTGCGTAAAAATATGAGTTTAAGAGGCTTAAAACTTTAAGGTCTTTCACAATGAAACATCGATAGTAAAAAACTGCAAAACTAAGACGTAGGTATAAATCTAGCTTTATTGAAGTGCTGATTACATGAAAAAAAATCACTCAAATTTGATAATATTATTATTATTTAGGTAGATAAAAGCTTATTGTTTTTGTACGGACAAGTTGCCGCCTCACCATTGTCTTAATAGCTTCAATACTGCTTTAGCTATCTGTATATTATTAATGAAAATACAATTCACATTTATTTAGAAAGGTAAGTATCGTTACGTGATGCTTATGGTAGATACAAAATACGCAACATTTTGTTTTAGGCATACTAGTCAAGCGCAGTTGAAAAAAACATAGTTTTAGCAATAATAGTTTGATACAAGTTTAACAATCAGAAAATAAATTGCACAATAATTCTGTCTTCATGTAGGTATTGTATATGTATTGTCTTAGTGGGTATATATAGACATTGTTCTTTACTAAGTAAGATATCTACTTGAGTATTAAATTGTAGTAAAGTAATAAAATAAACACGAAAACTAAACACATTTGAAGCGGGCGACAGTAATATAGAGTGAAACTATTGGTGTGTGTGCCGTGTATGAATCATCTTTATGGCCCATTCCGGCGGCGCATTTCGGCAATTTCCTGACTTATGGCCTAGTATACGGCATGCTCGCTCCACTGTTGTTCTAGAATAATTGCTGTTATTTTCTTAGTTGTATCTTGTAAAGTTAGCGATTTTCTTAGATTTGTACGAGCACTGCTATACCGTACTATATCGGCCTTAATAATAGTATATTGCTGTATATTGACCCACCCACGAAGAGTGATTAGGCTGTATTGGGCACTGGCCCAGTGCGGGGAAGTGGATTCACATACGCCAATAGAATTTCTTCTACGGACGTAGGTACAGGTACAAGTTACCTCGCTATGTTTTCCTTACCACCTAGTTACCAAATAAAGTAGGTATTTCGGATGCTATAATAAAACTGAAAGCCCGATTACAGAGGCGCCAGCGTAACTATATTAGCTAAATATCATAGTTCTGTTTATTTTTCACTTTAGGCATTCGATAGAGAGAAGCTTTTTACGTAGCTATTTAATTTACGCTGGCGCCTCTGTAATCGGGCTTTGAGAGACTGGAAAGTTCTGAGATCTGCAAGCTCAGAAAGCTTAGCAAATCTAAAAAAATATTTAGTAATTTGCCACTGTGTTTCGACCTTTTAAATTGGTCAGGCAGATATTGGAGTGATGGCTTTAAGCTTTAAGCATCTAACTAGTCTAATTTAGTTTGGTGTTAATGTTTCTCCTTGATTTTTTGTGATTTTCGAGACCCCGACGATACAAGGAATCCTGGTAGCTGGTATATAGGGTTATCCAGAACTGTTTCACTAAGCCAAAAGGGGCTGATTCAGACCATATATTGGCCACATAGTAAAAATTATTCATAATGGTGCTCTTAATCACCCTCTTTCGCTTTAGTACAGGGCAAGCAGATAATTCTGTAGGGGTAGTAAGGATCTATTATTATGACGTGTTTTTTATATGCTTTCTGCCGCGTACACAACCAATGGGAAGTTGTCTATGAGGAGTTTTTCCCTTTCGTACGCAACTTAGTTGCAATGGAAGATTTTTTTTTATCTTTTAAAGCACTTCTGATAGCACTTGACAAAGTAAATACGAGTATAGCATTTTATTCGTGCACTTGAGTGGATTACCTATACAGAGTGGAGAGTTGATGCCCACATTAAATGAAATCACGTATTTGGACTTCCGTTTTATTTGCCTTTGACATATTTTAGATGTAAGAAATAAAACTATTTACTTAGCTATATACAATTTTCTAAAACATCATTTTGGAGCAACCTGTATCTATTCTGTGTGAGCTATTTTGACATTTTCGAAATAGCTCGAATAGTAACTATTCTGATTAGTCTAACGTAAAAATAGTACTTATGACGAAGTTCCTTAAGCATTATGGCTAAGTTTGAAATCTTTTTTTTAATTTATAGACTTTTTTTTATTTTATGTTTAGTGGTTACTAGTAAGTACTACTTGTAAGTCACATTAATTACTGTCGGCATCAACTCTCCATCGGGCAGAGGCCGGCAGAGTGATATACAGGTATCTATCACTGCCGGCCTCTGCCTATCTATCTCTGCATATCTCCACTCCGCTTTTTAGATCTAAGAGGAAAAACAAATACGACTAGTATTGCCTCATCGCGCCCCACATAACCGACTAATTCAATAAATCTACAAAAATAGAAAACCCAAAAACAAGTGATAATTAGCTAGTAGCGAGAATCAGAACACGATAGTGGCTTGTACTGTTGTAACAGGGTGAGAGGTCCCCCGATAACATCCTTGTATTAATTTGCCGTTTGACAAAGTCGTGTAGCTGTACTACTTCTGAGTGATCGCTTTGCGTTCATCTGCGTATCTGCAGTATACATTGACTGACAACTGTCTCATAAGTAATTACTGTACACCCAAATCCAGATATGCTAGAGTTTGTGCAAAAAGAGAACCGACGTGGCGTTACAGTGAACTAATAATAAGATTTTAATCAGCAGCCAAGGTACCGACTACTTGGGACTAAATTGTGAAAACAAGTTTCTATACTCTATAAAATTTAACTTGATCTCTGCGACAGTGACATTGACATAGAAGATTGACATTTTTAGAGTTGAGATAGTGGTGGAAAAAATCGATTTTCAAACAATGTTGTAATGAAATCGAATGGTGAGAAATTGGATTTTATTTACTTACTATTATTTAAGATCAAGTATGTACACATGTAAATAATGTTATGATATTAATTAAATACTCATAATAATGTAACGATAGTATTTATCGACGTTTTCCACTATTATCGATGCTAATGTAACAGATAATTGGGCTTAATGAAATTACACATGTAAAAAATGTTTTGATATCAAAAATATACAATAAATTTTTGATAAATTAAGTTTTATTTAAAATATCGTTAGTATAAACTATCGATATTTTAAATAAAACTCTATCTAAAACTCTGTGGTCACGATCATTCGTCGCCCATCACTAATCGGCATGCCCATAAAGTATGACATTGACAAGTACTGTCTGTACTATTAAGACATTCAGGACTTCATAGGCGTGATTTTTCTGACAGCTCTCGCAGAGATCAAGTTAAATTTTATAGAGTACAGGTAGTATTTAAGTATTTTGTGTTAATCACCAAGAACAGGATATCAATCTATACAATATCTTATGTTTACTTTAGGTCACACCACTGAAAGTTCAGTTTTTCAGTTCAGTGAAAGAAAACTGGAGGCAATCTACGTAGGGTCGTAGAAGAAACTCGATGGCGCATGGCGTACATAATGAATTCACCAACCCGCACTGTGCCAGCGTGGTGGATATGGCCCAATGATCCATCGTGGGCAGATCTACGTCCTGCAGTAGACTATTAAAAAGACTGGTTTAGGTACAGGTAATTTAAATTATTGACGAATCTCCTGGAAAACTGGCAATAACGTAACAGGCAGTGCGTACTAAAGTGAAGTAACGTACTTACACACCTAAGTACGTTACTTCACTTTAAAATAGCTTTTAAAAGTTACCTAACGTTTTGCTTTTTGTCTTGTTTATGTTGACCGCAGGATCACTCTGGATGCAAGCCGCTACAAACTGTTCTTACTGGAGATCCATAGGGGAGGCCTATGTTCAGCAGTGGACGTCCTATGGATGAATGGATAGTACTCTGCGAAATAGATGTAACCTGCACGTTGCGCGGCTAATAAAACTACCTACATATACTAAAGTCCAAGCGACCGCAACCAAGCAGTCTCCTCACACAGCCAAAGTTTCATCTCCCGATACATAGTGTTGAGAATAAAACCGTCCCTGCGCGCGAGTTACTCAGCTCGGTGCAAGTACGGCAGTGTGTGACTTGGACGCCGTCGCGGATGACGTCTGCGGAACGATTCTAGGATTAGCGGCCTAATTCTTAGTGTGCCAATTATATTAAGTGGGGCGCGGATCGCCTAATTTGTGTTGACTGTTGATTTGAAGTGCAAGTGATTGGCGGCGGATGCAATAGAATCCTGAAGACACCTCATCAGCTGTGAGTTCGTTCCATTTAGTTTTGGTCGACCAAGGGGGTAGGATTCGGGACGAGTTTAGGTTATTTCCAGGGTGGAATGAACTCGTCGGCTTGCGCCGCAGCATTCGCGAATTGATGGTAATCGAATTCCTATTGTTTTAATTATTATATGGGCCCAGCACGATTTAGTAGATTGGTTGGAGTCCAGCCTACCGGTATTTTTTGGCGGAAACATTTTGTTAGCAGAAGCGTGGTTCTCACGAAGTGATTTTCGTGCCACGGAATTGAAAATTGCATTTAATATTGTATTATTTGTAAGTTAGATGTAAAATGCGGTCATTTTATTTGGTTGTTTTTTGGTTAAATTGTGGGTAAATCGTAAACTGACTTCATTTTACTGTGAAGGTTTACTACGATTGTGGAATAGTTTTGCATTGTATAGCACCTTATCGTAATAAATACGCGGTCGTATTAAAAGTAAAAGGTAGGTACATTTGTAAAACTCAACTCATTAGTTTGTCGTAAATAAATTACTATTAGCAATCTTAGTAGGGTTGCATATGGATAATTGTGTTGCATTATTGCTATTTGTTATTGTTTCGTATTTTCGCAATTGATAATTGTTTGTTTTGTAATTTTAAGTCGCACGATTGCGTGGTACTTATTGTTTACTTTAGAAATTATCCATAAGAAGCGTAGGCTTGGCTTTTAAATTGCTTCAATATTTTATTAGTCAATGGTAATTAACTAGGAATTGATTCGGTTTGTTTACATTAGAGTAGGTTGTGTACGCTTGCCGTTATCTTTATTAGTTTCATTTTAGTGCGCGGTCGCATTTAAAACTATACTTAAGTTTTAATAAAATTTAGGGTTCAGCTTAATATACCACGGGGTTCCGTACCATTTATATTAAAATTAAATTATAATTTCACTGTAGGTTATAATTGTGTACCTACTATTGTGATACTATTGTTTGCGATTGTTACCTATAGTTTGGGCTGTTGTCACTCGGGGTGTCACCAAGTTTAACTGTGTCATTTTTTGGTCTTTTATTTACGGATCACAGTTGTTTTTATTGTTTAATTTACGTTCCTTTTCGTTTCACTTACTTCGAATATGGCACGGCATGCGGCGAAGGACATTTTAGCCAAGGAGTTAAGATGGTTCCTTGGAGCTAAAGGGCTTATCGGTCGACCGGATCGGAAGTCTGCACTACGTCTACGCGCGGAAGCCGCGCGTGGCAGACTTGAGAGCGCTGAAGACGCTTTCATGACATTAATGGCCACTGATCCTTCGCCAGAGATATTTGCCAGTTATGAGGCAGATCTCAATCAAATCTCTGAAACATGTGATGAGATTATGGAGGCCGTGGAGGCCATGAAGGCGGCGCAGGTGGGTGGCCCGCCAGTCGCTGGTGGAACAAAGACAGAGCCGGGACATGGCGTCACGGGCCGGCTGCCAACTTTGGAATTACCCCATTTTAATGGGGACGTGGGACACTGGGTGTCCTTTAAAAATATGTTTATGTCGCTGGTCGACTCGCGAAGGGACCTGACGTCGGCACAGAAAATGGCGTATCTGTTGTCGACACTTGAGGGCGAGGCACAGTCGCTCATCCGGCATCTTCGGGTCGAAGATGATCAGTATAATACCGCCTGGGAGCTGTTGAACTCCCGCTATCAAAACGTCCGACTACTGGCGGACGTCCATGCGAGCCAGATACTGAATCTGCCGAAGATAGGGTCCAGGGCGGACCTTCGGCATAAGTTGCTCACGCCTCTAACAGTTGCGTGTAACTCGCTGCGCACTCTGGGGTTACCAGTGGACGAGTCGGCGAGTGGATACTTGCTCGTCCACCTAGTTTTAGGCAAACTCCCAGCCGAGCTGCGTTCGAGGTTCGAGCGAGAGCACGGTGCGGGTCCAGATGCTCAGGGTGTCGACGCCCTCCCCAAGTTCACGGATCTGGTGAAGTTCCTCGAATGGGAGGCCAGGATCGCCGAAACCTCGGCCCCGGAAGCTACCTCAAGTGCGCAGGGGCGCATCCCAGGGGGGCCTTCGGGAGGAGGAGGAAGGGCGCGGGGGAAGGACGTCCGCGCAACACCGAATTGGAAGTGCAGCAACAGGGTTGCTACATTGGTTGCCGGCGAGGCTCGAAGGGCTTGTCGGCATTGCGGCCAAGAAGGACATGGGCTGTTGCAGTGCCGCTCCTTTAAAACCTTGACGGTACCGGAGAGGCGCCGGTACGTTAAGAGCAGTAACCTATGCTTTTCGTGCGCTGGGGCACATTTTCACAGGGACTGCTCCGAGGCAAAACCGTGCACGTGGTGCGGAGGCGCGCACCACCCCATGCTATGCATGAACAAGGGTGACGCAGGCCACCAGGACAAACAGAAGGCGTCTGTCACGGGCGGGTGCGCTCCCCCCCGAAGCTCTTCTCCGAGGGACGGAGGAGGTGCCCGGGCACAAGGTCAAGTGCAACACAGGGGCTGGGGGGGGTCGTCCTCTAGTGAGCGCATTGGAGGGCAGAGCCCTCAGGTAACCGGACATGCGGCGGCCGCATCCGGTCCTTATTACGCTCGGGCGAGCATGGCCACCCACTCCAGGGCGGAGGGGTCGGCAAATTGTGATAAGGGGAAGGGGGCCTCGGCAACGGCGCCAATTGCGGTCGGCCATCCCCCATCACGAGGCCAGGAGGTAATGACCTCGCAACATGAGCGGTACTCGCCGCCCATGCATGAGTACCCACGGTTGGAGTATCACCCACCGTACTATCGGTCCGGCAGGGCTGCCGGGTACGTGGTGCCAGCGAGGACGCTGTGCGTGCGTCCCGCACGTCCCACGGAATATCAGGCCTATCCAAATTGTTCTCCGCCAGCTAGTCAATAGCTAGCTGGTTCCTCTGAGGCAATAGGCCCACAAACTGTGCTGTTACCTACCGCGGAGGTCCGCGTTTGGGGTACAAGGGGGGACAGCGTACGGATACGAGCCCTTCTTGACACGGGGGCACAGGGGTGTCTAATAACAACGCGTGTGGCACGTAAATTGCGTTTAGAGCTGGAACGCGCATCGAAACCCATACTGGGTGTGGGTGATTCGGAAGTATTGGGTGTGAGGGGCCATACATACGTCTCCTTTTCTTCGGTGCACACTCCAGCGCTGAGGATTTCTGTTGCCGCCATGGTACTGGATACCGTGGTGGGTTGGCATCCATCAGTGGATATCCCTACGGGAAGGGTATCGCTGACAGAGGGGTTGGACTTGGCCGACCCACTCTTTCATCAACCAGGCCCTGTAGATCTGCTAATCGGAGCAGATGTATTGGGATGGGTATTAACGGGAAGACAGAAGACATTAGGGACTTCTTCCTTGGTAGCAATTTCTACTATTTTTGGACATGCGGTCATGGGTCCGGTGTTTGAGGACCAAACTCAGGGCGAGTCATCGGTCACTATCGCTAGTTCAGCCCTTGCCAGAATTATGCGGAAGTTCTGGGAGGTGGAAGAACCCCCTGAGGCGTCACGGGTAGACCCGAATCACGACGAGTGCGAAGCGTTCTTTAAGGACAACACGGTTAGGCTTCAGTCAGGAAGGTTCATGACTAGGCTACCCTTTATTACCTCGCCGCCCTCGTTGGGGTCTTCTAGAGCGTTGGCCGAGAAAAGACTGCTGTCCATGGAGCGACGTATGCAACGAGACCCAGTTCTCCGGGAAAAATACATCGACTTCATGCGTGAATATGAAGCACTAGGTCACATGTCGCCTGCTCAAGTCGATTGGAGCTCGACTGAGCACTACTTCTTGCCTCATCATGCGGTGCTGAAGGCATCTACGGGTAAATTAAGGACCGTATTTGATGGTTCTGCTGTTACCTCAACGGGAGTAGCTCTCAATCATTGTTTGCACGCGGGTCCCAAATTGAATCGTGACGTTGTCGATGTCATTCTGAACTTTCGGAGACATCAGGTAGTTTTCGGGGCGGACATCCGGATGATGTTCCGTCAGACTGTCATTCACCCAGAAGATAGACGCTTTCAGCTTATTCTCTGGCGTGAAAATCCCAACGACCCAGTGGTCGTATATGAGCTCAACACCAACACGTATGGGTTGAGGTCGAGTCCCTGGATTTCGACTCGCGTGCTCCGTGAGTTAGCGGAGTGTGAGCGAGTGCGTTTCCCTCGGGCTGCTGCAGTTTTGCGTCGCGATTTATTTGTGGATGATATCTGTACGGGTGCGCAGACTTGGGAGGAAGCTATCACTCTACGCGACGAGTTGGTTGCCATACTGGCGACAGCTGGTTATGAACTGCGTAAATGGTTGTCGAATGATCCTAGGGTAATGGAAGGTATCCCAGAAGAACACCAGCAGAATCCGGGCCTCTTCGCGGACGGAGAGGACCCAAATATGATAGCTGTGTTGGGTATGAAATATCAGCCAGTAGCTGATACCTTTACGTTCCAAGTGGATCTGGAACGACATCAAGTGTGGACAAAGCGGACTGTTCTATCCGCCATCGCACGGACCTTTGATCCAAACGGCTGGGTTAGTCCCGTGATCTTCTCAGCCAAATGTCTTTTACAAGAACTTTGGACACTGGGTATCTCGTGGGATGAGCCACTCAATGGAGCCCCATTGAACACATGGCTTGAATTGCTTGATACCATTGAGGAGGTCAATCGGATTGCCCTTCCTCGACGAATACTGCCACCGGGAAAATACCAAGCCAGTCTGCATGGCTTTTGTGACGCCTCAGAACGAGGTTATGCGGCGTCAGTTTATGTACGAGCGGTTGACGCCGAGGGCCGGGTCTCCGTCGTATTACTGATGGCCAAGAGCAAGGTTGCTCCTATTCGGACCAGGTTGACAATACCTAAATTGGAGCTGAGCGGGGCTCACCTTTTAACGCGTTTGTTATGCCACATTGGCAAGGAGTTAGCGTCCACTGTAAATATTGAGAAGATATACGGATGGTCGGACAGCCAAGTGGCCCTGGCGTGGCTTGGAGCCGCACCGCACACGCTGGATGTTTTTGTGGGAAACCGGGTTTCCCAAATTCAGAATGCCGAAGTTCATATTGATTGGAGACACGTTCCGGGCGAAATCAATCCGGCTGACTGTGCGTCTCGGGGCTGTACAGCTGTGGAGCTGGTGCAGCACCCACTTTGGTGGGGACCGGACTGGTTATTGGAACCAGAGTCCTCTTGGCCTGCTCCAAGGAAGGAGAGGTTACTATCGGTGCTGCCGGAGTTGCGCGTGAATGCAGTGGCAACTGAACCAAAATTGGATAAGGATTGGTTGGTGGGGAGATACAGCAGTTTGGAGAAGTTACTGGGTGTGACCAGTTGGATAAAACGCTTCATCCACAACTGCCGCCACCCGACTCGGAAGCAGCTTTCACCCACTACGACGCCGGAGGAGCGGCGAAGCTCGTTGTTATATTGGATCAAGATTATTCAGTCGGACTGCTTTAAGGCGGAATTATCAATCTTACGCTTAGGACGCGCGAAGTTGAAGGGAGCCGTGGCTCGGCTTAACCCTTTCATTGATTCTGATGGTTTTTTGCGGGTCGGAGGCCGCCTTCGAAGGGCTAACATTCCATATGGGAGTAGGCATCCGTTACTACTTCCGAAGCAGGGAGCTTTGGTAGAACTTATCGTGCGAGACAGACACATTCGCAACGCGCATGCAGGGTGCACTGCGTTGCTTGCAATTTTACAACGAGAATTTTGGATTTTATCGGCCCGGAGGGTTGTCCGGGGTGTTATATTTCGTTGTATACCTTGTTATAGGGTCAAGGCAGCTACGATGCAGCCACAGATGGGTGATCTACCCTCGGATAGGGTCAATCAAGCGAGGCCGTTTGATGGGGTTTCTACCGACTTTGCCGGGCCATATTATGTGAAATCGTCTACATTACGAAACGCTAAGGTTACTCGCGCTTATCTATGCGTATATGTCTGTTTATCGACAAAATCGGTTCATTTCGAGGCGGTATCCTCGTTAACTACTGAGGCATTTATTGCTTCTCTAGACCGTTTCGTGTCGCGAAGAGGTCTCCCGTCACTGATCCGGTCTGACAATGGTACAAACTATAAGGGTGCAGACAATTATTTAAAGGAAGTTGGTAAATTCCTACAAGCTAATGGAAATAGTATAAGTCAGGCTCTTGCCCAGAGGGGAATAACTTGGCTAACGAGTCCGCCAAATTGTCCCCACTGGGGAGGTATATTTGAGGCCGCGGTAAAGTCAGCCAAGACGCACCTACGGAGAATATTAGGAGAGACGGCTCTCACGTTCGAAGAGCTTGCCACTGTGTTTTGTAAGGTGGAAGCTGTTCTGAACTCACGTCCGCTCTGTCCACTGTCTTCCGACCCAAACGACCTAGAGGTCCTCACCCCAGGTCATTTCTTGATTGGGCAGCCACTCGCGGCTTTGCCAGAGTATCCGTGGACGGATGTCAATACGACACGGTTGTCGCGGTTTCAGATGTTACAACAAATGGGTCAAGACCTATGGCGTCGATGGTCTTTAGAGTATTTACACATTTTACAACAACGGGTTAAATGGACAGATCGGACGGATCCTCCACGGGAAGGGGATTTGGTTTTGTTGAAGGAAGCGAATTTGCCTTCATTGTTTTGGCGCAGGGGGCGCATTATAAGGTTAATTATGGGTCCTGATGGGACTCCTCGCGTCGCCGAAGTGCTGGTCAGAGGCTCGACTTTACAGCGGGCTATAGCGACGCTCTCCCGGCTCCCGGTGGATTAAGACTAGCGGCTGGCTTCTCCAGCCGGGACGGGTGGTTGTTGAGAATAAAACCGTCCCTGCGCGCGAGTTACTCAGCTCGGTGCAAGTACGGCAGTGTGTGACTTGGACGCCGTCGCGGATGACGTCTGCGGAACGATTCTAGGATTAGCGGCCTAATTCTTAGTGTGCCAATTATATTAAGTGGGGCGCGGATCGCCTAATTTGTGTTGACTGTTGATTTGAAGTGCAAGTGATTGGCGGCGGATGCAATAGAATCCTGAAGACACCTCATCAGCTGTGAGTTCGTTCCATTTAGTTTTGGTCGACCAAGGGGGTAGGATTCGGGACGAGTTTAGGTTATTTCCAGGGTGGAATGAACTCGTCGGCTTGCGCCGCAGCATTCGCGAATTGATGGTAATCGAATTCCTATTGTTTTAATTATTATATGGGCCCAGCACGATTTAGTAGATTGGTTGGAGTCCAGCCTACCGGTATTTTTTGGCGGAAACACATAGGTTATCAAGCCTTATAATTTACCGAAGTCTTTTTCAAGTGACCGCTGATAAGCTGTTTATTGAATATTAATATCTTGCCGACGCAATTATAGCGAGGCTGGACTTTTTAGGTCGGACAGATGTCGCCAGATTTCTTTGTTTGAGTGCACCGACACGATTACACAATTATTTATAGTTCGAGCTTTATCAATTTGGACTCTACCTATCTCCACCTATTTTTTTATCGCGAATAAAACGAGTTGGACCAAAAGTCACCATTTACGTAATTGTTGAGGTTTTTCCAATAAATTGTGATGTTAAATCTCGATGGGTTTTACCGGAGCAGATTCATGACATCGGCTGTATTTTTTACGTATTCATTACTTTAGGCTATAAAGTAGTTCAGCAGAACTACAACTGAGCAATATTGTCTAGTACCTACAACTAATTAAGGTTTCAGCTATAACTATTCAGGATTTCGTAGTTGTAACACATAAACAAATTCTCATATCACGAATAGCAAAATTCATACAATAGCACGACTAGCACACGACTAGATTATGCTCTGGCCGAAAATAAAAGAAAAATAAATTTAAATAACGAATGGAAGAGCATGGCGGGGACTGCACGATACTCAGTGTTGCCAACCGAATAAAAATAAATCAAGTGTGATTTATTCTAGCAGCGAAGTCGCATGCACTCGTATGTTCCAGGCCGATGCAGTTTGCAGTATGTATGACGCCTCAGAATAAGTAAATTTTAGATAGCAACAGCGTAGTTAGAATTGTACATCGAAATGGTGGTCAATGCCGTCGTTATCATCGGTACTGATTTAAACTATGCCTCGCTGCTGCGTGCAGAGGCATTACGTTTGACTTTCGAACAGCTTGGACGTACCTATTCACAGATATCTGTATGTGTACCTATTAGTGAACTTTGACAGATTGTATAGAGAATCCGTAAACTTCCGTATACGTCCTAACCGTCTCTATACAAGTTCCGTATACGTCAAAGCTATAATAAAAGCGCGAAAAATAATGCCCAGGACTTTCTCATTATGTACGTTATGTTATGTCATAGTTCACCGCGCTACAGCGTGGTCTAGAAATGCGTTGATAAACGGGTATTGCTAAGTACAACACCTACTCAATTTTAGAGGATATGAAGAGCATCCAAATGTACAAGTTACATGTTTTCCTCACATGGGTACTGTGATGAGGTACTAGCCGTGGTGGTCTAGTGGTAGTGACACCCTCCTTACAATCGTGAGGTCGTGGGTTCAAATCCCGGTCCCGTACCAATGAGTTCTTTGGAATTTATGTACGGAATTTAACACCACTGGCTTTTCGGTGAAGGAAAATATCGTGAGGCAACCTGCATACTTCCGTAGAAGAAATTCGATGGCGTATGTAAATTCGCTAACTTGCATTGGACCAGCGTGGTGAATATGACCCAACCACCATTCGTGGATAGGCCTACGTCCTGCAGTAGACTATTAAAAAGTCTGATACAGTACTGTGATGACGTAAAGTTCTCAAATGGCATTCAGAGAAAGACGATGATGGCAAATCAAGTCAAGAGTGAATAGGTATCTTCTAAGTTTACATACTCCATCTTCGGCTACAACTTCGCATTCCATCAGGCGAGTTGGTGGCCAAATGTAGACCTATTCTACATAAAAAAGAAATACTATGTATATACTACTTACCTACATATTATTATACACCTACTACTTATAGATACTCTTATTTTATATTCAAAATCGATGATTCTTATCTTTCTCTCATAGCTATTCAAAATGGATCTCCTATAGATCATGATTGATAGGTTCCCAAATTAAATTCAAATGGCGCGACACCCACCGGAAATTGAAGCTCGAAAACGGAAGCTGACCCGCGCTGTCAAAGTGACAGCTGTCAAAACCCTTGCCGCCATCTTGCCTCGTATGAAAGTCACGCGCATTTGCCCTATGACCGGAGAGGTCATCCACCCTTGGAAGTTGTATTCTATACAGGGTTATTCCTAATCAATTAGCATCCTTTTAGGGGCTATAATACCAAGCTGATAGATGTACTTACGAGTAGGTATGGTTTATACCATACATTAAAAATTATTGGCTAATGTAAATTGGGCAGATACACTTCATATGAATAGGTAAGTAATACTGATTAAGAAGTATAAAAAGCGGGGTAGCCTAGTAGGAGACCGCTCGACTTACACTTGAGAGGTCCTGGGTTCAAAGTCTGGTCCCATAATTATTAATAAGTTCTTTGATGAATGTACTGATTTTTACACTAACAGCTTTTCGGTGAAGAAAACCTTGTGAAGACACCTGCGTCCATACGTTCATATCGATCTCGTATTTTATTCTTCCATCCCGCATCATTGCCCAATCCCTGTTCGTGGGTAGCCTATGTTCAGCAAAGATATTGTCAAAATAGCCGATATTGTAAATGACGTTGCAATTAGTTTTTTTTTTTAAACTTTATCACCTTCATTGAAAAGGAAATCACCTTACTCATTAGTCATATCAATCTACTTTGTCATTATAAGTAGCTATTTTTTGCCAGATACTTCTACAGTTATTCACCAAGCAAGAAAGTAGTCTTAGATAAAACATACTTTATAATAACTTAATCTGTAAGTATTGAGCCTTGTTAATCTAATTACAAGCGTGTTTCTATGAAGCTATAACATTTTCCACGCCGCCCCTCTACCTTGGGCTAGACCTCTGTCACAGTGTAACAATTCTTACACAGTAAGTCTACGTTCCTCTTATCACATATTTTTAAAGGTAGCTGTTCTGGAGCCCAAGAATTAGAATCGTTTCTAACTTTAAATGATGATCGCATGCTATGCTCTACATTTGCATAAATTACACTTAAGCTTTTATATTTCATGCTCGCATTCCATTATTTTAAAAAAATCATTCCCACTTTACTTGTAAAGTGGGAATGATTTTTTTATTAATAGGACGGCAGAAAGGAATGGAAGGAATTGGGGGAGATCTTTGCCCAGCAGTGGGACAGTAAAGGTTAAATAAAAGAAAAAAAACAAAGACGGTATAAGTAAAATCCGACTTCACAAGTACCACCAGCGACATGGCATTTTTTAAAGGGTGGAGAAGCCCAAGCAAGAAGCATAATACGGACAAATAGAATAATTGATTTTTTTTTAAATTGCCTATAGATGGCGTTACGATACTTACCGACATGATCAGCCGTGCGGGTATACCGGCGTGCGTTTGTTGTGGAAAAAAAACAAGTTTTTTGCTGTTTCGTTTTACGATTTTCTCAAAGGTTTGTGCTTCAACTTTTATACTTACTTAGTTTCTTTTACTATTTTTTTTTGTACAATCTGGGATAGGAACATTTTTGGTACTTTATCTACAAATAACATTTTAACTATGCACAAATTCTAATATTGGTGTTATGGGCAAAACGGATACGGGCAAAACAGATAATTATTCGTTTTGCCCGGTTCATTTACTGATTGTATTTTAATTGTTTTAAATCAAACATAAAAGAAAAAGTTATCGGGCTGCGAGGTCACAGCACTTATTAGAGCAAGCAATAAATGCTCCCAAAACAAATCGCAAACATAAGAGGCAAAAGTCGGAGATACTGATATCCACTCCTGTTACAGACGAGCAGGCTATTGAAATATGTCAAAGTAAACAACAAAAAGACAAAAATATTAGATGGTTGCAGCGAAACTAAGAAAAAATGGCACCAGAAAAAACAAAAGGCAAAAGTCATAAAATTCAATTTTTATTGTTTGGTATATGTGCTGAAAAATACACCGAACCACCAATGGAAGATTGGATTCAGTGCAGTCAATGCAAATATTGGGCACACGATAATTGCACGTCATATTTAGGAGTAGGTAGCTACTTCTGTGATCAATGTCAGGACTAATTAAAAACTTATCCTTTTTGCCCTTAAAGCAAATATCCGTTTTGCCCGACCCCTATGGGCATAACGGATTTACATTTAATCGTTTAAATTTTGATTATTTTAAGGCGATATACTAGTGACGAGGAAATTGAGAAATAGGTACTTGGACTAAACTATTGCCGTCGCGATGCGCCCAAACCAGGGAGCTTCAATGTGTGTGGTGATGCCATTGTATTTGTGTGCGTGCTGCGCTCGAACTCTCCCCGCACCCTACCTCGCTCCCCAATGAACTCGCTGGCCGACCGATATTTTATTTTGAATTGTAGCAAAATATGATACTACGTAGAGAGCGCGCAAGATAACTCTGCGCGCGAGTCGTGGCGCCACTTACGTTATGTCACTAGTATTCTGTATTCCCTGGCAGCATTGAATTGGTTCCTGATTTTTTCCGTACGTAAAGCTATCTTGCGCGTATTCTACGTATGCTCTGGTCACCTAGTAGGTATGGCGGATAGGCGATAGCAAACAAAAATATTAAAGATAAAAGATTAATTATTTTAAAGATTAAAGATAAAGTATATTTATTTTTCTGCCATTAGGAAGCTACATTATTTGTGATACGAGTTAATTTTTCTTTATAGGCTAATTTATTTTCTTTCAAATAATTTAGTTTTTGACAAAAACGTATTATGTACCTAACTAACATCATATACAATTGATCAAAAGCAGCGAGCAAAAGTAGCAATTTGGCTATTTGATATCTGTAAGCGCTGCAGTTTACATAATATATTTTTACTGAAATTACTTCTTTCTAAATATAAATTTATATTTTTTTTTATGGAAATATCTTACATTACATCATTCTTCTACGGTATATAGTAAATATGCCAAATGCAAGTGGGACTCGCGCTCGAAAGTTATCATACCGTATGGGAGCCAATTATTTCGATTCAATTATATATTTTTTAAATTGATATATTTAAATACATGATATATTGATATATTATTTTACTAAATATTCTGAAAATATTTCAAGCGTCTACCTTTTGTGTTTATTAACCAAAATAGTACAAAAGTTCACGTCTGTTGTATGGCATGAAAAAATATTTATTTCATTCTATTTTTTGACCGACGAAACGGAGAAGGTACTCAATTCGACGCGTATATTTTTATGTATAACCACGCGTACCACTTTTTACACAGTAGTCCGATTTTGATAATTCTTTGTTAAAATTTTTTTCATTTGAAAGAATATACTTTAAAATTGATTCCATTTAAATTTTATTGAAATGGGCTGAGCCATTTTTGATAGATCAACAATAATCGATCCGTGCGAACTATTCGCGAATTCTGTACCTACACGGTTGTAGGAGATATTTATTTTATTCTATTTTTAGTTTTGTTGTTATAGTGGGAACAAATATATCATCTGTGCAAATTTTAACTGTTTAGCTTTTACGGTTCGTGAGATACAGCCTAGTGATCAACGGACAGACGGACAGAGGAGTCTTAGTAATAGGGTCTCGTTAATCTAAAACTTCTTGCCTTTTATATTGTAGGTACCTATAGCGGTATTTGCATTCCGAAATTAGTCCCATAGTATAAAAATAATTGATGATACAATTAAACATGCGAGGTTTACTGTTTAGAGAACTACTTGTCATACTTTGGTTCTACTTTAAAAACGTTTAAAAATTGAAACAATTAGCAAATTAAAGCAGAAGTGGGTAGGGCACACATAATAGTAATACAGGATAGAACATCCACAATTATTATTAGATTAAAGCATTTAAAGCACTTCTAATTGAACTTTTTAGCAAAACTCAGCGGATTGGCAAGTTAAAATGACAGAGGGCAAGGCACATAGTTCAATGAACGGATAGCCGATGGGGCTGTTTTCTCAAATGGATCTCACGTACTGGCAAGCATAGAACGTTTCTTGCTTAGGCTAAGGATAGATTTATGCGTTACAGTTATAATACATTTTTAGAGAGCACGTGATTTTCCTAATTAGAACTATTATTTCGGTTTAGACGCAATAATACAATGTAATGAATGAAGTAGTAGGTATAATGGCACATAGTTCCAAGAATGCTCAATTTTACGAATGCCCAATTCTATGAATGGCCAATTCTAAAAATGGTCAATTCTCAAAATGGCAAAATAATTTTAAATGGGAAAATCACATTTTCATATAAAAAATCACCGGTAATTAAAGCACAATCTCTAGGCAAAGTTTGAAAAGAACAACTTTTACTATTGAAGCAACTAACATATTATACGAGTATGTATTATAGAATCATAACTAAGTATGACATAAAAACCTATATACACATGCGATCATAATTATCAGTCAGAATTTGTACATTCATAATATTATTTTATGCTATATAATGTATTTTCAGCCAGCCATTTTTTTTACTATGTTTAAATTTGTTTGCATCTAAAGATTTTATGTGAAGAGGTAGACTATTGTACAATTTTATGGCTATATTAAATGAATTTCGATGATACAAAGTATTATTTACTTGTACTACACGAATATTGAATTTATGTTAAGGACGTAAAATTTGCGATCTAGCTGATTTATTATCAAAATAGTAGTTTTGGTTATTTTTAACAAATACACAAATCTCTAATTTTTTTAGGAAATTCTTAATTGTAGTTATGTTGCCATTTTGATAATTGAGCATTCCTGGATTAGATGGGCATTATGAGAATTGGTCATTCTGCGCAAAAACCATTTAAATGTCTGCCGATTGTAATGTTACAAACGGGGTAGCCGTTTGCAGCACCACAAGTTAAGAGAGGATTAGAGAGGAACCTGTAATGTGGCAAGCGGGGAAGCCGGTTGCAGCACCACAGGTTAAGAGTATCAGAGTAAACTGTAGCGTTACAAACGAGGTAGCCGTTTGCAGCACCACAAGTTAAGAGGATTAGTGAAGAAAACCTGTAATGCGGCAAGCGGGGGAGCCGGTTGCAGCACCACAGGTAAAGAGTATCAGAGTAAGTACCGGTAATGTTGCAAGCGGGGAAGCCGGTTGCAACACCACAAGTTACGAGACTTCAGAGAACCTACCCCAAGAGTCCTGCCTGGTGGTTAGGATTCCTAACGGTTCGAAGAAAGGAGATTAATATAGAAAACTAACCATACTGTTTACACATTTAATCATTTCACCATATAAATAACACTGCACTTATAGTCTATATGTTTTTCTTGAAGCGAATAGAGAGAGAATTTTGAAAAGAGTCCGTGGAATGTTAGCCTAACAGGGGAGGGGTAGCACACAAAGAAAACACACTGGAGGCCGGCCGAGGTTGGAGCGTAGACAAGCTGGACCCGCCGATAGACGTAGCGCCAGCAGGGCGCTGGAGATAGAAGCGCCTGTAGCGCCAGCTGTGCGTTAGCGTGTATACGCCCGTGATGTTGTGGCGCTTGAGGTGGAGGCGCTTGTGCGCTAGCTGGGCACTAGCGTGAAGACGCCCGTGGGGTTGTTCTGGCGCCTGAAGTGGAGGCGCCTGTAGCGCTAGCTCGGTACTCCAAGGTAAGTGGCAAGGTCAGTGGCCCCAAAAGATGAGGTCCTCCTGTAACAAGGTCAAAGAGACCAAAGCCTCGCGAAGAAAAATTACCAGACGCTCATGCTGTCTTCACTGCAGGACCCGTCACCACGTTCAAAGATTACAAGTTAACATGAACTAACACCACATATACTTTCATAAAAAAACCACAAGACATGCACCATCTTTCGTGTCTACTTGATGACTTCCCTCGCAAGACTGCCTCAATTTTAAAACAAGGATCGCTGATCCTGTCAAAAGCAATTTAAACAAATTTCATAATTAGAATTGTTAGTTGGCAGTGTTATCGTTAAAAGAGTTTGAATGTAGAGAAGCTAACAAAAAGGTTAGTTTCTCTACACGATACAACACGATATATATATATATATATACAACACGACTTACTGCAGCGACTACAGAGAATTGTGTAGTCGCTGCAATAAGTCGCAGTAACTAAACGCATAAATTCCATACATAAAATATTTTTCTTCAAAAGTAACAAACATACATCGGACAAATTACAAGATTTGAAAAATTAACTAATATTTTTAATAAACATCGATATCGATGAACATCACTAGAGCATCGACAAAAATATCGACTATTACTACATCCCTAGTGCTTGTGTACATATAGATTTGAACCTCCCTCTCCTCAACCCTACCTCCGCATCGTGCGATAGGGACAATTGCAGCTCAGAGCGATTTATACCTACAAAAATCTCGGCAAGACAACGTTTCGTATTACGCTGTTTTCTTCATCAAAAATTAAATTAATCAAGTCTTTTTTATACCATTATTTAAAAAAAATATGTGTTCATGATTATGTCATTTCATGTTTTGTTAGATATGAATAAGTCTATTCTGGTGGGTCTTTAAAGACGTCGGTAAAAATGGTGAATTTTTTTGTGACTTTGAAGGATCATATTTTGCCTGATAATTAACTTATAAAGAAAAAAAAAAGACAGAGTAGTATAAACAGCTAAATTTAATTTTATGGCAAAAAATTGTAACTCTAAAAGCATTTTCCAGAAAGAAAACAGCGTAATACGTTTGTATGGAAAATTATAGATCACCTCAGCTCTTAATAGTTGATTCCAAAGGTTGTGAACCAAAATACCAATTGACAGTAAAAATAATTTTATTAATTATTTATTTGTATTTATTGAAACATATGCGTCTTGCCCTAGCTTCCCCTAGGTACCACATATCACTCGAACACCAAACGTTAGAAGGAGCACTGCTCAAACTTTTCTGTGCCCGTGATCTCGGGATCGGGCCGAGTATCTCGATCGCAGATAGTCGGCGTGCGCGCGCGCAAGTATAATGACTCAATTACTCGCTTACAGCGGGCGTGGTCGGGCACACTATGTCTTCATTACAACACTGATGGTTGTGTGTTATAGACGCAGCTTTTGCATTTTTGGGAACCACAATATCTGGATGATAGCGCATTGCTGGTGCTTAGGGTGGGCATATTATCCTAAGCACCAGTAGAAGTATTTTAACCAAATAACCCACTTATTTAAAGTAGATGGGTGAGCTCTATAGTCCCCATAGAGAGAAGATTAAACAAGGAAGCACTCCTTTCAATTATGTGCAGCAGTTTTTGCTCCTTTTTTACCGTGACCTTCATAAAGTGTGTAAAATTTTAATTTGTAGGTGTTTCTAAAAGAACTTTCTTTTGAAATCCTTCTCACTCCTATTAATTTAGTTGTGATTGAATTTAGAAACTAAGTGTAATAAATAACAGTCTAGGTTACTCTAGAGTCTAGACCAAAAGGAGCTTTTTGTACCAAATTGTACCCATGTAGCTATTTACTTCAATTAACTTATTTTGAAATAATATTCTAAATCTTATGGTCGTTCTTAAAACAACATATAATTCTCAATAGTAACCAAATATAAATGTAGTCGATTGCAATCAACTGACAAGCGAGACGGCAAATTACGAAAAATCTAATAAAAAGCTCACTCAACAGCACTTAGCTCTAGGAAGAGAATAGTGCATCATAGTCTTATCTATTGGTACTGGTCGAAGAATTTATTGGTAATATCGATGCGCATGATGGCCACTTAGCGGCCGATTCCCGGCGCAAACTCTACTCCGTGGTTAGAGCTCTATCGCAGATGAAAGAACAAGAGATGGAATCTTGAATCTCGTAAAGTCTTCGTATAACGGGTAGCAAAAATCATGAACATTCTTACCTACTGCTAAAACACATACTGCCACAGTTATTAAACAGGTGCATACAAGAGAATACAAGAGTTTTGAACAGGGAATTTATTTCTTAATATTTCAATCGGAGACCTGCGGCCGTATTGTGTACGCATTCTGACATTCAGTTTCGTTTTTTCTCCTACTCGCGCAAGTTATTCGCGCAACGAGAGCGAGCGGGAGGAACAGCCAGGCCGAACGTCAGAACGCGTGGGTACACAATAAGACCGCTGTGTGTGGTGAATCTTGGTCTTGGGCCGTATTTTATGCTCTTACCATAGTGTTGATAAATAATTCATAACGACAGATTCGACTTCATTGTGACTGGGTTGTGAGGGACATGCCATTTTTCTTCTTCGTTGTAATGTAAAAGCTCAATCAGATTTGAAATCGCACTAACACAGATTGAGCTAAATTATAGTTTCGGACTGTCGTCATGAAATGACATTGAATAAATCATCAGCCGGTGTTGACCAGCCGATAGGTACGAGTAGGTATGTCCTTTTTCATCACATCTATTCGAAAAGCGCTATGTACTTGGTTCGCCTTTAAGTGCGCCCAAAGGAGGTGTTTTCTATAAAGAACTTTATAAGTGCGACGGAATTATCTTTGCCGCGCACTTTTTGAATTTGGATCAAATAAGTGCGACGGAATGATCTTTGCCGCGCACTTTTTGAATTTGGAAGTATTTGAAATGTTAGTGTTCAGCGCCAAGAAAATGAATGAAAAGAATGTAAATATAAGTTTTTATTTGTTTTATTATTAGATACCATTTAATTTTAATTTAGTTGTTACTCTACGTTTTTTAAATAATAATATTATAGTTAAATATTAGGCGCCTTTTATTTCTCAAAGAGGTTTCATCACCTCTTTAATCTTTTCTCTATGAGTAGAGTGTAGGGTTTTGGCGGGAACGCGGAAAAATCATGTCGCCTCATTGTATTATTTTGTTAAACTTGTGTTTTATCAGTGATAATTAGTGAAAAATGGTGGTATTTCGTTGATTACGAGCTGATTTACGTGCATGAGTGTAGGCAAGTGATATAATGTGACGTATCATGTTGTTCCGTGTTGTTACCAAAACTTCATAGACGCCTCTAGTAAAGTCTCCACTGCTTTACTGAGGTATGACTTGGACTATGATTGGACTTGACAGCGACTTTATTGGACTATGACCCTCTATATTCTAAGGACTATGACGAGACTACGACTAGTGACTATTTTGATAAAACATTATCAAAAATTATTAAAACTTAATACTTGACACTGGCAAATGCACAATGATGCGACGCCAAAACTAAGAAGAAGAAGAGTAGAGTGTACCACTCGGGCGCAAAATATATTTTTGGCTCGGGCGACGTTCTTTAAATCCCTTGCTACGTTCTGGATTCTACTAAAGAATTCCTCACTTCGCTCTGGATTCAAAAAAGCCCCCTCGCCGTAAAAATATTATTTTGCTCCCATATGATACAATCTACTATTGTTGCTGCCTACCTATTATTATAGATCATCTCTTATCATCTCAAGTTCATTGTCATTCTCATTGACTTGTAATTTTTTTCTTACATTCCATATTGCTGATTATTCCCTATCTCGAGCTAATTTCCACCGCATATCACATGTACCTACCTTTATCTTGTTTTAGAATATTTATACGACATCTGTTCTTCTCGAAATCTATAAAGGTCATATCGCGATGTACTTGCCTTGTTCAGGCTATAGTGTGGATATTACATGCATTTTTCTCTCGCATAACATGTATGTCCATGTTCCAACTCTCTCATATGATAACGTTTTGTTTGCTTTTCATCGTGGTATTGTCGCAGTAGGTAGGTACATCTTGTCTTTTCTTTCATCTGAGGTATGTATCAACTATCAGCTTGTATCGAGCTACGTCGTGGTCTATGGCCGTATCCGAGCCGTCATCGTCGTGACCCGCGGGTCATCAATTGATTTTTAATTTTATATATTATATTGGCCATAATTTTCGGAGATCATATACCTATTGGTTTATTAATCTCTTGTAGGACCTGGAACAACATTTATTTTTTATTTCAAATAATTTTGTATTTGACTAGATACTGCCTGATGTTAAACAGATACGGTCTAAGGTGCCACTATTCCCACTAGCTTGTAGCACGTTTGCCTAAATTATACCTAGTTACTCGAGATTTAAAGACACCTACAGATGTAGTACTTTGGAGGAAAGACTGGCAAAGCATTCCACATTCTGGCTATATAAAACTAAAAAAATCTCAATCATTGGCGATTTGAATCTTTTGATAATTACTTATCTAAAATAATATTTTCACGCTTGATTTAGAAATGACGGAGTTTTAATGTCATTATCATCATCGTTACAGCCACATTACAATGCAATTACTTTTGGTACGTCTATTTTATAAACTTTGTTTACCCAGTGCATATCCCGTAATACATTTTATGAGATCATCATGATGAATTCTGAGCCAGCATGCTGAGCACATTGACATTTGGTACTTAGTGGACTTGAGAAATTGGATTATCTTTAGATCTTCAAGGGTATGTGAATGATCCAATTCGTTTTTATTTACTTGCTTAGTAGTAGCTTAATTACGAACTTTTGTTATGAATAAGTTTATAAAAGTTGCCCAGGAAAAACATCCAAAATTCTGCTTAGACAATAGACATCTCTTAGATTTTCCGGTTGTTGCTGCCCAACATTTTATACATCTGATAGATATCAACGCAAGACCATAATGCAAACTTAGTACTTATCTCACAATTTCGATAAAACTTGTTCAGCACTCAATAAAATGCGGGCGAAAAAATGAAGGCGCAATCGGCCGATGGATCGGTGGCAGCCTGGCGGAATTTTAAACAGGCTCCTTGCTCCTTGGAAGGTAGTGGTTTGTAAGAATATATGTTTTTAAAAAGTTTTAAAGTAAATATTCTTATGGCCATAAGCTGTGAGTTAATATTTTTTGTAAAAGTAATTAAATAAGTTCGGTTTGATCCGGTAGCTACTAAGGCCCTGGTGGCCAGTTTTTCAGCCGACTGAAGATATTTTTACCGTAAGCCGTGATGGCTTAGAGGTAGTGACACCTGCCTTACAATCGTGAGGTCGTTGGTTCAAATCCCGGTCCCGTACCAATGTGTTCTTTGGAATTTATGGACGAAATTTCACACCACTGGCTTTTCGGTGAAGGAAAAACATCGTGAGGCAACCTGCATATGTCCGTAAAAGAAATTCGATGGCGTATGTGAATCCATCAACCCGCACCGGGCCAGCGTGGTGGATATGGCCCAATCACCCTTCGTGGGTAGGCCTACGTCCTGCAGTGGACTATTAAAAAAAGGCTGATACAGTACAGAAGGTATTTTTACGGAAAAAAATAAAGGATATATGTACTCGTATGTACATGCTTACCTACTAGCTATAGTTTAATTCGTTTTCAGTTTACGAGTTATGATAACTGTTGATTAACTAGGTATATCATTATGATGAACTTTTGAGAACAAATAAGTATTAGATACAACATAATAATCCACTATTTAACAATAGGTAGAGAGGTATTTACAAGTACAATAAATAAGAAATCTAAATGTAAAACAACTGTCAGCAAAAAATACGTAAAATTATTCAGACTGCAAATAATATCATTATTAAAATTGTGGTTGCGATAAAATCGTACAAAAACTTGTATAATGTGGATATCCCGCTACCGAGGTAACGACAGCACTCATTAGCGTAAGCAGCCCGACCGATGCCAAATGAGCAAAACCACAAAATGCGAAATGGCGCTGCTCGCTTCACCATTATATTGATTTCGACGCCATTAAAACGAACCGGAAATTAAAAAGAAATAAAAACATATTGCTTTCCCGCGCGCGCGGACTTTACCCAATTTGTACGCGTTCCGTTTTCGAACCTCCGATTTTTTCTTAAATTTATAAACGCCTTACGTTCCTTCCATTCAGCCTGCATTTTTAACTCTATTTCGTGTCGATAAAAATAAGAGTTCCTCGTCAGCGATTCAACTAAATCCATTGCGTTATTGGAACATTAAGTGAGTGTAATATAGGGTAGGTAGATTTTATTTGGCATGCCATTATTGTTAGCTTGATATGATTATTATATTATCGGGCGATAAACGGGCATAAAAAAGATATATCGTCGGGCGAAGCAATCATCTCAAACGAGGATTACGACATTATTACACTGTTTCATGTGGATTTATCGAGAATGTTTCGAGCTAATTACCTTTTTCGATTGAGGGAGTGTTACCTACTCACGTTGATAAATGAGCTTCGGACGCTGCGTACATCGACAGTCGATAGAAATGTATCGATATGGATAGCACTAGAGATTACCGAATAACACATTTTAGTTCCATTAACGGTTAATCTATAATCGAATGACGCTGCCACTTCGCATGGGCTAAAAGGCTTTATCAGCGTTTCAAATATTAATAGATAATGCTTATAAATCAGTCATCGGTTGGAATATTGGCTAGATTGTAACTCGAGGGCTACATACAAAGCGCATTAATGATATAATGTCCTAAATGGATTGCAAACATCGGTGCTAAGTAGTGTGGCGTCGGGATGCTCTTTGCAGTGACGGCGCTCGTAAATCGCACGATTACTCGGGTTTAGTTTGTAATCAGTCGTAAATATCGAATGGGTCGTAGAGTCATAATACATCATGGTACTTGATTGTATTAATAACGGACTGTAATAATAACTGCTCAGTTTGATTAAGGATAAGAAAGTACATTGTTAGAAAATCTGAAAATACTAGATCTCATTGGACAGGGCGCATAGCAGGACTGACGAGCGATGGTGTTGAAAAATTGAAGACCAAAGTGGATGTATGGTCTCATCAAGACCACAGGATCAAGCTGGAAGCAAGCCGCTTCCAAGCGCTCTTATTAGATCCTTAAGGGAGGCTTATATCAAGTTGTGGACGTCCTATGGCTGATGGATGAATGGATGAGCAATAGCGTAGACGTACCATCAAATACAAGGAGTTGTTTTACAAAATGCAAGGACTTTTAGGGGGATTTGAACCCAGCCACTCAGAATTAGAATCCTTGAGTCCTCACATTTTTCTTCAAGGCTTCTCCTACTGATTTTTAAAATCAGCTTGTATTAAACGTATTAAACTGATGGCCGATTGAGTCGAAAAGTTTTCGAGTGGAGACCACGTACCGTCAAGCGCAGCGTAGAACGTCCACACACACAAGGTAGACGGATGACCTAATCAAGATTGCAGGATCGCGCTAGAAGTAACCCGCTTCCTACCGATCTTGTAAACAGACTTCGCCTTACAATGACAATATTTTTAACCCTATACTTTCTAAAGAAATCTAAAGTTATCGTTATTTTGCCCTACATACCTACCTACCTACATTAGATACATACTTTTGTGATAAGTTTCAGTTTTTATAGAACATATTTCTTTAATATCTAATAATTCATTTATTGAATTATGTTCAAATATATTGCAGGTCCTGCTAAAGGTGACGTCCACAAGTGGTATATTATTCAGAAAAAAATCGAACCAAGTTAATATATACATCATTTGAAAGCTTGATTTATGGGCTTCTCAAAAATATTAAATTTCGATTTTTTTATTCCTCCATTTTTTTTAAATGTGTAAAATAAATTGTATGAAAAACAATAATACAGCTATGTATTTTTTCTAGTTTAGCAATAATAAAGTGCTTCTATCGTTATTTTACTTGCATTCGTAGCTGATTCTTCCACATTCATCTCTTAATTTGCTAAAATTAAAAATTATAACCGACCAATAATAGGTAGTTTATCACTATCAACCCTGATTAAGTGACCTCCAAATTGTTAAATAAAAGCATTTTTACAAATTAGACACACTTTTAAAGTGTTTGTTTGTCACACTGTACCTACTAGTTAGTAGTGTGACCAGTTGGTCACACTGGTAGGTTATATTTTTTAATTTTAGCAAATTAAGCGATGAATGTGGAGGAATCAGCTACGAATGCGAATGAAATGAAAGTAAAATAACGATAGAAGCACGTTATCATTGCTAAACTAGAAAAAGTACGTAATATGCTGTATTGTTATTTTTCAAACAAAATATTTGTCGGATTAAAAAAAATTGGAAGGGTGAAAAAATCTAAATTAAATATTTTTGGGAAGCCCATAAAACAAGCTTCCAAATGATGTATATATCATCTTGGTTCGATTTTTCTCTTATACTACTTGTGGACGTCACCTTTTGTTACGTTGTCCACCAACACCGTTCTGTTATTACTAGCACTTACAACTAAAAGTGTTTGATACTTGGTAGACACAAATTCGGTTTTGATCAGTACTCGCGTCCACAAAGCTCGCGTCTACCAAGTATACTCGGTACCTTGGCTGCTGCTTAAAATCTTATTGTTAGTTCACCGCAAAGCCACGACGGTTCTCTTTTGGTACATACTCTGTTAGGTAAAACTAATACTTCCAATACATTTAAAAGTTTTAAGCATTGATTGAATCCCTAATACCTAGTACCAGTAGCTTAGCAATGTGCCTGGCTTTCTGCGGCACATACGATACATAATTACTTATGAGAGGCCATTGATACATATACACCTAACACCACGCTGGCCCATGGTGGCCATTGTGGTGTATAAATTATGTAAACCGCTAGCAATGACCAAAAAGTTTATTTTTCAACTTTACTTTTAACGTGCAGTGGCATCAAGTGCCGAGTAGAATAAACTGTAAATCTTTTTGCCACCACCTCTTTAGCTCGCATCAAAGCTGGTTCGATGTAAAACTGTTGAGTTGATGCACCGAAGTGGAACCAAGTGTATGCAGATGGCGCTAGGTGGCGCTTTTTCACCCATACATTTAACAGGCAAGGTCATTACACTTCGCTGTGGCATCGTTGTTTTGTGCCTGTGGTCACTGTATTTCGTTCATTCTTTTTTTTATCTGTGACAAAAGCAAAAGAAATTCCAGTTCGATTTGGCATTTGCTTTGGTGTGCGTGTGTGTATTTCGCGTTTGTGTTTATTAGTAATAAAGTTCGAAAGACTTAAATATAATATTACTACTTAAAGAAATTATAAGTTGTACCTAATGCAACGACGCCTAAAAGTAAATTAATTAAACACAACTGTCAATTTTTAATTATTACTGGAGTGTAAACTGTGACAAAACTGACGAAAAACTTTCTCGTCTTATCAATTTCGCGGTACCAAATTGTAGCAAACTGTAAAAATGAGTTGAACCAAAGTTGAATAAACTTGAGCCTATTGCTGAACTGCTACTGGAATACACATTTCTGAGGTGCTAGTATAATGACGACGGACAGATTTCACAAGTAAGTACAATACCAAGTACTTTGTCTATCTAGGACCAATGCGAAAATTCTGATAAGATTGTATTACAGGTAGGTAGGTAGGTATGTGTACTGATAAATACTTGAATTATTGTATTGTTATTTTACCGTCTGTGTTTTAATACATTTATTTTGGATTATAAATCTAGTTGTGGTGGGTGAGTAAGTGGAACCATAAATACAGAATTAAACAAAAGCGGTCTGACCACTTTCTACTTTAGTAGGTATATATATACGAATATAATATTATGCATGCCAAAGGAATGCATAATAGCTTCATCATTCAATCAGTTTTAGCAAATTAATTACTTAATTATGTATAATTAAAAAAATGTAAAGGCTCAAGACATGTCAATCCATTCCTGAAAACGAAGTAAATATACCTACCTTGAATTATTTTGAAATTGAATGAATGAAACTGAAAATCATGAATGGCTTTGCAACATAGTTAAAATTGTCATCTCATTGACTTTAATTGGAATGGAACAACTATTATTTGAAAAAAATAACATCATCTGTTCACTTCATTCTGTATTCATTCTCTGTAACATGCTAAAAAGTAGAATTAAATATACCTATTGACCTATTTTTAGTCGAAATTGCAAAATGAGTTTTATATATTCTGCTTATAATTCATGATCGCATAATAATAAAATTTAATTACAGACAGGTACTTACCTACATCTAAGTTTTAAAATATGTTAAAATTCGCATGGACACTTGCCTAGAAACTTAAAAATCATAGCAAAAAAGAGGCATTCAGGCCTATCCAGCGTCAGTCCTATCATTAACCCTAAGGCTGATAGAATTTTCAAAAGGGCATTCAACTAATACTTAACTAGGTAAGTATTTGCGAGTTTTTGGCAGTGCATGAACCGTGCTTCCTGCACTGTCTCTGGCCAGCCCACGTAGGTAGTGATGGAGCATGGTCGGTGGCAGAATTAACTCCATGGTAGACAGTAGTACCGTACCGACATTCCTTTAACTCTGGTTGGATGTTGTGTCTGTGGTCCTTTCATTCAGTAATGTAGGAATAAATTAGCAGATCATCACAGTCAGATACCTATAGACAGACGCAACGACGGCGTAGGTGGCGATGTTATTCGGAAACTTTTACTACCTACCAGGCATTTTTAACAATACTAGAGAATCTGGTTTTCACGGAATCGGTTGTGGTCGTGAGGTTCTGCAAATCTGACAGCGGACTTTTTCCAAAGACCTGATATCAGCTAGTTCCCTTGGTGTTATTTCCAGAAATTTGGCATTCATTCACTTAATGATAGATTTGGGCACTGATTTTATAACAGATACTGCTGGGCATAAAGTTCCCATACAGATTTCCAATGGAACCGGTTAGGAGCAGTTCTTGTGGTGTTAATATGGTTATTTTTTACCTTCTACCTCGTTGGTGAAAGTCATGCTGATTGATTTCAATATTACTGAAGATTGCTAAACTCAGTCCTTGTTTAGCAACCCTCATGCTTGCAGGCATATTTGTGGTTAAAATCACCTTTCCGCTTCCTTGCACACGGAAAAAGGGGGCAAAAACACCAGGTAAGCCGAGCCAACGATATTATCGTATTTATGGCCTCCAGATAAGGTCCACAATCGTGTGCCATTTCGTTATCAGTCTATTGATTGTGAGTGATGCACGTTAGTCGCCCTTGGTGACCGACCAGCTACCACGGAAGTGGCGGAAGTAGGTACGAAGTTCAATGACATCTGTACCAAGTACCAATGTAGATCAGTACGTGAATGTGGACAAATGCTGTTCACACTTTGTTAGCTTGTTGCTAGATGCCCCCGAATTGACTGGGCAAGTGAGCAGTTTGAGAGATGTCAATGTTTAGGAGGCAATACAATGCAGATCTCTAATGAGTAATGACATTATTACTAGGAATTTTGACTAAGGCATAAAGATGCAGCTTCTGCACTTGTTTAAATAGGAACTGTCATGAAGCGTTTTGTTAGACGTACACAAACACTTCGAACGTGTACTGTGGAAATGGTTAGGACGATAGTCTTCTGATACTACGACACTGCTGGGGCCTACACAACTAGAAGAAATAAACTAAACTGACTACAACTAAAACTACTGATTCACTACATGTGAGTGAATCAAAGAAAGCGCCAAATGTTGTCCTGACGATGATGCAGAGTCAGACCACCAGCCTGGTGGTGAATTGTAAAGTAAAATATTAACTCACACAAGCTATTGCGGGTCCATTATTATAGGCATAAGTACTATCATATCCATTTACTAAATTCAAGCGCAAATTCATGGAAGGGTTGTCACAAACTAACCGAATTTATTCGATCACCCTTACCTATCTAACTAAGCCTAATTTAGGATTGCATCGACCGTTGATAGTCGGGAATTTTTTGGATAGCCTTGGCACGGTTATCCAAAAATTCGGGCAAACTTAAAGTCAAACAGAACTTTTTTAGGGGTTGGATCCGCGACTGGAATGGATAGTTTAAATGACTTTGTAAAGCATGACCAGAAAGCAATGGATGAGACTCGTAAATCATACAATATCGGAATATGCCGAAATCGAGTGAAGGCAAATCCACACGGACGTATATACATATATAGCTCTTGCAAGTGGGGGGTGGGGGAGGGGGGGCGTCCAAAATTGTTATACGACTGACCAAAAAAGACGAGTAAGGTATTTGAAAATATATAAAGATCCGAAAACATGGGCTTGGTAATTTTATTTTGGTGTAAAATGTATTGGCCGAGGGGGGGTCCGGATCCCTTGGACCCCCCCTCATATACGCCCATGCAAATCTATATAAAGAAAATCAAAGCGTCGAAAACGTGCAAACTGAATGAATTGATTCACAGAAAGAACATTAATCCCATAATATTCTCACGAATAATACAATGGAATGCACATAGCATCAGCGCAGTTATTCCTAATTTGCATGTTGACCAGAATCTTGCAATCTCCACCAGACTGGCCTAAATGAGTAATGAAAAGTAATTAAACAATTTTACTTTGAAACAGTTCTCATAAGTATAACCTTTTCCGTTTCATCTGAAATTTACATTTTACAATCCATAGAAATTGAACAATGAGTTATTCGCGAAGTATGATGTCTTAATAACTGCCTCTTCTTTCTCACGTGGTGTCGCAAAAAGGTCAAATGCGGTAACAGCCACACGCCGCTATTGTCCCGCAAGAAACAATTGAACGCTTACTTTTCATATTATTGGCGAGACAAGTGAACGTGTAAACAAAGAGGGTCATTTCAATGTTATCGATGGTTTGATTACCATTTTTATTTCATAAATATAACCTAATCAAATCTTGAAACGCGTGACCAAAATGCTGGTGTTTATTTGGCTCAACGTATAAGCATTGCCATTCAGCGTGGCAATGCTGCCAGCATGCTGGGCATGTGGGCACGCTGCCAACTGGCCCGGGGCTTGAGCATTTGGATTACGTTTAGACCTTCAAGGGTCTGTGGATGATCTTATTGCTTTCTATGTAATAGTAGTGTAGGTAGTTTTAGCATATAAAGTAGTAAGTATTGTATCTTATTGTAGTTAATAAAGATCAAATCTTTGTCTGAGATAGATTTTAGAGTTACTATCAAAATGTACCTAACTTTTCTATGTATCTTATAAATTTCACTTAATTTACACAACTGTGTGTCCATGTTATGCAAACATATAAAACCTTCGACAATAGTAAAGCCGACAAAGTTCCAGCCTGGACAAGACTAATACCTATAAGTGGCGTAAAACTTCGGGTCCAGCCCGGACAAGACTAATACCTATGAGTGGCGTAAATCTTCGGGTCCAGCCCGGACAAGACTAATACCTATGAGTGGCGTAAAACTTCGGGTCCAGCCTGGACAAGACTAATACCTATGAGTGGCGTAAAACTTCGGGTCCAGCCTGGACAAGACTAATACCTATGAGTGGCGTAAAACTTCGGGTCCAGCCTGGAAAAGACCTATGAGTGGCGTAAAAGAAGACCTACCTACATAATATGTGTATACCAACATATAGCAGCGGGATATTATTAGAAAATAATGATAAAATAACAACTTAATTTACGGAACTTCACCTCAATAGGCTCCATTAAATATTTTTTTAGTCTATCGTCGTACTTATATAAGCTTGGATTGTCATAGGAATTCCGAGGGATTACGTTTTCTTTAAATAAATTGTAGCCTAAGAGATACGTCATGCTTACAGGAATAGATTACGCGTAGATAATACTTATCGCTAATTTTGTACATTCTTGTTTTATTGATAATGTGCTTGTAAGGACATTCTTAATACTGCGGCATTTCGTCATAGCGGCTGCATACAATGAAAGTCCTTAAGTAAATTCCTTTGGCTTTGTTTTCCGGGTAGTAATCAGTTATGATTGAGGAATACCTAGTTTATGAATACAATAACTAGGTACCTAGGTACTCTGTCAAAAAGCCTACTATAGGTCATAGGTATAAGTCATCGACATGGCATTTTTTCTTTCCTATGATGGTATAAGTAGATGTATAGACGAGAAGATTTCCCAAATCTTCGAGATCATGGAAAACTCTAGGATGTAATTGAACTTGAAAAGCCTTTGTTCGACAATTCGTACACAGCATACATGTATATATATAGAAACAATAAAAAAATAAAAGTAGGAAATTCAGATATGTCAAAAAGAGCTCCTTCAAATTTAAAGGTGTATGAGTGAAAGTACTTGAAGGTTTTTCCAGTGACGTTTTTCTAGTTTTTAGTTCATCGAGTAATTTTTGGTAGATAGTATTGTATTAATGTTGTAAATGAATGTTAGTAGTGTAACGCATTTGACCGCGCGGTAATTACGGCAAGTTGTTTACACTCAAGTGCGAGATTTATGGTTTTATGACTCGAGTGGGATCAGTCTTTGTCTGCCGTCTATTGTTTAGTTTTTTGTTTGGGTGTTTACGTATTTGAGAACAATAGGGAAGTCTCGAACTTTCAAGTTGGTTACTTGTTAACACAATAGCGTTTATTAGATCGAGTAATGTTACGAATTATCTCGTAGGTTCGAGACTGTAGGAAATAACGGATATAAATACGCCAACCGACCCTTGGGTATCAGTTTTTCGTTTACCGTCGAAGCTAAAACATCTCGTGTTCAAGTGCGGTACCAGTGATTGTGAAGTGACTAGTTTGTGTGAATATCAGTGCCAGTGTGAAGTGTTTGTGCGAACAGTTGTGTCGTGTGTATTGTGATTTTGTGCAATAAAGTGCAAAGTGAATAATTGGCATTTTAACTGATTATCCAAGAAACCATTTCGTAACAGTAGTTTTGATGGTGATTTTGTCCTATTTTATTAAAAATATATATCAACACAAATTATTCACGCACTAATTTATCGACTTTACAGATTATCATTTTTAGGGTAAAAAAGGTAAAAACATGACCCTATTACTAAGACTCCGCTGTCCTTCCGTCTGTCCGTCTGTCTGTCACCAGGCTGTGCCTCATGGACCGTGATAGCTTGACAGTTGAAATTTTCAAAGATGCTGTATTTCTGTTGCCGCTATAACAGCAAATACTAAATACAAAATAAAATAAATGTTTAATGGGAGCCCATACAACAAATCTGAATTTTTAGCCGTTTTTTGCTCGATGTTAATAACGGTAAAAGGTAAAAGCTTAAAATATGTACAGAATATTTAATTGTATGTTTGTTTACTTCAATAATTAATAGTTAAATTAAAATATAAATATGATAAGAAAACAAGACAATAACATGATTTCATTAGTCAATATCACTATCATTTCTTCGGGTTTAACAAGTGCTGAATAATGAGCCCGATGCCTTCATGTATTATCTTTAAAATCAATTTAACACAAACACTCACTAGCTTATCAATCATTTTTGCTAATCATCATATCAGCCATTTAAATAGGGTAGGCCTCTCCGCCCCTATAGATTTTCAACCAGACCAGTAGGAAACAGGCTTGCATTCAGCGTTATCCCGCGGTCTTCATAAAATTACTGGGTAAAAATGTCATTAAGTATTATAATTAGTCCCTGAGCTAGATTATCGAAAAATATTGGACACGTGTTTTTTCTTTTGTCAATCAAATAACAAATTACAAAGATAAACCTTGTCAAAGTTTGGGAGTGAGGGTCGTGACGTCACCTCTCTCACAGAAGGCTATCCCTCTTGTATGCTTGTGACGTCACGCGGAACTTTAACGGGCTATATCTTCATTAATTTTTATATAATTGGCAAAATAAAAAATACGTGTCATATATTTTTTGATAGTTTAACTGACGGACTAATTATATTTTATTAAAAGCTTTTATTTAACATGCAATGTACTCGTATGTATGTTCGGGTGGAACCTTGCAAGTTAAACTTGACCAACTTCCCGGTTTTCAATTAAGCTGAAATTTTGCACGCATATATGTATATTGCGTGACAATTCAATATTATGGTACTCTGGGGCTGATTTGATGATGGGGTCGGAAGGTGGCCATAGGAACTCAAGTACTAAACAAGATAGACCCGTCGTGTTTGGGCTCGTTTTACTTGTCTTGGCTGGCACTCTGCTGCTGCATGATATCCAGGATTTCTAAATCTTGTATTTAAAAAGTTATATTTTTATAATAATTTATTTTTAGTCATCATGCCTATTATCGGTGGATGTCTTACTTTAGTAACATTACTCGTACCTACACTTTTTAATTGCATGATCTTATTTTTTTATTTTTCTAATTACGTAACTATTATTGTTTCAGAGCAGCCAAAGATGGCTTGCTGGAGGTATTACGGGAAGCGACGCGGAAAGAATGCAACAACAAGGACGAATCGGGCATGACGCCCACGCTATGGGCGGCCTTCGAGGGACACATAGAGGCGCTTCGGCTACTCTGCGGACGAGGGTAAGAAGCTCAAATAAACCAAGCCTTTTTAGGGTTCCGTACCCAAAAGGTGAAAACGGCACCCTATTACTAAGACTCCGACGTCCGTCTATCTGTCTGTCACCATGATGTATCTTATGAACTGTGATAGCTAGAACGTTTAAATTTTCACAGATGACGTATTTCTGTTGCCGACAGCAAATACTAAAAATAGAAAAAATATATATTTATGGAGGGCTCTCATACAACAAACCTGAATTTTTAGCCGTTTTTCGCTCGAAATTAATAACGGTGACAGGTAGATACTTGACTTATCCTACCTTCGAGACCACGAACTCTAGCACGCACAGGTTTCCAGTGATATTTTCCTGGTTGGTAAATAATGATTGGGTCTACCAAGGATACTATCAGTGAACCGCTTACTTACTTACAATTCGGGCACATTTCAAATACCTAACATGTAACTAGTAAGGAATCGCAAAAATAAGTCAGATAATGACGTCGCTGGGTTCGAGACGATAATCTTATCTAGACTTTCCCCACTATTGTCTCTTTTAAATTGTTGGTTTCACAAACTCTCTGCTATTAAATTACTCAATAGGAAAAATCTGTGCCCTATATTAGTAGAGAATAGTTATAAGATAAATCCTTAAGCTTGTGCCACAATACTATTTTGAGGTATAAGCTCTCCAATTACAATTACCTACAAAGGAACGTGGACCTATGTAATTATGCCATGAATTATCAAGAACTAGTTTTTACCCTCGGCTTCGCACGCGTGATATTTTGACGCAATATCATTATAATTTATAGCCTATGTGTTATTCTGATATATAAGCTATATTATTGCAAAGTTTCATCTCAATCCGTTCAGAAGTTTTTGCGTAAAAGAGTAACAAACATCCATACATCCATCAATCCATCCATCCTCACAAACTTTCGCGTTTATAATATTAAGTAGGATTAATTAATTAATCAATAGGATATTATTGCAAATTTTCATATCAATCCGTTCAGTAGTTTTTGCGTGAAAGAGTAATAAACATCCATACATCCATCCATCCATCCTCACAAACTTTCGCGTTTATAATATTAGTAGGATAGTAGGATGATAGATTTTCGAAGAGTCTAAAAGAACCTCGTTAGTTCAGAAACTGTTTGCAGTAGGTACATCGTAATTGAAACTATTGCATTACAACGATCGTTTTTAATTGCTTTTGTAGCTATTACCAAGCCACCTTTATTTGCCTACTTGCTTAATTCTATACTTTGACTACCCAGTAACGAGTTAGAAATTCGACGTGCGTGCTACGACCGACCGGTGTTCGCATTCCGATGCGGCATTGAGAGCTCAAAAATACTAAATACAGTTACTGTGGAACTGTTTTTCAAGTGTCAATTTACTACAGCAAAATACTAAATAACTAATGCATCAGATGCAATAATAATTAAATTATGCATAGACCACAAAAGGGATCGAGGTACCTAGGTAATCCAAATACTCGAGCCCACTGCCAGAGGGCAGTGTGCCCAGCTTGCAGGCAGCAGTACCAATTGAACAATTAAACTGTCAAGACTAATACAAAATCATTCCAAAACATAAACATCTGAAGGATATGACTGTAGGCCTTGCATGACACTGGTTTTTCAGTAAAAAGCAAAATTCACCTACACTGGGTCAGCGTGGTTTATGTGTATGACCTAAAGACCTTCACGAATAGGCCGGAATGCAGCTGAGACTTAAGAAAACAAATAGTTCGATACGATACTAAGTGATCCTGGTTTATACAAAACAACTTAGATATAAAGAGTGGTTCTACTCCTCGTAAGAACCGCACTGCTATTAGTGCTAAACCTATATGACTGGGCAATACTGGGAATGTTTTATACAATGTTGTATTTGGATTAAGATAAAGGCTAGGTATTTTATGGCAATATTGCTGTATTTATGATGTCGGTGACGTGACGTGACGTGCTACACGTATTGTGAAAATGTAAAAAGGTATTGCAAAATGTAGATATACGTCAATTATTGTAATTTTTACCTACCTGAAAATTAATAATTAATAGGCCTAGTTATGAGGGCGCCATCTTAAATTTAATAGCAACGTAAAAAGTGTTCTCTCTATAGAATGCCTAAAGTGAAAAAGAAACAGAAATATGCTAATTAGCTATTATGATTACGTTGACATCTTCATAATTGGGCATATTGTCCATTTTATTATGGATGAGCTCACTAATTTTGGTTGGCCCTTTGGTTGTCACTCTTATCGTGATCTCTATCATAAAATAACTTTTTCTATGACCTGACACCATACTTGGGAAATTATAGGTAGGTAAATAGATACTATATAGGACATGTCCACAAAATGTTTGGAGGCTGGTATAATAATAATCAAAAATTCTAACCACAACACTCATTAAATTTCGAGAAAGTTCATATTTTTCTGAGTCTTTTACATCAGTTAAAACCAAAAAAGAGCCCTCCGTTTTTTTTAATTAATTTTGAATCTTTAGGATAAATAAATATATTTGGCTCAATAGGTAGTTTATCCTTAGCAACCCTGGTTAAGTAACCTCCATTATTGTTAAATGGAAGCATTATTACCAATTAGACACAGTTTTTAAGTATTTTTTGTCACATTGTACCTAGGTACTAACTGGTCACACTGGTAGGTTATGATTTTTAATTTTAGCAAATTAAGAGATGAATGTGGAAGAATCAGCTACGAAATGCAAGTAAAATAACGATAGAAGCACTTTATTATTGCTAAACTAGAAAAAATACAAATCTGTATTTTTATTTTTCATACAATTTATTTTTCACATTAAAAAAAATGGAGGGATAAAAATATCAAAATTAAATATTTTTGAGAAGCCCATATATTAAGGTTTCAAATGATTTATCTATCATCTTGATTCGATTTTTCTCTGAATAATATACCACATGTGGACGTCACCTTTACTGCACCATTGGCACATGCATAGTTTAAAAACTGATAAGGACCAGGATTAATCACCCGGCTTTATAAACATAGGTACTTTTATTGCACTAACGCGATGATTTTATTTTGACACGTTAACTAAACCACCTACAATAAATAATCAATGTCAACTTTACTGTATTTATCAATTACTCCATTCCAGTGGAGAGCCAGACAAAGCCGACTATTTCGGCAACACAGCGCTCCACCTGGCGGCGGCTCGGGGTCACAAGGAATGTGTCACGTTCCTTGTCAATTTTGGCGCCAACGTGTTTGCCATGGATGTAGACGGACATACCGCTCAGGAGCTGGCAGCCATCAACGGAAGAGAAGATATTTTACGGTATCTGGATCAAGCTACAGCTAAACTGGAGAATAATGACAAGTAAGTGTACCTAATCAAAAGACTAAACAACTGGCTCTAGAAATCTTGGCTAGGAAGAATGTGTTTCTCATCATCTTTGGTACAGACGTGTTATGACGTGTATGCCATAAATATGGACGACTTGGACGGATGGAGTTCGCAGCCATAAGGCTAAGGGAAAAAAGATATTCCGGGGTTCAAAGCCACAAATAGTACGTGACGTGGAATATTACAAAAAAGGTAAAATGTGGGTTATTGTGATTTTAATACAAACCTTGCTTTGATTACAGAAAAAAAGCAAAATCCCTCAAAGAAAAAGCCAAAAAGGACTACGAAAAATCACACAAACAGTATCAAAAGCGGCAGAGTAAAGCTGAAGTGCTCGCTGAGAAGGAGCTCAAAAAATTGACGAAGGAATGGGAGCAGGGGTACAACGAGGATGTCACTATCATGCCGCATCGGCCCAGCAACGTGCTGATGGCTCTCAAGCAGAAGATGACCAGATCCTCTAGCCAAGGTACGTCAAGGTTTAAAAATCTCTATCACAACCAAATGTCATACACGTAATGATGAGATCATACCCCTAAATCACCGGGCACAAGAAGTACAGTGATTAATTGTGCCACACTGCTGCCAGCAACGTGCTAATGACTCTCAAGCACTAAACTCACTAGACTCACTAGAGTATACTAGCCATTACTCAACCAAAAATCATTAGTCTATTACTATCATCACGTTACGAGCAAAAGTCCTATTCGTAGGTTCGGGTCGGTAATGGTATGTCAACCCATCTGAGCGACCAATGAGAATTGTAGGTTGTTGACGAATGTATCAGAGCAGAGGAGGAAGCATGTGCCGAGAAATTTTCAGCTCTTATAAAATGACGTGGCTCGTGTTTCTACCGTATTTCCACACAGAAGTGCGGAAAACAGCTACTTTCTAATTTAGGCCTTTTACGTGTTGTTTGTTGTGACTAGATGACTCTGACTCCAAATTATAAATTAACTAAGGTAGGTGTAAGTAGATGGATGACCTAAATTGGGATCGCGTGCTCAGTAAAAAAATACTTGGTAGTTTAAGATAGTTAAGTACGTACGCTGTATTTGCGCTCTGGCCAAAGACTGACTGAGCGGTGCGAAAGATGAAAAATATTAAATTTTTTATGACTAAACATGATACAATGGCAGTGGTGGGGATGTAGGCAGTAACATAGCTCTCCACTAATTATTTTAACCATTATTTCCAGGAAACCTTCTAGCAGACGACCAACCACGGCCGACATACAGCGACCTGGTGGGCACAGTAAATTCGGGTGCGCGTGGCCGCGGTGCGGTCTACAAGAAAGTTCTCGCCAGCAAAATGAAGAACAACACCATCGGCAGGAACGGGCCTGTGGGAGACGATGATTTTAAGGTACGTAGATGTACGTAGCGTACCCACAACTATTCAGAAATTCATAGATATTAAGTTCATGGGGACTCATCATCATCATTATAATTTGGAGGGAAATGGCTAAGAAGAAAGTGTTTTTTTTGTTTTAAATTTTTTTTTAATTGGGACTGGTAGTTCACGCCATAAGTGACCAAAACGCCAGTGTTGTGTGACTGAGTGTGAGGCAGTATCAGCCTACGGAATAGCCTAGTCATAATCCAATCATAGGAGTCGGTTTAAATAATGCATAATTTTGGTTTCTATTATTGTTCTAACTGCTAATATTAGGCTGTGACCGCGGATCACCTCTATATATGAGTTTTACAGTTAAAATAATAATTACTCTTAATATAACTTTTTTCTCCTATTCCAGGTGGGAGAGGTGGAGACGACGGGTCGTCGTTCGGTGACGTCACTGAGCGGGTTGCGGCGCGATTCCGAAGTGATGTACGTGGGCACGTTCGGCGCGGGGCCGCAGAAACGGGGGAACGTTGCCGACGTCTTCACTGAGACGCCAGAAGCTAGGACTTCCAAGTCTAACCTCACGAGGTATGTGGTTGTGATGTATGTGGGCACGTTCGGCGCGGGGCCGCAGAAACGGGGGAACGTTGCCGACGTCTTCACTGAGACGCCAGAAGCTAGGACTTCCAAGTCTAACCTCACGAGGTATGTGGTTGTGATGTATGTGGGCACGTTCGGCGCGGGGCCGCAGAAACGGGGGAACGTTGCCGACGTCTTCACTGAGACGCCAGAAGCTAGGACTTCCAAGTCTAACCTCACGAGGTATGTGGTTGTGATGTATGTGGGCACGTTCGGCGCGGGGCCGCAGAAACGGGGGAACGTTGCCGACGTCTTCACTGAGACGCCAGAAGCTAGGACTTCCAAGTCTAACCTCACGAGGTATGTGGTTGTGATGTATGTGGGCACGTTCGGCGCGGGGCCGCAGAAACGGGGGAACGTTGCCGACGTCTTCACTGAGACGCCAGAAGCTAGGACTTCCAAGTCTAACCTCACGAGGTATGTGGTTGTGATGTATGTGGGCACGTTCGGCGCGGGGCCGCAGAAACGGGGGAACGTTGCCGACGTCTTCACTGAGACGCCAGAAGCTAGGACTTCCAAGTCTAACCTCACGAGGTATGTGGTTGTGATGTATGTGGGCACGTTCGGCGCGGGGCCGCAGAAACGGGGGAACGTTGCCGACGTCTTCACTGAGACGCCAGAAGCTAGGACTTCCAAGTCTAACCTCACGAGGTATGTGGTTGTGATGTATGTGGGCACGTTCGGCACGGGGCCGCAGAAACGGGGGAACGTTGCCGACGTCTTCACTGAGACGCTAGAAGCTAGGACTTCCAAGTCTAACCTCACGAGGTATGTGGTTGTGATGTATGTGGGCACGTTCGGCGCGGGGCCGCAGAAACGGGGGAACGTTGCCGACGTCTTCACTGAGACGCTAGAAGCTAGGACTTCCAAGTCTAACCTCACGAGGTATGTGGTTGTGATGTATGTGGGCACGTTCGGCACGGGGCCGCAGAAACGGGGGAACGTTGCCGACGTCTTCACTGAGACGCTAGAAGCTAGGACTTCCAAGTCTAACCTCACGAGGTATGTGGTTGTGATGTATGTGGGCACGTTCGGCGCGGGGCCGCAGAAACGGGGGAACGTTGCCGACGTCTTCACTGAGACGCCATAGGTCTTCCAAGTCTAACCTCACTATGTATGTGTGGGATGTAGATAGGTATATGGGCACGTTCGACGCGGGGTTGCAGAAACGTGGGAACGTTGCCGACGTCTTAACTGACACTCCAGAGAATAAGACTTTCAAGTTGAACCTCACCAGGTATGTGGGCACCCTCGGCGCGGGGTCGCAGAAACGACGGAATGTGACCGATGTCTTCACTGAGACGCCAGAGGCTAGGACTTCCAAGTAGAACCTCACAAGGTACAAAGTGGGATCTTGATACTTCAGATATGACACGACGGTATGGTTACGACGTGGTTAAGAGGTAGGCACATTCGGCGCAAAAGAGAGGCAACGTCGCTGATGTCTTCACCTGAAAATCCAGAAAAGGAGAAATATGAAAATATAAGATAGGAATCTTCCAATTCACATCACACCAGCGTCAATGTAATGCGGGGTTTTCACTTTCGCATATCTCCTTGGATATACCCAAGACGCAGCATTTAATCTATTCTTTATCAGTCTTTTAATATTCCACCGCAGATCTACCCACGAAGGGTGATTGGGCCATATCCTCCGCGCTGGCCCAGTGATGGCGGGTGGATTCACATACGCAATCGAATTTTCAAATTCAAATTATTTATTGAGATAAAAACGAGTACAATACATTTACATCTATCTCGCAAAATTATAATTATACAATCAATAAATTAAAATCAGTGTACAATAAAACGATACAATAATAAATAAAATAAAAAAACAAAATGTCATGAAATAAATCGTAATGTCAAAGTATTTAAAAAAAATATTAATTATTGTCATGTTATTCCAAATGTCAAATTATAAGTCATGCAGCTCAAAAATGTCAATAGTGCTGTTTGCACGATTACTATTGTCCCATCGGTCAATTAGATTTTCACAATATGTCCTAAAAACAGTTATTACAGTTTTCCAGTTGTCAAAAATAATATCAATTTCTACTACGGGCGTATGCAGGTGGCCTCACGATGTTTTCCTTTACCGAAAAGCCAGTGGTGTTAAATTCCGTACATACCTACATTCCAAAGAACTCATTTGTACGGGACCGGGATTTGAACACACGACTTCACGATTGTAAGGGGGTGTACCACTAGACCACTATGGCATAAAAAAATGTGTATGGGAGTTTAATAATTGTATTGGTTACAGGTCAGCGAGTCAGCCGGACTTCCTAGCAGCGGCGGCGGGCGAAGATAGTGGCATCGGGCAGGAGGTGCTGCTGCAGGAGCCCGCCAGCATCTTCGACCGGCCCGGCTTCGGCAGCGTCGCCTTCAGGTAAATAGCATCAAACCAAAATTTGTTTTTTTCTAACAGGTTTGTGTTTGACCGCATACTGCCTGATGTTAAGAAGATGGGTGTAGCACGCTTAGGTACCTTCCTGGAAGATACCTATTTACTCGGGATTTGAATGTAGCTTTTTTGCTATCAGATCTGTAATACTTAAGTAGGTATATTCTTTAGTTTACATTGTAGTAAATACTCGAATGCTCTTTGACAATTTTAATCATACTTCTGCAAATTACCTACTGAACCAAAATAAATAAAGTTTTATGGGGACTATTAATTTTTCACGTAATTTTTCTCCAAATGGAAAAAAAATACACATAAAAAGATCGTATTATTTCTAGACACAAAAAGTATAAATGGAACAGAATGAACCTCCTTCTGAATATCTTGTACATTTTTGAACTCGATCAAAAAATGTACCTACTAGCTACGTCACTAGCTAAAATTATATATAGTACAGGCAAACAAGATATAATACTTAATACTGCACAGTTAATTATAGTATACGTGAAGTTATAGTAATTTTCAAATTGAATGGCGTCTATGAACGCCTGGCGTTGTGCAGTAGTATATTCTTCCGTCAGCGGTGGTGAAGAGTGGGGTTTTGCGCAGCTTGTAGCCAATTTCTCAAACCCATATTTTCCTTCCAGACGGTCCATAACGGCGACTCTGAGTGGCATCCCTCACGCGGCCGTAGGCGGGGCTGGAGAAGACCTGTCTATAGGATCGGCGGGCTCGCTCGCCGCCCGACATTACCAGCCCGCTGAGTGGACCTCCGCACAATCTGGTAAGTTTTCGCATCTTACACAATTTTTAATAGTCCACTGAGTCTTTCGAAACTCAATTATGGAAAAAATAATCCGGCTCGAAGGACCAAATCGGGTGTCCATCATCATCCATCCATCAGCCGTAGGACGTCCACTGCTGGACATAGGGCTCCCACACGGATTTCCAATGAGGCCGGTTGGAAGCGGCCTGCATCCAGCGCGTTCCTGCGATCTTTATTATAACGTCCACTGCTGGACATAGGCCTCCTCCATACATTTCCAATAAGGCCGGTTGGAAACGGCCTGCATCCAGCGCGTTCCTGCGATCTTTATTATAACGTCCACTGCTGGACATAGGCCTCCTCCATACATTTCCAATAAGGCCGGTTGGAAACGGCCTGCATCCAGCGCGTTCCTGCGATCTTTATTATAACGTCCACTGCTGGACATAGGCCTCCTCCATACATTTCCAATAAGGCCGGTTGGAAACGGCCTGCATCCAGCGCGTTCCTGCGATCTTTATTATAACGTCCACTGCTGGACATAGGCCTCCTCCATACATTTCCAATAAGGCCGGTTGGAAACGGCCTGCATCCAGCGCGTTCCTGCGATCTTTATTATAACGTCCACTGCTGGACATAGGCCTCCTCCATACATTTCCAATAAGGCCGGTTGGAAACGGCCTGCATCCAGCGCGTTCCTGCGATCTTTATTATAACGTCCACTGCTGGACATAGGCCTCCTCCATACATTTCCAATAAGGCCGGTTGGAAACGGCCTGCATCCAGCGCGTTCCTGCGATCTTTATTATAACGTCCACTGCTGGACATAGGCCTCCTCCATACATTTCCAATAAGGCCGGTTGGAAACGGCCTGCATCCAGCGCGTTCCTGCGATCTTTATTATAACGTCCACTGCTGGACATAGGCCTCCTCCATACATTTCCAATAAGGCCGGTTGGAAACGGCCTGCATCCAGCGCGTTCCTGCGATCTTTATTATAACGTCCACTGCTGGACATAGGCCTCCTCCATACATTTCCAATAAGGCCGGTTGGAAACGGCCTGCATCCAGCGCGTTCCTGCGATCTTTATTATAACGTCCACTGCTGGACATAGGCCTCCTCCATACATTTCCAATAAGGCCGGTTGGAAACGGCCTGCATCCAGCGCGTTCCTGCGATCTTTATTATAACGTCCACTGCTGGACATAGGCCTCCTCCATACATTTCCAATAAGGCCGGTTGGAAACGGCCTGCATCCAGCGCGTTCCTGCGATCTTTATTATAACGTCCACTGCTGGACATAGGCCTCCTCCATACATTTCCAATAAGGCCGGTTGGAAACGGCCTGCATCCAGCGCGTTCCTGCGATCTTTATTATAACGTCCACTGCTGGACATAGGCCTCCTCCATACATTTCCAATAAGGCCGGTTGGAAACGGCCTGCATCCAGCGCGTTCCTGCGATCTTTATTATAACGTCCACTGCTGGACATAGGCCTCCTCCATACATTTCCAATAAGGCCGGTTGGAAACGGCCTGCATCCAGCGCGTTCCTGCGATCTTTATTATAACGTCCACTGCTGGACATAGGCCTCCTCCATACATTTCCAATAAGGCCGGTTGGAAACGGCCTGCATCCAGCGCGTTCCTGCGATCTTTATTATATCGTCAGTCCACCTAAATCGGGTGTGAGAGCTACTAATAAAAATTTGCAACTTTTGTTATTCGCAGTTTGCAGATTTCTTTTCGTATCGATTGGGTAAAGACTTGTACGAAAAGTACTACCTATAATTAAAATTAAAATGTATTTACTGCTACTTACTAGGTACCTCCTAACCTAACCTAAACCACCTAGACCACATATCTGCTAAAGAGTAAACAAGTCGCTGATCACTCCATACAAACGTCGCGTCAGTAGGTAATCATACCAGTGTTTGCTGTTGGATATCTAAAACTAAGATTTATATCAATTTGTCTTTACAAACAACTTCGTTCTGTCAAAAAGATAAAGTTCAAATTGACTCTATAAACCATCCTTGGACTGAAGTCCAAGGATGGTTTTTACAAACATTTAAAAAAAGAATTGGCCAAATTGGTCCAGGCGTTCTTGAGTTATGCGCTTACCAACACATTTTACGATTTATTTTTATATTATAGAAGGTAGATTTAATCATTAAGGTTTTTGTAAAAGTTTTGGTAAATAAATTATTTTGTATTTGTATATTCCAGAAAGTTCCACAATAACATCAGACGAAGAGAACGAGCCCGAAGAATCTGGGTACGCGTCTCTAGAACGATTCCTGACAGCTTGGGGGCTCGCGCAATACGTACAGAAGTTCAAGGATGAACAAATCGACTTCGACGCCTTAATGCTGCTTACGGAAAGCGATATGAAGTCTCTGGGACTCCCGCTAGGGCCTTATAGGAAATTAGTGACGGCTGTACAGGAGAGAAAACAGGCCCTGTCGCACCCCGGACCTATTATCGATACAGCTATATAGATGGATATATTTGTTTCTATCACAGGTGAAAATCAAATGTCAAAATAATTATAATTAATCAATTCAGATGAAAGTGCGCGTGATTATTTTAATAAATAAATATAGGTAGGTGTGCATAGACATTGTTTTAGATGTGTGATGTGTTAGAAATATTCTCCTGCTTTGTATTCTGGGTTCCAATCTAAACGAACATCACATACAAAGGTTTCAATTAATGAAACCGTGCTATGCTAATAAAGCACTTGCTCAAGTTTTCTTGATTGTAAAATAAAAATATTGTTTATAATGACAATACTACACTACTACTACATAGAAAGCAATTGGATCATCCACAGATCCTTGAAGGTCTAAAGATAATCCAAGTGCTCGAGCCCACTGCCAGTTGGCAGCGTGCCCAGCATGCTGGCAGCATTGCCACGCTGAATGGCAATGCTTATACGTTGAGCCAAATAAACACCAGCATTTTGGTCACGCGTCGCGTCCACCAGACGCTCAAAAAGACTTTTGAAAACGAGATGAGCTCCCGGCCCCCACGGACCCAGTCTCAACTCCAAATGGCTCAAATATGTAACCTCAAATAAAATTGATGTTTGGATAAAGTAATAATGAATTGAAGTAGAAGGAAAAAGTGAAAAGACGAGCGAGACCATCGCAAAAATCGCCCATTTCACTACATCGAGAATTAAATATTCGTTGGTTATAAACAAATTAAGGCGAGTAATAAAAATCCTAAATTCAAAAAGTATAATTTTCACCTTGTAAGTGTATGGCCAAAGGGTAAAAATGGTACTATATTTATAAGTTTATGCGTTTAAAAACCTTTTCTGATATTCTTGTAATTGCATCTACGGTTGTTTTAACCGTTTAGCCATGTCAGAGGCCTTCAGGCGGCCTAAAAACTCTGACACCAGGGCTAGCCTCCCGGCCTATACGAACTTACTTACTTACTTAATTGCATCTATTACTTTGCTCTATTTCTTAGCGGCAAATCCGTTTGATCGTGTATTTTATCGGCACTATTTTTGTGGGTCAGAATCGTATCTTTATTTCACAATCTATGTTCAATGTCGTGCGACATGTGGAGCAAGGCGCGTGTGTGTGCCGACAATAACAGAATAAATGCTACAGATATGAATATAATTACCCCTCGTAAAAACAATGTTGCGTTATTAAATATGCTAAAACAGTTCCGATTGAATTTACCGGTCTGTTAGGTAGATTTCATATTATTTCAGACTTGCTTGTTGCGCCATATATTTCTGAGATAAACCACAGTAAAAATATTTTAAATAGGAATTGGCCGAAATACTTGATTATTCAAACTCTTCCAGGCGGAATTCTAAATTGACAAAAAATACCTACTGATGCAACAAATATTTTGACATTATTATCATCAGCCGTAGAAAGAAAATTTGCATTCAACAATTGCGTTTGCCCCTGCTTCAAGTCTGCGGTAGCAGAACCGATAAATTTTAAATAAAATATTTGGAACGTCACAGACCAACTCACAAGATACGAAATCTACCCTCACTATCAATAAACTAGTAAAGCAATACGAGCCCAGTAGTCGGACACGCACATTAATGAATTACACATTAATGAAACGGTCGGCCGATTCAGTGGTCGGCTAATCGGCTAACGAACGTCTCGCTTAGTTGCCTCATGCAAATCGTCTCTGGGAAGTTTATATATACGGCTATAAAATATACTTAGCGGTGCTCTATGGCCATTTTATGGATACTTTATTGTAGAAAGTGAATAGTATGAAAAGAAAAGTACGTTTGTTTATACTTTCATTGATTTCGTCAATGTTTTCTACTGCTTCTGGTTTTCGTCGTCGGTGTATTTTTACCTGAATTACCGAAGAGTATAGTTTTTACATTGATGTATTTGTCCACCATAGAAAACGTGTAAGTTTATACATATTATATTTCTGGAGTTGGCTAAAGTAGGAAGATGTCTAAGAGAAAAATCTCTAGCTACATCATCGCAATGCAAAACTAGAGGTCGCGTCACGTGACATTAATAAGTGCATAAAAATGGTATTCTGTCTGTACTCTGGTTCTACTTTTTTCTTGCGATTCGTGGAATCTGAAAATTTCTGTGCGTGGATCAATATTAGAAAATATACAGTATACCTACTATCACTATCACCTACCTACTTATTTCTATTGACTTTTGTTAGGCGGTGTGCACAACTTGACATTTCAGTTTTCGTTTGCGTGATCACTTATTTTACCTCCAATCGTATATTATACCTATTTTAGTATAATTGCCTCACAAAATGTGATATCGTCCATTCCATCCAATGTTACGTCCAATTAAGCCATATTATAATATTTTTGTACAGAATTATTGGATAAATATACGAGTGTTTTGTACAATTTGTAAATGGTTTATTATTTTCAAAATACCCTTTAAGTAGTACCTATCTTTCTCTCTTTAATTATTATCTATCGACCCGTGCTGGGCCTGTGTGGTGAATTTAACCTAATCGGCCCACCATGAGTAAGCCCAAGCTCAGCAGTGTTGTATAGGTATACGTAAGTGAAATGAAATGCAAAGATTATTATTCGATTTATAATATTTATTTCGGAAATTCAAATACAAGTGGAAAATAATTCTAATCTCTTATTTATTTATTGTTCGTATAAATTCTAATTAATTTATACACAGTAAAATCCTATCTAAGATAATCTTAAGTGACCTCAAGATTTTGACTAAATTATACATAAATAAGTATTGAAAAATCATTTATACTTATTATATATAATTTTAATTATCAGGGACGGTAATCGTCAGTCATTCTTAACTATTTATTTCCACTTAAATATCAATAGAAAGAAATATAATTATCCAAAAATAGATACACCTTATCCTTCCACGTCTTTGATTAATTAATATAACTAATAATTGTAAAGAATATAAGAATATTGAGCTAAAGTTACTAACTATAGGTACGAAGGTAATTAGATATGTAATATGTGGTTTACACGTACTGGCTTGGATTGGGTAGTGATGTGTTTGACTCGATATATTTATATCGATATCGATACTAACTAAAATGATTAATATAAAAACCATTTCAAGCCAGTATGTCGTCAGTTTACAATAATTGACGAGCTATAAAAACATTCAGAATAGCTTTGTTCTTACATCTGATACTATCATTACACCCTTATAAGAAACTTAAATACCTAAACTGTTTGTCGAATTTGATACATTATGGCGGAGTCCTTACTTACTCCTAATTAAATTACCTGCAATAAGTACAAATTAATGAAATATTTACCTAACCCTCTTGTTTAAAACGCGAGATGAACTACACAGTTTCAATGTCTCACTCTTACGTAGTTTCGTAATTTGGTCTCACTATTACACGTAGTAGGTCTACCTACTTAGAAAAATCGATTGGTGTGTATAGCTAATCGAGCGTTTTTAATTGTGCGGTCCGATTTACGCTAACGTAGCTACATATTAGGACACGAAACATGTATTTTTATGCTGTGTCAGTTTTCAAGTTCAATTATATTTATCATTTTATTTTTTGTTAGCGTAGTTCGGATTACACTTGAAGAGGGTCGCATCAATTCGCGTAAATCGAGAAACGTCGAAGTTTCGAAGCCTGAGGTGTCAGAGTTTCGCAAAGCCGTGCTCAAAGACCGAAGCGTCGGTCATCTCGATATGTTACAAGTCAGGTCAGTCAGTCCAACCTCCGCTTCGGTCGCTATAAAATGTGCCAATAGAAAATATATTTCAACCAGATTCGGGCCACCCATTCAAAGAATCAGTGTATGGAGAATGAAATAGCTGGAGAACTTTGGAGGGATATAGGGTCATACACTGTTACGGCATTCGATCGAAACTCATCACCTGGGTCGGTCGGCCGCTCGCCCGCTAATACATGAACGCTAAATACAAGTTGCTTTTCGACGACAATTTCCTTAGTTTATTCTTCTTTCGGAATCGATTCAGTCTGCAGCCGTCGTCGTGGTAGTACGTGTACTCCGGGTACGGGATGTAGGCCCCCGTGACGGGGTCTATCGGCACCATGATGGGGAGGTCGGTCATCGATTCGGGCCGATCTTCGTACGACGAGGCCGAATCGGAATGTCGATTCGGTTCTGCGTACTGCGGACTGCCGCCTTCTAACTGATTGCCGACTTCCTGGCTCTCGTTGCAGACGGGAACGCTCCTGCTCGTGTCGGCGGAGATATTGGATCGGGATCTTAGAATCCGTCGCGTCGACGAGAAGTCCGCGGAATGCTGCATGCTCTTCGATCTCGGTCTGCCTTGCTGGGGCGTCTCATCGATTCGGGACAGCGTGTGTCGTCGGACCGGGCGGTAGACTTTCCTGTCTCCTATTCTTGGTCTTTTGATCTTGCGGTGGGAGTTGTACGTGTCGAACGTTGTCGGGGAATGCGTTGCTAGCGGAGGGGGGGTGGGGTTGCGGGCGGGCGCCTGCGGGGCGGCGGTGTTGAAGTAGGCCGCCGCTTCCCTCATCTGGTCGCGGGATCAGTAGTTGTAGGGCCCGTACTGGGAGCCGTGGTAGTAGGGCCCCGCGGGGTACGCCTGGGGTGGGGGGTAGCCCGCGTACGCGTATTGTTGCTTTTGGGGGTACACTGCGACATGAAATAATATATTAGTACCTATATCGCTAGAACAATTTACATAAGCACACGGGCAGCAAGCAATAAAAATTAGACTACTCGCGCCACTTAAGCAAAACCTGCGCAGTCTCTATGGAGGAAGGGAAACAACAGTGCGTATTAGCGACTGCGCACGCCCCGGCTTATAACTCGTATTTTAAATGCGCAAACCCCGTTATCTTGGTTTTAGTTATTTGATGCGAGCTGTAAGTCTAAGAAACTACATCTTTTCTCTGGATATAAAACTTTGGAATTTTCTCCAACACTTATGTTTTCATTTGTGTCTAACTATTAGCAACCTATTCACTCAGTGATAGTAAAATTTTAATGAGATATTTGGTAAACTATTACTCGCTTTCTCAATTGATGGAAAGCAGACGCTGGTCTCATCTCGGAAGGTTGGTACTTAAAACGGTCGTAAAACAACTTTATGTGACATCTTAAAGCCATTTACAAAATGTACCTTTTATTAACTAATTATTGGTGGAAAGTTTACAATTATTAAGTGTACAATTAAGTGATGAGACGGACGCTTGGTTAATGCTATAAGTACGAAAGAAATTCTAACTTCGAAACTCTGGGTCAATACCTTGCCCTTAGATAAAATGTTATATCTCTTGGGTCCTGAAAATTCACTGATTCACTGAAAACATTTCTTGTCAATCTCAAACAGTGCAATATATCCTATATAGTACCTACTGCTTTCTAGCAAACTGACCAATTTAAATTTATTTTTGTAAGATACTTACATCTAAACTAAAATTTAAACCCGAAACCCTCATGCATGGCAAGCATTAGGTAATCTTGAAATGAATATTTACAAAAGGAATGTGAGAATGTGTGAGAGCTTTTCAGCTCAGTTAAAGCTTCCGTACCTTTTCCTTTATTTCGATCTCCAATTATACAAAAAATGAGCCTAAAATCATCCTAAGTTTGATATTGTCTCAGAACTTTGTGTCAGGTCGCTTTACAAAACCGCAAGGTAAACGATTTCGACGAAACCAAAACTCGGCGAAGCATTAATGATTTCCGACATGTCTTATAAAATAGATGGGTATTTATAATGTAAAGCTTTACCGGGCATGAGGTACTGCATGTTAAGCGCTTCCTCTCGCTCCCTCTCGCCGCGCAAGCAGATGGCGGAAGAGGAGAACAAGATGGCGGAGAGCAACGCGAGCCCCACGCCGCACCACGCCACAATGTACGACCAGTCGTACCACACGCGCGAGTTCTCACGTAATAGCTGGTTTATACCCCGTGGTTGAAAAGTGGTAGGCGTGATTTGGTGAATAAAATTTGAGTGTATCGATATAAGTTGTGGAAAGAATGTGAAGGTTGTGTTTCGGTGAGCGGTGTTTTGGTCACGGGTGTGGTATGGTGATAGTGTGTGGGGTTTTTTAGTAATGAGTGCGGTTTCGAGATTTAGTGAGGAGTATGTTTTGATGATGAGTGTGTTTTATTGACGGGTCGTTTGGTGATGGGCAATATTGATCAATATGAAGGTGGTTTTGAGTTTTGGTGAAGGGTGGTGGTTTAGTAATGAGTGTGTTTTGGTGAAGGGGGTTTCAGTGATGACATGTTGTGTTTCGGTGATGAGTATTTTGTTAGTGGATGGTTCAATGATATTTTTTGTGATGAATGTGATTTAGTGAAAGATTTGTATAGTGATGAGAGTGTGATGGATATATTTTGAAACAGATGGTTTTATGTCAGGACGGTTTGTGTGTGTAGTGATTGATGTATTTTGAGACATATGGTTTAGTGATGGAGGGTTTTGGTGATCATTGAGTAGGTTTTGGTGATGGGTTTATTTCAGCAATGATATGTTGTGTTTCGGTAACGGGAGTGTGTGTTGTGTTTTGGAATATGGAAAGGTATAGTTACGTGATGGGTATTTTGTTGACAGTTTGGTGATGTTTTTTTCGGTGACAGGTGTGTTTTAGGGTGATATGACACACATTTGGTTTTCAGGTAAAGGGTACGTCGATTATTGGGTGGGTTTTTATTTGAAAAGTAGTTTTAAAAAAATCATGAATACAATAAATGTGTTGGAATGACCGATTGTCGGGAAGATTATATGTATGGTATGTATTTTCGGTATGTCATGTTTGGTTTGTCGAATGTCGAAAAAGTTACAATAATAAAGTCGAATTTATATACAACACCAGAAAGAAGTCATGTTAATGTTCGTAAGCGAGTTAGTATTGCGTGGCATAAACCAGATATTAAAGGATAGCACGATTATTTATATATTTGTTGCATTAATGTATTATTCATAAAATCCGACCGGTCGTTTCGTAGTGACGCAGTAGCAATTTCATAGAAACATGAAAAGAAAGAAAAAGCATTTTGTTAGTATGATGTACTTACACTGTTCTTGCTTATTTTTAATGAGTTTAAATAAAGTTATTAATCTATAGAAATAAAAACTATTAAAGCTAAAATATGTTTTTACAATTTCAAAAACAAATCCAATGCAAATGGAATTACACGTTGTTATACCTACCAGAAATAATTTTGAAAAGAAAAAGTACCAAACATTATTCATATAAATAATTTAAATTAATATTTCTTTGAAAATACTTCAGCGCACTCGCTTTATACATTTTGTAAAGTCTGCTATGAAAAAAAACTGTTAAAAGTATGTAGTTAAGTATATGTTACAGTAAAATAATTAATGAATGAGTATACATAAATACGATAAAGATGTGTAATCATGATACAGCAGCAACCTGGAACCAAAAACTTAAAAACCTCGAAATATTGTACAAAAGTTTCGGTCCGCAACCGCCAAGCGTTAACCTCAGCAAATGGCTGCCACACAAGTTGGCCGACGCAAAATGGCCACCGCAAGATGGCCGCCTAACCTGGCATTATGTACTGCACGTTATTCTGTTGTTCCCGACGTTTTTCCTTGCCCAGGCATATTGCGGACGAGAAGAAGAGAATGGAACTTCCGAAGGAGACAGCAACAGACAACCAGGCGAGAATGTACGACCAGTCGTACCAAATCGATGAGTTGTCTTTTAGCACCTGTTGTGGGCAGTCAGTATCATTGCTATGGAATGTGAAGTAGTTAAAATACAGTAGAAGAATATTATTTCTGCATGAATCCTTACTAATAAATCCGAAAGTGTGTTTGTTGGTTTGTTCCTCTTTCACGCAGCAACGGATTAACTTCGTTTTTGGCATGAAGATAGTTTCAAAGACGGAAAGTGACATAGACTACTTTTTATCCCAAAAACATAAAATGTTCCTATGGAATAACACAAAAATTAAAATACCACGCGGACGACCACGCGGCCAAAAGCTAGTTTACTATAGGTAGATAATTAGATATATCAGAAAACGTATTGTCAATATGCATTTATTTTCTATGGATAATAAGTAGGTAAGCGTTTCACCACATTCTACCTGTTGATAAAAGTGAAATGTAACACTTTGGAATCTATGTTTGTTTTTCGATTACTTTCCCAATTATCGATAATTTCATCTTTCTTAAAAATAAACTACCCAAAATATGGATATTATGCGTAATATTTTCCTTCCTAATGCAAAGTAGATTCCTGGAAAATTATGCGACAAATTCGGTAATACTTTTCAGGAACATTGGTTCACGGATCTATCGTACTGTTTTTTTATTTCAAGAGATAAGTTGAAATGCAACTAGTACCTACGGAGTACCTATTAACTAAGTTACTATGTAACTAATAACAACTCAGCTGTAAATAAACTGCGACTTACATAAGGCCACTGCTGGTAGTACTCCTCTCCGACAGCCTTCTCTTTCTCGTAGAACTCCACTCCGTGCCATAGAGCCATCGCACCCGCTGCTAGTAGACCTGGAACGAGACATTATTTTCTAAGATCGTTAAATTCTATGCTGTCTATTTTCATTTACGAAAGTCTATGGCAAAGAACTGCAAAATGTTACTGTAAAGCCCCTGATCGACTTACAAAATAAAATTGAGGTTTTAAAGTTCGATCAGAGGCTTAAAGCCGCATCGTATTAATTCATCCTTACTTATAAATAAGTATCATAAATCTGAAAGTGTTTGTTAGTTCGTTAATTATTTCATGGAGCAGTAAAGCAACGGATAGACTTAATCTTTGGCATGAAAGAAAATCTCAAGAAATACTAAAACTCTCATAAAACCGCACCTTGTAGGTAAAGTCGTCCTCAGAGATGAGTAGCCATAATATTGAATGGCAATCAATATACCTACTCTATTAATACTAAAATACCAATATAGAATGGCAATATACTACTTCATTTCAGTATACTCTCTGGAAAGTTGGTTCTCATTGTAAGCTTAAATTGCAATTGACATTGATCCACAGGTCAGCGTTTTACAGCTGGCGACTACATGCTCGCCCACTGACCAACTAATCATATGAACAGAGATAATTGTTTCGTTTCTCTATTGATGGAATGATAAGTTGAAAGTGGTGTCTCTAGCAAATTCTGGGCGGGAAAATTTACAAAACACTTTCGTACCCGTATTGTTAACCCAATCCTTATCCTTACTATTAACACGACGGTGTGATCGTTGGTTTGTTTGATATTTTTTCAAGCGGCAACGGGCCGTTTTTTTTTTGCATGAAAGTACCTAGTTATTAATTGATTAGTAAAGTCAGAAGTTTTAAGGCTCCATCACACACAGGCGGTACGAGCGGTAGAGCGGTACGAGCGGTAAAAGCCCTTCTTAGATAATCAGTACAATACAGATGCCCGCCCGCCCGCTATACCACTCGTACCGCCTGTGTGTGATGGAGCCTTTATCCCGGAAATACTAAATCAATCTGGGTGAACTGCGGGTAAAGCAAAGGTAGAATGAAAGTATATTTTAGCAATATAGGATATTGATTTCTTGATATAGGCCAAACCAAACTTCTTGGCGGCTGTGATGTTAGCTACAAGCTGCGCAAAACCCAATCCTAACTGATGTTTACTTGACAGCTGCGCGAGGATTGGGTTTCGTGCAGCTTACAGTTAACTTCTTTCGATAAGAACTTTGATTAGACCTATTACAAGTGACGAGCGTGAGTATGGCCGTAGCGGTAATGTTGGCAGGACTGCCGTGCGCTTCCTGTAGTCCACAACGCCCGTCCAGAACGCGATGAACGATCACAATAATAATATGATACTCTTGTTACTTGTTGCGAGCCTTTTCCACAACTGAGCCATCCATGGACCCGTTTTATGTGGTCACCCGGCTGAAGCTAGTTCATCCACCCGGTGTCCTCCAGAAAGTCCAGCAAATCGCCAACGCTTGCGCAGGCCTCACGGAATGTCCTCAATGCCCCGAGGATTTTCTTGTATATGATACTCACAAGTGACGCGCATGAGTAAGAGATCGTGGCGGTAATGTTGCCAAAACTGCGCTTGCAGCAGCCCACTACACCCGTGAAGAACGAAATGCGAGCTACGATGACAATATGGGTAGGTACTTACATGTGACGAGCATCAGTATAGCCGTGGCGGTGATGTTGCCAGGACTGCGCTTCCAACAACCCACCACGCCCGTCCAGAACGCTATGAACAGCGAGAGGAACGCTACGATGAACAGCGCCACCGTCGACCGAGCCATGTGTAACCTGGAATGATGTGGTAGGAATAAGAGTTTAATGCTAAAGTAAGCTCGTATAGGCCAGGTAACTAGAGTTTTCAGGCCGCCTGAAAGCTTATGACATCATTAAACAGTTAAAACAACCGGGATCTGCAATTTAGCGTATCGTCCGTGTCAGAGTAGCGTTCAGTTGTAAATTCACCCGCGGTCACCCATCCAAAAATATACTGATTTGGTGCTAATTTTTGGTATAATCCCACCGCTGCGTTGGAAATACTTCTGCAGTTTGGACCCATTCTATCTCTTCTCAGGTAGAATGCAACATGAAACATGACACCTGCCAGCCCTTATTTAGGATCTGCGTCCGACTGTGAACTTACACTCGGTTAAGCGTAGCGATAGAAGCGAGGGTTTGTTTGACTGTCTTACTGATTGAGTATAGAGCAGGTACTTCGTGGCTGATTTTGAGCTAATTAATAATACAATAAAAATAAACAATTTTTATTTGAGCTAAAGTATTACAAGGTGTTAGTAAATGCTTATTATGCTAAATGCTAGTAATTCTCGTGCTATAAGAGGGATTTGTTAAAATAATGGTTTATTGGGAATATTATTAGTTTAGTAATGGTATCCCCAATATTGTATAGTCTGTAGATAGTTATAAGAAAATCGACTATCTCTGTCCCCCGTGATGTTCTCTCTCTCTCTGTGATGGCCGCCAAGTTGGCAAGTAATAATCTCGCATCTCCTGTATTATAATAATTTGTAAAAACTAATTATAACTTCCTGAATATACTTATCAGTGGAATACAGTCGTATTGTTTTTAATCTCTACAATCATCAAGCCTTGACTCCTTCTACAAGACGCTTAATTATTGCTGACCGCGCTTTGCAAGCATGGAAGTTATTTAATACACTAACCTCCAGAGGTTATGGGCCCAGATATTTGTAAAAGGGTCTAGGTCAAAGTGAAAAACAGACAGAAAAGAAAGGCAATATGAGTTTTGGTGGTGAAGCTGTACATAATGTTCAAACTCCATATTCAGGCGGAGACAGCCGCCATTACGTGTTCGAGAAATTAGACGGCGTGGCTAATTTCCATTTATGGAAATTTCAGATGAAGAATGCCCTGATTCTAGAAGATTTGTGGCAGTCTGTTGATACTACGGATTCGATTGATCCATCCCGGGACAGGCGAGCGCTCGCACGAATTTGTTTATCAATTAAACCATCATGTATCCAGTACGTGAGAAATGCCGCGACCGCTCATGAAGCATGGAATAAATTGATCTCAACATTTGAGGATAAAGGTTTTTGTCGTCGAGTTATACTTTTACGGCAGTTACATCGTGCTTCTTATACCGATTACAACAACATGGAGGCGTATATTGAACACATTATGACGTTGGTGCAGCAACTGACCGATATTGGAAGATTACTGGAAGATGCTGAGGTTGCCGAGTTGATACTATCGGGTTTACCACAAGATTATGATGTGGTGGTATCGAGTCTAGAAGCTGTTGCAATATCCGGGAGTGTCAGTAGCGAGATCGTAAGGATGAGACTTCTTCAAGAAGAGCACAGAAGAAAACGTGAACGTGAACCAGTTGGTGAATTAGCTCTCTTGTCAAAATATAAGAAGAAAATATCATGTCATTTTTGTAAGAAGACAGGACACATCAAATCCAAATGCTACAAGTATAAAAGACACTTAGAGTCAAATAATAAGCAAGATATGGCTTTACTGACTGAAGCGACAAGCAGAAATTTTGAAGACTCAACCTGGTTGCTTGATAGTGGGGCGAGCGCACACATGTGCAATAATATGCAGTGGTATTGTAATTTCAAGAGTTTTACGAAGACAGTTTGCACCGCAGATGGGAATTCCATGTTAAGTCTAGGTATTGGTGATGTGAACATTTGTATAGGAAATAAAACACAACTTATTAATGATGTTATGTTCGTACCAACTCTCTCAACCAATTTAATCAGTGTCAGTAAATTAAGTGAGAAGGGTTTATCAATAAACTTTAAAGAAAATAAGTGTTACGTTTCCAAGGGTTGTTCATTGTTAGTTACTGCTACTAGACAAGGCGGAATTTATGTATTGGACAAGGTGTGTGGTGTTTTTGTTTCTGATTCACAGGTGAATTCAGATGTAGCCATGAATGTTGACATGGAAGCTGTGTCGAAGCTACAGAGTTTGCCAGACACTGAGGCGACCATGTGTTCATCGGAGCGATGGCACAGAAGGCTGGGACATTTGAGTTATAAAGGGGTAAGTGTTCTCCGTAAGCTAGTTTCAGGTATGGATCACTTGACTCAGTATGACGCAACCATTCCTAAATGTGTGTCATGCGTTGAGGGGAAGCAGGCTGTCAAGAAGTTTCCTAGGGGTGAAGCCAAGCGTGCTGAACAGCTGTTGGAGCTTATCCATTCCGATGTTGCGGGTCCCATGCCAGTGAGTAGTCTGGGTGGTTCCAGGTACTTAGTCACGTTCACCGATGATTTTTCGAGGAAAACATTTGGTTATTTAATCACACGTAAGTCTGAAGTTTTGTCCAAGTTTAAGTGCTTTAAGGCAACTGTCGAGAAACAAACTGGTTGTTTTGTTAAATGTCTGCGAACCGATAGAGGTGGAGAATATTGTAATGCTGAGTTCTCCAAGTATTTAGAAGGTGAGGGTATTGTTCATCAGACCACCTGCCCATACAGTCCTTCCCAGAATGGTGTCTCAGAAAGGCTGAACCGAACTCTTTTTGAGAAAGCTCGCTGCATGCTTCGTGAAGCACAACTTCCTAAGGAATATTGGGGTGAGGCGATATCTACCGCTATATATCTGAAAAACCGAAGCCCTACAGCAGCTTTAGAAGGTAAGGTACCTGAAGAAGTTTGGACAGGCCGTAAAGTAGATGTTAGTCATCTCCGTGTTTTTGGTTGTATGGCTATGACATTAATTCCAAGTATGAGGCGTGACAAGCTTGATTCGAAATCTAAGCGTTGTATTTTTGTGGGGTATGGTGAACATACAAAAGGATATAGGTTAATTGATCCTTCTAATCCAAGGCAGATCATTTATTCTAGAACCGTGTCATTCTTTGAGAATCAGTTTGTTGACCACTGCATAGAGAGCAATATTAAGACACAAAAAGTATGTAATGATACTATTTCTGAAATTGGCATGCAAAGCCACCAATTTCAAGGTACTAGTGATATGCATAAAATGCCTAGTAATGTTAATAATAATGATGATGTTTGTCAGGTGCAAATGCACAATGAAGTTTTAAGGAATTCTGACAATACGATAGAGGAAAATAACTGTGATATTAATAATGCAATTGAATCCAATGTGAATGTGATGAATGATAATAATAATTCAAATGATAATTTATATTTATCTCCCGTTTCAGGAGAGTCCTCGTTCCAAAGCGCTGAGTGGCTCGACAGTAGCGACAGTGGAGATGGCAGAGTGCCATGTGATACTTCCATGAACGAAACAGTCGTTCGAGGGGAAGGTTCTACACAACAGGTTCCTAGTAGTGTTAGCGAGCGACCTGTTCGTTCTACTAGAAACAATAAACCAGTAAGGTATGTAGATTATGATCTATCTGATTCATCAGACATTTCTCTCTTGGTCAATTTTCATAATGAACCACAAACCTATGAGGAAGCATTAGCAAGCCCTGATAAAGAAAAATGGCTAGCTGCTATGCAGGATGAATTTAATTCACTTATGAAAAATAATGTTTGGCAATTAGTGGACAGACCGAGTGGTTGTAACATAGTAAGTTGCAAATGGGTTTATAAACTAAAGTCTGATGATTCAGGTGATTACCCAATATATAAAGCCCGTCTAGTTGCAAGGGGGTTCAGTCAAAAACCTGGGGTAGATTATATGGATACCTTCTCACCTGTTGTACGACACTCTTCACTTAGAATTTTATTTTGTATAGCTAATGAGCTTGACATGGATATAGAACATATAGATATAAATACAGCTTTTTTAAATTCCAAACTTGATGAATGTATTTATATGGAACAGCCTTTAGGATTTTCAAATGATAGGACAAAAGTTTGTTTGTTGAATAAAAGTTTGTATGGTCTCAAACAAGCAGGCAGGCTGTGGAATAATAATGTTCATGTTCTATTGACTAACAACGGTTACATTCAAAGCAAGTGTGAACCATGTGTTTATTTTAAAAATATTGACAATAAGTTGACTTTAGTGGCTGTTTATGTCGATGACTTCTATGTTGTAACATGTTGTAATGATGAAAAAGTTAAATTGTATAAATTGTTACAATCGGAATTCAGTTGTAAAAGTTTAGGTACTCTTAAGAATTGTTTGGGTATTAAAATACATAGAGATAAGACCCGTGGTACCTTAATGTTTGACCAATCTGAATATATAAGGAAGTTGTTGGAACGTTTTGGTATGACTAATTGCAAAAGTGTTTCTACACCTATGGTTGTAAACAAATTGGACAAGGCCACAGATGATGACACTCTGTCAGACAGTACTTATCCATATAGGGAATTGATAGGGTGCTTAATGTATTTGGCCGTATGTTCCAGACCTGACATTATGTATGCTCTTAGTCATTTAAGTCAGTTTAACACAGCTTTCAAGCGACATCATTGGTTGGCTGCAAAACGGATTTTGAGGTACTTGAGTGGTACAATTAATAAAAGACTTGTTTTTGAAAAATCCGGCAATTTTGATATAACTGTTTATGCTGATGCAGATTTTGCCAATAATGTCGTTGATAGAAGGTCGTATAGTGGCTTTGTTGTAAAAATCGGTGACTCTACTGTATGTTGGGAGTCACGCAAGCAACGCTGTGTCAGTCTTTCAACGACTGAAAGCGAGTACTTGGCCTTAGCGGATTCTTGTAAGGAAATATGTTTTGTTAGAAATTTTTTGTATGAAATTTTTAAGAAACAATTAAATTGTAGAATCTATAGCGATAATCAAAGTGCTCTTAGGTTGCTTGAGACAAAAGAATATTGTCATAAAAAGACAAAGCATATTGACTTACGCTACCATTTTGTAAAAGATATTGTTAAGGAAAAGAATGTAGTAATTGATTATTTACCTACTGAAAGAATGGTGGCTGATATTTTTACGAAACCTCTATCTAGCTGTAAGCATAATGTTTTTATTGCTGACTTAGGTTTAAGAAATGTGTAATAAATAGACGTTCCAAATTCTTGAGATGTTGCATGTATTGTAAGCCATCAATATTTGTAATGTAGAGTCACTAATGTATTTCTGTGACAGAGATAGTGTTGTGTTACTTTAATTAACATGTAACTTGTTGTCATAATGGAGGCATGCTAGACATGAAGTAGGAACAATGTAGTTTTGTTAAGTTAACTTGAATTGTTAATTGTTTACACATATGATTTGTGTATGTTGTTCTACATTGTTGAAAGTTTTTCATGTTACGCATGAGGGGAAGTGTTAAAATAATGGTTTATTGGGAATATTATTAGTTTAGTAATGGTATCCCCAATATTGTATAGTCTGTAGATAGTTATAAGAAAATCGACTATCTCTGTCCCCCGTGATGTTCTCTCTCTCTCTGTGATGGCCGCCAAGTTGGCAAGTAATAATCTCGCATCTCCTGTATTATAATAATTTGTAAAAACTAATTATAACTTCCTGAATATACTTATCAGTGGAATACAGTCGTATTGTTTTTAATCTCTACAATCATCAAGCCTTGACTCCTTCTACAAGACGCTTAATTATTGCTGACCGCGCTTTGCAAGCATGGAAGTTATTTAATACACTAACCTCCAGAGGATTTGAATTAAACGTAAATATTTCGATATACCTACATCCTACGAGTACCTACCACGAACGTGTATATAAAAATATCTGTAATGTAGAGCCAAATCTGTTGTTTTATATATGTTAACTTGGTAGTTTATGGCCATGCAAAGTTCTATTGGATTTACGCACAATGCACATAGGAATAATAGTTTTATTGCGGAAAATAAAACCAAAACTATAATCAAATTGACCATTAACAAATTTAAATGAACTACTAACTGCCCATATAGGTATATGTTTTTATAAGGAAAATTTAATGATTATTACTATTCGATTAAAAAATCCGTGAAATATGATATTTAGCCTCAGTTAAATCACAGTTCATAGACCTTGTGCCAAATCACCAAGTGATCTGGGTCAACTACCAATAGGCATAGATCAATCTTAATGGAACAAATCGTATCCATTGTCTCATTGGACTGATTGAATGATGAAGCTCCGAGAGGAAGTCGTTAGAGGATGATTTGCAGTGTCTGTTGTCATGGGATGGTACGGCCTTCGGTTTAGTGGGTAGGTTTATTTTTATTACGGGTTCAGTTCAGTAGTTCACTGTAGTTATATTGATGCAAAGGTCAATTCAAAGATGGAATAGGTATAGGACTGGCTAAATAATTGGTTTCAGTCAAAAGAGGTAAAAAACAACTACAAACAGAAAGGTTATGGTTGAAGTGTATAACGTGATTCCTTGGGTGTAAACTGAAAACTTATATTTTACTGTTACATTTGTTATAGTCTGAGGTATATATATTCTTTTTTAATGGAAAGAGTATACTTCTAAATTGGTCCCATTTAAATTTTATCGAAATCGTCTGAGCCATTTTTGATAAATCAACAATAATGTGAAAAATGCTACATCGTGAAATATTCGCGAATTCTGTACACGGGTGAAGTCGGTCATGCTAATTTTTGCAGAAAATAATCTTGTGCATAAAATATTAGATTTTTGGTGGGATCACAATGTCATTAAAATATAAAGACTTTGTATTTAATGACAATACAAATATTTTAATGACATTATAATTAGTGTAATTGGCGTTTGCCGTTCTAATGAATAAACAAATTCGTTATTATATCTAGCTAATTATATTTCTAAGACAAAATGTTTTGCGTGGCGTTATTGAAACATTTGAAACTATATTGAGATTATAGAAAGATGCGGAACATGTTAGAATTTTAGGTTTGAAACTAGATTAAAATGACTTTCCAATCTCACCCGTCAAAATTATCTGGATGTTTAGATATAAGTAATCTTGCAGATATATCTATTTCTAGTTTTTTTTTTAATTCTCAACTGCATCAGACGAAGGATGTATTTTTTAACTTCTGTGCTCACCTGTTCATCGCATCATCTGAGAAGCCTTTCGTCTCGTTGTTCTCGTCTGGTATGAAGTAGTCCACATTGCTGCAGTGCGTCTCCACGGGTGACAGGTAGATCTCAACTGGAAAAGACGAAAAATATTGGTTAGATTTAATGAATCTCGTCATGTTACATTTTAAAACTTTCAGCTGTTTTTTTATTCGTTACCTGAGTTCTTACTTAGGTTTCTTATTTTCTTACTCTGTTTTCAACCAAATCACGGGTTCCCAACACCCAGTTTGGCAGACTAGAGCCACCAAAAATTTGTTGTCCCGTTTACGTAAATATATAATATTTGATTTTGATGTTTTGATTACATCTGATTCAGAAATGATGTACACAGAACATTTTGAAGGATAGGGACAAATTATTTGCTGAATGTGAAATGCAGATACCATCTGAGCAGGCTGACTGTAGGTCGATAGAACAGTGGCGCTGGTTTATATGTACTTCCATAGCATTTAGTATGGTATAATAAAATTAAATATTTACTTTATCTCTGGTACTGGTAACAGAGTCGGCGAGACTTTTATCACCTTGTGTGTATGACAGACATGTGTCATCAGAATTAAGGTAAATGCGTGCAAAACTACTTCCCTGAAAATAAATCGGCTCGATCGCAAATCTTACGTCCTCAACATAAATTTAAGATTCGAGTAGTACAATCCAATAATACTCTGTACCATCGAGCTCATTCAATACGGCGATCAAAGTATATAACAGCTTACTAATTTACTTTATCTCTGGTACTGGTAACAGAGTCGGCGAGACTTTTATCACCTTGTGTGTATGACAGACATGTGTCATCAGAATTAAGGTAAATGCGTGCAAAACTACTTCCCTGAAAATAAATCGGCTCGATCGCAAATCTTACGTCCTCAACATAAATTTAAGATTCGAGTAGTACAATCCAATAATACTCTGTACCATCGAGCTCATTCAATACGGCGATCAAAGTATATAACAGCTTACTACTACACATTAAATGTTTAGATGGGAATAAATTCAAAAATAGTTTAAAGAAATGGTTGGTAGAAAATCCTTTTTAAAACATTAATGAATTTTACAAATTTACGAGCTCTTACAGGAAATAATGATCTCATTAAATATATCACTTTGTTATTTGATATTATTAAAACATATCTTATAATTGTACATAATGATTAGATATTTAGTAAAAAAATGTATAAATTGAATAGGTGTACTTAAATAGATATAGAGAACAAAAATCGCCTCATCTTCACGCGCAAAAATACATCCAAATAACCTAAAGTACGTTTCAATATTCAATAATGTTATCTACGAGACCGTACGTGAAATACATAACAATCTATTCAACACGGAACAATGTCGGCGATATTAATTAAACAAATTGAACGTGAAGTTCTAAAATACCAGCTGAGCTCATACATAAACATGGTCTGCACACAAATACTGAGAAATATAAACGTTTACTACAAATGCCAAATGTTTGAGTCACCACAAACTTGCGTTTTAAAAGAACGGATTCGCAACATCCTTGCTCAAGATCGTATTTATTTGTACATATATAAATGTATGTGTACAGCTGTAAATGGCAATATATAAATGCCTATTTGAATACGAAGATAAATGCATGAGAGATTTCACAGCATCGGCTATTGAAGCAATAAAATGAAAATGTTGGAACTCCCTACTTATTGACTACTACAATAAGATTGGATTAATAATACAGGAGAATTCTGCTAGCTAAAATGTAGCATCGTTGTTTCAGCCATTACGTCCACTGCTCGATATAGGCCTCCCTATAGATCTTCAATAAGACCGGTTAAAAGCGGCTCGCATCCAACGCGAGCCTGCGGTCTTGATGAGGTCATACGTCCACCCTATGGGAGGACGTCCTACGCTGCGCTTTCCGGTACGCGGTCTCCACTCGAGAACTTTTCGACCCATGAGTCGAAAATGTAGCATATTATGATAGTTAATAAACTAATTTTTTAAGGAAATGGAAGTATGACGTAGTCGTGTAGTGTAGGTGATAGATACCGATGCGTAATCAAATTTCTTATTTCCGAAAATGAAAACTGAAAGTAAACTGCTTTCACGCACACTAGCGGCGTATGTGCAAATAAGATGACCTTTTATGAGCAATGGAAAGTGTGAAGGTTGTCTGGTGGTTCTAGCATCGGCCACGCACACGTACAATTGTACAATTCATAAATCACTCTTTAGGACTTGTAGTACGGGCATTGATACATGATACATATAGATTGCTTAGTCCTTAACTATCAATTTTAATAATCTGCTTTGTATGGGGTGCACGGATTTCTAAAGTACAAGTTATGCTTATTTTAGAGAACTGAAGCTCATCATTCTCTAATTTATTTTTTATTTAATTTGATTCGATTAGTTACATCATCATTTTATCTAACGGAAAGTGAAAAAATACGATGTTTCTAACCAGAGAAGTAATAAACAAGGATATATGTAAATATATACGCAGTTAATCAGAATGAACTTGATTTGAAACTTACACGATACCTGTATTTGGATAGAGAGTACAGATTTTCAAAAGAATCCTTTCTGAATGAGAGGACGGCTCTAACTACATAAGCTTTTATTTGTAAGAATGTAGGATAAGTACTGGTCTTAAAACGACTTATATCTGCTGTCATTACATCCAACTCTGATCAAGCATACAAAATACAAAAGTATTGCTACATATAAACTATGGAAGAATTTACCACAATAAAGAAAGAACATTTACAACAAATATTGAAAAAGTGGTTAACAACCTAGAAGGAAAACCTTGGAGAATATTACTTTTTGTAGGTCTTGTAGTAGCATAATGTATTTTTTATAGCCAATCTATTCATTTGAGTTACCACTGTGCCATCATCGAAGCTCATAACTGGGTTTTGTGTAACATCAGATGCAATGAACCAGGAAGTGTGTGCACAATGCTCGGGGCGGGGCGAGCTCACCCCATTGTTTCGCACTCGTCTGTTGATGTTAACTCAAACTGAATAAAGAGACCAGAGTTTTGGTCCAATACCTAACGCAATACATATGATAATGAGAACATATAGCTGTGGGAAATACCGGTATTCATAGAAGTATTTGATATGCAGGAAGTATTTTGCCCCATGTTAAACATATATACATCTCTGATCAACTTTAGCAACCATAACGCAAACATTTGAAACAATGAAAATAAATCAGTGAAGCTTGTAAAGCTAAGAAAGTTGCAAAAGTCAAAAGAAGATGCAGTTTTCCAACTCAAAGAAAGAAGTAGTGAAAGAGGTAAAATGGAGTGACTAAGACAAACACGCGGTACCTAAACATTTCGAAAAATTGCTCGGAAGAAAAACACAAAAATCATCGCATCCTAAAAACCTACTTCGTATTGGTAACAATTAAGATAAAATTACGGCAAAAAACGCCATTGTGAACAGCAGACAATTCTCAGGCCATTCTGAAAACTAACACAATTACGCTTGTCTCTTTCTTACACGTGGTTTTAACGTAATGAAAAATTGATTACAGTGCATCAAAGCTATACCAGACGACTGCTTTTCTATTTTAACAATTACATACCAACAATTACAATTAAACTCATGAGTTATTACAAAGCAATAAGTTTTTTGCAAATTTTAAATGTTAAAAGTTTTAAATTGCAAATCATACCAAGTAGATTCTTACAGAATTCATCGTCGTGGTTGATAGATAAAAAGTGACCTTTACTCAGGAATTGAATGAATTTTATCCACAATAATTAAAATAAAAGAACATAATAACTTAAACGTAGATCCGTTTGCAATAAACTTTGATACGATCTTACATCTTAATTTTGCAATAGTGGGAGTGCTTCAAGGTGAAGTATTCGGCCCGCCATTCTTTCTCACTTGTTGGCTGTTTTTCTTTAGACATGTAAACAAATCGAATGAGATCTTTTCCGCTCATCTACAAGATGAGCAAAAATGATCATCTGAGCAGCTCTTTTTGAATCGGAAAGGCGTGAATCAATTTATCTAGCAATCTATGGCTTCTATGGCTATGAGATAATATGCCCAACAGTGGACATCGTACGGTTTAGAATGATGACGATGAAACCAAATGTGAAGAAAAAAATACATAATTCCTTCGTTTTTTAGTAAGTTTCATATTAGCTTTGGAAATTCCACTCTGATCTTAATCGCTTATGTAATCTTATTCTAAGTGTGAAATAATTCGACTACCGAATAAGCTATTTGGATGCCGTTAGAGCCTTACAAGTTACGAATCGACACATTACAATGCAAGTAAGGATATATGTAACAATTACCAGCTCAAGGTCATTGCGCAAACGAATCTTGAAATAATACGATCAAACATCGGTTACTAGTACCACAAGGCCGGTTAGAGCTTTGCACCTATTGTCAGTCCATTTGATTATGAATATTCAATGAGCATCAATATTATAACCGACATATCATGGTATTGTTCTGCCTACAGCTCGAGGAATGCAGTGACAAACCCGTGAACGCGTGGGGTGAAAGTCATAGGATGTGACGACATGCACGAAAGTACATAAATTATCTCAGAACCCGGAGAGTATAGCGACCTGAACTGGTAACAAAATGTGTTAAAAGATTTGTCTTTGAGGTCTAATCACGTACAAATTGTTTTCAACGCTGTGTAAGGATTTCTTTAATAATATACATTTTACTGTACTTTTTACTATCTTTTTACAACATTGTGGATGCAAGTAAATGTAAACAAATAAATTAATAAATATTAGGGGCCATCTTACACACGGTCTCTGACCCCAAATTAAGCAAAGCTTGTGATATGCCAGAGACTGATATCCTACTTAATACTTTTTTATATAGGTACATACTTATATAGATAATACCTAAATAACACCTAGACACACAGCAAACACCTATATTCATCACATAAATATTTGCCCTGGGCGGGAATCGAACCCCTGCCTCTTTGACTCAGGAATCAGGATATGAATATGACTATGAATACAATTAGGCTCCCTAGCTTAGGAATCTTCCCTCATTTTCTCTTCCTACTCTTTTCTTCTTTGCTGTTTTGTTATTTATTTTCTTACAGTTCAGATCAGAATTTATATGGACACATAACCAGTGATATTAAACTATGAAAACACAGTTAGTCAGCTAGATAAAACCGCGCTAATATGTAAGTAGGTACTTCCTTATTAAATAGACGTAATTTTTCACTATCAAACTACACTAATAGCTTTAAACTACAATAAAAACGTGACACGCTTGTTCCCAACGAAATAAACGATTCTCGTCTCCTGATAAATATCTGTGGGAAACGTTTTTTATATCCGCACCATGTCTTCACTTGCGCCATGTCCAAAAGTAGCAATTGGGTGACCCGGTCTGCCGGCGGCATTTCGCGATCCGTAGGCAGAGAAAGTCGCCAATTGTCGTCCTTGCTGGGCCTGGCTCATTATGCTCAGGTGTTGGACGGGGCTGGTTTCGTAATTCTAGGCGTTAGAACTTAGAACAATCTATTAGAGGTATGTGTTGCATTGACTGGGCAATTGTACGGTAACTCGATGGATTTTTTTCAGATACTTATGTCATTGTTTTCATGTTTATTACTGCCATTACTTTCGCTATTAGGGAAGGTTTGTTAAGATTCAGTTTTCAGTCTATTATTGTCATTACATACATTGAACGGTTGTTTTAACCGTTTAGCCATGTCAGAGGCCATCAGGCGGCCTAAAAACTCTGACACCAGGGCTAGCCACCCGGCCTATACGAACTTACTTACTTACATACATGAATTCCACGACGTTTTTAGACGCAAAAAGAAATTCCAATTTACACTAGTAGCATGACCTTTTTATGGCCTAAAGTTCAATACGATTTTAATATTTATACAGGACATGTGACTAGTTGTAGGCTATCTACTTAAGTATTATATTAAATTTGTAACGACAGCGACTCAACAAACTGTCTCGTTTGGATTTCAACTTTCAACAGGCCTTAGACCCTCACTCAAGTTGGCTGAAATGAAGTTAGTTACAAGCTGCGCAATATCCAATCAACGCGCGGCTTTGTGTGAGCTTCAGCGTGGATTGGATAGTGCGCAGCTTGTAGCTAACTTCATTCCCGCCAAATTGTGTGACGCGACCTTCCTTCTAAATAAAAGGAAGCATCTACATAATTAATATTATATCTACATAGGTAATTACGATCATGTGCTAATTTTATCTTCTTTAGACTTGCTTTTATCATGATACATTCGAGTGATACCTAACTTAGTACATATGTACATAATACTATTTATAGTAGGTAACAAGATGCAATTTACTACACTATAAATTTTTAATGACTGCCATGTTAGTAATATTATTTTGCTTTGTGTACTTGAACACAATTACTGATGTTACGCGAGTGTTATGCAACAAACAAAAGAAAACAATTAGTAAAGGAAGACACTCATTCTCATCACGGCTTATAATATACCTACATAAATATTTTTATTTAAATAACAATATAATAATTTAACAAGAACTCGCCCTAATATCGCTCTAAATGTCGCGGTGGTTGTATAATCAGTTCGCAAACCCTGAAGCAATTTCAAAAAATATAAAATTCAACGTTAATTACTTTGGTTGGTAGTAAAAATTACCATTGACATTGGTTTTTAAACAATATAACAATTACGTATTTAACGTGTTTGGCATTTAAAAACCTTGCAAAATTGTTATTTTCGCATAATTGCGTTACTAGTGTTACTACCTTGATTTATCCTTTAAACGAGTAAGAAAGGTGTTGTCCATTGGGCTCAACAAGGAAAAAATGGGCAAAAAACATTTCACAACAATTAATTGTACGTAAATAAGAATCCGACGAGTTCAGTCATTGTCATTCAGCCGTAAGATGTCCACTTCTTCCTTATGCATGTAATATTTTACCAATAGTTTTGGTTAGGTGCCTGTCTTATAGAGAAGAAGAGTTAATGTAGAGTTCGAGGAATTTAGTACAAGTGAATTAAAATTAGTCAAATAAATAATAAAACAAAACACGCACTAACTTTTCCGAAGTAATTAACGTTCGTTCAGCGTTCCTGTGGTCTTAATCAAGTCGTCAATCTACTTTTTCGTGGGTATCTGTGCTTGCCAAGACGTAATCTCCATTCGAGAACTTCACGGCTGGCTGAGAATTGGTCTGAGATCAGTCGTAGCCAGTAAAAACAAGTTTAAATTCTCATCGATGAAAATGGCAGGAAAGAAAATGTAAAACCACGGTCCGACGTTTCCTCGCCTCACTTTTCCCTCTAAGTACTGGTCTCTAGTTTCACTTTCACGGTTTTCTAACATACCGTCAAGTTATTGAATAAACAAGTCTTCATACCTATTTGCTAACACTTACATAACTTGAGCACCTTATGATCTGAACGCGTCTTTGAATTACTCATTTGCATAATGAAATTGTTTAAAATCTTCATCAGTGCATGCTTTATTATCCACTGCATTGTGTTATTAGACTGTCAAATTCGTCGTAATTTCTTTAGACAAATACTATAACATTGCCAAAACTTTACTATCTTACAGAAGATTTTTGAAGTCTTACGTCTCTTTACACTATAACTCTATAAAATTTAACTTGATATCTGCGACAGCTGTCAGAAAAATCACGCCTATGAAGTCCTGAATTTCTTAATAGTACAGCCATTACCTGTCAATGTCATACTTTTTGGGCATGTCCATTAGTGATGGGCGACGAATGATCGTGACCACAGAATTTTAGACAGAGTTTTAATGAAAATATCGATAGTTTATACTGACGATATTTTAAATAAAACTGAATTTATCATTAATTTTATTGTATATTTGAATATCATAACATTTTTTACATGTGTAATTAAATTAATATGTTACATTAGCATCGATAATAGTGAAAAACGTCGATAAATACTACCGGTACATTATTATGAGCATTTAATTAATATCATAATATTATTTATATGTGTACATACTTGATCTTAAATAATAGTAAGTATATAAAATCCAATTTCTCACCATCACCTACTCATTCGATTTCATTACAACATTGTTTGAAAATCGATTTATTCCACCACTATCTCAACTCTAAATATGTCAATATGTAACTGTCGCAGAGATCAAGTTAAATTTTATAGAGTATATAGACATCTAATACCAAAATACAGCAAAGTTCAAATTCAAATTCCAAAACTGATAGTTACGTGTAGATAATTTTCGCGAACCGCAACTGGTGCCATGGATTATGCCTCGTACTTTTTATTTATCAATTTTTAAGAGAAATCCAACGTAACCAACCGCTATTAATCTTTCACTACAAATCGGCACAATACCCAGAAATAAGAACATTGGCAAGCAGCACGCTTTCTTCCTAAGAACCGCCTCGAGCCTTCGGTCTTGTTTCTCGTGTCATGGTAATCGTGACCCTTGCGGGTGCGGTTCGCAAATGACAAATGTTTTAAAGATAAACGCGACGAAGTGGCACAAAGAAAGTAGTGTTTGCATTAGATGATCAGGTATTGCTGTCAGCAGGTGCGAAACCTACTTTCGGAGACGACGGTATGACGGGATCAGCTTGACTTGACAGCATTGGAATTGCTTGTATTTATTTAGGTTTACGATTCGTGCTGTCATTTAAATTTGCTCAATTCTAGGGCATATTTATGACATCCAACCAATGTTTATGTGTCTGGTTAAAATCGGAATTTCTAATGACTATAGTTAGCTGATTCTGTTTAGAAATCGTTAGCTAATTAAATACTGAAATTAGAACATTCTTAAAACTAGACAAGTTCGTTTGCGTGCTACATAGGCAAAATATAAAACTATAAATAAACAAATATTAGGGGACATCATATAAACGGTGTCTGACCCCAAACTAAGCAAAGCTTATGCTTTTGTGATATGGCTGCCAGAGACTGATATACTGCATATATATATTTTTAAATACATACTTATATAGATTAGATAGTATCTAAATAACACCCAAACACAGAGCAAACACCTATGTTCATCACATAAATGCTTGCGCTGGGTGGGGATCGAACCCACGCCTCGTTAATCCAGAAGTCAGGGTCACTATATAACTGAGCCACCGAGGCAGTCAATTTTGTCAGATTGGTGGCCCGTCTTGCTCTCCAGTACACATTATTATTCACTACGTATAGTAATTGATAAAGTTACGCAAAGCTATAACACTTATTAAGTATTATTACTTACAATGTAAGAACTTATAAATTGGAAGTAAAATCAAAAACTAACGTTGAAGTCTCCAATAACTTTGATTTGATAGCATAATTCCAGCTTAACCTGAATTCCGTTGCGTATATGGCCGCAATTTGACCAGGCACAGGATTTAACGGTCGATTAGCTAATACAAGTTGAAATGCAGTGAGTCTTGAATACAAATGTTAACAATTTACCTCTTGCAATAACTTGTCACTGGCTGCATTAAAGACAAAGCTACCAAACCTAACTAGAAAGACAACCTTGTAAAGTTTTCTGTTGTAAGTAATCATTTTAGAAATATAAATGGGAATTTGGCGGTTCAAGAATTAATCTTTATAAGACTCATAATAACATGCCATTTAGAGAATTGGACCTTCTGCCCATAAATCATCAGAGTAGGTAAATAAGATCGTCAGAACATCGGAACTTAGGCAGCAAGCTATTCTACTGCAACGATAAATAATCATATCAGTCTTTGTCAATATCTAGATATTTGCTTAAAGATATCAATACATAGATTGGAGAATGGAAGTTTAATCGTATTAATAGAACTTAATGCTTAGCTGATCAAGTAAGATTCAGTTAATGCTGATTAGTTCCAATTTTAATTAACTAGTTTCTCATAGCAGAAAAGCAACTCACTGATAGTTACTTCTTAATTAACTAGATTTTCATGACCTAGAAGCAACTAAACAATCGCATTTTGACGAGCATATATACTTAAATACCGTTTTTCCTAGTCACCTTCCGTTCCACTATCGGTAGTTCGATAATAACAGTGCTAAGCAAGCAGAGTCCCCATTACCGCCCTGCTGCGCTAATGTGTAGCGCTCATAGCGCAGTTTGAATAGGTGTTCGAAGTTAAGCAACGTTCAGCACGGTCAGTTTATCACGATCACCCGATCGCGGGTGGCGTTTACAACTGAGCGCTACCATCGCTCGGATGACACTTGAAATTGTAAAACAATAAATAAATATTAGGGGACATCTTACACACGGCCTCTGACCCCAAACTAAGCAAAGCTTGTGATATGGCTGCCAGAGACTGATATACTACATACACATATTTTTAAATACATACTTATATAGATAGTAACTAAATAACACCCAGACACAGAGCAAACATTTATGTTCATCACATAAATATTTGCCCTGGGCGGGGATCGAACCCACGCCTCTTTGAACCAGAAGTTAGGGTCACTAAACACTGAGCCACCGAGGCAGTCAATCGGGGTTTTAACCGTTTAGCCATGTCAGAGGCCTTGAGGCGGCTTAAAAACTGACACCAGGGCTAGCTACCTAGCCTATACGAACTCACTTTACCGCCCTAGTGCGAGCGTAGCGTGAGTTCGTGATATGCAAGTATGCTCTACAGGTCTGGTCTGCACGAATGCTCGGTCTGTTCATGCATTCATTGATACACAAGGAGGTTAGCGTGATCGACTTGTTGTAATTAAAAGGCATGAGCTTTTGGCTGCTATAGTTTTCTACAATTGATATTCTCTTCGAGTAAACTAGTTCTTGTATTTGACGAACACCAGTAGATGCGTGACGTCTGTGTGAAAGGCTTTTTAAATATTTGTTGTTTTTAAACTTTCGCGATTTGATTTTTGTATACTACGGGACTAATCGCGCACTAAAATTACGAGCTAAATAAATACCTCATCATCCCGACGTTTCGGCCGAGTTGCATCGACCGTGGTCACGGGTAGATCAGTCTACTCGTAGTCCCATAGTAGGTATATAATAATAATGTTTTCAAATATTGTTGGTCAAAGTGTAGTTGGACTACATCCCAAACCAACTACCGATGCGAAAAAGTAAACGGTGCAAATGGGTGTGGCTTGAAAGAAACTTGCATAGATATTGTCAAATTGACCAAAGTAGTGATTTTAACCGCAAAGCTAAGTTAGAAACCTTCAAGTTGTATGATAACAAAACCATGGACTCTATAAATTCCTCCTTACTAAGTGAAGATTCGTGTAGCAAAAATTGTTAGAACGGTATCTTTCTCATTTCAATTCGTATATTACCACGTACTATCTTCCCAGTTCATGTGTCCATGTATGTCACTGGAAACGAGAAATGGTAAGCCAGCTGTTAATTTCGCTCATCGCTTACAGCCGCCGCGCGGTCAACCAACGGTATTGGTCGCCGCACGCGCTGTGTCCGCGCATGCTGCATATGAAACACATGATGATTGGTGCACAATGTTTTTACCCACAATGTGTTCATTATAGTCGTGATAGGAAAGAAGTAGGTTAGAAAGCAACAACCATTGCCCCCTTTTCGGGCAGCCAGAAAGAACACTTTAACAGAAACGCAGCTAGAGAAGTTGTAGATGTTTCTACACGTAGAGTTGGTAGCATACCGCATTCGTAGTAACGATATGAAATTGACTAAAACTAGAAATTATGTTATCGCCAATTAAACTAACTTTCCTAATTTTTAGTATAGCGAAAGAACGAGATAAAATATCAAAATAGAGCACGTTGACCTCATAGAAATTCAAATCCACATTACTAACACTGATAGGCCTAGTGCTTATTAAACTCTTACAAGAAGGATATTGATGTAACGCGAAAATGATCTTTATTTTCACGTAATACGAGAAGAAAAACATAGGATGTAATGACCATTTGCGGTTAACCCTGCTACACGAGGTTCTACAAATTGTCTTCCGCAATCAAACGATACGGTAGTTGGTAAACATCACGCAACGTTTAGCGATAAGCAGTAACCACTCAATGACATATCGTACATGATTGCAGCTTAAACTATTGTAATATTAAAGTTATTATAGCGCCTTTAACTATAACCAAGCAAAGTAACAAGTACAAAGTGTATTAGAAAATGACATCGGACCAAAACGAGCGATCGATATTGTTGGCCGTGATTTTTTGCGAGGTGTGGGCGGGTTTCTAATTAACTGTGCGTGAAATAAATAATTAATAGAATTGGTGGTCGCTGTTTGTACAGCTGAGACTGGGTACACGATATTGTGGACATAACTGACTTAACCAGCGACACGGTTTGCTAAGAGTGATAACGTAGCAGGAGAGCATTTTTATTCAAATACGATCTTAGCTGGGCATTCGAATAAAACGATTTGTTAGATTTAAAAAAATGTAACACTATTTTACAGTTGTAGTTAAATTAAGTGTTCAACATTACTTGTTCGATCGCAAAACACATTGATATGTACTGAGAAGTTTCGGACAGTAGAAACAGGTTAGTAATGCGGCTTAGTCAGATTCCCGTTTCGTCCAAATGTGCCCAACGGTCCCAACGGACCACATTCTGTTAGACATAACTGTGCCAAATTGCAAATAGCAGAACTCTAGTGTTTGCTAAGCTCAGGAATGTAGAGGTAGAGAATTCTACCCCGCGCATAATCTGAAAGAAACAGTTACATTCTTGAAATGGAACAAGGCTGGGCTATATACGGCCCAGGGTTGAAATTCGAACAATCAAACCACCACGATGGTCAAGCGATACTCATCTTCGGTTAAGCAAGCCCGAAGGTCCCTCCTTCCTAGAACATGCCTTCACGGTACGCTACTCCTTGCACAACCCTAGTATGGACTTAGGCCAGTCAGTGAATTTGCGAAACTACCATTAGTTACGACTGGGTAGATACTGTTTTCTCCTTCATCGGAAACTTGTCGACGGTTAGTCGTATGTGATTATTATAATATTATATTAACAGTTTACTGTAGGCACATGTTCAATATAATAATCACACTACTGAAGTGTCACATTATAGCTCTGGGTTTTTAACCATGTTACAACGCTGAGTAAAGATCGTGGGTGATGAGATTTGAAGAACTAATGTCATGTTCAACTGAACTTTGAGAAAGCAACAACGGCTTGGACCCTTTAATGGTAGGCTCATATAACAATAACTTAGACAAAGCACACAGCATTGGTGTCATCAGGTTTTTAAGAAGATGTGTGGTAGGTAGCTTTCATCAGATAGTAACATGAAGCAACGTCTGTTCACCATTCATAAATTAGTTTAACAGTACTTAGTTTCAAAGAATCCAATGCTCCAGCTGCAGTAGACAACATGTTTGCAGAAACTAAAAAATCGACGAATTTGAGTTAAAGATGTTGTTTGTGTGTCACCATTGAGAGAAATTTGTTATAAATAGTGTGCAACACAGTAACTTCGGTGAAACCGGGTGTTTACACTCATTGATGGCCTACGTCAGCCACCGATTATCACCATTCGGTATGCGATTACGATTAAGAAGCAAAAACTGTATTGTGCAAACATGCGATGCGTGTAATCGTAGATCACAGACTATGTTGATTGTGAGATTCAAAAAACATCACGCACATATCTGCAAGATCGGTATTGTTTGCGTCACTTCTCGATTGTGTCATCTGATGATTTAATGATATTATTACTACAATGGTATGCACGAGCGAGCGCCCAAGGATGTTCAAGGTAAACGTATGTTATGTTTCCACATATTTTCTGACATACACGCATCGTGACTATTAACTTAGCTAAAGTAGCTTGCCATTGATAGAATATTTGCTTTACATTTGACCCATCATTATGAAAGAATTTCCAACATCATTACGATAATGATCAGAACTGGAGACAATAACAATAGCATACCTTCAAATGAAGGGACAATGGAACTGGTTCTAATTTAGATCTAGGAATGCTGTTTGTGCTTTGTTCCCCTACAGACATCTATGGCAGTCATTTATGTAGTATTTTCTATGCTGTTTAATGTTGAGTCATTGCACCTGCTAAGATAAATTAAGAATTGGTACGAGTACACCATGAGTTAAGAATATTAATTACCTTGTTTATTTCACATACTTGGCTATCTACTCTCTCATTATATTCTATTTTGAACCGGTAAGTACCTAGTCCTACATCGTTTGTTTGAAGTACAAATTAGACTCATTTAAACATGACATTGAAGCGGCCTTTGTATGTCTTCATTAAATTAATAACTGCCGAGTCATCATCATTGTTTAAGTTGTCTAACAATAATTTATGAGACTCTTTTGAATTGAAACTATCGTTTGCACATTTGGAAGTGGAGGTATTTTGATAGATTACTTATGCAACATTGATTGACATGTTGGCAGAATGAAACAAAACACCAACGGAACACGAGAGCTGCCTTCCTTCAAGTAAAATTAAATGATACCGATATAAAAACAGGTCGTGTATTCGGCATGCATAAATAATTATGTACGACGCGACGACAATTTCATGGTCGGGACATGCAGAATATACACGTTTAGTCGTGGAACTATGATTTACTTGATTCACCTCAAAATTATTAGTATTGTTAACATTTTCTTGTCAAATGTTGCTGTAACATCACGAATAATCACGACACATCGACATAAATCAGGTATACAAGCTACTAGTACTTAAATGAAATTAGAAAGGGAGTTTTTGCTTATTAGTAAATCAAGTATCAATAAATAGCTCTCACAAAAATAATGAATACCTATTATTACTGTCATTGTCATGTTACTGAGATCCATGTCAGTTCTAACCAGCTATCAACTGGTCGTTAAGTTTCCATCAAATAATAGCATCTGCAAATCTTCGAAGCATCTTCATGACATCTTAATGATCAAGGAATTATCAGTTTCCTGTAGTTGTTTGGTATTGACGATGTTTGCAGGCCAAGTACAAAACAATGATGTCATTGGCCGCCTGAGGACTGGTGGCCTTCATTGTCGTCAAACAATGTTTGATACTTTAATGAGTTTAATCCGTGAGATACGAGTACGAGACTTGGCGCATATAGAGACCGTGGTGTTTTATTTGTAGCGATTTTAGGCACATCTTTCGTTGTGCTTTCGATTAATGAAACTTAATTCACTTATGGCAAAAATGTTGATAAATTAAATATTTAAGTAAGTATTACCTTCCCGTCTGGGAAAGAGCCTGGATCCTACGACACAAGTCATCCCAGTGTGGGATCCAGTGCACTATGATTGTTAATTTAAGTTCGTATATTACAAAGGTAAATTTGTTTTTGATATTATAAGGAAGAGCCTAGATCTACGACACAGGTCGCCCTAGTGTGGGATCTAGTAAACAACTTGTTTTGTGTTAACTTTTATGTACAAGAAACGTTTTATTTACTTATTTATTATTGTTTAAATATATTTCTATGCTTGGCGTTTAATTTATTTTAAAAGTACAGTCAAAAAGCTAGTTAGTTACATTATAAGCTTATCGGTTCAGTTGGCTAGTTCTTTGGTTTCATGCCGTTTCTTTTTGCGACAAAATGTAGAGTTACTTTATATGCCTTTATCCCGCCATATATCTAGACTTATCTTGTTAACTTTCATTTCGTAATACCGGTTCTTTAATGAGTAATCTAAACTAGTTTCTACCTCTCGTATCATATCAGGTTCTTTTCCTACAATATTTTTGCTGTTAAATGAGTCATAGGTGTCTGTCAGGTGAACTGTTCTTTTATTTGGCTCTTATAACGATACTATACAAGTTGTTGTCTTACAAAGTTGAGGGATGTAAAAAGTTGCATATAATTATCATTAAGACCAATTATGGAGCTTTTACTATGAACCAACCGCTAAAAACCAACTGATCAATAATTTTTTTTTAGTATCGATGAACTATTTGAAAGGAACTGCTGTTTTCTATAACAAGATTATGGGGTTGGTGCCACAGCAAAAGTTGCTCATAATGACGAGTTTGGTTTGATTGAACTGTACACATCATTTAAACCCTGAACATTGTAAATTGTATCTGTATTTATCGATCAATTGATAAAAAATATTTTCCTTGGCAGAGTTTGATGCAATGATATTAGTTCAATGGTTTGACGCAACGACACTATCAGACTGTCTGCATTCTGAATTCAATACTTTTACACATTATTTACGGTCATTATATTCCAAACAATAGATAATTACACGTCGACTTACATCACATAGGTAAAGACACTATATAAGCTGTTTTGGTCTCTACAGGGTTAAAAACATAGAAAATCAACTATAACAACAGCCGACATCCGACAGCCGATAAGCCGACAGTCTGTTCCATTTTCTACTAGGTACAATGATTTTATATTATGTTATTTTACAAAATATGTACTAGTATTGTACCTAGTAGGGAATGGAATAGACTGTCGGCTTTCCTGCTTCCTGAGAAATGCGAAGTACAGAGACATAGTATAATATTCTATGTATCTGTACTTCATTATCGACCACGACGTCGCTTGCCATCAGGCGAGTTGCAGGTCAAACTTCCGGGCTTAGTCGTGACAAAAAAAAACTAGTGATTAAATTCTTGTTTAATTATCATGGTTAAAAATCGACGACAAAAACACAAAAAATAAAAATCACTGTTATATAATAGGCCTATTCACATCCTCATATCAAAACTACGGAACCGGTAAACGAACAAGGAAAACATGAAGCATTAGCGGTGTTTGGCAACTAGCATGTATCTGTTAATGATAAAAACTTTGACACACACCACACCGGCTTCCAAATAGTCTGTAATCTTCAACCAGATGTTAAGAATAGGGTGACCACTAACTTATTTTAGAAGTCCTCATTTGAAACTTTCGTGATCAGAGTATACCTATTGTTCTTCTACTACGAGACTAATAGCGCACTGAATTAATATTCGCGCATTATATTTCATTATTCCAAAACTATTATTTTAGGTTCCCGATAAAGTACACTATAGCAAGGTCTTTATAGTCGTTAGGAGGAGTTAGGGAGTTGAGTAATGAAAAACAAGAATGAAACTTAACTATAGCGCTTCCTGAGCCAAGCGAGATACAAACATAAAAGATTTATGACCAAAAGATGCAGTTCAAAATATCCAATATACAGTTACTTCGACTTCTATGTGTACAAATCAGAAATCAGATAATTACGCGAAACGGAAAGTTATATTGGCATTCATATTTTATTATACTCTTAGATATATCACAGAACAAAATATCTAAGACCGCATTATAGCGTAGGTACATGAAGATTATGACTAACTAGAGAGGATTAAGTTTATTATACATGAATTGCTCTAAGAAAGGGTGATTAATGTACTCAAGTAATTTGTTTTACGTGGGAATCAAGCTCGGAATTCATGAATCAGAGTTTATAAATATAGGACAAATAATTCACAAGAAAGCCTAACAACCTTTAGACCAGCTGTTGTATCAAATTGGACTAAAGGTGATAAGGATGGATGGAGAGGATAAAAAATCTGTTTTGGGAATTTTCTTGGTTCACCTGATTATTATAAAACTTTTAAGGCACGTAGATTTGAATCTAATCACAATAATATGCCGTGGGTCGAAAGATATTGTTTGTCTCGGTTATTAAGTCGGGTCATGCCAGAGTCCTACAAACGGCTTTTAAAAACTCTGACATCAGGGTATAGATTTTATTATTTTAATCGTATTTTACGTCTCCTGTATAACTTAATATAACATATATAAATAAAAGTTCCGTTGACTTTAGGTAGTTCTATCCAAAACTGTAAGATTTATGGTAACCCTACCATTCAAGTAGAATTTTTTACAAGTTTAGCTCTCGACCTTCCCAGCTTCTCCACAAAAAAGGTCGGATCGAATCTGAACAGGGCGCATCTCTCGAGCGAGATGCAGATACGGACCGGTTGTGAGACCCGTCTGTCTTGGTTTGTGGAACGGAGATTTCACCTGAGCGAGTGGCGAGACAGCACAGTAAAATGATTGGAATGAGAATTGATTGATTAAAAACTGTTAGCAAAATACAGGAGGGGAGTAGTTTACGCGTAATGTTACAGGAACTGTTTTAACGGGAGTGAGTGCTACATAGCTTTTTTTCAAAGTTCTCAAAAGTTATAGGAATTGATTAATTTAAAACTTAGTAAAACATAAGGGTGGAAATCAGCAGCGGGAAGTATTTTACACACAATGTTAAAGGAATAGTATTCCGATTGTATTTGCGAGCGTGTGCTAAGTACTTTTTGCGAACTAAATATGTATGTTACAAGCTACTTTGTACATCAAAATTAGACCTCATCAATTGTATTTTATCTGAAACGAATTTACACCAAAGTAGGTAAGTATAGTTTGTGTGTCCACATATTGAAACAAAAATACTCCACGAAATACGCTGGTTAAGTAGCTTTTAGAGTATGCATGTGGACATCAAATAGTTATCTAAGTAAATTCCTAATTTTATCGAACATAGCAACACGCCAAAACATTATATTTCATTATCGAAATTGAAATATAATTAATTTGGCTTTTGAGAATCATTTAAAACCACAGAGGAGTCATATTTATTATCATAACGCCAAAAATAAAAGCACAGCTATTCTATTCTGTGACCTTGTTTCAAAGATTGCATAGATGGAAATCGAAATGCAAATTATGATAAATTCACGATAAATTGCATAGTTTTTGTCCAAAATTGATTGCAAATTGAATTGAGAGAAAGTGTTATATCCACTATTCTTTATAGACAACTATTTTAGCTTAATTTAATCCAAGTCTAGACTTTTTCTATTTTGATAAACGATTTGTTCATTTCCGTATCAGTAGAGAATTATGAATAACAAAATATTTAGATGAATACATTTTAATTTTAATGGTTTTAAAATTGTGCTATAAATTAAGTTTACCTACTTGTTGTCTGGTTGTTTACATTAATTCAAGGAATATGAGTATGAGGAAACTTTTGAAAGGAAGAATTTTAGTAGTGTTTGTAAAAAGAAATAGGTATACCTATATTAGTGACTTCTTGCACACGGTCTCTGATCTCAAACTAAGCAAAACTTGTAACATGGTTGGCTAGAGACGGGTACGTCGTCGGATAAGTCGTGGTGGCCTAGAGGTATTGACACTCGCCTTGCAATCGTGAGGTCGTGGGTTCAAATCCCGGTCCCGTACCAATGAGTTCTTTGGAATTTATGTACGGAATTTAACACCACTGGCTTTTCGGTGAAACATCGTGAGGCAACCTGCATGCGTCCGTAGAAGAAATTCGATGGCGTAATGTGAATCCACCAACCCGCACTGGGCCAGCGTGGTGAATATGGCCCAATCCCCCCTTTATGGATAGGCCTACGTCCTGCAGTGGACTATTAAAAAAAAAGCTGGTACAGAGTCGGATACGGAACGAATATACAGGGTTATTTCTAATCAATTAGCATCCTTATTCTGTACATCAAAACTAACAACTTTTGTTCTGCGACTTTTGTAAGAACTGAAAAAAAATGGTGAAAAATTCTGCCCGCGGCTTCGCCAGCGTGATATTTTGATTTTTGTGCTGTCCATAGGAACCTTTTATTTTTTCGGGATAAAAAGATAATGTCACTTTTCGTCTTTCAAACTACGAGTATGTCCATGCCGAAAATAAAGTCAAGTCGTTGCTCCGTTGCTGCGTGAGAGAGGTACAAACCATCAAATACTCTTTCGGATTTATATATTAGAGCAAACACATATGATCCTTAGTCTTATTAATATTATAAATCATTTACCTACATATTAAGCCCAGTTTTAGAGGCGCCATCGTAACTATAATAGCTATAACTAGACTATTTCTGTTTCTTTTTCTCTTTAGGCATTCGATAGAGAGAAAGCTTTTTACGTAGGAATCGAACCCACGCCTCTTGGTACAGGAGAAAAGAAGTTGAGTGTAAAGTAGACGCTTGTTTGACAATCGCTTACACTATTGACTAGAAAAGTAGGTACATATTGTAATAACTTTTAAAATCGTAATTACACCATTTAAGATACGAATCTGCCCCAGATTGGCTGCTAGAAGTCTAGGCTAAACTGATTACTTTGGACCAGTTAGTGTTTATTGATTGTTTATCTGGGACATTTCAATCAGTGCTTTCTAGGACCAATTGAGAACGTACCAATTACAAAACGGCATTAGAAGAGTTAACAGTTGGAAGTGGAGTTGATTTGAAAATAGAACTAATTGTCCTCAAGCCAAAGACAAATTGTTGTATACATTGAATACAATAAAATAATATCTATCTACAAAGATACATTCGCTTAACTTTATTGTACTTAAGTATGAAGCTAAAGCTTTAGCAGATTACTAACTTTGGAAAGTACTTATAACTGTCTAAAATTCTACTAAAAGTGAAAAAGAAACCGTTAAATTATTCTGAAGATCCGGAACTCAAAATTTGTTGTAATTCTGATTTCTGATTCGGATGGAACTTTTTCTTAATCTTGCATAAGACACTTGACAACTGATTAGTTTTGATAGGGTTGATTGTAATATGCCAGATTGGAAAAAAGCGCCATCAGAAACAGAATCTCAATTACTATGAATTTTGATGTCCGGATCAAATTATTGTAACAGTTAAAGAAATGTGGAAGTTTGGTGTCAATATTACTATCTAGACTAATTTATGCACATTTTCATAGATTTAATTAATCCATTCATACTTTGAATAATGGCATTTAGTTCCCACACAGGGGACCGGTTACAAAACACAAAGCTTACATGCATGACCGATGACGATTAATTTTTAACAGCCAGGTTTAACTATTGGTTGCCCAACTATTTTATCTACTGGTCAGATTGCGTCACGGAAGGAGTCAGACCTCACAACCTTTAGACAGAGAAATAAGATTTCGGGATTCGTTATTCTCTTTTAATCCACACAAAAATTCTGAAGACACTTTCTTTTTGTGATAAACATTTCAAAAAAGCTAAACTAAAACGCTATCTGCGAAGGCGCCGAATTAGCGAAAGTGTAATTCGGCGCCTTCGCAGACAGCGTTTTAGCTTAATTGGACAAAGCATCTGTGCCGGAATCCCAGAGAGATGCAGGTTCAAATCCTGCGAACGCGTCAATTTTTGAAATGTTTATCACAAAAAGAAAGTTTCTATACACCTAGTGTGCGAAGCACGATAAAATCATTTCATTAATTCTGAAGATATTAGTAAAGCTTTAGTGCAGATTAATTAGACATTAGTAACTAGCCACCAAACAAGCATCTCTTCTTTTCGTCGTTTATATAGATATAACTGATCAGAATCGATACAAAGAATCCGGAATTATAAGATTTGGGGTACTATTTTTTAGGGTTTTAGAGAAGGAAATATGGAAGAAATCCGTACCAAAAAGCATTGGCATAGACTAATGAAATGTTACAGGCATGAAAAGCGTACGTATGAAACCTCAAATCAAACCTCCTAGGTACGATTCAACAGGCATTAGATTTGCCGTCATCAATTGCAAGGTCAAGTGCATCACGAACACAACAGTTGGCATGAAACGAATAACAATGAGACGGTTTTGAAAATTTGCAATATGATCACTTTGCACTTGCAAAAATTACTTATTTCTTGCACTGCATGCAAAAATCTACTGTTAGATTAGATATCTATAGCCTATTGTTAGGTCATCAAAAATTCCCTGTAATACCCAGTCAAGCGCCAAAACCATTTAAAGTACTTAACCATAGAATTTGAAATTATCTTTATTTTGTAACTCGTCAGCTCCTGCGACGATTGGTGGTCATCACGCTTTCAGTGCATTGTTGCAACGACTGACGTAACTGCTTCCTAGACTACAGTCTAATTCTTTTGTACGCCTGCTTTCTACCATGGTCGGGTACCATGAACTTTGTCAAGGACCGAGCGGTTATTCGTTTTGGTGTTGTATAATATTTAAAAGAAAGCTTAATATGATTAATCATGAATCATGGGTATAGATATGGTTAGAGTGACAGGTGAGTCAATGAACGGATCTGAGGTGATATGTTGAGTCAGTTTTAAGGTCGGTCGTCGTTTTCTACTGAACATACATAATTTTATATATTTAGGCTGATGAGCGATGGGGTCGAAAAGTTCTCGAGTAGAGATCTGTACCGGAAAGCGCAGTGTAGTAGGTACGTCTACCCGCAAGGTGGACAAATGAGATCATGAAGACCGCAAGGTCGCGTCAGATGCAAGCCGCTTCCAGCTATATTCTATAGGCCTTATTGGAAATCTACACGCCTATATCCAGCAGTGGACGTCTTATAGCTGAAACGACGACGCTGAAGCTGAAAGATTCCTTATACCTTACTCATAATTTTCCAAAAAGACCAGTTGACAGTTTCTATTTCACATGCCTCTTTGCTACTAATCTACATAAGGGGTAGGTAGGGTACCTTAAAATGTTACTGGCGGTAAAAATTAATCTCAAATCATGAATTATCTCTAAAACGTGTGATCGTTGAATCGTTTATTCTATTAGAACAGTATTAGTATCACGAAACAGTAAAATCTTGCAACCTTTGCAAAATCTCATCTTGTCTAGCAGTGATTTCTGGTCAAAACAACGACCATAAATGCAAAACTCGGTAGTTTACAACAAAATGACTTGATGAGCGTGTCTAATGCGACAATGGCCCAGGAACCAAAGGTCGTCCACCATAGGCAAATCCTTGACACTCCTGCATTGCCGTTATTGGTACTATACCGTCAATTTAATAGTCCACTGCTGAACATAGGTTTATCTACGAAGGATACTGACAAAGTGCGAGTTAGCGGATTCACACACGGCATCGGTTTATTCTATAAACGTATAAAGATTGCCTCACGATATTTCCCTTCATCAGAAACCCATTATAACCAGCTTCCAAAAAGGAGGAGGCTGTGTGTTCGTCTGTTTTATGTCATTTTACTTTCGAAGTGGTTCCATTTAAATTTTATCGAAATCGGTTGAGCTGTTTTTGAAAAATCAACCATATAGTAAAAATTGAACACATCGATTCGAGCGAAGTATTTGAATTTTGTAATTATTGAAGTCAGTTGTGCCATTTTTTCCGAAAAATCGTTATTAAATCCGTACATTCTACATTGGTACGGGACCGGACCCAACCCTCACTCTTGTAAGGAGAGCGTTATCCCACTAAGCCATGGTGGCTTGTCTAATACGACAATGGTCAAGAGAGGTCGTCCACCATAGGAAGTGGCCTTGACTGTCCTACGTGGCGGTAATGCGTATTTACTGTGAATTGCCGTTCATAATCAACAATGATAAACCGATAACAATAACAGAAGTTAGTTGAAAGGTCATCGTGTGTCGGAAACGGCGTGTGCTTAGGAAAATTACGTTTATATGATATATTAATTTTGTAACATGACAATAAGCACAATTATGAAGGCGCCATCGTAATTTAATAGCAACGTAAAAAGTGTTCTATCTATCGAATTAAATAAAAATTAGCTATTATAATTACGATGCTGCCTTCATAATTGGGCCTACTGTACACGTTATACAGAATAGAAGAGTGTCATGTTAGTCTCACCATAACCTGATCTAAAGTAACCAAATATGGAAAGTCTAATTAAAATTTTCTACCAAAATCATATAATGAACTAAACCTAGTTTTCCTTTTAGTCTTCCTACTATATGTAGATTTCACACATTCCTTTGAAGGTAATCGCGGATAGCTGGCGAGTGCGTCACGTCTCACACGTGAGTAAACCCAAATACTAAGAACAAATTAAAATACCTACCAACTACTAAATTATAAGTCTCTTGTGACCTTTCATTGAAAAAAATGCATGCAAATTTAGCTTTTACTTCTAAACGTAAATTGGATTTTAATTTTCACAAGTTAAGTAGGTACTTAATAGTTATTACTTATTACCTTCTTCAATGCCTTGGCGGTTACGCAAAATGTTCGTTGCGGTATCAAATTGGAAATACAGGATAGGTATAATTATAAAAAATAACCAAATTAGTGAGTTTATAGGCCAACCGCAAGTTTCTACGTAAAACGTGCTCACAAATCAATATTCTCGAAACTAAACTTGGTCAATTAGCCGCAGAAATGATTTTCTGTCTCATTGATTCCATAGAAATAAAATGAGATAATGAAATACTCAATCTAGTGTGGTATGTCTACATTGTCTGTCGACACCTACATAGTAACATATTTTTCCGTAACAGATATTTCTAAGTTCCTAGTACGTCGTACGTGTATTCTGTTAAATTATTATAATCTTTCGTATCTATCTGAGGTATTCTGAGGTATCTATTGATTAAAATACAGATAGTATCAATCTAAGATAATGCACGCATCTCAATTAATTACTCTGCATGACTATTAAACCTTTTTATTTAAACCATGCATGAAATAGGCTATTTGACTAGTTTTTGGAAATCGTTTTATATTATTCGTTAGTGCATAATAAGCACGCTATATTTATATTTCCGAGAGATCTAATGTATTAACAATGAAAATCAAGTGTTAAAGAATAGATTTTCAAGATCCCGCCAAAACGACATTCTGTAATGGCGCTGGTCTGTGACGTCACATACTAGTGAATAACGTTAGTTAATACTAGTAAATACGCTAGTTCACATCAAAAATTGACAAAAAATACTTTAAAAGTAACTTACAGATTCAATAATATTACTCCGAAAACACAAAACACAAATTACACAAACAACAGTCTATCGAGAAATTCTTATTTACCAGCATGTAACGTCACCAGAGTTGCCGCCCTTCTTAGAGCGTTCACGTCACAGATTAAATATCAAAAAATATCGTGTTTTATTTCGTGCGATTTGCGAAAATTAGACATATTTTAGTTTAAATAAAGTGAAATATGTCTTTTTCAGGCAATTATCTGTATGGATTACCACAATCAATAGTATATTATCAATGTTGTCAAATAACCTATTCAAGGTTGCATCAATATAACGATTTAAATCACATTTATTTTCAAATTTCAACAATAAAATAAATTCGAAATCCGTTGGCGACCGCACGTCCGACCTAGACCTTAGAAACTCTACCAAACATAGAGCAATTTGGGCCAAAGTCTTTACGCGAATCAGCGCATGGGCTATACTTATTACGGTCCGGTTTTATGCGACTTGAATATGAAATTTAATTATAGATGGGCGACTGTTAATTATTATATGGCCACCTTTCTTACTTTCTGTAGTTGCTATGTAAAGAACGAGTCACTTTAACCGCTAAAATTGGGTAATAACTTATAGAATTATTGCTGAAAGCAAATCTTCCAAGCCCCGTCTCAATTATTCAGATTTACTGGTAAATAACGCAAAAAGCGACTTTGTAGTACCTACATCAAAATGAACAACTTAAACTACATCGCATAAATATCTGCGGTGTCATACATTTTGTCAAAAACCACTGAACTATTGTATGAACAGCTGATATTTTTCGAAAATGAGGATTTCTCCCGTACTAAAAGTTGTTCATGTTGACATACTAAGAGGTTCTGTTTGTTACCAGTAGCCGAGTATATTTAAGACAGGGCACGGACAGAAAATATAGAGCAGAATGATTCCCAACAGATATCGAAATATTTAGCCACGGAGGTTAACAAACTCATACAAGCAAAGTCTAAAAGAAATTAGTTTTCACTGCACACTATCTATAATCCTAAGAAGCTGTCTAGACAAAACAATCGTGAGGGGCGTGGGAGGCGAAGTGTGACAATTCGGTACTACCGCACCCATCTCATGAAAATGTTGCATTCCACATTGATAGTGGTACCTACTGAACAGGTGTGCTTCATGGACCAACTACATATACTACTATACTGTATACACACGCATCTACTGATACACACGACTGAACACTGCGCTTTTGTCACTGTACCTACAATGCTAGAATGCGACAGTAGAGTCATATAGCCATTAATTTCTACAGCTAAACATTTTCTCAGAACAATAAATAAATAAATATTAGGGCATATCTTAGATAGGTACTAAATGATCTTGCGAAATAATATCAAAATTGGTTGATAAATATAATGATAATGGTGTAGCGCACACCAAATTTCTTCTGGTTTTGAGGGAAATACTCCCTAAATAATGTACTCTACTGAGTACATTATTTAGGGTAGAGCTTACTGCTAACTACTACTACAGTAGTAGTAGTACTCTGACCGACTAGTCAGGGCTCTTTAGTACGCAGTGTCATCTTCCGAACGTGTGAAAAGGACATCGTCGCGAATGTGATGGTTCAAGGAACTGTGACGTAGATTAACACTGTTAATAATAATTATTCTGTGGTAGAGGTCGAGCCGAAACAAGGAAGGAATCCGAGGCGTCTCCTTATTGGTCGGCCACCCACGGCAACATGTGTTTTAGGATGAATGAATAGCTAATATAGGTTTTGTTGAGCTTGTAGTTTGTCAAAAAAAAACTGAAGGTGAGTGGAATATGAGGCTATTTAAACTTCTAGATCTGGAGTAAATATGCAGTTATTCAGGATAATCTGAAAATAGTGGGAAAACTTTATAAATAACGCTACATACTCATGATGCAAGCCGTGGTGGTCAAGAGGTAGTGACACCCGCCTTACAATCGTAAGGTCGTGGGTTCGAATCCCCGGTCCCGTACCAATGAGTTCTTTGGAATTTATGTACGGAATTTCACGTCAGTGTTATTTTTGGTCACTTTTAAGATCTGTCGACCATTTCAAAGAAAAAAGAACATTGGGTAAAGTTGGCGTTGTCCGAATAATATATGGGGAAACTGAAATGTCCGTAACACTCGCACCAAATTACTATATTTGAAAGAGCGAATTAAAGTATTGTAGGTATTCCAATGTGTGTTAAAATTATTGTTCTATTTGGTGACGTGACGTCACTGGCTTTTCGGTGGACGAAAACATCGTGAGGCAACCTGCGTACGTCAGTAGAAGAAATTCGATGGCGTATGTGAATACACCAACCCGCACTGGGCCAGCGTGGTGGATATGGCCCAATCACCCTTCGTGGGTAGGCCTACGTCCTGCAGTGGACTATTAAAAAGGCTGGTACAGTACTCATGAACTCCTTATAACCCCCCCCAAAAATAAGAATACCTGTGTAGGGCGTGCCATGAAATCCATCGACCTGGCCTTTTTTCTGTTCCATATGATGCATGAAAACACTCAAAATAGATAAGGACATCTTACACCACAGATAAAGAAAAGAACCTAAATCTAGATCAGACATACCAAATTATAATTCATCACCCAAATATCTGCTCGGGAATCTAACCTAAGACCTCCTGCATTGAAGGCAGAGGTGCCTACTATGCAAGGCACTACGAAACCCATGAAGCTGAGGTATATAGCTAAGAAACTTTTTTGTGTCATAATTACTTTTTGCAAAAAATAGCATGACCGACTTCACCCGTGTACAAAATCATTACATAGTATAAAACAAAGTCGCTTTCCGCTGTCTGTCCCCATGTATGCTTATATCTTGAAAACTATGCAACGGATTTTGATGCAATTTGTTTTAATAGATAGAGTAATTCAAAAGAAATATTTATAAGTCTAATACACCTGTGCGATATTATGCACGGATCGATGTAACATTTTACACATTATTGTTGATTTATCAAAAATGGCTCAGCCAATTTCGATAAAATTTAAATGGGACCAACTTCGAAGTATATTCTTTCCAATAAAAAAAGAATTATTGAAATCGAACTACTATGAAATAAGTTATGCGTGGTTATACATAAAAAAAAAAACATATACGCGTCGAATTGTATACCTCCTCCGGTGGTTCGTCGGTCAAAAATAAATGGGTTATGAAAAGGTACTCAGAAATATGACCCCATTAAAAGAATGTAATTACATGTTTAAAATTCTAAGCAAAGTAGCACACTGTTAGTTGTTAGTACATATACGGATTCATATATACTTATGGTAATGAGTTCGTTTTCTAATTGTAGGTTCAAAATCATACTTTCTACGCGGTATGATTTATTTATATTTTACGCACATCATACAAGTTAATACCACGTCTCTGAGCAAGCTCTACAATTACGCACGTTATGGTGGTGAAATCAATCATAGACGAGTAGTTGTGATGAGTAGGTATACCTACCTACTTGTAAAGATTTGTGGTTCAACTAGTTTTTACCCGCGGCTTCGCCCGCATACGCAATACATCATTATAATTTATAGCCTATGTGTTATTCTGATATATAAGCTATATTATTGCAAAGTTTCATCTCAATCCGTTCAGTAGTTTTTGCGTGAAAGAGTAACAAACATCCATACATCCATCCTCACAAACTTTCACGTTTATAATATTAGTAGGATACATTTTTCCATTTCATTTATTTCTCAACACAGATACAATTCCGTATACTTGTGAATGTCCAACAAAATACATTAAAAATTACAATTTAAATAAAACTGAATAAGTATAAAATTACATTGGAATAAAAATAGAATGCCAGATAACACAAACAAATGTCAAATTACAATTAAATTAAAAAATATATGTCAAGTTACAATTGAAAACTGAATGTGATGTGATTTGTTTCTTTGCTCAGCACAAATAGTTTTAATTTCGTGAATGGTAAAGGTAAGTCGACGTTGGTATCTTTACTATAATACGCCATATAAGGGAGCTCATCTACACATCTAACTGCTGTTTGTATATGCCTAACGTCCTTAATGTGCTTTACGGTTTATATAACGAGGTGTACATTTTAAGTAGAGAAGCCACGCGATCTCATAGTTATTCTAAGTTGAATAAAATTATTATATGATAAATAATTCCGTAATTTAAATTCACAGAAATAAATAATTTATTTTCGCATGACGTCTTGTATTCAATGGCGTATATAATAAGCTTGTAGAAGTCAACATCATCAGAAGTGTTCATGTTTGAATCTGTACAGTACCAGCTTTTTTAATGGTCCACTGAAGGACGTAGGCCTACCCACGAAGGGTGATTGGGCCATATTCACCACCCTGGCCCAGTGCGGGTTGGTGGATTCACATACGCCATCAAATTTCTTCTACGGACGCATGCAGGTTGCCACACGATGTTTTCCTTTACCGAAAAGCCAGTGATTCCGAACATAATTCCAAAGAACTCATTGGTGCGCGACCGGGATTTGAACCCACAACCTCACGATTGTAAGGCGGGTGTCACTACCTCTAGGCCACCAAGGCGTGTTTGAATCATGTTTGAAGAAATTTTAATAATCCATGCATCCTCTTAGATCGGATGCGCCAACAAGCAAAATTTTAAATAATTTCCTATGTTCTATCAGTTTTGTGCTTAGAGAATAAATAACTAAAGTATAAAACTCTAAGGTTTTGTGTATGATTTTAAAACTAGCCTTTTAAACGGAAGTAGGAAACAGAGTCGAATAATAGGAAGATGAGTGTTACGTTACAGTAGAAAGTTAATTTAAATCCTATTACCTAATTATACATTAACAAGTCTGTATGCATGTTTATGTTTTTAAATTAGCTGTGAGTTGACTAGACTTGAGTAAATTAATACTTAGGTAACTGTTATGACATGAAACGCTGTTTTATGGCACTTCCCATCGACTTTTGAATAATGGGTATAATAAAACTGCATTATATAATTAAATCAGGTCTCTAGAATTAATTAATCGCTAGATTTCTGTATTATTATCTAGACTACATTGCTTAATTTCAGATTGGGTGTGGTCAAACGTAAGCGCTTTGAATTTGAAACGAACTAAATTATGTAGCTTGAAATTGTGAAATTCAATCAAATTAAAAGTTTGATTGCACGGCGTTATGCTTGAAGCGGTTTACTTATGTACGTCATAAGTAAACGGCGTCAAGCACAACGCCACCAACAACTATAATGATATGAGTTATTCCAAATAATAAATATTTAATTATAACTTCTCAAATATTTTTGGGTTCTATTTTTAACTTTCCACCTACTGAACTCCTTTTAATGTTAGGGAATAGCAAGCAGGATGCAGGGATGTTCTCATATCATTAAAGACTTGGTCTCCACATTGGAGACATGCGGAATGACAGGCTTCATATTCCTATCCTAGAATATAAAGAGCTCTCAGACAAGTTTCCTTATGATGTTTCTTCACCGTTTAAAGCTAGGTATAGGCATTACTTAGAAAATACAGAAAAGTTATACGTCGCTATTTCAATCTAAGACCTCCGGAATAGAAATCCGCTAGTTAATGACCTATGAGTAGTAAAACTTCTAGAATTCTAGATGCTGTGGAATTAGTGATGCAAACTATGTAACGGGACACGACTACAGCAGTTCTATAGCATAGGAATGACTATTATAAGAGCTGCGTTATTTAATAGCTTTCTTATTTCTATCCTATGGCAATTCCACAGATAATGCGCGATAGGACATGTTCATTCGATCTAGCGCGAACCTAATTTCGTCCGAAAATCTAAGCGTATCTACAATAATTAAACAATAATTGTTACTTTGTTTTGCGGTGTATTACGATTTGCTACATACATATAAACAGTGGCAGATTTACCAGTAGGCTAAGAAGGCTGAAGCCTAGGGCAGCAGATTTGGGACGGCAAATTTCGGACCATTAATTTTATTATTGACAAAAATACAAGATTCATTTGAATACTTAAACATTATAAAGTCTAAAAAAACAACATATATGATTAGATTTACAGCTTAGTATCAAAGTCGGGGGCGAGATAACAAAATTCAACAGCCTACAGGCAAATACGTAAATACGCCACTGCATATAAGTGTCTTGCGTATCACGTAAAGTATAGCCTTTCTCTACATCTCTATGTTTCTTTTCTTTGGTAATACCTTCCTCAACCGCAGAACACCGACAATACAACCTCAACCCAGATATTGTAGCTATTCAGAACTATTACGTTGATCGCGTTCTTTACAGTAGACATCTGCCGGAGTACCGTACACCTGACCATAACAGCTTCTATAACACTATCGACCGTAATGATATTACAGTAAAGATCATTATACCATTTCATTATTTGTCTGATATTGTTGTATTAATGATCACGACTCATAACTCCTAGACATAGGATTTAAAATTCCATGACGGATAGTTTTAAGGTGATAAACTGAAATGAGCTCCGATTCTGAGCTTGCAGTGCTTATTTCATTTATTTATTGAGATCAAAGATAAGTAAATGTAGAATTGTAGCGACGCCTTCAAGTGTTATATTTATAAACAATCAAAAAATAGTATCGGTGACAAATGTTAGATAAACACACTTCTTTTTAAAATCCGTCTATAAATTTCAGAAGTACTTTTTGATGTAATTATGATGAAAATAATTACTAACAACTATTCATCGTTATAACTTGAGCCATAGAGCCTCCCAATAGTATTCCCATAGGCTCGGTTCAAGACAGCTTGCATCTTTCGGTTTTAAATCGAAATGTAAAATTATATGAATGTTTTTGTTCCGTAATTGTAGAGTTTATAACGATATACCTTACGCTATACTTTTCTCGAAATAGCACCTTAACTGATGGTTATGCGCCAATAAGTAACAACCGCTCTATGGTCAATTGGAGTAAACATTACTATTACCGTTTTGTGTATTCTTAGTTTTCTTATATGTTGCGGATCGCAATAATTAGCTTGATTGGTATTTAGTGCAGTTTATCTGTCCATTGCATCTGAGATCGGGAATAGCGGAGAAACAAATTAGCTTTCACGTTCTATTGAACCTAGAATCTACTTAGTTATAGAAATTAAAACAGTAATGATAAATTTTATTATCATCTCAGCCGGAAAATTTGATGCTCATTACTGGGGATAGGCTTACAGATTTCTCCGTCTGTAACGATGACGATTCTAAGAGATGAAAATTGCTCGGTTTTTTTTTTGTTACTTGCCTTACTTTTTTAAATTTTATAATTTAGTTTGGTTCCTTACCTGTGGGCGGGCGTTCCTTCGGGTAGCAGATCCTGAAGAGTCCTCGCGTCCTCGTGTAGTAGTAGTACTTGCTGCTCAGCCCGTCCAGCACCGCCTGGTTCGCTGCCGGGTTCTCCGCTGCGCGGGTCTGGAACAACACACACGAATGTCTACCGTATTGCTCATAACATACAGGTGATAAAATCGACCACTAAAAGGTGGATCCCGGTGGTTTAACCATGTTAGCTTCAAAACTCTGACACTAGTTTCTGGCTAGTAACTCTGGCTAGCCACCTATCCTATACAAACATCTGCCTAGATCTCTGTAATTATGGTCTATAAAGATTCAGATATAATTACAGTTACTCAAAAAACTTAAGATCTGTCATGTATCCAACAGTAAAAGCCAATAAGCATGCTCTACCTCTAAAATATTCTACGCTTATTCGACGCTACGCCACTAAGTTAAATGTAAAACTAATATGTAATTCTGTTTAATATAAGCTTTTGCATTTTCTTCTTATGTATTACATGATCAAGGAAGGCTAGCGAAATCTAGTATTTAGGTCTCTTAGCCGTGTTAAATATTTAAGATATTGCATAAAACCTTACACAAGTTCATTCCAAGCGTAACGACAATATACAATTATCGATTAACAAACATAACTCCAAAACCGACATATTTTCCTAATTGCAACTTGAAATTAATTGACAGATTAAAGAAATTGCTCAATAACTATGTAATACTTATAATAATTGCATTGTTACGAAATACGTAATAATTAAAGAAGCGACACCATTCCAAGTATAAAATTGATTATTTTCGATACAATCCCCACATCAAATTCCAAAACTTACTAATTGCATTTTATATTGTGCGTATTTTTCACCAGTTAGTTAGGTACCTAGGGTTAATAAATACTCTCGCTTTAAAGAAATAATAATAGATACGTTTGTAATAAAAAATGTCAGTACCTACTAGTAAATGAGATACAAAAATTAGACAATAAAAATAATTTCCTTCCAAATCGGTCGGTTCCTAAAGCCATTTATTCGCAATCTCCTCCACAATGTTCAGCACACATTCAGTCATTTATTGTTTGAAGACAAAGGCCAAATTGCTTTGAATAACGCACAGCTCGGCATCGGACGTCTTCAAAGATCGGAATCGGTAATTACAGAGTAGGAAACAAGCTCACTGAGGCTCTATTTTCAAAACTATACGTATGCGTAAATGGTCATGACTCTCGAGACCAACTAAGAGCAGGAACGAGTATTGAAGATCTGTGTTAGCGCAAGCAGGATAGCGAAGTATGCGATTCCAAAAGTCAGTTAACAGTTTCTATCGGTTCAAAATTGGGCTTAGGTACTGGTTTTTGAAACCGCATTCCGTGGCTCCAGGGACGAAACGGATCACCTTGAGAAGGCCTTGCAGCCACACAATGGCTTTAGAGTAAGCTGTTGTTAACGATTTAGTTTTTTGACCGACCACTGGTCAGTAAACTGTTTGGGATGTTAAGTTTTTTCTTTAAAATTAGTTCATTTCATAGTCATAGTGGAGTATTAGTAGTTCGATGGATTGAAACAAAATTGTTAGTTCATTTTGACATTCTAGAAAATAGCCATTTTGAAAATCAGCCATTGTGGGAAAAGATGATTTTAAAATAAGTTCATACTGAGCGCAGTACAAAATAAGATTCAGTTCTAGCAAGCAGATCGATTATACAGTATTACGCTACTTTAAATTTGAAAATATCATATCAAAAAATCTTCTTGTACCTACTAACAAATAGACTTACATTTCGCATTTTATAATAATGAAGCTTAAGTTATGAGAACTTAAGCTTCATTATTATAAAACATATAATAAAAATAAAAATCTTATCGTCAGCTTTTCCCGAGATAATTTCCACAACAGCTAGATCAACAAAGAAAGTCGACCCAGGCAGTTTGAACAAAGCAAGATCTGATCTGTCTCACACTTTTCACAAAGTAGCAAATTTCCTCAATAAAACCAACATCGCGTAAAGTGATCGGAATCCAGTTGCTTACAGTCGCAACAAAAGTTCATTCATCGCGAGAATACGGGGTCGGTTCACAACAGTCACGGCGCATTCCAGCGGAGGACGCGGACGTAGGTATGTTTAAAGCCAGAGCCACACATTGGCTGTGTTGGCTAATAACTGTAGTCTTGGTTCCAAACTCCAATGTGTGGATAGATCTTGGACTGATATTGAACGCAAACCAAAAATAATAATTGACTCTGATTGGGTATTCTTTTTTTTAACTCGTCTGCGCTTGACCACCAACTCGCCTGATGGTAAGCGACGTTGTGGTCGAAGATGAAAAACGCAGACATAGAAGATACCTATTCACTCTGATCTTGAAAAGCTCCAGATTATATCTCTCAAGAAACAGGAAAGCAGGGAGACCGTTCCATTCCCTGGTGGTACGAATAAGAAATGTTGATCAGTCAAACCGCTTCGTACGTATCGAAGGAAAATCGACAGTGTAGGGAGGTAGTGAGGCGTCTTTCTACTTGTCCTGTAATAAAAGGGGATGGTAGGATAAGGTCGTGTAGCTCAGATGCACAATCTCCTGTAGAAAATGGACAGACTCGCAACCCTACGGCGATGCTCCAGGCTATGAAGTTTTTTGCAACAGTAAATTATTTATTAAAATTTTTATTATTTATTTATTTAATTCTTCAATTATATTATTCAATTCGTAGCCAAGCTTGGACGCACGCCAGTCATCATTCATTGTGTGCTTAGCTACGAATCGAGCAGCCATTATTATTATTGCGGGTTATCAATTCAAGACCGATCATGGAGTATTGGAACCAAGACTACAACTAGCCAACAGCCAACATAGCCAATGTGTTTCCCCGGCATCAGAAGAGAATTGACGTGACTCGCTTGAAATATATTAGAATTTTAAATAGAATACCTCCGGCTTTGGTGTCCACCAAAGAGGCGCAGAGCTCAGCTGGGTGAAGCATTGTAGCTCATGAGATCTCTGCGTAAATGCAATCATCACTGATGATAACATTTTAGCCATCTAGCATATTCTTAGCGAATAAGGCATTTACGCAGAGATCTCACGATCAATAAATATAGAACACCATTTTTTCTTTCGTCAGTTGAACAAAAATCATGAAGATAAACCTTTGAAGTTCCCCGTGACGTTACGCCCAGTACATTTTTTACATAGGAGTCGCGTCTGACAAACTTAAGTTAATATTATTTTACTGCCCCGTTATCTTGGCTATTAGCGCCAAAAACAAGATAATCCAGGGTGCGATAGCTGTATTTAGTTCTTCGCTAACCAAATATGACATTTATTTATGCAATGTACTTACGGCCTACAACGCTTTGTCCAGCTCTGCCCATCTTCGTTTCGCTCCGCTTTGATAGAATCTGGGCCTTTGTATGAATAGGATGTTAATCCCAAGATAAAGTACCCTTGTAACTTTTCCTATTTGGAATAAAAAACGATGACGCACCGAAAATCCGCGGTTTCGAAAAGTCCCGAATGCAATTGGAAAATCACATCGATTTTTTACGTTCGATTAATGACCAATTATTACTTTTTTCATTAGCACCGATTAATACGGACGACACTCTTGTCTTAATGGAGCGTTTTTATATAAAAGGTTTGACATCTCGTCAATATGAGCATACGTGGTAACAACGTGTATAACATCAGTGCAATATGAAGTTTTTAGTGATTTTCGTCTTGTGTGTGGTTGTTCTTGATCATGGTCTGGCAAGTCCTGACAAAGGTGATGCTGAAAGCGTCATCGAAGGAGACTTCCTTGGACCTAAAGAATTGTTCAACGTCAATCAACCTCGATTGCGCCGAAGCCTCGAAAATGAAGAAGAGATCTTGGCCAGTCCAGCAGAACCGGCTGATCCAAATGAATCCTCAACTACACCTGCTGATGAAGTAAAAGTTGAAGGGAACAATCATCCAAATTATAATAACTATAATGGTTATGGCAATGGCGGCTATGGTAATGGCGGCTATGGCAATGGTGGCTATGGCAATGGTGGCTATGGCAATGGTGGCAATGGCGGCTATGGCAGCAATGGTGGATATGGCAATAATGGCCTATATACCAATGTTGGATATGGCAACAATGGCTTATACAACAACGGTAGATATGGCAATAATGGTGGATACGGCATCAATGGTGGATATCCTAACAATGGCGGATATGGTGTCAACGGCGGATATCCTAACAATGGCGGATATGGTGTCAACGGCGGATATCCTAACAATGGCGGCTACCCTAACAATGGTGGATATGGCATCAATGGCGGATATGCCAACAATGGTGGATATGGCAACAACGGTGGTTACTATGACAACAACGGTGGTTACTATGACAACAATGGAAACTACTATGGCAACAACGGCGTTAATGGCTACCCCTATAACGGAGTCAGAGGTTAATATGGATCCCGTTACTATGAAAATGACTTACTATCCGTACAATATTCATAACTACGATTTATGAAAGGAAAGTACTGAGATGAAACATTTCTAAGAAATCGATACAAATCGAGTCCCAGAGAGATAAAAATGTTCAGAATTTTTTAAAGAAAAATAATATACAAATAAATTTGATTGAAAGTAATGACGAACTTTGGGTAAGCATTACATTTTTGTCGATACTTGTCAATGTCTTAATATCTTTGTACTAGAACAGCACAGTGTATAATAAGGTAATTTATAATTTTAATATTTATTTCTACGTCTAATAAATTAATTTCTGTACGTTAATTTAAAACTGCTTTAATTTACCAAGCCCTCATTACAAAATACATTCACCAAATTACCTGTACTCAATTAGGTAAAGTAATTTTCCGTTTTGCACGTTAATTTAATGTAAGATCCCGGTCGACTGTTCTAGAAAAACAGCTTTCAGACCATGTAGGCCTCCGGCGATCTCATTTTGACACCTAACTACTCGACGACAAGACCTTACGTCAAAATATAGTCAAGTCACACACTATAATCGACACTGGCGCTGAATTATAGATGTTTACAACATTGAAACAGTGCGGTCGACACCTCTGGCTTGTTTTAAATTCTATTTCTGTAGAAAGCAGACTCGGATTTGTTCATTGACTTCAAAAACAACACGCAACGAAGAGCAGAACTTTGGTTAGATGGATGTTCCTGCGCCTAAAGATGACAGAGGTACTTAAATTGATGACGATGTCGTCTTGCAATTGCTCGCACTCATATGACTGCTAGAATTGCATTATTATTACCCTGTTACACACATAATAACTGCCTATTACGACTCACTTGGCAATAATGCTTGCGACAATGCAGACAATGTCGACACGACACGAAAGAAACAGCACGCACTGAATATGGATATCGGTTCTGATATAGATATAACTTTAGTTTAAAGACTAAGTATAGTTTAATTTCTATTGTGATGGAAGCTATATTCATACTGGTTCAAGAAATAATGATACTAGATAATAATGATGCTACTAATGGCACAACTAAGCCAAAAGAAATTATGAGTCGTGAAGTAGATAAGATAGCAAGACTAGTTGATGATATTGTCAAAATTTCTACTAAAACCTAGCACGAATAGCCTAATTTAGACTAATTCACCCTAAAATAAAATAGATGGAAACAAAACAGTTTTTAAGACATACACACTGTTTTACTTTAAATATGCAAGGATAAGCAGTAAGGATTTTTAGGTAGATTTAATATAGTACAGGCTCAAAAAAATAATTCCGACTATATTTTTGCCTATGACGGATCGCAGAAACGCGCTGGATGCAGACCGCTTCCAATCGGATCTTATTGGAAATCTATAGAAAGGCATATGTCCAGCAGTGGACGTCCTTTGGCTGATGGATGGATGGATGAATATTATCGACCGCGTTTTGCCGTTATCAAAATTTCAGTCCCAGCACGCGGGCCCGTCTCGCAGTAGGTATCCACAGTAAAATACAGACACTGTCTATAAATGTAATATCTAGACGTTAACACGCAAGATCAAAAGAAAGAGAGACTGAAATCTAGGCAAAAAAGATTAAATTAACTGATTCGTAATCGTAATTTTCACTTGAGAATCGTCTAATCTCCATCGTCATCGTCACCGATCAGTCATCCGAGCGCATCGTTCCTTCAACTCGGGAGTTCATCGCTCGTTGTTTTTACATCTATCGGATGACGATAATCGATGGGAAAGTCTAATACAGGATTGTAATGCAATCGCAATGATACTAATGATATATCAATGCAACGGGAGTATGGAGTGACTTTGTAAACGAGATGAAAAATTTTGCATTCAAGTAGGTATATCAGAATCAATGACTGAAGCTCACTAACAGCTGCGCAAGGATTGGATTTCGTGCAGCTTGTAGTTAACTTCACAGCCGCCAAGAAGTTTGATTCGGCCAATACCTACGTACTTATTCTCGGGTACTGCAATATCTGCCTTACATACTTGAATGTGATTTTTCTGGTACACGGGTACTCAGAGCAAATAAATAATCAAGAGAGATTGTTGTGAACAAACAAGTGAAGCCAACCAAAACTACGCCTCGCCGTGTATAGACAACAACACACACATCAACGTACAAGAAAACTACGCCTTGGCTTGTCAGTCGAACTATGGCGGCGCAACAGCTACGCACTCACACATGTATAAAAAACCGGCTTCACTTGACTGTTCAACGACGTTGAACTCTTGATTTTTTTATTTGCTCTGAGCACGGGTATTACTTGTTTCAAGAAAACATTTGGAGGTTGGTGTTCTGTCTCATACATAACTTAATGAGCAAGAGGAATTGAACTTTTAGATGTTTTTTTTTTTTACTGAAACAAGTTATACATACTCGTATTACTATAACTTCAATGTAGATGCAAATTCAAGATTTTTATTGTTTATTTATTATACAGATATTGTTCTAGTCTATTTGCAATCATAAACTTACAATCAGATCATGTCTAATGCAATTAAATGCAAAACATTGAATGCTTCAGCACACATCGCAAAAAGCTAACTAGGAACTTTTTTTATAACTGGAAGCTCAATAGATCCTATTCACTGTGTACTATTTTAAATGTACAGTCAAAATTAAACGTGTATCGTAGACCAATAAGTAGGGAAGTTCGTATAGGCTGGGCCCATGGTGTCATTGTTTTAAATTGCCTTAATCCCTCGGATGAGGTTGAACGGTTAAAACCAGGACCTATAACTTAACGTGTCGTTCGAGCCACGGTAGCGCTCAGTAGTAAATGCCACCAACGGCAGCGGTCGCCCATCCAAAGACTGACCGTGCTGTACGTTGCTCAATTTAGATGAACTATAAGTAAAAATGTGTATATAGCGATGTTGTCGTCTACGACAATGCAGTTGAATTCAAAGCGAGTTTACCTCACTGCGCACTTTTTATAGGTACTCGTAGATAAGTGAGAGAGAATGTATGTCACCACCTTGCTGCGTTTTCGGCAAAGTGCAAAATTTCTGATGTCATCTTTTCAGAGCGCGTGTGTCGGTAGGTCCCGTGCAGTGACCACTTTCGCCACGCATCTCGCCTCGGGCAGCAATAATTACAAGACTCGCCCATTGTCTGTCTACTTTCGCTCTAAACATGTACCGCTTCCGCAATTTACAATATCTGGCCGGGTTTGGGCAAGTGGACTGGGTACGGCGAGACTTGGGTGCTGAATAGAGGTTCCATTCGCGATTGGTGCGAGGGAAAAGTGGATTTTGATTTAGTTTTATTAGTCTGACTTTACTAACGGTCGATGAGTGTCTGCCGCTCAAGCTATCAAGCTTGAGCGGCAGACGCAAAATTGCAAGCATAGTGTGTGATGATTACCCTAAATGTGAGAGATAGCCTTCTTTGGTGATTTTCCGGTGCAATGCAGGAATGCTATGTTAAATTATATGAACTTATTTGGCTAGTAGACAGTTGTAAGAATGCTTCACAAGTTTTCTAGATACAAATAAAATGTTGACGAGCAAGACAACAAACATCACGCCGTAGAGATGCATGTTCTTTTTAACGACTTCCAAAAAGGAGGAGGTTCTATGTTCATCTGTATATGTATTTTTTTGTGTATTTTCATCGACATTTTCGTCAATAGTTATGAATCGAATCGAAAAAATCTTTTTTTAGTTAAAGGTACTCGAGGTCACATTTAAATTTTATCGAAATCGGCAGAGCCGTTCCGTACGAAAGAACAACAGAAAAGATGCCAGTTCGATGTAAAAAAACCAACACAGAAATTAATGAGCGAACAACAAACAAGCAACTACGATGACATAATCTCATTTCAATAAAAGAAGTAATGAAAACAGACTATTTGTGATCGCGTAACAGCCAAAATTAAAAGCACCGCGCGCGTTGATGTCTTTTCTTCGCGGATTTTATTCGAATAAAAACTGAGTGAAAGTATAAGTAGATATGGATGGATATTTAAAGCAAAGAGCGCCAAGAGATGAAAAAAGTGCTTGCGTAAACGCTTCTATGCGAATATACATTCCATTCGTTCGATGCGAATGTACGCGTAGACAAAACGAGGCGTCGATATATGATTGAGCACGTACGTCCGAGGTTAATAGATTACCATAAATCGACTTTAACACCAAACAGTAAGACACAATTTACAATACAGTTGTAGTTGTAGAAATAAAACCGGTAATACAACTGGAAGCGTGCTCTAGGAGCGGCACGAAAGAACATCGGTTTGTTTTGTCGAGTATTGCGTAGTTACTAAAACTTTTTACCAATACATATTTTTTAGTTGAGGCGCGGTAGGCTTTTTATTTATTATCTATTTATAGTTCTGTAGCAAACTAGGAGACATTATAGTCACACCAAGTGGTCCTCTCAGTGTCTCTGAATATCAAAGTAGTAATCAATGGCTATGAGGACTATACTAATGAAGTAATAAATATTTTAATTTTGTACTGATCTGACTGATGTTTTAGATAACAAAATTGGACCAACTATATTTCCGTTACTTTGTTAACCAAGTAATTTATCAAACTGCACTTTACCTAACGAAATACGTTGTAAACTTTATGTATAGGTTCCTATGAACATGGTTCAGTTTGGTCCTTCACCAGTCGCAGAGTCAACGTTTTTATAATGGCTCGGGGTCGCACACTTGATCCTGTCGGGCCGTCCTCCAGGGCTAACCCGTTTGCCTTGCAATGCCGACCGTCATATGAGACCAGACGCATTTTGAGCGTGTGTATACATATACATACCTACAACCAGTTCAATCTCCAGAACTTTGAATCAAAAAGACTGGCCGTTGCACGCTTTTTGGGCGCTATGCAAACTTTGGGGTAATAGCCCCATGTAAAAAAATAAGAAACAATTAAAAAAATTACATTGTCTAATTCTGATAGAAAACAAAATCTTGAAATCAGAATTGAAATATATAAACAAAGTCATTATTATTTTATACTACGGGACTAATCGCGCACTAAAATTACGAGATAAATAAATACCTCCTCATCCCGTTTCGGCCGAGTTGTATCGACCGTGGTCACGGGTGGACTGGACTGGCCAGTCTACCCGTGACCACGGTCGATGCAACTCGGCCGAAACGTCGGGATGAGGAGGTATTTATTTATCTCGTAATTTTAGTGCGCGATTAGTCCCGTAGTATTAAATAATAATGTGTTCAAATCGCGAAAGTTTAAAAACAACATAAACAAAGTCTCTTAAAAACCAATAATACAGGTATGGTATTTACAAAATGTACGAGCACATTTTGTTAATGAAGGTTATATACTTATAGTATTTAATATGCAGTTTTGAAGCTACAAAGCCTGTTTGTATGTTAGTCATATTCCGTTATTTTTACAAGGTTTGCATTGGGGAAAATACGTTCAACTCATTTCAATACAAAATTGATAAAATGTATCTTTAAATTTGTAATATGCTACCTTAAAATTCCGCGCCGTTAAGTTTAACACACTTTTATAAGAAGAGTTGCCATTAATATAATCCTACCTTTTTAGAACCCTCAAAAAACGATAATTCTTTCACACACGCACTTCGTAAGTACTTCAAGCCGCATTACGGCTGCCTGTAGTAAATAGTCAGGTAGATAGACTATGTAAGGCACAGAAATAGCCTACACCTGTCATCTACGTACTGCAAGTGGCTATCAAGACGAAGTATCCTATAATTTGTAAGACAAGGAGCAAGTAGACATTGGCAGCTGACGGGCGCGCTATTTATCAGCAAGTATTGAAACAATAGGTGCCTATTACAGTAGTCAAGGTTTTCCTTCCGATCTTATCGTAGTGTGGTCAGTAGAATAAGTAACTGCGGACAATTCTATTGCTTCTCTACATATACTGAGTATGTGCAGTTTGAAAAATAAATCGTTCAGTATTTCTTCTTCTTTTATAAAGTGATTTATAGTAGGTACGTCTCTAATCTAAACAAGTATGTGTCTCATCTCTGTGTCTGTGTGGTTGCCTGGAAAAGATCGGTTCCAGAGAAAATTTTGCCGATTGTTGAACTATGGTGTAGGTATTTTGCTACTTATTTAGTTTAGGCTATCATGTGGACAGTAATAAAATAATATGTATATACCTATATTTTTAACCTGGTACTCCATGTTTGACCGATAACTCACTAGAAACCACATAGAAATGATCACAACACCGAGTAAATACAGGAACGGCCATTGCAAATCTATGTTTGTGTGAATCATTAAAAATTGATCTCTATGATAATATGATCCAAATCCCTAATAAGTATATCTTATAATAAAATCTGTGATAGTTAGAGAATTATTTTGAACGCTAGCTGAATACGGTGACCTCAAAACGTATCCACCATTAAAGAGCCTGTATTATTCTCATAAGTTTCTTTACAAAAATCGAGTTACTGAGTGCAATTAGCAAATTCCGAGTGACACAACCTCAATGATCGTGAGAGTGCCGAGTTCTAAAACAAAAACTGGTGTGTTATGCAAGTCATGTATTTGATACACGAGTAGTACTGAACTGAGCCAACTTGCTTAGGAGAGACTGAGACGGTATACACAAGAATTTAATATTTTTTACACACACTTGGGCGAAGTCGCGTTGGTTCATATTCATAACAGATTCTGAACTGATCAGCAGGCCAATCGCGACAACTGCGTTCCGTCTGTAACTCAGTTAAAGTTCGGCTGCAATCGTAGTTAAGTTTCGATTCAGCTTTAAGTAATTCGGTATTGCGCTAAACTTCATACACCAATCGTTCGTTTGACAGCGGTTACAATCAAACTCTGATTGAGTAGTGTTTAAACTTTTGTCAAAATCATTAGCGTGATATGTATGTATTTAAAAATACGAGTAAGTACAGCCTTGGCCGTGCTATTAGGCACCCTGTATTTTCACTCTATCTTCTAAACTAATTTCACTCCTTTTTGGCATTTTCAACAAAATTAGGTGTCAATTTAATCACATCAACAGATATGAAAGCTTGTTTACTTGTGAGAGTCCAGAACACAAGTGACCAAACATTGACTGATAAGACCGAAAGTAAACCGAATCTTTTGTTTTCGGTCACCAGGTGTTTTATGACCTTAACAAAGAGCCGCTTGATTTTCTAATAAGTTATTTATGACCCCGGTAAGTCATTTAAGATGAGCACTCAGTTATTGGTTAAGTAGTAAACATGCATTTTGATGGTTTAAAGGTGCCTAATACTTTTGGCCAAGGCTGTATAATATGTAGTATATCAGTCTCTGGCAGCCATATCACAAGCTTTGCTTAGTTTGGGGTCAGAGACCGTGTGTAAGATGTCCCAAAAATATTATAGTATATACAAAAATATATACTGGTAAAAAGTTGAAGTTCGATTAAAGTTCAATTGTGGTTCAGCTGTAATATTTTTAGTGCGATTGGCTTGCAGAGCTCTTTAACAAACCGAAATCCTGTCTGATACAACGTCGCCGCAATATGATATCGAGATAAACAATCTCCTTTTGTGTTTTGTCCTAAATTTTTGTAAGCATTGCCCTCTTTATTGATACTGAGCATATTTTTAGTAGCGGCTTGCATCCAGTCTTATTGGAGAACTTTAGGGGAGGCCTATATCCAGCAGTGGACGTCCTATGGCTAAAACGAGAACAAGACGATATTTTTAGTAAGACAGTTCTTTTGCATAAGTACTCGGTTTTGCCAGATTTTAGTTAAGCGCAGTGATGATGGTCTATGTCAGTCATCGCGACCACGTATACTGTCGTCTACCAAGCACCTTTCTTCCTGTGTTTACAAAAACTTATCCAATATAGTGTTTAAAACTGTAACAAATTCTTTATTTCCATATCAACCAGTAAGATCATAATGCTCTATAACCATTAACCAGTGCAGTGCCTCCGCCAAATGTAAGCATATTTAGTGAAAGGCAATGATAATAACGAAGCATGGATTAGCAGATTATTTACACTTTCCAAGACCTGCAGTGTTCATTTGTTTTACATTTTACGGTTACCTTACAAATCGTTACATCATCTCAAAACCTGTCATTCAGTAGATACAAAGAGGACACTGGGCAGCAGATTATTTTGGCATTAATATTTTTAGTTTTCCTCTTAATAATCATCAGTGGAATTTCTAATAACATAAGACTGAAATGGCATCTGAATTCCGAAAACATATGACCTCTTGACTAATTTGGTCGCTCTAGATGCAACACGAATTGACAATATTTCAAATTTTTAACATAGTTATTTTTATTTATTATCTGAAAGAATATTGCAAAATAACATATATGTATTTTTTATTTTTCCATTACGACTTATATTTTCCGTAAAATTAAGTTTTGAGAAGTAGCTTATTCTAAAAGGACGTAACTGCAAAATTTAGGACTCATAAACAATTTTACTGAAGCCACATTAGAAAAAAATAGGTGCTAGCGTTGCTGTCACTATCAATGCCAATCAATCTGTCACAATTCACAACAAATAGGCCGGGAGGTCAGTGCAAAAAGTCCACTATGTACCGCGCTAGGTATACGTATATGGGAAAAAAATTATAAAAAATGTTTAACAACTGCCAATCACCTGAAATATGTAACAGAGTCTTAATTAGCACCACTTAAAAGTTGAAGAATAAGTAATACTAGTTCCAAGATACTTTTAAAATTCAAACGGATTCTTCCACCAAATGCTAGGGAGCCCAGCTGACTGACTCCAGGGTATTGATGTACACCATTTTGATAACTTAGTACCTATAATTCAGCTTTTGGAAAGTATTTGCATTTTTGCGTTTACCTCTCGGGCTAAAGCAAAATAAGTAATTTGAAAATGACACTCACATTTTATTTTTAAAGTACATTTTGTGTCAACATTGTCAGTGTTAACTGTCATTTTATATTACTAGTATTTTTTTTTATTTTTTTATTTTTTTAAATTTCTAATATCTTAGCAGTTACCGCACTAAAAAATTTGGAAAAATAAACATAATGATCAGCATCCCGATATCTCGAAATGGTTTTGGAATTTCATAGCCTTGTGAAATATGAAAACTTGTCAATTGAAGACATTTTGGTATTTTGCATTGGCATCACATCAAAAGTGGCAGTTTTGTTTTTGAGAGTGCATGTAGTTTCCACATTTTTTTAGAATTTCTACCTCCAGTGTTTAAAATGTAATCGCTATTTTTTCTGGGTTGCTCCCATCGAAAAATTTGGACGCAAAGACGCCACAGATAAAAACATTATTCAGATTACATTATTCAGATAAACAGCCCGCAAGCTAGCAAAGAAATCTGCAAGATTTTTACCTGATAGAGTTACCCTATCCATGCTGTGGAGTAGCGTTTTTTTTTTAATTTCAAAAGCAGTAATTAACTCAAGTACTAAACAATTACCAACTTTCAATTGCCTTTTACGTTGACCTATGAAAGCGGAATCAAATAGAAGTGCCAGAGTCGTGAGAAATGGGTGGTGCCGACGAAGAAAGCTGGTTTCCGCATTGTAATCACCCATTGTCACCGTATCTTCACCGCACCACAGTTTATTGAATTCTATGTTATTGTTTATTGATTGCAGGAACGGTTGTAGGCGTTATATGCTCAAATATTTGTAAATATAGCGCTCATTGTAAATATAAGAGTAGCGCTCGTAGCGTAGTTTGACTAGGTGTTTGTCAGCGATCACCGGAGTTCAGCAACGTTAAACACGGTCAGTCTTCGGATGGGTGAATGCGGGTGGCATTTACAACTGAGTGCTACCATGGCTAGGATAACACGTAAAATTGTAGACCCTTTGTTGAAGGTTTTAACCGTTCAGCTATGTTAGAGGCCTTCTAGCGGCTTAAAAACTCTGACACCAGGACTAGCCACCCGGCCCATACGAAGTTGTATATTGTTGTGTATATTGTCGTGTATTCTATTAACTTGATTTTCAGACCTTTATGAAGTTTCCTGTCGATAAATCTGTACAGCTGTCTATAGCAGGCAACCGGAGTGTTTGATGAAATGGCTGACGCAGGTGGAACATTATACTACTATATTAACACGGGACTTATCGCGCAATAAAACATGAGATATATTAATAAATACCTCTTTTTATCTATATATCGCGAAAGTTTGAAAATAACATTTGTTAACCGTTGCAGGTGGAACAGTAAAAGAGTACATATATCCAGCAGTAGGATAAAGGAGGCTATAGGCCGTATCAATCTTCTTGGCGGCTCTGATGTTAGTTACAAACTGCGCAACTCCTAATCCAGACTGTTCAGCTCAATAGCTGCGCGAGAATTGGGTTTCGCGAATCTCGGTAGTTAGCTATCAGCCGCCGAGTGGTTCGGCTTATGTCAATGATGATAAAATGGGAGGAGTATCTCAATGATGATAAAATAGACGGAGTACATACTATACAGGACAGGACAGGAAATGGACACGTTTATCAGCTGTTATCTTATCTTATCTTATAGAGGGGCCAAGAAATAACTCGGACACTTCGACCCATTGGGATCTATTGTGGTCCCCTAGATAACTTACTCCTCCCCAGTCTCGTCGAAAATTGTTCTCATGAGTTTTACAACGAGACTAGGAGATACGAGCCTATAGTCTTCTGGTTTTGGATATCCGACGCCTAGGAGACTCATTCGCTTACTAGCCATTGCATCGCATGTGCACAGAAGGTGCTCCATGCGTTCCGTATGTTCCCCACACAACCTGCACATGGGTGTCGCGGTTAGACCCATCTTCATGAGCATGTCGTTGGTACCAAAGTGCCCAGTAAAGGCCCCAAGCAGGTAGCGGATTTGTCCCCTGCTCATGTTCCAAATGCATTCCCGGGCTTTAAACGTAGAGCCTAGGAACTTCTTGGAGTGTTGTAGACCGGTATTAGACAGCCAATAAGTTCGCTGTCTGTGATCTGCAAACTCCCTAAATGCGGCTTTCACGAGACACGTTGAAATGCCTACACATGGCTCTGGACCCACAAAATCATTTGCTGAGCCCTCTCTTGCCAGTTCATCGGCCACTTCGTTACCATGGAATCCTTTGTGCCCAGGGACCCACATCAGTCTTACCCTGTTGTGCCTCCCAAGCCTGTTTAGGGTCTGGATAGCATCCAGAATAAGTCCGGAGTCCACTTTGTAGGATGCCATGGCTTTGATTGCAGCCTGACTGTCACTAAGAATATATATGGATTTACCACTGGTTCCTCTATCTATATTCTCTTGAGCGCAGGATATTATGGCATATGTTTCTGCTTGGAATACAGTTGCCATCTTCCCTAAGCTTTTGCTACATTTGTAGCCTTTTGCGTATATGCCCGCTCCTGTACCTGATTCCATTTTGGATCCATCAGTGTACCACACCAGACTATCTTGCTCTGGTGGATCAAGTCCCTTCGTCCAGTCCTCTATTGTAGGGATTTGGACCTTAAAAGATCTTTCAAACACAAACACAGTTTGCATTTTATCGGATAACATGCTTGTTACCCGATCTAGGCCTTCGTTTTCGTCGAACTTTGTATGGTTAGTCTTTGGCTTAGAGGCATCCCATAGTCCTGCAACAGCAAGACGATGTAGTGTCTTCCTTGCCTCGAGTTCAACCATCATATGCAGTGGAGGGATATTGAGGTATCTCTCAATCGCTGCCGTAGGTGTTGTCCTGAAAGCACCCGTGATGCCAAGACACACTGTTCTTTGTAACCTGGTGAGTGGCGCTTTGCACGAGGCAAGCTTTGTTCTAGGCCACCACACTATGCTGCCGTATGTAATAATAGGTATTATCATTGTCCGGTACAGCCATCGTATCACTTTGGGCTTTAGCCCCCAAGTTTTGCCGTAGGTGGAACGACACATGCCGAACACTCGTAAGGCCTTAGTCGTAATATTTTCCACATGAGTTTTCCACCTGAGTTCTTTATCAAGCGTTACACCCAAATATTTAACTTCGGTGGACCAAGGCAGTTTTATTCCATTGAGGGAGAGCTCTTCTAGGTTACCCAGTTGTCTCTTCCTCGTAAATGGAATAATTACTGCTTTGCTTGGGTTGATAGAGAGGTGATTCTTTGTACACCATTCCTCCGTCATCCTCAATGCCTGTTGTAATAATCCAGAGACTATGTTCGGGAATTTACCATTGACCATTATAGCTATGTCATCTGCATAGCCTACTGTGTAGAATGGTCCGGTATTGAGTTTGGTAAGTAGCGAGTCTACTACCAAGCACCACAATAGTGGTGACAGCACTCCGCCTTGCGGGCAACCTCTTGTTGTTTTTGCACTAAGTCTGTCACCCATCAGTTCCGATCTGACTATTCTGCTTCTCAGCATGTAGTCAATCCAGTTGCACATGGTATCGTTGATGCCATGCTCCTTTGCAGAAATGCGTATGGACTCAAATGTTGTCTTGTCGAAGGCTCCCTCTATGTCGAGGAAAGCCCCGACACAGATTTCTTGTCCCTCTAGCGCAGCCTCGGCTCGACTCGCAACATAGTGCAATGCCGTTTCCGTAGATTTGCCAGGGCTGTAGGCGCATTGTAGTTTATGCAGAGGGAGTACTTTCAGTGGTCCCTCTCTTAAGTACCTGTCTACCAGTTTCTCCAGAGTTTTCAAGAGAAAAGATGATAGACTGATTGGCCTATAAGCTTTAGCTTCTTCATAAGTCGGTCTACCTGCCTTCGGTATAAAGGTGACTTTGACTTCCCTCCATGCCTTGGGTACATACCCAAAGGCTATGCAGGCTCTGTAGAGCTTACTCAAATGAGGTATCAAAACAGATGCCCCTTCTTGCAATAGTATTGGGTAGATGCCATCCGGACCCGGGGATTTGAGAGGCTGGAAGCCTGCTATGGCCAGTTTCAGTTTATTTTCATCTACCACTTTCTTTGCCGTGAGCCAGTTATTTTTGGACGTGTGCCTTGTGAGTTCGTCTCTTGTGACTGGTTCCTCTTCATTGCTGTCGCGCAGTATACATTCTGGGAAGTGGGTCCTAAACATCACGCCCAGAGTGTCCTGTCCAGTTTCCGTGAGATACCCATTCTCATCCTTTACAGATGATAGTGGGTTTGTCTTAGTCATGGACATTGCTTTGCACAACCTCATTCCATTTGGCAGAGTTTCGATGGAGGTGCAATGCTGTCGCCAGTTAGTTCTGTTGGCCTTGCGTACCGCCGTATTATACCTCGTTAGCATGCTGTGATAGCCAGAAAAATCTTTCCTGGCTTTTGCATCATTAAAGGCCTGTCGTGTTTCCTTACGTATTTTAGCTAGTTCAGGAGTCCACCATGGTACCTTTTTACAAAAGGCCTTTTTCTCTGGGCAGTTATCTTCCCATGCACCGATGGTGCCCATCTTGATTCTGTCCGCTTCAAATTCTATATCTAGTATGGAATTAAGCTTACCTTTAGGGCTCCCTAGGTTTACTTTTAGGTCCCTCCTGTACGAGTCCCAATTTGTATGCCTTGGGTTTCTCCTTCGTCTAGTTTCGGCGTCTCCCGCCGTCCTAAACCTAAAGCATATATAATTATGGTCAGACAGAGAGATTTCGTCCGATACATGCCAGTTTTCAATATGAGCGCTGGCCCTGTTTGAAGCCAGTGTCAGGTCAATAACTTCAGTTCTTGCAGAGGTCCTGAAAGTAGGTTTATTGCCTGCGTTAAGGATTTGTAAAGAAGCGCTTACCACAAAGTCCAACAAATCCTCTCCTCGTTTGTTGACATCCGAGCTGCCCCAAACGACGTGGTGTGCATTCGCATCGCAGCCAAGTATCAGGTCGATGTTTTCTTGGTTGCCGTAGTCAACCAGTCTTCTCATTAGTGGTGTTACTGGTTCCTTAAGTTCATATGGGAGATAGGCAGAGGCAAGGATGATTTTCCTTTTCTCTGTTCCCGTCCCCACTTGGATCAAAGTTGTTGTGAGATCCCTGTAACAGAAAGTACGTAAGGGCATTGCCTCTATACCGCCCCTGATATAGATGCAAGTCCTCGCGTCATTAGTTGGACAGTCATAGAACACCATGCCGCCTGTCCCACCTAAGCCTTTTATAGTCCCCTTATACAGATAAGGTTCCTGTATCAAGGCAACGTCGTATGTGTTTAGCTTCAGTTGCCGAGCCAGAAGGGCAGTAGCGGCCCTGCAATGATGCAAATTAATTTGTACACACCTTAGTCCCTCCATCTTGAATGACTTTGATGGGCTTGTGTTGGTAAAGGAGGGCCTTATTCTTGAAGCCCCTCCTCCATCGCCTGGCTCTCCTCGAGGGCAGTCGGCGACTCGATCCCCAGGGTGTCGAAGTCCTCAAGGATGTCGTCCTCGTGGTCTGCCTCTGACGCCCTGGTCCCAATCTCTGTCTCCTGTGCTGTGCCGTGAGCAGAGATTTCTTCGATGGCCTCCTCATGTTGTGGTGGTCCATCCTCGGAGGGCTCCGCTTCTGCTTCCGCAGCAGGTGCCTCTCCTTTGTCTTCTTCCAGGAGCTTGAACGAATATCGTTCAATTCCTCCTGGAAGAGAGTAGCCCGCGGCCTTGATGACCCCAGCGGACACCCCGTCCATGAGGACAATACGACGGATGCCGGTCTGCTCAGTGAGGGTATTCACGACCTTCCAGTCGTCCGTCCTCAAGGCAGGGTTGAGTCGCTGGAGCAATCGAATGGCCCGAGCAGGGTCTTGCAACGCCAAATTGCGACTCTTCCATGCCATTTTGACAGGCTTTGGAAGGTCCTTGGCGTCGACGACCTTGAGTTTCAGGGATCCAAGTTCCACATTGTGGATGGCGCCCCGAAACCAGCTAGCTGCATCGGAGTCCTCGCAGGATACATGAATTGCACCTGCGACGACTCCGGGAGCAACCGTGAGAACAGGCAGGGGATCCGGCGCCACTTCCAGTTTCTCAATTATGAGCTCCTGGATTGGCACCAAGTCCACCGCCTTCAAGTACTCCTCCGGGTACTTGACTGTGACGACAGCAAGTTTCACAGCCGCCACCGCATCCCTAAAGGATCCGGTTGAGGGTGATTGCCCTTGGGTCTTCATCCTCTTGGCCACCATGTCCCCGCTGTCGCTGCTGAGAACAGCACGCGGTCTCTTTGATGGGCCCTCCGTAGGAGTCCCCTCTAGAGCCGCCTGTTGTCTCAGCTTTTGGCGCTTTTTCCTACGCGCCCCAGATCGTCCAACCGGATGCCCGCCTAAGTCAGGCTGGCCGCCGGGAGTGGACGAGGTGCTGCCTTTACCGGTCGTGTCCGAGGCCGCAAGGTCCGAGATCATTTGACCTCTAACGCAAGGGTCTCGTGTCACGCTAGCTTTGGCAGAACCCTTAAGCCCGGTAGGCTGGTTTGCAGTTCCGCCCTTTGGTGGTCCCACAGCAGTGCCGGCCCTCGACAGTGCCGCAACAGTCCCGTCATTCGACAGTCCCACCACAGCCCCACCGCGAGACAATCCCACTGCAGTATCACCTCTGGACGTTCCTGCCAGGGAAGATGCAGTCCCGGCTTGCGCCGGTCCCGCCGTCTGGTGTGCAGTCCCAGCTTTCGCCGGTCCCGCCTTTTGTTGCGCAGTCCCAGCTTTCGCCGGTCCTTTCGCCTTGTGGTTTTTTTTTGAATTTAAATCCATTTAAAAATCCCGGTACTTGTTTCATCCCTCGACTTTCCCCACCCGCCATGGAGTGCTCAAGTGGCGATGCTGCGGTAGCACCAGGGATTAGTCGAGTGATATAGCTCCCCCCACATTAGTTGCCCACGAGACCGCACGACACCAACTCACACCGCTACCACTAGCGATGCGAGCGAGCGCCGCCGCCTGCAAGCCCCCAATGGGAGTGAGCTCGCCTGGGGGCCGTCTGACCGGACCCCGTAGCCGATTGACCGTAGCTGGCTAGTCTACGGCCTCCCTTGTGAGAAGAAATCCGGGCCAAAGTGGAGTGTTGCCTCAGAGACGTTAAACCGCCTACGCTCATCGGCTCAGCCACCAGGATCCCCTCATCCTTCCGTATGGGTCCCTGCGCACGGCACAAACACGCAGGAGGTCATTACTATCCATCATCTCATCTTTTCCGATGGTGGACACCCAGGGGCATGACCTCGCCACCCCTGTGATACGGCGCCCGGTGATTTCTGTTACGTCTATTTCATAGGGAATTAGACCAAAAACAGGGCGGCAACCACGAGAAGGAAAATCACCGAACTTGCCTTGAGGATCTACACGACAGTGCGCTCTCCCTCAAAACCACGCCACCTTGCCGTCTCTGAAGGAGACAGACAAGGTAGGACTGCATCGACAAAGCCAAACCCTACAAGGCCTGTCGCTGAAAGCTCAAAGCGTAAGTTTGTTAATACAGCCCGGCCCTCATCAGCTATTACTGCTTATCAGCTGTTACCTATTAGCCGATGTTTCAATAACATCTTAATCTTTTATTCTTGTGCACCAACAAAATTTTAGAAGGCGATTATTCAATCAACAAATCCGAAAACCATTAGTGTTTTATGTAAATGCATCCTTTCTGCCTTTCTATTTTTACTTTTCTTGTTTATGTTGAAAAGCAAACATCCGTTCCCTTCCCCGCCAGGTAGACGTTTAATAATATCATCTATTCTAAGATTTCTTCACGGTAAGTTCGTAAATAAACTCCATCGTTCTCATGACTGTTTTCATATTTTGGGAACTTTTAGTCAAGTTATGACAGGTAAAATGTGAACATGCTGTGTTTATTTGGCTCAACGTATAAGCATTGGCAATGCTACCAGCATGCTGGGCAGTGGGCACGCTGCCAACTGGCAGTCGGCTTGAGCATTTGGATTATCTTTAGACCTTCAAGGGTCTGTGGGTGATCCAATTGCTTGTTTTATTGTAGTAGTTTATATAGTTTTAGATTACATATTTAAGTCTTGTATTTAGTGTGAACATGTGAACCGTAAGTCCATGATATATATTGTGATATATTTTCACCCAGGTCTTCAAGTTTAACATAGATATTTATTGATACTTAGATACTTCATCGGTCCCATTGTTCATATCTAACTAATTGGTACGTTAATAAAAATGCCTTGGCTATTAATTGTATAATTAGTGTAAGAAATTAGAGTAACAATTAGTTTTCAATTAACAAGTGTAGTAGCAGAATGGCACGTTATTCAGTTTACGTGTAACGTTCACTACTTGCATTAGATGTTCTCACAGATTTTGTCACTTTCACGATCGATTTCTCTCAAGCTTTCAAATGTTTGTCTTCTCTAATGTTGTGTTCATATTTATCTTATGATATTGAAGGATTTATAGTCTATTATTTGACAGTCTACAACTTACAAGATAAAGCAGCCATTGTATTGGGTATAAATTAAAATATTTAGTGATCCACGGTGGGAAATATGGAATACGTGAAAGTAGTAGAGACTTAGTGTAAATAGCGCAAGGCAGAGCTTTTATGGAGATTTTACTTAAGCTAACAGTTAAGCACAAGCTTTTAACGCTTACTACTGAAGCAAAATTTAGCGAAATGGTCGTATTGTCACTCACTTACATGAAAATAACTCATTTTATTTTTAGAGAAGAGAAAACACGCGGCTGTGAGATGTTTTAGTTCGATGTAGCGAAATAATTGCCTATAAAACAATAAATTTTAGCAAAATGTTCTTTCGTCACGAACTAAAGTTCGACATTCTTCGCAGTCATTAATTTGGCAACTCGTCTCTTAAATTGCGATTATATAGCAACTAGCAAGTACCAGAGAACAAGTCGTGTAAAATACCTGTTGCGAAACGAATTTGAAAGTTAATGTCGACATAGCAAGGTATAATTGACTTATTATTCAAATCCATAACATTGAAATGGGTCATTATCTACGTTATCCAAATTTCTAACAATAGAGTTCGATGGCGGTACGAGTGGTACGACACCTATTTTGTGAAAGAAAAGAAGGAATGTTTTTATAGATGAGGACTATTGAGAACAGGTAGAATTCGAGACTGCCCGTCATTCTACAGAAATGCAAAAAATGGTTACGCTGTCGGGTAAAAACCCTGTCGGGCTTATGGATTCAGTTCGCACCGTTGTTGTCAAGACGTTTGCGCAGAAAACAGAAATATTTTCCTCTAATTTTATCTAGTGTTTACTTAGATATTTCTCTTGTCTGGATTATTAAACCACTGTTACCTACCTAAATCTCCAACAAAAAATATCTCGTAAATAAGAAGCGAATTAACCGTGCGATGCTCCAGTTTATCCGAATTATGCGCTTTCTGTAGATTTTTAACTGTTGAGAAACTACCTAGCATTGGTTTGATAAGCGGAGCTTCGAGTCTTTTGGAAGGAGATAAAATGTTATCGGTCGGCTCATTTCATTATCTCCGCGTGCAACTAAGACTTGAAACAGAGTTGGATTTAAGTGAGATTCCATTGAACGATTTGTCATATTTTTAGTGTGGGCGTAGTATTATACGTAGTAGGTATAATTAGTTATATATATTCTTCTTTGCTAAGGGTTACTTTTACAATATGTGATCGAACCAGTCAAGAATCTCATATGGGAGCGTACGATAGCCTTTGTTTGACGTCACGTTTATAGCCGGAAAAAGTAAGGATTTAAAAATCACACGAGGGGAAACGCTGCAAAGAAATGAGGATAAAATATGAAGAGTTCATCATCCAACAAACAAAACTCACAAACAACAACACTTTATTAGACAACCACATTACATAAAAAACAGATTATAAGGACAAAACAAAACAATAGGTCTCTAATTGGCGGCCTTTATCGCTTTAAGCGATTTCTTCCAGGCAACCAACAATCCTATCGCTTTATAGGACGCATCATTTTATCATGGAGTAGCTGGTTCGTCATGTTTATATTTTAATAATTGGGGTATGAACCTATGTAGATTTTAAAAGATTAGATCACGGTATCTCATTTTTTAAACTTTATATAGGTTCGTGTTTGGCCATATTCTGCCTAATCGTAAGTCGTAAAGTGTCTTTACCTAGAAAATACCTATTTACTGTCGATTTGAATACTCTCTCCGACTGTACTTAGACGAAATGACCAAAAAGAATGGGAAAGACAGTTTCAGGCAAAGTTCCACATCCAGAGAAGATTTAAGTAACATAGATTTTCCTTTTGACACTTTTTCAAAACTAGGTACGTTAGTTTTATGTTCAGACTGGCCGAATCCAACCCTGGCTGAAGTGGAATAGTACAGTTACTCACACATTTTGTTCATGCCATTAGGTACGTGCATATTTATGCGTAACGTGTCTGCTAACGGGGTCTCGGCAAGGACTCGAAAGAATACGTGTTAGCCGCTGTGTTGGTATCGCATTGATTTCTATTTCGATCTGATAGAAGGTAAGAGGAACGGCAATGAAACAAAGGAGGTTTTATGTAAGAACTTGATTAAAATCTGCGATTTTTAACAAGTCTAGAAGGAATTTAATGAAATTGAGTTAGGTAGTAGCTGTGTAATAGAAAAATAGTTACAAAGATATTTGGATAAGGTTTATTGGCGAAAATTTATAGATTGATTTCTTAGTTTATCTTCAGAAGGTTTTGAGGTCAAAATGATGGGTCCGTCGTAACTTCTTTGATTATTTTTCTATCTACATATCTAGGTACGAAGCATTTCATTTATAATAGGCAACATTTTTGATGCATTAACTACTTACTTACCTAGGTACGTAAAGTGTAAAAATGCGAATATGGGGGTAGGTGGCAAAAACGACTTTCTAATCTAAATCTATTAGGCGCTAGTCTACTAGGCTTAGATACTAACACAGAAAAAACAAATCATTTTTCCTATATTTTAAAAGCTTCAAAAATAAATTATTTTAGTTAAGAAGCAAAATATTCTTACCTGTATGTTGGTGCGCTTAACTTCAATGTAAAGCCAGTTATCTGTCGAGAATGCTATAGCCATCAGAGCAGCGGCCACGATAGCCGTAATGGTCGCTATAGACAAAGTTACCGCTGAGCAAGGCATATTTACAACCTTCAAGAAACAATCAAAGATAGATCAGCTACGATATTATCACAACCACAACACTGTATCGCTAACGTTCACCTATGAAGCATTTTCGAAAACACTGAACGGAACGGAGAACACGACAGCACACTCACAATAATATAATAAAAACTCATATGAATGCGGTCATCGCCTGCAGCGTACAGAGTTCGCGCGCGAGACTTCTTTGCCTACTTCACGTCGCCTTGCCTTGCCTGCCGCTCTCTTGCGGATGTGAAACTTTCGAAAGCGAAGCAACTCCGCCAAGTGGCGGGAATGTAAATTAAAAACAGGTTATTTTGTTGCCAAGCTTAAAAATGTTAACGCAATATTAATTTATAGGTAGTTTCTAGATTTTTATAAGCTAGTAACACTGGTTTTGAACAAAAAAAATGCACAATGCTGCCATTAAATATAATTTACCCATATTTTGTTGCAAAAACTTTTCAGGAAAATATTTATGTAGTTCTCCAAACAGTCTGATCTGTTTAACGGATTCTTTTTAAGTCTTAATATCAACTCGTTTTTGACGATTTCGTTCATACTCGCAAATCTTGTTAGGGTTTAGGTACTAAGCTATCTTGCCAAAATGGTACATAAATAGCTACGGTAAGCCCTCCTTTTCAGGAGAACTAGACGGAGCGCTAAATAATAATAATTACAGAAATAAGAGAGGGCGAGATGTGCAAGTATTAAAGTGTGAACAAGACGAAATTAATATCTTTTGTCTCTATTTGTATATACGTTATTTTTGCCTGACTATTATGCACGACCTAGACGTAATATAATTCGCGCCAAAAACTACTGCAAAATTTTTAATGAGATGCTTAAGTGAATCAACATATCTATCAACTAATTATTATCTATTTCCTACCATTTCTATTAGTATTATGCAGGTTTTTACTATTATCTAAAGTCTAAATAATATGATAAAATCATAATAACGTAAATATGGCTATATGAGTATGTAAAGCACATCTTTTTCTCACACCCTATCTATACGCTAGTAACTTCTCCACCCATTCTCCTTCCACAAGATATCCATACACTTTGTGAATGCAACTACAACGTCGTGGCGTTACAGTGTACTAACAATAAGATTTTAATCAGCAGTCAAGGTAACGAGTATATTTGGTAGACGTGAGTACTGACTAAAACCGATTTGGCGTCTACCAAGTATACTTGGTAGGCTTGAGTACCTATTGATGAAAACCGAATTGGTGTCTACCAAGTACACTTTTAGTTTTTTAAGAGTGTACTAGCAATGACAGAGCAGAGTTGTCCACGTAACAAAATTAGTAAAATGGCACACGGGTGACCTCACCTACGATGCTTCTCTTTTTGCACAAACTCTTAACTTATTTCCATTCCCATCTTATTTTCTGCCACTACTATTTTTGTTTACGACAGTCTGCAAAAATAGATCAGAAACAGGCACTTTGTAAAAAATGGACTGGCGACACAGTCTGTCAGTTTAAAAAAAAAACAAGTTCATTGTTTGATTTTGGTTTGATTGCAGCGTGTTTCATGATTGTTTTCCGGTTTTCGTAAAATAACTCAAACATATTCTTCACCTAACGCAAAATACTATGTGAGAAAATGGCTAGTTCCAACGATCAAACTAAATATGATGAAGTTCTGTCTTCGATTCTAGTAAATGAGCAGTCAATATTAGGTTTCCTGTCGGCGATCTTCAACTTCTTAGCCAGAAGGTTCGTTTATCTATCATAAACCTGTAAATTACATTCTATTTAATATCTTAAGCGCTTATGTAATGAAGGGAAGCATTTCTACTTATAGTAATCATCAAATGTGTTAGCTATTATTATTTTCTGTGCCAGAACGGACTTCTACCACGTACCAGAGGGTCCTTACGAGAACATGGGCTTTCCACCAGGCGTAGCAGAAGAGCTCGTCATCAAAGTGCTTAGAACATGCGACCCAAAGAGTTGGAAAGCTCCCAATGGCGCAAGAAAGCCGGTGGACGTCAACAATGAGATTATGTGCTCGACTGTCGCTCAAGAAGTGGAAGTAATCGCTGAAGAAGACGTTGATGACGTGGTAGAAGACCAACCATCAACTGAAAACCAGGCAACACCATTAGAAGACGCTAAAGTGCAGTCTGCTGACCAGACTCCTCAAAAAGAACCTGATACCGAGGCAGCTACAGAAAAAAGCCCTCCAAAAGTGATCCCAGATGATTATGAACCTCCAGTAATACCTGTACAACAAAATAGCGAGACTTACAATGGGGCAGAGAGAGAAAAATATTGGTGGTCACAAACAATCATGGAATTGGGTATGTCATCTGTAATTTTGTCATTATAAGTAGATCGAAAAAGCTGTGATCAAATGTTCACCTGATCTATCAAAATAAACTTGCCCTGGAACTACAATTTTTACCAACAAAATTAAATAAATAGAGGTTTAAAATTTAGTGTTCCAATTTTCTTTACCTTTATAGTCATTTATTTTATGACATAATAAAAAAAATGTCTGTTGTATCCCAGTATTTCCATGACCTTATAGTTAATTATAATCGAATTTAAAATATAAATCCATGTCAATACCTGAATTCTTTGTTAAGCATAATTACTATTAACTACATAAGTCATTCACTACTTTAAATAAATTTGATTTCAGATGTGACTGTAAAGCTTCCACCTGACATAAAATCTTCCAAAGAGCTGAAGGTGACCATTAATGCTGGAGACATCTGTGTGGCTCGCCGCAATGGCCACATCATTATCAAGGATTCTTTGCCATACAAAGTCAAGACCATGGACAGTTTCTGGAGTATCAGCGAAGGCAAACTGCTTATTCATATGGGTTAGTATTGTACAAATTTTAAAATATCATGATATTTGTGTCTATTTGTGTATTCTTTTAAATCTCCTGCAATAGATTTCAATGCTGTTTTTAATGTTTAGGATATTCTTAGGATGACTACCTCGGTAGTTCAGTGGTTAGTGAACCTGACTTCTGGATCAAAGAAGTGTTGGTTTGATCCCGAGCCAGGGCAAGCATTTCTGTGATGAACATAGGTGTTTGCTCTGTGTCTGGGCATTGCATATGGTACTACATATTTATATCAGTATGTATTTAAAAATAAGTACATGTAGTATATCAGTCTCTGGCAGCCATATCACAATATCACAAGCTTTGCTTAGTTTGGGGTCAGAGACGATATGTAAGACGATCCCCAATATTTATTATTAAATTTCTTCTAGAAGGTCACCATGGAAAAATTAAAAGTAATGTGGGTAAAGAAGTTTCTAAGGTATGGTACATTAGGTAAGGTACATTAGTGTATCTTGGAATTTTCTCTAGGAAATCAACTGCCCACTTTTAAAATAGCAAATATTTCTATTAGTAATAACTACTCCTAAGTTTTGAGAGTTGACATCATTAATTCAGTTAAATTCAATGTGAGATGCAACTTGTTAAACTTTTTTAACAGAAGTAACAGTGTCAGAAATCCCTTTTTATTCCCAACGATACAGAGGAGGTTCTCAATTTGTCACATGATATATATTTTTTTATGTGTAACCACACACAACTTTTTACATACCTAATGGTCTAGCTAGAGGTTGTCCAGAAGAAATCGGTTTTAGCAATAAGTACCATTATACCCTTTTGTACCATTCTTCTGTCGTTTTTTCTTCTGTTATGTTTTATTCCTTGTGGTGTAAATAAAGTCTTGTATTGTATTGTATTGTGATTTCGATAAGTTTACTATAAGGTAACATTTTTTATTGGAAACAGTATACTTCGAAGTTAGTCCCATATAAATTGTATCGAAATGTACTGAGCTATTTTTGATAAATCAACAGTAATGTGAAAAATGCTACATAGATCCATGCAAAGTATTCGCGAATTCTGTACACATTTGTGTACAGGTACAAGTCGGACATACCATTTTTTGCTAAAAATAATTATTCTAGAATACAGAGTCTGAGGATTTCAAAAGTCTTATTATATTCAATGATTCTTTGTAGTAAAGTTGTGCTGTTTATTTCTATTTTACCTTGAAACAGAGATGTACGATGTATGTAAGTTTTTAACAGACTGTTTTGTTTCTTACAGAAAAAGTGCAAGAGAGATGGTGGGATCGCCTGTTAAAAGAAGAAGAGCCAATAGATCTGTCCAAAATAGATGCTTCTAGACCTTTGAATGAATTACCAGAAGACCATATTGATAAGGTATGCAGTTATTTGAGTGTAACTATCTGTTACTTAAGAACTGCATGTAAATATTCCATATTATGTTGCAATAAATGATTGAGTAGGTGTTTTGTATCGAGCCATGTACATTTTGTCAGTCTATGTATGTACATCATGCTTTCTACTTAATGATAGACTACATTCTTAAAACCCTAATGATGTCATTAGTATTAAGAATGTAGTCCATCGATTATCATCCATAGCCGTATGGGCCATACCATAAGATAGTCCATCCAACAGCTGTAAGACGACCACTGCTGGACATGGACCTCCCCTATAGAAACAGCCTGCATCTAGTGCTTTCCTGCAGTCTTAGTTATGTAGTCATTCCACCTGGTTGGTAGACATCCTACACTGTGTTTGCTGATGAGAATTTTACTGGCCCATCGCCTACCATTCTCTAAGCTGTGTGCTCTGCCCATTGCCCTTTTTACTTTAATGGCTTCATGGGAAGAATCATCACTCTGCTAAGGATGTAGTATATTATCTTATTAAATATCCTTTTTATACGTACAGGTAAGGGAGTTACAATGGAACCAAGAGAGAAAATTGAAAGGGCTACCAACATCCGACGAGTTGCGCAACATCGACATTCTGAAGAAAGCCTGGAACGCTCCGGGGTCGCCATTCCAAGGCCAGGCGTTTGACCCCAGCGTGCTGTCCAACTCCGCATTCCCTCCACCAGGGCAGTAAAACTAAACAGTGTCCATACCACCTCTGAAGCCCGACGGCAAAATTTTGGAACTAAGTACCTACTAAGGAAAGAGCTAAGGTACTAAGCGATTGGAACGCCTCGTCTATCGGACTTCAATCAGTGGTGGCTCGGACTTTTTACATGGTTATCCAGAACAAAACCCTTAGCGTGGCAAAGGAACAAATTGTCTTTCCACCAATCAATCCCCTCGGAGTGCACAGATATAATGTGGTTAATTGAGAAAATCTGAAAGAGATGCATCGATTTAATATGGCGCGGCGTGAGCTGAAGAGACGTCGATTTGGTGGATATTTCCGGATTTTTTAGACAGATAATGTTAAATTCCAGTCTCAGTTTTATAGCAGTATGGAAAGATTTTCCATGCATTTTATAGTTGAGGATCGCCTCAAGTGACAACAGCATTATCAATCTGTTTTATAAAAATATCAGAGTGGAAACAAAGTATGAATTGACATTAATAACTGATATCAAAAGTGGATATTATGGATTTATATTCCTTTGTTATGCTAGGGGTGCTGCGCGGGTGGCATGGCAAAGGGATAAAACCATTTTGTCCACTTTTAATGTCAGTTGTTATTGTCAATCCATACTTTATTTTCTCTTCAAGGGGATATATTGGTTGAAAGACAATTTGTCCCTTTGCCATGCTATCTGTGCAGGTGTAATAAGCCGAAAGGAGGTGATTAAAACCATCATTATTATCAACTTTTACTACAAGGACAACCCAGAATTCGAGAAAAAATCAGCTGTTTCATATATCTTGTCATTTCTGAGTTGCAATTTTATATGGAACAGCAAACTTTTTTTTCTCGAATTCCAAATTGACCCATAGTAAAAGTTGTTCATAATAATGGTCTGAACCACCTTTTTCCGGATTAGTACAACAGTTCTGGATAACCCTGTACTCATATAATTTCTGGTCATAGAAAGTATCTCAAGATATTAGTTCGGTAAGTCCTTTATAAATGAAATTTTTCGTCTGATTAAGACAACATGCCAAGTATATAGATAAGGTTTCCAATTTATGTTATGGGTGTATTTCCTGACATAAATAAATTTTAATTCAATAAAGCTATTGATAAGCTATTACTTATTTTATATTTATTTTAACCTTCTGGATATACTAACAACATTTATAACTAGTCATTGTTCCATGGCTTCAAATAATGAGCAAAAATAATTTAGGTTAAGTCCTAATGAGGCCTAAATAAAAATTCCACATGTATAATTATGTATCAAAATACATAAACGTATAAAGGACTATATAAATCAGAACCCATGCAGTACGAGTTTTCCAATCATAGCTTGGTTTTCTAACAACTTATGAGCTTCTTTCAAATTGGCCGCGTTTATCGGGGTCAAAACTTTTGCTAAATTAGGTTTCAAACTACCAGAATCTAACATACTTTAAACTTTCTTCAATATATCGTGATATCTTAATTTGTCTTCTGTGTTATACTTTATTCGCGTAAACATCGCTTCGTGGACTAAAGTGACACTCTTGTCTTTTAGCGGCTTTATATCCACCAAGCCACTGCTGTCAACGATCAGACATATCTTGCCCTGCGGTTTGATGGCTTTTATCAAGGTGTCCCAATAGGGATAAGGATCATAATTAACCAAAATAAAGTCTACTCCAGCTTCGTACCCATTAGCTGCAAGTTGTGGTATTAAATCCTTTGTGTGGTTCAAAACAATATCTGCGCCGTGATCCAAAGAATAAGCAGTGGTTTCCGGCCGAGAAGCTGTTCCAATAACTTTTAGTCCTGCTACTTTTGCCAACTGTGAGGCCACAGAACCCACTCCACCTGCACTGTTAATGATCAGCAGTGACTTGCCTTTATCGCCTCCGTTTTCGGAAATTAATAAGCGATCGTGTAAAGATTCGTATGCAGTTACCGACGTTAGCGGCATAGCGGCTGCCTGTTCGAACGTCAGCTCCTGTGGTTTTGCAGCAACCTGAACCTGGTCAAGAGTAACATACTGAGCGTTTGAACCGTTCCTTCTTACGTCACCGACGAAGTACACTTCAGTGCCCAAACTTAACAGATTGGCTTGTTTCCCAGCGGCTACTACTATCCCCGCTCCGTCCCAGCCCAGTATCCTCGGTTTTGCTTCCACTGCCGGCTTTGGCGCTCGTTGTTTTGTATCAATAGGATTCATTGAAACAGCTTTCACTTCTACCAAAACTTCGTTATCCTGAGGAGTCGGCACGTCCACTTCAACATCTATGAGACTTTCTGGATCCGCAATAGGTAAATATTTGTACAGGCCGACTGCTTTCATTTTCTTTGGCAGTGTTGACTTTGTTCTGGCGGAAAAAATGGGTAATGACGAAGTTGACCTCGCAGCACCCGAGGTGAGCAGAGATATAAGGGATTTAGTCACAAACATTTTGTTGACAATTTTGCCGATGACTTATAAGTTTGGTATCTTACTTCTCGCGATATCTTGGTTTTATCGAAAGAACCGCGGGAATATTTGGAGTGCACGAGACGAGCACACGCGACCTTGTCGCCGCTGATACTAAACTGAATTTGTGAACAAAATAATATTAATTCTACTTGACATGCGCGAAGCCGCGAACGGCGGGAACCCGTAATATTAACAGCGCTCGTATCAGAACTAATCAGACAATGCGGCTATTTTTATCATGTTTACCATACAATACAAACTACCTAATTAAATATTCAAATCCTTTTAAACAGAAGCGAATATAGCTGCAATGCTATTTCACCATGTTACTAGTTTGTTGGTAATTGCGTAATATTTTTTTATTTCGTCAGCTATTTCAGTTGGAATGCAAAAGTATCATCATCTGTACATTAATCATATAAAACGGTCACACAATAGAGATAACTGATCTGATCACATCAACGTGACTTCATAATTCTTCCAAATTAAAAGGCTTTTATAACTTGAATGTAACTAATTTTCAAGTTGAAGTTCTTTTGGATTATTAAATTTATCGTGATAAAGCTATAAATAAAACACTGTAGTTCTTTGGTAAACAAACTTTATCTTTATATTACCAGTCTGGAAACGATAAGATAGTTTACCTACGGGTATTTATTCGAGATAGATGATGTTGCAACTTACTTAGAAACCATACAGTACCAACTTTCCTATCATATGTTTCTCCTCCAAAAGTCTGTGGGCTTCCTTCAAGTTAGCTGCATTTACCGGTGACAGAGTTTTTGTTAGAGTTGACTTTAAACTACCAGCATCTAGCAATTCAGAGACCTTTTCCAGTATTTCATGATGTCTAAACTTATCTTCAGTGTTATATTTGATTCTTGTCAACATCATTTCCGAAACTAGTGTCACGCTCTTGTCTTTAAGTGGCCTTAAATCCACCAAGCCACTGCTGTCCACGATCAGACATATCTTGCCCTGCGGCTTAATGGCCTTCATCAAAGTGTCCCAGTAAGGGTAAGGATCATAGTTAACCAAGATAAAGTCTACTCCGGCTTCGTACCCTAGAGCCGCTAGTTGTGGTATCAGGTCCTGAGTGTGATTCAAAACAACATCCGCTCCATGCTCCAAAGAATAATTAGTAGTTTCTGGCCGAGAAGCAGTCCCAATGACCTTGAGTCCCGCGATTTTGGCCAACTGAGAGGCTACAGAACCAACTCCTCCTGCACTGTTAATAATCAACAGCGATTTGCCCTTATCGCCTCCGTTTTCTGAGATCAACAAGCGGTCGTGCAAAGATTCATAAGCTGTCGCCGAAGTCAGCGGCATAGCGGCGGCTTGTTCGAAGGTCAGTGTTTTTGGTTTAGCTGCGACCAGAATCTGGTTGAGAGCAACATATTGCGCGTTTGCGCCGTTCTTTCCCAAATCGCCAGTAAAGAACACTTCAGCTCCAACGCTAAATAAATCTGCTTTCTTGCCAACTGCTACTACTACTCCCGCTCCGTCCCAGCCCAGTATCCTTGGTTTTGGTTCCACTGTAGGCTTTGGAGCTCGTTGTTTTGTATCAATAGGATTCACTGCAACTGCCTTCACTTCCACCAAAACTTCGTTGTCTCCTGGAGTCGGCACGTCCACTTCGATATCAATGAGACTGTCCGGATCCGAGATAGGAAAATATTTGTACAAGCCCACGGCTTTCATTTTCTTTGGCAAATTAGCCATTGTGTTTATTGAAGGTTTAATTGGTAGCGTCGGTCTTGCAGCACCGAAAGTAAGCAGGGTTATGAGAGTTTTAGTGAGAAACATTGAACTCTACAAGTGACAAGTTGTACGATGACTTTTTAAATATTTATCGTATTCCCCGTGTAATCTATGTGTTATCAGAGAGCGTGTTTATCAAAAACCGCGCCGGCGAGTATGACTTTTAGAATAAATTGTGTGGACCGTGAACTTACGGCTGTGCCGGCACGACGATGGTGGATTACTGGCGGACGCCGCGTCCACATGACTTGCGCAAATAACATCTGTCGTGTATCGATGTTTTGAAACAAGTTTGCTATTATTACAGCATCGAGTTCCAATCAACAAGCCACTCTGCACTGTAACTTTTTACGAACTTTGTTGTATTCACAAGTTATGTGGAACTACATAATTATGTTAATTAGCCGAATTCATAATCATGATTTTACTGGATTGGTCTAGTTATTTTGTCATTTCTTGTTTATCGTCTCAGTATTAATGTTGTTACACCAATTTGCGAGAATTACAATGCAAATATTTAGATAGGTAGAGTTTTGGAAGATGATCGCTTACAATGGAAGTCATCCCGCTTCACTCACCACTTATTGCACTAATTTGACTAGTTTTCTGCTCAGCCCACTTAGTATCTGGGAGTTCTAAGAAACTTACTCGTATATCTTAATATACGTATACTTTTGTACATTACTGTCTTCGATGCTTATTTTCTGCGTTTTTAGGGTTCCGTACCTTAAACGGAAAAAACGGAACCCTTATAAGATCACTTTGTTGTCCGTCTGTGTGTATGTCAAGCCTCTTTATCTCTTTTTTATACGATAAAAAAGTTAGAGCCGTTTTACATTTTTACTTAAATCACAAAAAAATAGGGCCCCAAAATTCACAAAATATGGGTTCAAAATTCAAAGTGAGTAAATCGTATTATGTAAGGTATCATGTAAAATAACTTCATTAGCATATGCTATAACAGGTTTTTAATTATTTTAACAATGTGTATTTTTCGATGTATGACGAGATGTATAGAGATTTTAACAACTTACTTCCCAATTTTGTGTAATTTTCTGGATTTGTACGGAACTCTCGGTGTGCGAGCCTTACTCGCACTTGTCCGGTTTTTTTTCTTTTAGTTGGACCTTTTAATGGGTACCTTAACTTACACATTAAAATGTCGAATCATCAAGTTAAGAAAGCAAAGATCAAAACACCTGTGATATACCTATGAATGTAGTTAGGTTAGCTACGTAGGAAAATAAAATAAAATGCTCTCATGCTTGTACATTTACTTCTAACAAGATATGACTATTATCAAATTTGTCTTCATTATCATAATCATCGTTTACATCTTGATTTAAGTTAACTTTTACACAATATATTACAAGCAGATCAACATTACATATCACAGAATACGCGTAACAATTCACAATATGCGAAAATAATTTATATTCGTACTTAGCTTTAGGATTTTTTTTCGGTAACACTGTTAGCAGATCTAAACTTTTGTCTTTTGTTTTTGGTGCTCTTAAAATTACAAAAAACTATAAATAGACTAATTAGTATGAGAGTCGTTGAAAACTTTAACTACGGTTAAAAAGAATATTTTTATACTCATCATCGCCATTCTGAGCAACTTTTACTAAAGGACCGACCCTGATGTCGTATTCCAGAGAAATATAGAGATGTAGAGTAAGTAGAGTCTGTGCAAAAAGAGAATCGTTGTAGGTGAGGTCGCCCGTGTGCCATTTTACTATTTTTGTTACGTTGGCAACACTGCTCTGTCATTGCTAGTACAAGACAATAAGTTTTTGGCGGGGACGCGAGAAAATCATGTCACCGCATTGTATTATTTTCTTAAACTTGTGTTTCTATCAATATTAATAGTGCAAAAGTTGTGGTGTTTCATTTATTAATAGCTGAAATACGTGCATGAGTGTAGGCAAGTAGTATAATATGGTAAAAAATGTATTTTTGTGTTGTCTTCAAAACTCCATCGAAACTTCTAGTTAAAGTCTCCACTGCTTTACTAAGAAGAAGAAAAGATAATGTAAATCAAAGAATACGTAAAACTAAGCGGTATGGCCTTAAATATGGCTTTAAATTGCCCAAAAATGAGCGAATATTAAAAAAAAATGCTAGTACAACTAAAAGTGTTTGATACTTGGTAGAGATCAATTCGGTTTTCATCAGTAGACTCGCGTCTACCAAGTAATCGGTACCTTGTTATTTTTAAACTTTCGCGATTTGAGCACATAATACTACTATATTAATACGGGACTTATCGCGCAATAAAACATGAGATATATTAATAAATACCTCTTTTTCTCCAAGTTGCATTGGTCGTGGTCACGGTCTGCCCGTGACCACGACCAATGCAACTTGCTCGAAACGTCGGGAGAAAAAGAAAAAGAGGTATTTATTAATATATCTCATGTTTGATTGCGCGATAAGTCCCGTATTAATATAGTAGTATAGTCGGTACCTCGGCTGCTGATTAAAACCTTCTTGTTAGTTCACCATAATGACACGACGGTTCTCTTGTTGTAAAAACTACTAGAACCGTTTTTTACCATATTTTTCAAGTCCGATGTCGAAGTAAATAAAAGTTGTTTATTATGACGAGTAGGTATAATGAAGACTAGGTAAAATTTTCAACCAATCTCTCCAAAGCCAGTATAATTAGAAACTGAAAACATAACATGTCATTGAGTTGAGAATAATATTATTCATAAAAAAATGCAAAAAGCTGTTTATACATCTAGAATGAATTTAACGGACATTTTATTTTTCAAATTCGTCGTAATTTTTTTGTGACATCTACTTACAAAAATTAAACAATAACTTGTTACACAATAATATAAATTCATAGACTGCGTGCCATTTTGTTCTATTTTTATTTCTAGATTGAATATGTGTAGTCTAAAATACCTAGTTGCCTTTATTTCTTGGAGCTGCAAGCAAACAAAGCTCTGTCATTTTGCCAGTGAACCACAAAAAAATATGTTGTCTCGTTTTATTGGAATGCGTTAAAATGAGACAGGATTATATTTGTTTTGGCTGAGTGCGGTATTATAGATTTGCAATTGATCAAGGAAAAATTATGGAAGCAGATTTTATATTATTTTATCCGATGGCGATGGGACAGAAAAAGCATCTGCAAGCACTCATAAAAATCATCATTCATGCCAAAAAATGTATGTAAATAGCAACTTTGTCTGTACATATATGTTCAGATCGCAAGGCAACCTTCTTCCTCTTTCGCCATTATGTAAATCTATTTATTTAACATATAAAATAAATCATCGTTACAATAAAAATCTGTGAGTTCTAATGAAATATTTGTGGGTCTATTAATTTACAATATTGAAAATATTAAGTGTTTTTTTTTTTCAATACAGCAGAATGATTTACAATTATTTAGGACTATGGATTATGGACTCCAAAATAAGACATACCGATTTAAAAATAGTATTCTAACAAAATTAAAAAATCTGACTGTTCATTCTAGTATACATTCCCGCAAATTTATAAAAATGTTCATGTAATAAACGAACGTTCAGGGGAGCTGGGTTTTCATACTATAAGATACCTACCTATTTACAAAATATACGGAAGGGCGACACCCATACTAAAAACTTTGGCCACCCCAGAAAAACAGAAAAAACAAAAGTCACATTCTCTCATCTTTTTCTGGGGTAGGTAAAAGTAGGCAACTGGGGGGCCTAGAGAAAATCTCTAGCAAAGCCAATGCTTGTAACGTAACATTTTGCTTTAGTTCGAATTAAACTTCTTGTCGGCTGAGATGTTAGCTATACAAGTTGCGGATAAAGCCGGAAACATACTATCGGACGCGGCTGATGGACGCGACTGACAGCCGCGACTTAGCAATGTGCACAGTCTTAAAACATCCGGTGTGCCAGATCGCTCTCGGACGTCCGAACGCTCAAGGTCGTCCGAAGGTGACGTCCGCCACTTATGTCCGATAGTGACGTCCGCGACTTATGTCCGATAGTGTGCACGGTTCAGTGTACTTTCATAGTCTAGATACCTATCAGTCGCGGCTGTCAGTCGCGTCCGTAAGCCGCGTCCGATAGTATGTTTCCAGCTTAACTCAATCCTCGCGCTGTTTGGTGAGCTTCAGTCAGGATTGGGTTATCCGTAGCTTGTAGCTAATATCACAGCCGCCATGAAGTGTGATTCGACCTATAATGTTCTTATCATTGACATAATTTGGCAAGATAATTTTTAAATGCGCCTAGAATATGATATGGCCCACCCTACAACAAGTTTAACATTAGTTACATTGTCTAATTATATTTTTATAGCGTGTAAATAAACTGTCATTTTTGAACATACCAAATCCTTCCGCAGTGATATGTTTCGCCATATCTAGTGTTGCCAGGTCCATATTGGGTCTAGGGACAGGATAAGGGAGTTCAAATTGGAAAAGCGATAAAAACAAAATAATATTTATACCATAGAGTAAAGCCATGTTAATTTATAGAATTTAACTAGGCTTCAGCACATTTTACGTTTAGCGTTGCGAGATGGGTCCGCACGCTAACTAGGTATATTTTGTACCTATGTACAGATTAAACGCTCAGTAAATGATTTACCGTTTTAAAGTATATTTAAACAGAAGTGCAATGAAAAAAAACAATCTTTACCTCATAAGAAAAAAAATATTGATTTAAATAACAGTATAAACTAGTTAGAAATTGAGACATTCAACTAGAGTCCCGATCTATTTCTGACGGATTTTTAAGGCCCTTGAAAATCGGGACATCTGGCAACACTAGTCATATCCATTTTTGGAACACAAACATTCATAACAGAAGCGATATTAATACTGATATTTGTACTAATACAACAATTTTGTACGTGTTACGTTATATCGTTATACACATTCTTAATTTTAATCTTTAATGCCCATACACTTACAAACGATTCAGTACTGTCATATCATGTTTGCCTCATTACAAAGTTCAAGGCAAAGTTGCCATTGCTACGGCAATTGCCATGTTATACGGCAATCGGGGCTACTTGGTAAACACATAACACGGTACACAACAGAACTTTTCGAAAACTGCCGTATCATAAATACGGTAAATAAAGGAATGAAAAAACATAAAAATGAAAATGAGACAGTACGGTAATTTATCAAATTTTGCCTCAAAATAAGGCAATTTCATAACCAAAACCTCAGAGCAAATAAAAAAATCAAGAGAGAATGTTGTGAACAAACAAGTGAAGCCAACCAAAACTACGCCTCGCCGTGTACAGAAAATTACACACACATCCAGGTAACTATAAAACTACGCCTTGGCTTGTCAGTCAAACTATGGCGGCGCAACAGCGACGCACTCACACATGTATAAAAAACCGGCTTCACTTGACTGTTCAACGACGTTCCCTCTGGATTTTTTTATTTGCTCTGAGACCAAAACACGACAGTGAATTCTTTTTTGATCGTAACCTTGGTTCAGAGATTCAAAGAAATGTAAATACTCATAATTATGAACAACTTTTATCATGGGACCAAATCCGAAATAGCAAAATAAAATAGCTGTTCCGTACAAAAAGTTCCTTGACTCTCGAATATACTCGTAGGAAATAGCTGATTTTTTTCGCGACTTCACTGTTGACCCTTAGCAAAAGTTGTTTATAATGATGAACGTCTTCAAATCCATGCTCTTTTCATAACAACAACCTGTATAATTTTTTTTAACAACGAACATTCTGTATACATCTCATGGAACTTTTGTTTAACATGGTTTCCTTAAACTAAACTGTCTTTAAATGCATGTGAAAATGCAAAATAACTTTGCTTATCTTATTTTACTAAATACATTATATTTTTTTGTCGAAAAAGGGTGATATAATGCAGAATTAGGAGAACATGTTATAACAGTACTGACAATAAACTTAAAGCCTTACTAATTGATTTCCTTTCTCCTACCTACGTAGACTTAACCAAACACCTTGTTAAAAATTTGATAGACACGCAATATTTTTCTAATTAGGTAAATAATAAATTAAGATATAGGGTCGTAAACTCACTCCCAAGTTAAGTTTTAATTGATAATGAAATGTTTAATTTATAATTTCAAAATCGTCTGGAAGGTACTACTTAATTTTGTAGTTCAATTGAAATCAACGTTACATACAATGCGTAAACATTGATATTTTAAGTTATCTAAATTAAACTTAAAAGATAATTTGACTAGATTAGCAGATAGCACATGCTAGAATCTGGAAAATTGTGACCACCACGGTTATTAGTAATCAATTAACATACTTTTAGGAGCTTATTCTGTACATCAAACTAACAACTTTTGTTCAACGACTTTTATCAAATAAAAAAAAATACTGTTCCTTAGCAAAATATCGTTCATTCTCGACAATATGTATGGAACAGATGTTTTTTTTAATAGTTTTGATAGAAGTAGCAGGACAAAAGTTGTTAGTTTTGATGTACAGAATAAGCCCCTAAAAGGATGCTAATTGATTAGGTACCACTAATCCTGCATAATTTTGACTGTTGCGTTGAATAAACGAAATAAAACGTTTGAATATTGAATAAACGAAATAAAACGTTTGAATATTTTTAATCGACTGCCAAGGAAGGGTATTGTTTTTAACTAGTTATGTATTAGGCATGATATTTAATTGATACAAGATTATTTTTATCAGCTAGGGAACTCGTGCTAGGACAGTTTATACATGTTATACTTAAATGCACCACAGGTACCTATTTTAAAGACAACTCTCATTCTCATTCGTTCATTCCACAGGGGGGCGACACAGCCTATACACATTTTCTCCATTTATATCTCTACTGAGGTCACCCCTATTTTACTCCGTCTTTAATCGTAATAAAAGTCATGAGATAAATAAATACCTAAGTATCCCAACGTTTCAACCGAGTTGCATCGATCTTGGTCACGGATAAACTGCGCGATTAATCCCGTAGAAAATATTTAAAAATAATGTGCACAAATCGCGAACACAAAGGTCACCAGATTTAAAAATCTGTGGTGCTTATATCCCGATATCGTTAAAGCTCCCTAGCCGAACCTTGTACTTCAAGAGGTTGTGATCAAACTACTGTACGGCAAACTGGCAGATGTCGTGCGCTCCGGTGCATTCCACGCTGGGCCGGTGGGTGGAGTCCCAAATGCCGGGGCCGCAGCGCTGGCACATCCCCGCCAGGGTGCAGGGGATCCGGACCAGCTGCCGGAACTGGTGTAGCAAGCCTCGCGCCTTGCAGAGGATCAGACGCCCGTCCATGTACATTGCTGGAAGTTGACATTTACATTTTAATTACAAACCAATACAGATCAGGGGCAAGGCACATGACGCGGAAGACTGATGATCATTGGGTCGAAAAGTTCTCGAGTGGAGACCACGCACCGGCAAGCGCAGCGTAGGACGTCCACCTACAAGGAGGACAGACGACGGCAGACGATCGTAGAATCGACAGTGGCTTAATTAGGGTTCCGTACTTCAAATGTAAAAAACGGAACCCTTATAGGATCACTTTGTTGTCCGTCTGTGTGTATGTCAAGACTCTTTATCTCGGGAACGCGTAAAGATATCGAGTTGAAATTTAAACTGTATACGTATATCTATGGTCTCTTGCAGTTGTGTAAAAGAAAAACTTCTCAGTTATAGTTTAAAAAAGTTAGGGCCGTTTATGTCGTAAAAAACGCATATTACGCACTCACAAAAATCAAAACCTACAGGGTACTTCCCGCTGACATAGAACTATGAAATTTGGCGAGTAGCATTGTCTCAGAGTACACATATAGGAATAAATCTGAAAACTGTACATTTTTATTTCAATCACAAAAAAATAGGGCCTCAAAATTCACAAAATATGGGTTGAAAATTCAAAGTGAGTAAATCGTATAATGTATCATATAAAAGAACTTCATTAGCACATGTTTAAACAGGTTTTTAATTATTTTAACAACGTGTTTGTACGGAACCCTCGATGTGCGAGCCTGACTAGAACTTGTCGGGTTTTTATTTTTAATCAAGACCTGTGATTTGATTATGACAGGCCGCAGATTTCTGTGACCCGTTGCCCTGAGTCGTCATATTGCTATTCGTGTTCGCGTTTTTGTCTATTCGGACGTATACGCAAATACACGAACTCCCGTACCCGTTGGCATGGACGGGTGGTTATATTAGTATTATTACGAATATATGAAAAACAACATTGAAAAAATACACGATCATCGAATAGCGATGTGAGCACCCAGCACGTGAATAAGTGACTCGGTATTTGTATACGGGTAGGTAAATATTATTTTATTAAGAATTTTGTTTTCAAATTTATACGCCCAATATCGACTAAATTCTATCATTGACCACACTGGCACTCAATATCAGCAGATCTAAGATTGCTAAAACACGAAACTTAACCGATCTGCTTATAATTTTTCTGAGGTAGGAATAATGAGATTACGGATATGTAAGTCTTAATTGATTACGTTAAGTTGCGTTGGTTACACAGCTGGTTCGTTTCTTTGAAAAGCTAATCATTTTAAGAATTTTATTGGTGTATATAAATTCATACTCGATGGTCGTTCATAATGTTTGTTATCGAGAAAACAAACGCAAATGTAGAAAATGTAGAAGAAGTTGAGTAATGTGGAGCGAATTATACATATGTAGATCAAAATAATCGTCTAATAATATACCTAAGTCTAAAATGTCCCGCGAAACGCGAGATTGTCCTTTTTTATGCACAATAGACATTACATTTGGCCACCAAATCAACTGATGGAAAGCGAAGTTGGCGGACAAATCTTTAGAATTCTTGCCTTTATTCTGATAGCTCCGGCACATCATCTAAGGTTCCGCATGGTCAGTATTTGGATGGGTGACCGCGGGTGGCGTTTACCAACTGAGCGCTTCCGTAACTCGGATGACACGTCAAATTCCAGTCCCGGTTGTTTAAACCGTTTAGCCATATCAGAAGCCTTCAGGCGGCCTAAAAACTGACACCAGGGCTCGCCACCCGACCTACATTCTCACTTATTTATCAACCCGCTCGCGTGTCATCTTTCACATTACATTCATCCACCCTTAGACGCTTATGATATGTACCGTAAAGTCAATAGGACCCCAGACACAGTAAATCCCCAGACCTACGCACTGGTGCAAAAAAAACTATAAATCTCACGGTAAGCGCGCCCTGCTCACCTTGAGAAAGGCCACGGTTAAAACTATATTCTAAATCGATAAAACAACTTAAATTATAGTATGTGAGCTAAACCTACATTCCTACGTGTCCTATTTTTTGTCAAATCATAACAAACCTACCGACTATTCTTTGTAGGTACTACAATAACTATCATTGTTCATCCAATTCATCTGCCACGAATTCATAGTAGGCATGATTGTCAATTTTATAAATTGATAGAGCGTGTTAGACCCGTCGATCTTCCCCATCCCGAATTATAATAGACGTAGAATATTGTTACCAATAAGCTTACCTAACGAACTAAAACGTACCCCATCCCGAATTATGATAGAGGCAGAACATTTTGATCAATAATCTTACCTAATGAACTAAAGTGTAGCAGCATCTCATCAGTATTCAAGTCTTGTGCTATGACGTCGTCGGCGTATACTGCCACGATGGCTAGGCACAGGAACAGGTGGAAGTAGTCTGTTTGGTAGTTCGCCCAGCACGCCTCCCACATACGGAGCGCCACTGCTTCGGTGAACTCCCGTTTGAAACAACTGAAATGACACATAATAATTGTCCTTAATCATTAATTTCATATTGAATTTGGTATGCATCTCACACATCTTTTTTTTAAACATAAACCTCCCCTAAGGATTGCAAATCGGTATGCATCTCAGAGATCTATTTTTGGACATAAGACTCCCCTAAAGATTTCAAATAGAATTTGGGAAGTGCTTACTTACCACGAGGAAACGCCCCTTCCAACGTGCTTCTAGGACTTTTTTGATTTACTAAAATAATACAATTATGTCAATAACATTCGTATATTACAAATCATTAGCCACCATCCATGCTTTTTTTAACTGATTTATTATAGGTACTGGGGCTTTAGTCGCGAAGCGATAATGTCAGCCCCGTTTTACTAATGTAAAATACATTAAAAAGGGACTTGAGTCCCTACGCTGAGTGAGTATATAGAGACCATGGCATACAAGGTCTTCGCTGTATCGCTCATGAGCCACCATGCTTAGATGGGAATTAACTCCTGCGTAATGAGCGGTTAACAAAATATTATTCTTCTTTATCTAAACCTTGATCCCAGTACATCTGAGGTCAGGCCTCCTTATTTGACAAAATATACCTAATAATAAACCTTCAAACTAATAAAAAATAAACATCTAGCTAAAAGAAACAGATAAAGATAGTGAACCTACAGAAGTATCCAACGATGACAAAACAGCAATTCCATGGCATCGACATGCTTTTCCAAATGCTTGTAGAAATGCGGCACCATCAGTCTAATCAATTCGCGGAGGTAACTCTGAAATCAATAAAATATGCCAAGTTAAATCACTTCAGACATGACCGACTACCTTTAATGAAATATCAATATATATGAGTTTTGTCCTTCAAACAGTTGCAGATCTTACTAGATTGTTATCCATGTCGTTGTCTGTAGGTGTACAGACGAATATAGTCCTCTGCATGAGTCCTACGAAACACCAGAATGCCTCCGCTTCGCATTTTATCTCGCACAAGACGGGCGCTAAAAGGTCACTCATTCCTTGCGTGTATCTGCGAAATTAAACCCGAGTTATGTTCCAATAACGCCCACGGGAATTTAATAAATGGCAGACATTTACGTTTCATACTCACCCCAGTACGGGATTGTAGACAGCATAATTTAATAAAATATTTTTCATTATCTCTACGTTATAATTATTTTCTCCGGCGAAGAACGGATTACCTCTATCAGTCCTAACTACATCTTTTTCGATCACGCACTGTACATTTTTCCAGAACATTGCGTGTTGCTCTGGTGTCATCCTCTCGACTCTTCGTTTTGTTATCTCTTCGTATTCTCTCGCTCTCATTTGAAGTATTATCTCCCGTTCATCATACGTGGAGTTATACGGATAACAGTGTAGCAAAAACGGCCACACTTCTCTTCTCAGTTCCTTGTCTAAACCTCCAAAGAAAATACATTTCCTCAAATAAAGATCATCTTCAATAACACCTTTTGAATTCATCACTCTTTCGTAAAATATGTCTGGAGTTATCTTGGGAACTTTGCCTTCTTCGGGATGTTGTTCGGATTTTTGTACTTCTGGACGGCATACCATGAAATGACGATATGGCAGGTTTGGCTCTTCTGAACCTGAAAACGCTTTACGTTATTATAAGCAATCGATCAACTTTTGTGCTAAATATTATTCCATATTAAATTAAAATTATTTTTACCTGGGGTAAGTTTAATGTTGTGCAAAAGGGAATGCCACCGATGCAGAACTTGCGCCAAGTGATCTAAACCGCCGTGGTGGAAGTGCAAAATCTTGTACTGCGACTCTCGAGAAGCCACAACCAATTGTCCACAGGTACAGCTATCGTCGTTGAAGAAAAGTCGAAGAGAACGCATTTGGCTCAAATCCACCGAAAACCTGTTGAGGTGGACGTAAAAGAAGGGTAAAATATGCAAAACTGAAACATTTAAAGAAACAACAGAGACAAAGGGCGAAGCTGCGAAAAAATAGGAAAAGGTACCTATAGCGCAAACGAGATGAAGCTGATTACGACAAATACTCGTTTTATTTCGTTGTCAGAATGAGAACAAAGGTCAAACGGGGTCCCTACTCCCTACCCTAATCATTGTGGCCAACAGACACAATTTAGTGTTTGTTTTAGGATAACCCTGACCTTATTCCAACCATGTGGAATGTAAGTACGAGCAAGTCTAGACACATATTTGTTACATTTTCTCAATGTTGAAAACGTAATACGCTAATAAGCTATTCAGCGAACATTTCTAGTAGTTACCGAAGTAACTATATATTTGAAGACAACGGATGGATCGCACCGAAGCAATAATCAAATTCTAACGATGTTATTTGATAGGTATCGAACATACTTCGGATTTTCGTATTACATTAGGAAATTAAATCTATTAAATTTATCTTGGAGGCACATGATGTTATCGATTTAGTTTAGTACGTAGATAATGTTATTACGAGGGTCAAACTGAAAGTTCTTAGAACTGGCCACTTATAAACAATATAATAAAAAAATAATTCTATAATTTGAAAATAGAACTCTTTGCCAATATTACTGAGTATATACTTCATTCATTTGTCATTTGTTTTACGATTTGGCGGCAAATTGAAAATTGTCTGTGTCACGTCAACATGAATTTAACACGAGAAAATTTTCGTGCAATGATTTTTTATGACTTTCGATGTCATTTAAGTCAACAAGAAAGTTATGATAGACTACGATTGGCCTTTCACGATGAAGCCCCATCTCGTGCGACTGTTTACAACTGGTTTAATGAGTTTAAACGTGGTCGCACTAATCTCACTGATGATTTACGTGAGGGACGGCCTTCTACGGCGACGACTGAAGATAACATCTGTGTTGTGCGGCGTATGATAGAGACTGACAAAAGAGTGACCTATCAGCAGATTCGGACAAGCTTAGGCATCGGTATGAGTCAAGTGCACAAAATCCTACACGAACATTTAGCGGTCAGGAAGCTTTGCGCCCGGTGGATACCTCATAATTTGACTGAGGCTCAAAAACTCCATCGTGTGGATTGGTGCCGTAAAATGATTGAAAGATTTAACGGAGGTGACTCAAATGCTGTGTTCGACATACTAACAGGTGACGAAAGCTGGATTTACTGTTATGATCCTGAAACCAAAAGACAATCTGCTCAGTGGGTGTTTCCTTTCGAGGAGTTGCCAACTAAAGTGAAGAGAGATCGAAGTGCGGGGAAAAAAATGGTGGCCTCGTTCTTTGGAAGGATAGGTCATTTCGCGACAATTGTGTTAGAGGATCAAAAAACAGTTTCTGCAGAATGGTACACTACCAATTGTTTGCCACTTGTCTTGGAAAAAGTTCGAGAGAAACGACCTCGCAGTAGGATCCTCCTTCACCACGACAACGCCTCATCGCACACCGCCAAGCGAACGATCGACTATTTGGCGACATCAAACGTTGAATTACTGGGTCACCCGCCGTATAGCCCCGACCTCGCGCCTTGTGATTTTTATTTATTTTCAAAAATTAAAGAAAAACTTAAAGGAAAGCGGTTTATGAATGCTGAAGAAGCGGTGGCTGCGTATCGCGATGCCATTGAAGAGACCCCTAAGGACGAGTGGGCAAAGTGCTTTTCCCAGTGGTTCCATCGCATGCAGCGGTGTATTGACGTGAATGGACAATATTTTGAAAAGATATAATAAAACTAATAACTGGCTAATGTAATCAGTTTTTGATTTTCTAAGAACTTTCAGTTTGACCCTCGTAATATCGAAGCATGCTTGTGGTTTACGTATAGATTTAGTTTTTTGACACATAGGAAAGATGTGATCTACCTAGTTAAAGATTTTTATAGGGCTTGCTAAATAAATTGGCCTGATTGGTTTGAATTTCCAAAAAGCTAAGATTTCCTAAATATGGTTCTCTCTGAAAAATAAACAGAACTGACAAAATTAAACAGTTCTTATGAATGAAAGTGAACGTATTTTTATTTAAAAAATGCTTCATAAGGTGCGTTCGGTTTGGGCTCGGTGGCGTTTTTGGCGTTTGCAAAATTAGCGTTGATGTAAAGCGTTCGGTTTGGGATTTTTGTTCCTTTCGCCAACAATGCTACTTTTGCTCACTTCCCAAAACGAACGCAAAAGGAACAAACTGCGGTGCATCAAATGTCAAACAACTGGCGGCAATACTTCGAAAATACAGAAATTCGCGAGATGTGATTTTTGTTTTGCAAACTTACATGTTCTTTCTTTTGCTATTCGTTCTGATTTAAACATCTGCTTCTGACGGTCAATCACCCACGTGTCACTCCTAGCAGTAGTAACATTGTGAAACATCAAATCACAGGACATTACACTACATAATTAAATATAAACATTAAATTACACAATTTTATCCGATTTTAGCAATACGCAATTTGCTGGTAGTATTTACATTATCTTTGCTTCGCTGTTCTGCCTTAAACACCATCTATTATTAATTGTACACCGTTCAAATTATTAAAAAGCTTGAAATTTTAGATTACGCGCAATATTTTATCAACAATAAAACATCAAACTCTTAAATGTCAGAAAACGATCACAAAGAACCCACCTCCTCACGTGGGTCAAAATTAACAGTTCACGATGGCGTTTTTAACTGTTTTCAACCTATCCGAACGGTGAATGAAAACATATAAAAATGCAACTTTTGCTCACACATTCCCAAACCGAACGCTGAATGTGATCGTTTTTAGCGTTTTGAACTGTTATTTTTGCCACCAGTAGGCTATCCGAACGCACCTATATTCATAAAAACTTCAGAAGTTTCTTATGCACTAAGTGAGGAACTGTGTCACGATTGAAAAGGGCCAACGACGTGTGATTAGCTCATATTACCAAACAACTGGGGCAACAATGCGTCAGCCTCAACAGGAGTCAATTTTATCTTTAGGCACAACCCCCCACCAGGATTCCCACTGTTTTTACGAAACATTAGCTTTACTTATTTGTTATGCATGCTGGTTAAGTACGTATTTATAAGGATCCCATTTCATCATCGCATCCAATTGACCTGTTCAACTTACAAGTTTACCTACTTGCTTAAATGCAAATTATCAGTTGACTTACCTACCATATGCGTTTACTGGATGTTGACGATACACTGCAATTTGAAGCGCGTGTAAATTGACGCATTTCGAGCTGTGTTAGCTTCGCTAGATAAACGTTATCGTATGCGCTAAAACAGCAGTTGCCACGTATATTTACCCATTTGTTTTTATCGATAACTTTACTTGGGTTAGGTATATTTTTACGAAATTAACCAACCTCGAGTTGACCACTGTTAATGTATATAGTCATTGTTACCTTCAGTGATAAGTACCTAGTTGATATGGAGTTACTCATTAACTCCAATAGCCTTTAGGTATACCTAATCAATAAGGCACAACTGTATCATTAATGTAATATTAAGTAGTGCATTATGCCTTCTCTTGTTCAAGGTTAAATGGATTTCATATTCTCGTGTAATGACATTCTCGTCTGATGACATTTTGAATTTGATGAGTGTTTTAATCATATTTAACTTGAGCATTTTACCTACCTACCTAATTGTTTCTTGGTTTTATATATTTGTTTTTGTGATCATGTACCTATGTGAACATTTTCTTTTTAAGATCTTATAAATACCTATACGTGCTGTATCTTCGATCACGACGTCGCTTGCCAGAGGCAAGGTGTAAGACTTATTGGTGGTAAAAAAAGATGGTAAAGATGCCAAAACAAACCGATGACTGTGTGATAGATACTTAAACTTACCGTCTACATTTCATTGGAGCCTTTCTTTGAGGAACTGGTGAGCTGTGAACGCTGTCTGGAAACACCAGATTATGTTTCAAAGCCAGAAACTCCGGGGTGCTCATCCAGTTCGGGTTTCCTTCATCGCACGAGCTCATCGACAACGATCTTATGAACCGTTCACCAGAAACTGAATCCGGAGTTAGATCTACATTCTCAATTGTCGGGTTCGCAATTGTTATGTTCACGGAAGTCATCGATTGTGATCTCACGTGCTTATCAAAAAATACCTCGTCCCTGGACTCGTCTTTTTCGAAGCTGCTGTAAACTTCCTCTCTATTAGAGTCTACTGATTTCACTGTCGGCTTAGAACTAGAGGACAATTCAGTTGTATCATTATTCGTGTACCGCGTATCGGACGATTGAATGCTTTGTTTATCAGAATTCGATGTAAGACTGGTCGTTTCCGAGGAATCCGAGAACGCATTATCGCCCGCATCCTTACGTTTTTTTTCATTGCGTATTTGTGGTATTTCCTTACATTTCACAGTTTTATTGACTGCGCATCCTAGTTCATCGCTGGGGCTGGTTTCCACTGCCGAAGGGCATTTGCGTAACGTAGAGTTGGGGATCCAGTTTAGGAATAAAGTAGGACGTTTAGCGTTGTTGTGCTGGTCAGTGAAGACTTTGGTCGTGACTGTCAAGTATCCTGGATGGTGGACAATGTCCAATTCGTGTCGGGCAACAGTCGGTGGGTGTACACAGACGTTGTTCTTGCAGAATAGTATTTCGTTGTCGACGTAGTCGAGAGGTTCCTCTTGCTCGTCGAACTCCAAGCCTAGGAAGTAGCTTGAAGCTCGCTTCAGCAGTTCGGGCAGCGGCATCGTCGCGGCTGTTCACATTTCCTTAAATATTACGTGTTATCACTCGCGGGGACCTCATTCAAGCGGCGCGGAGCGTGTACTACGCGCATGTAAACACCTACACAGCTACGTTGATAACGCGTATTGATCCGGACTAGAATAGCCTCGGATCCTCGGCTAACGTCACGGCGGTGCTGCGCGCCTCGCCGATTAAACGCCACTTCGCTCACAATGTTATGTTACATTACATCAACTCAACGTTTTATTGATTGGCTGGCAGTGGCTCGGAGTAGAGCGTATGCCGGTTACTTCTCTGTAATAATGAGGTTTGTATGGTTTACTTTCTTGACAATACTTAACTGCGTGGAAAGTTGAGATAGGTTTAGTACAATACTGCCTAAGTACATATTTCTGGCAGATCTGTGCGGTCTGGGTCAAAAGTTCTTACGTTTACGTACCTACTAGGTTAGTAGCTATGCGATAGGTACCTACTTACTTTGTTTCAGTAAGTTAGATGTAGGTTACCTACCTACATCTAACTTATAGTCAACACATATAGGTTCTGTACGCATTTTAATAGTCCTCTGCTGAACATAGGCTTACCTTAAGGTAATTGGGCCATATCGACCACGCTGGCCCAGTGCGGGTTGGTGGATTCACATACCTACTCGAGCAAATTTATTTACGGATTTACTTATGTAGGTAGCCACAGATGTATCTATTCCTTCACCGAAAAACCAGTATGATGTCGGATATACCGCACATAAGTTCCATAGAAGTCAATGGTACCCGACCGGGATTTGAACCCACGGCCTCAATATTGTAATTGTTACTACCTACCACTAGACCATCGTAGAGGACCGCCATAAGTAGGTAGATATCGTAGGCGAATGGCACATAGTGGCCAAAGAGGGAGGAGGGTTATGCCCAGCAGTGGGCTGAAACAAGCTGGCAATGATGATGATGAATAAAAGACAGGGAGGTAAGTAGTTAATACATGTATTGTATTGAATGATATATTAGATAGGTATTATAGGTGCTATTATACCTGTCTACTTTTAACGTGTCAGAGCACAGGATGCCTGATGAAGGTGAGTATACTAAGCGGGTCTAAGCGCCACACAAATCGGCGGATGGGAAGTTATGCGCAGCGTTCTGCGCAAAAGCCGAAATGAGGTTGACGCGGGAGCCAGAGAGACGAGACGCTAGGGCACACCCGCCCGTTAACCTCATGCCTCCCGCGCGCTCACTACGCCCGAGCTCACTACTTCGCCATTTGTATAGCACATGCGCAATAATTAGCGAATCGCGGCGAAGTATCATCTGCGGCTAACTTCTCATCCGTCGATTTGTGTGGCGCTCAATAAAAAAAAAAGCTTAATCGTTGGTGAAGGAAAACATCGCGAGGACACCTGCATACGACCCTAAACAAAATTATTCGTAAAAGAAATTCAAATGCAGTTTATGGAGTAGACTGCCTCGGTGGCTCAGTGGTTAGTGAACCTGACTTCTGGATCAAAGAGGCGTGGGTTCGATCCCCACCCAGGGCAAGCATTTATGTGGTGAACATAGGTGTTTCATCTGTGTCTGGGTGTAGTTAGATACTAATTATAATAAGTATGTATCACAGAAGAGATTAGTTCTGCTGTTCTGTGAGTATCAGTCTCTGGCAGCCATAACACAAGCTTTGCTTAGTTTGGGGTCAGAGACCGTGTGTAAGATGTCCCCCAATATTTATTATTTATCTGAATCTACCGGCCCACAATAATAATGCAATTTAAAAACAATAGGATCTTACTCTGGATTTCGATTCTGCAGTCTTGAATCTACCTTATTTTCCTTTTAATTCTACCCTGCTACAACAAAAGGCTCAGCTATTTTATAATGGATCCAGCCAGGTGTAATAATCTGTATCCAAGATAGGTACCTACACCCACCAGTGGGTTAGCTAGTGGGTGGACGGGTAGTGAGCCCCTAATTTAACCCTGCGATTACACTACGTTTTGAATTTCGCGGAAAATCTCCGAATGACAACTCATTTTATATGACAGTGACGGCCATGAACATGCTTATTTTTGATGGGACGAGAAAGGAACGTGTTGATAATTAAAATAATGCTATTTTTCGTAGCATTAAAAACGTAAGGTTCGAAATTACAGATTTCATTTTGAAAATGTTATTTCAGACAATAGTGATTTTGTAATTATGGAATATCGAAGTAAAAATTGGCTAAATAATATTTCATTTTGGTTTCAATTTCTGCGTAAAATGAAACGCAAAATTTTTTGCATTGAAGTCGCAAGATGGCGTTTCCGTTGCATTTTTTATTGACGCATGCGCCACACATTGCAATCAGCTGTCAGAAAGAACATAATCACGTAAAAAACAAAATTATTTGTGTCTTTAGATAATTCCCGTCAATATGGCGGGGCAAAATCCAGGTTCGCCGACTGACTTTCAATATTTTTACGAGGATGAAGTGTATAAAATCAACAATCACGGGCAAGTGGTGTTCGGGCTCGTACTCGAGAACTACGAGGCAAACTCCAGCGACCAAGAGAGCGACATTGAGACCCCCATACAAAAAGGCGAGATTCGGGTCGTATGGCACCCCTCAGGCACCGAACGGGTGATATCCGAGAAGTCTGTGAGTAAAAACATGTATTCTGACAGCTACCGCCTCCGCCCCATGAGTTTATTTATCAGCATCATGAAGTATCGAACAGCACTGTGGCTCCTAGAAAGTTCAACAACCCCTTGGCCTTCGAGGGTAGTAGAACTTCTTGAATAATTAATATTTAACAAGTTATAAATGAGGGTAATCAATAAAACGTAACCCTGTAACGTTGCGATCGTAATAGGTCTTGTACCATTGAGATTCACGAAATAACCTCAATAGAACCATGTCTCCAAGCTTGACTGGTCAGAGGAGAGACCAATTAGAGGAATTTCGTTTCTTTCACACTCAGTTAACTAACAAGGTGCATCTGTTCATTGTTTGGGAAAGTAAATCTGCAATAATGTTTCATATTTTGTGGTTGATATGTGATAAACATTTCACATTTTAGTTGCTGTTAATGTAGGGTTTGATGGTCATAATTTACTGTAAAATTATGAAGCTATTGAAAAATCTAAGCTAATTATGGAACTAAAGTCAGATGTTGAAGAAAATTCTACTTGGTTTTCCTTCACTTTGAAAGTTGGGATCTTATTAGGAGGACAGATTGTAACAGGGGCATTTATCCGTCTATCATCGAAGACATACACCTAATTTTCTTATTAGTTTTTCTCTTAAAAATTATATTTCATAATGGTTTCCAACTTGGCAAAACAATACATCAATGCTCTAGTGGGGTTATGATAAACAATAAATTGAACCAAATTGGTGCTACATGGTCTGGCTAGCTTATTTGATAAAGCCACTGAGTCCTCATTCTAGCCTGCTGGTTTAAATCCTGTGGTCACTCTCTCACATTTTTTTAACTTTGTAACCAAGATAACGAATATGTACAGAAAAAGATCAAATTACATACAGCTGCCCATGACTGTCTAGCTGTCTACTAAAATTAGCATGAATTAAAAAGGATTCTTTGTATTCATGATAAGGATTTCTTCTTATACATAACAGATAAGAGTTATAAGCATGAGAAGTGTGAAGTAGTATGTGTGATACTCATGTTTCTGTTACCATTTATTTACCATTATAATATTGACACCACTTAATTTGAATCGCAACCATTTAAATGGTGTCAAAATTATAATGGTTAAACAATGTTAAAACAAAATGGTGTTCTCATGTTTAAATGATAGAAATGCAAAAAATTCAGGCCTGCATTATTGGTTTCACTTGCGTGTCTAATATTATGCTAGAATAAAACATAAACTTTGTGATTCTTGATGTGACTTTCGAAATTAGATGTACAGTAATAACAAATAAATGTTAGTTAACATCTGCTAGATCTGGTTTTGCTATGCTTTTTAAACTTGTTTCTGTCTCATGAACCACTACACCATCACAGTTGTTAAGCCTGTAAACCTCAAGAGGTAGAAGCTAGAGTACTTTTCACATTGTGTAACACTTGTTTTACAACTCATTTCATAGACAAATAAATTCATTCACCATTCACCAAATATGCTACAAGTATTATTTTTGACTTTTTATGCTGTTGATGTTTGTTGCTAATTTTGTGGTTCATGACAGAGATCTACAAAACTATATTAACCCTTAACCACCTGACATCGGTCTCAGAGACTCCGGCACTTTTGTTTTTTTTAATTATTCCATTACTAAGCACCCGAGTCGCGACACAACTTTGATTCCATGTACTTTTTCTTCTTCACCAAAAGAACTCACTACGCACTCAACAGCACCAAAAGCGAATGCAATTAAAAATTACAATCAACTATATTTCACTTGCAGTCTGTAAGACCGACGTCAGGTGGTTAAGTTACCTTTTTACCTATGTTTTTGTCATTGATGATGAATAAGATGTACTACAATGGTGGAAGGTAGTTGATACAGTTCTTAAAACCTATAGAATGTGCCAATACTTCCAAATAAAGATTACAATGACATATCAGACAATTCTTATAATTTATTGTAATGTGTAAAATATTGGTATTTAAATTTAAAAAATACGCAAGTGGTCGCCAGGACCGACGTCAGGTGGTAGTGTAACTGAAAAATACATCAGGAGGTGGCTAAGGGTTAATAGATTATCTCTTTCCACACGCAGATGTTTATTATTTATTTGGCTGTACTGTAATTGTTACATTTTAATTTGCAACTTAATTACAATCTTTTTAAATCATCCAGAAATGTTGTAAGTACATCAGTTTATAATAATTCATTTATTAAACAATTTATGCTTTTGGAGCTGAAAACATTGTAATAATAATTGCAAATTACTGTACTGTACAAATAAATATTGTAAAAAAATTCTGAATAAAGGCTTATATACTATTTTTATACCAGCCTTTTTATAGTGCACTGCACGACATAGTCCCACCCACGAAGGGTGATTGGGCCAAATCCATCACTAGCCATTGGGCTAATATTTGTATGTGAATCTGTGAATCCACCAATATAGGTTGCCTCACAATGTTTTCCTTCACCGAAAAACCAATGGTGTGAAATTCTTTACATAAAAGAACATTAGTATAAATCAAATCTTGATAAATGAAACAAATTGTGTTTGTTTGTGTTTAGCCTTTATTCACTAATACAAATAACCTTACAATACTTTAGGCCCAATTATGGAGGTGCTATCTAAGTTATATTAAATTAGCAAATTAGAATATTTCTGATTCTTTTTCACTTTAGGCATTCGATAAAGAGAACACTTTTTACGTTGCTATTAAATTTACGATGGCGCCTTCATAATTGGGCCTATATACTGTCTCTATTTCTTAAGTAGGTATTAGCTATGGTATTCGGTTGTCCACCATGGATATAGGTCTCATCTAGAAGTTCCTAGTATGTGCTAACTATCCCTGGCTTTCTAGCGCCACCCTGGCGGCGGGTCGTCGTCCCATGTCTTTTTGAGGACATCCCCTTAACCGCTTCCTTTCTCTTGGGTACCAGAACATGACCTCTTTGGTCCATTTATCTTTTTGACTTCTCAGTACATGTCCAACCCAACATCATTTTAATTTTATACTCACATCTGCTACAACTGTGGCCTATCAAATTTTGGTTAGTTTCCACCTATATTTTAACTTCATGTGAAGCATGCTTCTCCCCATCCCTTGTTGGCATACTTTAAATTTTTCATTATTTGAATCTTTAATGATTAGTATTTATTTATTGCAAACTAGGTGGGACTGGCTGACCGCTCCCTAATGCCGGGCGACGTGGTCCGCCGTCTGATAGCCGGAAAGGACACGCAGCGAGGCTACTGCCGCGACATCGTCATGACGGCCGCTCTGCAGATCGTGGGCACCAAGCACGTTATACCCAACGTGGCCAGTGAGCGGCTGCAGCCGCTGGAAGAGTTCACCCCCGACTTGGCAGTGTGTCTCGACTCCTGGGTCGGAACATCTAAGGTACTGTCATGGCAAGCGCAGCGTAGGACTAGAAGGCTTCTCATGGTGGCCGCAGTCCATATCGTGGGTTACTGTGATCTATAATTAAACGTATCATCCAAACCACGGTAACGCTCAGTTGTAAATGACATTCGCGGTCACCCATCTGAAACTGACTTGCTGAACATTGCTTAATTTCGATTGCTAACAAACACCTAGCCAAACTATGCTAAGAGTGCTATGGAATGATTGGTGGAGTAACATAAAAAAAATACAGAACAGTCGAATTGAAAACCTCCTTTTTTGAAGTTGGTTAAAAACCTTTTTCAGGCGGTGCACAGCAAGCTGCAACTGGTTTCTGCCGACGGCTCCCGCCTAGAGTACCCCGACCTGGACAGCTGTCCACTAGAAGACTACTCCATGAGACGGCGTCGCTCCACGCCCTACTCCTCCTCCGAGTTCTACCCGGGACAGGTGGTCTTCGGACCACTTGGGGCCCTGGATAGTGCCAACTGGCTCAACGTCACCAAGGAAATGAAGGCAGCTAGGAAACACAAGATGCACGATCATAAGGTACACTTAACTTATAGCTGTCCGCTAGATGACTACTCGATGCGGTGGAGTCGCTCCACGCTCTACTCCTTTGAGTTCTACCCAGGGCAGGTGGTATTTGGATCACTTGGTGCCCTGGACAGTGTCAACTGGCTCAACGTCACCAAGGAAATGAAGGCAGCTAGGAAATACAAGATACACTATCAAGGAGCACTTACAACTTATGCTAGTGATTAATACCTCTATGCTTATGCAGTAAAAACTGAAACTTGATTCCCTATCGTAAAATACCTAGTTTATTTTTTACTTTTGTGAATTCCGTTTGGAATAATGTTTTTACGGCAATTGTGACGTACTATTGAAAATAACTCACGGCCGTCCGGCCTAGCGAAAGCCGATCGGCTTTGGATTGGCTTTTCCTCCCAAACATTAAACGATATAATAATCGACATATTCGGCCCATTCGACATTATCGCCCGGCAGTGCCGATCGAAGCCTGCCCAAATATATGTGTAGCAAGCCTTATAAATCTTTTATATTACCTGTATTACTATCTGGTTCACTCTCCCTCATTAGGGTTAGAGTGCTGTACTGATATCCCTCCCTGGGGCCTGATTCTCTATCGACAAAACGTAACGTAGCGCAGTAAGTATTTTTTATTTTCGTGAATTTAGTTTGGAGAAATGTTTGATAAATGTAAAATTTTATTAAAATAAATTATAAACCGACTTAAAGTTATGTTAACGAATATCTTAAAAACAAAGAGCACGTTAGAGCGCGTTTCGTGCTTGTTTTCATACAGAATCACCCACCTGCCCCCCTACCGCCTAAGCAATAGCAATCGTAATAGCAATCGTTTATGACTTCATTTTAGTCATTTGGCACCGCCTATGTGACGTTAGCCATCAATTGCTTTGTGCGGATTGCGAAAGCAATCGTTGAATGAACAACTTTGATGGCTAACGTCACATAGGCGGTGCCAAATGACTAAAATGAAGTCATAAACAATTGCTATTACGATTGTTATTGCTTTAGGCGGTAGGGGGCCTGATCTTGATAATGCAGCAACTCGGTTTCAAATGAACATGCTATACTTAAATTTATATTTTCATACTATTAGCATTTCTGCAAACGGAGAAACCATGGATACATTTGTTTTGAGATAGTCTATTGTGTCCAACCTGTGAATGATCTGGTCACCATTTTATCTTGATGAGATTAATCTTATCGAGATAAAGGTTAACAATAAAGTTTATCTGAATCTGATAAAATCATATCTTTGCAAATTTTGCTCTTATTTGAATTTCTAGTTAAAAATGTTTTATTTCTAAAAGATGTGATAGGTAGCTATTTATTGACCAACGAACCACCGGAGGAGGTATACAATTCGACGCGTATATATATATATTTTTTTCCACGCATAACTTTTTTATGCGCCCCGGCTTCGCACAGGTGTATTATACATATATACATTTCTCTTGAATTACTCTATCTATTAAAGCAAACTGCATCAAAATCCGTTGCGTAGTTTTAAAGATATAAGCATACATGGGGACAGACAGCGGAAAGCGACTTTGTTTTATACTATGTAATGATTCTGTACACGGGTGAAGTGGGTCATGATATTTTTTGCAAAAAATAATTATCTGTTTAATTTTATACTAGCGACCCGCCCCGGCTTCGCACAGGTGTATTATACATATAAAACTTCCTCTTAAATCACTATCTATTAAAAAACCGTATCAAAATCCGTTGCGTAGTTTCAAAGATATAAGCATACATGGGGACAGACAGCGGGAAGCGACTTTGTTTTATACTACGTAATGATACTTTTCAGACAACGCAGCAGCTGCTAGCTAATTAACTCATCATCCTGTCCTTATCCCACTAGGTGGAGTCGGCACAGCACGCTTCTTTTCGCCACTTAACTCTGTCATACGTCATCTCATCATCAACTCCTTTCTCTCGCATATCATCTTTCACACAATTAATCCACACTTTTTGGTCGTCCCCTCCCCTTTCTACCGCTTACCATCATGTTTAGGGTTTTTTCGTGACAGCTAAGTAATTAACTGTCTTTAGGAAATACAGGGTGTCTCAAAAGAAATTTCATATTTAGTGGATTGATTAAAAAAAAAGGAAGCGGTATATAGAAAAAATGTTTATTTATTGTTAAAATACACTTTTTGGGAATTCATTTCTTAAAAATAATATCGTCTAAATGTAAACCCTCACGTTGTTGGCACTTATTTAATCGAACAGTAAAATTACTTATGACTGCTCGACAGGTGGAGTGAGGGATGGCTGCCATTTCGTGACGGATATTTTCTTTCAAATGCGCCAGTGAAGTTGGTTTATTGGCGTAAACTTTAGATTTAAGATAACCCCATAGGAAAAAGTCCATAGGGGTTAAATCTGGGCTACGTGGAGGCCAATTTATGTCACCTCTCCGGGAGATCAATTTTCCTGAGAAAATTTCACGAACACGTGGCAGAGATATATTGGACGTGTGTTTTGTGTGTAATTCTTGCACCAATTGAATTTTGTAGGGGTGCAGCTTTAGATCTTTGTGCATAATGCGATGTAATGATGATCTATGCACATTTAAAGCACTCGCGCGCTTCCGAATTGAAAGGCTCGGGTCGTCACGTACAGATTGATTAACACTCTCCACGTTTTCTACCGTTCTTGATGACCTAGGTCGCCCGGATTTTGATTTATCCAGCGTTGATCCAGTCTCTTCAAACTTTTTAACCCAATGTCGAATGAGAGGAAGGCTTGGCGCATCATTTAAGTGGCGAAAACCTCGAATACTGCAGAATTTTCTACTTAGAATCACCGTTCTTGTAAAACTCTCGCACGCACAACGCGCGGTCTGCTCCCGAGAAACGCTCCATAGCGACTGAATCCCCAAGAGCCAAGCTACCAATTGACATAACCCCCGCACCCCTCAAGTACGCAGCGTTCACGCAGTAAGCTAAACAAATATAAAATTTCTTTTGAGACACCCTGTACATAGTTTCGAAATGCGAGCTGCTAATATTGCAGACAAACCGCGGATCGAAACTAGTAAAATGAAATAGCGTCTTGCCCCCAGCAAAGGTTGTTATTCCGTATCGGTTGTTATGTCGGGTTTTACGACTTCTATCCTTGGCAATTAGTTGATAGCCGAAAGCAAAATTGATGACATCATTGTCATTAAATTTTGTTATGATACAGGATCCGTAACATGCTATTAGATAAACTTGATATCTAGATCTGACTCTATCAGATATTACGTAAGTTAGACAGGTAGTTTCTTATTAGGATTGTATTTATGATTACTAATTTTTCAAAGGCACAGACACCCATTTTTGTTATGTTTCAAATATGTACAACCAACAATGTTGTCCACATATAAAATTTTGAATTCAACTAAATAATACGATTATGATAAATCATCATATATCTTAAAAGCAGGGAATTAAATAATTTAATCATATTGAACCATTGACACGACGAATACGAAGAATAATATCATACACGTTTGGCATCGTATGCTGCGCGATTTTTATGTGTCTAAAATAAAAAATTTCGTTTGATGAGTCTCCTAACTCAAGTTGATAATAATAAAAATAAATTCATTTATTCCGGATTTGAAATCCAGATTTAAAAATACATTTTTATAATAATCAAATGAAATTAAAATTGAAATCAAATCCATAAAATCCACTGAGTAGTTCACAAGAAGGAATCAATCGATTTTGACTCGATATTGTAATACTTAGAGATGATATAGAAATACTTAGAGACAAAGCTTTCTTCGTCGAGTCAATGGTTCAAATGGTTAAATTATTTTGCCCCAATATTTGATCCTCAGGGTGAAGCTTTGTATAGATCTGCCATCGTGCTGGGACTCGGGACATGGACTTGACTGCCTCGGTGGCTCGGTGGTTAGTGACCCTAACTTCTGGTTCAAAGAGGCGTGGGTTCGATCCCCCACCCAGGGCAAATATTTATGTGATGAACATAGGTATTTGCTCTGTGTTTAGGTGTTATTTCGTTACTATCTATATAAGTATGTATTTAAAAAATGTATATGAAGTATATCAGTCTCTGGCAGCCATATCACAAGCTTTGCTTAGTTTGGGGTCAGAGACCGTGTGTAAGATGTCTCCTAATATATTTATTTATTATTATTATTTATTGGGAACAAGCAGGTGACCCATACTCTGCTTAAGGGCTTTTTAATCACACTGTTTACAAAGCCTTATAGATATTGTATAAAACAGCTGTATTAGATTAGGCTGTTTGGTTGCAGTTCACCGTGGAAGCCGTGGTGACAGAAAGCGTGAGCGTGCACTGGCAGTGTCGCGCGCTCAGCACGCAGCCTCCAGAAGCCAGCACCACTCAACAACCCAAGTTCCTAGTTGAAGGTCAGTCCATATCACCATCAGCTGCCAACTGTCATTGAGCGCTGGCTGTTCCCTTCATTCCGAAAGAACCACCCGATCGGTGCTGATCGGCACAAGCGAAAAGATGCCGAACGTATCTAGTAGCTGCTTCGGGTTCGCTTTATACTGGATATAAAAATCATTACAATAATTAGTCCGTTAGTTGGATTATTAAAAAATATTGAACACATATTTTTTTCTTTTGCAATCAAACAATTAATGACAAAGATAAGCCTTGTCAAAGTTTGAGAGTGGGGGTTGTGACGTCACTAGCCGGTACATTTGTAGTTGGTTAGTGACATCACGCGGAACTTAACTTTAACTTTTAACGGATAGCGAAAAAAAAATGGTAAATTGAAAACCAATTTCCCAATAAATTACCAAATGTCGCTAGGCCTTACGAAAAACTGTACATTTTTATTTAAATCACAAAAAATAGGGCCTCAAAATTTACAAAATATGGGTTCAAAATTCAAAGTGAGTAAATCGTATCATGTAAGGTATCATATAAAAGAACTTCATTAGCACATGCTAAAACAGGTTTTTAATTATTTGAAAAATGCGTAATTTTCGATGTATGACGAGAAAAGTGAAAAAAAAAACTTTTTTGTCGATGATTACAGTATAGAGATTTTAACAACTTACTTCCCAATTTTGTGAAATTTTCTGGATTTGTACGGAACCCTTCGTGTGCGAGCCTGACTCGCACTTGTCCGGTTTTTTTTCATGTTCTGTTTCACTGCACAGATTAGCTATATTTGGTTTCCTGATAAGTTCTCTGGGTTACGTTGCTTACTGGCTGAATAGTTACGTAAAATCTCTTGGTTGACGCAGTTTGCAATAAAAAAAAATCAAGAAACCATATATCGTTGTTACGCAATAGTATCTAAAACTCATACAAATCTCCCATTCATATTATAAAACCAAAATAAACTTATTGACTTGCTAATAACAAAACGTTGAGAACTGCATGACTAACAAAACTGAAAGACGTACATTGCTTATGAATTTATGGAACATGCTTATTAAGGAACACGTGAAGACTACGGGATTTTACCGGCATGGTAACGAGTTGCATGTAAGTGAAATAAGCGCGTTATACAGGATTATCTGCTTGCCCTATACTACGCCGAAAGGGGGTGATTTAGACCACTATGAACAAATTTTACTTTGGGGGCCAGCCGGAATTTCAAATCAGCTGTTCCATACAAAATTGTATCTCAGATTCGACAAAATGTTTGAAACAGCAGATTTTTTTTTTTCTAATTTCAGATATGCCCTATAATAAAATTTGTTCCTAATAATAGTCTAAATTAGCCACCTGAAGTGTGCTCCGCGGAGCCCTAGGGTTCCGCAAAGCCTCTGTAGGGGCTCCACGAGAATACTGATATTAATAAAAAGAAATTCACACACACACTCTCACACACAGGATTAACGGTGCAAACCTTGACTCTCAAGAGATCTCGTGTATTGCAGCGTTACTCTCACACACACACACACCTATTCGTGATATTGGTTATTCACTATTTTATAGGTTTGATGCCAAGGGCAACTTGCCATCCTTGATTGAATACTAGGTACCTGAATTTATAAAGATATATATGTTTTTTCTTTATCTGGATACCTATTCCAAACTTTAGTTATTATATTCTTGGCAATAATCTCCCGAAATTTAAGTAGTTGATCCTCATGTCTGATGATGTTGATAACTGTATTCTAATTACTGTATGGTTTGAAGAATTATAACTTAGTAAGTATAAGGTTTTCAACTTATGAAGTATCCTTTTATAGTTGTCTAACCGCATATCATATTATTATAATGTTATTTTATCTAACTTATATTATTATTGTATCAAAAATGTTTCACTATAATTATACTATATACCTATCTATCTACTGTAAACAAGAGCGCGCACACTGTATGTATAGGTACTTCGGCAATTCTTAACTTCACTTGGGTTACCAAAAAACAGGCCGAGCCGAGTTTGGAACCCGCAGTTAAGTCCAAAAACTCTTGTCTGTAATTTCCCTTATGGCATATCATCCAACAGCTATGTAACAATTTTTGTCAAATAAACATATTTCATTTCATTTCAAATGAAAACAAAAATAGATTTTATATACATTTTCTAGCGACTCAGAAAGGTTCCAAGATGATATTTCAGGATTTTTTCCAATGTTACTGGGCTGCACTTAATGGGGGCTTCTTTTGAAACATTGTACCGAAAAACTGAGTACAAAAAATATTTTTTAGGGTTCCGTACCTCAAACGGAAAGAACGAAACCCTTATAGGATCACTTTGTTGTCCGTCTGTCCGGCTGTGTGTATGTCAAGATTCTTTATATCGCGAACGCGTAAAGATATCGAGTTGAAATTTAAACTGTATATGTATATCTATGGTCTCTTGCAGTTGTGTAAAAGAAAAACTTCTCAGTTATCGTTTAAAAAAGTTAGAGCCGTTTATGTCGTAAAAAACGCATATTTCGACACTCACAAAAATCAAAACCTACAAGGTACTTCCCGTTGACATAGAACTATGAAATTTGCCGAGAACCATTGTCTCAGAGTACACATATAGGAATAAATCTGAAAACTGTACTTTTTTATTTAAATCACAAAAATAGGGCCTCAAAATTCAAAGTGAGTAAATCGTATCATGTAAGGTATCATATAAAAGAACTTCATTAGCACATGCTAAAACAGGTTTTTAATTATTTTAACAATGTGTAATATTCGATGTGTGACGAGAAAAGTGAAAAAAAAAAAAACTTTTGTCGATGATTTTAGTACAGAGATTTTAACAACTTACTTCTCAATTTTGTGAAATGTTCTGGATTTGTACGGAACCCTCGGCGTGCGAGCCTGACTCGCACTTGTCCTTTTTTTGTTTATTTAGGGCACCGTCAAATATTTAACTTTCCAAAAGGGTTCCGTCACCAAAAAAGTTTGAGAACCGCGGGTCTAAATCACCTCCTTTCGGTTTAGTACACCAGTTCTGGATAACCCTGTATTAAGATCAAAGGAAGTCGGGGAAAGTTTTAAGTGTAAAATAAATATTCTGCCAGAGTTCTTTCAGTCAGTCCCTTATAAAGTACAACCTTTCGTTCAACAAATAACAAAAATGTTTCTTTTTAGGCGAAGATCTGAAAAACCTGAAGCTTTTAAACGTGTTCGAGCCGTGCACGCTGCAGGTGGGCGACAGGAACTTCCTCACCATCGGCCCCGAGGACACCTTCATCAGCAAGAAGCAGTGGAGGAAACAACAGAGTAAGTGGAGATAACTCTTTCACTCTCTGAACTCTCTTTTTTTTTATTCCTTGTAGGTTTGCGTTTGACTACATACTGCCTGATGCTGAACAGATATGCGGTCTAGGATGTAGCACGCTTACCTAGAAGATACCTATTTACTCGGGATTTGCAGACACCCACGTTGTACTTAAGCGGGAAGACAGATCCAGGCAAAGCGTTCCACATTCTGGCTGTTTGTATGAGGAATGAGGATTCGAAACGCTTGGTTCCAACGCGCGAAATGTCCACCATAAAAGAGTGGCGCTTTGGTCGCATCTGTCTAGCCGTACGATAGAAGAAAGGGACAGGTGAGACCAGATTGTGCAACTCCTGAGCGCAGTCTCCGAAGTGAATCCGATAAAAGGCCGACAAACACAAACAACCTTAAGCTTATAAATACATCACATATTTATTTAGCCACAAGCTGCGGAAGATCACTTAACAGCTGCGCGTAGTAGCTAACATCACAGCCGCCAAGTTATATGATTCGGCCTATATAACAACTCGCCTAATGTATAAAAAAAAAGGTATCGGTACAAAAAGTATATTTGGTCCAGTTATTAAAACTTAAATTAGGTAGGTGAACTTACTATAATGACTGGACTAATTATTAGGTGTCCCGCAGACAGCTGCTGCGGTCTAGTCTTCGACCAATCATAGTAGTTGAAATTTTTGCATGTCTGCGGAATGCTTCAAAGAGTCCCCTTTTAGGTTTCCACCTTAGCAATAACAGAAACATTAATTGGTATTCCGCAGGTAAAATCTACAGAAACCTTCGCAAGCAGACCAAGCCTATGAAAAAGCCGTCGAAGCCCGAGAATAGTATTGCTGAGCACGTGCCCTCGCGTCCGAAGAAACGGGCCTCTTCGCATCGGAAACTCAAATCTGTAGATGTAAGACAAATACACACTAAACTCTATAAAATTTAACTTGATCTCTGCAACAGCTGTCAGAAAAATCACGCCTATAAAGTCCTGGATGTCTTAATAGTACAGACAGTACCTGTCAATGTCATTCTTTATGGCCATGCCGATTAGTGATGGGCATTGAGGAAGGAATCAGAAGGAGATGGTGTAATGACATTTAGATACTTTGACATGTAATAGTTTAAAAACCGAAATAATAATCATATAGGCGTCTCTTTCAAATGTACGTAATAAGAATAGACCAACATTATACAGCACAGTTTCGCTATAGTGTCTATATTTTTCGTGACGTGTCGCGCGTGCCTGGTCCGCCATATTGAGTCGAAAAACAATAGCGATGTTCTTATTATATCAAAAAAAACTATCGATATTTTGGTTAGTTTTTATTTGTGTTATCGATTAGCTAAAATTTTGAATTTTTATTTCATTTCACTTTTCATGTCAAATTTGACAACTGTTATTCCAGAATTAATACAAGTAAAATGGCATGACAGGTGTGAAAGTAACAGCTGTCAAACTAAGAAGTATTATTATCTCCGTAACTATCGAAGCTAGACCATTACTATCTTAATAGCAGTAATAACACTCAATGAGATCTATTAGATTGTTCTAATGACTGCTGTCAAAGCTTAAAAGTGAATTATCTCCGTAACTATCGAAATTAGACTACTACTGAGTTCACAAAAGTGACAGAGCGCAATTAGATCTATATTTTAAATGACACCTGTCAAACTTAAAAGTGGATTATCTCCGTAACCATCGAAGTTCGACTATTGCTGTCTTCACAAAAGTGATAGAACTCAACGAGATCTAAATTTCGGATGACAGCTGTCAAACTAAAAAGTGGAATAGCTTCGTAACTATTAAAGCTAGACTATTGCTGTCTTCACAAAAGTGATAGAGCTCAACGAGACCTACATTTCGGATGACAGCTGTCAAACTTAAAAGTGGAATATCTCCATAGCTATTAAAGCTAGACTATTGCTGTCTTGATACAAGTGATAGAGCTCAACGAGACCTACATTACGGATGACAGCTGTCAAACTTAAAAGTGGAATATCTCCGTAACTAATAAAGCTAGACTATTGCTGACGTGACACAAGTGATAGAACTCAACGAGACCTACATTTCAGATGACAGCTTTAAAGTGAAAAATCTGTGTAACTATTGACCCTAGACCATTGCTGTGTTTACAAAAGTGATAGAGCTTAAAAAGATCTACATTTGATGTGACAGCTCAAACTTAAAAGTTGATTATTTCCGTAATATTGATAGCTGTCATCTGAAAGATATCAAATCTCTCTTTGAGCTTTATCACTTTTGTGAAGACAGCAATGGTCTAGCATCGACAGTGACGGAGATAATCCACTTTTAAGTTTGACAGCTGTCATCCGAAATGTAGATCTCATATCAGTTTAGTGAAGAAAGCAATGGTCTATAATAGATACTTATGGAGATATTCCACATTTAAGCTGGACAGCTGTCATCCGATATGTAGTTCTTATTAAGTCCTATCACTTTAATTCTAAGTCATACCTCAGTAAAGCAGTGGAGACTTTTCTAGAGGTGTCTATGGAGTTTTGGTAACAACACGGAACGACACGATACGTCACATTATATCACTTGCCTACACTCATGCACGTAATTCAGCTCATAATCAATGAAATACCACAATTTTTCACTAATTATCACTGATAAAAACACAACTTTAACAAAATAATACAATGAGGCGACATGTCTTTTCCGCGTTCCCGCCAAAAAACTCGTCCTGCCATTCTAGTATGGATTCTTGAATATGACAGCTGCAACCTTGACATCTGTAATTTTTAAGGTTCCGTACCTCAAAAGGAAAAAACGGATCCTTATGGATCACTTTGTTGACCGTCTGTCCGTCTGTGTGTCTGTCAAGACTCCTTATCTCGTGAACGCGAAAAGATATCGAGTTGAAAGGACATGTCCACAAAATGTATGGAGGCTGGTATAATAATAATCAAAAATTCTAACCACTACACTCGTTACATTTCGAGAAAGTTCATATTTTTCTGAGTCTATTACAACAGTTAAAAACAAAAAAGAGCCCTCCGATTTTATAAAAAATAATTTTGAATTTATTAGGATAATTTGATATATTTGGCTCAATAGGTAGTTTATCTCTATCAACCCTGATTAAGTAACCTCTAAATTGTTAAATAAAAACATTTATACCAATTAGACACACTTTTAAAGAATTTGTTTGTCACATTGTACGTACTAACTGGTCACACTGGTAGGTTATAATTTTTAATTTTAGCAAATTAAGCGATAAATGTTGAAGAATCAGCTACGTATGCAAGTAAAAAAACGATAGAAGCACTTTATCATTGCTGAACTAGAAAAAGTAATAAGCTGTATTGTTATTTTTCGTACAATTTAATTGTCGCATTTAAAAAAAATTGGAGGGGTGAAAAAATCTAAATTAAACATTTTTGAGAAGCCCATAAAACAAGCTTTCAAGTGATGTATATATCATCTTGGTTCGATTTTTCTCTGAATAATATACCACTTGTGGACGTCACCTTTAAACTGTATACGTATATTAATGAACTCTTGCTGTTGTGTAAAAGAAAAACTTCTCAGTTGTCGTTTAAAAAAGTTAGAGTCGTTTATATCGTAAAAAACAGCATATTTCGACACTCACAAAAATCAAAACCTACCGGGTACTTTCCGTTGACATAGAACTATGAAATTTGGCGAAAAGCATTATCTCAGAATACACATATAGGATTAAATCTGAAAACTGCACATTTTTATTTACATCACAAAAAATAGGGCCTCAAAATTCACAAAATATGGGCTTAAAATTCAAAGTGAGTAAATCGTATCATGAAAGGTGTCATATAAAAGAACTTCATTAGCACATGCTAAAACAGGTTTTTAATTACTTTAACAATGTGTTTGTACGGAACCCTCGATGTGCGAGTCTGACTCGCACTTGTCCGGTTTTTTAAATAAAAGTTTGCCATTATGTTTGATTCGGCTAAAATTAATTTGTGTCGATAGTTTTATCGATAAGTACGGGGAAATCGATAAGTGTAGTGTGGTAGTAACAACACTAATCCGCCGTTTTATGTGCGGTGGGTATGCAGGTTTTTCTCGTCGTTAGGGCAACTCCTTCTGATTCCTTCCTCAATGGTGATGGGCGACGAATGATCGTGACCACAGAGTTTTAGATAGAGTTTTATTTAAAATATCGATAGTTTATACTAACGATATTTTAAATAAAACTTAATTTATCATTAATTTTATTGTATATTTTAATATCATAAATTGTTTACATGTGTAATTAAATTAAACCCAATTATATGTTACATTAGCATCGATAATAGTGAAAAACGTTGATATATGCTATTGTTACATTATTATGAGTATTTAATTAATATCATAACATTATTTACATGTGTACATACTTGATCTTAAATAATAGTAAGTAAATAAAATCCTATTTCTCACCTTCAACTACTCATTCGAATTCATTACAACATTGTTTGAAAATCGATTTTTCATCTCAACACTAAAAATGTCAATCTTCTATGTCAATGTCACTGTCGCAGAGATCAAGTAAAATTTTATAGAGTATAGAAAACCAGAAAGAAAAAAACTAGGATTTCAAAAGTCGACCTACAGCAAAAATTGAAATTCGGCGGCGACGTACAACCGCTAGCTAATGTGTATTCAATCACAGAGCGAAATCGATAAATCAAGATCTGTGTTTAGGTTGGTCAGTCACTTAACTAGTTTTTAATTTTTATCTAATTTATATTCAATCCAAATATATCCTAATTTATGTTATTTTCAGAGTGAAATGGAAGTAGACGTGCCCGAAGAGAAGATGGAATCGCTCGATGACGCTCTAAAAGCCGACGCCAACTGCCCGAGTATCAAGATCGAGAGGCCCATCGGAGACGTGTCGCTGCCCATGGCCAGCAGTCAGGAAGACACCGTCACTGAGGAGAAGAACGACTCTGGTATCAGGTTGGTTGCCTTTTATATATTTTAATCTGGTTTCAAAAAAGGAAAATGCTGAATTAGGCTGATTTTTGCGTCGCGACGCATTTTGTTTAATACGTATAACGTTCAATACGCAAAATGTTTAATTTGTATACGCGTAATGTTCAATGCATAGGATGTTCAATGCTCAGTATGTTCAGTGTGTTAAGTGCGTAGAATGTTCAATGCTCAGAATGTTCAATTCGCAAAATTGACAATTTCAATGCTCTGAAAGTTTAATATGCAGGATTTTCAATTCGCGAAATTGACAATTTCGATTCACAGAATGTAGTACTGTTTGTTGAAAACGAGTACCCTACCGAAGCAATCGAATATATATTCACAATGTTGAAAACATGTTTGTTTTTGAAAAATATTGTTTGTTTCATTTTTACTCTAAATAAAATAAAGAACTCTTCTGTTTAACCTAACAATTATAATAAAAAAAATGTTTAATTATGTACCTCATTCCATAGTCCAAATTTAAAAAACATTTTAAAAAATTTGCAATGCTAATATGCAATATGCTCTCAATGTTGGTTTAGGTTGATACCTAATAAAGGACCAGGCCAGGCCTGTGAATTTGATTGAAAAAAGAGGAACATTAAAATAAATAACAGTGACTTACTTTGCTATATCAATAACTAAGTAATTTGCATTTAGAATGTGCTTTGAACTTTTGTAGTTTTGTACGTCATGCGTTTTGGACGTTTTGCTTTTTGAACGTTATGCGTTTTTATTGTTTTTCAGTTTGAACATTTTGCGTTTTGATAATTTATTGTACATTTTGCGTTTTAAACATTTTGCATATTGAATATTATACGTATTAAACATTATGCGTCGCGACGGATTTTTGGTGCATGATACGATCTTGGAGGATTTGGAGAAAAATTCAACGCGCGTACCCCTCTGTCATGGTATAAAAAAAATTGTACCTACATGTGAACGACACACCAGACATATCATTGCACAATTTTAGACTTAAGCGATTAAGAAAATGGCTGGAAAATGGATAGCGAAAATGGATTATCAGCATCTGGGCTTCATTGTTCTCGCTCGCTCCGCTCCATAAACCCGTCACCCGTTAACATTCTGACTTTATTCCCATATGTACAGGGTGTCTCAAAAGAAATTTTATATTTGTTTAGCTTACTGCGTGAACGCTGCGTACTTGAGGGGTGCGGGGGTTATGTCAATTGGTAGCTTGGCTCTTGGGGATTCAGTCGCTATGGAGCGTTTCTCGGGAGCAGACCGCGCGTTGTGCGTGCGAGAGTTTTACAAGAACGGTGATTCTAAGTAGAAAATTCTGCAGTATTCGAGGTTTTCGCCACTTAAATGATGCGCCAAGCCTTCCTCTCATTCGATATTGGGTTAAAAAGTTTGAAGAGACTGGATCAACGCTGGATAAATCAAAATCCGGGCGACCTAGGTCATCAAGAACGGTAGAAAACGTGGAGAGTGTTAATCAATCTGTACGTGACGACCCGAGCCTTTCAATTCGGAAGCGCGCGAGTGCTTTAAATGTGCATAGATCATCATTACATCGCATTATGCACAAAGATCTAAAGCTGCACCCCTACAAAATTCAATTGGTGCAAGAATTACACACAAAACACACGTCCAATATATCTCTGCCACGTGTTCGTGAAATTTTCTCAGGAAAATTGATCTCCCGGAGAGGTGACATAAATTGGCCTCCACGTAGCCCAGATTTAACCCCTATGGACTTTTTCCTATGGGGTTATCTTAAATCTAAAGTTTACGCCAATAAACCAACTTCACTGGCGCATTTGAAAGAAAATATCCGTCACGAAATGGCAGCCATCCCTCACTCCACCTGTCGAGCAGTCATAAGTAATTTTACTGTTCGATTAAATAAGTGCCAACAACGTGAGGGTTTACATTTAGACGATATTATTTTTAAGAAATGAATTCCCAAAAAGTGTATTTTAACAATAAATAAACATTTTTTCTATATACCGCTTCCTTTTTTTTTAATCAATCCACTAAATATGAAATTTCTTTTGAGACACCCTGTATTAGGTCGAAACTTCAGTGAACACTTCCTCCCCCGCGCCTCACGTAAAGATGACAGATTGTAGTCAATGCGAATCGTAGTGCGTTTCTAGTCCGGATATAAAACGTACCTAGATACGATTGATGCGTGATTTCACTGACATTCGTGTCGGCCAATTGATTTACTTATGGAGGACTATTAATCGGAAAAGAATCAGGTCAATTTTACAAAATGGTCACACAAAAATTTACAGTTAATGGTTCTGGCTGCATTGCAGTACCTGGATCAGTAGTCAGCAGGTATATAAAAATGGTGAAAATGAGTGCTTATAAAAATTGTATAGCAAGTAGTACTACTTTAAAAGCAGCCTGGTTTAGTGTTAACCGAGTATTTGTGTTGTACAGTCCGGAGCCGAACCGCGAAGAGAGCTCCCTGCTGAATGGCGATAGCAAATCGGAGCAGGCGCTCAACGACGACGACTCCGACAACTGGGAGAACACCAGCAGCGACGGCAGCGACACTGACAGGTGAGGGGCTAACACATACTGACAGGATTCATATTGCATCATTACTAAAGTTATAAATCCGAAAGTATATTCATTGGTTTGTTGCTCCTTCACGCAGGAACGAAGCAACAGATTGACTTTATTTATAAATCCGAATATCCGAAAGTGTATTCGTTGGTTTATTGGTTTGTTGCTCCTTCACGCAGGAACGAAGCAACAGATTGACTTTATTTATAAATCCGAATATCCGAAAGTGTATTCGTTGGTTTATTGGTTTGTTGCTCCTTCACGCAGGAACGAAGCAACAGATTGACTTTATTTATAATTCCGAATATCCAAAAGTGTATTCGTTGGTTTATTGGTTTGTTGCTCCTTCACGCAGGAACGAAGCAACAGATTGACTTTATTTATAAATCCGAATATCCAAAAGTGTATTCGTTGGTTTATTGGTTTGTTGCTCCTTCACGCAGAAACGAAGCAACAGATTGATTTGAATTTTGGCATGGATATAGTTTGAAAGACGGAAAGTGACGTAGGCTACCGTAGGCTTTTTATCCCGAAAAAATAAAAGGTTCCTATGGGATAGCACAGAAATCAAAATATCACGCAGGCAAAGCCGCGGGCAAAAGCTAGCTTATTATAATGATTTCGTGTCAAGCCTAAAATTACTTACCGGTGATGGTTTACAGCACTGGAACGTAGTCTGTCGCGTGCGGTGGCACGCTCTGTGTCGCACTTCGCTCCCGTCGCCACCTCAATGCACTCCTTGCTGCTAACACCGAAATAGATTTATTGGTTGATAACTGGAAGCAAATTGTTGCTTCGCTCCTAGTCTGCGGCGAATCCCTTCTGGATCAGTGGGCTGGGCGCGACGGAACGGATGCGGACCTTAGTCTTGACATTGTGTAGTTTTTTGGGAGTATTATGATTGTGCGTTATTATTTTTAGTAGTTTAATTTTGTTGACAACTATTATTATTTTGACATTTATTTTTTTGCTTTAATATTATTTTGACATTTATGGTTTTTGCTGAATTATTATTTTGACATTTATTTTTGTGACATCCTATTAATTTTTAAGAGAATATGTGTGTTATAATGTAATATGTGAGATTTATAATGTAATTGGCATGTCCGTTTTAATGGCTCAATAAATACAATTTAATTGAAATTTAGTCTCTCAGTATTAGCCTTACGTAACGTTCCCACATCAACGTGACCTATTTTTTACAACTTTTTATCTCGTTTGAAACAGTACAAAATTTATCCCCTAGGGAAATCTTGACTATGTGACGAAGATTTAACTATTCCCCTTCCTTTTTGCAATCAAGCTTGGTCTTTCGAAGATACTTCCGCCCTTGTAGTTAGCGTAGGAACGTTCTCTTATTAGAAAAGAAACATATGCTTTTTCACTATAATCCTAGTGAAACATCAAACGTCAGTGAAGACCTTATCATTACCACGTCATATGGGAACAAGAATTGAAAATTGATGTTATAAGTTACTTTATTCACTGATATAATTATGTTGTCATGTAGCGGTGCGACGTGGTCATCTCGATGTTCATCGGTGGCGTCGACGCGCGGCAAGCGGTCACCGCAGCTTGCCGTCCGGCTGCTGCGCGGCAAGCGGCTCAAGCGCACCGTGCGCCGCGCGCCGCCCGCGCCGCCGCCGCGCCGCGGAGACCGCGTCGTCGTCGAGACGCTGCACACCACCAGCCGCGCCAACGTCGTCTGGCAGGTACTGTATGCCACTACTCTCAGTTGAAACAGATCGGAGACTGACGAATCTCGACCGGCTGGTTTCGGTCGGGCAAACACCAACTACTCGCTGCCCCCCGTGCCTCGTGTGCCTCCCCCACTTGATCACCAACGCGACCACCCGACCAAACAAAGCCTGTCTTCGTTTTGGGCGGCTTGAACCTTTTGCTTAACTTCATCATCATCATATCAGCCATAGAACGTCCACTGCTGGACATAGGCCTCCCCTAATGATTTCCAATAAGACCGGTTAATAGCGGTTTGCATCCAGCGCGATCCTGCGGTCCTAATAAGGTCATCCGTCCACCTTGTGGGTGGACGTCCTACGCTGCGCTTGCCGGTACGTGGTCTCCACTCGAGAACTTTTCGACCCCATCGGTCATCAGTTCTCCGCGCTATGTGCCCTGCCCATTGCCACTTCAACTTGCCAATCCGCTGGGCTATGTCGGTAACCTTGGTTCTTCTACGGATCTCCTCATTCCTGATTCGATCTCGCAGAGAAACTCCGAGCATAGCCCTCTCCATGGCTCTTTGAGCTACTTGGAGCTTACTAATAAGGCCGATAGTAAGAGACCACGTTTCTGTGCCATAAGTCATCACTGGCAACACACACTGGTCGAAAACTTTCGACTTGAGGCACTGAGGTATGTTTAACTGAGGTATGGTATGCTTAACTTAGAACTATTAAATATATATATAACTCCTGGAGTCCCTCGCTTCACTCAAGATCCTATGTGTCCGCCCGTGACATAAGACTCGATTTTTTCACTAAGTGCATAATCTATTATTATTTTTGTTATTTATTTATCGTACTAGAAAATATCTATTATTGCAGGACGGCACGATAGAGCGCGGGATCCCGTCCACCCACCTGTACCCGATCCACCATCTCGACGGCCAGGAGTGTTTCCCGGGAGACTTCGTCGTCAGCGGAGCGGCAAATGTCGAGGACAATCAACAAGTAAGGATCTTATACTTTACCGAGGGTCAGCTTTATTGTCACCAATGATGACTCATCATGTATGATTAACATAGACGTTCATTTTTAGGGTTCCGTACCTCAAAAGGAAAAAACGGAACTCTTACAGGATCACTTTGTTGTCCGTCTGTCCTTATGTCAAGGCTCTTTATCTCGGGAACGCGTAAAGATATCGAGTTGAAATTTAAACTAGATACGTATATCTGGTCTTTTGCTGTTGTGTAAACGAAAAACTTCTTAGTTATCGTATAAAAAAGTTAGAGCCGTTTATGTCGCAAAAACCGCATATTTCAACACTCACAAAAATCAAAACCTACAGAGTTTTACATAGATCTATGAAATTTGACGAGAAGCATTGTCTCAGAGTACACATTTAGGAATAAATCTGAAAGCTGTACATTTTTATTTAAAAGACAAAAAAAATCTGGCCTCGGTTCACAAAATATGGTTTCAAAATTCAAAGTGAGTAAATCGTATCATGTGAGGTATTGTAACAGAGCTTCATTAGCATAATTATGCTAAAACAGATTTTTAATTATTTTAACAATGTGTAATTTTCGTTGGATGACGAGAAAAAAAAAATTTTTTTTTGTTGATTATAGTATAGACTTGAGATTTTAACAACTTACTTCCCAATTTTGTGAAATTTTCTGGATTTGTACGGAACCTTCGGTGTGCGAACGTGACTTGCACTTGTCCGGTTTTTTTTTTGTTGTATTGTGGCGAGGATATCGAACCTGAACGCTACCGGCACAGGACCGATGGTGCTACATATAAGAGAGAGAGATGTAGGATTGTAAAATTGATTCCTAAATAATGACAAGTGCTTTAATAAACCCTACTTCATTAAATTAAAGATATTAACTGTGGTGTCAATATATATCTTTGAAGCGTGCAAATTCGTAAAAAAATACCCACAGTTTTTCACAAAACTATCAAGTGCACGTGTCCATCCTGCCAGATCCCAATATCAGCATAACTTAATGTTACCGAAATCAAAACTAACGATCCACAGCTCCGGGCCATGCTCGATGGCTGTTAAAATATTTAATAAACTTCCGGTCGAAATTAAGAAAATTGAAGACGAAATCGAATTTGCAAAAGTATTAAAGAACCTACTTATCACGAAATGCTATTATACATTAAACGAGTACCTATTGGACAGTCATAAAATAGCAAATTGAAACAAATAAATCGCTCCGCACAATATTGCTATACCCTAATAGGGTCATATGTATAACTTATAGAATATAGATACAAAACATGTTTCTTAAGACCTGCATGTAAATTATACTACATATGATGCAATAAACGATTGATTGATTGATTAAACGCATGAAGCGACTATCTTTAGTGAATTTATATAAATCTGCAATCGACAACTTGGTAGTGGCGTATTTATTAGCGACACGCTCGTTCACGATCGCACTAATGCTATTATTATTATTACGAGCCTGTACTACGTAGTAGAAATCTTTCTTTCCTACTCCCATACATCTCTATTCTATACCTGAATAATGTAATTAATATATATTCTTTCATTCAATCAGCAGCTAAAACACAGAGAATATGGCGTGGTGCAAAGAGTGGACCATCATGGACGCACGGCCATCGTACACTGGTACCGCACCTACACCAGCTCCGACGAACCTGTGTAAGTTATATCCATCATAATACTATCTAACGTAAGAATTACGCTTGAAATGTCTGAGTGGTCACATTCAATTAAGCAGGACCGGATCTGTCATATGGCTTTTTGGGCTTCAGGCCAGGGCCCCGTGGATTACAGGGGCCCCCGGATAGTCCAGTCAAAAGTAGACGATAATGCGAAAAAATCTATAATTTTACCAAATTAAACAGATTGTAAGGTTTGCAGCCCTGCGAATCCTGCGATTAATCAAACCCATTTAATTCAAGTCTACGTTCAGGCGTTGGTACTTCGAACTGACAGTTAAAATGCTCAGCAGCCACTATACAACCATTCGATCTCGATCATGCTCCGCTGTTTTACTCTCAAACTCTGTGTTCTTTCTATCTTGCTATCCTATACTTTGAGTAATTAGACATCTTTTTATTGTGACAAAATACAGAACTAAACGTAATTAGGCCAATGCTACTTAGGGGTGGGCCCCTTTCTATGAATTTTACTACAATACGAGTTCTTTTAGTAAGATTGAGAAAAAAAAACATCAACCATGCGAAGACTGGCCGTGCCGAACGTTTTTTAACTGCAGTGATCGCTGAGAAACACCCACTCAAACTACTTAAAGTGAAAATCGCAAATAAAGTTTTCATCGAGACTTTGAAATATTCCAGGCCTGTGATGCTACACGAGAGTGAGATGAGCGTGTATGATCTCAAAGACCACCCGGACTTCCAGTACCGGCCCGGCACCGTCGTCATCCGGGTCGCCAACTTCACCGGGGAGGATTCTCATTGCACTGCTGGACAGGTAACGTTACACGAGAGTGAGATGAGATCAGATCTCAAAGACCACCCGGACCTCCAGTACCGGCCCGGCACCGTCGTCATCCGGGTCGCCAACTTCACCGGGGAAGATTCTCATTGCACTGCTGGACAGGTAACGTTACACGAGAGTGAGATGAGATCACATCTCAAAGACCACCCGGACTTCCAGTACCGGCCCGGCACCGTCGTCATCCGGGTCGCCAACTTCACCGGGGAAGATTCTCATTGCACTGCTGGACAGGTAACGTTACACGAGAGTGAGATGAGATCAGATCTCAGAGACCACCCGGACTTCCAGTACCGGCCCGGCACCGTCGTCATCCGGGTCGCCAACTTCACCGGGGAAGATTCTCATTGCACTGCTGGACAGGTAACGTTACACGAGAGTGAGATGAGATCAGATCTCAAAGACCACCCGGACCTCCAGTACCGGCCCGGCACCGTCGTCATCCGGGTCGCCAACTTCACCGGGGAAGATTCTCATTGCACTGCAGGACAGGTAACGTTACACGAGAGTGAGATGAGATCAGATCTCAAAGACCACCCGGACTTCCAGTACCGGCCCGGCACCGTCGTCATCCGGGTCGCCAACTTCACCGGGGAAGATCCTCATTGCACTGCTGGACAGGTAACGTTACACGAGAGTGAGATGAGATCAGATCTCAAAGACCACCCGGACTTCCAGTACCGGCCCGGCACCGTCGTCATCCGGGTCGCCAACTTCACCGGGGAAGATTCTCATTGCACTGCTGGACAGGTAACGTTACACGAGAGTGAGATGAGATCAGATCTCAGAGACCACCCGGACTTCCAGTACCGGCCCGGCACCGTCGTCATCCGGGTCGCCAACTTCACCGGGGAAGATTCTCATTGCACTGCTGGACAGGTAACGTTACACGAGAGTGAGATGAGATCAGATCTCAGAGACCACCCGGACTTCCAGTACCGGCCCGGCACCGTCGTCATCCGGGTCGCCAACTTCACCGGGGAAGATTCTCATTGCACTGCTGGACAGGTATAAGTCGAATCATACAACTTGAGGGCTATAATCTTAGCTACAAGCTGTGCCAATCATTTTAATTATAATATACGTATTCCTCAGGAGAGGCCAGAAGCTCCTGATATACAGTTTTTTACTTTAGTAGAAGTAGTTGTTAAATTATTCATTTTTTGACCATTGTTGTACCGGCACTTTTTAAAGCGTTTTTCACTAATCTTGTATATAATTTATACCTACTGTAACATGTCCACTGCTGAAAATAGACCTCCCTATAGATTTCCAATAAGCCCGATTGGAAACGACTTGTATCCGACGCTTTCCTGGGGTGCGGACTTTAGATATCCCTACACTGTGTTAATTGTTAATGAAATGTTACTAAAGTGCATTAATATTAGTTTGAAGATTAGCGTATTCTATGATCGCCCAAAAATATTTGCAACCTTTACAGCATGGGTTTTAAATCGTAATTTTCCGAAGCGTTGATTACAATAATATACAAGCGTTGCTGCTTAGTTTGGGGTCAGAGATCGTGTGTAAGATATCTCTTAATAGGTATTTATTTATTTAATTTCAACAGGTTATTGATAACTTCCCCACCGGTCGAGTGAAAGTGTGGTGGGTCGACGGACATACGAGCATGTGCTGGCCACAGGATCTTTACAAGGTATTATTTATGAATATTTTATACCCTTTATTCCTTTCCCTTTTCGCCATAATCGTACATTATTCAAACCTAATTCCTAATTTGTTACATCATTCAGAACTCTCCAAAAACCTTATAACCTATATCAGTTTTTGCTTTACGTTGCATGCGAGCATTTGAGATCGAATGTTGCAATAGGTTTTTGAAATCCGTTGTATTTAATAATAATAATAAATAAATCGTTTATTTCCAAGGTAGATTTACAAAACAACAATCAATTTATCTTATAATGTACATTGCATGCATTACGAATAAAATTTATTACGTATTAAGTACTATAGGTAGGAATGGCATGCATTATTATTCACAAATTGAAATAGTTATCAGTGGGCCCCAAACTGGGTTAATTCTGCATTTTGGGCACCCGAAAGAATTATCCCATAGTTTTATTTTAACATATGGACGCCGAAGTGTAGGACGCTGTAGGTATCAATCAAAAGTTTTTGTACTTTACCGGATAGTTAACTAAAAAAATACCTATAATTAAAAAGTACTCATAGTTAATGACAGAAACAAAACATCAATTGAATGACACGTAGGTTCGGTAGGCATAATAAAGCGGGTAAGTACACAATATGTGAGGACCGGTTCTGGCGAGAACTCCTTAGCGATGTTGAAATGCAAGACGACGCCAGTCATTAGAAATATTTAATTAACAAGTGATTGCTATACCTTGTTACGAATTAAGATAGTCCCCAATAACCCAATCTTTACGCAGCTGTCAAATGAGCTTCACAGCCGCCTAGTTGTATGATTCGGACTATACGTTTTGTTTAAAACATATCCCAGAGAGTGTAATGGCAAGATTTAAAACTATTACTAGACAGTCTAGTATACATATTTAAATTAATAGTTTTAAATCTTGCCATTACACTCTCTGGGATAAGTTATAAAACGTATAGTCCGAATTATACAACTAGGCGGCTGTGAAGCTCATTTGACAGCTGGGCAAAAATTGGGTTATTCGCAGCTTGTGGCTAACAACACAGCTTTACATAGCATCACAGATTTTACTGTCACGTCATGAGATGATCTGTGACTGTTCTACTCATTCAAATCGTCAAATCATTTAAAGTTAAATATTGAATTATTTTCTCGTCATACGTTAACAGTATATCAGATATAAAGTGTGTATCAGGAAGTTATCTCAAGTGCATAGCAATGTGTGAATCCCTCATCCCACAATCATTTTCTCCCATAACCTAACCTTCATCAAAACTGCTAAAATACGTGGAAAAGTCGAGCAAAGTTAATGTGACTATTGCAAGCAGGTGGGCGAGTACGACTCGGACGACGGAGAATTATGGGGGTCTGACGGCTCCGGGTCTGAAGACTCCTGGGAGACGCAGAGCTCGGCGCACGATGTGGAGAGGGAGCCGCTCGCTGCCGTCATGCCGCCACGGGACCAGCCAGGTATGTGGTATGTTACTGGCGCGAACAGATGGTAACACTGACGATGGTGGCTCCGGCTCTGAATGTACACAATACAGCCGCAGGTATGTATTCTTAAGACCAAAGTTTCTACAAAACAGCGCATGCCTTGAACGCGACTCGTCTGAACCTACAGGCACTTTTGCAGGCGATCCAGACACTGAAACTTCTACCCTACATGACTGGAAATTCTACCCGATCTTGCAATTTAAGACTGTATTTAGTGAAATATAACATTTTGATTTTCGTAGTATTGGTAATATGAGGCCGGTCAGTTTACGAAACGACAAACATATCTTAAATATATTGTTTTTATTGACAAGAAAAAAAATATTTCAAAAGACCATAATAATATGATAGTCATAATTAAGAAATTGCAAACAAAAATATCCCCACCCAGGGCAAATATTTATGTGATGAACATAAGTGTTTGCTCTATGTCTGGGTGTTATTTAGTTACTATCTATATAAGTATGTATTTAAAAATAAGTATATGTAGTATATCAGTCTTTGGCAGCGATATCACAAGCTTTGCTTAGTTTGGGGTCAGAGGCCGTGTGTAAGATGTCCCAAAATATTTATTTATTATTTTCTATGTACAGCGGTAGAAGTATTCAAACTCGAAGCAGGCGCGCCGCCGGCAGCGGGTGAGGGCGCCACTGGCACAAGACCTGAGCCAATAGCCGTACCGAGACTGTTAGAGCCACGAGTGGCAGCGCATATAGAGCGCGGCCGCGTCGCCATGCGTCGCCTGGAAGAAATGTTCGCTAAACATCCCGCTCTGCAGAGCCAGGAGGTAAATATAACAATATAGTGAGGATTGCGACAGTGGCGCCACAACACCTGAACCGATATTCGTGCCGAGACTGTTAGAGCCAGTCCAGTCAGAATGTACACTACGATTTAAAATGTTCTTATTTTACAAAAATATTTGTAGATGTGCGCCTTGTATGGATCCACTGGAGTTGCCAACTGTTCCCTCTATCTTGTTGAGCAGAAATGTTTTTCTTTATTTTTGTGGAAACATCAGCATCTAAAATTCGCTCACTGTTGTAGTTTCTGTAAACATGTGATTAACAGATGAGACGTTTTTTAGGGTTCCGTACCTCAAACGGAAAAAACGGAACCCTTATAGGATCACTTTGTTGCCCGTCTGTCCGTCTGTGTGTATGTCAAGACTCTTTATCTCGGGAACGCGTAAAGATATCGAGTTGAAATTTAAACTGTATACGTATATCTATGGTCTCGTGCAGTTGTGTAAAAGAAAAACTTCTCAGTTGCCGTATAAAAAAGTAAGAGCCGTTTATGTCGTAAAAATCCGCATATTTCGCACTCACAAAAATCAAAACCTACAGGGTACTTCCCGTTGACATAGAACTATGAAATTTGACGAGAAGCATGGTCTCAGAGTACACATATAGGAATAAATCTGAAAACTGTACATTTTTATTTAAATCACAAAAAATAGGGCCTCAAAATTCACAAAATATGGGTTCAAAATTCAAAGTGAGTAAATCGTATCATGTAAGTATCATATAAAAAATCTGCATTAGCACATGCTAAAACAGGTTTTTCATTATTTCAACATCGTGTTTGTACGGAACCCTCGGTGTGCGAGCCTGACTCGCACTTGTCCGGTTTTTTTTCCGGTGGAACCGCTCGTATAAAATTACACCATTAAGATAAAACTTTACTTGCAGATAATGCGGAAACTATTGAACCTATACAAGGATTGCCGGTTTCTCGACCGCCTGATGGGGACTTCGTTCTTCCATGAAGATCACTTTTTGGTAAGTAAGTGAAAATGCATTCACTATGGGGATACTTTTTTCATCTGATAAACTTGATCAATAGTCTTTGTTTTGAATAAATATTTAGTGTATTTACGCTATCTTGTTGTAGGCAAATAAGTTTAAGGGTATTTAAAAAAAACACTATTATTAATATTACAATAATTATACATTTCAAAAACTAAATTTTTACAAAATAATATAGTTAAAATAATAATAAATATCAATTATTTTCACTGCACTCTATTTTACATAAATATTTTGTTTTGTTTTTTTTTATTATATTTATAATCTGTTAACAACAAATAAATATTATAAAAAAATCTTTAAAATTATTATTTTTTCCCTTATTCTCACTGCACTACACTCTGTTCGACACGTGTTTTGCCTCTCAACGAGGCATCTTCAGGACGTGTTGACTCTTTGAGGTCGCTCGCAAGAAATTTCCGCAAAGTAACGCCTGATTCAATCAATATCTTGATCAATAGTGTAAACTTTCTTGAATTCTATTGTACAGTTACTGAAAGCTATATAGAACCTATAGGACTATGTAGAACAAACTCCACATATCATAATGAGTAGAGTTTATATTGCGGCATATTTAGTCCTGACAGAAAAAGCTCAGTCACGCAATGTCATTGTCCCGGAAAAGTTATTTGGCCAAAAACGACGTGTATTTTGGGCGTAGCAGGCTTGCCATCCTCTGTCCATCGCGCATTGGTTAGTCGCCGGGGTCACACATTGGCTATGTTGGCTACAAATTATAGTCTTGGATTGATATTGGACAATCAATATCAGTCCAAGACCGATCTACACTTTGGTGTGTTGACTAAGACTATAATTTGTTGCCAACATAACATAGCCAATAAGCCCAATTTTAGAGGCGCCATCGTAACTATAATAGATAACTATACTCTATACAATTAACTTGATCTCTGCTACAGCTGTCAGAAAAATCACGCCTATGAAGTCCTGAATTTCTTAATAGTACAAACATTACCTATCAATGTTATACTTTATGGGCATGCCGATTAGTGATGGGCGACGAATGATCGTGACCACAGAGTTTTAGATAGTTTTAGTATAAACTATCGATATTTTAAATAAACCTTAATTTATCATTAACTTTATTGTATATTTTAATATCATAACATTTTTTACATGTATAATTAAATTAAACCCCATTATATGTTACATTAGCATCGATAATAGTGAAAAACGTCGATAAATACTACCGTTACATTATTATGAGTATTTAATTAATATCCTAACATTATTTACATGTGTACATATTTGATCTTAAACAATAGTAAGTAAATAAAATCCAATTTCTCACCTTCAACTACTCATTCGCTTTCATTACAATATTGTCTGAAAATCGATTTTTTCTACCACTATCTCAACACTAAAAATGTCAATCTATGTCAATGTCACTGTCGCAGAGATCAAGTTGTATTTTATAGAGTATAGATTATTTCAGTTTCACTTTAGGCATTCGATAGAGAGAAAACTTTGTACATTGCTATTAAATTTACGATGGCGTCTCTAAAATTGGGCTTAATGTGTGGCGTCAGCTTTGAGGTTCATGATTTGCGGTTTCTATTGCGGCGGGACAGTAAACGACAAGACTGATGCATTTTAGTTCGACTAACAAAATCGCGCTTTATGTGACAAGAGATCGAGCTCATATTTATTGTATGTATACACAGGGGCTGTTAGAGCGAGTGCGCGAGCGCGGGCTGAGCACGGCGCGCGCGGGAGAGAGACGGGTGCACGAGCAGCTGGCGCGACTCTTCACTCCCGACGACTCGCGCGACCACGAGCCCGAACCGGACCCGAACGAGCAACGAGAGGTATTACGAGATGGGTTCTTAGATAATGAGTTATAATTATTTATCGCAAAAAACAGGATGACCGACTTTACCCGTGTACAGAATTCGCGAATATTTCGCTCGGATCGATGTAGCATTTTTCACATTATTGTTGATTTATCAAAAATGGCTCAGCTGATTTTGATAAAATTTTAATGGGACCAATTTCGAAGTATATTCTTTCCAATAAAAAAAGAATTATTGAAATCGGATTACTACGAAAAAAGTTATGCGTGGTTATACATAAAAAAAAAATACGCGTCGAATTGTATACCTCCTCCGGTGGTTCGTCGGTCAAAAATGTCGATTATTCACTTTGCACTGTATTGCACACAATCACTTCTGTTGAAAGTGAAAGGTTCGCGTCGTAGGTAAACAAGGCTGTCCTGGGTAAGGGCCAGCCGGTCTATTTATATCTGACATCCCAGTCTCGAATCCACTAGATTAATCTATGTTATTGTGTTTGACAATGTAAACAAAATGAAAGTTTTCGAAACCATATTGTCTTTCAATAGAAAAAAAACTACAGTGCAACCCGAGAGTCATTAACAAATAACCAACTTATGTCATAGTTACTACGCGCTTTAGATGTAAACAAGTAGACGCCGCAGCTTACGTCGTAGCTAGTGCACGTCTATCGCCTGACATTTTGAACTAGAATATTGCTGAAAATAATCTTTTTTTTTTTTGTTAAATTTAATTCACTGTCTGGCATATATTATTCTAGTAAAATTATGCTACGCCCTATTAAACAGGGTGAATATTTACAACTATGTACTAAATTAACAATAAGTGTTATTAGTCTTAATATGCTAAGTACTAATTGTACATATATCTTGCATAAATAAATAAATTAATAGTGAATTCCCGGGAGGTGGAAACATTCCGCAGAAGCAGAGTATTCCGTTACCATGGTGATGCACAACATTACCTCAAAGTCAGCCAGTTGAGTCCCTTAGCGTTTGGTGGTCACACTTGTTAGAATCTATAAATAAAATAAATATTTTGTAACTACTCCTAAAAGCTAAAAAATGTGTGTAGGTAGAAAAATTATTTAAAAAAGACGACAGTCATAACGATACAGTGGTACTTCAAAGGGCAACTGGGCTAAAACAACTAAAGGAACCACAAATGCGAATAGGCTGATTCAATACGATTTCAACCATATTTATAGCATTGTATACAGGGTTATTTGCTTACCCTGGTACTAAGCCGAAAAGGAGTGATTTTGGCCATCATTACTAACAACTTTTATAATGGGGCCAAAAAAAAAATTCGAGAAAAAAAATCTGCTGTTTTCGTACATTTTGTCGATTCCGAGTTGCAATCTTGTATGAAACAGTTGATATTTTTGTCTCGAATTTTGGGTTGGCCTATAGTAAAATTTGTTCGTAGTGATGATCTAAATCACTAACCAAGCAAATAACCCTGTATACGTTAGAAAGGTCCACACGTGGCGAGGATCTGGTCGCGGGCGCAAATGCGCAAAAAAACGCGAACCCAATTGCCGCACCGAAGCTACTGGAAAAATGTCGTTTTGCTACCTTTGGGGTTATTACATTATTTTATTGTATTTTGTTATATTTTTTCACTCAGATGGATGCGTCTCTCGTTCTTCGGAATAGTTTCAACTTCGGCGAGTTCCTGCCCGCTTCAGGATCCGAAATGAGTGCTGACGGGGTCACTAAAACGGAACCTCGTGAGTGTTTTAAAATACATACTGCCAATTTTAACCATATTTGCTTACTTTATAATAGATCCAACCGTTTATTTTCTTTTTGACAGCACCAATAGAACGTAACTGCGTCATGTTACGCAAAAGTTCACTTTTGAATGCGAGGTTTTAAAAATATGACAACTGCCTAAGTTTGCTCCTTGATCCCGTATAATAATCATCTTTGACAAATTTACGTTCTATGGCTATCGTGTGTAAGCCATAGAACGTATTTTTTTAAAAACGTTTGTTATTTTATGTAATTTACAAAAAAACTACTGCACTTATGGACTCAATTTGTCAAAGATGATTATTATACGGGATCAAGGAGCAAACTTAGGCAGTTGCCATATTTTTAAAACCTCGCATTCAAAAGTGAACTTTTGCGTAACATGACGCAGTTACGTTCTATTGGTGCTGTCAAAAAGAAAATAAACGGTTGGATCTATTACAGACCACGTTAGTTTTTTTTTGTGAACAGTTGTTTTAATCGATTAGACAAGTTTTCAGATGCAAGATCAGGGCTAGCCTCCTGGCCTATAAGCTTATACTCACAAAACACCTCATATTTAATATAAAACGTGCGAAGACCACGTTTTATTCGTCCTAAATAATTGTTTTAACCGTTGAGGTTCCAGGGCTAGCCACCTGGCCCCTACAAGCATTCTTAACCTTTTGACCGCCACACATCATTTTTTATTGCACATTATTCTGCTCCATTTTTTGACAACTATAAACATATTTGGTCCAGTCAAGGAAGTTTCATACGAGAACTGGAACGTTTACGAAGCAAAATTTAAAAAAGAAAAATGTACTTTCTTTCTATACACAAAAGGTTCACATTTGATTCTTACTTATCAAATGGGAAAAACATTCCGAGCAGGACAGCAACAACTGTTGGGCGTTGTCCCTTTCTCGAAACTTACCAGTATTAATAAAACTATTGGATGGTAGATTATCTCATATATCTGGTAATCATTAAATCGCATTTAATCGTACATGTTGATAAATAGATTAGCATAAAATGTATTCTAATTAACGTAATAGGTTCGATAATGTTCTGATTATAATATTGGTACGTAATTATTTTTGCAATACAAAAACTGTTTTTTCATATTAGTAGAATTAGTAGTAATTTACCAACTACGCACGGCCGCACCTATAGCCCTTCCTAAAACAATATGGCTGATAATTTATGCAAAAGTCGTCATTCTGCTTGCTGCTTAATATTTTTATAAGTTGAAAAATGGTGAAAAATTGTCGCTTAAGGGCTGTAATAGTGAAGCTTATGCTGGTTGTGGAATTTCATTTTTTGGGTAAGTTTCTTGGTTTATTTACAAATTTCTTGTGTAGGGTGACAATAACAACAAAACATTTCGGGAATGTGATGTTAGGTTGTCTTTTATATAATCTAATACTACGTACGATAGTAAGTCATTGTAATCAATTAAGAACCTACTTCTATGAACTATGCACTTTTCTTGTATAATAGCAAAATAATGAACTGTGTTGTATTTAGCAACTAATACAGCTCGATAACTACGGGTAGATATAATTTGCTGTCGCGCTATTTATCAGCCAATTTTTATAATATTTCGCAAGATGGCTTAGTATATTCTAACAAGATTTGTAAATATGAGCAAAACTGGTCAAAAGCGAGTCGAGATTTTCAATTTGTTTATTTATAGAAAATGTAACTTACAGCAATTAATACTAGGCTTTATATTTTTTTATCCTTAAAATAGGCCAGAGTAGAACCTTTAAAAATAATAAAGATTGAAAAAAAAATAATAGTAGGATGAAACCCATTAGAAAAGGAGGGGAATATTATAAAAATAAAAGGAAAAATAATTTACGGGCGATCTGAGTTCGGGAAGGGGTTGAGGGGGGGGTTTTAAGGGGAAAAAACGTTTTTTCTCGATTTCCGGCAAAACTAAAAGTCCTATCGAAAAAAGTCATACAGCAAAGTTGTAGGTAATAAGAAGATCTAAAACTTTTTTATTGACACTTTTTTCACATAACCTCAAAATTTATGTGAAAAATCCAAAAAACCGAGTTTTTGGTTTTTTATTTTTATCTTTTACAATAATATTTTTTTTTTAACAAAATTTGGTGAAAACTTACCTTTTTATGTCCCAAATACGCTGTAATTTATTTGATTAATAATAATAATTTTTTTCACCTTATTTTGAATGAATATCGAAAAAACACCCTAATTTTCAATCGAAAATTCAACCGTCAAAATATCAGTTTTTTTTCAAAAAGTTGGTATGTTTTCTGTTTGTTGAAATCTCTACTTTCCGATGGTGAAAAAAATATATATGTTACTATAGTAAATCTTCTCAGAAAATGCAAAAAATCGAAAATAAATATTAAAGAAATAAATGTCAAAATGTACAAAAAATATATTATAAATCTATTAAAAATGTATAAAATATATATAGAAATCGGCCAAAAGTTTGTTATTAAAAATATATTTACGATATATATTTTATATATTTTTTATAGATTTTTAATATATTTTTTATGTATTTTGAAATATTTTTTTTTCATGGGATTAACTAAATTTGTTTGTCTAAAATTAAGGAGATTATTATTTTTCTATCTTGTACTAAAATATCATTTAATTTCAATCTTTAGGTTATGTTACGTTAAGCATACTATTTTTTAAAGAAAATATGATAAATATAAATATGAAGCATGATGCGTAGGAAGGTAAATACTATCTCTATCAATCAACTCAAACATAAAAATCGTAATATTTTTTTTAAAAATAGTATGCTTAACGTAACATAACCTAAAGATTGAAATTAAATGATATTTTAGTACAAGATAGAAAAATAATAATCTCCTTAATTTTAGACAAACAAATTTAGTTAATCCCATGAAAAAAAAATATTTCAAAATACATAAAAAATATATTAAAAATCTATAAAAAATATATATCGTAAATATATTTTTAATAACAAACTTTTGGCCGATTTCTATATATATTTTATACATTTTTAATAGATTTATAATATATTTTTTGTACATTTTGACATTTATTTCTTTAATATTTATTTTCGATTTTTTGCATTTTCTGAGAAGATTTACTATAGTAACATATATATTTTTTTTCACCATCGGAAAGTAGAGATTTCAACAAACAGAAAACATACCAACTTTTTGAAAAAAACTGATATTTTGACGGTTGAATTTTCGATTGAAAATTAGGGTGTTTTTTCGATATTCATTCAAAATAAGGTGAAAAAAATTAATATTTTTAATCAAATAAATTACAGCGTATTTGGGACATAAAAAGGTAAGTTTTCACCAAATTTTGTTAAAAAAAAAATATTATTGTAAAAGATAAAAATAAAAAACCAAAAACTCGGTTTTTTGGATTTTTCACATAAATTTTGAGGTTATGTGAAAAAAGTGTCAATAAAAAAGTTTTAGATCTTCTTATTACCTACAACTTTGCTGTATGACTTTTTTCGATAGGACTTTTAGTTTTGCCGGAAATCGAGAAAAACCGTTTTTTCCCCTTAAAACCCCCCCCTCAACCCCTTCCCGAACTCAGATCGCCCGTAAATTATTTTTCCTTTTATTTTTATAATATTCCCCTTCTTTTCTAATGGGTTTCATCCTACTATTATTTTTTTTGGTTGCATAAATTATCGAGCCTGGTGTAAAACTACGAATTAAAAAATCACATATAATAGAACAGAATAAATACAAACATGAATTAAAAGTTATAAGAACAACAACGTGTTATTATTTTTTTACGCTAACTATACCTACCGTAAAATTTTAGGAATATTTTGAGATCACAATTTGACTTCTTCGCAATAAGTATGAAAAAAATATTTTTAGCAATTATTGTTGTCCATTCGTCAGCAAAGATGTTTACTAGTGGGTGGGAGTTGCTGAGGGCATTAAGATGATGGTGTAGAGATAATATTATAATTAAATGATGTACTCAGCCGAAAGGAGGTTTACTATAAGGCTATAGTTTGAGACTAGACTATAATTTGAGGAAAAAATCTGCTGTTACATACATTTTGTCGATTCCGAGTTTCAGTTTTGCATGAAACAGCTGCTTTTTTTCTCGAATTAGATAGATAGATAAGATAAGATAACGTTTATTTTGCTCAAAAAGTTACAGGTTTTGGAGTTAGTAAATCTTGATGATGCTTAAAGTAATGTTAGTAGGTAGGTACTTAGATTAAATTTACAAACTTCCAGAGTGGAACCCTAAATCTCACACTAGGGTGGTCCTGTGTCGTGAGATTTAGTCTCTTCCGCTTTTAGATAAGACATCTCATAATATTACCTAATGTAATGAAATAAGTGACTTAACAATGAGTTCTTAGTAATTTACTTGAATTTCGGGTTGGTCTCATAGTAAACGATCATAATAATGGTCTTAATCAAGCAATCATTTTTACTTAATACAGGGTAAGCAGATAACCCTGTTTATAATAATATTTGAATTTCAGATTTATCCCACCTGAAATACAAATGATTTCCCTCATTCTTTTATTGGTATATAATTACTAATTAGTGTTTTGTAGATTGTCCTATTAAATGAAATTACTGTATGGATACACTAGTAGAAAGAGATATATTCCAATGTTGGTGCTTTACTCTTCGGAACGTTTTTGGGATGCTCGTAATCATTCCAGTTCTCGTATGAAACTTCCTTGGGTCCAGTATAAGTAAATATGGCGGTCAAGAGATTAATGTGGTTTTTTTTCACAGCGGCATCAGAGGCGGAATTAGAGGCGTTACAGACGCGCAATGTTTGTTACAAGCTGTGTTCGCTGATACACGCGCAGCTAGTGAAGGCGCACGCCGAAGTCAGCCGGTACGTTACACGTTACACGCACTTATGTTACATGTTCTCGTGTCATAATTTTGCGCCTTATCGACTCGACACTTACTCGACTTTAGTGCTGTTATGGATGAATGATAATAAGTTTGCATCGTAAAATAAGAAATGACAAAGAAGTGTCCTAAAGTTGACAATTATTTAAAAGTATGGTTGTCGCAAAATGGTATCGAACACGCATAGAAACTGCTAGAACTGTTATGTTATCAACGACAGAGTTTGACATTTGAACTATTAGTTAAATGTCATATTTTCAAATTTACATGGCGGAAAAAGTTGTGCAAGTGTGTGCATGTCTACTCTTCTGTGGTTCACTCTCACTTGGCCAAATAAATCGTGTATGGAATTTATTGCTATCTCATTTGATTGCATTAAAATAAAACGAGGCATCGATATAGCTATTTATTATAAAACGAAACAGCGACATAGCTGTTTTTCGGCAAGTGTAGTGCCAGCATTATTGTATATTGTTGTTTCTTATTCTCCAACGAGACAACGATAGATATTTTTTTTACATGACTGCTGATTTCGCGTATTTTCCTGCAGTTGTATTGTTGCCATGTAGAACATGTAGTCATTTATAGCTTTTATGTTTTATAGAAAGTCAGGTGTTTGAGAAAGATTGATAAAAGAAGAAAGCGAAAATACAAGTCAATGATATAAATACATTGCTAGAAAGAAAGAGATGACTAGTTTATATCAAAACGAGTCTGTGTCGAGTTGATACCGTGTACGTCAGCCTTTAGCTAAATCGCAGCTGGAGAAATATAAATATTCCTTCATAACATTTCTTATAATAACATTCTCGATGTTGTTATCAATAAACTAATATGTCAAAAAACATACCATTCAAACTAATACCATATTGCAATAGGAATAAAGACTAATTTGTTCCGCAGGCGAAGGCCGCTCGAGTTGGCCGAGTTCCTTAACAGCATAATGAAAAAGAAAATAACTGCTGAAGAGACTTTACAGTACCACTTTTCAGTGTGAGCCTCCATGTTTTTTATTTTATTTCTATCTTTTCGTGTATTATATTTTATTTAGGATACTGTACATTACATATTTACCCTCTATAATTATATCATAATTCGTCAATGGTTAGTAGGATGGTTCTTTTAATAGTTTTAATGCCTAACTAATTAGTGTAGAATGCTCTACTGCGTTTCAATCTTATTCCTTTAAGAGAAACGAATTCCGTTTTTTAGGGTTCCGTACCCATAGGGCAAAACCCTATTACTAAGGCTCCACTGTCCGTTCGTCTGTATGTCTGTCTGTAACCAGGCTGTATCTCATGAACCGTGACAGCCAGAACGTTAAAATTTTCACTGACGACGTATTACTATTGCCGTTATAACAAAAAATATAATAACAACAAAAATAAATATTTAAGGGGCTCCCATACAATAAACCTGACGGGTGTGTAGCACGCTTACCTAGAAGATACCTATTTACTCGGGATTTGAAGACACGTTGTGTTTTAGCGGGAAGACAGATCCAGGCAAAGCGTTCCACATACTGTCTGTTCGTATGAGAAATGAGGATTCGAAACGCTTAGTTCTAACGCGTGGGATGTCCACCATAAAAGGGTGGCGCTTACGTCGCGTCTGTCTAGCCGTACGATAGAAGAAAGGGGCAGGTGGGACCAGATTGTGCAACTCCTGGGCGCACTCACTGAAGTGTATCCGATAGAAGACTGATAAACACGCTACCTTAAATCGAAGCTCGAGACTTTCGCTCGATTTTAATAATGGTAACAGGTTGATGCTTGAAATATTCACAGAATATTTAGTTTCATGTTTACTTCTAAAATAAATACCTAGTTCAATTTAAACTTAAAATAAATATTTAACGTTAGCTTCCATATGGTACGGAACCCTTCGTGCGCGAGTTTAACTCTCACTTGGCCGGTTATTTTTAATTGCACCGACCAAAGCTCTATAGCTCTTAGTAATATAATAAATGTGCAATCTTTGTATATTGTGTAGTTCGTATATCTGGGACACCGCTCTAACAATTTAGATCAAACTGATATACTGTACTGTACTGTATCAGCCTTATTTTAATAGTCCACTGCAGGACTTAGGCCTACCCACGAAGAGTATTTGGGCCATATCCACCTCGCTGGCCCAGTGCGGGTTGGTGGATTCACATATGCCATCGAATTCCTTCAACTGACATATGCAGGTTGCCTCACGATGTTTTCCTTCACCGAAAAGCCAGCGGTGTTAAATATACATAAATTCCAAAGAACTCATTGGTACGGGACCGGGATTTGAACCCACGACCTCACGATTGTAAGGCGTGTGTCACTACCACTAGACCACCACGGCTTTTTGTCACTACCACTAGACCACCACGGCTTTTATAAAAACTGATATACGATAAAACTAAAAAACTAGTTTTTTAATCTGTTTTCATTTCGTGCAAATGTAATTATTTAATTGAAATCTTTTTCACACACCCATCAACCTTAGCGTAGTTGTAATAAAATTATCAAAAGCGTATGTCAAGGTCCCTAAAATACTCGCTTCAACTCAATCAATTGCCCAATAATAACCCGTTCTGGCACGCTGACCTAAGTTTTGCATTTCTGTGGAGGTCACACAAGTTATAAATATTCATTAATTCCTGCATCGTGGACTTTGGAATATTAAAACGTGCATTAGTTTTGTGTTATTATTTAAATTATTCTGTTTATATTTCTGTTTATTCTATTTAAATATTATATATCTGTTTAAATATGCAATTTGTGTACGTGCTTTCGAATGGAAGATGTTTTCCGATTAGGAGGTTTTTATGGATTGTCAATTTATTCCTCTTATTTTTGGGGTCTTCTTATGGGGTCAATCGACCCCGTAGTAAAAGGGTGACGTCCACAAGTGTTATATTATTCTGAGAAAAATCGAACCAAGATGATATATACATCATTTGAAAGCTTGATATATGGGCTTCACAAAAATATTTAATTTTGATTTTTTTATCCCTCCATTTTTTTAAATGTGAAAAATAAATTGTGTGAAAAATAATAATACAGCTTTGTATTTTTTCTAGTTTAGCAATAATAAAGTGCTTCTATCGTTATTTTACTTGCATTCGTAGCTGATTCTTCCACATTCATTTCTTAATTTGCTAAAATTAAAATTTTTAACCTACCAGTGTGACCAGTTAGGAAGTACAATGTGACAAAAAACACTTGAAAACTGTGTCTAATTGGTAATAATGCTTCCATTTAACAATAATGGAGGTTACTTAACCAGGGTTGCTAGAGATAAATTACCTATTGAGTCAAATATATTTATCTTAATATATTCAAAATTAATTAAAAAACGGAGGGCTCCTTTTTGGTTTTAACTGATGTAATAGACTCAGAAAAATATGAACTTTCTCGAAATGTAACGAGCGTTGTGGTTAGAATTTTTGATTATTATTATACCAGCCTCCATACATTTTGTGGACATGTCCTTTATTTATAAATATTGTGAATCACCCACTTTCGGCTTATAACACTCTTTCTGAATAATAACGTGACTTTTTATTATCTTTAAGAATCTCAGTAATAGCAAAAAGTATTTGAGCTAATTTATTTTACCAGGTTTACTAATGCATGCAATCTGAGTCAGTGTTTGTTATCGAATTATTTCAAAACGGCATGACCAATTTTTGTTGAATTTTTACCTGTTTTGATGACATTTTTTGTGGATATTTATTTAGTTTTATTATTATGTATTACGGGACTAATCGCGCACTAAAACGGGTAGACTACCCGTGACCACGATCGATGCAACTCGATAGAAACGTCGGGATGATAAAATAGGTCGTAGGTCTATATTATACCCCTAGGTGATAAGGGTGGGTTATTTTTATTTGGCATAACAATGTTTGCCGGGTCAGATAGTATAAATATAAAGGCGAAGTTAATAATATAATAATAATACTCTAGTCTACCTAAAACACGTACCAAATGGAACCATGTACAGTATCCTAAATAGGCATTTTTATAATTTCATTTTATCTTCATGTTAGTTAACTTGTGTAACATTATCACCTAATTTCTGTACTATATTTTTATCACACATTTTTTTTTCTAAAATACTCTTGCTGTATAATGCCTGCATCAATGTTATAAAAGGCTTAACCACAACTAACACATTTTCCCGGATTACGGGAAAATTTGCATCTGCAAGCTTCCTTTTATCAAAATATTGCCAGCTTTTGACTGTTCGTACTAATTGTTTTATAATTAGTTAAATTTAAATTATATTAATATAAAATGATAAATCCTGTCTGCTACTAACATCCCACGATGATGTATATTTGCATTGTTTTAAAATCATTTCGATAATTATTATGCGTTTCAATACTTGAGGTGACATTGCACTAATTTGCTATGTTCCATTTTAATTGTGGCACTGTAACGCACTTCAATTAATTGTAGGAAAATAAAACTCCATATTTTTAACATACAAGGATTTTAAGAGGTACGATACCCCCTCATAATTATGTATAACTTTAGCTATCAGAGTCCGAAATGGCAGAAAAAATCAGCTGTCCCATACAAATAGTTCATTATCTTTTGACTTACGATGGAACAGCAATTTTTGGTAATATCGTCGTTAGACCTGTAGTAAAAATTATTCGTAATAATAAGTATATCCATAATTAAATACAACTTTGAAAGCCCCTGCATTTGACAAAACAATACCTTTTGTAACAACATTTTAAATAAATTTTTTGTAAATAAAACACACAGCGCTCTAATCGAGTGACTGAGTACAATGCGACGCTTGTGACACAATTTAAACGGTCATTGCATTATAATACAATGTCTCATCTAATTTACAAGTACATATAAACTCAATGGACACAAAATCAGTAAATTTTGAGTCAAACCGCGGGGCGCACGCAATGCTTTGCAAGATGTAACGTAGCCTTCCTTTAACCGCTGCCCCGCCCTGGGTAACCTTGCAACACTTATGTTAAACAAAATATTATTACAGAAGTCGCCTCACTTCGGCACACACAGTTCTCTTCATTTTATTATTTATTAATTGTTTTCGATCATTTAATTACCTACGCCGTAGTTATGATTTACGAATTTGTTACCTGGTTATTCGGAATAAGGTATTCTTTTCGTTGTGTATGAAGTTTTTTTTGGTGAAAGTGGGACGAAAGTATTGTGAACTTGTGGTGTTTATTAAAAGTTGCATGTGTCTGGTAATATACAAACTGTGAATGTGTATTTAGTATCGATCAGTGTATTATATTGTTATGATGAGGATAGCTATCGAGACCTATATGCTGACACCTTAAGGGAATAACTTGGTGACTTATTTTTATTAAACTTTGACGCTCTTAGACATAAAAAGAAGACATTTGTTTATATCATTTTTGTCCGGCTTAGCGTCCATAGCGACCATGTAGTTAATATAATAATGGAGAGAAATAATTCTTACGACATACGACATAAGTACTAGAATAATCAAATTATTAAAATATTGTATTTTGCAGTCTATGAGGGTTAAAGTTTTGGAAATAAGACACTGGTTTTAGTCCTAACGATCTGTTTGCATAAATCAAAATAAGTTTCAGTGATATGCCAGAGCTGTGATCCGCAGAATTTCATAATTATATCGTTACTTACATCTAAGATACTCTTCCACTAGAGTGATGAGAACATTTGTTTCCAACGAGTTACACCCTCAACTGTCACACTGTTACTCGATGGGAAAAGAAGTGTACCTCTGGATATAGACGTCGAGATTTTCTCTAGGCCTCAGCTGTCTACTTTAGCCTATCTCAGAAAAATAAAATGTATTGACTTTCCAATTTTCTGAGGTGGGCAAAGACTTTACTATGGTGGGCACATTCCACCCGTGCCCTCCTCTCTAGCTACGCCCATGCTTCTAAACAAACGGTGGATAAAATCCAAATGGAACTATGTCTTCTCTTGTATTGGTATTGGTACGCAACCTTAGGAACGCTGTCTCATGTACTTACAAGCCAAAGTTGCACTGTACTGTATCAGCCTTTTTAATAGTCCACTGCAGAACTTAGGCCTACCCACGAAGGGTGATTGGACCATATCCACCACGCTGGCCCAGTGCAGGTTGGTGGATTCACATACGCCATCGAATTTCTTCTACGGACGTATGCAGGTTGCCTCACGATGTTTTCCTTCACCGAAAAGCCAGTGGTGTAAAATTCCGTACATAAATTCCAAAGAACTCATTGGTACGGGACCGGGATTTGAACCCACGACCTCACGATTGCAAGGCGGGTGTCACTACCTCTAGACCACCACGGCTTCACGGCAAACCAAAGTTGATATAGGTCGAATCACTTGGCTGGTCTGATGTTAGCTACAGCTGTGGATAGCCCAATCCTGACTGAAGCTCACTTAACAGCTGCGCTGATAATTCGGCTTATACTGTTCTTGATATTCGGAACACGGCCCTGCCACATCTCTGACACTGCACTGATATGTGTGAACGGACCTCTACACAGGTGATAGCGGTAGACTAGCTGCCTGAAAGTATACTCTATCCATTTAGTTTCACATTGTTTTCTTTATTTCTTCTATTTTTTATATTATGTTTATTTCGTAGATAACTGTAAAAAGTGGTAACTTAATTTCTCTGAGTTTGAAAAGATCCTTGTGTAAAAAATGATGAAAATATTGACGTTACTTGTCTGTTAATGTTGTTTAATGTAAGTTTTGCATAGTCACCCTCTAACTTAGCCCCTGCATGGTATTTGGTGGATGGTATTTAACCAAACAGGTGCTTATTTATACAAATAAAATATTTACTTCATGCTTATTTGGTACAATGACTGTAACCTAAATACATATCAAGCTTTGTCGTGCTCGAAACTAAATACGGTAATTAATGGACACAGTTTTAAGTGCGTGTTGTGGTTATTCAATGCAAATACAATGAAATGAAAACATAAATTGCTCGCGTGACGTAAAAAATAAAATGTGCAAAAACAATGTTAATTTCCATAATTAAATTAAGACAATGCCTGCAAAATTTAAACCGCTTGTAGTCTGCTAGAATAATTTATTATTTATCTATAGCTCAGCTTATCTATATCTTTTGGAATAATGTACGCTTCAGATTTTTTTTGTAATAAATAAATATTGGGGGACATCTCACACACGGTATCTGACCCCAAACTAAGGAAAGCTTGTGATATGGCTACCAAAGTCTGATATACTACATATACATATTTTAAATACATACTTATATAGATAGTGCCTAAATAATACCCAGACACAGAGCAAACACCTATGTTCATTATAAAAATGCTTGCCCTGGGTGGGGATTGAACCCACGCCTCTTTGATCCAGAAGTTAGGGTCACTAACCTCTGAGCCACCGAAGCAGCCAAACACTTACATAGATGCAGTGATGATGGCCAGTTATTATCGGGGACATATGAAAATAAAATAAACAGAATTGGCCGTTTTTTACAATCCTACTAATATTATAAACGAGAAAGTTTGTGAGTATGTATGGATGTTTGTTACTCTTTCACGCAAAAACTACTGAACGGATTTAGATGAAACTTTGCAACAATAATGCTTATACATCAGAATAACACGGAAGCTATAATTTATTATAATAAGATATTGCGTGAAACGAAATTCGGTGGGTCAGCTAGTATTAGTATAAATTATTCTCATGTATTTCCCTTAAGATTATAACCTGTTGATTCTCCATATCCGCCTACAAAAATTTTTTATTCAGTCTCAGCCCGAATTCTTTGCAGCCGTAAATACCCAGCGAATACTTTGAAGGAAAAGGATAACAAGTATTTCGTTACTAAATATCTGAATACAAAAAGTGTAAAACTTTGGGTCATGATAGTTAAAGACTTAATCAATTGCAGATGGAAGGAAAAATAACAAAAAAAAATGTTTAAAGTCGAATCTAATGAAACCTTATAGTTCAGAACTGCCTACTCTGTTTAGGCTTTATAGGGTACTAGCTTTTACCCGCGGCTCTGCCCGCGTGTTATTTTGACTGTTGTGCTATCCCACAGGAACCTCTTACTTTTTCGGGATAAAAAGTACCCTATGTCACTTTCCGGCCCTTGAACTATATCCATGCCAAAAATCAAGTCTATCCGTTGCTCCGTTGTTGCGTGTAAGAGGAACAAACTTTAGGATTTATAATATTAGTGTGATTGAAATACATTATATACATACTTATTTACACATAGACGTGATGTACAACAAAAACACTTATCTTCCTTCCTAATAAATAATAAAAGGATATAAATAGTTTAAAGCAGTACCAATACGACTAACATTACAATATTCTGTTAAGTATATGTACTTAAATAGATCTATTTATATCGTGGATAAAAACAATAGCTGAATGTAAAGTAGCTTTGGTTTTAAGTAAATCTAATGTGCGACCTTTTAATGTTGTATTTCCTACAATAACAAAACATAATTTTACTGGTTCTACAAAAACAACGATATTTAACTTAAAGCGTTATAATTTGTTCTTAAATGTAGAATAAATAGGTTTATGAATAATAAAATTAGTACATCCTGAATAACATTTTTGAATAATCAGTTATTGTTCAGAATGAATCAGATTCAAAAGATATCAATATTTTGTACATATGCCAAAGATTTTTCTGTACTACAAGCATCCAATAAAATCATACATATTTTTAAAACAACATCATACACCTATCAGGGATCAAAATCAAATAAGTCATTGTGCCAAAGAAGTATATTATATTATTATGAGTTAATCACGTTGATTCTGCTATGCCATTTTCTATATTTATACCGTTTGACAACCCTAAAAGCAAAGTAATACAATTTGTGGGTAATAAGCCTTAAATAAAAGTATCCGTCCTTTCAAGGATAAAAGGGCGAATACGTAAAAAGAATTTGAATAAATTTTACTGGCTTCCCATTAGTTACGGTATCCTTTGGGGGTCTGTACTACCAATTACAAAAACATTTAAACATTACAAGCTTCAAGCCTTAAAAAATACATTGGACTGCTATTGGCTTAGAAAACTTAAATGTTGCCTTAAAAATGACATGAAATTCTTCAACAGACAGTGTATATAGCCGCTAAAAGACTAAGAAAATGGCGTACAAGAATCTCCGCCGATATACTGGATTTCTGCCACTTATGCATAACCTCTTAAAGACGACTTTAGTGCCTCTAGATGAACAACTTTTACTCTTGAGTCTCAATTACAAAACCGTGAAAAATGGAACTGCTGTTCTTTTCGCAATTTTGGAGTTAATCCCGTAAAGTTGTTCATCTTGATATACTAAATTCGCTTTTAAAGGGTTATGTACAAGTTATTCGTAGCCGTGTAGACTGCTAACTCTTATCGTGTTTTGTGTGTGTGCAGTCAATATGGCGCGTTAGTAGTGAGTATGGCGGGCGAAGACGGGGCCGAGAGCAAAACTGAAGGCACGGACGTACCGAAGGACATCGATATGATTCCGGCGCCTCCACCTGATACCGGTATGTTATTATTTTATCCTCTTCAACATTATTTCAGTCATAGTAGGTACATTTCGACATAAGCTTCCTAAAAATACCTGTATGTTGATTTTTTATATTTATTTATCATAATAGATTCAAAATTATTTTTAGAAAATTCGGAGGGCTCTTTTTTATTTTAACTGATGTAATAGACTCAGAAAAATATGAACTTTATCGAAATGTAACGAGTGTAATGGTTAGAATTTTTTATTATAATTATACCAGCCTCCATACATTTTGTGGACATGTGCTTTAATTGGATTTTTTTCTACATGCATTTTAATTCTAATTCTAATTTGAAGTAGGGGCGATAAGTCCTGCACTGACGTCCCGCATGGGGTGTTTTGTGCATTTCCCCCTCCAGCGTCTACCCGAGCCAGCCCAGCTCCTTAAAGTAACGGAGCGTGGCCACGTTCTACATACATTTAGCATCTTCGATCAATCACGAAATGAAAGAAAAAAATGAATACCAAAATTTTGTCGATATTAGGGTGATAATTGCCATGCTAACGGCGATGTTGATGGCATTATCACCCTGAAACCGATAAAATTTTGACATTCCTTTTTTTCCCCTGTAGTCATTAAAAAAAAATCTTTATTGCTATTGATATAATTATTATCCCCGTATTTCAACTAAAATGTTTAGATGTTTAATTGTGCATTTAAAAAAATAGCAGACCATCGACGGCTTTGTATATAAAGGTCTTTAAACCGCAATAAGACAAATTAGGATTGTTTTTAGGGTTCCGTACCTCAAATGGAAAGAAACGGAAACCTTATAGGATCACTTTGTTGTCCGTCTGTGTGTATGTCAAGACTCTTTATCTCGGGAACGCGTAAAGATATCGAGTTGAATTTTAAACTGTTTACATATATCTATGGTCTCTTGCAGTTGTGTGAAAGAAAAACTTCTCAGTTATCGTTTAAAAAAGATAGAGCCGTTTATGTCGTAGGAAACCGCATATTTCGACACTCACAAAAATCAAAACCTACAGTGTACTTCCCGTTGACATAGAACTATGAAATTTGGCGAGAAGCATTGGTAGCAATTCGGCGACACACATTTATAGTTTAGTTGTCTCTAAAATAAGTTTAGTCCTGTCAAACTAGGTTTTGCTATTCGGATGTCTACACGATTAAACTAAATTTAGGTCGAATCGACTAAATCGATTTTAGTTACTCAATTTGGTCAAAGTGCATTCGGCGGCCCACATTTTAGTGTGATATACGTCTAAAATTTAGTTGTCAAATGTCAAAATAGTCGTCACGAAAAACATGGCGATTAAAATTAGTTTGAGGAAGTTGCATGTGTTTTATCGTCGATTTTCGCAATTAATCTTGAAATATGGACGAATTTATTGTGGCAGCAACTATTGGAAAGGTAAGTAAAAAACCCAAAAACCTGTTTTTGCTTGATTGACTAAACAAGTGAGAGTTAATTGTGTGGTTCATCTAGTTCCAAATTATTTTCTGATAGAAGAGGAAAAAACTGTATAGAGTTCCAAAGACAGGAGCTCAACAGTTAATAAATGATCTTAATTTGAGAAGCACATCTCGAAAAGGCAACCCAAAACAATTATAGAGGTTGTATGTCATGGTTTTCCATTCAGCATGTCTGCATAAGCAAACTGAGTATTGTAATCAAATATCATTTGTTGTGGATTCTTAGTGCTATTCACTTTTTTGCCCGAGGCAGTTATCAGGCTGTTGTTGGCCTAGACAGTTTATTGGGCTTAAGCCAGCCAACCATCAGCAGATGTCTTGAGGTCACAGTAATGCAATCGTCTCACAACTGTGCCCTAAAATCATCAAATTCCCAATGACGCCAGCTGACAAACTGCAATGACAGAGAACTCTTTTTATTCAAACCATTTGATAAGTCCTTAATTACCTAATTATCCAACAGTCAGATAGATCCTTACAATAATTAACTCATGGATAAAGGATTAGTGGTTGCTCCGCTAGCGGAGCTTAACAAACTTATAAAGATTGATAATTATCTGTATAATCATATTGTATATCACATTACAGATTACAATGCGGATGGTATGGAAGATGAGCTGTAGCAAATTGAACCAGCATTTGGTGCAATAGAAGAGATATGATGGAGATCAAGATTTCTGTCGGAAGCTATTATAGATTGATATGCCAAAATTTATTTAGGTAAGTACTAGATTTTTCTAATAATAAAAAGATCATAAAAATGTATTAATGTACATACTTACATGGTTTATTATTTGTTCCTACAAAAATCACTATATTTTTTAATAATAAAAACATAAAAATATGCCTACTAATATGGTTTAGGTATTATTTCTTCCAGCAAACATTAAACAGTAATTATATCACATTGCAGATAACAATGAGGATGGTACTGAAGACAAACTGCACTAGTTCTTGAAGCGATAGATGTGTCATCTGACTAATAATGAAGATCAAGATTTCTATTTGGAAGCGAGATTGATATCCATCCATCAGCCAAAAGACGTCCACTGCTGGACATAAGCCTCCCCTATGAATCTCCAATAAGACTGGTTGGAAGCGGCTTGCATCCAGTGAGGTCATCCGTCCACCTTGTGGGTGGACGTCCTATGCCGCGCTTGCCAGTATGTGGTCTCCACTCGAGAACTTTTCGACCCCATCGGTCACCAGCCCTGTGCGCTATGTGCCCTGCCCATTGCCATTTCAACTTGCCAATCCGTTGGGCTATGTTGGTAACTTTGGTTCGTCTACGGATCTCCTCATTTCTGATTCGATCTCGCAGAGGGACTCCGAGCATAGCCCTCTCTATAGCTTGTTGGGCTACTTGGAGCTTACTAATAAGGCCCATAGTGAGAGACCATTGAGATCGAGAGATTGATATGCCAAAGTTTAATTAGGTACTAGATAATAAAAACGTCATAAAAATGTACTTAAATGGTTTATTATTTGTTCCAACATAAATTAAACAGTAGTGTAATAAATAAAAAATAAATATAATCAATTTATCTGGTGAATTACCCTCTGCCGCACTAAGGTGCCCCACTGGTGGTACAGATTCTACACCTTCATTTTTTATGTGGAATCTGTCACACCAGGTTTGTCGAGTAGTATTAATTGTATTAGTTTTGTCTTTCATCTAAGAATTAGATATTAAGCAGGTGAACACTGATTTACTAGAAATGATTTATATAGCTTTTTCCTGTGGCTATATTTTGACTTTTGTGCTATCCTACACAAACCTCATACTTTTTTGGGATAAAAAGTAGCGTATGTCACTTTCCAGCCCTTGAACTATATCCATGCTAAAAATCAAGTCGATCCGTTGCTCTGGTGCAGTGTGAAAGAGGAACAAACCAACAAACTTTACGGATTCACAATATTAGTATGATTTAGAATAAGTAAGTAAGTTCATATAGGCCGGGTGGCTAGCCCTGGTGTCAGAGTTTTTAGGCCGCCTGAAGGCCTCTGACATTGCTAAACGGTTAAAACAACGGTTTATTTAGAATGACATCACATTATTTTTCAAGTTACTTTAACAAGTGCTTTCATTGGATACCCATGTAGAAATGCATAAAAAATAGCTAAGGACTAATGCTACATTTGATCTTGGCCAACTGGATCTATCACAACTTGGTTGTGGCAGATCAGAATACAGGCACGCTGTGGGCTGGCTTTGTGCCAACTGGCATGCTACAGGCTGGCTTGTGGCTGACTCCGCAGGTTGTCTTGCTGTAGGTTGTATCCTAGTAGAAAGATCCCATTATCCTGATGTACTTAGTGCAGGGATTGTCTGCTCAGATGGTAATGGCAGTAAACCCTGTGAAAAAAATTTTCATTCATTTTTACTTAATTTAATTTAATAGTATACATATACTGCTATATGTACTACTATTAAATGCTATATATATATATATGCTATATGTATGTACTGTACTGAATCAGCCTTATAATAGTCCACTGCAGGACGTAGGCCTACCCACAAAGGGTGATTGGACCACATCCACCACGCTGGCCCAGTGCGGGTCGATGGATTCACATACGTCATTGAAATTCTTCTCCGGACTATGCTACTATATCCCGGTATGCAGGTTGCCTCACGATGTTTTCCATCACCGTATTCAGTATAAATATTAGGTAGCAGTTAACATGTTTCCTTTAATAAGGATTATTCAAGTAACTTGCTTTATTAATTGAATGTAAAAATAAATAAATTACCTGTTGTAATACCTTTGGACAATATTTATCAAATTAAAACCATATTGTGATATTCATTTAGGTAGTATGTTACACAAGGGATACTGGAATTGTTTTTAAAGAAATAACAATTTGAAAACATACACATGCTGCCATTCCTGCACCATCCACGAGGTTCAAGGTTCCTGCACCGCCCTGCTGCAGCAGAACATTGAGTTCACTGGCCGGATTTGCCAAGAACTCGCCAGCTTGTTTGTCTGCTTGATTACCTGAAAAAGTTTCATTAAAGACTATTGTAAATCCAAATAACTTGAAAGAAAATTAGCGACTACTTAGGATTTATCAACAAGAGATCTACTTACTTGTTGGCGTGGAATCGCTACAAGCGATGGATCTCCCTTTGCTTTTTGTTGGCGCGTTTCTTATTATGTTTGCAAAAGTCTAACGTAGTGATATTAAAAACTCTTTGCGAAGAATTTGCAGTTTTTAAAGCAGAAAAATTCAGAAAAATTAATTGTAAATAAAAGTGTTGCCAAAGTAATTCATCAAAATTTTGCGATAAAAGCCAACAAGTTGTATTTTACCTCAAACCTATAATCATTTCATAGATATAAAAGCTAGTGCATTCCACGGAAATAAATGATGTAAAAGTCTTATTCCAAAATAAAGCGAGTTGCGCCGTTTTTGGAGTAAAATCAAATCAAAATTATCGTAACAGATTTTAAGTATGACACGAAACTTAAAATAGAAAAGAGCACTTGTTATCGATATGGCAACATATTGGGAGCAGCTATCATGGATGTAATACTAAATCCTTGGCAGCTATAGATGTGCCACAGATAAAATAAAAACAGTAATTAATGTTTTGTGCCATCTAGTGAACTATTTCCTAACTAATATTGCTACTCAACACTAGATGGCGTAACTGGCGTTACTTAACTTAGTTCTTTATGGTGGACGACTAAAATCGGTTTTAATTAAGTTCGAAGAAAACACCGAATAGCTTTCTGCTAGTTTTGCACTAAATTAAAAATTTTAGTGCGACTAGTTATAGTTTCGTGGAATGTCGCCGAATTGCCATCATTGTCTCAGAGTACACATATAGGAATAAATCTGAAAATTGTACATTTTTATTTAAATCATATAAAAATAGGGCCTCAAAATTCTAAGTGAGTAAATCGTATCATGTAAGGTATCATATAAAAGAACTTCATTAGCAAATGCTAAAACAGGTTTTTAATTATTTTAACAATGTGTAATTTTCGAAGTATGACGAGAAAAGTGAAAAAAAACAAATCTTTTTTGTTGATGGTTATAGTTTAGAGATTTTATCAACTTACTTCCCAATTTTGTGAAATTTTCTGGATTTGTACGGAACCCTCGGTGTGCGAGCCTGACTCGCACTTGTCCGGTTTTTTTCTTTGTCTCAGTTTATTCTAAATTACGTACATGCGTACGTGGGACATTTACCTAAACAGACTGAATGAAATGATCGTTTGTAAAAAAGAAACACCTAAACGGATAAATCAAATAGAGGTCACAATTACGAACATTGCTGATACACGAGCGTAATGACCTCGAACGTATGACTCAGTCTTTTTTTTATCCGATTTTGACTTATGATTGTACCATACGGGTGTTGAACTTAGTTTGTTTACATGCCATAATTGTTATTATGATATCAATGGACAATTTACTGAATGCAGAAAAATAGCAAGTATTAAATAAATAAGAAAGAAAGTCAGCCTCGCAATTCGGCGAGGCAATGCGGCCAGCATTTTATACTCTATAAAATATAGCTTGATCTCTGCGACAGCTGTCAGAAAAATCACGCCTGTGAAGTCCTGAATTTCTTAATAGTACAGACAGTACCTGTCAATGTCATACTTTATGGGCATGCCGATTAGTGATGGGCGACGAGTGAACGTCACCACAGTTTTAGATAGAGTTTTATTTAAAATATCGATAGTTTATAATAACGATATTTTAAATAAAACTTAATTTATCATTAATTTAATTTAGTAACGTTTGTAATTAAACCAAACCCAATTATATGTTACATTAGCATCGATAATAGTGAAAAACGCCGATAAATACTATAGTAACATTATTTATATGTTATTATAATTAATTGATATCATAACATTATTTACATGTGTACATACTTGATCTTAAATAATAGTAAGTAAATTAAATCCAATTTCTCACCTACAACTACTCATTCGATTTCATTACAAATTTTTTTGATAATCGATTTATTCCACCACTATCCCAACTCTAAAAATGTCAATCTTCTTTGTCAATGTCACTGTCGCAGAGATCAAGCAATATTTTATGCAGTATAGGCACGTTGCCTGAGACATATCTAATTTTAACTAGTTTACTTTAGATAGGATATTTTAGTCTAGATAGGATAATTTATCTAAGTTTTGATGTTTTATAAGTTTTTTGTGTAAATAAAAGTGTACTACATAAGTAAATTAATTCAATTTGAGTTTTGACGATCGACATGATTTGAACCAGCATAATGTAAATAATTGAAACATTAAGTGCTCGCAAACTCTATGGGGTTTCCATTTCAGTCACAAAGCTTTTCTAATTATATCAGCCTCATGTGATTCGGGTTAAAGAACTGCAATTTAATTTAGTGCTGTTTAAAATAAGTTTTAAAAAGTAATACCATACCTTATCAAGTTTTAGTAGTCCACCTTTGATGAATTAATCCACCAGGCTTGTGCAGTTGTTAGATTGGGTTGGTAGATTAAATAAATAAAATATTTATTGTTCCAAAAAGTTTTCACAAACAAGTTGTGCACTAGATCCTACACTAGGGCGACCTGAGTCGTAGGGCCTTGGCTTTCTAATAATTATTATGTATTATGCAAGTATACAAATACATAGGTATACGGCAAACAATGTTATTTTCTAGCTTTTATAGGTATGTAGTTAAACAACTAAAGCATTTCACTATTAATTAGTGAAGTTGCAAAATAGAATTTAAATGATTATACACAGTGAAAATACAATTTGTACTGTACCAGCCTTTTTTTTTTAATAGTCCACTGCAGGACTTAGGCCTATCCACGAAAGGTGATTGGGCCATATCCACCACGCTGGCCCAGTGCGGGTTGGTGGATTCACATATGCCATCGAATTTCTTCTACGAACGTATGCAGGTTGCCTCACGGTGTTTTCTTTCACAGAAAAGCCAATGATGTGAAATTCCGTACATAAGTTCCAAAGAAACTCATTGGTACGGGATCGGGATTTAAACCCACGACCTCACGATTGCAGGTCGGGTGTCACTACCACTAGACCACCACGGCGTAATACAATTTATACATTGAAAAAAAGCAATGGGATTGTTTCTTTCTTTGAGATTGACATACAATTTCTTCGCGAAACGTTTATATAGGTTCCGTTATGCTTTGTTTTTCCTCAGCGAACGAGTTACATTGACGATATATTTATTTATGATATTGAGATAGACTTGACTAACCTTCCCAAGCATACAGGAAGAATATATTTGTGTTTTTTTTTTACAGTGAAACCACCAGAAACTGCCCCGTTAGCTAAAGCGGAAGGCGGCGAAGTGGAAGAAGATAGTGAAGAGGGAGGCGAGGGATTCTGCGTGCTGGAGTCGGCGCCGGCAGCACACCGCTTCCGGCTCTCCATGCTACAGCCTTCAGAGCCTAGGACCTTCTACGCAGCCGTCAAGCGAGAGATCAAACTGTTGAAGAGCGACCTTCCTCCAGGAGTAAGTATTTCTTGTAGGGTGAATGTGTATCCATTAGGATGTGTAAAAAGAAGGCAGCTGGAGGCAGCGTCGGCAACGCATTGGTTTCGGATCTCTATGCCGCAGCCAGAGATATCAAGTGTTGCAGAGTGCCTTCCGTCATGAGGGTTTCTCGTAAGATGACTATCCACAAGAGATAAAATGTGTAATGTGTAAAGAGGAAGGCGGCGAAGTGGAAGAAGAAAGTGAAGACGGTGTGGGTTTCAGCGTGCTGGACACCGCTCCGTGCCAGCAGCACACCGCTACCGGCTTTCTATGCTACAGCCCTCGGAGCCTTTTTTTTTTTTTTACGAGGGGGAAATCTTCCAAAGATGCCCGACCGCTTTGGGGTGCAGTCGGGTTATGTGGGATTGTACCCACTAAAACCCCCTCGGTGGCCAGCCTATGTGCCTTCTTGGGAGCCCCGGGATCTCCAAAAGGAACGCACCGGTGCTCCCGGCACTTCGTGTGTCTACTCGCCTGGTAGTAGACCAGGCTTGTGCGGTCCAGTACGACAGCGTTGCCACAACGCTGCCGTCCTTCTCGGGCCCGCTTGAGTGGATGGCCAGAGCCCCAACTCTAACCACCCACGAGCCCAGGGGTCCCCTTTTAGTAGGCTCTTACTACAGGCAGGGGATACCGATGCCGTATTCTAGTGCCCCGGCATCAGGGCAAACAGCCCTCGGAGCCTAGGACTTACTACGCGGCCGTCAAACGGGAAATCGAATTGCCCAATAGCGAGCTTCCACCGGGAGTAAGTAATACCATCACATAGCAACATTTATGTATAAAAAAAATATACGCGTCGAATTGAGTATCTCCTCCGTTTCGTCGGTCAAAAACGAAGCTCAATTGGGACAAGTGTGAAACTTACCGCTTTTTTGGCCTCGTGAACATAGTTACAAAACTTTGTTATATGAGGTCTAAGCTACGATTAACGTAAAAACGTCTTGCTTTTTGAAACTACCTACTTAGCAGAGTTAATATTTATGAGATTTTCCCACTGGAATAACAAAATACTCCCCGAACCTGATTTAGAAACCGACCACAAGAAACTATTTTTACACTAGGAAGATGTTATACTTCATGATAAGTTGATGTTAAAGTTTTTAGATGTTGATAGACTTGATATTCGATATTGACATTGCATTCGGCCTTTAAACTAAACGCATATCACGATATACGATTCACAAAATATAATGCTTAGTGCTTACTAAAAGTTGTATTTCCAGGTATGGGTCCGTGGTTTCGAAGACCGCATAGACTTGTTATCAGTAATGATCGCGGGGCCTCAAAAGACTCCTTACGAAGGCGGGCTATTCGTGTTCGACGTTCAGTTGGGCGGGGAGTACCCTCGGGCGCCGCCGCTGTGCCACTACCACTCCTACTGCACTGATCGACTCAACCCTAACCTATATGAAGATGGCAAGGTAAGAAAGATAATAGTGACAGAATGTTTCCAACATTGACTTGTTATTAGTAATAATCGCGGGTTCGCAATACATATTTTACAAAGGCAGACTCTTCGTATTCGAGTTTCAATTGAGCGAGGAATACCCTCATGTGCCGCTGATCTTCCGCCACTACTCGTATCATCTATTTTATTTATTAAATCCGTCAGTTGTATTACACTTTATTTGGTTTTATTACTTTAAAAAGTTACTTATCTATTTTTAACTTTGTTGTTATTTTTTTGTCCAACTGATTGCAATAACTACTTAATTTCTGTTTTACCCGTTAAGCCGTGTCAGAGGTTTTCAGCGGTTTAAAAAGTCTCATACCAGGTCTAGCCACTCGGCCTATACTATACAAACATACTTACCTGCTGTTTTTAACTCCCAACGCAAAAACGACGGAGTGTGGAGCTGTCCGTGGCATCTGTAGATATATTTCATTAAAATCGGCTCAGCCGTTTCAAACTTATCGGCTATGAAAGCATTGTTGCGTTAAACGTTCAACGCTCCTGGGTAGGGGGAATAGTTACATAGACACACTTCTTCCGCGCGGAGGGACTCCACGCATTTTTTTTTTTTAATATTTAATTGAATTTTATTGATTTGCAGGTGTGCGTATCTCTGCTGGGCACGTGGTCGGGGCGCGGCGTGGAGGTGTGGGGCAAGGACAGCTCGCTGCTGCAGGTCATCGTGTCTCTGCAGGGGCTCATACTCAACGCCGAGCCCTACTTCAACGAGGCCGGATACGAGAAACAAAAAGGTATTATTAGAAGAGAAATATTACTTGTTCAAGTTCTAGACGCAGTAACGTCAGTAACAAAAACGATGTTTACGTATGAAGTTGCTATTTGTGCTTTCCCCTTTGCGCCTTATTTCTGCGTTAACCACTCGCCTGACTCACATCGCCGAGCGAGCACTTCGTCATGTCGAGAAATCATACTTAAACATTGAAATGGGTTTCTTTTGCCATTGCCCCATTTGATACATAATGTGGCAAAAAAATGCCAAAATGACACTAATTTTCTTCGTGGTTCTAGGCACCCAGCAAGGCACGGAGAACTCGCGCATGTACAACGAGATGGTCCTCCTGAAGCTCGTGCAGTCCATGACGAAAATGTTGACCAACCCGCCCGAACCCTTCCGCGACGAGATCGTGGGCCACCTGAGGAACAACGCGGCCGCGCTCTGCCGCCGGCTCGAGGGGCTCGTGGCGCTCTCTAACGGACAAGCTGTACAGGTACTGTACACACTATACTGCACCACGGGAACAACGCGGCCGCGCTCTGCCGCCGGCTCGAGGGGCTCGTGGCGCTCTCTAACGGACAAGCTGTACAGGTACTGTACACACTATACTGCACCACGGGAACAACGCGGCCGCGCTCTGCCGCCGGCTCGAGGGGCTCGTGGCGCTCTCTAACGGACAAGCTGTACAGGTACTGTACACACTATACTGCACCACGGGAACAACGCGGCCGCGCTCTGCCGCCGGCTCGAGGGACTCGTGGCGCTCTCTAACGGACAAGCTGTACAGGTACTGTACACACTATACTGCACCATGGGAACAACGCGGCCGCGCTCTGCCGCCGGCTCGAGGGTCTCGTGGCGCTCTCTAACGGACAAGCTGTACAGGTACTGTACACACTATACTGCACCACGGGAACAACGCGGCCGCGCTCTGCCGCCGGCTCGAGGGGCTCGTGGCGCTCTCTAACGGACAAGCTGTACAGGTACTGTACACACTATACTGCACCACGGGAACAACGCGGCCGCGCTCTGCCGCCGGCTCGAGGGGCTCGTGGCGCTCTCTAACGGACAAGCTGTACAGGTACTGTACACACTATACTGCACCACGGGAACAACGCGGCCGCGCTCTGCCGCCGGCTCGAGGGACTCGTGGCGCTCTCTAACGGACAAGCTGTACAGGTACTGTACACACTATACTGCACCATGGGAACAACGCGGCCGCGCTCTGCCGCCGGCTCGAGGGTCTCGTGGCGCTCTCTAACGGACAAGCTGTACAGGTACTGTACACACTATACTGCACCACGGGAACAACGCGGCCGCGCTCTGCCGCCGGCTCGAGGGACTCGTGGCGCTCTCTAACGGACAAGCTGTACAGGTACTGTACACACTATACTGCACCACGGGAACAACGCGGCCGCGCTCTGCCGCCGGCTCGAGGGGCTCGTGGCGCTCTCTAACGGACAAGCTGTACAGGTACTGTACACACTATACTGCACCACGGGAACAACGCGGCCGCGCTCTGCCGCCGGCTCGAGGGACTCGTGGCGCTCTCTAACGGACAAGCTGTACAGGTACTGTACACACTATACTGCACCACGGGAACAACGCGGCCGCGCTCTGCCGCCGGCTCGAGGGGCTCGTGGCGCTCTCTAACGGACAAGCTGTACAGGTACTGTACACACTATACTGCACCACGGGAACAACGCGGCCGCGCTCTGCCGCCGGCTCGAGGGGCTCGTGGCGCTCTCTAACGGACAAGCTGTACAGGTACTGTACACACTATACTGCACCACGGGAACAACGCGGCCGCGCTCTGCCGCCGGCTCGAGGGGCTCGTGGCGCTCTCTAACGGACAAGCTGTACAGGTACTGTACACACTATACTGCACCACGGGAACAACGCGGCCGCGCTCTGCCGCCGGCTCGAGGGACTCGTGGCGCTCTCTAACGGACAAGCTGTACAGGTACTGTACACACTATACTGCACCACGGGAACAACGCGGCCGCGCTCTGCCGCCGGCTCGAGGGACTCGTGGCGCTCTCTAACGGACAAGCTGTACAGGTACTGTACACACTATACTGCACCACGGGAACAACGCGGCCGCGCTCTGCCGCCGGCTCGAGGGGCTCGTGGCGCTCTCTAACGGACAAGCTGTACAGGTACTGTACACACTATACTGCACCACGGGAACAACGCGGCCCCGCTCTGCCGCCGGCTCGAGGGGCTCGTGGCGCTCTCTAACGGACAAGCTGTACAGGTACTGTACACACGATACTGCACCATGGGAACAACGCGGCCGCGCTCTGCCGCCGGCTCGAGGGGCTCGTGGCGCTCTCTAACGGACAAGCTGTACAGGTACTGTACACACTATACTGCACCATGGGAACAACGCGGCCGCGCTCTGCCGCCGGCTCGAGGGGCTCGTGGCGCTCTCTAACAGACAAGCTGTACAGGTACTGTACACACTATACTGCACCATGGGAACAACGCGGCCGCGCTCTGCCGCCGGCTCGAGGGGCTCGTGGCGCTCTCTAACAGACAAGCTGTACAGGTACTGTACACACTATACTGCACCATGGGAACAACGCGGCCGCGCTCTGCCGCCGGCTCGAGGGACTCGTGGCGCTCTCTAACGGACAAGCTGTACAGGTACTGTACACACTATACTGCACCATGGGAACAACGCGGCCGCGCTCTGCCGCCGGCTCGAGGGTCTCGTGGCGCTCTCTAACGGACAAGCTGTACAGGTACTGTACACACTATACTGCACCACGGGAACAACGCGGCCGCGCTCTGCCGCCGGCTCGAGGGACTCGTGGCGCTCTCTAACGGACAAGCTGTACAGGTACTGTACACACTATACTGCACCACGGGAACAACGCGGCCGCGCTCTGCCGCCGGCTCGAGGGGCTCGTGGCGCTCTCTAACGGACAAGCTGTACAGGTACTGTACACACTATACTGCACCACGGGAACAACGCGGCCGCGCTCTGCCGCCGGCTCGAGGGACTCGTGGCGCTCTCTAACGGACAAGCTGTACAGGTACTGTACACACTATACTGCACCACGGGAACAACGCGGCCGCGCTCTGCCGCCGGCTCGAGGGGCTCGTGGCGCTCTCTAACGGACAAGCTGTACAGGTACTGTACACACTATACTGCACCACGGGAACAACGCGGCCGCGCTCTGCCGCCGGCTCGAGGGGCTCGTGGCGCTCTCTAACGGACAAGCTGTACAGGTACTGTACACACTATACTGCACCACGGGAACAACGCGGCCGCGCTCTGCCGCCGGCTCGAGGGACTCGTGGCGCTCTCTAACGGACAAGCTGTACAGGTACTGTACACACTATACTGCACCACGGGAACAACGCGGCCGCGCTCTGCCGCCGGCTCGAGGGACTCGTGGCGCTCTCTAACGGACAAGCTGTACAGGTACTGTACACACTATACTGCACCACGGGAACAACGCGGCCGCGCTCTGCCGCCGGCTCGAGGGGCTCGTGGCGCTCTCTAACGGACAAGCTGTACAGGTACTGTACACACTATACTGCACCACGGGAACAACGCGGCCCCGCTCTGCCGCCGGCTCGAGGGGCTCGTGGCGCTCTCTAACGGACAAGCTGTACAGGTACTGTACACACGATACTGCACCATGGGAACAACGCGGCCGCGCTCTGCCGCCGGCTCGAGGGGCTCGTGGCGCTCTCTAACGGACAAGCTGTACAGGTACTGTACACACTATACTGCACCATGGGAACAACGCGGCCGCGCTCTGCCGCCGGCTCGAGGGGCTCGTGGCGCTCTCTAACAGACAAGCTGTACAGGTACTGTACACACTATACTGCACCATGGGAACAACGCGGCCGCGCTCTGCCGCCGGCTCGAGGGGCTCGTGGCGCTCTCTAACAGACAAGCTGTACAGGTACTGTACACACTATACTGCACCATGGGAACAACGCGGCCGCGCTCTGCCGCCGGCTCGAGGGGCTCGTGGCGCTCTCTAACGGACAAGCTGTACAGGTAATGTACACACTATACTGCACCATGGGAACAACGCGGCCGCGCTCTGCCGCCGGCTCGAGGGGCTCGTGGCGCTCTCTAACGGACAAGCTGTACAGGTACTGTACACACTATACTGCACCACGGGAACAACGCGGCCGCGCTCTGCCGCCGGCTCGAGGGGCTCGTGGCGCTCTCTAACGGACAAGCTGTACAGGTACTGTACTCACTATACTGCACCATGGGAACAACGCGGCCGCGCTCTGCCGCCGGCTCGAGGGGCTCGTGGCGCTCTCTAACGGACAAGCTGTACAGGTACTGTACACACTATACTGCACCATGGGAACAACGCGGCCGCGCTCTGCCGCCGGCTCGAGGGGCTCGTGGCGCTCTCTAACAGACAAGCTGTACAGGTACTGTACACACTATACTGCACCATGGGAACAACGCGGCCGCGCTCTGCCGCCGGCTCGAGGGGCTCGTGGCGCTCTCTAACAGACAAGCTGTACAGGTACTGTACACACTATACTGCACCATGGGAACAACGCGGCCGCGCTCTGCCGCCGGCTCGAGGGGCTCGTGGCGCTCTCTAACGGACAAGCTGTACAGGTACTGTACACACTATACTGCACCATGGGAACAACGCGGCCGCGCTCTGCCGCCGGCTCGAGGGGCTCGTGGCGCTCTCTAACGGACAAGCTGTACAGGTACTGTACACACTATACTGCACCACGGGAACAACGCGGCCGCGCTCTGCCGCCGGCTCGAGGGGCTCGTGGCGCTCTCTAACGGACAAGCTGTACAGGTACTGTACTCACTATACTGCACCATGGGAACAACGCGGCCGCGCTCTGCCGCCGGCTCGAGGGGCTCGTGGCGCTCTCTAACGGACAAGCTGTACAGGTACTGTACACACTATACTGCACCATGGGAACAACGCGGCCGCGCTCTGCCGCCGGCTCGAGGGGCTCGTGGCGCTCTCTAACGGACAAGCTGTACAGGTACTGTACTCACTATACTGCACCATGGGAACAACGCGCAGTGAACCCATATTTTGTGAATCTAGGCCCTATGATTAGTTCTCAGATTTATTCCTATATGTGTACTCTGAGACGATGCTTCTCGCCAAATTTTATAGTTCTATGTGAACGGAACGTACCCTGTAGGTTTTGATTTTTGTGAGTGTCCAAATATGCGTTTTTTTACGACCTTAACGGCTTTAAATTTTTTAAACGATAACTGAGAAATTTTTCTTTTACACAACTGCAAGAGACCATATATGTATATAGTTTAAATTTTAACTCGATATCTTAACGCGTTCCCGAGATAAAGAGTCTTGACATACGCACAGACGGACGGACGGACAGACGGACAACAAAGTGATCCTATAAGGGTTCCGTTTATTTCCTTTTGAGGTACGGAACTCTAAAAACACCCATCCTATTCTGTCTGTTTTTCTACGGCTTTTATATTTTTGTATAATCTTATCTTATCATCTATATCTTTAATACTTAGTATTATATTACGTCACTTCATTTTTCAGATATAGTATTATTTATAATAGTTTTAACCAGGTAGTACCTTTAACCTACAGGCAACATTGCACGTTTTTTAGAGAATTAAAATTTTATAGCTAAAATGCATGGCACCTGGCAGCACTAGCTCCCCACCGCTCGGTCGGTCACCTCATTCCTTTTTCGTGCAAGGCGACGAACGCACGCATGCACTTCAAAATGTCAAAGCGAAGTGCCCAATAAAAGTTAGTTACAAAAAGAAAATTAGTAAAATAGAACAAAAAGTGAAAAATAACAAACGTCGGATCACATAATCTGATTCATCGTACAGCGAGAACACAAAAGGTATGTGTACCTCCAATTGTAATTAAATAAGTGTTTTAAGATCAATTATATTGCAATTGACTGCGAGTCACTTGTGATAACGTGAGTAGCTGCGAGCTACCCGCGATACATACCTATACTCTATAAAATTTAACTTGATCTCTGCGACAGCTGTCAGAAAAATCACGCCTATGAAGTCTTGAATGTCTTAATGGTACAGACAACACCTGTCAATGTCATACTTTATGGGTATGCCGATTAGTGATGGGCGACGAATGATCGTGACCACAGAGTTTTAGATAGAGTTTTATTTAAAATATCGATAGTTTATACTGACGATATTTTTTATATAAAACTTAATTTATCATCAATTTTATTGTATATTTTAATATCATAACATTTTTTACATGTGTAATTAAATTAAACCCAATTATATGTTACATTAGCATCGATAATAGTGAAAAACGTCGATAAATACTATCGTTACATTATTATGAGTATTTAATTAATATGATAACATTATTTACATGTGTACATACTTGATCTTAAATAATAGTAAGTAAATAAAATCCAATTTCTCACCTTCAACTACTCATTCGATTTCATTACAACATTGTTTGAAAATCGATTTTTTCCACCACTATCTCAACTCTAAATATGTCAATATGTAACCGTCGCAGAGATCAAGTTAAATTTTATGGAGTATAGTATGTTTATGTAAATAACTTTTCATAGTTATTATATGCTTAAACACTTATTAAGAAATAGTGATAGACTGAGAGTCTAGTACAATAACGAGTGCAGCTGCGAGCTACCCTCGATTGAATAAAATATATTATTCATGATATTATAATATGACAAAACACATAGTAATAAATCGTGAGACTGAGAGTCTATCATGATAACGAGTGCAGCTGCGAGCTACCCTCGATTGAGCAAAATATATTCATTACCTATGTCATATGACAAAATACATATTAATAAATCGTGATACACTGAGAGTCTATCGCGATAACGATTGCAGCTACGAGCTACCGTCGATTAAACAAAACATATTTAATACCTATGCTATATAACAAAATACATATTACTAAATCGTGTTCGTGATAAACTGAGAGTCTATCATGATAACGAGTGCAGCTGCGAGCTACCCTCGATTAAACATAATATATTCATTACCTATGTTATATTACAAAATACATATTACTAAATCGTGTTCGTGATAGACTGAGAGTCTATCATGATACGAGTAACGAGTGCAGCTGCGAGCTACCCTCGATTAAACAAAACATATTCATTACCTACGTTACATTATATTACAAAATACATAGTACTAAATCGTGATAGACTGAGTTAATTATGATAACGAGTGCAGCTGCGAGCTACCCTCGATTAAATAAAAACTATTTATTACGTTATGTTACGACAAAATATATAGCGCTAAATCGTGATGGACTAAGAGTTTATTATAATAACGAGTGCAGCTGTAAGCTACTCTCGATTAAAATAAATTAATTTAATTATATACGAAAAAATACATAGTAATTAATCGTGACGGACTGATACGATAAGACGGATAGCCGGTAGCTACCCTCGATTAATAAAAAGTACTTATTATAAATTATTCTGTCATCTACAATTTCAAAAGGTAAACCCACATTTCGAAATTCTAGTTCACATTTACCTGTCCCAATACGATAATATAGTTTTTCTGTAATAACAGAAAACTCGTATGTCAAACTTTACGCGGACATGATGGATGAATCGTGCGATAGGCCGGCTGAAATATCGGAAAGCCAAACGGCTGAATCACTACCACAGGAGCAGCCAAGCTCGGCCTCTGAGCCTCTTTTGCATCCGCGCCATCTATCAAAGACCCACCAGAATCGCCCTTAGATGCAGAGCTTCTGTCTGTACTGGGAGCGTATTCATCAGACATTCCTGACTTTGGAAAAGTTATCCACAATAGCTTGGCCAACTTATGGTCTCCTTTACTCGTAAAGGGTTGCTTAAAGCAGACAAAGAAAGACTGTCAAAAGAACATTTAATCCCATGTAACTTACAAGCTTATACAAGCCCCAAAACTAGATGCTGAGATTTCACCGGCAGTGACCGATACCGTACGAGGTCGCGATAAAAAACTTATATAGCTTTCCAGCAAGAACTTGGCGCGGGCGCGTCCGCAATAAGCCGAGGAACGGATATGCTGTTAAAAACAGACAATAAGAAAGCGACGGGTGCCGCCTTTCGTTTTACTAAGAACAGAACACATCTGATTATACCAAGCTTGGAGAAGAATATCTTACACGTCATTGAAGATAATGAACGTGACAACACTTTATTCGGTAACTCGTTGGCTGAAAAATTAAAGCCTGTAAGGCTATCGAAAGGCATGGTAACCAAATTCGAAATAAGACTGATCCGAAGAATACTACCGGACAAACCTCATTCAGCCGCCCGCCCCAGCAGGGAAACTGGAACGGATCTCCTCATTACACTCCGAAAAGGGGGGCCGGAGAGGTCGAGGTAGGGGAGCGTCAGCGGGAGCGCCGTCGACACATCGTCGACACTACCCCACGACCACGACTCATTCGACATCGAAGAGCTCAAACCAACCCAAAGCCCGTGCCAACGTTCAGCAATAGTTCAGGTACATGCTGCTCGACTTAACTTACTTTTATAATTGCTGATTGAATATAACTAATAACCGAGCCATCTTGCCAGCCAGTTGACATGGATCGAAAAAGGGCTTACTAATATCCCTTTCAAAGACGCGGTGGCTCAATCGGTAGTCCTTCGGTCTAAATTTAAGCATACAAACACCGATATGTTCAATGCCATCAGTAAAACATATACAGTTAGGTGTCGTAACTGTTTGCATACCATATAATGGCCAGTTTGTATCAAACACATTTTGGCCCCCAAGTCCAATGGTGGAAAAATATTCATTCTGAATTTTAAATCTTCAAATATTTTTTTAAAATGGCAAATGACGACGCGGCGTCGAAATTAATACCAGTGTGCTTTTTTAGCCACCATCGATTTGAAAGCTTAGTTATCAGTCCCAATGGCCTATACTGACAGAAAATACTTGAGATTTGAATATTAACCTCCCAAATCACTAGAATCTGTATTGTACGAGGTCACGGCGATGCCTTACGGATTGTCCGTGGCTCTTTAAGTAATAACTAACATAATGAAATAAGTTTTAAACTGTCTCAGGAGTCGAAAGTCATTGTTCAGTAAGCAATAACATGTCTCGACGATAGACTGTGTATAGAAGACTGATTTGAAGAGCGCAGACATAATGTACAATCGACACTATATTTGCTACAATATTTGCTTTTGTCAATACAAGATCTTTGGGTTTTGTAATAAACCAAAAAAAAAAAAAAATACCTAAGCAAACCAAGAAGTTCCTAGGTTTTACTTATGATTCCCAGGAATTTACCATATTTTTGCTATTAGAAAAGCGCAACAATATTGCCCAATTAAGTAGTTCCTGAATTTCTTTTTTATTTACCCAGATGTACAATTCGCGAATTTGCCAAATTGATTAAAGTTCTTATAGCGGCCTGCCCCGCAACAAAGTATGTATTTCTGTATACGTTTTGGTAAGGCAAAATTTGTCCTTTTATAAGAAAAATAACGAATGTGGCACTAAAATTTAAATCCCAAATGTTGTCTTAGAAGACTTGTATTGATGTATTTGGCCTTTTTGCCTCGTATGTAAATACCAAATCCAATCGTGCCGATTCAGCATCTAGAAAGATAAATTCAGATACCGAATGGGAACTATCCGATAACGCCTTTCAGGACATAGAAAATCTGTTCGGAATTCCAGAAATCGACCTATTTGTTCCTTGCAGTAATGCTAAATGGACCACCATCACCTGCATGCCAGTCTTACCCTGGGTGCCGCGAAACTCTGCGGACAGCATTTACATGACGCGACGTCCTTCTGGACGCAGTCGACCAAATGCTCGCGTCACTGTCCGCTTACAATATAATACGTTTCGTTTAACATTTGCTGGTAGTTTTGCGAGTCTCATAAAACATACGTTCACCGTGGTTCAACACCATTAGTACTATCCTTTCTGACCGATTCTTAACAATTTAATAAATGTTGCTATGGATCCTTAAACAGTCATAGGTCAGCCCTATTGCTTCTTTTAGGTGACATAAGATAAGATAAAATAAGATATATTTATTGGCCTTCTATCTACATACGTTAAACTAGGCAAGTCAAATTTACAATTGTAACACAACGCATAATGCATAGTCGGATGAGAAGATCGCATTAGGCGTCTTCTCAAAGGTGCATATGAAATGAAGCCAAAATTTCCCAATTTACTTCAACATGAGATCCAAAAGTAGTTCTGAACCTTGTTTTGAACTGGTATCCAAATTTAGATTTAACATAGAAAATATCACAAAGAAACGTGTTATAAGCTCTGTGTACTGCACACAAAGTCCAAACTATACCACTAATAAAATTAAAAAATATCATGATGTTAGACAACGGCATCTAGATAGTAGTAATAATGGATCCAATAAAAACCACAGCACTCGGCCGCGATCAGCCGGTACTATTTTTACCATACTTTTTGGGAAAGCTAACTCTGTCTTGCTTCAGCATCAAAGACTATATTTCTTTACAGAAGGTTTGAGAGTTTCGATCGCAAGAAATTTGCTACTGACTATAAAACAGCAACATAAGGTTGCTACATCTTAATCCATCAGTCGTTGGATTAAAACTGTGTTGTCGGAGAGCAGCACAGATACCTGCATTTTTAGCGCACATAGTACGCGACATGCTTCCACCTCCGCCGCGAACTCCGCGGGACTCGGTATACACGTGATACGCAAAACAGCGAGCCTGGACTGCCATGTCTAGCAGTTTAGCTTGCTTCTGTTATGGACCTATCATTAACACAAACGAATGTGATTTCGTTAAATCAATTGTTTTTCGCTAGAATATATATTTATATTCACAATCATATAGATCATTAAACAATGTAAGGCTGATTGTTATACCTACGGATAATATTATTGATTACTATAAGACTATCAAACCACTGAAAATTAAAATATTTGGTATCCATAATGTTTTTATTTGTTGTGTAGCAATATAAGCAAAACAAAACTTCATTCTCTAAATATCTACCTGGTTAAAACTATTATAAATAATACTATATCTGAAAAATGAAGTGACGTAATATAATATATGATCAAACGAACTTCCAAGTGAAGTTCGATCATTATTATATAAGTCACTTCATTTGAAGATATAGGAAACTACCCAACCCCACCCGTGTAAATACGGCGATGACGTATATTAACCCATATCTGATTATGAAGCGTTGTTTTGGGGAAAAATCTCTAAAAATAATGAGGTGACCGACCGAGCGGTGGGGAGCTAGTGCTGCCAGGTGCCAAGCATTTTAGCTATAAAATTTCAATTCTCTAAAAAACGTGCAATGTTGCCTGTAGGTTAAAGGTACTACCTGGTTAAAACTATTATAAATAATACTATATCTTCAAATGAAGTGACTTATATAATAATGATCGAACTTCACTTGGAAGTTCGTTTGATCATATATAATATTGTCTTTTATGTATAAATTAATTTGTTGCTATGAAGACTATATCTTCATTTCTATTGCTACAAGTGGAAACTTTAAGGCTTATTTGTAATTGTTTTTTCAATTATTTTCTATAGTTTGTTTATTATAGCTGTTTGTTTTCCAACAATGTAAAAATAAAATAAAATTTCTATATATAGACAGGAGTAGCGGTTTTTTTTCATAACTCCCTTGTGCTAAGCCGGGCCAAAAATGTTTGTTTTGCTATCAAATATTTGTCAAATAATGTTCGATATATTTTGTGGTTCTACTGATGCTCACTCGACATGTGATCTCCAGGACATCACCCCGCCCGAGTACCCGCTGATCCCGGCGTCGCGCGGGTTCTGCCTCACGCTGCGCTCGTCGCTGGAGTCGTTCCGCGCCGCGCTCCGCCGGCACGACATCTCCGTCCCGCCCACCGCCTTATAGCCGCCGGCGCCGCCCGTCTAGTCCACCGCTCACGCCACTCTGCCCGAACTCTTGCAATACCACCTACCCTCACCTATGTAGGGACCCCTGCCCTAGCAGACTTTAATACCCTACTCGTATTTGTTTTAATACTCTGCCGTAATGGCCTTTAAGGTGAAACACTAGAAGCAGCGCGCGAAATTCAATTTTTGTCGTTTATTTTACAATTTGTTACTTGCCTATTCTTTTTTTTTTATTTCGAATAGGTTCGCGTTTGACTATACACTGCCTGATGTTGAGCAGATGTGCGGTCTAGAGTGTAGCACGCTTACTTAGAAGATACCTATTTACTTGGGGTTTGAAGACACTCACGTTGTACTTTAACGGGAAGACAGACCCAGGCAAAGCGTTCCACATTCCGGCTGTTCGTATGAGGAATGTGACGAAAGTATTCACCTTGGATTTTTTTAATGATTTATTACACTCTACAGACACCGGGGTCGAGCACAGACCCCGGTGTCTGTAGAGTGTAAATTTATGAGCATTATTTTTTGAATAATGCATATCTAATCAATAAAAAAAATCAATGAAAAAAAAAGTTATTTACAAAAACTGATTTTGCAGCAATAAATTATCGCGTTAATATGACATACACCAAAGGCCAATATAATAAATACCCGATATATCTAAAACAGTACATTTAACCAAAATTACGATGAAAATCAACCACTTGACAGTTTTCGCTTAAATAAACCATTTAAGTAATTGGTGGGTTAAAATTTCATCGTAATTTTGGTTACATTTTTTTTTAATAGATTTGTTTATTATATTGGGTTTTTTTGGTATAGTGTAGTGTAGATAATTGTATAGTGTGAAAACAGTTTTCGTAAATTCAAGAATAGTCCAGCAATAAATTGCAATAAACCTCAAAAAAAAAAAACGCACTGCCTCTAGCGCTTCTACTTACCATATCGGTGTAGGCCGAATCTTACAAATCGACGGACGTGAAGTTAGCTGCTAACTGCGCAATATCCAATCCTGACTGAAGCTCACATAAAGCTGCGCGTTGATTGGGTTTCGCGCAAGTTGTAGCCTACTTCACATCCGCCGACTTATATGATGTAGAACGTATCGATTTTTAATACCCTGCAATTCCAATTTCCAATATACGTAATTGGTCGTTCCGTGCCTAAACTAGCCTCTTTTGTTGATTACATGTTATGAACTTTCTGATGGCAAGTTATCTATTCTATCAACCAGATATTGTCTTATTGCCAATAGAGGTCTTATACGATATTATGGCCCGCTCCTCCACACTATTGTTTTAATGTGTAATGAGCAACAAATGCTTGGATTCGATAGCACGACTAGTTGTTTGACGGCCGTATCACTACGCACGCGTGCGTGCTGGTGCGTTGTACATACTTTCAAACGTTTTCAATTTTGGAGGGGCGGGTCATGTTATCGTGGATCTCTACACACTAAACATATACAAGCGAATAGACATGATGACAGGGTAAAAAAAAAACATTATAATTAGTCCGTGAGTGAAATTATCAAAAAAAAAACAGACACCTGTTTTTTCTTTTGTTAATAAAACAATAAATGTCAAAGATAAACCGTGTCAAGGGTTGGGAGTGGGGTCGTGAACCTCTCTTACAGAAGTCTATACATTTGTATGGCGCTTGTGACGTCACGAGAAACTGTCGGGCTATATCTTCATCATTTTTTGTTTAATTAAGAAAAAAAATTGTCTCATATTTTTAATAATCTGATGTGGACTAATTATATTTATTTAGTCATCATGCCTATTGTAGTGTTCTAGAATTATACAATGTATCCCAGTGCATTGCTCTTGTAATGAATCGTGAAAGATCGTCTGTAAAATTATTGGAAAAAGTTGCGATGCGCCCATTGTGTGTACATAAGTCTGTAAGGCGGTCGGTTGATATTAGTTTTGGCGAAACTAAAATAAATTTAGATATGTATAAATACTACTAACTACAGAACATGTAAAGTATTAGAAAATACTATATTTATTTTAGCAACTTAACCGGGCTTAACAATCCCACTTCTGAAGGATTAGTCCAGGTTTACTCGTAAATTGAAACTAGAGCTGTTTCCGTATGGCTCTATACATTTTTGTATAGCGCCTCTGGCGGAAACTAAAAACTAACAAAAATGTATGGAGCCACACGCAAACGCGAAAGTTTAAGTAAACTACACATAACCTGGGCTAAGAGCTCTGATCACTAGCATTCACTACGAAAAGGGTATATTTAGCACTTTAAAATATTGTATAGTTAATAGTTTGCAAGAGTCTGGCAATCGTCATATTCGAAATAGAATGATCCAGTCACTGTAACCGGCAGTCAGCTAGGTAACCCACACTGTATTCTCAACTCTAGAAAAATATATCGTAGTCATAGTATTTATTGTGATGTACCTTTTCGATTCTAGGATTATAGATGTTCGAACCGAGCGTTAGGTCTATTTATTGTTATCTCTTGTTTTGTCTCACTAAATAAAATTCGTAATACCGATATAAAATAATATTTCACTAGCGTACGATGTGATCGGATGTTGTTCATATTACTCGTCTGATATGAAAGGTAACAGTCCACTACTTATAAATAATTCAATCAAATTCTAAATGAAAGATCTTATGCGATGTATGATTTGTTATTAGGTAATATAATGTAGTTATCGATTTTTTTTTTAAATCTGTATTTCCAACAGAGTAAATACTTTTATGTACTTATTTAAGGTTGCATACTTTTTACGATGCGATGCTTTTTGCTGTTATTCGAGTTTTGCTACATTAATATTTATTGAGATATGTATGATAAAGACACAGGTAATTTTAGATTAATGTCTAGGAAATATGTTGGTATCCTATTCTATTTTCGTTTTGGTAAATGAAATTTCATTTATGGGAGTGTATATGCGAGTATTATGAATATGTCATCATTTTATTTTATGTATGTATGTGTATATTGCACGTGGGGGCATCAGTAGTTCGTTGAAAACAAAACTAGGCTCTAAACTTATTTAAAAAAAAACATTTTAAAAAGTAAGTTTCAATGTTACTGATGCGCTTGCTTCCTTGTGTTGTGTGTAAAAAATTCGTTAACTCATTTTGTATTTAATTATAATTTTTATTATGTTTTTTTAATGCGGGAAATGTTATTTTTGCAATAATGGTATAATTTTTAAATTTTGCAAATTGGCGTCTTTTTTTTTGTCAGCAGAATGATGAAAATTGTTCCTTGTTAAATGGTAATATGCCTAAATAATTGTTACCATGTAATAATGTAATCCGTCAATGGTTTGTCATGTTAGTATTTAATGCTAAAATATTTTTGTCGATCTGTTTACGATATTATATAAAGACACGATACTTTAAAGGTTAACTTGTTAATTTGCATGTCGTTTTACTTTTAAATTGAAGATCTGCCTCTATACTCGTCTAACAACAGATGGATGGGTTTCCAATCCAAAGACAATTATATTTTATTTTACGAACTTGTCAGAAATGCTATAAAATATATTTTATCTTGATGATCCCAATATATTTATAGTGAATTCGACGTATGACCGCACTATCTGCAAGCAAAACAATTTTTCTGTCACAAAAGTTGCGCACAGTGCGGTTCTCTTACAATTATTTATTATTCAGTATAAATATACGAGTATAGAAGTAAACCAGTGAGTTCCATGCCTGTTAGTGATAAGTCGGAATTTTAGTGTTTTTCTTTAGATTTCCCGTTTGTTATGCTTATAGTTGTACGGTGTGCGACGCCCGCGCAGCACAAAATGATGTAACTTCATGCCAAAGTCAATTGAGCTATGGAAGGCTTTTGTCGCTTGTGTACGCGATAAGTGACATGTATTATGATGAGGATAAATAAATAATTTCTTCAACTTATTTTGTTGTTATTATTTGTTAGTAGTTTTAATTTTATAATATACTTTAAGAGTTTGCCCTTTGCCCTTGCCCTTTGACAAATTAATTGTTCCGGCCCGCTTGTGTAGCAGCCAGGGTAAGGTGAATTATAGGCCATGTCCAATCAGCGCGCGGCTTTGTGTGAGCTTCAGGTTAGGATTGGATATTGCACAGCTTGTAGCTAACTTCATTTTAGCCAACTTGTGTGACGTGAACGTGAACTTGCGGCCTATATTTGAAGAAATAAAATTCGATCACCACAGCAGAATTTTTAACGGTATGTATAAAATGAAACAAAGATCTAGAGCACACCAATTTAATGTATAAAAAATATATTTTATGAATAAACGTATCAGTCGATTCAATTTTCTTAAGTTTACCATCTATAAATATTTGATTTCAATTTATATTTCTATCACAGCTAAAATAATACATTATTCGTTTAAGTGGTATGAAAAAAAAACCATAAAATTAATTTACAACACGTGGTTTGGCACATCTAATAAATGCAGTAAGTGCCGTCATGGACGAATATAAAGGTGATGTCCACAAGTGGTATATTATTCAGAAAAAAATCTAACCAAGATGAAATATGTATCGTTTGAAAACTTTTTCGAAAACATTTAATTTATATTTATTCATCCCTCCATTACTTTTTTAAATGATAAAAATAAATTGTATGGAAAATGGAAATACAACTCACGTTTTTGGTTTTAGCCATATTAATATGCTTCTATCGTTTTTTTACTTGCATTATTACCCGATTCATCCATATTTATGTCATATTTTGCTAAAATTATAGAATAAATTCATAAAAAGTTGGTGCATCCAGTTAGAACAATATTTCAAAAAAAATCATTAAGACAAATCTTAAACCCAATGGTCTAATTGCTAATGATGCTTTTATTTAACGAGTAGCTCTTTTAAGGTTGCTTAATGAGGTGGCAGAAATAATCTACCTATTCTGTCAAATATTTTTATATATCCTAAGAAATTCAAAATTTAATTTTTAAAAAATCGGATAACTCTTTTTTGATTTCAACTGATGTAATAGACTCAAAAAAAGATGTAATTTCTCGAAATGTAACTCATGTTGTGGTTAGATTTTTTTATTATTATTATACCAGCCTCCATACATTTTGTGGACGACCTTAAGGCTCCGTTACACACAGGCGGTACGAGCGGTATAACAGACGGGCGGGCATCTGTATTGTACTGGTTATATAAGAAGGGCTCACACAGGTCCGGTCGCGGTACTGCCGTACCGCCCTTTACCGCTCGTACCGCCTGTGTTTGATGGAGCCTTTATTAGGGCTATTAAATATTACACATTTTATAGCCAGCACACACGAGCCATTATACGGCGTGTGCTGCGTCGTAATTTTTACCCGACTGCCCGAATATGAAGATTAATTTTAAGACGTAGGTATGTCTTGCTGTTACACCCTGAAATGTATTTGCCATATTCAGTGCCATCGCAAACGAGTGTACCACCACACCCCCACGAATTCGAACATTGGAAGAAGAAAGTGAGGCCTTATCCTCTGATTGAGTGATTTTTAGCCAAACAATTCTAATTCTCAATTTCCATGACTTGCATTAAACCCTGATAAGTATGAATGACTAACGTCCGCCTTTAATTGCAAACGGAATGGACTCATTACTTACGGACTCTGTTTAACTCGAACATTAAAATTCATACAAGTCAACCATTCCTCGAAGAAGTCGACACTTTTTGCTATCCACCAAACCACACTAGGCCAGCGTGGTGGATATGGCCCAATCACCCTTTGTGAGTTGGCCTACGTCTTGCAGTGTACAATTAAAAAAGGCTGGCACAGTGGGACCGTTTCGCTATCAGTGCACACTCACAGTACATTTTGACTGGATATCATAAAAGCAGTTGGATTTCATCACAACATTAATTTAACTTATTAGTGTCATGTGCACCATACGTGTTACATATATTGTTCTATAGTTTCCTGTGTGTTCAATTTTAATATTAAAATTCGTGTGCGTTGCCTACGTACAACGTAGCGTAACCTACAAAAGCTCTTATAAATTACATAATATTTATTTATTATCATACATCCAAATAGAAACATGTATTTTTCTATAAATATAAACTAACAATAATTTACATTTCGACAATACAAATAGTACTCATAATTCGTAGGTTTCATAAGAAATAATATAAAATATACTTAGGTATGTTATTTTGTTAGAACAAGGGAAGAATTAATTTTGAGAGTAAGGGATATTTATATTAGACCGGGTCGTGTCTGTGTCCCGGCGAGCCCCGGACGGAACACTACACAAAATGTATAGAACGTGCTCTGTCCGGGCCGCGTACACGGCTCTGTCTAACATAAGGCATCCCTAATGTTTACATACTGCGCGTATCGTAATGAAAACACCGGACTAGCAAAAACATTCTCCACATGTGTAACATAAGCGTAACCACAGAAAAATTTATGATAAAATAAAAATGTTTCAAATTCGAGTTTAAACATATAGCGCATTTTTGCAACGGAATACGTGGAGAAAGCTTTTCGACCGATTATGTGCTATTTAGAAACATGTAGTCATTCGGCGGCCCCCGCGTGTGTATCTAACAGACAGATAAGGATACGAAATTCACGATTACTGAATGATAAAAGTTCAGATAAAAAGAGAAGTATGACTAAAATATATTATAAAAAATATAGAACATTGTGAGGTGTATAAAAAACAAGACGTAAGAAAGGTCGCAAGAGACAGGATTTAAGCCGCTTCCAACGAGTCCGTTTTGGAAAATAAGGATAGGTTCATATTCAGCACTGACGTCCTACAACTTTGATGATGAATACTATTAATTATAGCTACGGAAACTAGCGTGGTTTTCGCAAATTTTAATTAAGTAAAGCACAGGTGTCACTCATGTTTTATTTTAGTAGAAAACTGCTATACTAAGCGCCACACAAATCAGCGGATGGGAAGTTCTGCGCAGAGCGCTGCGCAAAAGCCGAAATATAGATACCTATTCGCGGGAGCCAGAGAAACGAGATGCCCGCGCCACCCGCGCGCTCCCTACGCTCGTGCTCACCTTTACGAAACGCGTCGTCGGAATTATGCAAACATGCGCAATAATTAGCGAAGCGTCATCTACTGATAACTTCTCATCCGTCGATTTGTATGACACTTAGTATACTATAGTTTCAATCGCATTTGGCGATCTTTCTCAAGATTGGAGTACTAGCACGCGGGCTCGTCTCGCATAGCATATAATATAGCAGCAGTTTTCTACCAAAATAAAGCGCGAGTTACACCTGTGATTTACTTAATTAGAATGTAATTAATAAGCGTTATCAATCTCAAAAAATAAAAGTTATTTAATGAAAACCACGCACTGGAAAGCGCAGCGAAGGACGCAAAAGGTGGACATACGATCTAATTAAAACTGTAGGTATCCATAGACCAGGGAAATAACCTTACTTACTTCCCTAATCTGTCGTAGGATTGTACTGAATGCGAGCCGCTTCCAATTAAATCTATGGAAAATGTAAGTGGGAAACTTATAATGTACAGCAGTAGATAACTGAAGTAAGTTTTATAAACAAGTCATACAAAATAAAAGCGTACAAGCAACTAATAAAATAATTCAGGTAGATATTATATTTAGTTTAGTCTTTGGGATCTATGGTAACGCGTGGATTAATCAGGAATTAATAGTTTTACTATATTAATAATAATGTTAATTCTGTTGTACCATTTCACAACCCAGAAGACAACATGGATTGTTGCCATCCCTTTTCTCAGTTATTAAAGTGAAAAGAGATAAAAATCTGATTGGTACAACTGAATCAACGCATAGCTACCAAACTACTACCTAGATATAAACATTACTTGCCCTAAATTTAATATAAGCCTTTATGGTGTGTGCGCTTGCGCATTATTTTGCAAAAATATTAATATAAAATAAGATTACAATAAAAAGTAGTCCGTTGCCAATTATATGAGTATCGCATCAAAATAGGTACTATTAGTAAAAATTACAGCAAATACTGTCTCATTCACATCAAATGTTACCGTCATGTGTTCTTTTCGAAAATGTGCACAGATACGAGAACAATGCACATAACGGACCATAACAACACGAATATAGCCCACGCGACATGTGAGAACGGGCTTTTGTAGTTATTGACCACACCTAAACCTAGCAGGCTTGCACAATGTCGCCGAGCCGACACGACTAAAAATGTCGGCATCAAGTACTGGATCCCCGTACCGGCGTAAGATCCAGTAAACTCGATCAGTATGCTTATATCTTCTAGAAAATACGTCAGCAACATCGGCGGTACAACAGCCACAACAGGAAAAACCAGTTTCCGCGACACAATATTGTACGATTCCAGACGCGTCATATCTAAAAAGAGAGACTGTAAATTGTTCCGCAAAGTTATAGCTATAATAGGGAAGCTGGTAGATAGAGTGAAAACGGGGAAGAGGGTTAAGAAATACTCGATGGTTTTCAGGAAAATGTTTTCGTTGTTTGCGGGGATGAAGTTTAGAGTGTAGAGGTCTGCGAGGTTGGCGAACGCGAAGGCTCCCGTGAAGGCTAAGAGGAGGTAGAATATGCTGATGAGAGTGTAGTCGAGGGCGAGGTGGAGTCCGAGGCGAGTCTTGCCTCGGATGGGGCTGATGAGCGCGGGCAGCGAGTGGTGGCACATGAAGGAGTAGACGCAAGCACCGAAGAGCGTCGGCATGCCGGTCACGTCGAATGCTGGCGGGTGGCCTTGCGCGCCCCTACCGATGAGCAGGTGAATCGCCAGCGATATCATTATGGTGAATGCTGAAATAAAATTCGTAGTTTAATAATAGTGCCGGGAAACGAGAAATTGAACAGGCAGTCTATCAGATCCATAGAGCTATTACAAATAGAGAGATAGCGCTGTTGTCGCTTAAGGCAATTCTCAACCACAAAAATGTATAGAAAATCTTGCCCAGAGCCATAGCCCGGACACTCCGCGATTTTTCATACAAAATCTGCTGTCTTACGCACATTACACAGTACTTACTCACAGACAACACACATACGCACGAACGCTACACGTGCATTTGTGTGCGGAACGTCTATGGCTGTCAGCGATCACCACGACGTGACGACATGCCGCGTCAGTGAGACAGTTGCGTATTCAATTTTGCAAAAATGAATATAAATCTAGTGCTTATAAAAGTATAACAATTACTTTATTTGAAAGAAAATATGAAGAGAAAGTTACCAAATAATGTAAAATAAGTTCCTTTAACGTATCCTTAGATAAACATTAAAATGTATTATTTTGTTACGTTTTATTGATATTCAACCATACACAGCACAATTCTTCCCTATTGTCACAGTCTAGGTATTTTTTATTACAAAATCTACCGGCCAGTGCAGCCCGCGCGCAGAGTACACGATAGGTACGTGAAACGCGGGGTGGATGTGAGGAAGACTCAAACGGGTGGGGGGTAATGAGTGACCGTTCTATACGTAGTATTATTATGTCTTCTTTGCCAGAGCTGTCAAATATGAATTAAGAAAAACACGGCTGAATCGTGGTATTTTTCATGACTCATAATATAGCTCATACCATATTAAATCATTGCGTCTCTTTCTTTCTTTTCACGATCGATCACATTCTCCCTCTGGTATCTCTGTGATCAGATTATTTATTTTATTATTAGACAGTAGAACTGTAGACCTCGCGACACATCTCTTTAACTGAATCTACATAAGCCTATAAGCCTATAAGCATATATCTCGACTCGCTCTAGACCGATATGGTACCGATACTCGCAAATCTTTTGGATTTAGATATTAAACAATCTTGCCAAACAATATCGAAACCGGCTACTTAACAGCGCGGCAGCGAATTTTGCTCCTTTTAGAGAGAAATACTCTCGGTGATTCGTTGAAAAATGATAACTCTAGAGAAAAATCGAAATCCGGACAGACGAAAGCAAAATTGCCGTGTTAAAACGAAGACCTTCGCTTCGGTCAGTTTTTGTATGCACACATACGCATTATATTGTTGTTTAGTTTAGTATATCTAATCGGGAACACAGCCAAACACACACAAAGGTTACTTTTATAGTACGTTTTAATGCGAAATTCTTTGCTTCTCAGTTTTATTGATTGCTACTATACATATTGACTGCCTCGGTGGCTCAGTGGTTAGTGACCCTAACTTCGGGATCAAAGAGGCGTGGGTTCGATCCCCACCCGGGGCAAATATTTATGTGATGAACGTAAGTGTTTGCTCTGTGTCTGGGTGACTTATTTAGTTACTATCTATATAAGTATGTATTTAAAAATAAGTATATGTAGTATATCAGTATCTGGCAGCCATATCACAAGCTTTGCTTAGTTTGGGCGTAGTATTATTATATCTTCTTTGGTTTGGGGTCAGAGGCCGTGTGTAAGATGTCCCAAATATATTTATTTATATTTATATTATATACTACAGTTTACAAAATGGATTTAATTTTCAGCGTGCATCAACAAGCCCAGACTTTGATACGGTAAATACCAAGCAGTTATCGGATTATCACCATCCACTATAATTATTTACAACTTGATAAAAAAAATTAACATGACGAATATATAGAACTATTTCTAATCAATTAGCATCCTTTTAGGGGCTTATTCTGTACATCAAAACTAACAACTTTTGTTCTGCGACTTTAGTCAAAACTCAAAAGAATCAGCTGTTTCATACATTTTGTCGAGGGTGAACGATATCTTTTTCTATGGAACAACAAATTTTTTTTTGAGATTTAATAAAAGTCGTAAAACAAAATTTGTTAGTTTTCATGTACAGAATAAGCCCCTAAAAGGATGCTAATTGATTAGAAATAACCCTGTATAATCGTCATGTTATTTTTTTAAACCCTGTACAAACAAAACGATCAACCAACTGATTGCTAACTTACTAATGGCCGTCGCGGTGTTTCTTATCTCTTCTTATTTCTGATATCAACAAACGGTGTAAAGAGCGACCAAATCTGTGCGACGACCAAATGACTATAACTATATGACTATAATGAACTAAAATATTTAATTTCGAAAACACGATTGTGTCTCCACGGCTTAAATCTAAGGATAACTCGATTGAAGAGTTTATTACGGTTCGTCGTATCATTTGATCAATTTATGTGCATATTACGTGCCAGAACAGCTAAGTAATTTACATTTAGCTTACACTCTGTTGCTAACTTAAAATAAAATAGATCTGTTTTAAACTTAACAAGTAATTTTTGTGAATGAGTTGTAGATATGAACCTGAATGAATAAAAATTAATTCTAAAAACCAAATCTATTAATTTGTTTATGGTATTAGCAAAGAATATATAATACTACTAAGTAGTATTAGTATATCTCATAGATAGTAACTTTATTTTACCTTTACGTAGGAGAGATATAATTAGTTCTTTATTATAATCATTATAATTATTATCATAGGTATAATTTAACATTAGGCTGGATGAAAATAAGACAGGCGGCCCCAGCAAAGATATATAGATATATTTTTAATGAACTCGCCGGTGAGGGTTGTAGGGTCGTTCAGATATCTTGGACACATTGTTACTGAAAGCATGTCGGACAACTTAGACATGGAGCGGGAAAGGAGGAACCTGTCCATCAGATGTAACATGATCGCGCGCAGATTTGCTAAGTGCTCGGATGAGGTGAAGGTTACTTTATTCAAGGCGTACTGCATGTGTTTATACACGTGCCAGCTTTGGATAAGGTATACTAGAGCGGCCTACAGTACCATAAGGGTGCAATATAATGACGCATTTCGCATCCTTATGAAGAAGCCCAGATTCTGCAGCGCGTCGGGTATGTTCTCTGATGCACGGGTTCCTGATTTCTTTGCAGTTGTTCGGTCTCGGATCGCGTCCTTTTGGGATAGGATACGAAGATCGAATAACGGCATACTACAGTGCCTGTCTGAAAATTTGTGTTGTCCAATATATCGACATTGGATCTCTGTCCACCAGAGCGTGAATCGGAAGTAGCATGACGTCAAACCTAGGTTTGACTTTAAACGATATTTAAATTGTTATTTGGACTGTGATAATTTTGCATTATTGTAATGTTTATTCTTTTCTGTTGTGTAATTGTGTCTATTCATATGGGTTGTGTGCCTGATATAAACGTTTATTATTATTATTATATTATTATTATTATATACAATATACTAGATAAACTATTACGTAAGAACAGTCATATTTTTCTCAATATATCCTTAACACGCCTCCTTTTTAAGTATTACCTATTCTAATGTTGTGGCCGTGGCCGTGAAATACTGGTTAGCTAGCATTTCAAAGAAAACGAATTACCATACTATTTAGTATTTAAATTTTGGAGTCGGTGTAGAACAAGGGCTATTCATAAGATTTCTGTCCTAATAGATAGTGATACCTTCTACGATAGATATATCATCTACCTCTAGCTCTAGTGAAATCTCTCTATAGTAGTAGTGCGTGCGTGCGCGCGTGAGAGCGTGTTTGAGTGTATCTTAGAAGAACCTACTACATAAGTTATTTGGTATACAAGAGTGCAAAGTTCTTTGTAACCGCGTGCTCAATTTTAATGACCGAGCACGCGAAGGATTCTAAAATTGAATCATGAGCGCAACGAGTGATTTAAAAATTAGAATCCTGAGCGTTAGCGAGGGAATCGAAAGCTCTTTTGACAAGATGAAAAATCTTTGCACTCGAGTGCAACACGTAACTTTTCATCCCACCTCAGCGAGAAAATGACTAAAGTCGTCTACGTATCCAATCCAATCAACGTGCAGCCTATGCTTAGTTTTCTGCACGTTGAAGAACATTAAAGGTCCCATGGCGGCGAAGAGATCAGAGCCACGCGGTAAAGCTGTAACCGGGTGTAGCCGCTCTCCGCGCCGTAGTTTGGTGTGGTTGAATTGAAGCTAACCCCTCCTTCTCGAGTCAGTGATCAGGTCGAACAAAAATAGAATTAAGAGACCTTACGACCAGTGACGCTTCAGATGCTGCGGCAGCGTTAGCCTCAGAAATCATATATAACGCCTTGGATTTATGTTAACCTAAGCAAACAAAATGTATGCTTGCGTTGCGTACGTGCGTATGACGTGCGTGTTAGGGGAGTCCGTGCGTAGGTGCATGTGTAATTTTAAGAACGTAGTCTCTCGACTTTTAAAGAGCTTTTATATTACTTACCAAGCCACCGCATTCCCGACGTGAATAGCTGTAAGTATTTAGTCTTCTGGACATTGAAGAACACAAATGGTCCCATGGCGGCGAAGAAAGAGACCAGAGCCACCCGGTACAGCTGTATCCGGGTGTAGCCGCTCTCTGCGCCGTAGCTTGGTGTGGTTGAGTTGAAGCAGGGGAGGGAATCCCAGTCTTGGGACGTTGACAGGTTTGATGGGAGTGGGGAGCTGAAGCAAAAAAAACAAACTCTATAACTTCACCATATTTATGACCGTCTGGATTTTTGTTTTTATGTCATGTGTGACAAAGTGGCTGATCTGATGGTAAACGGTTACCGTCGCCGCGTCGTCGTATTACAAATGCAACATCTGAGTTATCCGTTACAAATAGTGAAAGATTATTTCAAATAGGTGATAAAATATGCTGCTCTCCTACGTTTTATGTTTCATACGCTGTCGCTGTCACTACATAAATAATGAATTAATAATTCGAAATATTTCTAATATGACACGTAAGTATGGTGTTATCAATACATTATTTGTAATGGTGAAACAGAATTTACTGTAGGAAAGGCTTTCAAACTCCACCGAAGTAAAGCGCAATGGAGCTGGATGGATCGTTGTAGTTGTAGCTCGTGCGAGGCGAGTACGGAAATGCCAAGCTTGGCGAGAACAAAATAGTCGAAGGTAGAGCGAAACTGTCTTGTTCTTCGATAAGCAAATATGACAACAATCGCCTGACGTTGAGAGCTCTGCTTTTTTTCACTTTGCGCATCTATTTTATACAAATTGTCGTATCTATAATTCTATATGTAACGCGTGACCTGTTTCATGAAAAACAATAGTCACAACAGTCGGATTTCTCTGTCCTATAGTAATATAATCTAGTCTTGTAATCTCTCTGTCTCTGTCCTATAGTAATATAATCTAGTAATATAATTTAATCTTGTTTTGAAGTAAAGGCTGTATATTATATAATATGACATTTCTTTGCCTATTTAATGTAAAATTAACTGCTATGAGAGCAACTTCACCTTACAATAACTTAAATTATAGGTAGCAAGTATATACCAGTTGCGCACTTGTACAAACAGCTAGGTACTTTATTTACATCTATACTTGCACTTTGCATAGTATTATCAATTTGTAAATATAAATTTATATTTACGTACAAATGCTACAATTTATTTCAAGGACAAATTGTATCTCAAGTTTAGTACCCTTAACATGATAAATCTTCATTAACCTTGGGCTGCACTCTTGATGACAGAATTCTGAGCTTATTCATAAGGCCCATTTGAAAGACCACAACCATTTTTGACAATTACATTATTGCTTGTTCCCCTGATAAGTTAGAAGTCATTTATATCCCTTGAAAAGTAACTTGCCAAATGACATCCATAAGAAATTCGGTCACAGCCGCAGAGTAAAAAATAAAAAGCTCAAAATAGCCTAACATGCTATGCAGAGAGTTATGCAAGGTGTCTCTCTCCATAGAACAAAGGAACAGATTGGCCATCTTCTCCAACTCTACGCGGCGATCGAGGCTTTGGTATATCGCAGAGAGCTCTAAGCATAGCCCTCTCCATAGCATGTTAGGCTATTTTGAGCTTATTCATAAATCCCAAAGTTAAAGACCACAACCAACATGTTTGTGACAATGACATGTTATGCTTGCTCTTCTAGTCTGAAAACTTAGATCTGCCTTGAAAAGTAACTTACCAAATGACATCCATTAGAGATTTCGCCACTGCCGCAGAGTAGATGGACAAATCCCCATAGAGGTACACACAGAGGGTGCAGTAGAAAGTTGTCCGTCCCCAGCGGTTCAGGAACAGATTGGCCATCTCCCCCAACTCCACGCGGCGGTCGAGGCTGTAGTACCGCGACGGTATGGAGTCCCCGCAGACTAAGGGCTCTTCTAGGTCTCCGCTTGGCTGCGAAGTCGTCGGCTCTTCTTCTGACTCATGGTCTATCTATGAGGGTAAGGCAGGTATTTGGTATAAATAGCTGGAAAGTGTGGTTATTAGAGGTTGTTAAGTATTTGAATTGAGCCGCATCAGTAGCTTAAGTCAGGACATTGGCACACAAATATAAATAACCAAATAAAGAGTATGAGGAGTTTACATTAGATTTCACATTAGCTTTCATGCTTAACATCTTAAAGATAGAAAAAGAAAGAAATTAAGACAACAACTTCAATGGGAACACAACCATAAGAGGATAGTGGGATTTAATTGGAAACAAATGACCCAAGATAGAAGAAAATGGAAGTCCCAAAGGAAAAGACCTTTGCTGGAAGGCAAGACAACAATAAAGTTACTGATACCAAATAAAATAAAATAAAATAAAATCAATATAAATAATACCTAATCAATAAATCGAATAATCATAACTCCCAAAATGATTGATCAAAAAATTACATATCAGCAAAAAAGGCTGAAAATGAAAATAATAAAATAAAAAAGATGCAAGCCAGGGCAGTCAAGAGTGATTAGTGATATGATGCTGAAATATGATGGCCAAAACACCACTAATAACTGCATTTTTAGAATGCAATTTTGTGGCCGTGGTGGTTTAATGGTAATGACACCCGTCTTACAATCATGAGGTTGTGTGTTCAAATTCCAGTCCCATACCAATGAATTTTTTTTTTTTGTGTTTGTAATTCTGCACCACTGGCTTTTTAGTGAAGGAAAACATCGTAAGGCAACCTGCATACATCTGTAGAAGACATTTGATAGCATATTTGAATTCACCAACCCACACTGGGGCAGCATGGTGGATATAGCCCAATCACCCTTTGTGGGTAGGCCTACGTCCTGCAGTGGCTTACTAAAAAGGCTGGTACAGTTGAATGTAACAAATTAATGATGTTCATGTTTCTGCCGTCAAATAAATTAATGTTATTTGTTCAACTTAACAGTGTTCTTTGTGAAGCGTGCAACACCTCATCTCCTCAAACATTGACATGTTGCATCTCAAACTATTGTGTCATAGTTTGAGATGCATTAATACTATTACATAAATATTAAATACATTCTCCATTATACTAATAAATAGATTTTTAATGTCAACAAATCAGTAGAATGCCAATACAAATTAATCAGTTCTCTTTTTTTCTCAATAAAATAAGGAACCACCATTCCATTTTATTTTACAAAGTTGTTATCTTTTACAAAGTAAACTATAACATTCACCCAGGTTAAAATAACAAAAAAATCAAATAATAATACTGAAATTACAACAAACAAAAGATAACTTGAACATCTGGATTTTACAGGCAAGACTGAGTCACCCAAGTGTTTAAAATAGTATATTTTTTTAGCATTTAATTCTGTCTAGTTTGCAGACTGTATAGCTTACAATAACTCTTTGTTATGTTCTTTCCCACCAGTGGGCCTATTTGATTCTGTAAAGTTTAACAAGCATGTCATCTTACTCACACTATCCCTCTTTATAGCCTGCAAGCGTTTCCACTTATATACGGCGTTTGCACATGCCATAGTCTCAATGACGTAGGTAGCACACATGAAGCTCAGGAAGGCAAGAAAGACCAGGGAGATGGTACTAAGGCCCCAGCCAGCGCGCGCGAACGCCGCCGGCAGCGTCAGGGCCCCCGTGCCCACGATCAGGTTGAAGATGTAGATTAGCCCCACCTACAAAATAGATTATTAAATTGTAATCAGCGACTGTGAACACAAGGCCAAAGAATTAGCACAATAGGAAAACCGTTACATCAGCTGTGCAAGAAGCAGGAATGTACACAGCTTATAGCTCACTTCACAACTGGCAAAAAGCTTGATAAGGCCTATAATAAACGTCAAAATAATTTTAATTTCAAAACCCTTAGCTTTTTTTTACTATTCAAGACATTTGTTTGTTATATTCCGTGTAGTATGTGTATTAATGAATTGTTAAATAACAACTCTTAAAAAAAATCTTTTCCTTTTTGTAAACTGATTCTCTGATAAACTCTTAACTAATGAAATCTCTTCAGAATTAAATTAATTTTCCTTGTGCATAAAATATATTTGGAAATTAATCTTAAAAAGCTTGTAATTACACTAAGTACATTAAATATTATACAGAACTAATAAACTGTGACCTATATGACCAGGGCAGAACAAAGGGTTTTATGTAGGTCAGTATATTATTTGGCATAAATAAAATCTAGTGCTGGTTGTTGGTTGGTAACACATTCACATTGGAATTAACCAACATATTATTATTATTATATCTTACTTTAAGTTTATCTAAGTCATAAAAATATCTAAGTAGTTAAAAATCATCCTTACCCATACTGAATATTGATCACCAGCCTCTGTAACGGGCATTCTTATCAACCTTCTTATACTCCAAAAGCGACGAAGCATTGCAATGAATTAGAAGAAGACATAGCTGCCAATTAACAGACGCAGCAACAATGATTCGAGTTCTATATTTCTATGAATTTTGTTTAATTAAAAATAACGCAGTGTATCAAAACCTCAGATCAAAACAAATTCCGTGAAATTCCAACTCAATTTAAAAATTAACTCAATTGACATGACATTTTATTTTTGACAAACTTTGACTTACCCATAGTGTGAGTGTGACCAGATTAAATTCAGAAAAATGTCAAAGCATCTAAAAAAGCGGTGCCACTGTGAAATAATACAACATCATTGATTTATAAATAAAGTTCGGCTTTTTTACTTTAATACGATTTACATAAATAGCATGTGTTTATTTTAGCCAGTGCACCCTCTTGATTACCCAAATATAGATACACAAAAGTAACTCCTGATTCAATCAACTACCCACATCTGCTTTAAATCAGCGCCAAATTATTAAGATAGCTCAACATACATCATTAGACATATTATGTTGTTTAAAAGTAAAGTACCTAAGTTAATTTTATCAGGTAAATCTAATCAATCTCAAAATAAATAGATCAATAATCATATTATTAAATTCAATATTCGGGCCGTAAAATGTACATACAACGGTAACTTTGAGCACATCCTGGCAAGCATTAAGTGACAGACATCTTCTTGACAGCGACATCCTTATTAAGCATGGTACAATTTTTTCGTAATCATGACAGTATTTATTAAGTATTTGCCAGCACCATGACTTTAATTTATTTTTATTAGATTATACAGTTAAAATATAATCACCCATATTATATACCCATATTATATCATACCAGCATGGACCATGACGGGCCGGGCATTCTATACGTTTAGTCCGTCCCGTCCCGTCCTTACGACTTGAAATGACTTGAAACGTGCCCAAACGTGGTAAAGAAAATATATTAATACTAGGTAGGTACATATTAGATATATTAATACAAGTCGCGGCATATAAAATCTAGCGCTGAGCGAAGTTTGGAGGGGGTGGCTGCGCATGGGTTTAGTATGGCGGTCAACATGCGCAGCCACCCCATACACAGTACCCTCAGCGCTAGACTTACGTGCCGCTGCCTGTACTAGAATCAGCGAGATTTGTGTATTAGTTCAACGACTAGAATATATTAATACAAGGTACTTTTGACTTCTGAACATCAACAGATTGGGGAATCCATAATGTTGCGTCGTAATCGTAAGTGTATATACATACAAGATCCATACTATAGGTACGTCCCTAGCCGTTCAAAAGACTAATTATAAAGCCCCAAGGGATTTTTAATTAAACTTCGAACGTTTACGAAACTTCGAGGAACGCATACAGCCATACAGATTGTAGAAATGGACCACAGAAGAGAGAATGAAATTTAGTTCTGCTGTTGTGTGGTATGAACTATGGACACTGATATCTGGAACTCTGTAACTATGGAGTTTTTGTATAGTTCTTATCCGTCTGGTAGAGTCAATGATAGATTATTACATTATTATTAGTTAGATCCCCTGCTATGTTATTTCTTGGGTTGGGGCTAGTGCTAGTGGCGACTGCGGCATCTGAAATAGGTAGTCTGAATGATTTAGCTTTTCTGGTCCTGCCTGATTACCGTCTCCTTGACTGCGCCATACAATTCTATGCAAAAAAACAATGTGTGAAACTGTAAGAACTAAGAAGGTTGGCTAGGTATCATCATTATATATCTACCGTGGTTATATTATACCTACCGTGGTTATATTGTACCTACCGTGGCTAGGTTGAATGAAATCGTGTATATTTTATTATACAGTACTAGTTTTTATCCGCGACTTCGCCCGCATACGCAATATATCATTATAATTTATAGCCTATGTGTTATTCTGATATATAAGCTATATTATTGCAAAGTTTCATCTCAATCCGTTCAGTAGTTTTTGCGTGAAAGAGTAACAAACATCCATACATCCATTCATCCAGCCATCCTTACAAACTTTCACGTTTATAATATTAGTAGGATATATACAGTAGGTATTATATAGGTACACACTACCACTACACAGGGTTCAGTAGGTAGGTAAGTAAATAGTCGGTAGGTAGTTAGCTTAGACTTAGGTCAAAGCTTATATTAGTTTAGTTAGTTCCTTAGTCTGAACGGGTTTAGCGGCGTTTACATTATATTACAATTTTTTTTTGCATTTTTTCATAATTAAGTATGTACTATGCAACATGATTCTTACAGAACTTACTAATTAATGTAAAATATAAGAAATGTAATTCTCGATAGGTACATAAGATATGTACACTTTTATTATACCATAAATAATAATGATAATATTTAGGAGTGCTCAAATTATTATTAAAATCATACATTGTTGTTAATTTATTTTTGTGTAACAAACTGCTATTATTCGACTAAATGATATGTACATGAAGTTCCGTACGAGATCGCGTGTTTCCAGAGTTCAACTTGAATTAGGCGCGTTTCGAAGATCTTCGTGCGAACCCCGACGACGAAATCATTCCATCCAGCCGTCGAAGTGGTGTTCTCGGGGGTTTGGGATAGGACTTTTCCAAAAAAAATACAAAGTTGATGTGCCAACAACTAATTAAAACGAAGGTATGCTAGTTACAAGTCCACATTCATAGAAATTAATCCTTTACGTCGTTGTTAATGGCTTTGAGCATTTATGGCATCGCTTTCTTTAGCCGAATGCTTTATCTCACTCTTTCTTGAAGAATTTATGCGACGCGTTTATTTTTCCTTCTCTTTCTCTCTAGTAATATAACACCGTTGTGCTCGGTCGTGTCACGTAAGATTTTTGTGTTTTTTGCTTGGTTTTAGAGTCATTTATCTAAATTATTTGTGCTCGTTCTCTTTACTAAGTGTATGTGTTGAAGATGTGATAATTTTTCGTAAGATATTTTCCCTGGATATCGTGATATAGGTCGTGATAACTTTCACTCTAACTATAGATAGGTTGTGTAGATGATATTATAGCATAGATACATTTATACGAAGTACCTAGATATTCAACATCGAGTCGTCGAGTCTCAAGGCCGAAATATACAAATACCTATGTGTCTACCTACCTCGACTCCAATATTGAGAGAAAGAATGTTACTTTGAAAATATATCCAAGATTTTCGTAAGGATTGTGATACCTGTGTACATAATGCAAATCGTTGACAGTCATTATTGATACAGTTACATTATGCCCCACCGCATAATGAGGATATTGGCCCTAGCTAAATAAAAGTAGGATGCGTTCTCGAATCAATTTTTATGCGTGATACAGTTCATCCCTGAAAAAAATGTGATTGAATGTGCAAAATGCTGCTCATGGAACCATAGAGCAGCATACCTGTTTGACGTGTCTGTGGGTTAATCTTGAGATAACCTCAAAATTATGTTTTGACTTTGGTAGTACATATTCAGGATTAAGTCTTCGAAATTAATGCAGAAATTACACATAAACTCCTTGTCTAGTAAAATAATGGAAATAGCAAATTTTACATTTTTTTTTCATTTTTCACATTTCAAGTGTAAATAAATTACTTAATATTGCTGCATTTCTTCTAAAGCTGTAAAATGATACATAAAGTATTGAAATGAAATGTAATTTTCAGATACCGAACCTGAAACTTCACGAGCGGACTGCCAAGCTGCTCCGAAGGATTTGCCGAGCCCGAATTATCTGTGATATACAGCTCAGCCTATTGTCCGTCCTATAAGGTATGTTTTATTTAGTATCATAAAAAATGGACATACTTTAGCAGAAAAACAATCCACATGGCTGTCCAAAATCAAAATGTAGCAAGTGTCTTGGGATTTTATTCACTTGGTACATTTTGATTTCGGAGAGCCATGTGGGTAGTTCCTTTCTGCTAAACTATGTCCTATTGTGGTAGACCATAGATCTGCAGTAGCTAGTAGGTTCTAATTAGAAGAACAATGGCTGATGGAATCTAATTTGATACTTAATTGAAAATTCTGGTTATAACAATATGTTTTGTGCTTGATCTGATATATGATCTGATATCGGTATGGCATTACATAGTTTAGAACTTTGAAGACATTCTCTAGAGCTTCTTTTGCTCAGAAAAAAATCAAAATGTAGTACCATTTGATAAAATTTAAACTGATACAACAATTTTTAATTTATTTACATAATGCTTTCATATTTTTTTCGAATATGTCTAATAATCTTTTCAGCTTATAGATATAATTCTTTGTTGACAAATAAAAAACAGGTGTTAGTTATGGTTTTATTCTGTAAGCATGGGTTAATTGTTTTGTTCTGCTCACTCATAAGTAATAAGCAAGTTAGCCAGATAGAGACAGAGAACAAGACCACCATGGTTACATGATAACACTGGTGCATATCAAACTAGGTCTCTTTATTTTACAAGTCAGCAGTAAACCACAATTGTTGCAATTTTATTATATAGTCATTCAAGTTGTTTATCAAAACATGCATTGTTTTGCAGATCTTAGCATTCTGTTTGTTTTTGAAAGATAAGCAGTTAAAAATTTTACTTTGTTGTATTTTATGAGCAAGTACTCTTTTTGAATCCAAATCTAAGTATACACAATGGCTTCTACATGGTTGGCATCTTCTTTTTACTTTTGAAAACAAGATATTAATTTACAAAAAATATTTTTCAATATAACAATGAAAATGGCAGAATTTGTCAAAACTTAATAAAATGATACAAAGAATTGAGGTCATTGCACCTTATTCCATTACCTGCTTGAAAGTTTCCATGCAGAAATTTTTGATTGTTGATTTCCATATAGATTAAAGTAATCCTTGTATTCAGATATACTTTAGTATGTTCCATAAAAATGTATCACCAGACAAAAACAAAATGTTGATTTCTTGTATCTGATCTGAAACTGTTGTTCAGTTTTAGATGGAATGGAAAATGAAATATAAGCAAATAACATTGGTATTGTTTGTTTATAGGGCTGGGCCACTCAGGGCTTGAGGCGAGTCCGAAGCAGCTGCCAGTGGTGATCTCACTTGCCCTAGCCACTGAGCCATTGAACACTGATACCTGCAATCTTGACTGCATCACGACAAACCATTGTTACTTAGTGTATAATAACATGCGATCTGTGAATAATCTAAGAGATATTGTAGAAAAACTATCTATTTATAATCTTCTGTAATGTGTTCCATGATTAATTAAGGATACCTATGTGTTACGTTCGACATAATTACTGTTACTGAACCATTGCAATGTAATAACTCCACCTTGACGGTGGCGACACAAATATAATTGGTGCTTTTAAGCGAGTAGATAAGAAGAATGAAAATAAGCTTTCTAGACTAAGGATGATAGATAAGAGTATTTATAATGTAGAATTTGTTGAAAGTATTCACCAAAACCAAATGATTGGCGAAACGCCTAACGACATTCCTTGTACGACAAACGCCATAACAGTCCAGGGTATCTCATACAGTGACCCATATTTCAGTAGCTTTAACTTAAACTATAAGATGGCGTTCGGAGCGCTAAAGTACATGAACAAGTCTGATTATGCTTTTAATTCCTCGGTACGTATACCTAATGCGCCTGGCAATTCGACATTGACGAGGCATATCATGATGATGGATCGCGAATACCATGACAATAAGGGAGCGAAAGAGCGAACGACTTTCGACAACGGTGATCTCACGTTCGACGCGATGGTCGAACTCTCGAGGAACGAGGGGAGGATTCTGGAGGCGATGCGGGGCGCGGGGCTGGCGGACCGCTGGGGCGTGCCGCGCTGTCTGCGCCTGCGCGGCGGCGGCGAGAGCTCGCTCAACGCTGCCAGCGGCTGGGGCAGCCCACCGGCCTCCAACAATGGTGCGTACCTCATCTACACTACTTGTTACTCACAATATACTGCTTACACCTACTTGACAATGTTTAGTATTTTTCATATTACACCACATTTTATATCAACACTACCATTTTAGCCTCATACACAGTGGCGGATTTACCACCAGGCTGAGTAGGCTGAGCCCATAACGACAGATTTTAGGGGCGGCATAGTCATAGTTAAATATTTAAAGCAAAAATTCAACGTCTGCCTCTGCTCACCTCACTGCTCATACAAGCTTTTTTAACACCATTCTTACAGATCATTGCAAACGCGCGGTTAATGGACAGTTTTAAGTTGGATTACTGAAAAATGCTACATGTCACTGCTATCTAATTTTTTGGATCCACTAAAACGCGCTACCTCTCTAGGAAATACAGCTTCAATTGGTCAAGCGGTAGAGTCTTTTCCGATTATTCAAATTATATTTTATTGCGCGATTGAAGTAGCGTATTGTTGGGATCTGGTGCAAATTCCACTCTTGATTGTGTAGGGGTCATTTTGTGGATTGACATGTAGATTATCTATTCTTATTTGGTTGTAGCAGTGTTCATCATTTTCGTGTTTTATCCTTTTATAATAGAGACGGGTCTAAATCAATCCGTTTCTCTCTTTTAGTTCTTATTATATCATCATAATTATTTATTCATACCATTTATATTTACTCCTTTTTACAACTCTTTCTGTAGTTTTGTAGCTGATTTCTCTGACAATAATTGCTTTGAAAAGGCAAATTATTACTTTAGTATATCTGCAATTTACTGACGTTTCAGTTAATACGTCCGTGTATGCTACATTTGAAACATTGGTTTTTAACTTGTCACTAGTCCACAAACACTATTTGGAAGAGATGATGCTAAACAAATACATAATCTCGACCAACAACTGATCGCTTCTTGCTCCGCCATCTAAAGCCTTGTTCATCTCGTCGAAGAATGCTATTGTTAAGTTCACATGATTGTTTAGTGTAGTTGTTTGCAGCGACATGTTTTTAATCTATGACGAAAAAGAGTGATGTAATTGTAAGTTTGGGCTGTGTTTGTGTGTCTGTGGTGGTATCGTACCTTTCGAGCGAATGAATGATTTTGATGCCGTTTTATTGAAAGCTGCAATTTGATGTGATTCGAATGGTACTAAGCTGACTGCTAATTTAAGAGCAATACGCTAGAATGTATGTGGTGCTCTAAGAACAACTTTTATTTTGAGGCTCTGAATGCTCGGAAATCCCGAAGAATATACATATATCAAGGGCGAACAATATTTTTTGCTGTTTTTTTTTGTGATTTCGTGTTTGGTGTCAGAGTAGAAGTTGGCCATAATGACGAGTACAACAACGTCCTAGAGTATTGAATTCGCAGTCACGCTGTATAATATGGTTGACATTTCGAACTAAATTTGAATAGGAGCAAAACTCATTTTGAAGTGACGTGGTATACCTAAGCCGAGTCATACAAGTCTGCGGATGTGAAGTTAGCTACAGGATGCGCTATATCCAATCAACGCGCAGCTTTATGTGAACTTCAGACAGGAATCACGATTGGACATTGCGCAGCTTTAAGCTAACTTCACATCCGCCAACTTGTGTGATTCGGTCTATACTACTTGCAATTGCACTCTAAATTCACCCATGGCAGTTTTTTAAATGTATTCACAAACGAAATGAGTAGAAGTTATACTCTATAAAATTTAACTTGATCTCTGCGACAGCTGTCAGAAAAATCACGCCTATGAAGTTCTGAATTTCTTAAAAGTACAGACAGTACCTGTCAATGTCATACTTTGTGGGCATGCCGATTAGTGATGGGCGACGAATGATCGTGACCACAGAGTTTTAGATAGAGTTTTGATTAAAATATCGATAGTTTATACTGACGATATTTTAAATAAAACTTGATTTATCATTAATTTTATTGCATATTGTAATATTTTAATATTTTTTACATGTGTAATTAAAGTAAACCCAATGATATGTTACATTAGCATCGATAATAGTGAAAAACGTCGATAAATACTATCTTTACATTATTATGAGTATAATATAATTAATATCATACCATTATTTAGATGTGTACATACTTGATCTTAAATAATAGTAAGTAAATGAAATCCAATTTCTCACCTTCAACTACTCATTCGATTTCATTACAACATTGATTGAAAATCGATTTTTTCCACCACTATCCCAACTCTAAAAATGTCAATCTTCTACTGTCGCAGAGATCAAGTTAAATTTTATAGAGTATAGAGTGTGTGGTGTAAAGTAGAGGTGTGTTTCAGTGATATGAATAGAATTTTTTTATTTTTTTTTATCATCTTTGTATGTTTAGTTGACGAGTGTAATGTTTGGTTGGCAGCCGGGAACTGGGGCGCGAACTCCAGCGGCCAGACGAATAACGGCTCGAACAATACTCAACAATGGAACAACGCTGGCCAGCGGCCGCCTACTTCTCAGGCTGACAGTACGTAGCTCTTATAGCTCCTTGACGATTGGCTTTATCGTGCTTTCATGATCATCATCTTTTAGGCCTGCCTCTTGACTCGAGGCTTGACCGCCTCGGTGGCTCAGCGGTTAGTGACCCTGACTTCTGAGTCAGAGGCGTGGGTTCGATTCCCACCCAGGGCAAGCATTTGTGTGATAAACAGGTGTTTGCTCTGTGTTTGGATGTTATTTAGGTATGTATTTAAAATATAATTACGTAATAATTATATCAGTCTCTGACAGCCATTATCACAAGCTTTGCTTAGAGAGACCGGGGTCATAGACCGAATATAAGATGTCTCCTAATATTTATTTATAGGCCGAATAGGTATGATGACTAAAATATAATTAGACCGTCAGATAGATTATCAAAAAAAAAAAAATTAGACACGTATTTTTTCTTTTGTCAATAAAACAAAAAAATATAATGATACTAGATGACCCGCTGCAGCGCCATCTGCCTGGCTGATTTGTGAATCTAAACTATTAAGGGCGCTATCCAAACGCATACAAAAAATTCATTCTAATCGATCCAGCCGTTTAGGAGTTCAGTGACATACACACATACAGTAGAATTTTATGTATAAAGATAACCCGTTAAAGCTCCGCGTGACGTCAGGAGTAGCCTACAAATGAATAGACTTGACAGAGAAGTGACCCCTACTCCCGGACTAATTTTTTGGTAATCTAACTCACGGACTAATAGGGATGTTTACTGGGTATAAAAATCATTATTATAATTAGTCCGTCAGTTAGATTATTGAAAAATATTGGACACGTATTTTTTCTTTTGACAATCAAACAATAAGTGACAAAGATTAACCTTGTCGAAGTTTGAGAGTGGGGGCTCGTGACGGCACTAGCCGGTACATTTGGTAGCGATTAGTGACGTCACGCGGAACTTTAACAGACTATATCTTCATCAATATTTGTTAAATTGACAAAAGAAAAAATACGTGTCCAATATTTTTTGACAATCTATTTGACGGACTAATTAATTTTTTTTTTTTAGTAAACATCCCTATTATAATTGTAGTTATTTTTTTTACCGTCATGTAGCTAACACACAGCCGCCAAGTAGTTTGATCCGACCTATACGTAGCTCATACAACTCCTTGACGACTGTCATGCTTTCATCATAATCATACCAACCACTTATATACATAAGTAGGTACGTAGCTCTTTCAAGTTATTGAAGATTGCCATTGTCTTGCTTTCACCATAATCATCATGTCATCACTAAACCAATAGAATTAGAACTAAAGTAATAGAATACTTACTAAATTTTGCTCGAATAAATATGTTACAGCTGTCTTATTCATATCTAGTTATTCAGCATCTCAGAGCAAATAAAAAAATCAAGAGAGAATGTTGTGAACAAACAAGTGAAGCCAACCAAAACTACGCCTCGCCGTGTACAGACAATTACACACACATCAATGTACAAGGAAACTACGCCTTGGCTTGTCAGTCGAACTATGGCGGCGCAACAGCGACGCACTCACACATGTATAAAAAACCGGCTTCACTTGACTGTTCAACGACGTTCCCTCTTGATTTTTTTATTTGCTCTTGAGTTCAGCATACGCGAGAGTGAGTGGAACAAGAAAAACGCATTGTCTGTCGGCATACGTCAAAATCACAAGTTGGAATGTCAAAACGGTTAAAAGTGGTTCCACTTTGTCCGAAGTTCTACCGACTAATTTTAGCTACACAAAAAAATAGCTTATGATACGAGTGATAGCTGTCCATAGAACATAGGAGGCCTTGGTCGACGCTACACTGCCATCTTCTCTCTTCAGCTTTGTCATTTGGCTTTGTCCAATAGACAAATCTCTTTTACATATCGTATAAGTATAATATATTATGTTATCTATCCTTGACGATATTCATTGCTTGATTACCATCATTTTACTTTCATCTTCATGCACATCAGTCGTAAGACGTCCATTGCACATCACCCTGTTGACATAGACAGACATCCTTTTATTGTGACAAAAATAGAGAGTACAACATACTTAAATTAAACATAATAAATATTAAAACTAAGTAGAATACCACTTATAATCTATATTTCAGTCACAAATCGGCTCCACCTCATTGGACCTCGTTGGACATAGGCTTTCAATATTCTCATCATACCCTATCTCTATTGACTTTTATTTTAGGCATTTAACCGACATATTAGGTAATTTTGCATTTTCTTTGTATAATTGTGAATCTTTTGCCATATTATTTTGGTTGTATACAAATAAGTTCCAATTCCGTGATGCGGGAGAATGCCTATTCTTCCCTACGAAACTTGTTAGACAGTGTAACAGTTTTGAAGTGAAACTTCACTTCGATAACTTCACGCCGCATATTACAGATTTACCCATTGATTTATTAATAGTGTTTACCAAAGAATCTTTACCTTGAGCAACAGATGTTTGGGCGAAAAATTACATACTTGTCTGCAGTCACCTACTTAATACCACCTCCGCACATTCAATTACATGAATAACTAGCTGACCCGGCAAACATCGTTTTGCCATATAAAAAAAATATGACCTAGGGGTATGAAAATAGTTTACGACCTATTCTCAGACTTACCGGAATGTACAAAAAAACATAAAAATCGATCCACCCGTTTCGATGGTTATAAACACTGATACGAGAATTGTGTATACATGAAGTCCGAATTGTATATACTAGCTATTGCCAGCGGCTACGCTCGTGTTATTATTACTCGCGATTTTTATACTATTCCGTTATAACCTTTTATTTTTCCGGGATAAAAAGTAGCCTATGTCACTTTCCAATCTGTGAAGTATATCCATGCCAAAAATCAAGTCTATCCGTTGCTCTGTTGCTGCGTGAAAGAGTAACAAACCAACTTTGGGATTCAAAATTCATCTCCCGAGGTGACTCCCACTCTGGGTGGTTTTTAGTGCAAAGGATGTCTATCGCTATTCAGCGCGGTAATGCTGCTAGTATTATGGACACCTTTGCATCTGGAGCCATCAAGGTTACCCAACCTATTTGATGTGTTAGTTATATTTTAAACAATATAAATTAAATAAATACAAAATTAAACAATTGTTAATGCTAACACTATTCCCCAAACGGTACAATAAAGCTCTCGTCTCTTGGGACCTAGGCATTTCCGTCATGTGACAGCAAAATTATAGAAAAAGTATCCTACTTCCTACTAATATTATAAACGCGAAAGTTTGTGAGGATGGATGGATGGATGTATGGATGTTTGTTACTCTTTCACGCAAAAACTACTGAACGGATTCAGATGAAACTTTGCAATAATATAGCATATATATCAGAATAACACATAGGCTATAAATTATAATGATATTGCGTAATTTTTTGATAACATAACGATAAGTGTTAAGTAAGATCTGAGAACTCTGAGAAGCTATTCTAGAGTGCGCTTCAAGAAATGTCAAAAAAAACCAACTGTCGAATTGAACCGTCAAATCGTTTTTTGTTTTATTTTTTGGATTTCCCACTTCCTTTATTAAGGGTGGTAAAGTAGGGCCCTGGGTTTGAAAGACGGAAAGTGACATAGTCTACTTTTTATCCCGGATAAATAAAGGGTTCCCATAGGATAGCACAAAAAGCAAAATATCATGCGGGCGAAGCCGCGGGTAAAAACTAGTATTTTATAATATGAGTAAGGAGTTAAAGTTCGGTTTAAAAAGACGTAGGTATCAAATCAACATGGAAGTTGTCCTTCACCCTCGACTGCAGTTTTCCCGCACCACTATTGATTTTTACTAGTAACCTCCATACAATACACACAACGGTATAAAAACTGTTCGCAAGTGCCGGCCGATACGAGAAATATATGCCTAGATTTAGACGGATGTGACGCAATGGGTCATGTCCGTTCATCGACCTCGGATGACATTAAAATTTACAATTGAGTGTTGCCGTGAGTCGGATGTCATGTTAAATTGTGGAACGGCGTAAAAACTGACACCATGGTCAGCCAACACGGCTCATGCGAACTTATTCCCGTTAGAAATTGTTACACCCGTGTAAGTAATTTTGATCGTGTGGAAATAAACCGTAATAGGAAGGCCCCTGCCCAGCAGTGAAACATAACAGGCAGAAATATATTAATAAAATAAATATGTATGTATTAAATACAAATAAGAATTTATTTTCTGATCGCTAGTTTGGTATATAAAGACATATTACAATAAATGTAATGTCATGTAAAAATATAAATGATTACACCATATAAAAAATTAACTAAAATTAATAAATGGAATAAAAAAACAAAAAAACGCGGATTTGATAGTGTATCAAATTTAAACAGATTTAAAAATATGTGTATGTCAACGCAACATTGGATTTAGTTTTATTGAATATAGTTTTTGCGTGAAAGAGTAACAAAAATCCATCCATCCTCACAAACTTTCGCGTTTATAATATTAGTAGGATAGGATAGAAGGATATGATTCTTTGATACAATTAGAAATATATACACATCTAAGAAAGTAACATTTAACTCATTAGTTTTGTATTATTATTCGATGATTTTTATGCTGTAGCGACACACATGGGAGAACTACTACTAAGTAAACTAGTTCAATTCCCATCTTTGTAGTAAATTTTTGCACACATTTTTCTAACCTAGAAATTAATAAAACCACGTAGCTTTGCTTCTTAACCTTCAAGCGGGCGCGCGGTCATTTGTAACGGGAGCGGACGCGCGTAACCGAAAAGACCTATGGGATGAATAAGAGAAATAAAGCACTAATTATTCAATATTTATTTATTTATTTGTACTCAAATTTATTATCATTGTCTGTAAAGTCTTATTTGTCAAAAAACAGTAATTAAAATTATGAAAAAGAAATAATTATTAAATTCATTAACAAAATTAAATATTCTTTGAACCAAAACAAAAATCAGGAACATAAAACCCTTTTACATATCTCAGACTAGTTTTTATACCTAGTCTGATAAAAATTAGTTAAATTTGGTTTAGTTTTCATCACAATCAGTGTCTTCGTCCATATAAAATTGATTACAAATAAATGTTGTATGACTTCTGCAAATATTTTTCATACATAACTTACATTGCGTTTTTGATAGCCTTTTTTTTATTTTTTGGATGAGCATATTTTACAGGTTCCTCTGCATGTGCCAGAACTACCTGCTTCTGCATCAGCAGCACTATCCTCCATATTCAAATGGTCCCTTATGTTTCTTTTTAGTTTTCTTGGAAGGCCTAACATCGTTGATCTTCTTCGGACGTACTCTCTTGTCAATTCAGTGCCTAATGCCCGTAAATACATTCGCCTTTTCCGTAGAGTCACATTATTTGCCCTCAATATCACCATACTACGATAATATTGAATGATGGCCGAAGAACTACTAGGAGCGTGATCGAGAGTATGTCGCGTTGAGTGTCGCGCGTAACCTTTTCGACGACAGGCGCGTGTAGTCTTTTCGACGACTGCACCGGGACTAAAACAATTGCGATCTGTGAAGTGGGGGGAAAGCCCCGAGTGACGGTTTATTCTTTATTTTACTCCCAATGACATAGCGACAGGCTACTAGAAATGAGAAATAAATGTGGTGGGTAATAATAATAATATGAACGAAAATGTACTAAGCGCGGTCGATTCGACTACGCGCGCCCGCTTGAAGGTTAAAATACGAATGAAATTCAATCAAAAATAATGTATTCTGTAACGGTGTGGTTTTTGATAAGTCGAGAGTTACTGCTTGTAGTGAACAACAACTAACTTTGCAGAACAACTACTAACTCAAAAAGTTGCAATTCCCATCCCTGTAGTATTTATTTTTGCACACATTTTTCTAACCTAGAAAATTATGAAACCGCTCTAGCTCTTCCACTTAAAAAGGATTGAAATACAAGCATAAGTAATATATTCTGTGTCGACGTGCGTATTGATAAGTCAAGAGTTACAGCTTGCACATCAACAGACTTGGCAGAACTACAGAACTCTAAAAGTTGGATTGCCATTCCTGTAGAATTTTTTGCACACATTTTCTAACCTAGAAATTATAAAACCGCGTAGCTCTCTGCCTCTGCATAATAGGTATAATTATTTTTCACTAAAAAGGGTATAACTGCCTTCCACCGTGTACAGAAATCGAATACTTCGCACGAATCGATGTGTCATTGATGTAGTAATTATTACATTATTGTTGATTTTCGAAAACGGCTCAGCCGATTTCGATTAATATATCCCTTTCCGAAATTAAAAAAAAAATCGGTTTTTAATTGGCGAAAATACCGATGAATATACACGAAAAATAAAATACATACAGACGAACATAGTACCACCTCCTTTTCGGAATTCAGTGATATACTGAACATATGAAATTCAATCGTAAGTGATGTATTCTGTAACGGTGTGCTTATTAATAAGTCAGAGTTACTGCTCTCAGTGAACAGCAACAACCTTGGCAGAACTACTAACTTAACAAGTTCAATTCCCATCCCTTTAATATTTTTTGCATACATATTTCCAGCCTAGAAAATTATAAAACCGCGTAGCTTTGCCATTAGCTCTGCGCCACTTCAAAAATCGAATGAAATACAAGCATAAGTGATGTATTCTGTAACAGTGTGCTTATTGATAAGTCAGAGTTACTGCTTGCAGTGAACAGCAACAAGGGCAACGGCAATCAGCTGCCCCCGACTAGCGCGGCCTCTCAGACTTGGCAGACCAATCAGCCCAACATGCCAAATTCGCAGCCCAACAATAACGGTGCACCTGCAACTAATGGTCAGTACGAAGATAGCTAGCTCATTTTTCAATCTTTGTTGGGTTTAACATCATTTTTCGACCTTTGGATGTTGGGTTTAAGCTCAGTTTCGACCTTTTGAATGTTGGGCTTAAGCTCATATTTCGACTTTTGGATGTTGGGCTTAAGGCTGATGATCTAGATTAGCGCGCGATTTTTTTGTGTGTTTTTTTGCCATTTACAGATGTTTATCTGTAACTACTCATTGCAAGTTAACGAAAAATTATTTAGCGGCTATGAATAGGTGGTGTGTACGATATACATACCTACACCTGTAAATCAAAATAGTGGTCAGTCTATGCATGAAAGTGCATTCAATTAATTTTCATTTTAGTTCACAGTTGATACACTTTTGTGCAAAGCCTGATCATTATTTTGATTCATAGGTGTATGTACCTTGTTAACACTACCTATTCAGGCCCCTAAATAAATTTTCCTAAACTTACAATGAGTAGTTTCTCTGTAAATGCCGAAAAACCCCCAAAGAATAAATTTCGCTCGCTGACCTAGTGAACCCACCTTAACAACTGATTTTTCGACCTTTGGATGTTAGGCTTAAGCTCATTTTTTCGAGCTTTGGATGTTGGATTTAAGCTCAGTTTCGATCTTTCGATGTTGGGCTTAGCACAAAATTCGCAAAATATTAAGTTGCATTTGTTTGCAGTTATAAAAGGTGCCCTCTTTTGTTTGTTTGCCTTGAGTAACTAAAACGTATCAGAATAAGACTAATATGACTAAAACTACTGCACACTTTTTTTATTACTAATGGTCAGTAGAAAATGAGCTCAATTTTTATGTCTACCGACTATGATAGCACACAAAAATTACAAAAAATAATGAGTTTTATTTGCTTAAAGAAAAAAGGATGCACTCCAATGATAGTGTACTTTAGTGCGCTCTTTTGTTTGCTTACCGTAACTAAATAAATTCCACTAATCACAGGCTGCATAATTTTTATTGACACGGATTGGCTGTTTAAAAATATTCCACTTTGGTATTAGCACGAAGTTTACAAAATATTGAGTTGCATTTGCTTGTATTTTTAAAAGTTGTTTGTTTGCATTTAGTAACTAAAACAATATAACCAAATAATCAACTATTCCTCTAATTACTGCCTACTGTTTATGAAACTGATGACCAGTATAAAGAAATTTCACAATTAAATATAGGTTTTAAGCATTTTAATAAATTATGGCTTTTTAAAGGCAAAGTGGACTTTTTAAACTGTCGGAACGGAACACATATACATACTATTAAACCACTTTATTTGCACTGCTACTTTTTTTTCAAACTGAAATGACAACCATTTAACCACCTGCTTTACTTATATGTATACACATTTCGAAATATAGAAAACTAAATCTTTTTACTACATTATAATTTAACTTTTGTAGCACTTTTAGCTATGCATTGATTCAATTCAATTTCAAATATTCTTTATTTAACATTATAAGATATTATTATACAATTATGCACAGTTACTAGTGTACGTTAAAATCCTAGTATAGTACATTTTATTTAATTTAAGTACTGTTTTGAGAGCAATAAGCTCATGCAAAACTTAGAGAAATTCTAATAGGAAGTTACAAATATGACATTAAAAAGGCACTTAATTCACGAATTACACAATATAAACTTTAGGTTGAGTATTATATTTTTGAAATGTAGAAGGCACTTAATTCACGAATTACACAATATAAACTTTAGGTTGAGTATTATATTTTTGAAATTTAGCTACTTTTATGGTAAGAAAGAATTCGAATAGGAGGTAAGTAATTAATTATGCATTGATTGCTGAAATTGTTGATTGCCGTTTCATTTTTAGTATTTATTTTTTTCTATTCCACTAAACATATGTTATGGGCCCAAAGATTTATAAAGTTGATAGTTTATAAACCCAGTTAATCCAAGTTAAGTTTTGTGTTTTACTGTTCCAAGTATATGTAGAACGAAAAGCACATTCATATCTGTTCAAAAGTTGAGACATATTTTGTTATATCAGACAATGCACTATACAATGTGATGTAACCCATTTCGTCATTAAATTTTTTAATTGCATTGGCAAAACCGAAAACTAAAACCGTTCTCTCTGTTTTTGGTACTTTCGACTACAAAAAACCTACTATTTTGCTGGTGTTATTGTAAAACAATTGATAAATTGGCAATTGACTCTAAATCGGAAAGCATTATCCCTGTAAGAATATACAATCACAAAAATAAACTTCCTTTAGCTATTTTCCATACATACACTTATATTGTTTTCAGAAACATACATTTCAACCGTGACCGTCTGATATCTTTTAACAATTAAAAAAATGTTTAATGCCATCTTTTGCAGGTAACGGAATGGACTTTCTTGTTCCTCCTTTGGTCTGTTACCTTAACCTTTTTTGTTCCAAAAATATTCCTAATAAATATTTGGTCCAAAATGTTAGAAATCTTTTGTATACATGTAGAATTGTAGATAGAAGATCTCAGAACATCACGAACGATTCCAAAAGACTAGTTTAATTGTTTAAAAAAGTTTTTGCGTCTTAATTTCGACTGCCATTGCTACAAAACCAAAACTTACAATAGTCGATCAGCTATTGTTATGTTAATTAAGTAGCTAAATACGCGGTCTATAAATAGAATGTCGTCACGCGGTCTTCGTGCCGTAACTACACGAGCTAGAGTGCCCGACGCGCATACCATGAATGAATCGAATAATTTCAACTGCGATTTTTGTCAATCGATAGTTGTCGCTGTTTCGATTGATACTCGTAACGGTCAATAAAAGCTTATAATTAATTACATTTGATTTTTTGACCGACGAACCACCGGATGAGGTATACAATTCAACGCGCATATATTTTTTTTATGTATAACCACGCATAACTTTTTTCATAGTAGTCCGATTTCAATAATTCTTTTTTTTTATTGGAAAGAGTATACTTCGGAATTGGTCCCATTTAAATCAACAATAAAGTGAAAAATGCTACATCGATCCGTGCATGATATTTGCGTTCTAGCGATGCGCGGCTTAGCACAGGTGTATTATACATATAAACATTTCTCTTGAATTACTCTATCTATTAAAACAAATTGCATCAAAATCCGTTGCGTAGTTTTAAAGATATAAGACTAACATGGGGACAAACAGCAGAAAGCGACTTTGTTTCATACTATGTAATGATTCTGTACCCGGGTGAAGTCGGTCATGCTGTTTTTTGCAAAAAATAATTATTAACAACCAAAATAAATTATTATGGCATTGATAGGTAGCGGCACGTTAGTGTAGCGATGAGGGTACTGTGGAGGGGGATGCCTGCGCAAGGTGACTGCTATACTAAACCCATGAGCAGTCATTCCCTCCACACACTTCGCTCAGCGCTACACTTATATGCGACCTGTATACGGGAGGACAAAATCAAGATTTATCTTAAAAAAAATCTAAGTTCATTTATTGTTTGTTGTTGTCGGAATGTTAGGCGTACACTTATGATTATCAAACGGGCGCTAAAAATGACTTAACCTTATCTTCTGTAGGTTCGAACAATGGCGGAAGCGGAAACGGCGGCAACGCTCCTAATTCGGCGACGAATGGAAACGGCAACTCTCCCAATGGGTCTAACGGTGGCCCCAATAACAACTCGGCTAAAATCGAACAGCTCAGCTCTATGCGGGAGGCTCTCTATAGCCAGGATGGATGGGGTGGCGTAAGTATTTTTGATACAACTTTAGCATACATACGATGATATATTTTTCTTTTTTGAGTTGGTCAGTTTTGGTTGGTACAAGTTTAGTGTGGTAATAGTCATCGCTGCAAGCCTCTACTCTCTACATTACAATTTTTAAAGCTTATGAAGGCAGCCTATGTAACTGTTTATACATTTTGTAGCAACACGTGAACCAAGACACTAACTGGGAAGTACCCGGTTCTCCCGAGCCAGGCGCCAAGGTAGAGCCGAACGCCGCCGGCGGGCCGCCGCCCTGGAAACCCAACGCTAACAACGGAGCCTTCCTCGGCACCGACCTGTGGGAGGCTAACTTGAGAAATGGGGGCCAACCTCCGCCGCAACCCGCCTCAAAGACTCCCTGGGGGCACACGCCGACTACGAACATCGGGGGCACGTGGGGAGAGGACGATGACGTCGGAGATTCCGGGAACGTGTGGACCGGGCCGCCGCCGCCGCAGCAGTGGGGCGGGGCGCCACCACCGCACGCTCAGCAATGGAGCGTTCCCAAGAAGGACGATTGGAACGCTTGGGGCGAGCCGCACCGCGGAGATCCTCGTATCGACCCGCATCGCGGAGACCCCCGCGCGCCTCCGCCTGATCCGCGAGCGTTGGACCTCCGCGGCGGCATCTCTGGCCGCCTAAATGGAGATATGTGGCAGCAGCACCACCAGCACTCGCAGCCTCCGAATAAGATGATGCCAGCCGCGGCAGGCGCCGGTGTCAATCAGTGGGGCGCTCAGGTAGCTGTCTTTCTATATTGATTTTGAGTTGCAAGATGTCATTGTCTACTTTTGAATTTAATTCAATGAATAAAATATTACTTTTTGTAAAACTCTAAAAGTGTGATAATGATATTAGCTTATCAAAACCGAACCTTGTTAGAACTAGCTATTTTCATGCGCAGGGTCCAAAGGACTCGATGAAGGGCGGCGGCTGGGAAGAGCCGTCCCCGCCGGCGGCACGTCGCGCGGCCGGTTTCGACGACGGCACGTCCCTGTGGGCCGGCCGCGGAGGCATGGGCATGGGACGCGGCGCGGGCCCGCCAGCGCCACAGCGCATCCCGCCCACGCCCACCAAGCCGGACGCAGTCTGGGGAGCGCACGGCCAACGCAACGGCTCGTGGGAAGAGCCGCACGCGGGCTGGCAGGAGCGCGAGCCGGGCTGGCCCGACGCGGGGCCAGTCTGGCCCGGACAGAAGCCCAAGCAGGCGGGGCCGGGCGGTTGGCCTGACGATATCGGCGAGTGGGGCGGACCCAAGCCCCCGCAGCCCGGACCGCTCGGCAAGCAGCTGCCGAAGGAGCTCGTCTGGGGCAGCAAACAGTTCAGGTAATTGACGCTCTATTGATACCTTTATTTAGTGAATGAATAATGAGTTTGTTACATCTATTTAATTCTTATTAGCCTGTTGTGTCTCAATGCTGGTTGAAGTCTCGCTCTGATCTTTCCAGTTACGGCGATTTTGTGTACTTTAGCAGTTCCTGTCAAAAGTGTCAAGTTTGTCGCGCCATTTCTCATTTCATCTTCTTAGATTGGTCAACATTTCTATCACACTGGATAGAAATCAGGATTCATAATCCTACGAAAATCTGATACGAAGATTCCATAGAATATCTTTCTAAAGAAAGATAATTTTATGACGACTACAACATCGTTAAGTATATTTGCTTATTCTCCCCCTTCTGTTTAGATTCCTGGTGGAGCTGGGCTTCAAGAAAGAGGAAGCCGAGGCTGCGCTCCGTCGCAGCGACATGAACGCCGAAGAAGCTTTGGAGATGCTCGCGGGTCGCGGCGAGTGGCGCGGCCGGGACGACTTCCACCCTGGAGCGCCCTTCCAGCCGCCGCCATCCGTACCCACAGTCTCGCCCGCTGTCGTCAACAATCTGCTGAACAAGCCACCGCCGCAGCCGCATCAGCACCACCAGTCGTACAATCCTAACAGGTGACTATACCATACTGAAAGTAGAGACAGTCGAGTGACACCCTGCAGCATATAAATAAGTAGGTACATGTACAAATAATATTAAAATAACAAAATTTTTGTCTGCAGCGGTGCCGGTAACAGCACTCAGCCCAGTGCAGCTCAACTCCGTACGCTCGTAGTACAAATCCAGATGGCCGTGTCGGCCGGCTACCTCAACCACCAAATACTGAACCAACCGCTAGCGCCGCAGACTCTGGTGCTCCTCAATCAACTGTTGCAGCAGGTAAGCTCAACTCTGACTCTAGGGCTGGCCACCCGGCCTATACGGATTTACCTGCACGTTCAGGGATAACGCAGCAGCACTGCGCCCTTCACTCTAGGTAAACCTGTGAAGTTTGAGAGTCTACTGTTCAATGGAGTAGGTACACTTGGCAACAAAAATTAACAATTCGCGAAGAGCAAAGAAAAAACAGGACGCGGGTGGATTTTAAAACTTCTGACATGTTCGTCTACGTATGGATTTAACATGAAAAATATTTTTTGTTGATGGCAGATAGTAGTCTGGATTATCGCGAATTAGTATAACCGAGGGCCGGATAATAGTGGTTCTACTGTGCTTTAAGTTGTATTTTGTAATTCGTGAATTCCATATCTATGCTGCAGATATGGATAAGGCAAACAGACAAACTTGATACTGTGATATAGTCCGACAGTTTGACAGAAGAGGAATGTTTTTTTGGGGTAATAAATGCGTCAATAAATTCTGAATTTATATCAATTTATGTGGTTCGATATTTTATCACGGTCTGGTTCTTTTGTATACGTAAATTAATGTTTGGAACATAAACCAGTACTTGTTAAAAAATAAACATGATGAGATCACAACGTAATTCCACACACCATATTGTGTAACTACCATACATCAAGATTAGATAACCTAATTTTAGAACTTGTAGAGATTTGATGTTCCCTAAATAACAATCTTGTAAATATTCTTAACCAACTATTAAAAAAAGATAATGTTTTGGGATTAATTTATGTTTATTATATCCTAAAGTAGATTCAGACTACTTTGATATGTGAATTGTTGTTTAATTGGTTTTTATCTAAAAGGCTAAAGCCAAAAGAACTTACGTTTGTGATTTATTAGTCCCAGAAAATGACGCATTTGTTATGTGTCACGCCAGTCTACCACAACATTATCATAAAATGTATGATAAGTTCAAAGCCCAGCTCAAAATGGAGTGGATTTGAACCCTATCGGTGGTCGCACGCTATTATTGCTAAAGGGCACATAGGAATCAGTATCAGCTAGCCCTCTAGTAGTTTGACACTCCAGGACCTTTTAATATCTTTCCTGTAAAGAACGATGCTGGCCACAGCGCCATTGTTTTCCCAGGACTTATTGAAATGAATAGCCTGATCTCCCAATTTGAACTTAGGAGATATTGGGAGGGCATTGAAGGGGATGGCAGGGCATATCGAACGAAGCCGTATTCTAAGACCCCGGTTCCTAGGTCCAAGTAAAAAAGCTAAAATAGGCTGGTTGACAATATTTTTTTGATGTCCTGTTGTAACCGCTAACCATAAAGGCTCCCTCCACTTGGATCTACAGCTAGGCTCCACTTGTGGATCCGCGGATACCTTTTTCTCCTCTTAAATCCACCGTGGATTCATGGATACTTTTTTTTGCCACTTAAATCTACAAGTGGATTCATGACAGACAGACAGACAGACAAAACTCTTTATTTACAACCACAATATGAAAAATAAACACTATTTACACATATACGACAAAAGATATGCACGCAGCAGAAAAAAAAATCCGTGAATCCACCTCATGATTTAGATGGAAAAAGAAGTATCCATGAATCCACTTGTAGATTTAAGTGGAAAAAATAGTATCCATGAATCCACGGTGGATTTAAGAGAAGAAAAAGGTATCCGCGGATCTAGAAGTCGGATCCACAAGTGGAGCCTAGCTGTGGATCCAAATGGAGGGAGCCACCATAAACAGAGGTGATTAACGAAAACAAAAATAAAATCAACTCAAAAATAAAGAAGTACCAAGCATATTTTATTTTCTTGCTAGACAAAGACCGCACTTTAGCAGACTATGACGTCACTGCCTGTAAGTTCGCCATACAATGTTATGCTATGTGGGAAATGGAGGGAATGCAAGACATCCCCATTTTATCCCTTTCAATATCTTTACAAGCTTATAAATTATCTCTGCACTTGATAAGCCAATTTTAATTATTTTTTCAGTTTACGAATCATATTTAATTGCACAATTCATAAATTCTAATACTTTTAATATTTATTTAATATTCATTAAAAAGTCAAATTACATTGCGTCATAATACCTACATTAATAACAAAACTCAAGATTAGCTTACAAAAAAATTTATCGAAAAGCCCGCCCCTGATTGTCCCCGGCGCAAAGGTTCCCATCACACTGGCTGCATTACCACGCTGAATGGCAATGGCCAACCTCTGCACCAAAAAACAACCGGAGCGGGGGTCACCGTTTCTTTCCCTGATCCGCTGCCCAATCTCCCGTTAATAAATTAGCTTCTTGCTCTCGGTCCCCCAAGAACCCAAAGTCTCAACGGCGACGGGCACAAAGTAATATTGCGCCTACTTTTAATTAATAAAATACCAGTCAACTAACCTATTCACGCTACTATCGCTCACCTATATCTGGTTGTCACATAGCTACTAATTTGTTTCAGATCAAAGTACTTCAACAGCTGATGCAACAGAACTCCATCGCCATGACAAAGGGGCATTCGTCTCTCACGCTCCAGTACACTATGCAGATTACCAAAGCCAAGCAGTCAATTACTGGTCTTCAGGTTAGTTCTTAGTTCACTTACGTTTACTGATACATATTACAGATTTTCAAATATGTAATTTTCAAAAAGGAAGTTCTCAAATTGTCTGTATTATTTTCTTGTTCTGATTACCTAATTTCTCCTGTTTCTGGACCAACTAACGAGTGAAATTCACGACAATGCGAGAGCGTCATTTCAGTTTGTGAATAAATTCTAGAAAATTGATTAGAATTGCAGTCCTATGAATTGAATAAGTTTTTGTCAAAAAATAATCAGAACCATATAATATCAAAACCTTAATCTTTGAGTACCATAAAAATAAGGGCAAAGTGGTAGATATCGATGATAAGGTACTGGGACACCATAGCAATATTGAATTCATAAATCTAATAATTATTTTTTGCAAAATAGCATGACCAACTTCACCCGTGTACAGAATCATTACATAGTATAAAACAAAGTCGCTTTCCGCTGTTTGTCCCCATGTATGCTTATATCTTTAAAGCTACGCAACGGATTTTGATGCAGTTTGTTTTAATAGATAGAGTAATTCAAGAGAAATGTTTATATGTATGTATAAAACACCTGTGCGAAGCCGGGGCGCATCGCTAGAACGCAAATATTATGCACGGATCGATTTAAAATTTTTCACATTATTGTTGATTTATCAAAAATGGCTCAGCCAATTTTGATAAAATTTAAATGGAACCAATTTTGAAGTATACTCTTTCCAATAAAAAAAGAATTATTGAAATCGGACCACTATGAAAAAAGTTATGCGTGGTTATACATAAAAAAAAAAAATATACTCTTCGAATTGTATACCTCCTCCGGTGGTTCGTCGGTCAAAAAGAACGTAATATTTTTGTACCAGATAAGCGATAAGTACTTGCGACAGTAATGAGTACATCAGATATTGTAGGTTCCTCGTGACTTTTATTATTATCATTTTGATTTATTTTTACATTTATATAGGTCGTATCATACAACTTAGCGCCTGTGATGTTAGTTTCAAGGATAAATCCTCTTAACAGCTGCACAAGGATTGGCTGCAAACATCAGAAACGCATATGATTCGGCTACTTGAAAACCCCTTCTATAACGTTATTTTGTTTGATTGTATTCTAAGATGTACGCTATTTTCACAGAACCAAATAGCGGCCCAGCAAGCGCTGTACATGAAGCAGCAAGCGGGCGGCACGGACCTATTTAAGCCGGCGCCCGACCCGCTCGTGCCTCTGCAGACCAACTTCAATGATATGACCATTAAGGAATCTCAGCCGGTTAGTAACAACACAATTTCTCTATCACCTATTTCTTTCAGTTTTGTCGTCGTATACTTGCGCGTTTGCCAGTGTGTAATGAAGTTTCCGTTAGCGCAGTGAGGATTTAGTTGTTTCAGCCATAGGGCGTCTACGATATGGGCCTCCATATACAAGATTATTTCTAATCAATTAGCATCCTTTTAGGGGCTTATTCTGTATATCAAAACTAACAACTTTTGTTTTGTCAAAACTATAAAAAAAGGCACTGATTTAATCGGGTAGGTGTATACTGTACTTTATAAAAATATATGATATAAATATATGATGTACTTTATAATGTACATAATATAAATAAAAAATTATAAAAGGCATGGTTGCAAACAAGTCTGGCAGATGCGACATAGCACAAGAATAAATAGAAATGAGTTGAAGAAAAATGTCTAATGGGTAATGAAATAGTTAAATAGTAATAGTGTGGGTCGGTAACCGAACGAAATTGGTTGGTAATACATCTCATTCTTTGCAGCTCTATAAATAAAAAGGGACGTAATATGTTATTCAGCGTGTTACATAATCATCATTTCAGTCCTTAGTAAATCTATTATTGGAAACAGACCTTCTCTATGGTCATAGGAGCTCCGCGATAACAAGACATAACTCGAGTTTGGGCTCAACTGATTTGCCTTGACGAGCACTTGAATTCGATTTAGATTTCGATGTCGATTTCGATGTCGATTTCAACTTTTTTGTTATAAATTCTTGAAAATTATATTTCAATGATGTGTGTGAGTATTTAATTAACATGTTTTATGTATTACAGGGTGGTTACGGCACGAGCGGTCAACAATCTCGGTTGACCCAATGGAAGCTGCCTTCTCTGGACAAGGACGGAGAAGGATCAGAGTTCAGCCGAGCCCCGGGCACGGCCAAGTCCACCACCAGCCCACAGCTGAACCAACTCGGACTGCAGCCTGACTCGTGAGTATATTTCAACATGATATTGAAGATGCTTTCTATCTTCTATCCATTTGCACTTGTCTGGTTACTGATGAGGTTTCACGTGTTCATTATACCCAATTTTGGCATTTGAATGGTTTATTAGGGTTATTGTAAGAGTAGTCAATGTAAGCCGTGGTGGTCTAGAGGTAGTGACACCCGCCTTACAATCGTGAGGTCGTGGGTTCAAATCCTCGGTCCCGTACTTTCTTCTTTGGAATTTATGTACGGAATTTCACACCACTGGCTTTTCGGTGAAGGAAAACATCGTGAGGCAACCTGCATACGTCCGTAGAAGAAATTCGATGGCGTATGTGAATCCACCAACCCGAACTGGGCCAGCGTGGTGGATATGGCCCAAATACCCTTCGTGGGTAGGCCTTCGTCCTGCAGTGGACTATTAAAAAAGGCTGGTACAGTCAATGTTCAAGGTTGACTCAATGGAAGCTGCCTTTTCTGGATGTCTACTGTTAATGTTATCACCCTTCCACAAACAACAGTTTCGGATCAGCTGGTATTAATAATCTAGTATCTCTTCATTCCAGATAGTTTTTTTCATTGTGGTTTTTCAGTTTTATAGCACCTTTTGATGTACCCCAAAACCGATTTAGAAATTTCAACTGCCATTCTTGTTGTTATTCGATGAGGGAGCGATAAATCTTGCACTGACGTCCCACATGGGATGTTTTGTGTATTTCCCCCTCCAGGGTCTACCCGAGCCAGCCCAGCTCCTTAAAGTAGCGGAGCGTGGGTCTAGCTCACTGGCATAGTTGCTCCAGTAGTTTAGATGATGAATAAGATGATTCAACTGCCATATTAACTGTTCTGTATTTGCAGTACTTGGGGCGTCGGGCGCGGCAACGAAGGCTGGGGCGACAGCGGGGCGGACGTGGCGGACGGCAAGGACTGGCCGTCTTCTCACTCGCACCAGCAGGTCTACGACCTGGTGCCCGAGTTCGAGCCCGGCAAGCCATGGAAGGTATGTCAATGTGTACCTGTAACATTATAATACTAGATTTCTGTGTACGATTGCGTTTAGAAACTAATTTTGTTACAGCTCGTACCACATAAGTAAAACTTCACAAAAGTCGATTTCTAGGGCTCGTCGCTCGCATGAGCTAAGTAGAGGTGACGTCAAGGTGCGAGCGCATAAGCGGCGCGCCGCTTCTAAGTTTTTTTTTTAAATATGTGGCAGCGCGCTTATGTACTAAAGTCGCGGCAGGCGCGAGCTAGACGGGCGCGGAGTCGAGGCAGGGGCGCGTGCCCGACCGCGACGCGATTCCACCGCCATTTTGTCATTTCGTTTCGTACGTAGTTATGTTTAGACGTGTTTACAGTAAAAATGCGTGACGATTTTGAAAAAAAAAAACGTAATTGATAGAAATTGTACGATTAAATCCTTGTATTTATGACCATGCACGAACTGATTATATTAGCCACCGGAGCTTCGACTCTACCACAGCCCGGACACTCCGCGATTTTTCATACAAAATCTGCTGTCTTACGCACACTACACAGTACTTACTCACAGACAACACACACGCACGAAGGCTACACGTGCATTTGTGTGCGGAACGGCTGTCAGCAATCACTACGACGTGATATGCCGCGTGAGTGAGACAGTTGCGTATTCAATTTTGCAAAAATGAATATAAATCTAGTGCTTATAAAAGTATAACAATTACTTAATTTGGAAGCATTTTAGCAATAAGTAACCGATCTACTTTATTTGAAAGAAGAAAGAATCAAGAGAAAGTTACCAAATTATGTAAAATAAGTTCCTTTTTCTTATCCTTAGATAAACATTAAAATGTATTGTTTTGTTACGTATTATTGATATTCAACCATACACAGCACAATTCTTTCCTATTGTCACAGTCTAGGTATTTTTATTACAAAATGTACCGGCCAGTGCAGCCCTCGCGCAGAGTACACGATCGGTACGTGAAACGCGGGGTGGAAGTGAGGAAGACTCATACGGGTTGGGGGTAAAGAGTGACCGTTCTATACGTAGTATTATTATATCTTCTTTGACTCTACATAAGAACACGCCTCGTCCATACCGCGACCTCGCCTCGACTTACCAGTGAGCGACGCGCCTAGGTCTCCCCATGGATCGACTTGATTTTTTGCATGGCTAGTTTAAAGGTTGGGGGTGTCATAGGCTACTTTTAATCCAGTAAATAAAAGATTCCTATGAGAGGATAAGAGGTAAACTAAATATCACGCGGGTAAAAGCTAGCTTCGTTATAATTTGTGTTTTTTTGCAGGGCAATCAAATGAAGAACGTGGAAGACGACCCCGCGATGACCCCGGGCTCGGTGGTGCGGTCGCCGCTGTCGCTGGCCACCATCAAGGACAGCGAGATGCTGGGCGGGAAGACTTCCCCGCCCGGCGGCGAGCGCTCGCTCTCCTCCTCCACCTGGTCGTATGCGCCTACTGCAGGTTTGTAGCACTTCTTTTTTCAGAGCCATAAATGAATCATAAATAAGATGTCCAACGTCCATTGCTGGACACGACATAGCGCTCGTAACGTAGTTTGACTAGGTGTTAGTCAGCGATCAGCGAAATTAATTTCGGCACGGTTAGTATTTGGATGGTGACTGCGGGTGGCATTTTCTAACTGAGCGCTACTATGGCTCGGATGACCCGTTAAATTTTAGATTCCGGTTGTTTAAACCGTTTAGCCTTGTCAGAGGCCTTCAGGCGGTCTAAAAACTACCAACTGGTGGGGCCAGCCACCCAACCTTATGAACTTACTCAATAAGACCGATTGGAAGCGACTTGCATGAGGTCATTTGTCCAATCTGTACTTGTCTCATCCATTCATGACCATAGGTAATGTTGTCGATACATCAAGCAGATGATGTCAATGGGACCGTTTTCGGCTGTTGGGATCTGCTCAGTCTGTGGTCTATTCCACCTACCGTCACGAATTGTTGCCTGTCCTGCCCCTAAATATCAGCATTAGCATTATATCCTACTAATATTATAAACGCGAAAGTTTGTGAGGATGGATGGATGTATGGATGTTTGTTACTCTTTCACGCAAAAACTACTGAACGGATTGAGATGAAACTTTGCAATAATATAGCTTATATATCAGAATAACACATAGGCTATAAATTATAATGATATATTGCGTATGCGGGCGAAGCCGCGGGTAAAAACTAGTTGAAAATATAATCGTATGTATGTCCAGGTGGCAACGGCGTGAAGAGCGGCGCGGACGCGTGGGCGGCCAAGCCCCGCGCGGCGCCGCCCGGCATCAACAAGCCGTGGCCGGCGCACCACGCGGGCGGCGCCCCGCCGCGCGCGCTGCCCTCCTGGCAGGCCTCCACCTGGCTGCTGCTCAAGAACCTCACCGCGCAGGTAACTCGACCGACAATCATGACGCAAAGCCGTTTCCTGCACTTCAGACTTCAGAGAAGCCAGCTCGTATCCGTGATAAAGCGCATCGGCCTATTGTGAATGTGCAGAAGATTAATTCGGTTTGTCTTTGACAACCGTTTTTATTGGAGTTGGAGGACGTATGTTACTTCGCACTTTTCCTATGTAATAGCGAATTTTTCAATATTAATGTATCCTTACTTTAGATTGCTTGGCAACCCATTGTGCGTGATATTAAGTTGTGTTGTTGTCCGCAGATCGACGGGTCGACGCTGAAGACGTTGTGCCTGCAGCACGGGCCGCTGCAGAACTTCCACCTGTACCTGAACCAGGGCCTCGCCCTCGCGCGGTACTCCTCGCGCGAGGAGGCTGCCAAGGTAACCTTCACACATATTGCACGCATCTTCATCGATCATTATCAAACACTAGGTCGTCCACTGCTGGACATAGGCCTCCCCTATAGATTTCCAATAAATCCGGTTGCAAGCGGCTTGCATCCAACGCATTCCTGCGGTCTTAATCATATCGTCAGTCCACCTTGTCGATAGACGTTCGGTGCGTGGTCTCCATTCGAGAACTCTACAGCACTATCGGCCATCAGTTTCTTCGAACTATGTGCCCTGCCCATTGCCATTATTTTCAACTTGCTAATCCGCTGGGCTATGTCGGTAACTTGGTTCGTCTGCGGATCTCCTCATTCCTGATTTGATTTCGCTGCAAGATTCCATGTATACATAGCCCTTTCCATATGCACTAAATACCGACAAAGTAAGACTAATGCCTGTCAAAAAAAATCCGATAACTACTGCATTTATAGAATGGTCACTCTTGTCCCCCACCGATATCACTAACACAATCTCACCTCAGCACCTTTGCACTCGGTTATCAGAATGCTACCTATACTGAGCGCCACACAAATTGAAAGATGGGAAGTTATGCGCAGCGTTCTGCGCAAAAGCCGAAATATGGGTACGCGCGGAAACCAGAGAGACGAAACGCCGGGGCACACCCGCCCGCCAGCCTCATGCCTCCCGCGCGCTCCCTACGCCCGAGCTCACTACTTCGCTATTTGTATAGGCATTGTGCACACATGCGCATTAATTAGCGAATCACGACGAAGTGTCATCTGCGGCTAACTGTATGTATGGCGCTCAGTATACCACTGTTGACTTCCGCCGGAAAGAACCTGAAAAATGTCAGTGGCTGGTTGAGTGCAGTTGAAACAAGCGTGAACCTAATATTACTTTATTGTCGACACAGGCCCAAATGGCCCTAAACAACTGCGTGCTGAGCAACACGACGATATTCGCGGAGTCGCCCGCCGAGTCCGAGGTGCAGATGATTCTGCAGCACCTGGGCTCGGGCGGCGGCGGCGCGTGGCGCGGCCAGGGCAAGGAGCCGTGGGGCGGCTTCCCCGCGCTCTGGGCCGAGTCGCACGACGCGCGCGCCACGCCCTCCTCGCTCAACTCCTTCCTGCCGCCCGACCTGCTCGGCGGAGAGTCTATCTAGACACGCTAGTCACTGCGGTGAGCTGAACCGCCTACTGCGCTGCACACACACGCACATCGCAAACATTCTACAGTTCATCCTACAGTCTATGATGCCCTGGTAGCTCGGCTTGTTTCAAGCTGACTAAGTTTTACTGCAGAATCTATGCTTATTGTAAACATTCTACAGTATCATCCTGCAGTCTATGATGCCCTGGTAGTGAGATATTGATATAATGGTGGCTACAAATCTGGATGGATACATTTTGGCTATGATCCGAATTGCTCTTAACAGTATCCATGATTATTGCGTATGAGACGTTGATATTGGTAATCGTAACATTTTTGTAGAGAAGTTACACTGCATGTCACGGAGCTCTTAAAAATAAAATAAAATAAATTATGATTCACTTGAAACGGTTTGGTCAAATCCAACACGAAGATCTTATTCTGCTATTAGCGCAATTCGGACCGCAGTCGTGCCATGGTGACGTCATTCTGTTGCCACATTTTGAATGCTAAATGTGACAGCTTTATTTTGTAGGTAGCTATAGCTTTTTTTTCAAATGTTGAAATTAAAAGATGCACAATTTTAGTTGTCTGGGATTTAGTTATGAAAGTGGTGCAACTGATTCGACGTCATTTTGTAGGAGAACCGCAGAGTAGGGCAGAGATGGCATGAACAGCTTCAAATTTACACAAAATGGCGCCTCTTTTGTTCTCCAGTGAAATACGAGACAAACAAGATGGGTAGAAAATGTTTTTGACCGATTTCCTTTATTAACATTTATCATGTCTTCAAAGTATTATGCACTCTAATCCTTACATATTTTAACTATTACTATTAATGTTTACTATTGCTCAGCTATTAACAATGTATTTTAAAATTCGAATGTTAAAATAATGAAAAACGTCAAAAACATTTTTTAGTGTCATCGTCAGTGATTTTGTCATATATTGGTTTCCGTTACTTATTGTATGAAAGGACCCCTTTAAACCAATGAATGTGCCGTAGATTTTCCTACTTCACAAAAGAAGGCGCCGATTGTATTTGTTAAACTACACGTGCCATCACTCGTGGAGTATTTTTTACTCATTTGACGAAATAGAAAAATTGGAAAGTAAAAATACTGTCATCGATTCTGTAACGTGTTGCTTTGAAGAATTTTGTGATGGCATCTCTGTGACTACTCTGCGATTCCTTCATAGTTGGCGAACTTGTAGAATGAAACTTGTACTGTACCAGCCTTGTAGTAGTCCACTTTGGATATATATCCTTGAAGGGCGACTGGGCCATATCCACGCCTTTATAGAATGTTGAAATAGTAGAATGGTTGTGGTGCGAGTATGTGCGGCGGTTGATAATCTCCCTATTTATTTTGTTGCGCCGCGGGGCTGTTGCTGTTTCGCCCCGGGGCAGTTGATTTGTGCTAGTTTCCCCTCGTTGTGTAGCCGGATGTCTTGTTTTGATTATTTATTCTGTTTTAAATTGTCGATCGCGAGCCTCCGTTTTCCATTAGTGATATTTTATTGAGCAATATAGCATTTGGCCGGCGCCGGTCGCCGCCCCGGTTAGCGCTTGGCGGCCGGCGCCGTTTTTATAATTAGTTGTATTTTTATAATGGTAACAAAATTTGAAATTATGAGATTTGAAGTGCATTCTTCTAGTGGTAAATTCCTTTAAACAGCGGTTATAGTCTGAGATATACAAATATTGGGTAGGAGGTCGCTGGACGCGATCCTGTGATGTAAAGTATCTTGCCTAAGTAAGGATAATAATCTATTTTGTTGAAGTATCATAGTAGGTCGGCGGTCGACGCCGATTTCCCCAAATTTTTTCCAGTATTTGTGATTCAAGTGCCACTTTAAGTTATATTGAAACGATTATCTAGATTATACGATTAATGTAAGGATAACTTAATGAAGATTGTTTTATCATTTTATATATTACATTTGTGAAAAATGTTACTGAAGTACTATAATTAACCGTAATTTAAATATTACACTTTTGTGTATAGTTAACTTAAAATTAGCCATATCAATAACTTATAGAAAAGATATGTGGTATTTTATATAGGCTCAATTTCAACGTTATTTAAAGTGAAATAATGCTTTAGACATTGTATTCTGTTAATGATATACTTGTAGCAGTAGTCTGGTCGGTATTATAACTAGGTGTAAGCTAGCGTTAAGTACTTCGGTCCTCGCGAGAGAGCCACGATATTGACGGCAACGATACCGGCGTAAGTGTTTCTTCGATATCAGATACTTTATTTACAATTTTATTTACTTTTAATTTATCGATGGTGTGCCACAGAGTGAGTCTGCCAAACTATATCATTACCAGTAATAAGGGGTAGCTCGGGCCCGGAGCGGCCCGACTCCAGCGAGAGCGCCCCGCGGCCCACCGCCGCTCACAAATTAATCTAGGTTAGTGTACGCCACGTCGGACTTGTACTTGTAATATTCTAACGCTTCGGACCTGTTTAGTCTAGTGATCGATGTTTCTATGTGTGATGTGTTCATCTAGTGACAAAATTAGTGTTTGTCATCGTGTAACCTTAATGTCGTAGGGACCGACGGTACTTGATATCTACCGCGAATCGCATATTCTTCGTTGCCTTTGTTTGCATATCTCGATTGATTGCAGATTTAGTTTTAACACGATCGTATATTTTCTTATCGTCTGTATATAAACGATTCGTCTACATTCGAATACAATTCGCGCGTGGAAATTTGACGTGAGAGGAAGGCACGAGACTGCAGCGGACGCGGCTCGGCCTCGACGTCGACGATGTCACATGTTAGGTGCCAAAGATATTATATCAAAGATATCCAGACACGATTTGCATTTCTCTACTTGGCAATGATTCTTCCAAATTGAAGCAATTTTGCTGTACGGGTTAACGATCTGATGTTCCTAAGGCGCGCGCGCCTCGTGCACACCTGCGACACAGGCTGATGTCAATTTTATTATTGTCGTAAAGCTCAATGTACGTGAGGGTCTTTATTTTTAACGACAACATAGTGTAAAAAAGAGATATTTATTATTTTAATCGATATCGTTCTGTCCACGTCGATTATATCGGATTACGCCTAATCTCAGTCGTTTCACTGGTGCAAATCACAGCAATAAATAATACTTTATTATAATTTTTATAAAATTAGCGTTTTAAAAAAATTAGACGAGCCGAAGAAACGGAGAGTATAACGTTCCAGTGCCCTTTAGAATACGTTGTCCATAGTTTAAACGAAAGACGAACGTGTCATGCCTTCAAATTTTAGTCAGTTAAAGTTATCAGTACTTAAAATAAATGGGTATATTTAATATATTTGTACGGTCATAATGTAAACGTATAGGCGTCGTGGTGTAGCGGTAAATTAGTCGCGTCGGCGTCAGCTCGCGCCCGCGCGCCCAGTTGCGGCCCGCGCGCCGGATTGTGGCCCCCGCGCGCCCAGTTGTGGCCCGCACGCCCAGTTGCGGCCCGCACGCCCCTAGCGGCCGCAGCGGGCCGGCCGCGACCGCGCGGACTCGCGACCTGCGCTCGCACGGCAAGGTTGTGAGAATAACTGAATCTCCTTTCGGTTCAATGACTGTTTCATTATTTCCTTGCACACAATTATTGCGCCATGTGCAATTTAGTCTGTGTTATTATGTTGTTGTGTATTTATAATACTTACATTATATTCTGTATATGTATATTGTGAATTATATTCGTAAAGAAAAAAATATACGCTTCGTGCTTCATTTTTAACATTTTTTCGTGACTTGTTTTTTGTTATTTAGAATAAATTTACGTACCTAAAAGTAATTATAATAATTATATTATCGTAGGTGTACTATTTAAGTATAAAAAAAAACAAAAAAAAAACAAAAAAATATTGAAAAAAAAATAATAAAAATAAAAAGCAATTAAAGCAACCAATGATTGTGCCTCAATGAACTGTGGTACGTTACCGTAACCGATGGCAGGTTTAATTCCCTTGGAGATATTGTAATGAATTGCGCGTCGGGCGCTCGACCGAGATGCGCACTAGCGGTAGACAATACGCGGCGTACGCGCCGCGATCGAAGCCTTTTAATAATCATTAATGAGCTTAGCTGTTTTACTTTTATTGTAAGTGTTACTTCATCGATCATTTTATATATATTTACGTGTAAATATTTTTATCTAACTATTTAATATTTGGTTTTCATGAAGTTTACCCGAATTTAAACGATACATATAAGTTGCACTAGGAGTCCGTCTCAATTCTAGTTAGGCGGGTTCGGCCCGATCCGATGCATCTGATCCGTGACGTGTATATGCCAAAGTCGATGTCTGAATGCCATTAAACGACCACTGATGTTCTTACTCAGCGTAGATATTTAACATCACAAAATATTCGTACAAATGGAAGCCATTTACTGAAACATCCGCCGACGCGAGTCATCGCTCGTTCCAAGCTGCTCTGGTGTTATTTTAGCTCAACTATTATAATAGTTTGCTCATATTGTTGTTAATTTTAATATTTTATATCGTCTTTTTATTATTTTAACTCCTTCCCTTCCTCGTGGAATTAAAATTTTATTTGTAATCTCCAAATTAGTTGTAATGTTTAGAGTACATTGCCGCGAACCGTTTTTGGCCAAATGAGTACCGCCTAATGCGTTTTAATGTTCGCATACTCGTTTGTTTTGTTTACTGTGCTGTTTCCAGTAATGAGATCGGCCGTTGCCTCCGCCGTTAAAGCATTTTCCAGCACTGCCTTAGTAGGAACAACTCACGGGATCAAGTAGCTCGAATAAAACCGGTCAAACCGTACATACAAGAATCAAAGTTGCGCGCTCGGAGCGAATGGTCGTAGTCGCGCGGCGCCGTCGGCAGGCAACGGCTCGGTTTGAATATCGATCGGAATTCTCTTTTTAGCGTGACATAATTTAGCCGGCACTAGGCCGTACGTGCAGTGCACCACTCATTTCTACGGCACTCGGATATAGGGACCAAGCTGTCAGGTTGCGTGTGGATTTCGCAGTACCTCCTCCGTTAGTTCTAAAAGACATTCACATTGTTCAGGAACGCGATTCGACACATACCACCCGCGTAGTCCAATTAGTGATAATGATATTCAGGGCCTTTTAATTTTAAAGTAATATAACGCTTGTTGTATATTTATTTATATTGATATATATTTTTGTAAGTACGTTAGAAGACGTGGACGTCCCGACACAATAGCAAGTTAGGTGATATTCTACAAAGATACTAGTCTTCCTTATTTATGTGGGGTTAGAGTGGGACGGGACGAGGGGGGATGTCGCGCGTCGGCACGAGAGGCAATCACTCTCTAGTCTTGTTATGTGGTGCGATAACTGAATACCAAATATTTAATAACGAAGGCTTTTGAGGAGTTAGTTTAGGCAGCCGCGAGCAGCTTGGCACCGGGCGACCTAGGCCGGTAGTATTATTGTAATGCATTTATTTCTCCTTGTCATAGTCACTCAATCATAAATTATTATATTAATTATGCTAATGCCTAAAATTGGAATATCAGATTTTATTTAGGAAGTTTAATATTTTACATTTTAGCGTTTAAATATCTAAAATTTACCTTAATTATAGTGAATGGATTTTGTATTATTATTGGTATATAGCTGTAAGACAAAGGTGTTCTCGATATAAACACAAACTGATTAAATACAAAATAAATAAAAAAAAGAAAAAAAAAATGTACTGAGTGACTTACGCGTAAACAGAGAGGGCCATTGAAAAATGTTGAGCTAAGAAAATTTCTCTATGTGGTAATATTACTATTGTGATCGCTGAGAATATTTTAACTGCTGTATTATAGTTTGATAGTTGAGTAAGACGCCATTATCCGCGAATAAAGCCGATAGCACACCGCGCCCGCGCCGCGGCGTTCGCGCGCGAACTCGCGGCCCCCACGCACCTCCTGTGTCAGTAGTTATTCAGTAACATATTGCATTTTATTCGTTATATCGATATAGAGTCTATATTATTATGTATATATGTAATTGTATGGAGCCAGCCCCGCCACAGTAATTGATGCAGTAGACTCTGCTCGCTGACTCGCACAAGACACCTCTAGTCTCTCTCGCGCTCCCCGAGCGATATAATCGAGCATAATTTACTATCATATCCTATAAAGTAGCTTGTATTATTCTTTCATTAGATCTCTGTTGTACCTGTGTCAAATCGTTATAAATATTCGTTCATTCGTACTGTAAGTAAACCGAACCAGTCTCGAAGACAAGCCGTGCTTTATACGTAATCTTGTAGTTCGACCAAATTGTCTAATGTTCCACTTATATCCTCTCGATTCGTCGATATTCCTATTGGCCTCTAAAACAATACTCTGCGGTCTTAGTCACTTTTGTACCTTGATTGTACTTGTACTTGAATAATGTCCTATGTATCTAAGTGAGGAATGAATAATCCAATTCTGAAATATACTTAATTTAAATTTTGACAGACTGATATCTGTGATTAAGAAAATATTTTTAATATTATCCAGTGAGTCGGATGAAAATATTTATTTTATTAGAGGTTTGATACTGGCAGCGGCACGCGGGCGCTCGCGACGCGAAGATACTCTAACCGCTTCGTAATATTGTGTAGTAGCGAACACGCCTCGCAGGCTGCCGTTGTCGGGTAGTTGTACAAACGAACAAGTCTATTTAGTTATTGAGCCCCACCATTAACAAGTAGGTACATGACGCATGCCGATCCCAATGATCGAGGCACCCCGGCGATGCCTCGCGACCGTCTGCTCGGACAGAGACTGATTTTGACAAATTATTCTCAGATACCACCGACGTCACTTGAAATTTAGTTTCCCTTGACTTATTCATTGATCTTGAACGTTGCATATCGATTACATTTCTAATTCGAAATATTTTGTTGTATTCATATCCGTATTTCCATAGTGTGCATTAAGTTCGTAACTTTAAGTTATTAGTAATTAAAACAATCACGATCGCCTTTTAGTATAATGACTAACGAGTGACACCTTTTTAAATGATAAATTTGACTATTGGCGTTTTTATAGGAAAAATTATATTTTGGTACCACCTTTGAGTTAAAGTACAATGTAGTTTTTAAATCATATTTCATTCGCGTTTCGATCGTAACATAACAATATCAAGAGTGAAGCTAATCGACTAGTTAAGAGTAGACTTAAGCTGTCTCGTCTCGTAAATAATACACCAATTAATAAATGTAATATCTCATCGTATTTCTATTCAAACACTTAATAAATAGGCGGATACTAAATTAATGTCATAATTATATCAATAGGCTAAATATTTCTCTGTGCAAATCTCTGTGATGGGAAAATAATTCTAAAGATGTAGTATTAACTGAAAACGAAGCGTGGGTCCTAGAAGGGAGCTGCGGCCGGGCGACCCCGCGGCCGCGCGACGTGCCGCAAGCCGAACTAGTCAGTAAAGCTCTCGACATAAGACCCGAGTTTCCCTGTGACTTTAAAAGTTGAACTTTTCAGTCTTTTTCGCGCAAAGGGTTGTGTATTATTTTTTATGTAGTACAAAATGTGTTCGCAATTTGATTGCTGCTGTAGTGTTCCTTGTGTTCTTATTCAAATTCGTTGGGTATTTTATTTGAAAGTTCTTAATTCACACCGTCTGACTATTTAAGTGAAGTTAAAATTAAAATATGTTTAATTACTATCGTAATCGGCGCGCCCGTAAGTTTCTTAGAAAGTGGGTTCGGCCGCCTTATAGTAATTATGTAATCGTATGTGAACACCATCCTGTGAGCGAGTTCCCTCACGATTCTGTATATTGAATCGGTTATGTTCCGTCACGTACCAAATAATAGGGTAGCTGGCGTCGGGGTCGGTTGCCAGGTCGCAAGCCCCGCAACGATACAGGTCTTCGCATTTACTCATTGACTCCAACCTGCCTTGAGAAATGAGCTCTATATCTGTGCTAGTAGAATTTCAATTATGAACTGTACATAGCGTGAAGCACACGCTCAGCAGGCTGTCTGCTATTTTGAATACTACTGCACTAAATAAAGAGCTCGTTTTTCAATACCTTGCTTGTAGCCAGGTGGGTGCCTAGCGGGTGTATGAGCGAAGACCTGTACATTGGCTAGATGAGAGTGCGGCGGTAAACAGGCCCCGACGCCGGAGCTCTGCCGCAGTCAGCCGCCGGCCGCGGGTCCAATCTCTTCGTATATTATCTCTATTACCTCATATAATAACCTCACGTGTCCCTAGCAGACTTAATTATCGCCTCTCCGTACTTATCGCGCACTGCACTGTTATTTGGTACACTACTCTTCCTTTAAGTTATTCTAAGGTGTTTATCGTGGATTTTTATCTATGTATGAAATAGTCGATATATTTTAACGTTATTTTTTCTGAATACTACCTAAAAGCAATCGTATAATTATTACAAACAAAACAGGAGAACAATAATTATTATGTAAGTGTAACAGTTAGTGAATATAAGCGTGCTATTTTCCATTCCATAAACTCAACGATAACATTGTTCTTGTAATTAATACTTATGTTCGGGTTTTAAAAAGATGTTATTACTTATTGTATAATTAAACTAAACCTTATGTGATTGAAATGCAATGTTTAGAAGTATTTTTATTCTTTATTTTTTACCATTAATTAATAATAATATATGTAGTTAGTAGAGATCTATTTGAGAGTCTAATGTATCAATTATTTGTAAAGTTGGCTGTAACTTAGAAGTTACAATAAGTAGAAATATTTTAATATAACATTTGGAGCAAATTTTATGTAGATGACATAGTTGTGTTGATGATTATGTGAAGTGTTGTATCGTATCGTACTGTATGATATCGTTAGCGCAATGTGTACGCAACGCACAAGGGGCGCCGGCGCGCGGTAGCGGTCGCGGCTGCGGTGCCCGCGGGCACGTGGTTGCGACCGCGAGGTTTGCGTGCTCGGTGCGCGCGGCGCGTGGTTGCAACCGCAGGTTTGCGTGCACGACGCACGCGGCGCGCGGTTGCAACCACAAGTTTGCGTGCACGATGCATTTTTCGCCGCCACCGCCCTCGCTGCCCAGCACTGCTAGTATAATTCAGTTATTGGGTAAGGATATTTTTCTTACAAGTCGGATAAGAGTAATGTTTATAGTTTGTAGGCAATACATAATTATTAACAAAAAGTCCCTATGTATTTGAACTGATGACAGAAACGCATGTTATATTTGTGGCCTCTTTACGAATAAGATCTAAGTTACATGTTAAAGAAAATTAATTTTGCTATGCAGTATGAACAGAGATGATACTCAATAAATTGCCAAAAAGTAAAATACTATATGCATAGATAACGATAATTTCTTTTGGGCATATTATTTTGAATTTATGCAAACTTAGAATTATGAGTAAGTAGAATGTAGATTATATTTAGTGTGAATGCATAAATATTATTCTATATTATATAAACTAAGTGAATTTGGAAATTATCAATTCTTGTATTGTTCATAAGTTTAGATATTAAATGGGTTTAGCCATACTCTGGCTGGTTTGATATGTATGTTAACTTAATTGTAAAAAAAATAAATAAAAATCGATAAATCTGTAGTTTTATTTTGACTCCACTCTCCCATTCCCGTTGTTTAGATTCATTTAATTGTCTAGGGTTTTCAGTACACTTTTCATCACATCTATTCGAAAAGGAATACTTGTGCGCCCAAAGGTGGTGTTTTCTATAAGGAACTTTATGAGTGCGCCGGAATATCTTTGCCGCGCACTTTTAGAATTTGAAACAAATAAGTGCGGCGGAATTAGCTTTGCCACGCACTTTTTGAATTTGGAAGTATTTGTAATGTTAGTGTTCTGCGCCAAGAAAATTAATGAAAAGAATGTAAATATAAGTTTTCGTTTGTTTTATTATTTTCAATTTAGTTGTTATCTACGTTCTTTTAAATAATATATTATTACAATAAAATATGAGGCGCATTTTATTTTCTCATAGCCTCGTAGCGCCCACGCGCCTTCTCAAAACCCATATTTGACATGGCCGTTACGGCCCATAGCGTTTCTAGACTGAGAGTTGAGACTGAATTACCGCCAAAAGGACCTTTGAAAAAGACGTTTTTAAATAACCGCTCCAGCTTTTTTAAATTCCGCGATATTTCGAAACGGTTTGTTTATTTTTTTGAACGAAATAAAGAATGTTTACCGATTCGCTCCCATTGGCTGTGATAATTCATACACGTCACATTTTAAAAATTGCTGACGACATGGGTGACTCCCGCAGACGTGGTGAATAAATCACATATTTTTATGGAAATCTTTTACTTTCTAGTATGGCTTTTAGTAAAAATCACATAAATTAAAGATAGCCTTATCATCGGATATAATTGTTTAGCATCTGTCATTGCAATCTACAGTTTTATTTTTTGCTGAAGAAATATGTCCTTTGAGAAGTACCATGGGTCATAGTGACTATAACATGATACATATGTTTTTTTGATTTATCAGCGGTAATGGTACGTTTTTAGGTAAATAACAAGTTAAATATTATTTTTTGCAAAAAATAGCATGACCGACTTCACCCGTGTACAGAATTCGCGAATATTTCGCACGGATCGATGGAACATTTTTCACAATATTGTTGATTTATCAAAAATGACTTACAAATTTTGAAATATACTCTTTTTAAAAAAAAAAAATATAATAGGGCCTCTATGAAAAAAGTTATGCGTTGTTATACATAAAATAAATATTTATATAATTACTCGTCGAATTGTATACATCCTCCGGTGTTTCGTCGGAGGCCTCATTGATGTGTAAGATTACCTAATAATGATTATGAGGGTACTTTTAAAAAAATAATAAATAAAAATATAGTTTACCTATATTATTTTAAATAAACGTATTCTTGTAGTCATAGCGGCCCAATAGTCTTTCTAAAGAACAAAAGATAGACAGTCAATTTTACATTTAAAATAATTCTATCCGCTCCAAAATTATACCAGGAAAATCTCAATCCAAACCGAGAACTCTAACATTAAAAATTATTGATATGAAATCTTGGGCGTCAATGGGTATTACATTTATGTTCTTTGAAAAGGACATGCGCGGTAATCAAGTTTGAATCTCAAAACCTCTGGGCGCCAGGAGACTAGAGGTGATGAAAAGTAGAGTGTACCACTCGGGCGCAATAGTAGATTGTATCATATGGGAGCAAAATAATATTTTTATGGCGATGCCGCTTTTTTGAATCCAGAGCGAAGTGAGGGATTCTAGGAGTCTTTCGTAGAATCCTGAACGTAGCGAGGGATTCAAAGTACGTCGCCCGAGCCAAAAATTATTTTTCATCACATCTAATGGAAAAGGACTACTTGATTCGCCTTAAAGTGCGCTCAAAGGTGGTGTTTTCTATAAGAAACTTTACAAGTGCGCCGCAATTATCTTTGCTGCTCACTTTTTGAATTTGGAACAAATAAGTGCGCCGGAATGATCTTTGCCGCGCACTTTTTGAATTTGGAAGTATTTGTAATGTTAGTGTTCAGCGCCAAGAAAATGAATGAAATGAATGTAAATATAAGTTTTCGTATGTATTTATTATTAGATACTATTGAATTTAAATTTTCAGGCATTTAAAGTAATCGACACCATAAATAACAAACAGTTTTCGCTTAAATGTTATGATTTTATTTTGAGGTTCGTTTCAGACTTGAAATGCTTACTTATCACAAAGATAACTCTGAGTTTTCGCTTAGTTTTGAAGGCTGAAAGGAATATTCGTTGACAGTCTCAATCTAGCCTATATATGCCTAAATGGCTATTATATAAGAAATACCTAGGTTTTGTGTTCTTATAACTATGCAACCATTAAATAGAAAAAAATCATAGCTATATTATTATAGGCCCCACTGACCATCACGCCAAATCATTAAGTACCTAACCAAAAGGAGTCGACACTGCAAAGCGCCCTCTGCCAAAAGTACGCGACCGGCGGCCATGCTCTCTTTATAAATATATCGGTCTGGTTGCGTTAATTTTTAGCTAGTGTTAGTTAATTACATTTGTGTGCGTGTAAACTTGCTTATATTTTGGTTTGTGTGCGTTTCTTCACCCCCCACTGACTTGGCAGACATCGTTGCTTACTTGCTTAAGCTTGTCGACTCCTTTTGGTTAGGTACTTAATGCGCCAAATGGATGGCATCAATTGATGTTACGAGTTTGCGACTTAGTCGTTAGAAATGGCGACTTTTCATTAGTTAAGCGAGCGCTTTAGCGACAAAAATAGTTTAGCCTTTGATTATTGAGTTTAGCAATTTGTCTGATTACCTTCAAACTAAATCATCTGCGGATTTATCTCTATGTTAATTGTATTTCTGGTTACCTATATCTTCAAACAATGTTTCTGTAAAAATGAAGTTATATATGTACTTACCTACTATAGTTATTATATAAAGCTAAATTGGCTACATTAGCCACATTCATTTGGATGTCGTCCATTTGGCGTGATGATCAGTGGGGCCTATTACGCTTCACACTCATCACGATCTCGATCACATCTCGACGAATCTGGCCACTTAGGGTTAAGTACGAGCGCCTATGCAATTCGTAAGTCCAAGTTTGGCTTTAAACCTGTTGAATGTGCACAATGCACAGAGCTACCTATAGGTAATATGCACAATGCAAATGATTGTTGATGACGCAATGAACGTTGACCATACATCATAATATTCATAATGACGCAAGTGAGGTGCAGGAAGACATGAGGAAGACTCAGTGGGTCAAGTTCCTGATGAGGGATACTCTTTTCTTTGAATTGGCTTTTCTTTATTTGACCATTCGTAAAACAAATTTTGGTTAGGCAGGCACCTCCTTATTTTCCCTTTTGAAAATTGGACATGACATTTTCTACATCTAAATTAGAATAAGTTACTCATATAAGTTTATAGAGTGACGCATCCAAACGATAGATGTTTTCAATGTAATGTACCTATAGACTTCGCGCCACTACTGAAGTCCGATAAACGAGGCGCGCGGTTTCCTATATAATATATATCTATATTATTTAAAAGTTGTATAATTAACGCACAAGAACTCGCCTTTTCTGCAGATTATGGGTAATTGGAGAAGTCGCCAAAATCCAAATACTTAAATGAAATAATAATACTTAGACTAATTTTTACTTCAATAGTGGGTGGCGTAAGAATCTCTTTCCATTCCATATATTTGAATTTATATTATATAGTCATTTACATCCATGTAGTCTTTGATTCATGTAGTTAAATATTTATTTTGTTTGTATTTATTCTAACTTGTTTGCCATTTCAAAATTTTACAGGTGAAATCAAGAAGATAAAACACTTATCGTGTCTGATAAAATCTCTGCCATGCATAATTACATACCTACACAAAGAGCGTTTCACCTCAGGCCAGAGATCACCCACACTTAGATGCCGCAGAACCATGAGCGTCGCTGTCATCGTCACCATTTTGTCAGGACATCCATATTTGGATATATGTAAGTAAAAACCTAATTATTATAAAACGTGGGCATACACGGTCAGTTCAACTGATCAGTTTTTCGCGTGACTCCAAATGGGGCTCATTCAGTAAATTAAAAGGTGGGAATTGGTGGCTCCATGTATAAACCAGTACTAGAAGCTGGGCACACATGATGAAATGATCGCATCAGTTCATCAAGTGATTGGAGCGGGGTCCTAATGTAGTTAACTATAGCCGATAGGTAGGTACTGCGATGGTTTGCATGTTTGGACCACTTCGATGATTAACTGAATCTTCAGTAACTCGCGTAATTTCAATTTTTTGTGAAAAATTATCCTAACCAAAGTTGTTTGGAATTTTATTTACTACAACTATAATTCCTGTCAACTTTTGTAGGATCAATATTTTTCGAATATGACAGTGGTGCCATTGGAAACAATATGGCACCACTGTCTTATAAAAAAAAATATCGATCCTAGAAAAAGTTGTAAGAAATCAAATTTCTCATGAAAAATTTAAATTACAAGTTATTGGAGAAGCAAAATTGCACCACTGTCTTATTAAAAAAATATCGATCCTAGAAAAAGTTGATGGGAATCAAAGTTGTAGGAAATCAAATTTCAAACATTTTTAGTTACGATAATTTTTCACGAAATATTGAAATAACACAAGTTATGGAAGAAGCAAAATAGCACCACTGTCTTATTAAAAATATCGATCCTAGAAAAAGTTGATGGAAATCAAATTTCGAACATTTTTGGTTCCGATAATTTCTCATGAAATATTGAAACAACACAAGTTATAGAAGAAACATCATGGCTCCACTGTCTTCAAATATATGGAGCCACCAATTCCCACCTTTTCATTAACTGAATGAGCTCCCAGTTGGAGTGACGCGAAAAACTGATCAGTTTAACTGACCGTGTGTGCCCACCTATAGAGTATAAGTAGGTACAGGGTTTCTGGTAGGACTCTTTAAATATTGCACTCTTTCATATATTATAATTATACTAGTACCTACCTATAATACTTAGGAATTTTAGAAAACACGGCTGTTTTGTAAATTTAGTTGAGGGCAACGAACGGGATACTTCAACTTCAACTGCATACTAAATGCTAGCCTTTTTATGTTATGCTATACAGGGTTATTGGTAATCAATTAACATCTTTTTAACATGTACCTAGTACTCGTACATCAAAACAAACAACTTTTGTTCTACAACTTTTCCCCAATCTCAACCCCAATTACAGAAAATTTAATTTTTTATTTGTTTTAATAGTGGAGTTAGCTTACGTACAATAATTTTTTTACATAGCACCTACTTAACTAATATTTACACTTGTTTCTGTTTGCATATGTACACAGTAGGTATTTCCTCTCAGGTCCACCCAGGCTAGGATGCGCATCATGCAATATTTCTTTCGACATGTCAGAAAAAGACAGCGTTATGTCAAAGTATATATCTGTTACTCTTTCACACGTCGAAAAGAGTTATTTTCGTGGCTTTTTGTGGTAGCATGCTGGACTGCTAGTCTTGCGGGTGGCGGCGCGGCACGCGCTTTTTATATTGAGTTAATACTATATCTAAATGTTTAAACCAGTTAAATTATTTTTTTTAAATTTTGCTTGGATGAAAATAAATAACTACGAGTTTTTAGAAGTCTTAGAACAGAAATGTTTTATTTTGATGTATTTAAAAGGACGCTAATTGATTACCTGTAACAATGTATAAGCGAGCCGTGCAAGTTCTAGGTATATAGGTTTGTAGTATTATTAGGTATATTTTCTTTGGCTATATGTAGATAGTTATTTCCTACATTTTGATATTGTATGGACTCTACCAAAGTTAACCTCTTCAACCATACGATCCCTATGGTGTCTGTAAAAAACATGAGCGACTCTGAAACAAGGCAGAGCGTGAAGGAGCAACGGGCGCGTTAAATATGCAGGAGCGTCTGAGGAACTTGAATAATGCAGGCACTCTCGTTTCACCCTGCGCGACTCGAAACAAATCGAAAAGCGTATTGTAGGCATTATTCATCTAAATAGAAAAACGGGGAAGCTATAACCGCTTGAAGAGGTTACTTGTAAGTTGTAATCGGATTGTTTTAAGCGTTTGTTCCCTTTGTGTTGTTCTGACGGGCGATTCAGCGCGTTGTGGCAAGTCTCTTATATATCTACCCTGAGTACATTTTTAAAAGTGTTTTATGTTTCATACATTTTGTCGATTGTGAGTTGCGATTTTGTACCTACCTATGGGATAGCTGATTTTTTTTCTCGAATTCCGGGTGCCCCGTTGTCGTTTGAAATGATCTTAATCACCTTTCCTTGGCTTAGTACAAGGCAAGCAGATAATCCTCTATAACTTATTATCAAGCGAATAAATGCTTCTAGTTACTATATTTGAGCTTTCTTACATGACTTAATTAAGGAGGTACTTACAGGTAGGTACGTACTACGTACCTTGTATTATCTCTGAAAACTTTTAGAGACAATTTTGTAGATACGTACCCTCTTACATAGAGCTTGCTGTAATGAAAATCTTTTAAGATTTTTTTTTTAGGATTCCGTACCTCAAACAGATTCCTTATAGGATCGCTGATCATATTTGTGTCCGTCTGTGTGTATGTCAAGACTCTTTATCTCGGGAAGGCGTAAAGATATCGAGTTGAAATTTAAACTGTATACGTATATCTATGGTCTCTTGCAGTTGTGTAAAAGAAAAACTTTAAGTATCGTATAAAAAAGTTAGAGCCGTTTATGTCGTAAAAACCGCATATTTCGACACTCATAAAAATCAAAACCTACATGGTACTGCCCGTTGACATAGAACTATGAATTTTGGCGAGAAGCATTGTCTAAGGCACATGCCACACGGGCGTTGACGCCGCGTAATTGCACCGCGGCGTCACCGCCGCTGCACCGCCGCGGTGCAGCGGCGGTGCTGAGCGTCGTCGCGGCGACACCGCGGCTCCCAGTGTTGCCTTAGACACTGATGACATCTAGGCAGTTAGCGGAAAAAAAGGTTTTAGGGATAACCGGCTGAAGATAAGTAAAATCTCTCATATACAGTCTGATTTTGTGTGAGCCAACCGCAGAAAGAAAGTGTTTTTGTTCTTCGTTTGATATATTAGAGAAATAATGTGGCCGATCGATAAAATCTGAAATAGATGCATTGATTTGTGCAAAGTGACATGAAAAATATCTCATAAGCCCATCGAGTATGGACTTGTGTGATTTGTCACGACGAGTGGCACAGTAACAGCTGTCCAAGTGACAGCTGTCAAACTTTAAAGTGATTTATCTCGGTCATTATCGATTCTAGACTACTGCTGTCTTCACAAAAGTAATAGAACTCGACAAGATCTACATTTTGGATGACAGCTGTCAAACTTCAAAGTGAGTTTATCTCGGTTATTATTGATTCTAGACCATTAATGTCTTCACAAAAGTGATAGAACTCAACGAGATCTACATTTCAGATGACAGCTGTCAAACTTAAAAGTGATTTATCTCGGTTATTATCGATTCTAGACTACTGCTCTCTTCACAAAAGTAATAAAGCTCGTCGAGATCTATATTTCGGATGACAGCTGTCTAGACTAGTCTATATAGACTAGATACATATAAAAATTTAATTATTATATTGATCTCTATCAGAAATAAAACAAGTTATAATTATTTTAACTATAAAATTTAATGATATTAGTCAATAATAATATTCGTCGACATAATATTGATAACCACTTAACATGTAAGTAGATAGGTATAATATTAATTCTCATAAAATTGTACAATGTGTAAAAACTTGCATTCAGTATTTACAAAACGTCGCTAGAATAATATAAAACTTCGCTATTTACAGAGATGCAAATGAGAAAATTTGCAAGCTTAAAAAACCTTTGAAGGAAGGCTTTGATAAAATCGGCGTTAGTAAAAAAATCTACACCTAAATGTCGCTTAAAATAAATACGAGAAAAAAACTGCTTGCATCTACAATTTCATACAAACATCTATCTACTTTACAAAAGTAAAACCTACATCTAAAGGTACAACTGGAAAATCAGCCTGATTCTGTTTTCTAAGGTTCTACTAAACTAAATAAAGCATGTTCTAAATGTCTTAAATCGGCGGTTTTTATCAGATAGGAAACTACTATGGATGACGCATATAAATAAGGTATAATATTTTTTTTTTCATTTGAAGCGAAAAAGAATGAGGAATGAGCGAGAAAGAAATATGAAACAAATTTCTTTCACGCTCGCCGACAAATGTTTATTCTAATATTTTTTTTGTTTATAGAGCTAACATTGCTCGAGTAGACAGAATATTATATTCATGAGACCTCCTATCCAATAAAAAGCGCCTTTTACAGATATCTTTTATGTACTTAGGTATTTGAGGTACCTAACATCTAGTACCTTGCATTCAAATTCAGATTCATCGCTCTATACCTAGCCATATTCAACAAAAGCCAATCTACTCAAACTAAACTAGACCATTCAAGTAACGAATCGACATGAATAGGCCTTTTTATAAAATAAAATAGCCGATCCGACCTAACAATTCGTGTATTCAAAGGATCAGCTCACACTGAGGCGCGACGCGTAGGTATTCTTACTAAATATTCCAATATACTAAATGACCAATATTTTGAAATTTTCCAGCAGCCTTAAAACTAAAACCCTTCCCCTAACTACACGTTAGTAGAGACGTGGCGCCATGATCGCAATGCGCTTTTTGATCAGTGCTCCGTGAAGAACCGTTCAAAAGTAGGTACTGAGGAATCAAGATGCAATGTATTGTAGGTACATATCGAGCCTCCTCAGGAAAAACATCGTAAGCGCTCTAATACGCGAAATTTGAATTTTTTTCGTAATAGCGTTTTTCGTGAGAAAATCTCTTCTGTAAAAAAAGGAACTTGTCGATTACGATATTTTTCCTGAAAAGGCTTTTTTATATTGTTTATTTGAAATTACACAGTTAAGTAAAATCAAAGTGAACAAATAAAGCCCGTGGCAAGCGGCCGGAAAATCTCTTAAAGATCATATCGTAGGTATAGGATGTTAGATACAAGCTGTGGATAACCCAGTCAGGATTGAGCTATCCGCAACTAAGCTAGCATCACAGCAGCTGTCAAGTTGTATGTTTCGACATATACGCAGTTTTGGTACACCTCTTAAAACGTCATAGCGTACCGCATCTCAGTGTGAACCGACCCTGCTACAATAAAACGCAAATTGTCCAACAATGGGGTCGCGTTGTCCGCTGCCGTCTCGCTACGTCGTCACGGAGTGTTATCTGCTCTCGGTTGCGTCGAGGGTTTGGAATATGTGTTTGTACCAGAAGTCGACAGTCTTGCCCCACGCCCCCAGTGTGTCGCCGTCCATTTGTAGGACTTCGATGAACAATTTCACGATCACTTCTTTTAGACCCTGGGAAAGAAAATGTGACGTTGAGAAGCGAATATTATGCTTTTTATTGACCGACGAACCACCGGAGGAGGTATACAATTCGACGCGTAGACTTTTTTCATAGTAGTCCGATTTCAATAATTCTTTTTTTATTGGAAAGAGTATACTTCGAAATTGGTCTCATTTAAATTTTATCGAAATTGGCTGAGCCATTTTTGATAAATCAACAATAATGTGAAAAATGTTACATCGATCCGTGCATAATATTTACGTTCTAGCAATGGGCCCCGGCTTCGCACAGGTGTATTATACATATAAACATTTCTCTTGAATTACTCTATCTATTAAAACAAACTGCATCTAAATCCGTTGCGTAGTTTTAAAGATATAAGCATACATGGGGACAGACAGCGGAAAGCGACTTTGTTTTATACTATGTAATGATTCTGTACACGGGTGAAGTCGGTCATGCTATTTTTTGCGAAAAATAATTATTAAGGAATAAGTTCTTGGCAAATGCGTAAAAACACAGAAGAAATTATATATAAAAGTATGTGTAAAGGCCGTTTCGCACCTGTACCTATATAGGTACAGGTTTACTGGTAATCAATTAGCATTTTAAGGGCATATTCTGTACAAAAAAATCAAACATCTTTTGTTTAACGACTTTAAAAAAAAATTGTATTTGTATTCTTCCATAGAAAATTTAAAAAAATGATTTGACCGGTCTAAACGTAATCAACTCTATGAGTCTCTATGTAAAATGCCATCGGCGATATTTGGAGCTCAGAGGCAAAGGAGACACTGTGTAAATATACTACCAAGTGTAAATATTAGTTAGGTATGTAAAAAACAATTATTTGTAAATATGCTGTTATGATTTTATTTTTGAGTGCTTTCCACGCTAGATTTTATCTCAAAGAGTTATCTTTGTGATAAGCATTTCAAAAATCTGAAGCGAACGCAGGATCTCTCGTCAATCTTTAGAAGTTCTAATAACTTCTAGTTGAGTGATAACCTGTCTAATACGGGTATCACAGGTGGCGCCACCAACGCTATAAGTTGGTTTAATGTAAGCACTTCTAGAATTTGAAGCTTGCGTGGGAGGCGGGCTGGCTCAGTTGGTTAGAGCGTCGGGCTAGTGATCCGAAGGGGCAGGTTCAAATCCTGCGTTCGCTTCAGATTTTTGAAATGCTTATCACAAAGATAACTCTTTGAGATAAAATCTAGTGTGGAAAGCACTCAAAAATAAAATCATAACATTGATTTAGCAGTGCGTCATCTCTCGTCAATCTTTAGAAGTTCTAATAACTTCTAGTTGAGTGATAACCTGTCTAATACGGGTATCACAGGTGGCGCCACCAACGCTATAAGTTGGTTTAATGTAAGCACTTCAAGAACTCGAAGCTTGCGTGGGAGGCGGGCTGGCTCAGTTGGTTAGAGCGTCGGGCTAGTGATCCGAAGGAGCAGGTTCAAATACTGTGTTCCCTTCAGATTTTTGAAATGCTTATCACAAAGATAAGTAACTCTTTGTAAATATGCTGTCTCCAATTAAAAAAAATATTGAGATTAGTGAAAAGTTGTAAAACAAAAATTGTTTTGTTTTGAGGTAGGTACATATTAAAATGATGCTAATTGATTACCAATAACTCTGTATAATAAGAGTAGACATACATAAGCAGATGCATGACAGGTCTAGGAGTCCAACACCAATTCACCCTGTACTAAGTACCTACCTACTCATATCGTAGGAACATAAACGCTCGTCTCGTCACGAGTGGATAAGCAATTAAATAAATGTCACTCGAATTCATTTCGGTACCGTCCTGGCTCGAAGTGGAAACGAATTAGAGGAAGCTCCGTGACTGGCAGCGCTCCAATTAAACCGAGCTTTTTTGGATTTCGTGTCTAGAGGATAAGAATTAGGGACCCTATTTAGCAGTGTAAAACAATATTGTGTTCGGCACGGTAAGTCTTCGGATGGGTGAACGCGGGTAGCATTTTCAACTGAGCGCTACTGTGGACCGGATGTCACGTTAAATTATAGGTCCCAGTTGCTTTAGGCTCGGAACGACAAGCATTTCACACGATTTTTCATACATTTTCTTAAAACGCGGCGCACGTGTGTCCGGTGGCAGCCACTCGCTACTCTAGTGTCCGCCATACATACAGATGTAGCGGTAGCGCGCGGCCGCTACCGGTGGCTGTGGTCAGTGGCCCATCAGCGCTGAGCCCTTAGCCTCGTCAGAGGCCTTCAGGCGGCTTAAAAATTCTGACACCAGGGCTAGCCACCCCTCCTTTACGAACATCATCCTGCTAAGCTAGCTACTCACACCATATATACCTATAGACCATAGCCATACTGTAAAACAATAAAATTCCAAAGTAACAAAAATGTCCATTACCTATTGGTACAAATTGATAAAATAAAATTTCAAGATTGCTTGCAGTAAAGATTGAAAATAATAGATATAAGACTTTTCTGATACAGAACCGTCGATGTTTGAAGATTCGTACGATTTACTCGGTATCTTACTGTTTCGTTATTTTTTTTAACCATTTTTAATATGTTGAAGCATTTTATCAGACGCTACTTACGTAAAGGTTCTCTAATTACATTATGGCGGGCTTTATTTTTTTTATTTATCATAGCTGCGGTGGTCAACCTGAATCAACCTATGATTCATGTTGGTAACGGCCAAGTTAAGTGACATAAACTACGGGTAAGCCTTACCATAAAATGTGTTTGCTTGATTTGTCGCCTGCCGTGTGATTCGCCAAGCTTGTTCATCATGGCTGCGACCACCTCTGGTTGGTTCAGGTTAGTAACGGCCAGGTTCAGTGCCGTCATTAGGTTTATGACGTGTGCTTTAAACTGCGGGTTGTTGACGTATTCCTCTTCAGGATGCTTGCGGACCATCTTGAAGAACTCTTTGGTTTCAGGGAATGTCTTGTATAGCCTGTTGAAATAAGATGTAAATTTTAATACGCAGAGATCGTTACGCTATAGTTTTAATATTTGTTATCTGTGTATTTTCATTGTGTTAGCAATTAAGAATTAATTTATCTATCTAAGATGCTTAAATGATGATCAGAGGTATCCCAATGTAGAGTGCATACTCATACACCCCCCCACACACACACTCACACACACACACACACACACACACACACACACACACACACACACACACACACACACACACACACACACACACACGTTAAATAGGTTGTTTAAAGTGTTCGCTATTATAAATAAGTTAAAATTGTAAAAATATGTATCATGTAGTAAATTCTTTACTTTGATCTATTCATGGCATAATATTAACAAATGTATTGTATATATTTTAAGGAGAAGCCATCGGTTCCTAAAATACAGTTTTTAACTAGTTTAGGAGCCTTTGGGTCAACTATTACCCTGAAAATTGTTATTTTATGTCCAAATAAACGATTTATTATTATTTATTATTAACCCTAATTTTAAAAGTGCTTTAAATTTTTTTTTAAGTCGTAATTTTAATAGCAGCTTAAAATAGTGTTCTCTTTATCAAATCCTTAGAGTGAAAAAGAAACAGGGCTACTCTAAATTGCTATTATAATTACGACGGTGGCTCTAAAATTGGGCCTGATGTGTACCTATAGGTAGTTCACGAGTAGTTAATTATACAGGGTTATTTCTAATCAATTAGCATCTTATTAGGGACTTATTCTGTAAAAATTAACAACCTGTCAAAATTATTTTTTTTTTTCTGCGACTTTTGTCAAAACTCGAAAAAAAAATCAGCTGTGCCATACATTTGGTCGCGGGTGAATGATATTTTTCTATGGAACACCAATATTTTATTTTGAGTTTTGACAAAAGTCGAAGAACAAAACTTCTTAGTTTTAATGTACAGAATAAGCCCCTTAGAAGATGCTAATTGATTAACCCTGTAAAGTAGGTACTTTTTAAATTATGCTCAAAATATGCATGCATATTGAATGGTATGTTATAGCGTCATTTTAATGATCTCAAAGCGAGCTCTGATTTGGAATAAGGTCAATAATTAATTGACCCATATAAATAGGAAATTTAAGCCTGAAGTCCAATTGGCTTCAATTGTGTATGATAACGCATAAATTATAATAATTTCTCTATTCATGATCACGTTTTAAAAGTTTGGTTTTTTGTATGCGTAGAATCCATGCATACTGTACTGTACCAGCCTTTTTAATAGTCCACTGCAGGATGTAGGCCTACCCACGGAGGGTGATTGGGCCATATCCACCACGCTGGCCCAGTGCGGGTTGGTGGATTCACATACGCTATCGAATTTCTTCTACGGACGTATGCAGGTTGCCTCACGATGTTTTCCTTCACCGAAAAGCCAGTGGTGTGAAATTCCGTCCATAAATTCCAAAGAACTCATTGGTACGGGACTGGGGATTTGAACCCAAGACCTCACGATTGTAAGGCCTGCCTCTAGACCACCATGGCTCCGTGCATACTATTGTATTGTATATTGTGCAAAAATGAAAACTGTAGAGATGCCATAAATTAAGCAGGTGTAGGTTAGCTAATCAAAATGTAGCATTTAATATAAGAAAATTAGATTACAGAAAGTGCACACAGGTGAGTGACTATTTTTCAAAATGTTCTTCAGACGACCCTGCCGTTACGACTCTAACGCCGCAAGCCGTAACTACTCATTTGTAGGGTTAGTGTATACCTGCTTTGGAAGACATAAGACCACTTTAATTGTAGCTTAGACATATAATCCGGGGTTTTGTATCCCTTTGAAATTAGTTAGGTATAAGCCAGAGGACCAGGATATGATTTTCAGGAGGTTTGATATTTCAATAATAAGTTTAAGTGATACATTAAAATGACGAAACAACCATGGCGATGTTAAGATTCTTTAAGTCGATTATTTAAAAGCAATCACGTTAAAGCTTCAAAAACAACATCATTTATCTAGATATACGAGTAGATGAATCTGACACTAATCTTAAGGAAACTCTGTTGTTACTGTTAGCGTTACCGAACATCATCACAGTTCCGCCCTGAATTTTGAACTCTACTTCGCACTAATTTCCTTAGATAACCTGCCTAAAACCTACCTTTGTGCTGAAATTGTATTGGAAATATTGCCCTTTAGAATAGAACACAATGTCTTCTGGGTTCAATGACGTTCTATTGTCAGAGTCTAGGTATTAGTTGCCCTTGTTTATGTTGTACCCTTGATATTGTGTCTTCGTTATTGTCCCTGACATAGGGAATCTTAATAACGTCCTAGCCTTACCAGACCACTCTACTCATTATTTATTTACTGACCGATAGTTTGATTGATCGGCACTTCAAATACCTACAGTTTTGTGCTAGCTCATGAGCCCTGAGAAAATTTATTTGACTGCTGTAAACTGTTCTAATAAACGGTTTGTAAGGCCTCTACGTTTTTCGAAACAGTTCAGAAGTAGGTGTAATTATTTATAAACAACTAGTACTATGGGACTAACCCTGACATTATGAAAATGAATTCAATTGTTCCATAAAGTTCATCAACTCTACTAAATCAATAATACTACCAAATATAACAATACTTTGGTACTATAAAATAGGTAATAATTATGGTATGTACGAATACAGCAGATTTTTCAGATTCGTAGGTTAGGTTAGTAAAAGTACCGATTCCTAATGATATATCTACTTATAAATACAGAATACCACCAATATGTAATGTCTGTCTTTAAATCCCACCACTATTAACATTTTTTTTTGTTAATATATTATTATACATATAGGGTTGTCCGCTTACCCAGTAGGTACTAAGCCAAAAAAGGCTGATTAAGACTTTCATTTTAAAATATTAAATAAATTAATATTTCCTTAAATATTTAACTTTATATTTAAGGATTTGAAGATGAACTTCCGCAAAGTAACGCCTGATTTTTACTATTGGGGCCAACTAAAATTCGATAAATAATCAGCTGTTTCATACAAAATTGCAACTCGGAATCGAAAAATTTATGAACAGCTCATTTTTTTCTCAAATTTCGGATAGATCTATAGTAAAAGTAACAGAGAAGCAATGATCAGTGAATAAACACCTTACTCCCATGTGATAGAGGACAAACTGGAATAATTCAGCAAAACAGCCAAGCTCCATATATTGACAAAGGTATAGAGTTTGTGAAGTAAGAGCTTGTAGAGGGCAAGTCCTGTAGAGTTAGAAGCTTGGCTCTACATGAGATCTGATAACTTTTTGATATTACTAACTGTAGTCTCGTCTTGGCGCCATTTTAAGCACATAAAAATGTTTTTTTAGGGATTGTAATTACAATATTATGTATATTAATTATTAAGTTGGACTTATAAATTGATTTTAAGCAATACGTATCGCTGAAAGTTCCAGAAATTAGATCAGCAACAATAGATACTCTCGGGATACCACAGTACGATTGTGGGCATTAATAACTACTACATACGAAGCTGTCCCCTAAAATTAAATTGAATAGAGCTATAACATTCCCTTGAACCGAGTCTACATCTGTTTCTGGCGAGAGAGCTATAAACCTGGACAGTTATTATGATGCAGGGAGCTGTTAAACTTTTACTATCGGTTTCGTTTTGGTTCACGTTCTGGTAATAGTTCAGATCTTTTATTGGTTCTTAATAAGTTTAGTGAGGGCGTTTCAAGTGGTTTTCTTATAGGGTGTCAGTTCGTATATAAATAAATAAATACTTTGGGACATCTTACACACGGCCTCTGACTCCAAACTTAGCAAAGCTTGTGATATGGCTGCCAGAGACTGATATACTACTTATACTTATTTTTTAATACATACTTATATAGATTGTAACTAAATAACATATAGGCCGGGTGATTAGCCCTGCCTGGCTAGGATGCGCACGAAGTATTATTTCTTTCGACGTGTCAGAACGAAACAGCGTTATGTCAAAGTATATATGTGTCACTTTTTCACACGTCGAAAATAGTTCTTTTCGTGGCTTTTCGTGGTCGCATGCTGGACTCTGAAACCAGCTGGTTTCAGAGTTTTTATGCTGCCTGAAGGCCTCTGACATGCCTACACGGTTAAAACAACCGGGGCCTGGAATTTAACGTATCATCTGAGCCACAGTAGCGCTCAGTTGTAAATGCCACCCGCAGTCACCCATCCGATGATTGACCGTGCTGAACGTTGACTAACTTCGATGATCGCTAACGAACACCTGGCCAACTACGCTATGGGCGCTACAATTTTACCTCTAGTGGTTTTGTTTCTAATGTACTAGTGACGCTCTGCGGTTTTACATAGCACAAGGTTTTCTTCACTTAACTTTAGTTTCTATTTCACCGACTCGTCTGATGGTAAACGACGTTGTGGGCGAAGATGGAGCACGCATACTTAGAAGATACCTATTCAATCTGACCATGAAAATATCTTTCAGGGAATTTTTCAGGACAACGAGAGCTGGCAAGCTTAGATGTTTATTATCTACTCATTTTTTCAAAATAATGTTGTGTTTAATTATAGGTAGGGTATATTTAATTCTGGTAAATATTCACGAATACCTACTTGGTACTGGATACGTTTTATATTACCTAAGTATTAGACTATTAGACCGAATTCGAAATACGGAGATCTGTAGGAGGACAAAGGTGGCAGATATCGGATCCCGTATAATCAATCTCAAGTGGCGTTGGGCTGGACATTTAGGCAGATGTGATGATGGCAGGTGGAGCAGGTCTCTGACTGATTGGTGGCTCCGTGACGGGAAGCGCAGTCCCGGTAGACCCTTACAACGGTGGCGTGATGACATCCAAAAGTTTTGCGGCAACACCTGGATGAGACTGGCACAGGACAGGGTTAGTTGGCGTAAGGGGGAGGAGGCTTATGCCCTGCAGTGGGCCGAAATAAGCTGATGATGATGATGATGATGAAGTATTAGAGTCTACAGAATAATGAACTATAGTTTTCTTGTAGTAGTGACTAGTTTGGAGTTTTTTAATTTGTATACCATTGTAAATATCCCAATAAAATTATCTATGTTGTAGGTAAATATTTTTAAAGTTATATATACTAGAAATCTAAAAAAAATATTTGCCTATTACTGTAGTATGAAGATATCCTACTTTCCTATCTTCTTTACAAGACTTTTACAAAAGTCTATAGACTCTAGTGTAACGGTATTTGCCAGTTTCTTAGTCATTTCCCTAATTGTTTTCAGTCTGTGGACATTTCTGCTGTGCAAACGGTATAGTGGGAATGCCTATAGTAGGTACCTACATAGTTACGTAGGTAGTTATCTCTATGCACAATACTTACCTACCTATCTATAGTTTTCTTTACCAGCTCTGTTTTTAAACTGTGCCATTTGATCAGCATAGACTTTATTAGGTAATCCTTAATGAAAAGGTACAGACCATAGTCCACCACGTTTTGGTTAAATGCACGTTGAAAGAGCAGAATGATTCTCTTTAAAAAAGGAGTGACTTACGTGCTTGTTAAAAAAACGTGAAATATCTATATTTACATATTAAATATTACTAGCGACCCGCCCCGGCTTCGCACAAGTGTATTATAGGTACATATAAACCTTTCTCTTGAATCATTCTATCTATTTAAAAAAAACCGCAACAAAATCAAAAAAATTGCGTAGTTTTAAAAATATAAGCATACATAGGGACAGAAAGACGGAAGCAACTTTGTTTTATAGTTTTATACTATGTAGTGATAACTCAAACTCAGAAGTTAATTATATTAAAAAACTAGCGGACCCGGCGCCATCTGCCGGGCTGATTTGTGAATCTAAACCATTCAGGGCGACACCCAAAAGCATACAAAAATATCATCCATATCGGTCCAGCCGTTTAGGAGAAGTTCAGTGACATACACACGTACAGTAGAATTATATAAATATAAATTTCATTAAGTACTTTAAACTATCTGCCTAGCTGGAATATGAATCTCATATTATAATCATGCCTTCATCTAAGGCAATGCTGGTCCATACCACAGAACAGGTCCATACTACCAATCGCGCCAAAGTGAGTCAAAACACGACAAGGGTTAGCCTGAGAACGCGTTCACCGACGTGGTTAGTACGCGTCATAATGGTCATTGAAATACGTATTTTATATACTTACCATTCACACTCAAACCATCCTTACCATCCTTAGCGCTTCGCTACGTAGGTACCTAATGAGTAATGACTACGTAGTTCAATACGTAGGTTGTAGGTACACTACTAACCTATCAGCCTACTTTACAATGAACATTTTCCTCGTATAAAACAAATATGAATGAAACGGCCATAAAATTGCGGTGAATGATTAATTTGTACTATAGTATATTTCTGGTAGGTGCGAGATCACCCGTATTACTTTTATGTTTCCGCGGTTTTGAGGTTTAAGCTTTGTAGTTTCCGCTTTGGTTGCGAATTTTATGATTAATGCAATGATGCCTGCAATTATGCTTATGCAATAAATCTGTAATTGGTTTGCGATTCATTCGCATTTTCCAGCTAATTGGGTTTTTTTGAAACCGTCGAGTTTGGAAAATATTCCCACACATAACTATACATACATGATATACCCATACCTACTTACTTAACAATGTGTCGATTTGAACAATGTACGAGTGTGCCTAAGTAAGCATATTGTATTGTAATGTACCAGCCTTTACACACCAGCTAGTCCACTGCAGGACGTAGGCCTAGCCATGAAGGGTGAAGTAAGTATACTTGCCTACGTATAAAATGATATTAGGTATAGTCAGCTTTAAAATCGACCTGAAAACTTGTCCACTTAACTAACAAAGTGATCCTATAAGGGTTCCGTTTTTTCCTTTTGAGGTACGGAACCCTAAAAAACCGCATCAAAATCCAAATATATTCGTAGTTTTAAAGATATAAGCATACCTACATGGGGACAGACAGCGGAAAGCGACTTTGTTTTATACTATGTAATGATTCTGTACACGGATGAAGTCGGTCATGCTATTTTTTGCAAAAAATAATTATTATCTCAGATAGGATATTTTATCTTAAAAAGGATCCAGTTCGAAGCTACGGGTAAAGCTACTCTCATATAAGTAGTTATTAATTTTCCATTTCCCCGCCATTTTGGCCAAAGGAACGGCATGCGGCATTTCGCGCGGGATGCCTGACGTGCCGTAGTAACGTGACACGCGCGACATGTTAATTCGCGCCAGTTCAAGGGCAAAACGAACGTTAACCGCTGTATTACCTACTAACTTACATACTAGGTCTTGAATAGTGTAGAAAGATCTCAAAATATCGGCCGAGTTGCATCGACCGTGGTCGCGGGTAGACTCCAATCGGCCGAAACGTCGGGATGCGGAGGTATTTATTTATCTCGTAATTTTAGTGCGCGATTAGTCCCGTAGTATATAATAATAAAGTGTTCAAATCGCAAAAGTTTAAAAACGACAAGTGTAGAAAGAATCGAAAATTGTTTATTGACACACAATTCTAAAACATAATTAGTTACAAAACATTTTGAGTTTAACTACTTAGTGAAAGAAATAGCCTCATCATTGGAATCAATCTCTTTCAGGATTAAAGAAATTAAATATTATAAAAATATAAGTTTTTAAATACAAGCTATTGAGATCCTGGATATCATGTAGCAGCACAGTGCTAGCCAAGACAAGTAAAACGAGCCCAAACACGACGGGTCTATCTTCTTTAGTACAGAAGTTTCTATCCTCCACCTTCTGACTCTGTCATCAGATCGGCTCTTTGGTACCATATTATTGCATTGTCACGCGATATACATATGCGTGCAAAATTTCAACTCAATCGGACACCGGGAAGTTGTTCAAAGGTGACGTCCACAAGTGGTATATTATTCAGAGAAAAATTGAACCAAGATGATACATAATTGATACATAATTTAAAAGTTCGATTCATGGACTGCTCACTCAAAAATATTGAATTTAGATTTTTTCATCCCTCCATTTTTTTAAATGTAAAAAATAAATTGTATGAAAAACAATAATACAGATATGTATCTAATACTTAATCAGGGTTGCTAGAGATAAACTACCTATTGAGCCAGATATATTTATTTATTTATCCTAATAGATTAAAAAATAATTTAAAAAAAAATGGAGGGCTCCTTTTTGGTTTTAACTGATGTCATATAACTGAAATCGACTCAGAAAAATGAACTTTCTCGAAATGTAACGAATGTTGTGGTTAGAATTTTTGATTATTATTATATCAGCATCCATAGGAATGGAATCCTACATTTTGTGGACATGTGTCAACATAATGTAGGATTCCATTCCTTGCAAGATTCCACCCGAACTTACATAATGTATGGAAAGTATATTGAAAAGAAACCGACACTTACAAAGACTGTAGTCTAATAGGAAAACATTGTTGCTGTAATATTTTTACTAATATCTTAAAAACAAGAAAATGTCTTGGTTTTTTTAAGTAGCTCTTTCAAGCAGCAACGGAGCGACGAATTGACTTAATTTTTGCATGAATATAGTTTAGTTTAGAGGCAGGAGAGTGTTACAAGCTAGGTAGTTTTTATCCCGGAAGCTGCGGGTTAAGTTTTTACATAGACCTATAAATACAAGTTTGTCAAAGTGGTCAAAGCGTCACAGTGGTCGATATCGACCACTTTGGAAATCCCTGGTTTAGAGGTAAGAGAGTGTTACAAGCTAGGTAGTTTTTATCCCGGAAGCTGCAGGTTAAGTTTTTACATAGACCTATAAATACAAGTTTGTCTGCCCTCCGGCACCCACTGTGTGACGATCCTGGTGGATCGACGATCATCTCTCGGGGTGCATACGAACATGTTTGGATGTTTGTGTGCACGTTTAGTTAACACAACTACCTATAAAAATTGATATAAAATGTTGGTTGCGCGACACATTCGTATTATGAAAACGTAAACAAAGATTTAAAATATAAAAAAATACACTGTGGCTGTTTTTCAGTGTTCACGATTTTGACAATGTTCGTTTGACTTTATTTATTTCTTACTTATTTATTTATGACTAATATGTATACCTAAGTATAACTGGCTCTCGAGTACCCTATAGCTTTAGGATTAGAGCTTTATGTTTGGAATATTTCTAACTTGAGACGGAAAAGAGTCTCGTTTGACCACAGCATGAGTATTGTTGAGCTGAGATGTGGCCTAGAATAGATGTGAGTAATTAAAAAAACTTGTTATATCTTGAGAGAAGCCACTGACTTTAAAATGCTGAATTGTAAAACTACTTAGAGCTAGTAGAGCATACTATATAGGTATGATTTTGTAACCTGTTTAGTATCAACAAATAAACACTTGATTTGATTTGTTTTTAGGGTTCCTTACCTCAAAAGGAAAAAACGGAACCCTTATAGGATCACTTTGTTGTCCGTCTGTCTGTATGTCAAAACTATTTATCTTGGGAAGGCGTAAAGATATCGAGTTGAAATTTAAACTGTATATGTATATCTATAGTCTCTTGCAGTTGTGTAATGGAAAAAATTCTCAGTTATCGTATAAAAAAGTTTGAGCCGTTTATGTCGTAAAAACCGCATATTTCGACACTCACAAAAATCAAAACCTACAGGGTACTTCTCGTTGACATAGAACTAAGAAATTTGGCGAAAAGCAGTGTCTCAGAGTACTCATTTAGAAATAAATCTGAAAACTGTACATTTTTATTTTAACAACTTAATTCCCAATTTTGTGAATTTTTCTGGATTTGTACGGAACCCTCGGTGTGCGAGCCTGATTCGCACTTGTCCGGTTTTTTTATATGAGTCGATGGATTCTCTAAAAAACATGTTACTATGTACGTATACGGTAGTTTTAGTTTTGTAGAGCCACGTATCGACATAATTTTGTGATTCGTGTTTTCCCACAGCTATATGTAAATAGGATTGATTTACGAGAGTCTGCTAAAGCAATTGATGAATGCCAGTTTTATAGTCTGTAAACATTAGCTGTAAAAGCAGATTAGCATATAATCACGTATTTTATTATGCATTCGTGAGCATACAATTATGGCGTCTTAGTGGTAACTATCCATTTTATCGGTGATGTGGAACTTTAGTGTATAAACTTTCTTATGCATCGACTTAGCATATTTTTAGTTTTAAATATCTTAGGCCACAGATTTCGGGAGTTGGACCATGTTTTCTCGATCTAGATGAGTTCTATTTGCGCACGACACTGACTAAAGCCATGTATCGCTCGCCAATTAGGTACACAGATACTCATAGAGTACAAAAATCAATTATTTATATACGATTTTATTGCATTCTGGAATGTATGTTTTGTAATGTATTTTGCGGTATACCTAAGTTTAATAACCTAAGTACCTAAGTTTTTGAAGTAATAACTTCTCTAGCGTTGTGTGCACTTTTTGGGATGGGTAAAATTGTTAAACTCACGTCCACGTGACCTGATCGAAAATTCGTAAGACGGCGTAGGGCGCTTGCGCGGGTGTGTTATTGATGTTCAAGTTTTAACTTCTGCTGGAACTCCCGGAGTGTCGGCAAAACCGTTGTTTTTTTGCTTATAAGTGTTTTGTACGCTGGATTAAAAATATCTTTTTATCACTAGATTGATCCTGCATTTTTGAGATGTGTGAAACGCCTATTGTTGATGATGGATTTTTAAGGCCTCAAGATCTCAATTTCTTTATCCATTGGGTTCCCGTTAACCGACGCTCAGGAGCGCAGATTTCTTTTCTCGTGAGACCGAAGACTGGGTTCACAGCTTTGGGGTCTCCGCATCTAGCTGAACCTCTCATTGTTAACTGAACTACCTGTTCATTGATAAAATTGTTAAATGCTAGACACTTACCGCCTCAAGATCTCAGTTCCGTTAGCCATGGGGTTGGCGTTGATCGGCGCCCAGGAGCGCTGCACGGCGTAGATTTCTCTCCTCGTGAGGCCGGAGACTGGGTTCACGGCGTCGGGGTCTCCGCCCCACCACACATAGCTAAACCACCCGCCCATTGTTAGCTGGAGACAAAGAAAATATCTGTAAAACTTACACTAAAATAAAACTAATCTAAAAGCCCTAATCTAAAATATAGTAGCAGAGAGTAACGTGGCTAGAATGCTGGCGGCATTGCTGGAAAATTTATGAATAAATAAATATATATCTGATGAAGATAGAGACAAATTAACGTACTTAGTTATACAAATTATAATTCATTGCTAAATATAGACCGTCTCATAGAGATCTGCAAAAAGACCGGTTGGAAGTTACTTGAATTTAAGGTGTTCTTGCGGTCTTAATAAGCACTGTTAACATACGCACCACGACTCTATTTTATCAACGACAAAATTATAGTGCAGTGATATATCGGTCACATTTTCACACGTCGATAAAATTATGTCGTGGTGCATATTTTATGTATGCAGATTGTCTGGCCACTTTATACCTTGTCGGTGGAAGATTTACTTCTAAGTGCCTAGTCATTAATATTTCAAGCTATTTGTTAGAATAGCATTTTTATATTACGTTATAAGTTTAAACCAAAATTCATGTCGATTGATATAAGTTTTCCGGGCACTGAACCAAAAGGACGCAAATAACTTTTACAATAGGACAATAGTAGGTACAGTAACAGGTGTACCTATTTCAATACATGTACTTAGTAGGTATAGGTATTGCAATTATTTAAGATTTTCCTTGTTTCGCAAATCGAAACATAATTGTCCGGGGCTTGACCTCAGACGTAAACAATCGGCAAAAACTCGCCGACAGAACTATACTCAGGCTTTAAAAGGTCAGTTTTTGTTGTAAAGTTAATTTCTGGATTGTTAACAAGTTTTTGTAGCTCTTAGTACGAGTAAAACTTGAAAATAGTTGTATGGTAAGATCGTAACGTAACATGTTAAGTAGAGAATTGGTTAAAAAATGAAGAAGGATTAGAATGAAAATGATGAACCATTTCGTAGTGGATAAATTGTTATAGCTTATGAATAATCATCATAATCTACTTAGGCGTAGGAGTTCCTATGCTAGATATAAGCCTTCCAATAGTGTATGATGGGACATTAACATCCCAGGGATGTTATAAAATTCTCCCTCAACACATTTACATAAAGATCAGTATTACATCTAATGTGAAGCATCTATCTACTCATATTATAATATATTGTATAGTTTAATACCTCACACTGAAGCTCTTAGTACGAAAGAAAATTTTAAAAAGTTTTGTTCTACAAACTTAACTTTCAAAATGCAAGTCAAGCAACTCTCATAAGATAATAAATCACCCCTAAGATATAGAGAGAATAAATTGTACCTTCTGAGTATTCGAACCCATCCTAACTTTCTTCAGCACGAGCACCGCGGAAAGCAATAAAAAAATCGAAGACAAATACACAAAGAACATCATTATCAAAAAACCACCGCTCCCTACGGAACACCGAGAATGACTAATGGCATACTAAATTAAAATAACATTTGTACTTCTACAGGTAAACATTTTAAGTGAAATTATCTCAGTCACAAGACAAAAGGTAAATTTTGTGGCGTAACAGACAACAGTAAATAAGTCATGGTGCACACAGGTTGGCACAAATAGTGTGGGCAAATATGTGCTTTGTTGCCCGTGGAGACTCGCCCTATATGAGTAAAGCTACGAAACTAGAGCACCTAGTGGGTTAATTAATGTTGACTCGCGTAACGAGGAGGGAAAAATTTCAACCTAATTTCACACGTAATAGACTCACGCCCTTTTATACACATACGCTAGCAGGGAAGTATTTTAATGTTTCTGTGTAAGAATACTTTGGTCAGCAACGATATCGGAAACAGTAGGTAGGTAGGTAGTAACCTACCTACTTACTATGGTGTAGAGAATGTGGAGTAAGGACTTGTAGAGCTAAGGCGTGTAGAGTTAGAAGTTTGGCTCTACATGAGATCTGACAACTTTTTGTAAGTGCGAATTGTGGCCTTGTCTTGGCTACATGTCACATGAAAATGTTTTTGCTGGATTTATATACCGTATACGAGATCAAAGGAACAAGAAGAGCATCGAAGGGTAATTAATTAAGAAAATTCTTTTAAGAAATAACAGTCTATTTTTAATAATAATAAAATAGACTGTTAGTTCTTAAAAGAATTTTCTTAACAACTTTAAAGACATTCAGTATTTTGTTCTATAACATTTTTATTTTAAATTGCTCAGAGCCGAAATATTTATTGTTCTCTTGCTCCAACACATTTAGTCAAACTTTTTCTTATTCAAGTGGAACTTTGTCGAAGTTTAATAAAATTTTAATATTTATAACCATTTTTATAAAGTAGATACTTGCCGGTCTCTCTAGATTTCTTATTTAACATCGACTTGGCCTTTGTTGTGGTAATACATTATTTAAACAATATCTTAAGAAATGCCATATTTTGATATTTTTATAGTATTCTATGTTTAATTTTGGTAGAATTTCTTTTTTATACATTGTTTAACTAGTAAATAGGCCATTGAATAATGGCACTTCGATTTTATCGTTGATTTTGGCATTTTAATATAGATCTCACTCAAAGATTATTTTCTAAACTTTACAAATATAGAAATCACGTCGTTGGCCGCGAACACTTTTTAAAATTATAACTTTATTATGGCCGAAAAATAACTAAAGCCATAAATTACCTTATTTACTGCATCCGTCGCGGCAACGGATTATAACGTCCACACTGTAATAAATGTCACTTAGAATATTTCTTTTGTAGAACGTCACGAATTTTAAATATCTTTTACTCGTTATTTCATTTATTAAATACAGTAAATGCCTTTAACAAGTATAAGTACAATAATTCTAGCTATAAGCTACTAATACATAAAAAGCAATTAGATTATCCTTATACCAATAAAGGTATAGAGAGAATCCAAATGCTCAAGCCCACTGCCAGTAAGCAGCATGCCCTGTGCTCACTTGCCCAGCAAGCTGGCAGCATCACCTCGTTGTATAGCTAGTTTATTGCTAGCTATTTTATACACAAAAAAACATAATAACTAGCTATCTCATTGAACAGCTATACCTTGTAAAAATGGCTTGATACGCGAGACATTGCGTATGTCGATGTCAATGTCTCAAGTTATTCTATTGCGTATCAAGCTATTATTTACAAGGTATACAGCTCATTGCTAGCTATTCCTCGCTGCATATCTAGAAATGAACAGCTCAAAATATCTAAAACCAAGAATGCTTTTATGCTTTGAGATATGTAGAGCTGAATAAAAAATAGGTATGCCGAAATCCCATATTTTTGTGAAAATATTTTTTCTCCTCACGTGGCATATGGCGGTATTGTATTCAGCCAGAGATCGGATCGAATTAATTGGAGTTTGATGGCTGGCCGGCGTCGGACCAATTGATCTCCAATAATTGCATTAACCCGACGAGTTGCTTTTTACGATTCACGTCAATTGAATAATAAACCTCTTGATGAAAAGCTAATGAGATTTGTTGAAACGCTGTTGGACTTTGAGAAGCCGGTTATTTTTTGTGGATAGGTTTTATAGTTGTTTTTTTGACGAGCAAATTAAGTTGATGTGGTATTGGAAAGGGCGCGTGCTTCGTAGAACCAGATGTCCAGTAATGGGCGCCTAGACTGATATAATGAGAACAGTGTTTGGCTGTCAACTTCTGTGATGGGAAACGAGGCCAAAAATATTTATATGTTAGAGGAGAAAAATGTTCTAAAACACGGGTTTTTTACTTTAGAAGTTGTCTGTACGCGGCGATAAAAAAATCTACCAAAGTGGATGGGCAATTGGGCATTTAGTTTGGTAGGTTTTCAGAGTGGCACCTTGCTGTGTTTAGTCTAGTATTTAGAATATTTAGTGAAATGTAGATGTTAACTGTGTTTAATGTTTATATTTGACTGAAATCAATTTGGTTTTAAGAATGTAGGAAAATTAAATGAAACGAAATGAATTATGATTTAACGTAAGTAATTTGTAAACATGAGAGTAATTGTTTTTTTTGGACTATTCAAAAGTGTGACTGTGACACCCATTTGTCGTAAAATTAACTGAAACTAAAACCTTTTTTCATCAGAAGGCCCTTTCTGATTGTCATTGCATTATTGTAAAAAATTAAATACCAGTTTTGGATCCTTTCTTCGTTTAAAAACTGGTTTTCAACTAAATTCCCGCTGTTTAGTTTAGTCACGTTTCATGGTCGAAATATTTTTGGTACATTGTCCTTTAAGGAATTCAAGCTCAGATGAGCTCAACGGGATATTTGCATTTTTTGATGCAAACTCACTGTGACATGTGTTTTTAAGAGAGATTTTTTAAAATTACGACTAGGGTTATTCATATTGCGGGATAAAACTAAAAAGCTATCCTACTATCCTACTTCCTACTAATATTATAAACGCGAAAGTTTGTGAGTATGGATGGATGGATGGATGGATGGATGGATGGATGGATGGATGGATGGATGGATGGATGGATGGATGTATGTTTGTTACTCTTTCACGCAAAAACTACTGAACGGATTGAGATGAAACTTTGCAATAATATTGCTTATATATCAGAATAACACATAGGCTATAAATTATAATGATATATTGCGTATGCGGGCGAAGCCGCGGGTAAAAACTAGTATAAAATATAATGTCTCTTGTGGTGAATTCAGTACTAAAATTAGATATTTTGTTTTTAAACACAAGTACGTCGATGTACCAGCAAGCGCAGCATATGACGTCGGAAATCGGTAAGTATTATATCAGTTTGAAAGCTATGATTCTAAGTACGTGCACACATACGCACGTTAAGTTTATAATACCCCCTCTCTTTTCCATCGGGGATTTTACGTATGTCCAAGAAGCATATCTCTGAAGTATCTAATCTACAGGCAAAATAAAACTATGACGTAGAGCTTCTACGTATTTCGTAGACTCGTAGCAATGCGTAGGTACTAGAAAAAGCGAAATTTCTAATAGGAACAATTAAAAAACAGTCAAATTATGTACTATTTTTAACACACCATTTGATTTTGAAAACAACCAGTCGTATGTATCGTCCATAAAAAAATGATGGCGTATGAATGTCCGTCAACCCGTACTGGGCTCGCGTAGTAGATGTGGCCCGATCTCTTTTCGAGAGTAGGCCTATGTTCGACGGTGGACTATTAAAAAGGGCACAATACAGATTGTATAAGTTATTGTGGATGCAAGCGCTCCAACCAGTCTTATTGGAGATCTATATGGGACGCCTATGTCCAGCAGTAAACATCATAAAGCTTAGCGTCTGATGGATGGCTGGATGAATTATTTTTGGTAAATAAGGTCCACAAGTGACATAAAAAAACCCTTATCAATTAACACCTAATCCATTCCGGACATAACAAACGTAATTATCTCCACGCTTATACTGTCCACTGGATCCCTTATCATGTCACAAAGAATAAACTTTATGAAATAATAACACATGTTTATTCAAGTCCAGTGATAACATCGCACTGATAGGTCACTTCACTGATAAGTGGCTGATTTCAACAGAAGTGCCGGTCACATGATTGCAGCATAATAATTGTTATTATGCTACTTATTATCTCCTGTAAATACTCGTGTCATCTCAATCCTACTAATATTATAAACGCGAAAGTTTGTGAGTTTGTGAGGATGGATGTTTGTTACTCTTTCACGCAATAACTACTGAACTTTGAAACTTTGCAATAATATAGCATATATATCAGAATAACACACAGGCTATAAATTATAATGACATTGCGTAAATGTTCCATAATATAACGATAAGTCTAAAGTAAGTAGGAAAAATTCTGCTATCTGCGAGCTATTCTAGAGTGCACTTTAAGAAATGACAAAAAAACAACTGTCGAATCGAACCAATGAAAAAATAATCAAATTAAATTCCTCAAGAGATCAATATAATAATTAATTTTTTATATGTATCTAGTCTATACCCTTATGCATTAAACACAGTGTGCTTGCCTAGAGTAGGTATAAGTAGGTATTACATTCATTTTTATAGCAATTAGAATAGAAGATCCAGATTATCTATACAAATATATTCTAGATACGCGTGCTACAACCTGGATCGCACACCGAGGGTTCCGTACAAATCCAGAAAATTTGAAAGAATTGGGAAGTAAGTTGTTAACTTTCTATATACCTACCATAACCATCGACAAAAAAGTTTTTTTTTTCACTTTTCTCGTCACACATCGAAAATTACACATTGTTAAAATAATTAAAAACTTGTTTTAGCATGTGCTAATGAAGTTCTTTTATATAATTTTTACCTTACTTGATACGATTTATTCCACTTTGAATTTTGAACCCATATTTTGTGACTTTTGAGGCCCTAATTTTTTGTGATTTAAATAAAAATTTAAAGTTTTCAGATTTATTCCTATATGTGTACTCTGAGACAATGCTTCTCGCCAAAATTCATAGTTCTATGTCAACGGGAAGTACCATGTAGGTTTTGATTTTTATGAGTGTCGAAATATGCTGTTTTTACGACATAAACGGCTCTAACTTTTTTATACGATACTTAAAGTTTTTCTTTTACACAACTGCAAGAGACCATAGATATACGTATACAGTTTAAATTTCAACTCGATATCTTTACGCCTTCCCGAGATAAAGAGTCTTGACATACACACAGACGGACACAAATATGATCAGTGATCCTATAAGGAATCTGTTTGAGGTACGGAATCCTAAAAAAAAAATCTTAAAAGATTTTCATTACAGCAAGCTCTATGTAAGAGGGTACGTATCTACAAAATTGTCTCTAAAAGTTTTCAGAGATAATACAAGGTACCTAGTACGTACCTACCTGTACCTCCTTAATTAAGTCATGTAAGAAAGCTCATATATAGTAACTAGAAGCATTTATTCGCTTGATAATAAGTTATAGAGGATTATCTGCTTGCCTTGTACTAAGCCAAGGAAAGGTGATTAAGATCATTTCAAACGACAACGGAGCCAACTCGGAATTCGAGAAAAAAAATCAGCAATCCCATAGGTAGGTACAAAATCGCAACTCACAATCGACAAAATGTATGAAACATAAAACACTTTTAAAAATGTACTCAGGGTAGATATATAAGAGACTTGCCACAACGCGCTGAATCGCCCGTCAGAACAACACAAAGGGAACAAGCGCTTACCCAAAACAATCCGCTTACAACTTACAAGTAACCTCTTCAAGCGGTTATAGCTTCCCCGTTTTTCTATTTAGATGAATAATGCCTACGATACGCTTTTCGATTTGTTTCGAGTCGCGCAGGATGAAACGAGAGTGCCTGCATTATTCAAGTTCCTCAGACGCTCCTGCATATTTAACGCGCCCGTTGCTCCTTCACGCTCTGCCTTGTTTCAGAGTCGCTCATGTTTTTTACAGACACCATAGGGATCGTATGGTTGAAGAGGTTAACTTCGGTAGAGTCCATATAATATCAACATGGAGGAAATAACTATCTACGTATAGCCAAAGAAAATATACCAAAATAATACTACGAACCTACCTAGAACTTGCACGGCTAGCTTATACAGGGTTACTGGTAATCAAATAGCGTCCGTTTAAGGGCATATTATATACATCAAAAGAAAACATTTCTGTTATAAGGCTTCTAAAAACTCGTAGTTATTCAGTTTCAATCAAAGAAAATTTAAAAAAAAAATAATTAACTGGTCTAAATATTTAGGTATATGTAGTATTAACTCTATATAAAAAGCGCGTGCCGCGCCGCCACCCGCAAGACTAGCAGTCCAGCATGCTACCACAAAAAGCCACGAAAGGAACTCTTTTCGACGTGTGAAAGAGTAACAGATATATACTTTGACATAACGCTGTCTTTTTCTGACATGTCGAAAGAAATATTGCATGATGCGCATCCTAGCCCGGGTGGACCTGAGAGGAAATACCTACTGTGTACATATGCAAACAGAAACAAGTGTGAATATTAGTTAAGTAGGTACTATGTAAAAAAAATATTTGTACGTAAGCTAATTCCACTGTTAAAACAAATAAAAAATCAAATTTTCTGTATTCTATTTAGACCAGAGTAGAACCTTTAAAAATAATAAAGAGTGAAAAAAAATAATAGTAGGATGAAACCCATTAGAAAAGGAGGGGAATATTATAAAAATAAAGGGAAAAATAATTTACGGGCGATCTGAGGTCGGGAAGGGGATGGGGGGGGGGGTTTTAAGGGGGAAAAACGGTTTTTCTCGATTTCCGGCAAAACTAAAAGTCCTATCGAAAAAAGTCAAATAGCAAAGTTGTAGGTAATAAAAAGATCTAAAACTTTTGTATTGACACTTTTTTCACATAACCTCAAAATTTATGTGAAAAATCCAAAAAACCGAGTTTTTGGTTTTTTATTTTTATCTCTTACAAAAATATTTTTTTTAACGAAATTTGGTGAAAACTTACCTTTTTATGTCCCAAATACGCTGTAATTTATTTGATTAAAAATATTAATTTTTTTCACCTTATTTTGAATTAATATCGAAAAAACACCCTAATTTTCAATCGAAAATTCAACCGTCAAAATATCAGCTTTTTTCAAAAAGTTGGTATGTTTTCTGTTTGTTGAAATCTCTACTTTCCGATGGTGAAAAAAAATATATATGTTTCTATAGTAAATCTTCTCAGAAAATGCAAAAAATCGAAAAAAACTCGAATTCGAAAGTTTTTTTATATTACGATATTATAAATAATTTTGAGCTATTTATTAAAATTTACACTTTAATTACTCAAAAAACGTTAAATTACATGTTACATTGATAACAAAAAAATTGCAAATAAAAATAAACTACTATAATTCATAAACAAATAAGTTAATAAAATTAATATTTAATAAGACATCTACAATATTTGGAGAAAGTTGTCGAATCTTCTTTAAATTATATGCGTATATTTCTATTTATAACTATTTTAAAATAAATTATATATGCCTGAGGAGATATACCTGAGTGACCTACGAAAAATTGTAGCCCATCAAAAGGTATTTCGTGGAGAGGTGGGGAAGGGGCTAGGCTGGTCTGGGTCTTACTACATACTCGTACAAACCTACTATTATATACTATATATTTCGTAGCAGCTGTTACAACCGTTAGCCTAACCAGTATTCGAAATACAGTACAGTATACAACATCGTTTATAAAAATACACGTGCACGCTGAGTTTCTTGAAGATAACTGTGACAAGTTAACTTAAAAAAACAAAAAAAAACTTTTCAAATCTGCATAGGAAGGTAAATACTATCTCTATTTATATCTGTATCAATCAACTCAAACATAAAAATCGTAATATTTTCTTTAAAAAATAGTATGCTTAACGTAACATAACCTAAAGATTGATATTTTTAATAACAAACTTTTGGCCGATTTCCATATATATTTTATACATTTTTAAAAGATTTATAATATATTTTTTGTACATTTTGACATTTATTTCTTTAATATTTTTTTTCGATTTTTTGCATTTTCTGAGAAAATTTACTATAGAAACATATATATTTTTTTTCACCATCGGAAAGTAGAGATTTCAACAAACAGAAAACATACCAACTTTTTGAAAAAAGCTGATATTTTGACGGTTGAATTTTCGATTGAAAATTAGGGTGTTTTTTCGATATTAATTCAAAATAAGGTGAAAAAAATTAATATTTTTAATCAAATAAATTACAGCGTATTTGGGACATAAAAAGATAAGTTTTCACCAAATTTCGTTAAAAAAAAAATATTTTTGTAAGAGATAAAAATAAAAAACCAAAAACTCGGTTTTATTGATTTTTCACATAAATTTTGAGGTTATGTGAAAAAAGTTTTAGATCTTTTTATTACCTACAACTTTTCCATTTGACTTTTTTCGATAGGACTTTTAGTTTTGCCGGAAATCGAGAAAAACCGTTTTTCCCCCTTAAACCGTGTATGCCCACGTTTTATAATAATTAGGTTTTTACTTACATATATCCAAATATGGATGTCCTGACAAAATGGTGACGATGACAAACAGCGACGCTCATGGTTCTGCGGCATCTAAGTGTGGGTGATCTCTGGCCTGAGGTGAAACGCTCTTTGTGTAGGTATGTAATTATGCATGGCAGAGATTTTATCAGACACGATAAGTGTTTTATCTTCTTGATTTCACCTGTAACATTTTGAAATGGCAAACAAGTTAGAATAAATACAAACAAAATAAATATTTAACTACATGAATCAAAGACTACATGGATGTAAATGACTATATAATATAAATTCAAATAAGGTAGGTCAGGCATATAAGGTCCGGTTGAAAACTAGGCCCAGTTTGTAGAAATAACAGTTGCATAAACATCTATTCGCTTAAAACTCACGCATACATAGAAGTCGCACATACAGCGAGCTGGCAACAACGCGATCTTCCGCGCGGCCCTCCATTTCGTCAGTACCATCCACACAGCCACAGAGAGAGGTCGCGGCTGCCGTACGTAATATTTTTCGAGCGTAAAGAGGTTCAGTTTTCATCGAGTTTTTTGTTTTAATCCGAGTTTTTCCCATTTCAATGTGAACTATTCTTGTATTGCCCCACGGAGAGACATAAGTACATATTCTAATTGCTATTTTTTTACTAAATATATGACACTGATTGTAAAGCTTGCTCTACGGCTAAAAAGGCCCGGCCCTTGCGCAGGTAATAAGACCCGGGCCTTATTACCTTTAGATGAACCTCAATTTAATTTAAGTACGAGCATTACGACTGATTTGAAATCTAAAGAGTACCTTAATATTATTTATTGCTTTTTCATTAACTGTTCTTAATTTAAAGTTGTAAAATTTACCTTTATATTCGTTGAATCTTCAGTATTTGAAAAGTCTTTAGTGTAATAAGGCCCACAGAAGTTTTGTTAGAAATCAAAGTGTTAGCGATTTTGTTGTTGTTTTTTGAATAACTTTAATTTAGTAAGATTATACTTACCTAATGTTCAAATTTGTGTTTAGCAACATATTCTAAAGGAACGTAGGACATTTTTAATACCTATAGTTTAATAAGGCCCAAGGTCTTTTATTTCTAATAATTAAGAAAATACTCATGTTTTAAAAGGACCAAATGTTGTTTAATGTTTACTATTATAGTTTAATATCGTTTAAACTTGTTAATTTTCTTAGAATGTTAATTTCTATTTAGGGCCTTTTTATACTCATAGTGTTCAATAAGGCCCGAAGTGATGGTTTTAAAAAACACTTCATATTTCAAAAATAACGTTATAACTTTATGTTTTTTTATTTCAGGACGGAACTTAAATACATTTATAATTAATATGGGGAGTCTTTTGTCTATTACCTCATCAATGGTTAAAAATATTTTAATTTTAATAAAGGTGGGCCTTATATGCCTGAACTACCTTATATGGAATGGAAAGAGATTCTTACGCCACCCACTATTGAAGTAAAAATTGGTCTATTATTATTTCATTTAAGTATTTGGATTTTGGCGACTTCTCCAATTACCCATAATCTGCAGAAAAGGCGGGTTCTTGTGCGTTAATTATACAACTTTTAAATAATGTATCTGGAAACCGCGCGCCTCGTTTATCGGACTTCAGTAGTGGCGCGAAGTCTATAGGTAGGTACATTACATTGAAAACATCTATCGTTTGGATGCGTCATAAACTTATATGAGTAACTTATTCTAATTTAGATGTAGAAAATGTCATGTCCAATTTTCAAAAGGGAAAATAAGGAGGTGCCTGCCTAACCAAAATTTGTTTTACGAATGGCCAAATAAAGAAAAGCCAATTCAAAGAAAAGAGTATCCCTCATCAGGAACTTGACCCACTGAGTCTTCCTCATGTCTTCCTGCACCTCACTTGCGTCATTATGAATATTATGATGTATGGTCAACGTCATTGCGTCATCAACAATCATTTGCATTGTGCATATTATAGCTCTGTGCATTGTGCACATTCAACAGGTATAAAGCCAAACTTAGACTTACGAATCGCATAGGCGCTCGTACTTAACCCTAAGTGGCCAGATTCGTCGTTGACCGGATTCAATAAGTCAATGATGAGTGTGAAGCGTAATAAGCCCCACTGATAATCACGCCAAATGGACGACATCCAAATGAATGTGGCTAATGTAGCCAATTTAGTGTAAGTATTTAAGTTTATATTATATAACTATAGTAGGTAAGTATATAACTTCATTTTTACAGAAACATTGTTTAAAGATAATACCTATATTATAGGTAACCAGAAATACAATTAACATAGAGATAAATCCGCAGATGATTTAGTTTGAAGGTAGGTAATCAGACAAATTGCTAAACTCAATAATCAAAGGCTAAACTATTTTTATCGCTAAAGCGCTCGCTTAACTAATGAAAAGTCGCCATTTCTAACGACTAAGTCGCAAACTCGTAACATCAATTGATGCCATCCATTTGGCGCATTTAAGTACCTAACCAAAAGGAGTCGACACGCCTAAGCAAGTAAGCAACGATGTCTGCCAAGTCAGTAGGGGATGAAGAAACGCACACAAACCAATATAAAATATAAGCAAGTTTACACGCACACAAATGTAATTAACTAACACTAGCTAAAAATTAACGCAACCAGACCGATATATTTATAAAAAGAGCATGACCGCCGGTCGCGTACTTTTGGCAGAGGGGTACGCTTTGCAGTGTCGACTCCTTTTGGTTAGGTACTTAATGATTTGGCGCGATGGCCAGTGGGGCCTATAATAATATAGTTTTATCCTAAGGTCGGGGAAATCAAACGACGTCCAGTGTTTTCCATACATGATCTATATTTTCCATTTTATACATGAGTCAATGAGTTAAGTACATTTGCCATTTTCACATGATGAGTATATTTATGAGTTACATAACTCTACCATTTAAACCGTTGTATTAGTACTTAAAATATTCTATGCCTTTTGTATATCAGGCACAAGTGCCGTCTACTCAGTCTAGTCGTTCTGAAAGCTCTGCTGCCCAAATTATCAAAGCCCTGCGATTACGCTATAGAACAAAGAGGTATTGTACCATAATGTAAACAATGTGAAGGAAAGATAAATACATACTCGCAAACATTACATGTTGGAATGAGATAGAGTAGCCTTCGTATAGTAACCCTACAGCTCGGCCATCCTACTTCTAGCGAGTCCCATCGCTATGAATGAGTAAACAAACCTTTTAAATAGTAAAAGTTAAAGATAAACGGCAAATTAGAACTCCGACTGTCCAAAATAGTAGATTCTCTATTCAATAAAAGGTTATTACAGTTCAAATTATTCATCGTAGTTTCAAAAATGTACTGTTCTGAAATGCGAAATATCTATTTAGTACTAACTATTCACTTCACGCTTTGTTTATGATAATTATTTGCATCAACTATAATATATATTCAATCATGTACGTATTTTATTTTAATTCAAAGTCATTTTTCTATCTCTTAATTTGACAGAGGCAATATTTTTATTCTAGGTCATAAAACATCGAATAAGTCAAATTAACAACAAGATCAAGTAGTAATGATAATCATTAACATATTTATAATCATATGATATTATGATTGGCTATATAAACCAGATATTCACTAACTTCACTAAATTATATGTATAACCTAAATAAACATTCATTGCTGCTATAATGCAGTAGTTAAAATCAAATTGGTTCACCATACAGACAATAAATTTTAATTACATTTGACTTTTTTTATATACGTGTTTTTTTTTTTGGAGGCTCACGTCTGCTCGTTATCACTAGAATTGTTATCATATGATTTGGTTACCAAATCTCTATTAAAAATCGTTCAAAGTTAAATCTTGTCAACTGCGACTACGGTTTTCGATACAAGTCAGAAGTGTGCCCTCCATCAGAAATATGTCATTGAGGAGGATTTCGGTAATTCGGTATGGTCCTTGGTATTTAGTGTTAACTATTGAAACATTACCATCATGCGGCAGCTATCTCTCCACTCAACTATGTCTCTCCTGCGTTTAATATATATAAACAGCGCCTCTTACCTGTTGCTCCTTAATCTTTTCTCCTGTTTTTCATCTTCTTTCAATTCTTTCATGGGAGCGTTTATCAAAGTTTTACGAATTATCTTACCTTTTGTTTGGCTTATGAAATACGGCAGTTCGAGACTTTTTTTGTAGTTTTATCTTTTGCTGTGTTGATATCTACCTGTTTGTCAGAAATATGTTCTTCCTAGGATTGGTCGTAGTTTCCATAGCTAAAAGTTGACAAGGCGTCTAGTATTATCCTGTTAAATCGATTTACCTGCTCATTTTACCAAAGGCTAGATGTTGCATTTTGGACCTACCTGAATAGTATGTGATATAGTCGTGAAATGTCTTGTTAGTAAGACTAATAGTTTTGTCAGTAATAAAACGTGAGGGAACTCCAGAGTAAGTGATGAAATTCTTTATCTTTCACACCAAAGTCGCTGATTTCATGATCATCATTCATGAACTGATGTACAGTTAAGTACTTTATAAACTCATCAACCAGTGCTAGTATTAAGTAATAATCCTTTTTTTATTTCAATTATATATTTTTTATTTTTTTACCCCGTCATCGGACAATTGAATCGGATGTACTGCTCAACCGTAGAGCTAGATTTCTGCTGAGGTCATCTTGCGTTCGAGCTCCAGGACGATATTCTATTGTGTAAGCATATTCCTAAAGTTGGACCTACCATCATTCAATTCGGGATACGAAATCACGTTTTTCCAGGGACAATCTAAAGCCACCTCTCCTTGGGACTACTGGGCAAAGCTTCTCTAGATAGATCTCACTTAGAACCATCGGCATAAAGAAGAAGAGAAGCATTCCAGTCCGTCAAAATTAGTTTCTACAAGGTAGATTCTGACCGGTTTAACGAAGTGATAACCGCTAATGTCTCCGATTCGTAGAAATGCCACTAACGTTTGTCGAACGTAGTTTTATGGCTAAAATAGGACTCTAGTTGCAGCGCGTCATTCGAGTTCTTTTCAAGAAGTATTCCTGCCAGACCTTGTTCGCAAACATGCGTATGGAGTTCCGTTCCGCAATTATAACAGCATGTTATAAAGCAAGCATTAATATATTAATAAATACTTAACCCTTTTTAATTTACTTACTGTCCAGTCGGAGTGTTATTTCATAACTGATGACAAATCGTCTCAAGAATTCTAATAAACTCAAAAACTGACGTATATACCTCATGTTGATTGTTTGGCTAAGGGAATTTGGAGATCGCTTCTACTTTCACCTGCCTGGACGAATACTGTCCGCGCTTACCACAATTCCGAGGAGATCTATTAATTCGAGAACAATGTGGCACTTACTTTCTTTTAACTCAAGCCCTCCCCTTTATTATTAACAATCGCACTTTCGTCTAATCTTTGTGTCTTCATCGAAACCTTTAGACGATATAAGCACGTTGTCCATGTATAGTGTATACAATAGCATATTTTGTCTTACCTTAATTCCTGGAGTTATTGTAAAGTTAACATCTTCGACAGAGCAGTGTATAGCAAAAACGCTCCATGTTCGTTCCTGATCTTGTACTGACCGTGAAATAAATAATGTACCTTACCTCAAATCAAAACCTCGAAACCCACCATCAATACTGGACTTTACGATCTCTGATCTCCTCCATCAATTACGGAATGCTACAATGCATAGTCTTCTACAACATATAAGCCAACCATATATGTCAGATTCTGAACCTCTACAGCAACGTGAGATATTCTCAAACGGCGAGTACAAATTTCCCCCAATACCTCCGAGCATTGATAAATTTGGTTTCGGTTTGAAACTCGTTCAGTGATTTCAAAGTTCAGAGACTTAGTCTCACTCACCTCGATAACAGAGCATCGGCTGCCCAAATCAACGTAATCAGAAATTGATGATCCATTTATCTTAACGTTGAGAATGTATTTATCAATAACCTTATTTTCAGCTGTTAACCCCAAAACCCGTTTTTGTTTGAAATCATTACCTGACACTTAGCCCTTTTCTGCTTCGTTTCCAACCCTGTTCCTAGGACAGTTAGATGTTTGATGGCCGAAACGGTTACAATATTTATTGCATTTCAAGGCAAATTTATAACATTTTTAGCCGACTTCTTGACAACCGAAACATTTAATGTCCGAAGTCGTCGTACTGATACCTGGCTTGAAAAATCCCTTATAGTTTGAATTGGGTCCAAACTTTCTTTCATTTAGTCTGCGTGTCGCGCTCAGAGTTTCTCTCGCCTGACTGACCTTAACGGTTCGGAAATATTTCAATACCTGTTCCAGATCCTTAAACTGCTCAGCAGGGTGTGGACACCAACCTTTACCGTCCGATCCTCAATGTCATGTAGTACAAATTTACTGCCTGCCTGCCTACTACAGATTTTACATCATCATCATCATCACAAATTCATCTTCATACAATTAAATGTTTCTAAAAGCTCTCCATACATCACTATCTTAGCTCTCCTAATTATATTTTCCATTCCATCTGCGAATGTAATATCGAAGTTGGACCCTATTTCTATGTTGGATGAACACCAACCAGTTTAGGTTTAGAGTAGTAGATAATTTCTTTCTATATCTATCCATAAATTTTGGCACATTCTTCTACTTCAGTTATCCGTGTCACAGATTGCTCTTTAATTAATAGGTCAAATTCCGGTATCACATTCGTATTGAATGCCATTTTAAGTTTGTCAGTGATTTTAAATTATTCTAAAATTAACAAAAACTTGTCTATTAGCTTACTATTAAAATCATCCATTCTTCAGATACAAATACTTCAGTGGACTTGCCCTCGTCTGGAACTTGCTCGTTTCCTTCCATATTGTATTAGTTTGCATTTCCTGAACCCAATCCCTCGGGTCCTTTGGTATATAAGTGTATGTCCTATCCTTGGACTCACGTACATCCCTCCTGGGCCCAGTCCTTGGGTCCCATGCGCTTATGCGCTAGTCCTGTCCTTGGACTCTCCCTCACATCCCTCCTGGACCCAGTCTTCGGGTCTTACGCGCTTAGGCGCTAGTCCTATCCTTGGACTCTTCCTCACATCCCTCCTGGACCCAATTTCCGGGTCCTGCGTGCTAGTCTTGTCCTTGGACCCACGTATATCCCTTTATGACCTCATATTCGGGTTAATCACTTCAGGTGCATTCGTCGTTATTCTCCGTTTGATTGAAATCTGAAACTTCCACGAACAGGCTTAATAAAGTGTTTATAGACATAATTTATCACCCTATTATTTATGTAATTATGTTATACTTTATAGTAACACGTCCTATTCTTTCTATTACATTTCGCAGTACGTCGTAATTATGTACACTGTTACAGTACGCGCATCAAAATAAAATATGTTAAATAAATATGCCGCATAAAGTCAACGTATTAACTTGGTAGCAAATATTTCATCCATGCCTGTAGTGGCATGACTGCAACATCGTTGTGATATTAATATCGTAATCATAAGATCCGAAAATATTTTTCTAGTATATTCTCCCAATAGCTAATACTGGTATATAAATTTTGAAATTTTGTGGCTTCCATTTGGCCCCTTTTGACCATCCAGCAGTAGTTGCCCAACAAACATCCTTGGACGCTAACCTTGATACCGCTTTTCCATTTTAAATATGTCCTCATGAAACCTTATTTGTTCATGGTCATAATTTACAGCTGCCAAATTTTTAAGGAAAATTCCGGATATGTGTTTAATTTTCAGCGATATAGTGCACCCCAAAGCTTCTTCTGTGCCAATAGAGGCTCTTTAGAAAAATTTTGATCACTCTTCAACTCTATAAACATTTCCGAAAATGAACCTCATCAAGCTCATCAAGAAAAATGAGTCTCAATTTAAAAATATTAAGTGTGTTCTCATAACGAAGGTAAGTACCTACTTAAAACACGATCGGCTATCAGAGTTCCCGTAACAAACCACGCCGACCAGTAGTAACAATCATTGTAGTACATATTTCCTCGATCAACGTAGCACGCGTGTCATAATTATTCATACTTAGGATTAAATCATGAGTAAAGCAAAGCAAGTTGGTACTCAACAAAAGTATTTCGACGGCAAGGCAACATACATATAAACACAAGCCTCAACACAATACTTATGGGTGTAAAATAAACTCTGATTACAAAGACAACACTTCTTTGTTCCAGCCTTCTAGCTTTACCTTCGTTATAATCGTCATGATAATATTATTGAGCGATACGATGTGTTATTTTAGTAGGAACTAAAACCATGGATGTAGCTAATTCTGGATAAGAATAAAAGTCACTTTGAAAAATTATCTCTGCTTTGAAACTGCCCACCATAGAATCGACTGTGACATTTAGAAAATCAGCACATTCGTTTTTTATTATTATTATAATATTTACTTATCAGTAAAAACATCGACATGGCGTATCATGTCACCACCATAATTTCACGCATTTTAGGCTGTGCCGACGCCATTCCAGAAAACATCTTAGCTTTAGATATTGTTACGAGATGGGTTCTTGGATAGTCAGTCAAAACGCCGATTATTCACTTTGCACTTTATTGCACACAATCACTTCACAAAAATCACAAAAACACACGACACAACTGGTTCGCACAAACACTTTACACTGGCACTGATATTCACACAAGCTAGTCACTTCACAATCACTGGTATCGCACTCTAACCCGAGTAGTTATCGCTTCGACGGTAAACGAATAAACTGATCCCCAAGGGTCGGCCGGCGTATTTATATTCGTTATTTCCTACAGTCTCGAACCTACGAGATATTTCGCAACATTACTCGATCTCAATAAACGCCATTGTGTTAACAAGTAAACAACTTGAAAGTTCGAGAATCCCTATTGTTTTTCAAATACGTAAACACCAAACAAATAAACTCGAGTCATTAAGCCATAAAACCGAATACAAAAGGCACCAATAAAAACACAATAAAGCTTCACAGAACAATAGGGCTTCCCAGAACCGGATTACGTAAACACCGCACTCCATACCTACAACGGGCGTCTACTGCGTTACACTACCCCCTCCTAAGACATGCTCGTCCCGAGCATCGTTGCACCCGTAATATCGCGCCAATCGATCCACATGAACTATCTTGGGAGCACCTCGATGTCCCTTCTGTATGCGGAACGTCACGTCGTTGATCTTGGTCACCACTCGGTATGGTCCATCCCATTTGGCTTGTAGCTTTGGAGATTTCCCTTTTTTGCGTATAGGGTTGTGTAGCCATACTAGCGAGCCTTCCTCGAACCCAGGGTTGTTAGTCCTTCTGTCGTATCTAGTCTTCATTCTTTCTGATGTTTGCTGGCCATACTCTCTAATGTGCTCATAGATGTCGTTCATCTTGTTCCGGAGGTCACTGGCGTACTCAGTTATGGGTTGTGGAGAATCCGGTGGGACACCAGTTATTAAGTCGGCGGGTAGCCGTAATTCGCGTCCAAAATTGGCAAAAGCAGGAGTGACATTGGTGCTCTCATGAACAGCACTTCGGTATGACAGCAAAAATGGCTGGATATGCTTGTCCCAATCCCGTTGTTTGCTTTCGACTACTTTTGCCAGGTATCTCTCCAGAGTTTGGTTGAATCGCTCCACCATTCCATCTGATTGCGGGTGGTATGACGTTGTCCTTGTTTTGTGTGCACCCATTAGCCGACACGTCTCTTGAAACAGTTGAGATTCAAAATTTCTTCCTTGGTCACTATGGATTTCCAATGGTACTCCAAAACGACAGAATACCTCATGGACCAATTTGTCTGCTATCGTCGATGCCTCTTGGTTTGGAATTGCGAAGACTTCCGGCCACTTGGTGAAGTAATCCATGACGACAAGGAAGTACTTGTTGCCACTTTCGCTCACAGGAAATGGTCCGGCCACATCCAGTGCGATTCGCTCCCATGGTGCTCCAACATTATACAGCTTTAGTGCTCCTCTGCTGCGGGTATGCGGACCTTTCACTGATGCACAGCTCGTGCATTTCCGTACCCAGTCTTCTACATCATCTCTGCAGTTGATCCAGTAAAACCTTTCTCGAATCTTCAACAGTGTCCGTTTCACACCCAGATGTCCTCCCGAAAATCCTTCGTGGTACAGCTTCAAAACTTCGGGAACTTTTGCTCTGGGTACAACCATTTGGAGATGGCACTGGTTTCCTCGAGCATTTTCCCATTTTCGGCACAGCACTCCCTCTTGAAGCACCAGGCTATCCCATTGCGCCCAATAACTCTTTGTCGTAACACTCAGTGAAGCAATAGCACTCCAGTCAGGCTTACGGGCATCTGATTCCATCCATTCAAGAATCGGCTTGATGTCAACGTCTTCTTTTTGTGCAGCCTGAAGGGTTTCTTTCCATTCGTCGCCGATGTCAGCTTTGAGCATTCTGACAGGTACTGGATCTTTCGACTCTTGTCTCGAGCAATGCTTGCAGTCCTCTGAGCATGGCCTTCTTGACAGTGCATCTGCGTTGCCATGAGATTTTCCACTGCGATGCTCCGTGGTGAAGTCGAACTCTTGTAGTTGCTCAATCCATCTTGCCACTTGGCCTTCGGGATCCTTAAACTGCAGTAGCCACTTTAGAGCAGCGTGGTCGGTCCTCAGATGGAATTTTCGCCCGAGCAGGTATTTGCTAAAATGACGCAATGTCTTCACCACTGCAAGTAGCTCCTTTCTTGTCACACAGTAGTTCCTTTCTGGCTTGGACAGGGATTTGCTGAAATACGCAATCACCACTTCTTGGTCTCCTTTTCTTTGCGACAATACCCCTCCAATGCCGGTGTTGCTGGCGTCAGTGTCCACGATAAACTCGTTCTCGGTGTCCGGAAAGCCGAGAATAGGCGTATTACAAAGCCGCTCCTTTAATCCTCGAAAAGCTGCGTCGCAGTTTTCATCCCAGAGGAAGGGCCGTTTTTCTTCAGTCAGTCTATGCAATGGCTTAGCGATGTCAGCAAAGTTTTTCACGAATCGCCTGTAATAGGAGCATAAACCCAAGAATGCTCTGACTTCCGTCTTGTCTTTTGGCACAGGCCAATCCTTCACAGCACTGACTTTACCTGGATCCGTCTGTACACCAGCTTCGGAAATCACATGTCCCAAGAAATTCACTTGCCTCTTGAAGAAGGAACATTTCTTCGGACTCAGCTTAAGATTGGCAGCACGTATTTTTGTTAGGACTCGTTCCAGGTTTTGCAGGTGGTCTTCGAAGGATTTTCCCACAATTATGATGTCGTCCAAATAGACAAGGCATGCATCTCCGATCAATCCAGCGAGCACTAACTCCATTAGCCTTTCAAACGTAGCGGGGGCGTTGCACAACCCAAACGGCATCACTTTAAATTGCCACAGGCCTTTTCCCGTAGAAAATGCGGTCTTCTCCTTATCTTTAGGGTCTATTTCCACTTGCCAGTACCCGCTCTTCAAGTCCAGCGTAGTGAACCACTTCATGCCCGTCAGTGTATCCAACGTGTCATCAATCCTCGGCAAAGGGTAGCTATCCTTCTTCGTTACGTCATTGAGTCGTCGATAATCAACGCAAAACCGCATACTGCCGTCCTTCTTTTTCACTAGAACCACTGGAGAACACCACGGGCTGGATGATGGTTCTATCACACCGTTGCGTGCCATGTCTTCGATCATTGACTCAACTTCTTTTTCTCTGGCAACTGGTATCCTTCTTGGCCGTTGTCGAATCGGTGGCACGCTTCCTGTATTTATTGTGTGCTTTACTAATCCAGTTTTCCCGTTGACAGCATCATCGAGGGCAAATATGTCGGTAAAGCGCTGTAGCGTCTTCTTCGCCATCAGAAGTTCTTTTTCGGAGAGATCTTTACGGGAATCTTCTAATAGTGTTGACACGTTGTAACTCCCAGCACAGTTGTATTCCTCCTTTGGTTGTTCTTGGCATCTGCGCATCCAGTCTACTTCTTCGCATGTACCAATCGGAGTTCCTCCTTTGATGAGTAGTTCCTCGGTACTTGTGTTGAGCACACGCACCACAGCAGTATTAGTAGTCCTCACCAAAGTTCGGGCCACTAACCATGGTTGATCACCTTCCGATTGTTCTATTAGCACACATCGTTGTTGATGTCCCAACTTTGGCGGTAATCTAACTGCCACAATGGTTTCCGATCTAGGTGGAAGGACTGTTCTCTGCAGACAATAAACCTTTCCTGATATGGCGCCTTCCATGAAGATTTCTTCTCTTCCACATTTCAAGATTCCTTGGTTGACGTCAATCTCACAATGACATTCTCGCATGAAGTCAAGACCCAGAATGCAATCGTCAACTATATCTGCCACAATTACTTTATGTTGGAAGGTTTTCTCACCCAACTTTAACTCCACCAGCTTCTCTCCTTGGACGGATATGTGCTGACCGGTCGCTGTCAGAAGTTGAACTGTTTTGCAGCTTTCGAAGTTCGGAAGAAAGCGCTTAGCCAAACGGGAACTGATGATAGTGCGAGAGGCTCCAGTATCCAATGTCAGCTTGCACGAAGTTCCGTTGATGGCACCATTGATGATCAGGCTGTTCCCATCGTGAGCTTGTGATATCAAAATCTTTGGCTTTTCTAACACTCGCCAATTTCTGCTTTCTTCAGCAGGTCGTTTATTCCTCCATAGTGAATGCGTCGCCTCACGATCCGTCCGTTCTTCCAATAGTCGATCGTCCCTGGTTCGGCATGGCTTTGGGCAATTCCGCCATAAATGGCCTCTTTCGTCGCAGTTGTAGCATCTAGGGCCAAACCTTGTACGAAGTGATGCGTCCTTTACCTCCCTTATATGTTGGATATCCTTCGCTGGATTTCGTACAGCCTCGACTTCTAAGGCTTGAGCCAACGCTTCCTTTAGTGTTTTATGATGCCCGAGTTTTACTGCAGTTCTTACTTCGAAGTCAGCTATCCCGTTAGCAAACGATTCCACTAGATGTTCGTCGTTGGGTAATGGCGCGGACTGATAAGCCTTCCGGAATAGTTTCTCGACCTCGACGGCCCACTGTTGAAGACTTTCATTACGACGTTGCACCCTGTTCTTCAACTGCGCTCGGTACACACGTTCCAGGTGCTCATCACCATAGCGACTCTCCAGCGTTTCCATTAATTTATCGTAGGTCACTTCCTTACCCACGGCATCCAGAATACTTAGGGCTTCGTCGCGAAGGCTCATTATGAGGGCGTTCATGGCTTGGTCCTTGTTCCATCCATTGGTTTTGACGGCGGCGTCGAATTGAATTTTGTAGGCTGACCATGATGATGTTCCGTCGAAAGGCGTCACTTTAATCTTTTGTGAGGCTGGCGAGAAGGTTGTAGATGCAGCGGCTCCGCTTCCATATTTGATAACACTCAGGGCCTTTCTCACGTCGGCGATTTGTGTTTCCGCCTCGACAATACGGGATTCATGCTCCTTTATGCTGGCGTCGTGCTGATCGACCGTGTCCTTGACCTCTTTAATCTCTTTGCCCAAAGTCATCTGCAAGCTTGAAAGCAGCTCTTCTTTTTGACGAGCCTGTTCTTCTCTGTTGCGGTCTAATTTTTCTTCTAGCTGGCGAGTCTGTCTCTCGTTGTTTCGGGCCTGATCTTCTAGCTGCCGCATCATGGACTGCATCATCGACATCAAAGCAGCCATATCGAATGCCACAGGGACAGCAGGTGATGTAGCAGGTGCCACAGCAGGTGGTGCACCAGGTACCACAGAAGGTGCCACAGCAGGTGCTCCTGGGTTTCTGGAGTCGTCGTTGGTTGCCTCGGACTCACTGCCTTCCATTAACAGCGAATTATTTCCAAAGCGCCTCTGGTCGATCTCCTCCTGGCGGCGCTCCTGCTCCACTCGAGGGCGTGCTTCCTCCTGTTGGCGCTGACTCTTTGTGCGAGGGGTCTCTTCGTCGTATGGTGTTACCGGCATTTTCAACTATCCCACTTCTGACACCAAATGTTACGAGATGGGTTCTTGGATAGTCAGTCAAAACGCCGATTATTCACTTTGCACTTTATTGCACACAATCACTTCACAAAAATCACAAAAACACACGACACAACTGGTTCGCACAAACACTTTACACTGGCACTGATATTCACACAAGCTAGTCACTTCACAATCACTGGTATCGCACTCTAACCCGAGTAGTTATCGCTTCGACGGTAAACGAATAAACTGATCCCCAAGGGTCGGCCGGCGTATTTATATTCGTTATTTCCTACAGTCTCGAACCTACGAGATATTTCGCAACATTACTCGATCTCAATAAACGCCATTGTGTTAACAAGTAAACAACTTGAAAGTTCGAGAATCCCTATTGTTTTTCAAATACGTAAACACCAAACAAATAAACTCGAGTCATTAAGCCATAAAACCGAATACAAAAGGCACCAATAAAAACACAATAAAGCTTCACAGAACAATAGGGCTTCCCAGAACCGGATTACGTAAACACCGCACTCCATACCTACAACGGGCGTCTACTGCGTTACAATATTCTACTTTATTTCCGACATCCATGATGCTATTTCAAAAAAAAACATCTCGGCCCTTGATATTCTACCTTATTTGCCACGTTAAGGGCATTCTAGAAAATATTATGGTGTTAAACATTTGCCTTATTTCCCACATCCACGACACGACATTCTAAAAAGAAAAAATCTTGGCTTTCGATTTTCTACCTTACTTTCCACATCCATGACGCCATTCCAGAAAACATCTTGGCTTTAAATATATTATTTCCCACATCCATGACGTCGTTCCCGAAAACATAATTATCTTGGGTTTAGATGTTCTACCATATTTCCACATCCCTGACCGCAGTACGCATTACTTAAATGAACAGCAGAATAATTTGCTTTCGCCAACTTCGTTAGGATCTATATAATCATCGAAAACCATTACCGTTACCGTTAAAATAATTATACCATCATAGTTTTTTTTTTCTTTTAGTTAATTCGTTCAAACATGTTCGTAAACATTACCGGATGTTTACGATTAAACGAAAAAAATAATAAAGTAAAATTGGATGTTTTTTTTTTTACTAAATTACTCATGTAATTTCTTTGTGCATTTCGATCACAGTCAAA